>CM077673.1:397675402-399117069 GCA_039707655.1 Elymus sibiricus | reverse complement strand
CAATGTAATGGAGGAAAGGTATCTGAGTCCGTATAACTAACCTGGAATTCGAGCTCCATTGGCCGTGCACGAGGCCTTATCTCAGGATCGGAGCTGGTCTGGCGCTTCTTGATCTGCGGGAGAGTGCTAGTACAACGTATCAGTCCATCCCCAATGGCTAACAAGCCATGGTGCCTCCCGCCACCAGATATCATCACCAGCTCTGGATCAAGAGGTTGCTGGCTCGGGTTAAACTCCGGCCCTTTCCTCGCCTTCCCCTCATCTCTGTACCTCACAAGCTTGTTGTGGGAGGCGCGGTTGCTGAATTTCTCTGGATCATCGAGGTCAGACTCAGAGAATGCCTTGGCCTTCTTGTACGAGGCAGTATTGGACATGGCATAGAGGTCGAACAGCTCTGGCACTGGAGCCTTGTTGTGCCGCGCCTAAAAGAGAGGAACAGAGTATTAGTTAAGGGCTCAAGCTAGCATGAAGAATGAATTTGCATGAATCATGAAGCAAACCACATACCCAGTTTTTCCCGAACCCACGTAGGTTGACGCTGCCTAGATGGTGTGGGACACCTTTCATTTGGGCACGCTTCTCCTTTGCACCGTCGTGGACGTTGCGCCATTGGGGAGTGCACCACTCATCCACCAACGCCTCCCAACAGTCCATCCTATCCGCACACCATCTCGGGGGCACCTAAGTTAAGCAAGAGAAATTTGAGCGCTACGCATACGAATCAAATCAAGGAACTAAGTACAAGGCCTTAAGAATAGGTAATTACCTTCATGTACTTCTCCTTACTCAGATAGTTGAGGCGGCACTTCTCTTTTTTCCTCCGAATACCAGTCGAGGCGTAGTAGTCTCGAATAGCCTGCGTTCGAGCCTCGTGCCGAAAGTTTTGAAGTAGGCGCCTGCACTCGTTGCCGATAACCCGAGCCGCGGCCTCCTCCTGTCCCTCAGCACACCTGTAGAAGGTCTGCAATCAAACAAGAAAACACGGATTAGTACAATCACTAGGGTTGCCAATCAAAGAAGAAAACACAACGTAGACGGCAAAGGAGAAATTACCCAAAACGTCTGGATCACAATGTCGGCGACCGTGTGGCACTCGACATCGCCGATCCGATGCCCCGGCGGGGCCGGGGCAGCCAAGTAGTGCTCCCAGGTCATTCCTAGCTCTGGAACCCAGCCCTCACCGGGCAACGTGACCCACCCCGGGAAGCTCTGGCGACAAATCACGCCAAGGACACTGTTGGGCTTGCGGCAACCAGGCCCGTGTGTCCAAGACCTGCAGTATGACAAGGCCAACGCATTAGATATTCGAAGAAACGTGAAGACAAAAGGTTAAAAAAGAGTAAATGCACTTACTTCTCCCCCTGCGGCGCAATCAACCACCTCTGGTCGGGGGTCGCCGGGGTGGGCGGGAGCTTTGTACCACCACGCTGGTAGACTTTGCGCCCCTCAACCCACTCACTCTCGCTATAGCTATCAGAACTATAGCCACCCTCAGCACGGCCACTGGACGAGCCCGCACCTGGGTTTTGCTGCGACTCAGCGTGATCCCCAGTCTCGTGGGACGAAGGCTCGGCGGCCCGACGCTCGTCGGCCCCAGGCTCGTCGGCCGTAGGCGTGTCTGTCGTAGCCTCGTCTGTCGTAGGCTCGTCGGCCTGAGGCTCGTGGACCGGAGTCCGAGACGGCTGCACCTCAGGCTGCTCCATCCCAGACGGAGCACTCCTGTGGTCGGGTGAATCAGCTGGGGGTGGCGGAGAGGAAGGCGTAGTAGCAGCCTTCCTACCTCTCCCGCCGCCACGTCCACCTCTACCAACCTTCTTCCCCCCCCCCGACCTCTCCCGGTCGAAGAAGAAGCGCCCGCCGGTGTCTGCATACTGAGATCCAGCACTCTCCGGAGGTGGTGGGGTGGGATGGAAGTACCCCTCCCACCACGCGCCGAGGAAGGAGCCTCGGAGCGCTCTCGACCCGCGCCCACCATCTGTCAACACCTGCAATGACAAAGAGTAAACGAAGTTAGTACAACATTAAAAAAATGAATACCTGACATGAATATAATTTAAGTGTATCATCATCATGAACATAATAAAAAATTGAATACCTAACATGAACCAATTAATAATATATATGTACATAATAATAATTGAATACCTGACATGAACTATAATATTAATCTTCATCGTCATCATTAATAAATGCATCATCATCGTCTATATATGCTTCGGGGTCAATAAATGCATCATCATCATCACTATCAGTAATGACGTGCTCATCATCATCATCAATAAATGCATCAACATGTGGAAGGCCTCCTGTACGTAATCGGTCAAGCATTGACAGGTCATCCGCAGCAGTAACCTCTTCTTGTTCCGGCTCTTCTTGTCCCGGTTCAGGCTCGGATTCACTGCCGCTGTCTACTTCAATGTTATGAGGTGAAGTAGAGCGGTTCTTGAAACGTTTTTTGGAAAGACGTGTTTCTTGGAAAAATTCTCCTTCATATGTGTCTGGGTTAATGTGAGGTTCATAATCCTCTTCATTGGGGGGAGGTGGTCTAACATGTGGCGGCACTTCATAAACGACATCCTAACCTTTGAGATTTGGATCATTTTGGCAGGCCCACGGTAGATAGAAAACTTGGGTTGCCTATTGAGCCGTAATATAGACATCGGGAACATCCAAATGGGTGCTTTGTTTGATTTCGACTAGCCCTAGATGTTCATGAGTCCTTCTAGTCTCCTTCGGCTGGAACCAATAACATTTGAAGACTACGACTTTCGGTGGGTTTGCACCATAGAATAGAAGTTCATAAATTGCTTCAACTCTTCCATAATACTCGGTACCTCCTTCGCCGATAGCAGAGACACAACAATTTGTAGACTTTCGGTCGGCCATATATAGCTCTTTGCCATAGGTACGAAAGCGATACCCGTTGATGTCGTATTTGTCAAATGAACGGACCTTATAGTCAAAACCATTAGCGACTTGTCTCAATTCGGCGTCCATAGACTCTGAACTAGCCTACAAGTTTAATACGAAAGGATTGTTGCATTAGCCGGAAATTAGACGAAGAAATGAAATGGTCTAATGGAAATTACCGTTTGTTTGAACCAAGAGATGAAACCGGGATAGCTGCCTCCATGCATTGCCAGAAGCTCATACTCTTCGACGGAATCCTTTTGGATCACCGCTCCATACGAGAATTTGGCGACGTATCGACTGTATCAAATATCCGGGAATAAGAGCAGTTCAAAGGAATTAGAGGTTGCGAAACAATGTACCGAGAACTTACTCGATGTACGGCCGCACTTCTGTTAGGTTGTTCAAGATATACAACGTAATGGTCCGCCATTCGTCGACATCCAGCGATAAGGAAGTATAAGCACCGGCTGGTGCGAGCTTCCCTTTGAATAGGCTGAGGTTGGATCCTCCCTTTTTAGGGTCGCCAGCATTGTACCGAGGCTTCGGATTATGCAAATGACGATTTTTGGCTTCGTAGTGTGCTGTCACGAAGTTTGCCGCCTCCTCAGTAATGAATGCCTCGGCCATCGATGCTTCAATTCGATGTTTATTTTTACATTTTGCTCGAAGCGTCTTCTGCATCCTCTCAGTTGTGTAGCACCAACGATTCTGCACGGGCCCCCCCAATCGTGCCTCGGTCGGGAGATGCAAAATCAAATGCTGCATTGGATTAAAGAAGCCCGGTGGAAAGATCTTCTCTAACTTGCAGATCAACTCCGGCGCCAACTCTTCCAGTTCTTCTAGCAAGCCAGGCGATAGTTCTTTCGCACAAAGAACACGGAAGAAATAGCTCAGCTCTGCCAGTACTAGCCATTCATCCTCAGGGATAAAGCCACGCAACATCACCGGCATTACCCGCTCAAGCCATATGTGCCAATCATGACTCTTGAGACCAAATATTTTCAATTTTTCAAGGCTCGCTCCCCTCTTTAGATTCGCTGCATACCCATCGGGGAACATCAACTCCTTTTTCACCCACAGGATAATTTCCCTCATAGCTGGCCTTCCAAGATTGAACCATGCCTTTGGCTTCGTCCAGTTCTGCTTTCCTTTCAGTTGTCGCATATTTTGTAGCGGTCTATCACATAGAGCCTCCTGATCAACTCTAGCCTTAGGATTATCCTTTGTTTTCCCCTCTATGCCGAACAATGTACCAAAGAGGGCCTCGCCGACATTCTTTTCAGTGTGCATCACGTCGATGTTGTGTGGGCAAAGGAGGTCTTTGAAGTAAGGCAGATCCCACAAGCATGTCTTGTGAGTCCAGGCGTGTTCGGAATTATACCCCTTGAAATACCCTGGACGCTCCGGATCCGGCTCGAGAGAGTTGAACTGATCCAGGGTCTGTTGGCCTGTCAACGCAGGTGGTGCAGAGTTTTTGACAACTCTACCTTTGATGAAGTTCTTCTTGTCTTTTCTGAACTTATGGCGAGGATCCAGGAACTGTCTATGCATGTCGAAGCAAGAAAACTTGCCACCCGCCTGCAGCCGACGAAACTCAAGAGCTGCCTTGCATGTGGGGCACGGGAACCTTCCATGCACACACCAGCCAACGAATAGCGCATACGCCGGCAAGTCATGCATCGAGTACATGTACCACGCACGCATTAGGAAGTTTTTTTTTGTAGCGGCGTTGTATGTCTTGATCCCATTATCCCAAGCTTCTTGCAGTTCATCCTTAAGCGGCTGCATGTACACATTCATATTCTTCCCCGGATAGTTGGGCCCCGGAATTATCAACGTCAGGAAAATGTTCTTTCTTTGCATAATCTGTCCGGGGGGAAGATTGAGTGGAATGACAAATACAGGCCAACAACTGTATTGAGCTGCCATCATACCAAACACATTGAACCCATCCGTGCTTATGGCGATTCGAGGATGCCTTGGATCTGCCGCTTTAGCATGATGTATTGCATCGAAGCGCTTCCACGCAAAAGCGTCCGATGTGTGTACCAACATCGGCTCCCCATCTGCATCTAGTTCGGTTCTTTTGCCCAATTTGTGCCATGTCATCTGTCTGGCCGTCTCTTCGACCATGAAAAGACGTTGAAGTCTTGGTATGATTGGCATATACCGAAGAACATTAACTGGGATTTTTGTCTGACTCTTCTCACCCATACCGTTGTCTACCTCAACATACCTGGAAGACTGGCAAACGGGACAATACTTCAAGTCCGCATACTCAAGCCTAAATAAGGCACATCCTTTCTCACAGGCATCTATCTTCTCATAGGGCATCTTAAGTGCACGGAGGATTTTGTCCGACCGGTACAGGTTTGCAGGCATTACATGGCCTTTGGGTAGAAAGCGTCCAAATAGTGTCATCATCGCGTCGTAGCATTCTCTGCCCAAGTTGAATTGAGCCTTCAGAGCCATTACTTGTGCGATGGCATCCAGCTGACAAAGCTCAGTGTGCTCGTGGAGAGGACGTTTTGAAGACTCCAACATATCATTGAAGGCCTTTGCAGATTCCTCCATCTCATCGTCCGAATCCCGAGCATCATCAAAGTCTTCCACCATGTCTTCCATCCCGGTACCATGCTCGTCGGTGCGACGACGGCCCTCCTCAGCTCTGGCACGTTGGGCAGACTCACCATGAAATGTCCAGACCGTATAATCAGGCGTAAAACCCAACTTCTGCAGGTGTTTGATCATTTCAAACTCGGACTTCTTATGAAAGTTGTCGCAGTCGACACAGGGGCACCAGTTTGTTTCCTGTCCATTTGCAAATGCGGCTCTCACAAACCCCTTGGTTTTTCTTAGCCATTCATGGGTCATGTCTTTCTGACTAGTGTGACCGGTGTACATCCACGCACGATCACTCATCTTGCCTAGCTACTGGACACACAAGAAATATATACATAATTCAGCAAACCATATTCATCAGTTAATAGAGTTTGTCAGTTTTATTACGTCCATGCAACCTAGACGCTAGTAGGTAAAGATAGGTCCTAATCCCACCCGAGTATGTGTAGATTGGGTTTGTTTTCCCATGCTCTGCTCCGGATCCGACGCAAAATTTCGGCAGCACCTCCCCGTTGTTCTCCTGATACACGTCTCGGCAATAAGCAGAGAGGATGTGTACTCGGAGAACAACAGGGAGGCACTGACGAAATTCTGCATCGGATCCGGAGCAGAGCATATGGGAAAACGAACCCAATCTACACATACTCGGGCTGTCCATGGATAACGTTGGACAATTCGAAAGAATCACGGTTATAAATATGCAAATGCATGCATATTTATAGATGTAACCCTTTCGAACGGGAGACGCATAGTGGTCACGCATACTGATGATTGACACCTATAGCTAGCAAGTTTCATCGGCACGAAGACCGGAACAGAGCAAATGAAGGGGGGAGGAGGAGATGTCATTTGTGCTCACCCACGAACGCAGGGGCGGAGCTCGTCGAACGCACGGGGAGGTCGTCGAACACCAGACCCTCGCAGCCCCGAAAGAACTGCACATTTAAATCCACCCGATCAACACAAATATATATGATGTTTTTCTTAACAAAATCGGGAAATATACTTCCTAACTCATAATTCACAAATATATGACCCCGTCGGCCTCTGGAAGGCCGAAGAGCACCTTTTCGGTCAACAGGAGGCCGAAGAGGTGTCGGGGGTCAGGGGTGTCGTGTCTGGGTGGCGTGGTGTCGGGGTGTCGTGGTGTCGGGGTGTCGTGTCGGGGTCGGGGTGTCGGGGGGTGTCGTGTCTGGGTGTCATGGTGTCGGGGTGTCAGGGGTGTCGGGGTGTCGGGGTCGGGGTGTCGTGTCGGTGTCGGGGTGTCGGGGGGTGTCGTGTCTGGATGTCGTGGTGTCGGGGTGTTAGGGGTGTCGGGGTGTCGGGGTTGGGGTGTCGTGTCGGGGTCGGGGTGCCGTGTCGGTGTCGGGGTGTCGGGTCGGGGTCGGGGTGCCGTGTCGGGGTCGGGATCGAGGTCGGGGTGTCGGGGTCGGGGTGTCGGGTCGTTGTCGGGTTGGGGTCGGGGTCGAGGTGCCGTGTCGGGGTCGGGGTTTTTCCTCTTTTTTTCTTTTCTTCTTCTTCCTCTTCTTCCTCTTCTTTCTTTTCTTCCTTTTCTTCCTTTTTTTTCCTTCTTCTTCTTCTTCTTCTTCTTCTTCCTCCTTTCCTTTTTCCTCTTCTTCTTCTCCTCCTCTCCTCTTTTTTCTTCTTCTTCTTCCTCTTCTTCTTTTTTCTTCTCCTCCTCCTCCTCTTCTTCTTCTTCCTTTCCTTTTTTCCTCTTCTTCTTCTCCTCCTCTCCTCTTTTTTTCTTCTTCTTCTTCTTCTTTTTTCTTCTCCTCCTCCTCTTCTTCTGTTTCTTCTTCTTATTATTATTTTTTGTTCTTTTTCTTTTTTATTTTTCCTTTTTTTTCTTCTTCTTTTCTTCTTTTTTTTCTTCTAGGTTTTTTCTTTTCTTCTTTTCTATCTAAGTTTTTTCTACCTAATAAAAACTAACTAATATGAACTAATAACTAACTAATATAAACTAACTAAATGAACTAATAAAAACAGAAAAAAAAACAGGAAAAAAACAAAAAAGGGGGGGAATGGTGGAGCTCACCGGAGGGTGGTCGAGGCGGCGGCGCTGGGGAGGAGGGGGGCGGCGGCGGTCGGCGGGGAGGAGGGGGGCGGCGGCGGTCGGCGGGGAGGAGGGGGGCGGCGGCGGTCGGCGGGGAGGAGGGGGGCGGCGGCGGTCGGCGGGGAGGAGGGGGTCGGCGAGGGTCGGCGGGGAGGAGGGGGTCGGCGGGGAGGGGGCGGCGGCGGCGCTGTGGAGGAGGGAAGGGGGCGGCGACGGCACTGTGGAGGAGGGGAGGGGGCAGCGGCGGCGCTGTGGAGGAGGGGAGGGGGCGGCGGCGGGGAGGAGGGGGGCGGCGGGGGTCGGCGGGGAGGAGGGGGTCGGCAGGGAGGGGGCGGCGGCGCGCAGAGACAGAGAGAGAGAGATGTGAGAGAGAGAGAGGGGGTTTGGGCGCGGGGGGCGAAAATTAAGCCCCCCTCTTTGCCGTCTGCCAGCAGACGGCAAAGACGGTGACCGTTAGCCCGTCCCCGCCGTTACACTGTGGGGCCCCCTCACCTCTTTGCCGTCTGCTGGCAGACGGCAAAGAGTTCTTTGCCGTCTGCCAGCAGACGGCAAAGAAGTGCAGATGGCAAAGAGCCTCTTTGCCATCAGCATGTTCTTTGCCGTCTGCTTTATAAAAGCAGACGGCAAATATCCTCTTTGCCATCTCCCAGCAGACGGCAAAGAGCTGGAAGATGGCAAAGTCCCTGATTCCAGTAGTGATGAGTTGCGAGGATAGCAAAACCAAGTAGTCCATAAGCCTGAAGGTGTTGAAGGAAACAATTGTGTATTCTCCATTTGTTCTTTACGGTTCGAAGCCTGAAGGTCTGAGGAGGACTTTCATGATTTGGGTTTAAGAAAAGGTGGCAACGATGGTGGGCGTCGTGCCCCTGCAAAAGGATTTGCACTTCAGCCATAACCCGCAGTCAGGATTATAAACATAAGTTAACAAATATAACAACATGAAGATTTAATTAAATTAAATATCTGAAGATTACATCACAATTAAATTAAATTAAATATTTGAAGATTACATCATGATTAAATTAAATATCTAAAGATTACATCACGATTAAATTCAATTAAATATCTAAAGATTACATCGCGATTACAAATATAAGAACATCATGCGGTGTTGTTGTTGCGATATGGGCATTCCCTACGCGAGTGCCCGGGGCACCTGCAAATGCGACATCGCCTTGGTTCTCCCACCTGGCTATGGTCCATGTCATTGCGATGACGCCTAGACTGACGTCGTGCCTTCGTGGTTCTCTTCAACGCGGCATTAGGAACCCATTTCGTCCCTCCTGGCCATAATAGCTTGTAGTGCATATCAATGCCCCATGCCCAGAACTCACCATTCCAGGTGTTGTATAAATTGCACATGTTGAAGTACGGCGACACGTATGGTTCGACGCTGATTTTTTGATCTGCAGCTGCCCGGAGGACGTGACTGCAAGGGTATCCCAGAAGATTGGGCTTCTTGCAACTACACTCACACGACGTTGGGCCGAGGGTGACAGCTTGTCTTTTTGATCCTCTGTGGTGACCCTTAACATACTTGGCTCGCACGTTGACTTCCCATTTATTCCTAAGTGCATCCACTTTCCTACAACCATGGCTTTGCGACTTCTTTGCTTTCTCATCCAGATGTCTTTGCATCTTCTTAGACCAGGGCTTGTTCAATTCAACTAGTGCCTTGGCGACGGTGACTCTGTCTGCAAAGTATTACAGAGTTCGGTTCCAAGTCTCATCTATTAGGGCTATGATAGGTATGGCTCGCACACCTTTAAGAACACCATTGTACACCTCTGACATGTTGATGGTCATTATTCCATACCGAGCCCCGGTGTCGTGAGATTGCGCCCACTTGTACAAATCAGGGCAATTCTCGTCGATCCACTGGCTCAAATTTATTGCCGTCCGATGACCCCTGCGATCTTCTCCCGCTGGCACAGATGCGCGCTCGATCTCCCCATTGATACCTGCCCAGATAGCATTCATTTTGACTTCAGTTTTCTGCATGCACATCCTCTTGAATAACTTGAACCAATCTTTGTTCTTGAATTTGGAGTAAAAATTTGCTGCCAAATGCCTCATGCACCACCTTGTCTCTAGATCGGGCCACCGCCACTCTAGATCTTCTGACGCCTTAATTATGTCGAGCGCGCTTAATAGCAAGGTGTTGCGATCAGAGATGATGCAAACGCCGCGACGATCTTTCACGACCCCCATCTTCAGGCAGCTCAGGAACCACAACCAGCTATCTTTGTTCTCGCTATCGACTAGTGCGTATGCAATTGGAAGAAGTTGATTATTTGCATCTGCAGCAATCGCCACCAACAGTGTGCCCTTGTATTTGCCCGTGAGAAATGTACCATCAATTGATAATACCGGGCGACAGTGCCTGAATGCTTGTATAGTCTGGGCGAATGCCCAGAATAAGCGGTCCAGGATTTTCTCGCCCGGGTTCAATGGGTTTTCACGTTCTTTCCGCCAAACTTGAGTCCCCCTGTTAGCAGTTGCTATCTGATGAAGCATCCTCGGTGCATAAGAATAGGCCTCCTCATAGGTTCCATACAACCTCTGGAATATCTTTTCCTTTGCACGCCTAGCTTTGCTGTAGCTGACAGGGAAGCCAATCTGATCGGATGCTGTTGCCTGTAAAGCCCTAATACTAATATTAAGACTTTCCTGCACAGTCGTTTGCATCCTCTGTGACACATATTCTGCAGTCACATTGCAGTGATCTGAAAGAGTCCCGGTTTGCTCACAGCCATGTTCCACTATTTTTGTGATATGCCATGGCTGACATACCCCAGGCTTCAGGCGAGCGATAACTCTTCCGCGGCAACCCCCTTCGTCATGGAGGCATATGACCTTCAACTCCTTTTTATCGGACTGCTTCATTCTATGCTGACGGTGTATGCCTATTGCATAGCTATTCATTGCCTGGTAAGCAGATTTCTTATCAGGGAAAATCTGCCCAACGGCCAGACTTCCCGCTTCTAGGCCAGAAACAGAGTGAAATTCATTGGTGATGCTCATAACCTGTAAAAACTCTGGGTTAATTGGTCCAGCAACCGCCCTCTCAGGAGGAACAACTTCTTCATCATCTGAGTCCGAAGAGGCAGAAGAATGACCATCATCATCATCATCTAGCGCCTCCGGCAATCCCTCCACGTGTTCGCTGATGTCAACGACCGCAGACCAGTATCCTGTGTCATACACTTCTTGGCCGCCTGTCGGTTCCGATGGGCCGGCGCTGGGGGCTACAATGATGGCCAACTCGTACTCACCGCCCCCGCTACTGCACCCGGCAACATCAGTGACAGAAATGAACTCCACATACACCATGGGTTGTCCAAACATACAGTTCTTCGGATTGCTTGAAAACCCCATGTACGAACCCCACGATCTTTCACTAGAAACCGGCCGCAGACCCCAACGGGGAACTGTCCCATCATTTCCCCCGGCAACCACGAAAGCCTCCATGGTCATCTTTTTTTCATCCATCGCTGGCCCAAACATTGCTCGGATGCACCTTCTAACTGCCGCATACCCTACATTGACCATGTCTTTCACTACAACCATAGTCGTACCGCACCTCGACACATCCACACTGGAAGGAGTGTCGCGTACGATGTCCCCATAGAACACTAACAAATTTTCCATAGTACCTAACGAGCAGCCATATTTACATCGTTAATAAATTTATATTCTAATAACTTACGGTAATAATCATTTATTTACATATAATAATCCGACTAATATTCACAACACAACAGTAACATCATTCACAGCAGTACATCAACACAAAAAATTTGTTCAAAAAATTACACCACAGCATTTATACCTCTTGTTCAATAAGGATATCCTTCCGAATAGAAAAATCCGTTAGCGTGAATATATCACCGGTAACATATCAACGGGGTCGACCTATTATCACATGAAAAAAAAATTAGACGCACAATTTTTTTCTGCTGCCGAAAGTTTCAAAATAGCAGTAGCATGCATGTGGTCATCACCTCTAAAGAGAAACCGAAGACCGAAAAACAATTTCGTCAATCACGTCATCTCCTCCTAGTTTGCTACCCAGACGATATTTTCTTTACCTAATTACATACATCATCAAGGATATTAGCATTTATCTTGTATTTCATGTACGGTTTCCTACTTTACCAAATTAGCTAATAAAGTCTACGTATGATTTCCTTACTACAGAACTTATTAAAAAACATGACACATGAAATAACAACACATTTAATCATGCAATGACCAATTATAGTACAATCATTTTCTTAATTAACATTTTAAGAACTTCTTGCATGTCTAACTAAAATGATGCATCTTAAAGGCTTAACGCTGACCGACAATACATTCAAATATTTGTTATCAAGATTCCGGCTCTAACGCAACCAAAACGTTTAACATAAGTCCTAATTACGACTTACTGAGAAAAATAACAACATCTTGCATGTTAAAAAATAGTACTAATGGACATAGCTAACATTGATCTATAACATCTTCAACATACTGTTCTGACAAATATTACTATAAATGCAAATGACGGGCTAAAAAATATCTTATATGAAAACGTTTATAACTTTCAAGAAGCAAACATCGCATAGCTAATAACGGGCTAAAATACTAACTAATTTCCAACGTGCATGCACAAAAAAATTCATGTATTGCAAAGATCATACCTTGATCAAATTACTCCACTTAGTACTTCACTTCACACGGCAAATCGTACTCCTGAAGCTCCAAATTACTCCACAAAGTGATGAAATACTACCTAAAACAACATATAATACATACTTAAAAACTAATGAAACAAAGTAAAAACATCATGCATGCGAACACAACCAACAAAAATGGACTGCTCTTACCTTGATCTTTCGTTTCTTCAACTACAACATTTTCAAAATCTTACTCTAAACCGTCAGAATAGTGTAATGTGAGGGCGAGAGAGCAGACAGAGTAGTGTAGGAATAGAGCAGGCAGATTAGCGAGAGAGTAAGCAGTGTATGTAGGAAGCAGCGGGATCGGATCAAATATAAAAGGAAGGGGACTGTAGTGTCGGCAGAACAGTTACCGTAGCAATCAGCAGCAACATCTATCAATCAGCCTCGCAATCAGCAGCGTCAGCATCTATCAATCAGTGTCGCCGCCCTAGGAATCAGCGCCGTCACGGGTGGCTTTCGGCGGGCGGTGCACACAGGGTTGCCGCCAGCCGCGGTGGCGACAGGGCCCACGCCCGTCGTCCGTTCCGTGGCGGAACAGTGCACGCAACGGAAATCCGGCCGGCCGCCTCGGTTGCTGGCGGCAGGTGCCGGCCGCCTGGACCGGTGGCGGCAGGTGACACGCGTCGCCTGGCGCGCCTGCCGCCAGAATCCTGGGGGTCTGTTTTGACATTTTATTTCGCAGGTGGTCCAATCTGGCAAAAGCATTCGGTAGAGGGTCCTTTTGGACAAAAATTCGAGAAGAGCTAGCCCAAGTACGCGGAACGGCTAGTGATTGCGTGAACGGTGATCCATCGAGTGTCTATCTTGTCATGGAGTAAATGATTTGAAATCTAGCTGCCTGTTGTTTTTCTAGTGGAGCCCTTGAAAGAGGGCCGAAAGACCAAGAAACTAAGCACGAGGTAAAATAATTATGACATACTGCATGCAACTGGTCCATACAAATCAAGATAAAAAACATCTCAATCATGTGATGAATGCCATAAGAGTTAAAGATGGTTTCACAAACCAGCCGGTAGAAGGGTGTGGACCATTGGAACAACGACATTGATTTCCATGGCTTGAAGATGGTTATGTCGTGATATCTTGCCTTTTCAATTTTTGTAGAACCAATCGACATCAGGGGATACTTTCGGAAAATATCACGAGGTTAATTTGGTATGTGTGTATATTGCATCCCAATGCAGTCGATGAGCTTATTTGACATGAAGTGTCTCATTGAGCATGCATTCACAAGTGGGGATATTTTATGTTTTCAGTTGCCCTTGCAAAAAAGGTACACAATATTTCAGGAGTGAGCAGAGCACCTGGCTAATTGCTTGTCAGGCATTGACATCTGCATAAGGAGAGCAAACCACGAGTTGGAGCTGGTACCCTTCATGTCGGAGTTAAGTGATGAGAATGGTCTTAGTTATTTCATGCTATATATTTGATATAAAAATTCGCATAATTTCATGTATATATACTTAGTAAAACTAAATGATGTTTAACATAGAATAAAGCTACAAATTTAAGTAGTTTGGAATAGAGGAAGTAGCATGTATGTATATTTAGGTTGAGTCACCACCGGGACATGCATGATGCATCCCTAGAACATACAATGGTATACACAAAAATAGAAGGCATCAAAACTTGGTTGTTCGGTAGATATAGTAAACAATATCATGCAAAATGCATGATGTGGTGAATATAAAGGTGATTCATATACATATGCCCGACGCCAGGCAAGCCCTGGTGTGATGGAGAGGTGTGCATCCCGGTGGCAATGTTGTGTCAGAGTCAGGGGTCATCGGGTCACGAGTGCAATCAACAACGAAGATAACGCAACTAGCAACATTGTATGAATTGTATTTTGTTTAGTTCGGCTCTGATGGTGTGTTGGTACCTTGACCTAGTTTAACTATATTACTATTTTGGTTCTCAATGTCGACGGCTGTTTTTGCTCTAAGTAGTCGAGTTTTGTTGGTCTCTTGTACATTTTTCTTCTAATAAAATTCAATGACAACAATTGTGTTGTTGCCATTGAGGATGTAAAATGACTCATTGTTTAGCAGATGTTTCTTAGGCTTGCACCATACAACAATGTGACGATGAGTCGTCTTCGGTTTTGTTGTTCTTTCTGCTGAGTTTGGCTTGATCGATCGAATCCAACCTTAGTCCGACTGAAAATTTGGGAACCTATTCTTGCATGGTAAATCCTCCACCTCCACCCCAAAAAGGTTTAAAAGTTTTAGGGAACTTCCTCCGATATGTCATCTTGTGAGCTTATAGTTATGCTTGATCGGGAAAATGGCGCTCTAGCTAAACGCTAGTGGTGGCCATATCTGGGGAGGACGTCTAGCGGGAGGAGAAGAAGGGAAGGAGGAGGTGTCAGACTATGACGAGGAAGGGGTGTCGATGAGGTGAGGGTGAACAGGTGAAGTTCGCAATGTAGCAATATGAACAGCTGGGGCAGCGAGAAGGTTATGTGGAACTTGATGGGCAGAAGAAGGATGAGTCTGGCGAGACAGTCGTGGCTCGTCCTATGAAATATAGAGACATATACTTTTTGGCGAGTCACCATATCCATCGTATTCATTTTTCATCAATTTGATGATCAAGCAATCTCATTTGTTGCTTAGTTTTCTAGCACCAGTTGTTCACGAAGTTGCCACGAAACTTTGTTGGCACTAATTCTCACATGGATATCCAGTCCATGGAAAAGTCATGCGGCCATGATTGTTCTGGTGAGAAGAAAATTATAATGAGTTGTCGTTAACTTTTTTCATGAACAATTTTCATTTCCAACCTTATTTATTTGGCACTGATTGTGATGTGCAGTAACATATCAGCACAACGTTAACACATACATTAGGCAGAGAGGGAGGAGAAAGGAAGGAACACACAAGCGACGGCAGAAAGGGGAGTGGTAACGAGGCGATGACGGGGATGGGGTCCTACATGTAGGAAACTCAATACTTTAAAAAGTTATACTTTCTTAGCACGCATGTTGTTTAGGAAACCCAATTGCTTTGAAACAACACGTGTTGCATAAATTTGGCACGTTGAGTTTAAAAGTTTGACGTTGTTAAATCTTTTATCTTGGCAGGTGAACCATTTCAAATTCCCGGGTTTCATTTGCACTACCTATGATTGTATGCATATGTAGCTACCAATTGCATTAGTACAAAAATGTACCATTTAATATCCACACGGCCAGCTACCATGACTAGGGCAAAATTAATTAATGCAGCTAACAAACTTTGTTTCAATAAATTGAATTCTTATTTTCTCCCTCAGTGGAGCCCTATAAGGGAGCCAGAGAACATATATATATCGATCCATTGCAACCATTCGAAGAAAATAAATGTCAAAATTGGTAGTTAAAAGTTGATTTTGCGAGACATCATCGACCAATGTTTCTAATCATTAAACGATAATTTAGATTTGGAGAACTTTCCAAAGAGTTCAAAAATATAGAAGAATTAGGCGATCTTTTTGAAGGAAATCATGAAACCATGTAAGAGGGGGACAATCACCTAGGGCTAGTATGGCCAGGCCTTGAGAATGCCCCCGCCCCCCATGCTAGCGTCTGATAAAATTTCCGGACGTGTCCTTTGCCTATAGGCCGCCTGAAGTTCAAAGTAAACTTCATCGAAATCATGTTTGAAACTTTCAAAAAAATAATCTAAAAAACAATATGGGATGTCAAGAGGGTGAAGTTTCATTGCCATGCGAAATTTCAAGTTGAAAAACATTACGAGTGAGCTATGAAAAATAAAAAAATTCAGCAATAAATAGTGATGTTACTGTTCGACACTATTCACTGCTGATTTTGTTATTTTCATAGCTCACATCCCGTAATGTGTTTGAACTTGGAATTTCACATGGTAATAGAAAATCATTCTCTTAACATCTTGCAATTTTTTCAAAAAAAGTTAAGACTTCAAAACATCTTTTTCGTGTGGTTTTCATTTGTTTTCACCGAATATTGATTTTCATATGATATTTTCCCGATTTACAAACCTCATAATTGTCTTGGAATTACCTCATAATTGTCTTGGAATTAATTGCCACCGCCTAACACACTATCTCTCACTTTTTGTAGGCTGATTATTGACGGCCTAAATGCAATGGTTTGCATTAAGCGGCAATGTTTCACTGAAGTGAGTAACCAAATGTCATTAATCCATGTGAGGTAATAAAGAAATATTCTTCCTTGAGGGCATCTTCAAGGCTGGCCCGCAAATTTCTTCGGTATCCATTTTTGTGTCCTGGATGTGGTCCGTGAATATGATGCGGGACGGAGCTATCCAACGCTAATTACAAAGTATCCGACTAGCAGGAGAAAAAATAGGTGGGGACCATGCATGTGGTGGAGATATTTATGGCTTAGTGTCCATTGGGAGGAGAGAGAGAAGAGGGGACCATACTTGTGCAGATGGGAGGAGAGAGAGAAGAGAGGGACATGCATGTCCGGACTCCAGCAAAGGTCCCTCATTTTTGTCTTCATTTTGCCGGAATCCATACGTCCAGACTGCTAAGCGGACATATTTATGTCCCGTTGGATGATGAAAATGGTCCGGACATACACCGGTGATTTAAGGGTCTGTCTTGAAGATGCCCTAAGCAGCGCCGAAACAAAAGAAAACAAGGATGAGGCTAGCTCTCATCTAGATGGGAATTAACTAATTCTCGTACAAATAATATTATCAGGAAAGAAACATGAAACTCCATGTAAAAAAATCATGGCATAGGAGTTAGATGAGACTTTGTAAACCCAATAAAACAAACTTTTATGTGCCCGAACAGTTCTAGCTAGGAATCAATCCAACTGTTCTTTATAGTTGCCACCAGATGTAAGTAAATCCGGAACAGCACAAATTAAGATGCATATAAACATAAACTGTTCTGTTCCATTTCTCTGAAAGAATTACCGGGAACATGTGTACAGATCCCCTCATCACTCCATCAGTTCATGACAGTACTAAAAAGATCACTGATTTCATTACCCGATCCTAGCTATGTGCTAGCCACGATGGATCCATGCGTCGGTGCGCGCGAAATAAGAGGCGCACCGTACGAGCTGCGAAGCTGAGCAACCGGCCGGTCACACGGTCACGGCGAGGCGCCCCAGCTTGAAATCCCGGCAACGGCGGTGGTCATTGCCGCTGGAGGACGGAGGGCTGACCAGCCGCAGAAGGTGCGCGCGCAGGACGGACCGGCCCTTGGCGGTCCTGCCGCCGGCGCCGACGCCGCTGCTCCTGACGATCCCCTCGCCGCGCCCCGTCGCGCTTGCGCCCGAAGTTGACGCGGCCTGCTGCGAGGCACGGCCTGACGATGACAGTGGCCGCCCGCGCGGGCTCCGGTGGCGACTGCAGCGGAAGGAGCCAGGGTGGTTGGTCGGCGAGCAGAGACACGTGAGCTTACTGCCACCGGGAGTCGCGCACGACGGCCTCAAGCTCGTGGATGGGTTCGCCATGGTGGCTTGGGCGTCCGGCTCTTTTTGGATTCTTTGCTGGTTGCTCGTCGGAGCTCAGATCAGGAACGGTGGTTGCGGGTGGATGGCGTCGGGAGTCCTGGCCTTTCCGGGGGCGCGCTCCCCGTTATATAAGCTCGCCGGTCGCCGCAGGGCCCGGGACGGCGCATGTGCGCCTCCGAGGACGACGTTTTTCCTGTCAGTTTCGTGCGTGTAAAGTGTAAACTGGTTTAAGTTAGTTTATTAAGGTTACTTTCACGCTTAGTTAAATTTTTCTTCCACGTCGCGCTGTTCTACGAGGACGGGCATGTGTACATCGGAACAGTGGCGAAGCCAGGTTACATGGACCAAATTCAACGCAGGGAAAATTTGTTTCACTTTCTAGGTTAAAATTTGTGTCGACCTTCACTAAGAAATGAAAACAATCGGGGACACGTTAATGGACCAAACTCATTGTCAGTAGCGTACTGCATAGTAGTATGTTGTATTCTTCTTCGTGGTGCAGTACATACATACTCTATCCGTTCGGATTTATTAGGCGTTCTCGTATTTTAGGTCAAACTTTGACCATCTGCAATATAAAAATTATACACTTTTCTGCATTGTGTTAATATGTATGATTACATTTTATTTGAAATAGGTCTCTCATAGTATAATTTTTTATGGTATATAGTTTACATTCTATTAATTAAATTTTATTTAAATTTTAGCCCAAAATAAGATGGGACGAGTCTGATTAGACCGTATGAAGGTAGTACGTCTACCGATCCAATCTAGGATGTAATATTCTGTTGTTCTATTTTCTGAGCTGAGAGTTTTCGATCTCCTCCCATCCCCTCGTGTCGCCCCTGCTAGGGCGACTCGGGGGTTCCAAACCCTAGCTCCGCCGCCCCCTTCCACCTCCCTTTCTCCCTCGCCGCCACCTGAGGCCGCCACCGGGCAAGCCTGGGGCGCCGCCAAGGAAGGTGGCGGCGGGGGCCTGGCTGCCCTGAGCTGACTTTGTTGCGGGGGGTCGCGTGCTCTAGGGCGGCGGCTCTAGTCGGAAAGGCATTACCTGCCCTAAGGCAGGCTGTGGCGCGGGCGTGGACCGGCAATCCTGGCCATGCAGACGGACGACGGGTGAACCGGAGAACGAGTGCCTCGGCGCGGCGGCAACTTTGGTCGTCGGTTGCGCCAAATCTGGCCAACCCTGCCTCCCCTGCTGTTGGGCGGGCTACGCCCCGGCTGGATCCGGCTTGCTTCCCTGTCCGTTGCCAGATCTTGCGTCGTTGGGGTGCTGGAGGCGGGGATTCGAAGATCGGGAGAAATCCTAGGCCTGCCTCGTCGGTCTTGACAGCGGCGACGCCCGAGGGCGTCGTTCCCCTCCTTGGAGGCGCCGTCCAGGTTAGCTCCTCCGCCCACCTCCACTCTGGACTCCTGGTGAAAATCACAACTCAGTTGGGCGGCGGCGGCGCCCTTGGTGTCGCGCCCTTTTTGGGAGCTAGGTGGGCGTTGGGCTTCTCGGTGATGTGGTGGATGTGCAGCGGCAACTGTAGTTGGTCTTCCACGTCTGCGGCGAGATCCTCTCTGGCACCTTGCATCCGTTAGTTCTCTAGGCTGTAGTTATGGGCCTAGCCTAGTCCGTGGTTTGTCCAGGGCGGGAGGGGATCGGGTTCCCCTCCGGTGGCTCATCTCTGTGTGCCATGAGAGCTTTAGCTCCATTTTCAGTCAAGGCCTTCGGTTCTCAATGCCTTCCCGGGACACTATGCTACAGCTCATCTTCATCCGTCCCGGCAGCTCTTTCTTTGTCGTGTCCAGTCCGTGGGATTTGGTCGTGCTCTGCTTTAGGTGAGCAGTCCGTGGCTAGTCGGGTGAGGTTGGTTCCTTTCTAGATGCAGCCTGCCGGTGCCCTTTCTCTTGGTTCTAGGGTGAACTTCTCTACTGTCAACGGTGCGGCGCCTTCGAGCCAGGCGAGGAGGCAGGGGCCTTCTTTGACATTGGAGCTGGGAGGACATGGCATGTCGGGGTCGCTAGTGATTTGGCGACGATGGGCCCTTCTTCGCCGTCGGAAGTGCTGCTCCAGTGCTGGCATTCTCCTACTTCCTTGGCGACCTGTTCATGCTTGAGGACCTCCACGTCTCCGAGCTGCGCGTCTTCATGTTTGATCCTATTTAGTTTGGTGTGTGTGCGGCTTGTGAGTTGCTTTCCAACACCTACATGTCTTGTCGGTTTTTTTTCCTTGTGTTGGCTTCGAGTTTGTAATCCTGGCCGGTTGATGACTTTGTTAATTTAAAGCCGGACTTTTGTTGAGCCTTCCTTTTTAAAAAAAAGTTCTGAGCTAAGCATATGTGTATTATCTTTTTTTTGGTTGAGGGAATATATGTATTATCTTTACTTTGTAAACAAGAAACCAACTGATCTTATATATAAATAAAGAAACTAAAAACACCATCCTGTCCGCTTTTGCTCTCCGTCAAGGGTGGAAAACAGTCGCTTTCTCCACCACTCAGTAGCACGTTCTTCCTCCAAAAACCGTACCGGCACTCCTTGTTTTATACTATCCGCTCGCCGACATATCTAAATTGGGCACGTACGCAGCGTGATCGATCGATCAGCTGCGTGCGTGCATGAATCGGCAGTGACTCGGAGTGGTGGTCTTACGCGTCAGCTCTCGTACTGGTCTCGTGCCTAACCATTTTGTTATTAAGGGCGATTAGTCTAGTGTAGATCTTGCTCAATTATTGGGTTACTACCGCTTGCGTGGAGTCTCTTCAGGAAAAACATACTCATATAGTCATATCATCATATACTCATATGCATGTGCATGTACATGTACAGTCAGAACGGAGAAGGCAGTACGCGTCCATGCATGCATGTCTGATGTGTCTTCATGTGGGCAGTGCAGTGGCAATAAAAGATCCAAGACTTGCAGAAAGTTTTTTTCCCTGGACTGGCGCTCTGCCGTTCTCCCCGCCCCCGTTGAGAGTCTCTCCTCCCTCCCCTTCCGGCCTCCATCTCCCTCGCCGTCGGCGGCCATGGTGGCCGGCGTTGGGTGGGATGGTGGTTTGGATTTTACTTGTAGTCTTCTCTCCAGTCAATAAGGATTCGTTTGGATCCAGATCTGCCATCTTTTCTTGTTTTGTTCCTCGAATCCGAGTCCCTGATGAGGGCAGCGAGGTGGGGGAACGAATCTGGAACGGTGGTGGCTCTCATGCCGGCGAGTCCATGTCATATCCATGGTGGTTTGCAGCTTCGGTTGCTGCCACCTTCTTTTCCCCCTCCTACTTTCTTTGCTGCAGGTTGAGAGTGAAGCCCCCAGATCTAGAGTGCAAGCTTCTTCTTTCTCTCTTCACCTTGAGCTGCCATGGTGGCGGACTGGATGAAGGGGGGGAGGGGGGGTTTAGATGCTCTATCTTCTTTGCGAGTCCTTGGAGCCCAAGTTTAGCAGCATATGGTTGGGGATCTCAGTGCAGAGAGCACCAGGAGGTCCTCGCCTCTGCGCCGCTGCATCTTCTGGTCGGAAGGCGACCACTCGGAGCTCCGGCGACGACGTCCGGCTCCTGTAATTCCTCCTGGCCGCCGTGCCATATGGGAGGCAGTTTATCTGGTTCTTCGTCCTGGTACTTTCACTGTCTACCTCCGGTGTTTTGCTGGTGGTGCTGTAGCCATTCCACTGCCCCAAGTGGTTTCGTCCCCGGCGGTGGTGGGATCGGGCCAGGATCGAGGAAGGCGAAGAGGACTCGATTGCTTTTCATTTTTGTTATCTGGGGTCCTATCTGCAAAATGTTCGACCCGGGTTGTAATCTTTACTTTCGGTTGGGCCTTTATGTAAGATGTTTGATGCTTATCTAATATAAGTCTGGGTCCTTCGGGACCTTTCTTGTGTTCAAAAAAAAAAAAAAAAGACTTGCAGAAAGCACGGTCGATCTACCGAAGTGTACGTCCTGCTAAGATCGAGTTGCTGCGACATGCGTGATTAGGTACGTACCTTAGTTAGACTAGTCTAGTGCTACGTCTTACTCAACCAATTATTCGATTAGTGTGATCACTAGCTAACAGGTAGTTAAGCAAAACTTCGGAGTCTTAACGTGAGACGGCATGCACTTACACGACCACGACATGTGCTTTACTTTACAGGCGTACTTACAATGTACACCATTACTCTCTGTTGTTTAATAAGGTGGCGCAGAAGCTTAATTCAGCCGTACATGATGAATTTCTCTGGAGATAATTACACGATCGCTCTCATGACCATCTTCTTCCTCGCCTGAATTACCTTAATGTTTTTTTGGAAAAGCAGGAACAGAGCCCCGGCCTCTGCATCAATTGATGCATGTAGCCATATTATTAATCAAAGTATAAGAATAAAGTCTTAGCTCCACAATATGCTCATAAGTTGAGCATAAAAACAAGTGCGCAAGCAGAATAAAACTGCCACAACCGGCGAAACCAAATGTAGACTACGATGCCTATACACCTAGCCTACTATTAGCTCGCCATCCAAATCGGCTGAAGATAGCCCGTGCGACCGTCTCCCACCGGTTGCACCCAATAACCATAAGCTCCCTGTGATCCGCAGGAGTGAGTAACGACCACGTACGGATCCAAGCCGTGGCTCTGTAGACAACCTGCAAAAAGTTGTTAAAGTTCTTGCCATTAAAAATCATATCATTTCTAGTGTTCCAAATAGCCCACAATAATGAACTTATTCCGATCCGGATATGATTTGCTATAGTTACGTCTACTCCATTGAGCCATGTCCAAAATAGCGTATTTATGCTCATTGGTGGATGAATATTGAATGCTACGTGAACAATGCGCCATAATAATTTTGCTAGTGGGCAGTCGAGAAAGAGGTGTTTTATTGTTTCAGTTTGATCACAATAGCAACATGTAGGGCTACCAACCCATCTCCTCCTTATCAAATTATCTTTGGTCAGTACTACACCCTTGTGTAGAAACCACATGAAAATTTTAATTCTAAGCGGCATTTTAATCTTCCAAATGTGCAATGATCTCGAAATTGGCCCAGAGTTAATTAGATCAATGTACATCGACTTCACCGAAAAAGTACCATTCGTACCTGTCGTGGGAATGAACCTGACAATAGTACTAAGGGGTACGAAAGGAGGGGCGAAGTCTAACTACGGCGCAAGTGTACACTCGGTTTGTACGAGTTCAGGCCTCACTAGGAAGTGATAAAAGCCCTACGTAACGGTGCCCGGGGGCTGTGGCGTTTGCTTATGGTGGTAGAAGATTACAGAGGGTCGGAACCCTTGCTCTGGCGCCCGGGGGTGGCTTATATAGAGTGCGCCACCACCGGCTGAGCGCCATGATTAGGGCAATAAATGCCAATGAATACAGCGTTACAGGAACGGCTGATTATCTTGACGTTACTGGTAACGGTGAATTAACTCTTAACGAATGACTACTCGAATTCTACGGACGCTTTGTCTTCCGGGTCGCCTGAGTTTCTGTCTGTCCGAATGGCGCCGAGTAATCCGAGTGATATGAATAATCCGAGTGAACGGCTATATTCATCCGAATGAGTCTCTACCCAGGGGCTTTAATGACATTGAAGGACCATAGGTGGGCCTTAGATGTCAGGCTTATGACCCTACCCAGGGTAGGCATCCTCATCAGTAGCCCCCGAATCCATGAGGTTTTAGTGGTCGAGTGACTGACACTCGGAAGCATCGATGGTATCCCAGAAGAGTCCAAGAAACGGTCTTGTCGTTTCTCATTCGGCTTCAAACCATGATGGATTCAGGATTGATGTCTTTTGACCAAACTGTCTTGCCACTTAATCCGAGTGTTTAGCTGGTGTGAGTCATTCACTCGGTTTGCAGGAGGGAGTCGTCAAAGCCTTCGCTGCGCGGAGCTTGCTTCATTTGCGGCCCGGAGGAATTTCCGCGCATTCGAAATCGTCAAAACTGCGCGCGGGCGCGCGGCGGAACGATCACGTCGCAATAATTTGGGGTAGTGGGCACGACGCCTTGATAACTGCGCCGGGATTTTCTCCACGTGTCCTCGAAGCCCCGAACAGTAGATCCGCGGATCTCGCTCCGTTTGCGGATTGACGGCCAGTGATCACGCTGGATTTTCGATATATAAACTGGAAGCACTGTTGGGGGTGAGAACAGATCTCATTTTCCCCCCTCTCCCTCGTCTTCTCCGACGCCCACCCGTGCCCCTTCCACCTTTCCTTAGCCGAAGGCCATTCCGAGCTCGCCGGCGACGATGTGCGCGGCGTCTGCGACCGCGAAGGCCGAGCGGGCGAAGAGGAGCTCGCGCGCCTCCTCCTCCTGCGCCGGAGCGCCGGCTGGATGGACGCAGGGTGAGTGGTTGCCGTCTGATACGTCTCCAACATATCTATAATTTATGAAGTATTCATGCCATGTTTACAATAATTTTATATGATTTTGGTATGATTTGATTAGAACTACGACTGATGCTGTTTTCAGCAGAACTACCGTGGTGTTGTTTTTGTGCAGAAATAAAAGTTCTTGGAATGAGCTGAAAATTTACGGAGAATATTTTTGGAAAATATAAAAAATACTGAAGCGAAAAGTCATCGGAGAGGAAGGCCGAGGAGGCCACAAGCCTAGGGGCCGCCCCCCCCCCCAGGGCGCGCCCCCCTGGCTTGTGACTTCCTCGGGAACCTTCTAGACGTGGGACCGCCGCCAAAAATTCCTACAAATATAGAAACCCCCAGAAACAAACCTTGATCGGGAGTTCCGCCGCCGCAAGCCTCCAGAGGCACGAAAAACTAATCGGGAGCCCGTTCCGGCACCCTGTAGGAGGGGGAAACCATCACCGGAGGCCATCTTCATCATCCCGACGGTCTCCATGACGAGGAGGGAGTAGTTCACCCTCGGGGCTGAGGGTATGTACCAGTAGCTATGTGTTTGATCTCTCTCTCTCGTGTTCTTGAGATGACACGATCTTGATGTACCGCGAGATTTATTAATATAGATGAATCATATGGAGTTTTCCCCTCTCTATCTTCTTGTGATTAATTGAGTTTTCCCTTTGAAGTTTTCTTATCGGATTGAGTCTTTAAGGATTTGAGAACACTTGATGTATGTCTTGCGATGGGATATCCGTGGTGACAATGGGATGTTCTATTGATCCACTTGATGTATGTTTTGGTGATCAACTTGCGAGTTCCGTGACCGTGGGAATCTATGCATAGGGGTTGGCACATGTTTTCATCTTGACTCTCCGATAGAAACTTTGGGGCACTCTTTGCAGTTCTTTGTGTTGGATTGAACATGATGAATCTGTAATTATGTGATGCATATCGTATAATCAAACCCACGGGTACTCGAGGTGACATTGGGGTATCTAGGTGACATTAGGGTTTTGGTTGATGTGTATCTTAAGGTGTTATTTTAGTACGAACTCTAGGGCTGTTCGTGACACTTATAGGGATAGCTCATAAAATTGATCGGAAAAGATAACTTTGAGGTGGTTTCGTACCCTACAATAATTTCTTCGTTTGTTCTCCGCTATTTGTGACTTTGGAGTGAACTCTTTGTCGCACGTGAGGGATTTACATATGATTCAACTATGTTAGTATTGTTGAGAGAACTTGCACTAGTGAAAGTATGAACCCTAGGCCTTGTTTTCAAGCATTGCAATACCGTTTGTGCTCACTTTTATCATTAGTTACCTTGCTGTTTTTATATTTTCAGATTACAAAAACCTATATCTACCATCCATATTAAACTTGTATCACCATCTCTTCGCCGAACTAGTGCACCTATACAATTTACCATTGTATTGGGTGTGTTGGGGACACAAGAGACTCTTTGTTATTTGGTTGCAGGGTTGTTTGAGAGAGATCATCTTCATCCTATGCCTCCCACGGATTGATAAACCTTAGGTCATCCACTTGAGGGAAATTTGCTACTGTCCTACAAAACTCTGCGCTTGGAGGCCCAACACGAGTCTACAAGAAGAAGGTGGATACTCTCTCACACTAATAGTTCGACCGTCGGTGATGGGCGCAACCCCTCTTCTCTCCTTGCGCATTATACCGAGGTATATATCGCAAGAAGAGAAGAGGAAGAAGCGCCCCCATGACAATAGTCGGGATTCCTCCATCAAGAACACACATGATCGAAAGTCACACAAGGAGCAACGACAGACCGAAAGTCACACACGCATTATAACAATATAATATCACTAATACAATTATAATGAACTCGAATATAATATCACTAATACATTTATAATGAACTCGAATATAATATCACTAATCCAGTTAATGCATCATCAAATATTAACTAATACATCTCGAATATTATCATATAAGATCACTAATACAGATCGAATATCCTAGAATCCAAAGTGGAGGACGGTGAACTCGGTTCACTAGCGGTCTCTGAGTCGCTGGCGGTAGACACCCAAAGATAAGGAACCATCACCGGATCATAACTCGGGTGAGATCCCTAAAGAACCTGCCAGGTATTGGAGAACCTGGCGTCGAACGCCGCCATGTAGCGACGGACGTGCTCGTCCTCCTCCCTGACACGGCGACGTACCACCTCCGGGGGGGCCCGCTCCCTCTGCACCGAAAGTGGCCCACGCGACCGCCACCAAAGAAGCTCCGGGTCGACGACAAGACCAAGATTCGTCACCAAGCTCCGAGCCCGGGAAGGTAGCACCTCCCAATGCCAGCCCGACGGAGCCCAGTCCCGGACATTGCGCCTGTCAAGCATGATGTCGCCGCCAACTCGACGATGACGAGGATGCGTGCCAGGCATCGTCGACGACGAGACAAATTCCTATGAGAACATTTTCTTATCGTTTAATGTTTTGCTTTTTTAGAAATGCGGGATTGGCATCGTCGACGAAAACAAATTGTGGCTATAGCAAATATCATTTTATTTAACAAAAATAAAACAACAATAACATTTTTAATAACAAAGCCTAGTGATGTGTAAGTTAGCAAATAAAGAAGCATCTTCCTCATAGATCAACAAATCAACTTAAAATGCCATCTTAATTTCCTTACTAACTTAAAATGCCATCTTAATTTTCTAACTAGCCCTGGATCCGCCGCTGACCGCCACTGCTTCGGCCGGCGACGGACGCGGGCGACGATGGTAACCGCGGGGGTGAGGGAGGATAGCTAGGAGGAGGAGGGGAACAGCGGTGTGGCCGGAGGCTCACCTAGGAGGAGGAGGAGGCCGGAGCGGACTCGGGGAGGCGACGGCGTCAGGGGGCGGCGACGGGGACGGCGTCGGGGGGCGGCGACGGGGACGGCGTCGGGGGCGGCGACGGGGACGGTGTCGGGGGCGGCGACGGGGACGGCGTCGGGGGCGGCGACGGGGACTGCGTCGGGGGCGGCGACGAGGAGCGAGCGGGCTCGGGGAGGCGACGGCGAGATCCGGCAGCCTGGCGGTGTCGAGGTGGTTTTCGGCGCTGTCGGGGGAGAGGGAAAGCAGATGGATTTGGAAACTTTTCCAAGTCCCGCTTATATAGTGCAACCTTTAGTCCCGGTTGGTAGTTCCAACCGGGACTAAAGACCCCCCCCCCCCTTTAGTCCCGGTTAGAGCCAACAACCGGGACTAAAGGTAGTTTTCGGCAGCCCGAAAGGGCGGGAAGCCCAGCCCTTTAGTCCCGGTTGGTGGCTCCAACCGGGACTAAAGGTAGACAACCCAATATTTATACCTTCTGTTTTTGAGTGTTCACATGATTAAGCTACTGTATAATCATGTTTTATAGCTTTTGTTTCAATAAAGTGCCAAGTAAAGCCTTTGGGATAGTGTGGATGATAGTTGACTTGATTCTGTGCAAAAACAGAAACTTTTCCTCTCAGTCCAGCAATTTTGTAAATTCACTGGAACGTGCTTTTGATCTGAATTTTTTACACAGTCTTGATATACAAATTTCCCAGGTTTTCCTAATTTTTCAGAATTTTTAGAGATAGGGAAGTATGGTTACACTACAGATCTTCACAGACTGTTCTGTTTTTGACAGATTCTGTTTTGCATGCATAGTTTGCTTGTTTTAGTGTTCCCATAGCTTATATTCAGTGATATAAATTATTGGAATGATAGAATACAGTAGGTATCATGTGGGAAACATTATGAATTCTGTCTTGACAGTACCTAAGTGAATGATCTACCTTTATTATACTAACCCATCTCACGAAGTTCCGTTAAGTTTTGTGTGATTGAAGTTTTCAAGTTTTGGGTGAGACACCGATATGAGGAGAATAAGGAGTGACAAGAACCTAAGCTTGGGGATTCCCAAGGCACCCCCAAGGTAATATCCAAGGAAGACTCAAGCGCCTAAGATTGGGGATGCCCCGGAAGGCATCCCCTCTTTCGTCTTCAACATTATCGGTATATCTTACTTGGAGCTATATTTTTATTCGTCACATAATATGAGTTTTGCTTTGAGCGTCATTTTATTTTGTTGTTCTCTCTTAGGTGTTATTTATAATATTGTTTTTCAATAAAAAGTTCCAAGAATTGCCTTAGGATGCTTGCATTGCATGTTTTGATGAGTGCTGTGTAAAAACAGAAACTTTGGCTGTAGTGTTTGAATTTTCATATTTTACTGGAACGTGGAAAGTTTCTGAAATTTTTACAAATTTATATCATTAAATTATTTAGCATGTCCTAAATTTTCATAATTTTTTGAGTTACAGAAGTACACTGTTTTCATAAATTGCTACAGACTGTTCTGTTTGGACAGATTGCTGTCATAGTTTTGTTATCTACTTATCCTATAGTTTCCATAGCCTATATTGATAGATATAAATTGTGGAAATGATAGTATACAGTACCTAATGTTTGAAAATTACTATGCAACTTGTCGTGACAGTACATAAAGAGTTGATTAATTATTATGTGTACTAACCTATCTCACGAGTTATTTTTGAGTTCTGTGTGGATGAAGTTTTTGAGAATAGGTGAAACCGTGGTATGAGAGGATTGAAAGAGATACAAAAGCTCAAGCTTGGGGATGCCCAAGGCACCCCAAGTAAATATTTCAAGAAGTCTCGAGCATCTAAGCTTGGGGATGCTACGCATCCCACCTCTCTTCATCAACAATTATCGGTTAGCCTATGTTGAGCCTAAATTTTTATTCGTTCACATGATGTGTGCTATTCTTGAAGTGATATTTTTCTTTAGTTTGCTGTTTGAATAAAATACTCAGATCTGAAAATATTTATTGAGAGAGAGAGAGTCCTCACCTAGCTACTTAATTGTTTGACTACTCATTGATCTTCACTTATATCTTTTGAGAGTAGCTTGTCATTTCTTCTCATGCTTCACTTATACCTTTTTGAGGGATGAAATCTTTATGCTCATGTGCTTCACTTAAATTTGTTTGAGCTTGCCAAAAAGCAATGACAATATATGAAACTAGTCCCAAAGTGATGGATATCGAAGGAGGATATAATAAAAACATTCATGAAGATCATGAGACAAATTAAACTTGATTCTTTGTAATAGTTTTTGAAACATGATGATAGTAATATGTGAGTCATGTTAGTGAGTAATTATGCTTTAGTAGGAATATTGGTGTTAAGGTTTGTGATTCCCTATGCAAGTACGAAAGTCAATAGTTATGCAATGAAGTTACATCCTACTTGTGGTGCATTATTCGGTGTTAGTTATGACTCAATGCTCACTTATGTGATTTTTCGTTCCTTGGTTTGGTTGCTTCCCAATCTATTTGCTAGCCTCCATTTGTACTAAGTAGAAATACTACTTGTGCATCCAAAATCCTTAAACAAAGTTTTGCCTTATGAGTCCACCATACCTACCTATATGCGGTATTTCCATGCCGTTCCAAGCAAATTTGTATGTGTCATCTCTAAATCTTCAAAATAAATTTTCTCTTTTGTGTGCCCGTACCACTCATGAAACGGTGGGGAGTATCCAATATTTTTCCATGCTAGGTGTGTTATTCTCACGATATGTGTTGATTCACTATCATTCACGAGAAGGTGACTGGTATTCGGGATGCCCAGTTCCATGCTCAAAAATCAAATCAAAATATAATGAAACAAAACTCCCCCAGGAATGTTGTTTGTATGGACGGTACCCGTGGATTCGGCTCGCTGTGGAGTGTGATTGATTGGTGGAGGGGGAGTAAAAACTTTACCATTCTGTTTGGGAACCGCCTATAATGTATCTAGCATGGAAAGTTTTCGTTGACAGGAAAAGCATGCCACTCAAAATATTTTTCTCTCTCAATTTAAACCTTGAGCTCTGGCACCTCTACAAATCCCTACTTCCCTCTGCGAAGGGCCTATCTATTTACTTTATGCAATTTTTATTTTTGCTTTGAGTCTCCATCTTCTCTTATAAGCACCAACTAGGGGGCACTATGATCGTACTTGAGCATTGGGCATGGCTAATATTTGAGTGTGTTTCATGAATGGATCAATGATTGAGCATGATGGGCTAGGGATAACTTTCTTTAGTGTTGATATTTTGAAAGACATGGTTACTTGTTGACATGCTTGAGTATTGAAGTCATTATGTTAAAACTAGACTATTGCTTTGAATCATTTACAAGCCCAAATGTCCATGCTATACAAATAAGAATAGAATATGATGAAAATGTTTGCTAGCATTCACACTTCATAAATTAATTCTTTTATCATTTACCTACTCGAGGACGAGCAGGAATTAAGCTTGGGGATGCTGATACGTCTCCAACGTATCTATAATTTATGAAGTATTCATGCCATGTTTACAATAATTTTATATGATTTTGGTATGATTTGATTAGAACTAACCCGGACTGACGCTGTTTTCAGCAGAACTACCGTGGTGTTGTTTTTGTGCAGAAATAAAAGTTCTCGGAATGAGCTGAAAATTTACGGAGAATATTTTTGGAAAACATAAAAAATACTGGAGCGAAAAGTCACCGGAGAGGAAGGCCGAGGAGGCCACAAACCTAGGGGGCGCCCCCCCCCCCCTAGGGCGCGCCCCCCTGGCTTGTGACTTCCTCGGGAACCTTCTGGACGTGGGACCGCCACCAAAAATTCCTATAAATATAGAAACCCCCAGAAACAAACCTAGATCGGGAGTTCCGCCGCCGCAGGCCTCCAAAGCCACGAAAAACCAATCGGGAGCCCGTTCCGGCACCCTGCCGGAGGGGGAAACCATCACCGGAGGCCATCTTCATCATCCCGGCGGTCTCCATGACGAGGAGGGAGTAGTTCACCCTCGGGGCTGAGGGTATGTACCAGTAGCTATGTGTTTGATCTCTCTCTCTCGTGTTCTTGAGATGACACGATCTTGATGTACCGCGAGCTTTATTAATATAGATGAATCATATGGAGTTTTCCCCTCTCTATCTTCTTGTGATGAATTGAGTTTTCCCTTTGAAGTTTTCTTATCGGATTGAGTCTTTAAGGATTTGAGAACACTTGATATATGTCTTGCGATGGGATATCCGTGGTGACAATGGGATGTTCTATTGATCCACTTGATGTATGTTTTTGTGATCAACTTGCGGGTTCCGTGACCGTGGGAATCTATGCATAGGGGTTGGCACATGTTTTCGTCTTGACTCTCCGGTAGAAACTTTGGGGCACTCTTTGAAGTTCTTTGTGTTGGATTGAACATGATGAATCTGAAATTATGTGATGCATATCGTATAATCAAACCCACGGGTACTCGAGGTGACATTGGGGTATCTAGGTGACATTAGGGTTTTGGTTGATGTGTATCTTAAGGTGTTATTTTAGTACGAACTCTAGGGCTGTTCGTGACACTTATAGGGATAGCTCATAAGATTGATCGGAAAAGATAACTTTGAGGTGGTTTCGTACCCTACAATAATTTCTTCGTTTGTTCTCCGCTATTTGTGACTTTGGAGTGGACTCTTTGTCGCACGTGAGGGATTTACATATGATTCAACTATGTTAGTATTGTTGAGAGAACTTGCACTAGTGAAAGTATGAACCCTAGGCCTTGTTTTCAAGCATTGCAATACTGTTTTTGCTCACTTTTATCATTAGTTACCTTGCTGTTTTTATATTTTCAGATTACAAAAACCTATATCTACCATCCATATTAAACTTGTATCACCATCTCTTCGCCGAACTAGTGCACCTATACAATTTACCATTGTATTGGGTGTGTTGGGGACACAAGAGACTCTTTGTTATTTGGTTGCAGGGTTGTTTGAGAGAGACCATCTTCATCCTACGCCTCCCACGGATTGATAAACCTTAGGTCATCCACTTGAGGGAAATTTGCTACTGTCCTACAAAACTCTGCGCTTGGAGGCCCAACACGAGTCTACAAGAAGAAGGTTGCGTAGTAGACATCACCATCGTGGGTGAACAAGGCCCGGATGCTCGAGCTGGAGGGCCAAGGGTTCGTGCCCGAGGGGAGCTGGCGGTTGCCAGGAGCGGGCTAGGATGAGCCTTCGCCGAAGGGAGACGAGCGCGTGCTCTTGGTGACTCACCTCGAGCGAGGTTTCTCTCTGTCGCCCCATCCCTTCTTCCAAAGATTCTTGGGTTTCTTTGGTGCTCAACTCCATCATATTCCCCCCAATGCTGTCATTTACTTAGCCGCTTTCATCTCTCTTTGCGAAAACTTCTTGGGTTGCCATCCTCACTGGGGCTTGTTTAAACACCTCTTCACTTGCCGAGTGATGAACGTAAAAAAGCCCACTCGGTTGAAAGACAAGACGAATGTAGCCCAACTGTGCGCGGGTCTAGGAATCCAACTGCGGGGCAAAGTCTGTTTCCCGCAGATGACGTTTCCCGATTCGGTAAAGGGGTGGCAGGAGAATTGGTTTTACTGCCACGACATTCCAGTCGGCGAGGGTCAATCGGGACTCTCACCATATACATCTGAGCGCATTCGGCCGGTTCCCAGGCTGACTGTAACCAAGGAGGAGAAAACCGAAGTGGATATCTTAGTGATAGCTCTGGTGGCTCTGGTGCAGAGAGGTGTCAACGGCCTCGACTTGCTGGAGGTTTTCCTCCAAAGGAGGATTCAACCGTTGCAAGCCAGAGCTCATCCCATGTGGGAGTACACCGGACTGAGTGACCCCACTCGAACTCACCCGGAGGAGCTCACCGAAGACATGGTGGAAGCTAAGATCAAGGCGATCACTCCAGCACGCGAAAACCCCAGGGGGAGCAGGCTGGTGGCTCCACTCTCATCAGATAACCCGACGAATGAGGTAACTCCAACGGTCCATCATCTGAGTGATGTTAGTGTTTATTGTAGTTCATCCGACTGATCTTGTTCTTCATTCGGCAGGCCTTCACACAGATGAATAGCCAGGTGCCAATCGTGGACAAGGCCCGGTTGATGTTGCCAGCGACACCGGTCATCCAGAAGATTCGGCGGAAGCTGGGGAGTATGAAGAGCCCGACGACGACGAAAACGATGAAGAGGAAGGGTCGGAGGGCGGCGACGAGGTGGAGTCGTCACGCTCGGATGACCGAGTGCCTGAAGCCCGTTCCAAGGCGCGCCAGGACTCGGGAGTCCGCGGTGGAGGTCCGAAGGGGCCGAAGGCCGCCGGACCGACTGGGTCTGTCCTTCCGACCCGCAGCTCGAAGCGCGGGCATGGAGAGCTTGCCTCCTCACCTGAGAAGACGGCGAAGCAACCCAAAGTCACTACGGCCAAGCTTCGGAAGGCGGTCTTGATCCCGAGAATTAAGATGGCTATTCCTGTGGCCTCAGCGTAAGCATTTCCATTCTGTAAATTGTTGTTTGTATTTGTGCGAGTGATGAAATGATCCGAGTGTTTCCCTTACAGTGCTGATACTTCAACTGCTTCACCTGATCCCAATACTCTGGAGAAAGAGCGGGCCGACGCTGATGTTGCGTCTTCAAAAGGTAAGCCCCGGACTCACTCGGTAACTTTGGACATTCCCCAATGTTTACTTTATACTCATCTTCGAGTGCTTTGAATGCTTGCAGCTCCGCGTGAAGTGATCGACATTGATGCGGACGAGAGGGTTGACCTGCCGAACCCTTCGGCTAACGCAGACGTCGTGATGTAGGAGGCCTCGCTTGCCGATACTTTGGTGCCAGCACGAGAGGCCAGCTTGGGAGATGGGGCGGCACTCGGTACTGATACATCATCCCCCTCGTTGACTCCCCCTACGACCAACATCTTTGCGCTACACCATGTCCCGGAGGACCAAGTGGGAGCGAGCAAAGAGGCGTTAATCCAGCTGGAGGTGATGAGCGACCGACTGAAGACGACGTACGATGCAAGCGAGGCGCTGAAGAAGAATGTCCGAGTAAGTACTCTTGTAAGTACCTTCCTTAGTCGGAATTTCTGAGGATTTGCACACACCAGCTGGGTGTCTTTGAGTTCCAGTGGGGGCGCGCTGAGGGCACCCACTGGGTGTAGTCCCCGAGACTGCCGTCGACTGAAGCAGTCGGCGGGAGTCTTAGAGTCCGAATGAATTTAACGTTCGATCGATTTGTTAGGTCTGGATCAAAAACCTTGCATTGGATTTTCCAGTGGGGGCGCGCTGAGCGCACCCACTGGGTGAAGTCCCCGAGACTGCCGTCGACTGAAGCAGTTGGCGGGAGTCTTAGAGTCCGAGTCTAAATTTTGACCAATATCTTTCGCTTTAATTCTTGTTTGCAGTCCGTTTGTGAGCTCGGAAGCCACTACAAAACTTTGGAGAAAAAGGTGCAGGACCTGCGCATCAGTCTTGAGGCCGAGAAGGCCAAGAACGCCCGACTGGAGGAGGAAAAGAAGGCAATTGAAGGTATGCTCATCTTGCCCGACTGCCGCAATAACTGCCGTTCCTCCCTGTCCGACTGAGTCTATTTCATCAGATCTTCATGGCGAAAATCGTAAACTTGTCAAGAGGCTGAAGACTTCTATTTCTTTAGAAACTGTGAAGACGGCCCTTGAGAAGAAGGACACGGATCTGGCGGCTGCTCAAAAGGAAGCCAGCCGAAAGACCAAGGAGGCCGAAGAGAAGCTGAAGGCACTCGGGAAACTGGAGGAAGAAAAGAAAGCTCTGGAAGCTGCTGCGACGAAGTCCAAGGAGGAGCTCGCTGATCTGAAGAAGTCATTCCGAGTGGGAGAACAAACTCAAGCATGTCACCGCGAAGAAGAATGAGCTAGAACAGTTTGTCGAAGAGTATGGCGACTCTGTGAGTGAAAAACTCAAAGGTAATATTCCCGAGTGATCCTTGTCTAGCGGAGTGAATTCTGACCACTTCTGACTCTTTTCTTCATCCGTTGCAAACCAAGATTTCTATGATGATGTCACCGAGGAGACTGACAAGATCGAGAAGGAGTTGGACCCGTCTCGAGAGCTGCTCAAGGACAGTGCTGCCCTGGCCATTTTTCGCTTGGAAGAACGTGTCGATCAAGTGACCTCGTATATGAAGAGGCTCAGCACTGCCGTCTCGGAGATTGACCGAGACGTCTTCTCCGAAGAGGAACCCTCGACAGATCTAGAATCAGCCCTTACCCGAGTGAGGGACGTACCAAGCCGAGTGAAGGTTTGGAAAAAATCTGCAGCTCGGGCCGGAGCCGACATTGCCCTCTCCCTCGTCCGAGTCCACTGCAAGGGAGTGGACGAGAAGAAGTTGAAGTCCTTGGAGGTCACCAACAGGAAGCATGCCAAGGTTGAAGACTTCATGGAGATGTTCATGGAGGCTGCCACTCGGATCGCAGACTGCATCGACCTGGACACCTTTGTCGAAGCCGTGCCTCAGCCCGAGTGATCGTCGGGTTTAAAACTCTTTAAATTTTTGCCTCGGAATGCCGAGTGGTAGGTGTAACCGTAAACTTTGAATGAGCCCGAGTGAACTTTTATCCGTACTCTTATTTCGAGTGATGCGGTTTTTATTCGCCTTGGTTTCATTCGACCTTTGCTTTCTGAATGCTTACACTTAGGCGACGCGGAGTCGCAGCAAAGTCCCCGAGTGTGGGCGTGTCCCGCACTCGGAATTGCTCAAGAGAACAATGATGGTCCTATCCATCTTAGTAATGATGGTCCTGTCCATCTTAGAGTCCGAGTGTGGAGGATGTCCCACTCGAGACAGTTTATGACTTAGGCGACGCGGGGTCGCAGCTAAGCCCCCGAGTGTGGGCGTGGCCCGCACTCGGAATTGTTCGTGAGAACAATGATGGTCCTGTCCATCTTGGAAATGATGGTCCTGTCCATCTTAGAGTCTGAGTGTGGAGGATGTCCCACTCGAGATAGTTTACGACTTAGGCGACGCGGGGTCGCAGCTGAGCCCCCGAGTGTGGGCGTGGCCCACACTCGGAATTGTTCGTGAGAACAATGATGGTCCTATCCATCTTGGTAATGATGGTCCTGTCCATCATAGAGTCCGAGTGTGTAGGATGTCCCACTCGAGACAGTTTATGACTTAGGCGACGCGGGGTCGCAGCTAAGCACCCGAGTGTGGGCGTGGCCCGCACTCGGAATTGTTCGTGAGAACAATGATGGTCCTGTCCATCTTAGTAATGATGGTCCTGTCCATCTTAGAGTCCGAGGGTGGAGGATGTCCCACTCGAGACAGTTTATGACTTAGGCGACGCGGGGTCGCAGCTAAGCCCCGAGTGTGGGCGTGGCCCGCAGTCGGAATTGTTCGTGAGAACAATGATGGTCCTGTCCATCTTAGTAATGATGGTCCTATCCATCTTAGAGTCCGAGTGTGGAGGATGTCCCACTCGAGACAGTTTAGGACTTAGGCGACGCGGGGTCGCAGCTAAGCCCCCGAGTGTGGGCGTGGCCCGCACTCGGAATTGTTCGTGAGAACAATGAAGGTCCTGTCCATCTTAGTAATGATGGTCCTGTCCATCTTAGAGTCCGAGTGTGGAGGATGTCCCACTCGAGACAGTTTACGACTTAGGCGACGCGGGGTCGCAGCTAAGCCCCCGAGTGTGGGCGTGGCCCGCACTCGGAATTGTTCGTGAGAACAATGATGGTCCTGTCCATCTTGGTAATGATGGTCCAGTCCATCTTAGAGTCCGAGTGTGTAGGATGTCCCACTCGAGACAGTTTATGACTTAGGCGACGCGGGGTCGCAGCTAAGCACACGAGTGTGGGCGTGGCCCGCACTCGGAATTGTTCGTGAGAACAATGATGGTCCTGTCCATCTTAGTAATGATGGTCCTGACCATCTTAGAGTCCGAGGGTGGAGGATGTCCCACTCGAGACAGTTTATGACTTAGGCGACGCGGGGTCGCAGCTAAGCCCCGAGTGTGGGCGTGGCCCGCAGTCGGAATTGTTCGTGAGAACAATGATGGTCCTGTCCATCTTAGTAATGATGGTCCTGTCCATCTTAGAGTCCGAGGGTGGAGGATGTCCCACTCGAGACAGTTTAGGACTTAGGCGACGCGGGGTCGCAGCTAAGCCCCCGAGTGTGGGCGTGGCCCGCACTCGGAATTGTTCGTGAGAACAATGAAGGTCCTGTCCATCTTAGTAATGATGGTCCTGTCCATCCTAGAGTCTGAGTGTGGAGGATGTCCCACTCGAGACAGTTTACAACTTAGGCGACGCGGGGTCGTAGCTAAGCCCCCGAGTGTGGGCGTGGCCCGCACTCGGAATTGTTCGTGAGAACAATGATGGTCCTGTCCATCTTGGTAATGATGGTCCTGTCCATCTTAGAATCCGAGTGTGGAGGATGTCCCACTCGAGACAGTTTATGACTTAGGTGACGCGGGGTCACAGCTAAGCCCCCGAGTGTGGGCGTGGCCCGCACTCGGAATTGTTCGTGAGAACAATGATGGTCCTGTCCATCTTGGTAATGATGGTCCTGTCCATCTTAGAGTCCGAGTGTGGAGGATGTCCCACTCGAGACAGTTTATGACTTAGGCGACGCGGGGTCACAGCTAAGCCCCCGAGTGTAGGCGTGGCCCGCACTCGGAATTGTTCGTGAGAACAATAATGGTCCTGTCCATCTTGGTATAATCATGTTTTATAGCTTTTGTTTCAATAAAGTGCCAAGTAAAGCCTTTGGGATAGTAAACTTTGAATGAGCCCAAGTGAACTTTTATCCGTACTCTTATTTCGAGTGATGCGGTTTTTATTCGCCTTGGTTTCATTCGACCTTTGCTTTCTGAATGCTTACACTTAGGCGACGCGGAGTCGCAGCTAAGTCCCCGAGTGTGGGTGTGTCCCGCACTCGGAATTGTTCAAGAGAACAATGATGGTCCTGTCCATCTTAGTAATGATGGTCCAGTCCATCTTAGAGTCCGAGTGTGGAGGATGTCCCACTCGAGACAGTTTATGACTTAGGCAACGCGCGGTCGCAGCTAAGCCCCCGAGTGTGGGCGTGGCCCGCACTCGGAATTGTTCGTGAGAACAATGATGGTCCTGTCCATCTTGGTAAGGATGGTCCTGTCCATCTTAGAGTCTGAGTGTGGAGGATGTCCCACTCGAGACAGTTTACGACTTAGGCGATGCGGGGTCGCAGCTAAGCCCCCGAGTGTGGGCGTGGCCCACACTCGGAATTGTTCGTGAGAACAATGATGGTCCTGTCCATCTTGGTAATGATGGTCCTGTCCATCTTAGAGTCCGAGTGTGTAGGATGTCCCACTCAAGACAATTTATAATTTAGGCGACGCGGGGTCGCAGCTAAGCACCCGAGTGTGGGCGTGGCCCGCACTCGGAATTGTTCGTGAGAGCAATGATGGTCCTGTCCATCTTAGTAATGATGGTCCTGTCCATCTTAGAGTCCGAGGGTGGAGGATGTCCCACTCGAGACAGTTTATGACTTAGGCGACGCGGGGTCGCAGCTAAGCCCCGAGTGTGGGCGTGGCCCGCAGTCGGAATTGTTCGTGAGAACAATGATGGTCATGTCCATCTTAGTAATGATGGTCCTGTCCATCTTAGAGTCCGAGTGTGGAGGATGTCCCACTCGAGACAGTTTAGGACTTAGGCGACGCGGGGTCGCAGCTAAGCCCCCGAGTGTGGGCGTGGCCCGCACTCGGAATTGTTCGTGAGAACAATGAAGGTCCTGTCCATCTTAGTAATGATGGTCCTGTCCATCTTAGAGTCCGAGTGTGGAGGATGTCCCACTCGAGACAGTTTACGACTTAGGCGACGCGGGGTCGCAGCTAAGCCCTCGAGTGTGGGCGTGGCCCGCACTCGGAATTGTTCGTCAGAACAATTATGGTCCTCTCTATCTTGGTAATGATAGTCCTGTCCATCTTAGAGTCCGAGTGTGTAGGATGTCCCACTCGAGACAGTTTATGACTTAGGCGACGCGGGGTCGCAGCTTAGCACCCGAGTGTTGGCGTGGCCCGCACTCGGAATTGTTCGTGAGAACAATGATGGTCCTGTCCATCTTAGTAATGATGGTCCTGTGCATCTTAGAGTCCGAGGGTGGAGGATGTCCCACTCGAGACAGTTTATGACTTAGGCGACGCGGGGTTGCAGCTAAGCCCCGAGTGTGGGCGTGCCCGCAGTCGGAATTGTTCGTGAGAACAATGATGGTCCTGTCCATCTTAGTAATGATGGTCCTGTCCATCTTAGAGTCCGAGTGTGGAGGATGTCCCACTCGAGACAGTTTAGGACTTAGGCGACGCGGGGTCGCAGCTAAGCCCCCGAGTGTGGGCATGGCCCGCACTCGGAATTGTTCGTGAGAACAATGAAGGTCCTGTCCATCTTAGTAATGATGGTCCTGTCCATCTTAGAGTCCGAGTGTGGAGGATGTCCCACTCGAGACAGTTTACGACTTAGGCGACGCGGGGTCGCAGCTAAGCCCCCGAGTGTGGGCGTGGCCCGCACTCGGATTTGTTCGTGAGAACAATGATGGTCCTGTCCATCTTGGTAATGAAGGTCCTGTCCATCTTAGAATCCGAGTGTGGAGGATGTCCCACTCGAGACAGTTTATGACTTAGGCGACGCGGGGTCGCAGCTAAGCCCCCAAGTGTGGGCGTGGCCCGCACTCGGAATTGTTCGTGAGAACAATGATGGTCCTGTCCATCTTGGTAATGATGGTCATGTCCATCTTAGAGTCCGAGTGCGGAGGATGTCCCACTCGAGACAGTTTTTGACTTAGGCGACGCGGGGTCGCAGCTAAGCCCCCGAGTGTGGGCGTGGCCCGCACTCGGAATTGTTCGTGAGAACAATGATTGTCCTGTCCATCTTGGTAATGATGGTCCTGTCCATCTTAGAGTCCAAGTGTGGAGGATGTCCCACTCGAGACAGTTTACGACTTAGATGATGCGGGGTCGCAGCTAAGCCCCCGAGTGTGGGCGTGGCCCACACTCGGAATTATTCGTGAGAACAATGATGGTCCTGTCCATCTTAGAGTCCGAGGGTGGAGGATGTCCCACTCGAGACAGTTTATGACTTAGGCGACGCGGGGTCACAACTAAGCCCCCGAGTGTGGGCGTGGCCCGCAGTCGGAATTGTTCGTGAGAACAATGATGGTCCTGTCCATCTTAGTAATGATGGTCCTGTCCATCTTAGAGTCCGAGTGTGGAGGATGTCCCACTCGAGACAGTTTACGACTTAGGCCACGTGGGGTCGCAGCTAAGCCCCCGAGTGTGGGTGTCGCTCGCACTCGGAATTGTTCATGAGAACAATGAAGGTCCTGTCCATCTTAGTAATGATGGTCCTGTCCATCTTAGAGTCCGAGTGTGGAGGATGTCCCACTCGAGACAGTTTACGACTTAGGCGACGCGGGGTCGCAGCTAAGCCCCCGAGTGTGGGCGTGGCCCGCACTCGGAGTTGTTCGTGAGAACAATGAAGGTCCTGTCCATCTTAGTAATGATGGTCCTGTCCATCTTAGAGTCCGAGTGTGGAGGATGTCCCACTCGAGACAGTTTGCGACTTAGGCAACGCGGGGTCGCAGCTAAGCCCCCGAGGGTGGGCGTGGCCCGCACTCGGAATTGTTCGTGAGAACAATGATGGTCATGTCCATCTTGGTAATGATGGTACTGTCCATCTTAGAGTCCGAGTGTGGAGGATGTCCCACTCGAGACAGTTTATGACTTAGGCGACGCGGGGTCGCAGCTAAGCCCCCGAGTGTGGGCGTGGCCCGCACTCGGAATTGTTCAAGAGAACAATGATGGGCGACGCGGGGTCGCAGCTTAGCGTTTTACGCCCACTGGGGGTGACACGGGAGATTGATTCACCGGAGTGAAAAGAGTTAAATTTCGACAAAATATAAAGGAACGAAACTTTATTCATCGAGATCACTCGGATTCATTACTGGAATGACAAACTAAAATAGTTATGTTCTAGGTGTGGAACTTGCGAAGCAGGTCCGCGTTCCAAGTTCGGGGCTCTTCTACGCCATCTTTGATGTTGTAGAGCCGGTAGGCTCCATTGTGCAAGAATTTGGAGATTGCATAGGGCCCCCTCCACGGAGGCGCTAGTTTGTGGGGTTTTTGCTGGTCCAGCCGGAGGACAAGATCTCCTTCCTGAAAAGCTCGGCCCTGGACGTGTCTGTCATGGTAACGCCTCAGATCTTGCTGATAGAGCGTCGATCTGATGAGGGCCAGCTCTCTCTCTTCCTCTAAAAGTTCAAGGCCATCTTGTCGTGCGGCTTCAGCTTCAGCTTCATCATATAGTTCCACTCAGGGGGAATTGTGTTGAAGATCACTCGGCAGCATAGCCTCTGATCCGTATACCATGAAGAAAGGTGTGCGCTTCGTAGAGTGGTTTGGGGTTGTCCGAATGCCCCATAAGACAAACGACAATTCTTCAACCCAAGCTCCGGCAGCATACTTCAGGTCTCTCATCAATCGAGGTTTCAAACCTTGCAGAATCATTCCATTTGCACATTCTGCCTGTCCATTCGACTGTGGATGAGCCACTGAGGCATAATTAACCTGAGTGCCTTGAGAGAAACAGAATTCACAGAACTCGTCCGAGTCGAAGTTCTTCCCATTATCCGTGATAATATCATGCGGCACGCCGAATCTGAAGATGATCTGCCGAATGAAACTGACGGCAGTACCTACATCCAAACTCTTGATGGGCTTCGCTTCGACCCACTTGGTGAACTTGTCAACTGCCACAAGCAGGTGTGTGAATCCATTCGACCCGGTCCGCAGGGGACCAACCATATCCAGGCCCCATACCGCGAACGGTCAGGTGAGCGGGGTCGTCTTGAGCGCTGACGCAGGCTTGTGGGATTTATTCTTGTAGAATTGGCACCCCACGCACAGGTCCACCAAGTCCCTTGCTGCTTCATCGGCTCGGGGCCAATAAAAACCCGCTCGGAAAGCCTTTGCGACCAAAGTCCGTGAGGACGTGTGGTGGCCGCAGGTTCCCGAGTGGATTTCGTGTAAGATTTGCAACCCTTCCTCTGGGGAGATGCACTTCTGGGTGACTCCTATAGTGCTTTTCTTGTATAACTGGTCCCCCAAAACTTCGAATGACTTGGATCGACGGACGATCCGTCGAGCTTCTTCTTCATCTTCGGGGAGTTCTTGCCTGAGCAAGTATGCCAAATAAGGTTGAGTCCACTCGGGAGTGATTATCAGCATTTCGTGGACCAGATCCACTACAGCCGAAACGTCAACCTCAGTCGGATTAGATGGACCGATTGCTTGCAGGGGCTCCTCTGTGAAAGGATCTTCTGCAATCGTTGGGGCGTGCAGATGTTCGAGGAATATGTCCTTAGGGACTGGTCGCCGAGTGGATCCAATCTTTGCCAGGTCATCTGCAGCCTAGTTTTTTGTGCGAGGAATGTGATGCAACTCCAAACCTTCAAAATTCTTCTCCAATTTCCTGACCGCGTTGCAGTAACCGGTCATTGCTGGACTCCGAATATCCCATTCCTTCATCACTAGGTTGACAACGAGGTCCGAATCGCCGTAGACCATCAAACGACGAATGCCGAGTGATATGGCCATGCGGAGCCCGTACAGGAGGGCTTCGTACTCGGCCTCGTTGTTTGATGAGTCGAAATGGATTTGGAGGACATAGTTCAGCCGGTATCCTTTGGGAGAGACAAGAACCACACCAGCTCCCGAGCCATTGTGTAGGAGATATGCCCAAGAGGCAATAATAAATGTTATTATTTATCCCCATGTTCCTAATTAAGTTTATATTCCATGCTATAACTGCAATGATTCTCGAGTCTGCAATATCCACGAGACCCGGAGGGAAACTCATTTGCACGTGTGGTATAATAAACGGTAAAATGTATTCCTAGTCTTGCCTCTAAGACTGGCTCAAGTATTGCATGATGATCCTGTTTTCCTGATCATGGGCATGGCTATGCCGGCAATTTTGAGGGCGCAATGTTGGTAGAACACTTGTGTTGAATCGACCCGAATTGATGTTATGCTATGAGATACTTTCGTCACTAGTTAATGGTTAATAACACAGAGATAGTTAATGTTTGCATAATTCCTTAGACCATGAGAGTATTGAGTTCCTTCGTGCTTGCTTCATGAACTTTGGGGTTTGTTAAACGTCATCCGTTACTGGGTGGCTATTACGGCGGCTTACGGGTTCACGGAAAAGTATGGCAAGTAACAAGATAGCTCAAGATTGGGATTTGCTCCTCTGACGATGGAGAGATATCTCTGGGCCCTCTCGGTATTACGGTATCCATCATCGTCTGGCCACACACAGGGTGATTTGATCACAGGGATGTCGGAACACGGTAACGAGAAAAGAGAACAATACCCGTAACGAGGTAACTGGCATAGTGGACAAGTTGTTGATCCATGGGGATGCCAACATGTCTCACCTCGGGTATTTGTAACATATCGCGAAGCAACAGGAATAGCACTCGGCAACTAGAGGTTCACTCGAATATTCATTCGTGTGGGTATAGGGGTCAATATGGGTGTCCACGGCTCCGATGTTGATCATTGATCAGAAGGGATTCCGGGTCATGTCTATACTTCACCGAACCTATAGGGTCACATGCTTAAGGGTCATCTATTTGTTGAATACTAGACAGGGAGTCTGAGAGAAATTCACCGAAAAAGTTTCGGAGACAACGGAAGAGTTCTGGAGAGAGAACACCGGAAGAGTTTCGGTAAAACCGAAAAGTTGTTTCGGAGTGTACCATTAAGTCAAATTGGTTTCGGCACATGCCTGGAAATTATTGGAGGGTACCAGAATTGTTCCGGTAACTTCTGAGATTTTTCAGAGACAAAAACCGGAAATGTTCCGGACTGCCGGAACCGCTTTAGTTGCTTTTCACAGATGAAAAACACTAAACCGAAAAGTTGTTTCGGAGTACACCATTAAGTCAAATTGGTTTCGGCACACGCCTAATAATTCTTGGAGGGTGCCTGAATCATTCTGGAAACTTCTGGGAATTTTCCGGAAGACAAACCGGAAATGTTCCGGAGCTGCCGGAACCGCTTTGTTTGCTTTTCGCAGATGAAAATCACTAATCCAGAATTGTTTCAGAATGCGTCGAAAATTATTTTAGTGGGTACTGGAAATGTTCTAGGTCCACATAAATATTTTCGGTTCGAACGGACGCTGAAAAATGTCATCGTGAATAGTGAAATCAGCTTTATGGTTACTTTTTGGAAAGCCACCTTTTTGGGCTTTTGCTCCAAAATATCTTGGAGATGACATGGATGAATGTGGCTGAAATTTCAGCCCCTCCACCCCTCTTTCTCCTATAAATAGAGGTGGAGGGGGCTGCCCAAACTCACTCTTTCTCACATACAAGTGCCATGCATGATCTGGCTTTCTCTCTCCCTCCCAGCGAAATAGTTTCGTAGAGCCGAAAGGCTGTTTGGGTTCCGGTGGGAACTAGTTCTGGACGGCGAAGCCCTGCCGGATAGATGACAACTTATGTGTGCAACTCTGTAGAGAGATCGTAGTTTCAGTCTTTGTTCGAGAGTGCCTCCCGAAGGGCTGTCCGTGTGACCGTCCGAGTTTCGGAGGTCCTCCCGAAGGGCTGTCCGCGACACCGTCCGGGGGACTGTCCGACCACCTCCCGGAGGGCTGTCCGAGGGGCAGATGAGGGTATACATCCTCGCGGTTGGGAGGTTGTAAATCCTAGCTGCGGGGATCTGCACCGCCGATCGTCATCGACTCTACTTCCGCTGCGCTACGAGTCGGTAACGAAAATGATCAAACCTTGTATGCAGTCTCCATAGTGGTCCTGGGCTGGTGCGTAGGTCGGAAATTTTTGTTTTTTGCTGCGTTCCCATACACATTGAGCATCTTGGATCCGTCGAAGAACATGGTCCAGTGTTCGGGCACACTCGGAATTGGCTGCTCTTGCTCGATCCACTCGGCCATAAAATCGACCAATGCCTGGGACTTGATTGCTTTCTTAGCTTCAAACTTGATCTCCAGCGGAAGGAGCTCAATTGCCCACTTTGCCACCCGGCCAGCAGCGTCTCTGTTATGCAAGATCTCCGACAGGGGAGCGTTGCTGATGACCGTGACCGAGTGATCTTGGAAGTAATGAACCACCTTTTTAGCAGTCAGGTAAATACCATAGACCAGCTTTTGGTAGTGCGGGTACCTTTGCTTGGAAGGGGTTAACACTTCTGAGATGTAATATATGGGTCTTTGAACCTTGAACGCTTTTATGGCCGCGATGTACAGGAGTAAAGGTTCCTGGCTGCCCGGAGCAGCTAACACCGGCTGGGTGGAAAGCAATGCCTTGAGTTCTTCGAACGCGGCTTGCGCTTCATTGGTCCACTCGAACTTGTCGGACTTCTTCATCAGTCGGTAGAGAGGGAGTGCCTTCTCTCCGAGTCTTGAGATGAATCGACTCAGGACCGCAAGGCATTCTGTCATCCTTTGCACGTCGTGTAAGCGCTCTAGTTGCTTCATTCGGATTATAGCGCCGATTTTGTCTGGGTTGGCATCGATCCCCCTTTCGGAAACGAGAAAACCGAGTAACTTTCCGGCAGGCACTCCGAATGTGCACTTAGCTGGATTTAGCTTTATCCCGAAGCGCCGTAGGTTCGCGACGGTCTCGGCAAGGTCAGTTAGGAGGTCGGAACCTTTCCTAGACTTCACTACGATATCGTCCATATAAGCCTCCACGTTCCAACTGATCTGCTTTTGCAAGCATTTTTGGATCATGCGCTGGAAAGTGGCCCCAGCATTCTTCAGGCCGAATGGCATTGTGACGTAGCAAAAGCACCCGAATGGGGTGATGAAGGCTGTTTTTATTTCATCAGGACCGTACATTCGGATCTGGTGGTACCCGGAGTACGCATCCAGGAACGGCAGACGTTCGCATCCGGCAGTAGTGTCTACTATCTGATCTATCCGTGGTAAAGGGAAATGATCCTTCGGGCAGGCCCGATTGAGATGTTTAAAGTCAATACACATACGGAGTGACTTGTCCTTCTTTGGTACCAAAACGACATTCGCGAGCCACTCGGAGTGGTAAACCTCGCGAATGAACTCGGCGGCAAGGAGCCGAGCTATCTCTTGGCCAATCGCCTTGCGCTTCTCGACAGAGGATCGGCGCAAGTATTCTTTGACTGGCTTGGCCTTGGGATCGGTTCAGAGTCGGTGCTCAGCCAGTTCCCTAGGAACACCAGGCATGTCAGAGGGCTTCCATGCGAAGATGTCCCAGTTCTCATGGAGGAACTGGATGAGCTCGGCTTCCTATTTCTCTCCGAGTGAGGTGGAGATGTTAGTCGGAGCAGCACTTGAGTCACTCGGATGAACATGGACTTGCTTGTTCTCGCCAGCCGACTGGAAGGCTGATTCTGAAGCCAGCCGCTTTGATCTGAGCAGATCAGCCGTATCTACTTCTTTCTTGTACCCTTCAAGCTCAACTGCAAGCACTTGCTCGTTGGCGATCTTTGAGCCCTACTAGAGGCACTCTTCGGCGACCTTCCGATCACCAGTCACTGTGATCACGCCCTTAGGTCCTGGCATCTTGAGTTTGAGATACACGTAACATGGTCTGGCCATGAAACGTGCGTAGGCAGGCCTACCCAGGATGGCATGATAAGCACTGCGAAAGTCAACCACCTCGAAGGTTAACCTTTCCTTTCGGAAATTCTTCTTGCCTCTGAATACTACGTCCAGAGCGATCTGGCCGAGTGACTCTGCCTTCTTCCCAGGGACGATCCCGTGGAAATGCATGTTGCTCTTTCTCAATTGAGACATCGGGATGCCCATTGCTTTGAGCATGTCAGCATATATGATATTAAGCCCGCTGCCTCCGTCCATAAGGACCTTGCACAGTCGGACGCCACCCATTGCCGGGTCGACGACCAACGCCTGCCTCCCAGGGATGGCTATGTGAGGCGGATGGTCGGACTGGTCGAAGGTGACAGGCGTCTTCGTCCAGTTGAGGTACTTGGGGGCAGTCGGAACTGCCATGTTGACCTCCCGATTGACAACCTTCAGCTACCTCTTGCTTTCGACGTCGGCGAAGATCACGTTGAGGAATTTATCGACTTTCGGATACTCGGAAGTATCTTCCTCATCTTTGACATCGACCTTTTCACTCGAGGGCTCAGCACCCATCTCCTGCTTGAGCAGGCGACATTCCCGAGTGGTGTGCTTCGGGAGCACAACGTTGCCTTCTTCATCCGTCTTGGTATGAATTTGGCACGGCTGGTTGAGAATGTCGGATTGGTATTCAGACTTCTTCTTGGGAGTCCACTCTTTCTTCTTTTTCTTGGGCTTCGTCTTGCCTTATCCTTGCCCTTGGACGGCTGCGACCACTGCCTTGCCGGAGGCGTCAGCCTTCCACTTCTGATTCTTCCCGGCATTACCTCCCGATTGAGGGGGGTTGCCAGCTCTCCCTTTGCCGCTACGAAGGCGGTCTTCTTTCTCGCCATTGGCGTACTTGTTTGCGATCTCCATGGCCCGACTGAGGGACAGATCCGCAGACCGGCCAAACTTCAAGATCAACTCCCGATACAGAGTGCCTGCCTTGAAGGCGCACACGGCTTGATGCTCGGTCACATTTTCCACGGTGTTGTCCAACGTGGTCCAACGCTGAATGTACTCTCGAAGAGTTTCGTTGCTCTTCTGGACGCAGTGTTGTAGCTCTGTCAGTCCACCCGGGTGCTTGTACGTGCCCTCGAATGTTTTGACGAACACTCGGGCCAAATCTTCCCAACAGTAAATGCAGTTGACGAACAACTGATTCAGCCACGCCCGCGCGGACCCCTCCAACATGAGCGGAAGGTGCTTCATGGCAACGAAATCATCGCCGCTGCCAATTTGGACAGCGACTCGATAGTCTTCGAGCCAAGTCTCTGGCTTGGATTCGCCATTGAACTTCCCAATTCCAGTCGCCAGCCGGTAATTGGGGGGTATTTCCGCCTCTCGGATGTATCTGCTGAAACACCCGAGGCGGGTAACTCCCGATCCGCTCGCTCGGTCTCTGTCATGCCTGTTCCGATCGACCACTCGCTGAGTGATGTCTGACCGGGCATCGTAGCCTCTGTGCCGAACAGGGCTCCGCTCATGATTTCTCCCGAGTGGGTAGCCTCCGTCATACGGACGTTGGCCACGCGGACCGCCCCTCGGAGAGGGAGTCCGACTGAAATCATGATCGTCGCGTCCGCGTCCTCCGTACGGACCTCTCGGATGAGGAGGAGTTCGCGGGTCTTTCCTCGGCGTGAGCGGACTGTGAGCTGACTGCACAGTATCTGGCCGAGTGGATTCATTGCGAATGCGTTGATGAGATTGGGATACCTCTGAGTTTTTTTGTAGGGCGGTCTTCAGCAAAGCCTGGATTTGCCGAATGCCCTCGCCTGCCGCTGAATCAGACGGCTGGATCGAATCTGCAATCCGAGTGGCCGCGGCCAGATTCAGCAAAGGCGTGCGCATCACCGGGATGGTGTACGGACGATCCTTTGTGAACAACTGACGGCGGCTATGGCTGGAGCTAGGAAGCTCCCTCGCCGCGCGTTCGTCAAGTGAACGTTGCAGCCGCTTGAGACGCTCGCGCTTAGCCAGAGTGGCTTCGCGAGCAGCCTCCAGGGCTATCTCTTCCGGGGTGTTTCCCGCTATGGGCGTCTGAAGGACCTGGTCGTTCCTGCGCCTGATTTCTTCCCGTTGCTCCCGGGTGAGGGGTCGGGGCACATAGCCGTCGGAGCTGGCGTTGAGGCGGTCGCCGTCCCGATCGCGGGTATCTCCCGATGAATGCCTAGGAGGAGCGACACCTCGGGCTGGGTCAGCCATCAAGACCTCCGCTACGTCGCCGCTGCTCTCTTGCTCGGCAGCTTCAGAGGATTCGTCATCCAAGGACGGGAAGAGGCAATGGACTGACCTGTCGACTTCGAGTGCAGCCACCTGTTGCCCTATGGCCTGGGCCGCCACAGCGTGCTTGATCCAACGCTGCAGTCGTGAGCGCCCGGAGCGCCGGCGACAAGCCGCAAGGCGAGTCGGAGAAGTCGGTCGATAGGGTGTAGACGGTTGTTGGAGGAGAACTCCGAACGTCGCCGCGCTGAAGTGCACCGCACCTCGGGCGGGCAGCGCCTCACCATCCAGCGGTGCCTCTTGCAGCCACGCCGAATCATCGACGGCGAAGCTAAGGGACCCGAAGAGGATCTTGCCGCCGAATGTGTTCATGATGAACGAGAAAATAGAAATTCCACCTGCGCCGGAATTCGCTAGACGCGCAGCCCCAAGGTGGGCGCCAACTGTCGTGGGAATGAACCTGACAATAGTTCTAGGGGGTACGAAAGGAGGGGCGAGGTCTAACTACGGTGCAAGTGTACACTCGGTTTGTACGAGTTCAGGCCTCACTCGGAAGTGATAACAGCCCTACGTCTCGGTGCCCGGGGGCTGTGGCGTTTGCTTATGGTGGTAGAAGATTACAGAGGTTCGGAACCCTTGCTCTGGCGCACGGGGGTGGCTTATATAGAGTGCGCCACCACCGGCCGAGCGCCATGATTAGGGCAATAAATGCCAATGAATACAGCGTTACAGGAACGGCTGATTATCTTGACGTTACTGGTAACGGTGAATTAACTCTTAATGAATGACTACTCGAATTCTACGGACGCTTTGTCTTCCGGGTCGCCTGAGCTTCTGTCTGTCCGAATGGCGCCGTGTAATCCGAGTGATATGAATAATCCAAGTGAACGGCTATATTCATCCGAATGAGTCTCTGCCCAGGGGCTTTAATGACATTGAAGGACCATAGGTGGGCCTTACATGTCAGGCTTATGACCCTACCCAGGGTAGGCATCCTCATCAGTACCTAATTTCCAGTGAATAATATCAGACTGGTCAGAGAGGTTAATCTGCATCAATCGTCTGACCAAGTGCAGCCAGGCGTTCCATCGTTCTCCCACTGGAGATCGCCCGAATTGAATATTAAGAGGTACGGACTGTAATACTGTGGCAACATAATCTTCCTTACGTTGTAAAATATTATATAGGGTAGGATATTGCAAAGCTAGAGGCGTATCCCCTAGCCATGTATCCTTCCAAAATCTGGTCGTGGTACCATTGCCAACCAAAAACTTCACCCGCTGGAAGAAAGTTAATTTCGTCTTCATCAACCCCTTCCAAAAATGTGAGTCATTAGGTCTAGCAGTAACCTGGGCCAATGTCTTAGATTGTAGGTATTTATTCCTCAATATTTGTACCCACATTCCTTCGGTCTCAGTAGATAACCTGTATAGCCATTTGCTAAGCAGGCATTTATTCTTCACTTCTAAATTCTCAATGCCTAGACCCCCTTGGTCTTTGGGTCTGCAAATAATATCCCACCTTGCCAATCTGTATTTCTTCTTAGACTCGTCACATTGCCAGAAGAAACGAAATCGATAAAAGTCTAATCTTTTCCGTACCCCTACCGGTACTTCAAAGAAGGATAAAAGGAACATCGGCAAGCTTGTCAAAACTGAGTTTATCAACACAAGCCGACCTCCATAAGACATAAGTTTGCCCTTCCAACAACTCAGTCTTTTTTCGAATCTGTCTTCAATGCATTTCCAATCCCTATTCGTCAACCGTCTATGATGAAGGGGAATCCCTAGGTAGCTAAACGGCAGTGCTCCCATTTCACAGCTGAATAGTTGCCTATAAGCATCTTGTTCTTCCTTTGCTCTCCCAAAGCAGAACAACTCGCTTTTCTTAAAATTTATTTTTAGTCCAGATAATTGTTCAAATAGGCAAAGTATAAGCTTCATATTCCTAGCTTTTACGATATCGTGTTCCATGAAGATGATTGTGTCATCAGCGTATTGTAGTATGGACACCCCCCCCCCCTCTACAAGGTGTGGGAAAAGTCCTCCTACTTGGCCATTCTCTTTCGCTCGACCAATAAGGACTGCCAACATATCTGCTACTATGTTGAACAGCACGGGAGACATAGAATCTCCCTGTCTCAAGCCCTTATGTGTTTGAAAATAATGACATATGTCATCATTAACTTTAATCCCAACACTACCTTTTTGTATGAAGGCATCCACCTGTTCCCTCCAGGATTCGTTGAACCCCTTCATACGCAAGGCCTGTTGAAGGAATGGCCATTTGACCTTATCATACGCCTTCTCGCAATCCACCTTAAAGATGACCCCATCAAGTTTCTTTGTATGAATTTTGTGCAACGTTTCATGCAAGACAACTACCCCTTCTAGGATGTGTCTTCCAGGCATGAAAGCTGTCTGAGTTGGTTGTACTACCGAATGGGCTATCTGCGTCAACCTATTCGTGCCAACTTTTGTAAAAAAATTGAAGCTGACATTGAGCAGGCATATCGGCCTGAACTGCCCAATGCGAATAGCCTCCGCGCTCTTTGGCAATAGCGTTATTGTTCCAAAGTTAAGGTGGAATAGTTGTAACTGACCATTAAACAAATCATGGAACATAGGCAAAAGATCATCCTTTATAATATGCCAACACTTTTTATAAAACTCCGCCGGTAATCCATTCGGTCCCGGTGCCTTATGTTGTTTCATTTGTGCTATTGCGTCAAACACCTCTTTCTCAGTAAACGGAGCTGACAATAACTCATTCTCATCTGAGCTGAGCTAAGGTATGTCGCCTGTTGTGCTCTCATCCAGAGAAACAAAATTCTCTTCGGGTGCACCAAAAAGTTTTTTATAGTACTCGGAGATGTACAATTTGAGGTTCTCATGTCCTACAATTGTACCCTCATCCTGTTCAAGTTGAAATATTTTCTTCTTCCTATGCTTGCTGTTTGCAATCATATGAAAGAATTGTGTGTTATCATCCCCATGGACCACCTTCGACACCTTTGCTCGAAGGGCCCATTTCATCTCTTCCTCTCTCAGAAGGGTTTGCAATTTTTTCTCAGCATCGATCTTAATATTCCGATCTTTCATACTAAGAAGGGTGTGGATTACCTTAATGTAGTACAAGAAGTAATACGTAATTCATCGTCGACGTACAAGTTACCTAGGGTAGTGTTCTAGAAGCAGAGACAAAGTGGCATTTGAATGTGAAACGCATATAGGCGAACATTTTTCTCAGAAGAAGCACATCCTCCAACAACTTATACTCCCAGGCCATGAGCGACATAAGTGACAGCATAATCTCCGGATCCGTCCAACAACCGTTTCCACATAGTCATAGTGTCGGTCTATAGGACTATCGTGCTGAATTGTTGATTTTTTTTTGTCAGACTGTCGGTGTTTGGCTGTGTGCATCCTAATCATGTAAAGGCTATGTGATACTCTTAATGCTTTGTATCTGTTTAATGCTATATTGTGAGTTAATAAAAGCGACCATTATCGAAAAAATGAACGAGATCAGCTGGTGAGTAAACTATACACGTGATGTAACCAACATCCTTAACACTAACAGGGTTTAACTCGATGTGTATAATCCCCGCAAAAAAAAAAAAAACTCGATGTGTATACCATGCCATGGCCCATGGCCCATGTGTAGGTTTGGTGAGGTTGCCATCTGCATCCTCAATTGCAATCTCCGACCAAAACTTTCTGCAGGACCAATACCTTTCCTCGAGCTACCCAGCAGATTAATTGCAGATAACCGACCATCAATCCCGTCCCTTTTGCAAATATTTATCCAAACAGAATAAAAATTATTTCCCCTGGAAATTTATTTATCTAAAACAGAATCGCACCGGTGGGAAGTTGCGTGGGCCAGGGGCATATGGCCGGCCATGCCTGCCGATCGAGCTGACATGTCAAGCCAAAATTAAGGTGATCGTGATCTTAGCCTGGAAAAGGCAGGCAAACATCTTTGAACATGGACAACTACATCTCACCCGCCAAATTTTCTCTAGCACAGCTGGGGTGAAAACTACTGTTACGCCTGTGGGTAGCTGGGATCCCCTCTGGCAGCTTGCATTGGCTATAGTCGGCTTCTTCCATTGGCCCAACCCCTTCCCCACCCGCGTCGCTCCCGCGAGCGACCGGGCAGGGCCAACCCTAGCCGCCGGCGGAGGCCGCCCCTTCTCCCTCTCCTCTCCTCGCCGCCGCCAGGGGCGCGTCGCCGGGCAAAGCCCGGTCGGCGTCGGCGGCGGCGGGGGCTCCTCTCCTCCCGCTCGGTGGTGTTGGTGCGGGCCGGTAGCACCGGGCGGCGACGTGGCGCTGGCGGAGGGCGCGGCGGCGCGACGGCAGGCGTCGGCGGCGGGGTCGCGGGGGTCTTGCCGGGGCGTGGAGGGCCTCGCGGTGCTGGCTCCCACCGGGGCGGCGGCGGCGGTCAGGGCTGGGCTCGGCCCAGATCTGGCGCGTGGCGGCGGTGGGGTGCTCCGGGCGGCTCGGCTGCTTGTAGGCGCGAGGCTGACGGCCGGAGGTTGCAGCGCTGCTGGCTGCCGCACATGGCTGGCGGCTGGTGGTTGCTGCAGGGATGGCTGTCACGCGTGTCCTGGTAGCCGGTGGCCCAAGGCGGTGCGGGTCTGTCCTGGTGCTAGTCTCCTGCTTGGCGATCTTGTTCCGGTAGGCGGTGCAGGGTGGTGGTGGTGATCTCCCTTCTCCTGGGTCCATGCCGATGGTGACGGTTGACCCAGGGCTCGTGCGCGGGCGGACCAGATCTGGGCCCACGACGAGTCGGAGCTATCGCCCTGGGTAGGCGAGATTGGGCCTGGTCCGGGTTGTGCCCGTGGACGGGGAGGTCCCTCTCCCGCGGGTGCGGTGGTCGGTGGCGGTGGTCCGGACACCGCTTTCTGTCAAGCAGATCGGTGTCGATGGCTACGGACTTGGCGTCGTTTGAGCTTGCTTGGCGGCGGCCGTCGGTAGTCACGGGGTTGTGTCTCCTCCGGTCCACCGGGACCGTCTGGAGACGCGGGCGTGGACGCCTCCTACGGTGGAGGCGTCAACCCAAATCCCGTGGCTGATGCCGGGCTAGGAGTGAAAGGAGATGCCTTTTACTCCTCCTACCGTGGTTGGTGCATCGTGATGTGGGCGGGTGGTAGTGTCTTTGGACATGGATGTCGGGGCGGCGGCCCCGGATGGCGGTCGCATGGGTGGCTTTCCGGCAGGCACCATGGCGAAGGTGGTGACTTTCCCTCTTGGTCGTGTGGGCGGCGAGAGGTATAGCGAAGGGTGGCTTAGGCGCGCTCTCTGTCTTTGACATTGGTGGCGCCTTGATCCGGATCTGGTGATCTGATCTCGCCACGCCTGCCTTAGAGACCTCGTGGTGACATCAAGGAGTTGCCGAGCGAAAGCTCCGCGCTTTGTCGCCGACGACGGCGACGCTCGTGGGCGTCGTTATCTTCTTGAAGACGTCGTCGTGGTGCTCCTCTCCGTGTCAGGGTTCCGGGTGAAGACCTTTGTTCATGCTGGACTCGACAGCGACGACGCTTAGCGCCGTTCTCCCTCCTGAGGGCGTTGTCGTGGAACCTAGGTGTTTAGGGCTTTGCGTGGCGTTGTACTCTGATCTTCCTATGTTATCTTTCGGTTGCGTAGTCGCGTGCGTCTTATGTGACCCGATTATCTTAGGATCGTCATTGTATGAGGGCCACCTCACCACCATGTATCGTTCGGCCGTGTACTTTGTTCGGTTGTTGCTTTATATATAAAGCGGGGCGAAAGCCTGTTTCAAGAATTGGCTATAGCCAATTATTAGTAATAGGGAAGCATCAGATTTATTTTTCTTCTGTTGTTTTTTCTTCTGTTGTTGCATGCAATGGTACCAAGTTTCTGTTCACCGAAATGAGAAAGAAGAAATATCATTCTGTTTTCTTTTTGTGGGGAAAAGATTAATCTGTTTGTTGCTGTGAAAATCATCTTCATGCATGCATTTGCAATGTAATATTGACCACCTGATTACCTGAACGACACTGGAACTCAAGCATTGTGATGGGATCTACCTGGTTGAAATTGCGGGAAAAGAATCGACCATTCTTCCACATCATATGTTTTGGGTTCATTGCCATGGGGAACGCCCATAGGGTGCAATCCTCGTAAGAACCCCCATAGATACATGCATCATGATCAGGGCATGCAGGATATTATGTTACTCAAGACGAGATACAATTGTTTGTTTGTTAATGGAGAGAGCAAAGTGACAATGAAAATGACTACGTAGCTCGGATTATTTTAGTTGTACAAACACACATATCAGAATTCAGAAATACAAGATGAAAAATATTGCTTCTTTACCCTCGAGGGGCCACTTTCTGAAACATATGAATTTCTAGATCATCTAGAACAAATGTTCTGTGACGCGTGCTGTGATCAAATCTGCGGCCAGACTGGAGTTGATGCTGGGTCTTTGGGGCTGTCGTCCCTGCAATCAGTGTTAGCACGTAAAATGCGCAAATAATATCATATACATACACATATGTCTGGTGCCCGAGCAATCCAAAATCCGTCCACAGATTAAGCAAGAAGATAATAGTGTACACATACAGCTGGCGTCTAATTGATTCAAAACCATCTACATATTAAGCTAGATGATTGATCCAAGAGAGTGGTTTTTCTACACCCCATCTCGCTGCACCCACGCAAGAAAAATATAGCAAAACATTTTTTAAAAAATCTGAAACTTTATGAGAATGATCTTCAACAAATGTTATGGGCACCAGCAAAGTTTGTGATCAAATAACATTCGAGGAGTTCTATACAAAAAAGACAAAATCACTGAAAACTAGTCAAAATGTAAGTGCACTGTTTGAGCAGATTTTGTAATTTTATCTTTTTTGTACAGAGCTCTTCGAATGTTATTTGACCACCAAACTTTACAGGTGCCCATAACATTTGTTGAAGATCATTCCCACAAAGTTTCAGATTTTTTTGAAATGTTTTGATATGTTTTCTTGTGTGGGTGCACCGAGCTGAGATTCATCCACTACTTTCCCTTGATCCAATGAATAGAGAGATAAACACACGCATCAAAAATACAAATAGATGCATGGCTCTTTTACCCTCTTGGGGGGGGGGGGGGGGGGGGGGGGCACTTTCTAGAACATATGTTCTGTGACGCACGCTGTGATTAAACCTGCTGCCAGACTGCAGTTGATGCTGGATTCTTTGGAGTTCTCGTCCATGCACTCAACACACAACGCTACCGCGTAAAATGCGCAAATAATATCATACATATACGGCTAGTGTCCGAGCAATCCAAAACCCATCCTTTGATTAAGCAAGATAATTACATCCACATAAGGCTGGTGCCTAATCGATCTAAAACCATCCACAGATTAAGCTAATGATTAATTCAAAGATAAACGCCAACGGCAAGACAGCAATGCAGAGTAATTTCATAGCGGCTGGAGCTTAGCTAGAGAGGTATTACTTTTCTTTTCTTTGTGTGCCGGTCGTTGTATATATCACAGTCTATTTTATTTGGTTGCCAGATGGATTAATTGCCCAAAATCTTTACACTGGATTATTCAGTCAAGATTTTGTGTGGAAAATCTGCCGACATTAGTTAATTAATTAACAGGTGAATATCTTCTCTCCCACCAAAGATTATAATTAAATATCCGTGCGATTGTAATCAGATTAAAAGTAATACTGTATAAATCAGTCCATCTTTGCTGTAGCAACGAGGACGATCTGTAGGCAGGTATTGTTACTCCTAGCTACTTCCTATGCATGTGTGTGAAACTGTACCAAAAGTTGATAGAGATGCTAGCGTACGTACGTGGAGAGTAGTAATCCGGCTGCGGACGAGATGAACTGTGACCGACCGATCGTGTGCTCATCTTGTCCTAGAACTGACAATTTCAAATCTAGCTTGTAGTTTTTCAAGTGGAGCCCTTGAAAGTTAGCTGATAGACCTAGCAAATTAAGCACACGGATAATTAATTAGGATGCAGCTATTCAAGAAAACATCTTGATCGTGTGATGAATGCTCTAAGAGCTAAAAGATGTCGATTTCGGAAACGGCCCAGCTGGTGCAAGGTCTGGACGATTCGAACATCGGAAAGTCACAAGATTTTGTTTTGCTGTTTTTGCTTCCCGGTGAGCCGATCGACGTCCAGGGTGATATTTTTAGAAATATCATGAGGATAATTTGTTTGATACGTGTGTCAATCGATGAGCTTGTTTCACACATAGTGCCTCTTTTGCAATAGATTTTCGTCCCACTTTATATATAAAGCACAAACGACCGAATCGATACAAGGGTGACAAGGAAAACCCCAAACAAGCAAGCCAAAAGATAAAAAATGACAATCGAGAGGATGGCAAGGATGCCACCAACTCGAAGCCGAACATGAAAAGCAGAAGTCGCCACATCTAACATGAGGTGACCTAGATTACCGAACCGAAATTGAACCATACCACCTAGGGAAACCACCGGACCCCGATACAAAGTGTCTCACTGAACCAACATTCACAGTGAGGAGATCTCCGCATTTCAGGAGTGGGACATGTGGAAAATTGCTTGTCGGGCTCTGCGGGGGCATCTTGCAAATAGGAGGGCAGAGTTGGCAAGCTCTGAGACGGAGTTGATGCATGATGTTGATCTGACTCGTACGACCTTCACCGATTACGAGCATGCTTGCATGTGGTTGAGCTAGGGACCCCCCCCCCCCCCCCCCCCGTCCCCACCCCGCAAACACAAACCATGGATTTGCTCGTAATGTGTGTACAATCCAATCTTTGAAAAAAAAAATCTCTAACCGCCCACCTCAATATCCAAATTTAAGTAATCCACCTCCGCCACTGCTTGCATTCATCTTTATGCCAAGCCACCACAACGGTGACTGCAACCTTTGACCGAAGGCATGCATTCATGCACCGATATATGGTTGCTCGATCGATATGTAGAAAAAAATACAAGAAAAATGCCTAGTCTAGTCAAAGTAAAGGCAGTGGATGAATAAGCCTTGATGTCATTGGCAGGTGTGCATGTCGGTGGCAGTGTTGCCGCGAAGTCGGAGTCACTGGATAATGTGTGCAATTTGCGGCAAAGATGACACAACTAGCAGGGTGATGTGGTTTGTGTTGTGCTTAGTTTGCCTTTGTTAGCATGACATTACTTTGGACCAAGTTTAGCTAGATGGCTTGTCCAGTTCTCATGATTTTAAATCTCTACTGAACCAAAGTTTGTTGGTCTCTTTTACCTTTTTTCTTATGATCAATGGAAGCACAACAATTCTCATTTTTTTCATTCAAAAAGTAAGCTGACAGACTGTTGAGCACATGTTCTTCGGCTAGCATTGTACCAAAATGCATCACATGTTCATCTTAGTTTTAATTGTTCTCATTGTTGAGTTACGCTAGATTAGTTGAATCCAATATTAGATCGGTCCAAAATATGCGAGACGAACCCTGGACCTATCCTTGCATGGTAAATTTGTCCCCAAGGGTTAAGCAAGTTTGAGTGAACTTCCTGTGAGATGGCATCTCCCCGAGCTTAGTGTAATGCCTTAATCGGAGCACAAGCAATCCTCCTGAATGCGGAAGTCAGTGAGATCTCGCAAGGTGGTCCAATAGGAGGATAAAAGGATGAAGGAGGAGCAGATTAGACTATTACAAGTGAAGTGATGGTTGTGAGGTGATGATGAATAGGTGAGGGCTGCAAGGCGCCAATTTCGAGAGGTGGGGAGAGCGAGAAGATTATGCAGAGGATCATGGGAAGAATAGGAATGAGTAGGGGGGGGCAGTCACGCATGCTATCGAAGACGGAGACATAGAGATCTTCTCTGGAAGTCACCATATCCATCAAATTCAATTTTTTATTAATTTCTGGTCAAACAATCTTATCGGTTTCTTAGTTTTTAGCATGTGGTGTTCAAAAACTTCTTGTGTGAATATCAAGTCGATATGAAACTCACATGGTTAGATTTTTCCAGTGAGAAGAAAAATATATATTAGACATCTTTAATTCTTCTTGAACCATTATCGTTTTGAACCTAGTTTCTTTAGCACCAATTGTGATATACATTAAGACTCCAAACTCAATGTTAACACATATGGTTGACCGGGGAGGAGGTGAATGAAAGGAACACGGAAGCGACGACTTGGAAGGGGCGTGGTGGTGAGGCGACGGTCGTTGAAGGGACGTGTAGTAGAAAACTCAATAGTTTAATAGTTGCCCACTATTGTAGCACGTGTCGTTTCAAAGGTTCGCGCTTTGAACAATACGGGCCAAGAAATTAGGCACTTAGAGTTATAAAATACACACAATCGTGAAAATCAGAATATATCTTGGTTTGTCTACAATTTCCATCGAACCATTTCAAATAACCTAGCTTCTTTAGCACCGACTACATTATAGGCGTAGCTATCGACTGTGTGTGTACAAACAATACCAAACATCAATCCGGCTCGCTAGCTACCGTGTGACTACGACAAAAGATTATCGCGGGTAACAATCTTTGAATTGACAAATTGAAGTCTCGTAGTTTTCCCAGTGGACCCTGAAAGGGAGGTGAAGAACATATATATATATACCAAGAAGCTCACTGGAAAAGAAAAAAGCATCTCCATCCCGTGTTAAAAGGTGATTTTGCCAGAGCACTGACCAGTGTAGAAGCTGTGGACAATCAGACAATGCCATGAGGCTTATCATGAGCCACCCAACTCGATGGATCGACAAATCTCAGATGGAAATATCGTAGGAATTGATATTTCTGTTTCTGGAACCAACTTGACATACGAAGTATCGTGGGGTTTAATTTGACAGTTTGATTTCGGCACTTGTACAGATGCATTGGCATGGTCCATTTAGCAGATGAACTTTTTTTTTTGCACAGGCAATTTAACCGACTACCCGAGCGAACACAGCAACAAGTATCAATGTTAACATGCGAGTGCCCAGGTCCCTTGGGTATGGGGCTGCATACATCTATCTGATGCAGAGAGGCCGGGGGTATTCCTCCTTTTCTAAAAAAAAGGTCCCTTGGATAAGCAGGATACCTGCCCTGCAGTCTAACAAGCTATGTGTTCTTCAATGCACCAGCATCAACATTTTGTCTTGGCCAACACCGTTTCGGGAGGTAACTAGTTCTTCTGAACCTGAACCGTCTGCCTCATGTTTGTACTGTCTGTTTCTGAATCTTCGTCAGTTTTAGCTCTTCCAAATAACGATTAATAAACCCCAATCGTAGAGACGGGACTCTTGTATTCGTTTTCACGATTGATGCGTCTCCTTGCCCATAAAAGGCACCGAAAGTCGACTGGAAACAGAGTAATTCAGCTTAGCTCAAACAACCATTGCTTGGCATCTTGAATCTCAATTAACAGTCTAACACCATTCATGCATGCTGGAAAAATGCATTCTGTACAGTTACGGGCGGGCTCATGAACTGTCCAGGTAGGGATCGAATTGGTTCTAAATTAAAACTCCAATTCTTCAGGGAATTTCTTTCCTATGTATTAGTAGTACTCAACTATCTTGCTATGGCATGTCGACGTTGTTGGTTTACTGGCTGTCGCCTGCCGTGGACACGGCGGAGAGCCTGCCCGGCCGGGGGCGGAACCCGCCCGTGCTCTTCCTCCGGTGCTGCGACTGCTGCGCCGCGGGGGACGGCGCGAGCGCCCTGCGTGCCCAGTGCCCGCTCCCCATGGGGACGAGCCGCGCCAGCGCGCTACCCGTGCTCTTCGAGGTGGACGGCGGGGAAGGTGGGGAGGCGGGCTTGCTGCTGTCGGCCGGGGCCGCCTGCTTGCGCTCCTTGTGGACGCTGCACCGGAAGGAGCCTGGGTGGTTCGTCGGGGAGCACATGCAGGAGGACCGACGGCTCCTGGAGGCGGTGGTAGCTTGTTTCGTGGACGAGACGCTGACGTACTTTCCCGGCGAGCGGGCGGGGAGGTTGACGCGGGTGGGCGAGGCGGAGCGGTAGCTGGGGATCGACAGGACCGGGCCGCTGGGCCGACTCGCGGTCGCCGTCGCCATTTGAGAGAGATTAGAGTGACGGAGCAGTTGGATGGAATCCGGTGCGCAGAGGGGATGGAGATTTTGATGGGTTTCGGAGATATGACTTGAGAGTAAACTGAGAAGGTTATGGGTTGGGCGAAATTTATAGAGCCGCGAGGGGTATTCTGGTAAGTTCATGGGTTGGGAACTGGGTTAAGGTCGACTTATTAACTTAACCGTGGGCCAGCACACCGGAATCGGTCTACAATATACTAGGACTCGTGCCAACTTGCTTTGAATATTTTGACCGAATGCTGTGTGCGTAGCACAGGTGCCCATGCGACGTTGCTGTCAGAAAACCGGTTCCGGCACACTGAAAGGACGGTCCCAGAAAAAAGGAAGTTATCATTTGAACGCTCGGAGCCATGGCCAAGTTGGCATGACCAGGACGCGCAAGCCATCGGCAGCGACCAGACCCCAGCCGCCGGCCGTGTGTTCGCCTCCGCTTTGCTTGAAACCCGGCCAACCTCTCATCGACACAGTGGCATCGATCGGTTCACTTCACTTAACGCCCATGTTTTTTTTTTAGGTTAAAATGTTGCCGCTTTATTTAAACTTGAAAGCTCGGAATGTCATCCGAAATAACGTCAAGAACAAAGTCTGGGGGAACCCCATCCAAACCTTACACAACTCATCACCAACACCTACTTTAGCTAACTTATGCGCGGCAACATTAGCACTTCGTCTAACCCACGAGATTCTGCACTCATTAAAACTCTCAAGAAGAGTCTTGATATCTTGAACCCACGGTCCGGTGGCAGAGAGATTCTTGCCTGGTTGTTTTAGCATGTTCACAACCCCTTGGGCATCGATCTCAAAGTGAACTCTTGTTGCATTGATCTCCGCTGCCAACTGCAAACCCCTTCTGCACGCCAATATTTCCGAAGCTTCAGGATCGACAACGTTTGGGAAGTAATGGCAGACCGCTGCGAGGAAGCCGCCGTTGTGATCCCTAAGCACCGCGCCCCCTCCTCCTTTCTGTCCATATTTGGAAATGGCCCCATCAGTATTCACCTTCACCCAACCTTCATCTGGGGGCTCCCAGCGCTGTGGTTCAGCGTGCCTCGGCTCCATCGGCACTCGAGTATGTACTGCCCTCCATTCTGCCATATGAGCGACAACAGAGTGCATTATTTCTTGTGGCTCTGCAATGAGCTTTCCATCTCTCGCAGCATTACGAGCTAGCCATAGGCCATATGTGGCCTGTACCATGGCCTCCTTCTCTCCGTCGGATGCACCAGCGAACCAGTTAAGAAGCCAGCGAGCCAAAGCACTTTGGGAGTCAATCGAGCGCGGTGGGATCGCCACCGAAACTCCCTTCTCTGAGTGGAGAAGCTGCCAGAACCTTACTGAATGTTGACATGACCAGAAGCGGTGATAAATCGTCTCTTCCCGGCCACAAACAACACAAAAAACACCCGGTTTAATTCAACGTCGATGTAGTTCGTGCCCTATGGTCAGCCCGTTCTTGATCATTCGCCACACATGTATCTTTGCTTTTGCAGGAGCACAAGACTCCCATAACGCCATGAACTCCTTGTGCGTTTGCACAGAATTAGAGGACTCCGGCTGTCCGGTCCTCGATCCCCCCAGCGATCTCTTTAGGTGGTACGCGGACTTGACACTAAAACAGCCATTTTTAGTATAGTTCCATGCCAAGTAATCCTGCTCCTCCGGGCCACCGATCGCTATCTGTTGAATATCATGCGCATCACTCGGACTGAACATTGAATTTACCTTTGTTGAATCCCACGCATGTCCATCGGCTGTGAGCAGATCTGCCACACGCGTCACTCCTGGCATAAAAATTTGACCCAGTGGTCTCATACTCCCGCTCCTTGGTATCCAGTTGTCATGGTGTATAAGCACCTTTGAGCCATCCCCAATGCGCCATATCACCCCTTCACGAAGAAGATCTCGACCATGCAATACACTTCGGTAAGTGTAGGATGCATTCGACGAGCAGGTTGCAGACATAATTGTCTCCTCCTTGAAATAGCGAGCTTTGAGAACTCGCGCACACATGGAGTCTGGTTCTTGCAGAATTCTCCAAGCTTGTTTAGCAAGCAAAGCTTGATTGAACGCCTCGGGGTCACGGAACCCAAGTCCTCCTACCCTCTTTGCTGCATACATTTTCTGCCATGAGACCCAATGCACTTTCCTTTCACCATTCGTTGCACCCCACCAGAATTTCGAGGAGATCGAAGTCAGGTTCCGGCACGTTTTCTTAGTGAGTTGAAAGCAACTCATAGTGAAAGTAGGCACAGCTTGGAGTCCAGATTTGATTAATACCTCCCTTGCTGCTTTAGACAGACCTTGCCCTTTCCATCCACTTGCTTTTGACTTGGAGCTCTCAGTAACATACTTGAAAGTACCCTCCTTTGATCTACCAACCAGTGTTGGTAGCCCAAGGTACCTTTCGCTAAGTGCCTCGGACTCAACACCAAGAACCTCCTTGAGCTCAATCTTTACGTCGTCCGGGCACCCCTTGCCAAAAAAGATAGAAGATTTTTGCATGTTTACACGTTGGCCCGAAGCAGCCTCATATGTTGCCAATATCCCCTTAAGAGCCTCCATGTTGGCCCTCGAACCTTCTAAGAAAACAATACTGTCATCCGCAAAAAGGAGGTGTGTTACATGAGGGCCCGTGCCCCCAAAAGACACCCCTGTTATCGTTGCATCACTTTGAGCCTTTTTCAACAGGGCCGAGAAACCTTCAACACAAAAGAGGAAAAGGTAGGGAGAAAGAGGATCACCCTGCTTTAACCCCCTCGATGGAGAAAAGTTCCTAGAACATGCGCCATTCAATTTAACAGAGAAAGTTGCTGTGGTAATACACCTCATAATCATCGTGATCCACTGTGCTGCAAACCCGAACTGCTCCAGCACCTGTTGCAAAAACGCCCATTCAACTCTGTCATACGCCTTCGTCATATCCAGCTTCACCGCACACAGCGGCTTCTTCCTTTTCCTCGTCCGGATAGCGTGAACACACTCGTAAGCAATAAACACGTTATCCGCATGTTGGTTCGTGGATTCCGCGCAAAGGAAGGGACCGTGGAACCCGCTGGCGATGTGTACGTGAAGCATCATCGCATGCACGAGCGCGTCATGATCCGGCCGGTTCCGCCGCGATAAGACGGCTCCATTCCGGTCGACCGAGCGATCAGACGTGGCCGTCTCTTTCCCTGCCCATCCGTTTCTCATTCGCTTTCTCTTCTCCTCCCTGCCTTCTGCTCTTCGTTGGTTTACTGTGAACGTCCGGCTGCCGCAAGATCACGAGCGACTGGTCGTACTGCTATGGTATCTGCGTCCGTCAAATGCTTACAGCAGTTGATTCATTCTGGCGACACAAAATTACAGGCTCAGATTAATCATTCCTTGGTGCACTGCAGCTGTGGACTCGGCCACATGCATGCACGCATCCATGCAGGCGCATATTCGTCCTGTATTTCGGTGCAGTACTGCATCATGCTCCTCTGTTTAACAACACACCGTGCCCAGTGCCAGTGTGAGCCGTGGGCATAATCAGCAATCCAGTCACTGACAACGCAGTAAAGGACAGTTCGGGTGTTTCAGTTTTTTAAACTTAGATGCAGATCTAGTGCTAAAAAAGCAGCGCTGTTCATGTCATGTCATGGCCGCGCACATGCGCGCGTGCACTACATCCCGACGCCGCGCGCAACGGCTACGCAGGGCACGGGCACATGCATGGTCGTCGACTTTGGGACGTGCCACGGACTGGAGGGTACGTGGCGACGGCCGGCCGCGGGCACATGGTCGACCTCGGGTCGTGCCAAGGACTGGGAGGTAGCGTGGCGACGGCCGGCCGCGGCAGCTGGCGCACGCACTAGCGAGCGCTCTCGGGCGGGCGCTACCAGGGTTCATTTTGTTTACGTTTTCTTGCCTCGCCCTGTCGTTTGGATTCGGAACAGCTTGGTTAACCGTGCCGACCCGACCTGTCGCTGCCTGGCTCCGTGCGCTGCACCGCTCACGGCGGTTGACACATACATACCCTGATCACATGGCCTGCTTGTAGACGGTTCCAGAATCCAGATTCGTTTGTGTAGAACGTTGGTCGATCCCCAATCATACCGAGCTTGGTGGTGGATCTTCAAATCGTGCTGCTTAGAGCAACTTCAACCGGAGGATCCATTTCGTCCGCGTGTATCTGTTTGGGTTGTCGCGGACACAAAACTTGGCCCAATGCGTCGACTCAATGGACGCATGTCCGTTTTTTGTCCGCCCGCGACCCATTTCAGGCCCAAATTTGGCGGCATTTGCATCGGCGCGGACACGAAGTAGACGTCCGTGTCGCCCTCCCTTCTCCTCCCCCTGGCGCGCCCGTCAGTGGCACGGACGTGAGTCTCCTCTTCCTCCTTTGCCTCCAAATCACTCGCCCGCCCCGCCTCCCACCCCCGCCGCCCACTTTCGCCGTCGCCGCCAGCCATCCGACCGTAGACTCACCCTCCCGGCAACCTCATCTTCCACCGCCGCCGCCCAGCTCCGCTACTTTATCTCGGTGGGGCCTGAAGCTCCTCACCGGCCGCATTCTTCCACGACGCCCGCAAGCTGTTCGACGCTTTGCCCGCACGGTACAAATGGACTCCGACGATGAGTTTTTTTTTACAACGTTGTTTATGATTCGGATGATTCTTCATCCGATGACGAGGAGATCGTGGCAGCTGTGTTGGTCGTCCATGTGACCACGTAAGTATGGAGCGGACGTTGTTTAGGGGCTCCATACCGGGGCACACGCCGGCAGCGAATCGCGACCGAGAGAGTGTCCATTTCCTACTCTGGAAGGACTACTTCGAGACCCAAACCCGCTCTTCAAACATCACATGTTCCGACGCCGTTTTCGTGTGGCTAGGCATGTGTTCAACCGTCTTCGAGAGGGGATGGTTGAGTACGATAACTATTTCGAGTGCAAGACTGATGCCGTTGTAAAGATTGGCTTCTCCTCTTATAAAAAATGCACTGTTGCCATTCACATGCTTGCATACGGAGTTCCTAGTGATCTCATTGATGAGTATCTCCGGATGAGTGAGTCCACATGCCTTGAGTCCATGTACAGGTTTTGCAAGGCTGTCATAGCTGTGTCTCGGCGGAGTACTTGAGAGAGCCAACTGCTGCTGATACAATACGGTGGTTGTCGATGAATAGTACCGGGGGTTCCTCGGGATGCTTGGTAGCATAGATTGTATGCACTGGAAGTGGAAAAACTGCCCTTCTGCTTGGTAGGGGCAATATACTACCAGAAACACGACTATGCCTGTGAGCCTACATGTTTTCCTGTCGGTCCCGCAGTGGATCTCAGGAAATAGCATATTACTGTGACGGCCAATGGCCCACGGGAATGCATGTATGTTGCAGCTACCTAGTACAAATTCCTGTCGGCTGAACCGACAGGTATAAGCAATTTCTGACGGTCAGTCCTGACAGGTGGATGACAGGAATATGTATTTTCCGGGAAGGATAAATCTGACGGAACATTTCTTTCCTATGGGCCAACCGTCAGGGATAACCGACAGCAATAATATTCCTGTGGGCCGCCCGTCAGGCATATTGGTTCATTCCTGGCAGGCTATGGCTGTCAGTTACTCCTGTCGGTTGGCCGACAGGAATTAGTTTCCTGACGGCCATATTTCTTTTCCTGACGGCTATTGGCCCACACGCTTAGTCGCGTTTCTGGGCCATGTCCGAGCTTGCACTGTCATACTTGAGGCCGTGGCTTCCCAAGATCTCTGGATTTGCCACTTTTTCTTCGGCATGGCCAGATCTCACAACGATATCAATGTGCTCCAGCGCTCTCTGATGTTTGCTAGGATGGCAGAAGGCAATTTCATGGAGGTCAATGTTGAGATCAATGGCCACCAATACACCAATGGATACTATCTAGCTGACGGTATCTATCCACAGTCGTCTACTCTTGTGAAGACAATCTCCAATCATGTAGGAGAGAAGAGAAAGAGATTTGCTCAAGAGCAAGAGAGTGTTAGAAAAGATGTAGAGCGTACCTTTGGCGTTCTTCAATCTAGATGGTGTATTGTTCGGTATCTTGATAGAACTTGAAGCATCAAAAAGTTGTGGGAGGTGATGACAGCTTGTGTGATCATGCACAACATGATCGTAGAGGATGGGCGTCCAGAACGTTTCTGTGATCAAGGGTTTGAGTTTCAGGTTGACAACGTTGTGCCTGAGCATTGAGGAGAGGCAACGTTTGCACAGTTCGTTAAGTTTAAGATGCGTGATTGTGAAACTCACATGCAGCTGCAAAATGATTTGGTTGAGCATATGTGGATTTATGTCGGCAACCAATGGATGTATCGGCAACCTTTTCTTTTAAATGTATTTGAGACAATTTAATGTTAAACTATGAGATATTTTATGTAGTTCTTGAACTATGCAATGTTTTGTATTGAACAAGCGATCAAAAAATAACCGTATGCTTGTCGCGTGGACGAAAAATGGGTCGACGGGTTGGGTGCACGGCCGATCCAAACGAAAAACGAGGCGGACGAGCCGACCCAAACGGACAAAAGACAGACAAAGCACACGTTCGTTTGGATGGGCCGGTTGGAGTTGCTTTTATTGTTGTATAGTATTATTCAGTTGATTGCGTGCAAATGTATAGACATGTAGTGTGTATGATTCTGTCCGGTTTTGTAGAAATGGTAAAATAGTGTAGCATCATGTGCTCTTGTTTCCAAGTTGATCGCGGAACAAGGCCTCAAAAAACAAAAAGTTGGTCGTGGCAAATCATAGAAGGGACGAGCTAGATTAGTGCACTGGTCTGGGATTCGACCTGAGATGCAAGCCGAAGCCGATGCTGCATTTGGAAGAATATATCTCGTTGATGTGTTTTGGAAGAGGAAGATCTTTGTTGGCCCTTCGGGCCAAAGCGTGCGCCGCATGTGTCGAGCTGGTCTAAGCCTGGCCGACCCGATCTTTTTTTTTAATCAACAGGGAGGAGCTCCCCGGCTCCATTTCGCTACGCTCCGCTTCGGCCTAAGCTTACCAACGATGAGACTTGTTCCGCTCGCTCGTCAGAAGTTGGTCTTTCTGTCTATATTTGAATTTGAAGCATAACATAACAGTTGGCCGTTGCATTTACCCCTGGTTCCGGCAAGAGCCAACCGGAGCATCACGTGCCGAACCGACTGGCTGGTCGGCGAGGCAGTTATCCCCGCCTACATTCCAGATCGTCACTCATCATGTCTACCTAAATAAATTGTCCGGTCCCCATGTCCAACACCCTGCGCCCGAGGGAAACTGAATTTATGTTGCAAACTCTGAACTTAGAACTGCAAAGAACCGGCGTTGGAGGTCAACAGAACACGATGGGGACATGCCAGGGCACACCACTGCCAAGTCAATTGCTAGCAAAATCTTATCAGCGCATCTAGAAAAACATCTACACGTACCACTGGTTGCCCGCCCAGTTGAGGCGGCACTGAACTTGTCCAGGTTCCGTGCCAGGCAGATCTCGGAGTAACTCTAGTCCGAGTGACTGTGTAGTGACTCGATCGTGCCATGGTCAGCAGGCAAGAGAGGACGGCCTTCCTTCGGAAATGTCGGGTCCATCTGTGCGTCCGCCCGCTCGACCGATTCCAGCCTACGACGCATCTACTCTGTGCTCATACAAAAACAGTCAATTTTTTAGCAGAAAGTTTGTAATGATTAGTGTGACTTATTTTTGAGGTTTTGTCAGTATTCCGTTCGTTCATCTGAAAAGAGCACTGATATTTTTCGTAGGCTTAATTAGAAAAAGGAGCACCGCACGCACTGCACTTGAAAGAGAGACACGAGCCAACTGACATACCACATGGCGCCAATCCAAAAGGTGACAACAAGAAGCCGGCCAGCTGTGCGCGCCCACCGATTTTCCAAAATCTTCATCTTCTTCCGCAAGTTGAAGAGTCGGAGCGGTGAATTCCAACTGCTACGCCGTCCGTCGCGCCAACAGTAAAATACCACACATGGACCCGTCCGGCTTCGTTGATCACACGGATCATGAAATTTTACAGAAACCTCGGTTCAGCCTCACTTCGTTGATCACACGGATCATGAAATTTTACAGAAACCTCGGTTCAGCCTCACTTCGTTGATCACATGGATCATGAAATTTTACAGAAACCTCGTCGGAATCGAGGGATTGGTCTCGTGCTCCAAGTTGCTGGTCTGATCCGTCCGGCTGGGGGCACCCACGGGTGCCGCATGACGGAGGAAGCGACGGCAAGACGCTATTGATCTCTCGCGGGGCTTATCCAAAACCAAAGCAGGGGCGAGACGCATCCACACTCCAGAAACGAAACTGAAGCAGAAAGTTGTAGCAGCAAATCATCCATGATCCATACCCTGGATGGATAAGCCTCCTGTCACGGGACAGATCAGATGCATGTATGTGTCTCAAATTCGTCACTCATGTTTATCCATATCCGAAACAAGAGGGAGTTGTACACGGTGGAGCAGAGAGGAAGAACAGGCTCAGTACATCTATAATATGCCTGTAAATCTACGAGCTAGCTAATTGGCCAGGCCGGAAACGAGAATTGGGTCTAAAACTCCAATTCTTACGGGATTTTTTTCTGATGTACTTTAACTTTCTATGGCATGTCGACGTTGGTTGGTTTGTCCACTACTACTGCTATCTGTCGCCGGCCATGGACATGGCGGAGAGCCGGCTCGGCCGCGGCCGGGATCCCCCCATGCGCCTCCGTTGCTGCAGCGACTGCTGCGCCGCGGGGGGCGGCGCGAGCGCCCTGCGTGCCCAGTGCCCGCTCTCCACGGGGACAAGCCGCACCAGCGCGCTGCCCATCTGCTTCGAGCCGGCGCTGCTGATGGAAGGCGGGGAGACGGGCTTGCTGCAGCTGCCGGCGGGGGCCGCCTGCTTGCGTTCCTTGTGGAGGCTGCAGCGGAAGGAGCCCGGGTGGTTCGTCGGGGAGCACATGCAGGAACGACGGCTCTTGCCGGCAGGGGACGAGGAGGAAGAAGACGAGAGGCTGACGGACTTGCCCGGCGAGCGTGTGGCGCCACCGGCGGGGAGGTTGACGCGGGTGGGCGAGGCGGAGCGGTAGCTGGGAATCGACAGGACCGGCCCGCTGGGCCGACTCGCAGTCGCCGTCGCCATGAGAGAATGGATCGAGCAGTGCAAGCGTTGGAATGGAGGTTTTGCTGCTGGTTTGGGGGAGTTGGAGTAAACTGAGGCGCCCGCGGGTTGTGCACACTTTATAGAGTTGGAGGGGAGAACTGGGGTTCGGGCATAAAGCGGTGGGCGAATGAGCTGTGGGCCTAGACGGCAGCACACCGGACTTGGTCCTGGGTTCAACGCCACAATATTATAGGACTCATGCCAACGTCTTTTCAATATCTTCTACTAAAAAATATAAATCTTTTGAATATCTTCCGTCAAAATCTGGTCATTTTATCTCGTCGAAAAGAAAATCTGGTTATTTTAGTGACTGGCATCCCGCCATTATGCTAGTACAAACATATAACTAGTCATGTAAGAGCATCTCCAACAGGCGTCCAAAAATCGTCCCGCGCTGTAAAATTCGCTCTTTTAGCGCACGCAGCGGAACCAGGCGCTCCAGCGGCCGCGCAAAAACCGCGTGCGCGGCATAAGTGCTTCCGCGCGCGAAGCGAAACGGCATCGCGCGCCGCTTATTTGGTGCGCCCGCTCCCGCGCGCGGAAGCACTCAAGCGCTCGCGCCTCCTCTCCCACCTCCCTCCACCTCGAGCGCCCGCGCCGCCGCCGCGCCACCCCATTTGCTCCGGCGACCCGACGGCGCTTCCCCGACCTATCCCCGCGCCGTTGTAGCTTCCTCCCCCTCCCTCTAGTCGCCGCCGCCCCTTGCGCTCGCCATTCCTCCGGCGAACAGCGCTCGGCCGCCCACTGCCGCTCAGCGCCCACAAGGTGTTCGACAGAAGGCCCACAAGGTATGTATTGCTTTTTAACTTCACATTTTTTACATTAACTTTATGCATGTTGTTCGTAGTTTTATAGACTAGTTTAAATTCAATATTGTAGATGAGTTCATCATATGATTCTTCCGAAGAAGAATTTGATATGGAAGAGGAAGAGGACCTTGCAATCATCCTAGCTATGCACATCAATAAAAAACCGAAGCACGGTGGTTCGGTTATGGGTCGGCAGAAAATTTGGAGGGACAAGATCGATGCCGACAATAGATTGATGAGGCACTATTTTGTGGAGAATCCAACATATCCTGAGTCGTATTTCCGGTGCCGTTTTAGGATGAGCACCGAGTTGTTCAGGCGCATTGCAGAGAAACGAGCGAGCCATGATCGTTTTTTTCAGCAAAGGAGGAATGCCGCCGGAGAACTCGGGCGTAGCACCTTTCAAAAGATGACTGCCGCTTTGCGTATGTTAGCATACGGTATTCTGGCTGATCTAGTTGATGACCACTTGGCCATGGGTGAGAGTCAAACCATCATGTGTGTCAAGCGTTTTGCAGTCGGAATTGTGCAAATGTTTGGCCCGGAGTATTTGAGATATCCCAATGTTGAAGACGCCGCAAGGCTTTTGGAGATGAACAAAGCTCGCGGCTTCCCAGGTATGCTTGGCTCAATAGATTGCATGCATTGGAGTTGGAAGAACTGTCCTAAGGCATGGCATGGACAATTCCACGGCGCGAAAGAGGGTTCCACTATAATCCTTGAAGCGGTGGCCGATCAAGAGACTTGGATTTGCCATGCTTTTTTTTGGAATGCTTGGGTCTTTGAATGACATCAACGTTGTTAATCGGTCACCACTGATGACTAAGATTGCAAATGGTGATCTGTCACCGATACAGTTCGTAGCAAATGACCATACATACAACTATGGCTACTATCTTGTGGATGGCATCTATCCAAAGTGGCAAACATTTGCGAAGCCATTGAAAAAACCGCAAGGTAACAAAAATCTAGATTTTCACAATGCTCAGGCGGCGGCTAGGAAAGATGTGGAGAGAGCATTTGGGATTTTGCAAGCCCAATTTGCTATTGTGAGAGGACCGGCTAGATTTTGGGATCAAAAGATCCTTTGGTACATCATGCACGCTTGTGTAATCATGCATAACATGATCATCGAGAATGAACGTGGCCAAAATTTAGACTACTCTCAGTACGAGCTCTTGGGACATCCCGTGCGAGTGCGGCGGAGTGCTGCGAGGGTGGCCCGATTTGTTGCCTCCTATCATGCTATTTGGCGTGTCGAAACGCATGATGATCTTCAGAACGATCTCATCGAGGAGTGGTGGGAATGGAATTGCCGACAAAACGCATGATTTATTTGGTTGTTTGATGTTGTATGTTTGATGTTGTATTGTTGAACTATTTGTTGTATTGGATGATAAACTATTTGTTGTATTGGATGATAAACTATTGGTTTGAGTTGTAATAAAATTGAACTATTTATTGTTGATTTATTTCTTATGTGTTTGATCTTTAGGTTTTGTTTTTGGAGTGCATATGTTGTTTCTGATGGACGCGCGCCGTGTTTTTTCAGCGCCTGCTGTAGCGCCGCGCGCGCTATATTTTGCGACGGCTGCTGGAGCCAGCGCCCATCGACGCGTTAAAAAGTGCTATTTGCATGCGCTAAAATCATTTTCTGGACGCCGCGCGTTGCTCGTCTGTTGGAGATGCTCTAAAAACCAGATTTCTCCCGGCAGGAAAAAAACGATTTCTGCACCAACGAATTTATTCATAATATTTTTTGTCTACGAAAAAGCGTCTTACAGAAGATTGATGGAACTTTGGGTAATGTGAATCCCAAAACTGTGTGTAACCCAGGTGCCGCCCATCGATTGTGGCAGGACCCACCGTCCCATCCCATGTTGCTGTCAGTAAACCGTTTCCGGCACACTGAAAGGACGGTGCCAGAAAAAAGGAAGTTAGTACTTATCTCCGAACGTTCAGACCCAGGCATGTGATGGTCAGGTTGGCACGACTAGGACCTCATCGACGTGACGCGGCAGCCGCCGGCCGTGGGATCGCCCCCGCTTCGCTTGAAACGCGGCGGACCTCTGAACGTTCGACACAGTGGCATCGACGGCATCTCAGTCGCCGTAATGGCAGTGTCCATCGGCGCTCGCCGAATCTGTTGACGCGCGCGGCATGCTGGTTCGTGGAGACTGCGCGAAGGAAGGGATCGTGGAGCCCGCCGGCGATGTGTACGTGAAGGATCGCATGCACGAGCGCGTCGTGATCCGGCCGGTTCCGCCGCGATAAGATGATCCGCTCACTGTTACTACTCTGCGTCTGGCTTCCGTCCATTCTGGCCGACCCGACGAGACGATCGAACATGGCCGTCTCTTTCACCGCCGCTCCGGCTATCTTTCGCTTTCTTCCTCCTGCCTGTTGTTCTTCTGTAATGTTAACAAGCCGCCGTCGGTATTTGCATCAAGGTAGATCTTGTGCTAGAGCATCACTGTTCAGGTAATTGCCGCAGCAAGGATGTTTTGGCTAGTTCGAATGGTGAGTTTCACGTTAAACTCCATATTCGCAACAAGGCCGACAACTTCACATGGACCCTAGTCGCTGTGTATGGGGCTGCCCAGGATGAGTTCAAGGCAGATTTTCTCCGTGAATTGATTAATCTGGTGAAAGATAATCCCTATCCCATTCTTATAGGTGGGGATTTCAATTTGCTTCGATTTACAAATGAGAAAAGCTGCGGTAGGTTTGATAATCATTGGCCTTTCCTTTTCAATGCTGTCATCGACAGTTTAGATCTGCGAGAGATTTTCATGATTGGAAGACAATTCACTTGGGCGAACAGTCTTCCGGAGCCGACATATGAGAAACTAGATCGTGTTTAATGGATATCGACTGGGAATCTAAATTTCCTATGGTGTCTGTTCATGCTCTACCTCGTATCGAGGCCATATCAGACCACGCACCCATCCTCCTAACTACCGGGTTGCCACGACCGCAACATAAACGCAAGTTCAAGTTCGAACTCGGGTGGTTGCTTCGGGATGGCTTCAATGACATGGTCAAGGAGGTGTGGGAGAAACCGGTAGCCGGGCCAACCCCAATACACAGATGGAATAACAAAATGCGTGCATTACGTAAATTCCTGGGTGGTTGGGCTAGGCATACGGTGGGTATCCTCAAAAAGGAGAAGCTTCGTCTTTCATCTATTATTGATGAATTAGAAGCTTTGGCAGAGGTTAGACCTCTATCTGAGCATGAAATCGAGATCAAGAATCTCTCGAATGCACAGATAGCTAACATGCTGCGTGAAGAGGAACTCAAATGGTACCAACATTCTAACTCTCAATTTATCCTGAAAGGTGATTCGAATACTAGATATTTTCATGGAGTCGCCAATGGCAGGCACCGGAAGAAAATTATTCACTCCCTACAACAGGATGAGGGCGCGATTGAGGGGCATGAGCAACTTAAATCTTATATCACCAATTATTATAAAAATCTGTTTGGAGCCCGAGAGGAAGGAAACTTCTCGATGGATGAGTCCTGAACAGATGACATCCCCTAGGTCTCTGATGAGGAAAACTGTCTTCTAACAGCCCCATACTCTGAGGAGGAAGTTAGAAAGGCGGTTTTCCTAATGGAGCATAACAAAACCCCGGGGCCGGATGGTTTTCCCGCGGAGTGCTATCAGAACTTCTGGGAAGTCATCAAATCGGATCTTCTACTTTTGTTTAGCGACCTACATGCTGGCCAACTAGAATTGTTTCGCTTAAACTTTGGTGAGATTATTTTATTACCTAAGGTTAATGAGGCTGAAAGGATACAACAATATAGACCTATTTGCCTCCTTAATGTTAGTTTTTAAATATTCACCAAGGTTGCAACTATTAGGCTAAATTCGGTTGCTGAACATGTGGTTCGGCCTTCACAGACAGCTTTTATGCAAGGCAGACATATCCTAGATGGAGTTGTTATCCTTCATGAAACAGTCCATGAATTACACCGGAAAAAGCTGAATGGAGTGGTACTCAAAATAGACTTTGAAAAGGCTTGTGACAAAGTCAAGTGGCCTTTTCTTCAACAGACTCTTAGAATGAAAGGATTTTCTGTAGAGTGGCGCGCTATGATCCATAGCTTTGTTTCTGGAGGTAGTGTTGCCATTAAGGTGAATGATGACATTGGACACTATTTCCAAACGAAGAAGGGATTGAGACAAGGTGACTCAATATCGCCCATGCTATTCAATATAGTGGCTGATATGCTAGCGGTCATGATTGAGCGTGCCAAGGTTGATGGCCAAATTAATGGGGTAGTAGATCATCTAGTTGATGGTGGTCTCTCTATACTTCAATATGCCGACGATACAATTCTCTTCATGGATCATGACCTTGAGAAAGCAAGAAATCTGAAACTGATTTTATCAGCATTCGAGCAACTCTCGGGTCTTAAGATCAATTTTCATAAAAGTGAATTGTTTTGCTTTGGCAAGGCTCAAGACGAGGCCCACCTGTACGCTGAACTGTCCGGAAGCGGGTTGGGCCAGTTTCCGATCACATATTTGGGGATACCGATACATTATCGAAGACTCACAAATGTTGAATGGAAACACGTTGAGGAGAGACTGCAAAAAAGACTTAGCAGTTGGAAAGGTAAACTGCTGTCTCTGGGTGGAAGATTGGTCCTCATAAATTCAGTACTAAGTAATATGGTACTATATATGATTTCCTTCTTCCAATTGCCGAAAGGAGTTTTACATAGATTGGATTACTTCCGATCAAGATTCTTTTGGCAAGGAGATAGTGAGAGAAAGAAATATCGACTAGCTAAATGGAGTGTGGTTTGCCGTCCCAAAGACCAAGGCGGGTTGGGCATTCATAACCTTGAGGTTAAGAATAGGGCTCTCCTCGGCAAATGGTTGTTTAAATTACTAACGGAAGATGGTGTATGGCAAACCCTCCCGAGGAGGAAATATGTGGGTTCTAAGGCGGTATCCCAAGTATACTGGAAGCCTAGGGACTCCCACTTTTGGGCAGGTCTAATGGCTACGAAGAAATATTTCTTCTGCTATGGATCCTTCTCGATTAAGGATGTCTCAGAAATTAGATTCTGGGAGGACAAGTGGCTAGGAAATGCCACACTCTGGGAACAATATCCGGCTCTATACAATATTGTGCGTCACAAGGGTGATACTATCGCCACGGTAATGGAATCGTTTCCGCCAAATGTGACGTTCAGAAGAGATTTAATTGGACCCAGACTCCAATCGTGGAATATTCTTCTCCAACGATTGCCCACGGTGCAATGGTCACATGGGTCTGATGTATTTCGATGGAACCTCCATGAGAATGGAAAATTCTCAGTGGAATCTATGTATAGAGCGTTAATCCAGTCTGATGTGCCAGTTGATAATAACAAGAAGATCTGGAAGATGAAGATACCTCTTAAGAACAAAATTTTTGCATGGTATCTTCGTCGCGGAGTCATTCTTACTAAAAATAACCTTATTAAGAGGAATTGGCATGGAAATCTACAATGTGTCTTTTGTCACCATGATGAGACAATAAAACATTTATTCTTTCAATGCAAATTGGCTCGTTCTATATGGTGAATCATCCAAATAGCTTCTGGCTTGTATTCTCCATGTAGTGTTGTTAATGTATTTGGCAACTGGTTACATGAGATTGATCACAGGTTCAAAATTCTTCTAAGGGTGGGAGCGCTTGCCGTTATTTGGTCGCTTTGGCTATGTAGAAATAATAAGGTTTTTAACGATAAAAGTACTTCTTCGTTGCAGGTTATCTACAGATGTATCGGGCTTCTTCGTTTATGGTCCTCTGTACAACGTGTGAAGAATTAAGACCTATTTACGGAGGTGTGTACACGATTGGAGGCTACGGTGAGGGATAATTTTACCCAACATGGGTGACAACATGATCTTAGGATTGGTGCCCCTCCACTTTAAGTGTTATATACACACTCTACATGTTTCTTGTATTTCGCCTTTTTTATTTTTATTGTTTTATCAGAAGACCTTGTTTGGCTGTGTGCATCTCAGTTATGTAGAGGCCGGGTGTAATGCTTAAACCTTTTAAGTAATAAAGCGCCGCTTTTCAAAAAAGGTAATTGCCGCAGCACACAACCCGCCCCACAAGGCCACAAGGACGGGCGAACGGGGACAGGATCCAAGCTAGCGAAAACAGGCAAGCGCAACAGCTATGGTGGGAGTGGTCAGGGGTGACGACGACGGCCGGCGGGGCAGCCGGCAGCGCACCGGAGGCTACTAGGGTTCCATTTTGTTTTCGTTTCTGGCGACACCTTGCCAATCGTTTGGATTTGGAACAGCTAATCGTTGTTGAGCTCTGCCCGTACTATCGCTGATCTACGAATTGCTGCATTTGTGTCGTATATACTTGCATAATTGCAGCAACAATTTTTTTTTATAGAAATCATGTGATTGTAGAGCTCGTGCTCATAGTTGCAGATTCTTCGATCGGTTGATTCCGTGCATATATACGACTGTGTCCGATTTTGGAGTAGAAATAATAGATACGGAGTGGTAGTGCAGTATCATGTGCCAAACATATTCTTTGACTGATAGTGGAACAAAAAAAATTGAAAACGACGAGCTAGATTAGTGCATGGGTCTGGCCGTGTGGGAATATGGGATCGATTCGCCCTAAAATGAAATGCAATCGGAACATATGGGTGGAATGCATTTCGGTGATGCAGATCTTATTGATACGTTTCGAAACACGAAGATCTTGTTAGTCTGTTTCGTCCAAAGCATGCCCCGCACGTGTCAAATCAGGCTAAGCATCGCTCGACCAAATCTTGATATAGCGTGATCCCGTTAGATGCAAGCATACAATCGATCGGAAAACATGTCTATCCCGGCGGCCGGCCGGCTCAATCACAAGTGAAGCAAGCAAGATCAGACGTCTGTATATAACTGTCGGACCATAATCAGCACGGAGAAGCTCACTAGGTTTGGCAGCGAGGCCACCGGCCAGAGGGGCCCACCCTTTCAGCCATCCTCCACACTCGTACGGGACATCCCTCCACAATTTTTGACGACCAAAAACCGAACCACCGTGTTTCGGTTTTTTGTTGATGTGCATAGCTAGGACCATTGCAAGGTCCTCCTCCTCTTGAAGATTAAATTCTTCATCGGAAGAATCATGGGACGAACTCATCTATAAATTTGAATTCAAACTAAAATTTAACACTACAAACAACATATTCCAAAACCAACTACAAAAATGAAGTTTAGTAGCAATATATACCTTGCAGGCGTTTTGTCAAACACCATGTGGGCGCCGAGCTGCAAACCCCCGCCGGGCGTTGTTCGTCGGCGGAACGGGGCGCTCCAGGAGCGGCCGCGGCGGAGGAAGCAGCGGCGGAAGCGGCGCGCGCGGTGGGGAAAGGCGGGGGGGGGGGGGGGGGGGGGAGCGCCGACGGGTCGCCGGAGAGGATGGGGAAATCGCGCGCGCGAGTGGAGCTTTCAGATCTGGCGGTTGGGGGGCATTCGCGCGGGCGAGTCACGGTTCAGCGCGCGAAAGCGGACGTCCGAAAGATGCAGCGCGCGATGCAGTTTTTGTTGGAAATATACCCTAGAGGCAATAATAAAATGGTTATTATTATACTTCCTTGTTCATGATAATTGTCTATTGTTCATGCTATAATTGTATTAACCGGAAACCGTAATACATGTGTGAACACATAGACCACACCATGTCCCTAGTGAGCCTCTAGTTGACTAGCTCGTTGATCAATAGATGGTCATGGTTTCCTGATCATAGACATTGGATGTCATTGATAACGGGATCACATCATTAGGAGAATGATGTGATGGACAAGACCCAATCCTAAGCATAGCACAATATCGTGTAGTTCGTCTGCTAGAGCTTTTCTAATGTCAAGTATCATTTCCTTAGACCATGAGATTGTGCAACTCCCGGATACCGTAGGAATGCTTTGGGTGTATCAAACGTCACAACGTAACTGGGTGACTATAAAGGTGCACTACAGGTATCTCCGAAAGTGTCTTTTGGGTTGACACGAATCGCGACTGGGATTTGTCACTCCGTGTGACGGAGAGGTATCTCTGGGCCCACTCGGTAATACATCATCATAATGAGCTCAATGTGACTAAGGAGTTAGTCACGGGATCATGTGTTACGGAACGAGTAAAGAGACTTGCCGGTAACGAGATTGAACAAGGTATAGGGATACCGACGATCGAATCTCGGGCAAGTAACATACCGATGGACAAAGGGAATTGTATACGGGATTAATTGAATCCCCGACATCGTGGTTCATTCGATGAGATCATCGTGGAACATGTGGGAGCCAATATGGGTATCCAGATCCCGCTATTGGTTATTGGCCGGAGAGGTGTCTCGGTCATGTCTGCATGGTTCCCGAACCCGTAGGGTCTACACACTTAAGGTTCGGTGACGCTAGAGTTGTAATGGGAATTGTATGTGGTTACCAAAAGTTGTTTGTAGTCCCGGATGAGATCCCGGACGTCACGAGGAGTTCCGGAATGGTCCGGAGGTAAAGATCTATATATGGGAAGTCCTATTTTGGCCACCGGAAAATGTTTGGGATTTTTCGGTATTGTACCGGGAAGGTTCTAAAAGGTTCCGGAATGGGGCCCACCTGCATGGGGGGACCCACATAAACGTGGGTAGTGGGGGCAAGGCCCCACACCCCTGGTCAAGGCGCACCAAGATCCCCCCTTAGAAGGAATAAGATCATATCCCGAAGGGATAAGATCAAGATCCCTAAAAAGGGGGGATAACAATCGGTGGGGAAGGGAAAGGATGGGATTTCTTTCCTCCCACCTTTGCCAACGCCCCAATGGACTTGGAGGGCAAGAAACCAGCCCCCTCCATGTTGGAAATATGCCCTAGAGGCAATAATAAATTGGTTATTATTATATTTCCTTGTTCATGATAATCGTTTATTATCCATGCTATAATTGTATTGATTGGAAACTCAAATACATGTGTGGGTACATAGACAACACTGTGTCCCTAGTAAGCCTCTAGTTGACTAGCTCGTTGATCAAAGATGGTTAAGGTTTCCTAGCCATTGACATGAGATGTCATTTGATAACGGGATCACATCATTAGGAGAATGATGTGATGGACAAGACCCAAACTGTAAACGTAGCATTTGATCGTGTCAGTTTATTGCTATTGTTTTCTGCATGTCAAGTATCTGTTCCTTTGACCATGAGATCATGCAACTCACTAACACCGGAGGAATACCTTGTGTGTATCAAACGTCGCAACGTAACTGGGTGACTATAAAGGTGCTCTACAGGTATCTCCGAGGGTGTCTGTTGGGTTGGCATGGATCAAGACTGGGATTTGTTACTCCGTATGACGGAGAGGTATCTCAGGGCCCACTCGGTAATACAACATCACAATGAGCCTTGCAAGCAATGTGACTAAAGTGTTAGCCACGAGATCTTGTATTACGGAACGAGTAAAGAGACTTGCCGGTAACGAGATTGAACTAGGTATAGTGATACCGACGATCGAATCTCGGGCAAGTAACATACCGAAGAACAAAGGGAACAGCATACGGGATTAACTGAATCCTTGACATAGAGGTTCGACCGATAAAGATCTTCGTAGAATATGTAGGAGCCAATATGGGCATCCAGGTCCCGCTATTGGTTATTGGCCGTAGAGGTGTCTCGGTCATGTCTACATAGTTCTCGAACCCGCAGGGTCTACACACTTAACGTTTGGTGACGATTAGTATAATTGAGTTATTATGTTGGTGACCGAAAGTTGTTCGGAAGTCTCGGATAAGATCCCGGACATGACGAGGATCTCCGGAAGAGTCCGGAGGTAAAGATTGATATATGTGATAATAGTGTTTCGATCTCCGGAAGAGTTCCAGAGTTCACCGGAAGGGGTTCCGGATGTTTGCCGAAGTGTTCGGGTGCAGCAACACTTTATATGGGCCAAAGGGATAAAGCCCACGAGGTATTGGAAAGTGCAAAAGTAGTTTTGCTGCCGCGTAAGCGGTACTACCGCTTGGTGAAGCGGTACTACCGCCCGAGCGGTACTACCGCTTGTGTGAAGCGGTACTACCGCCCAAGCGGTACTACCGCTTGTGTGAAGCGGTACTACCGCTTGTGTGCGGCTGTGCACGGTTCGGCAGGGATCCGAGTTGGACTCTTTCCCTGCGGGCCAAACCGACCTTGTGCGGGCAAAACCGACCTAGAGGAGGCTTTTACTCCAAGTTTAGACCCCAAGGCTCAACATATAAATAGAGGGGCAGGGCTAGCACACGGGACACATCAGGATTTCCCAAGCCGTGTGCCGGCAACCCTAGCCCTCTAGTTCCTCCGTCATAATCTCCGTAGCGCTTGGCGAAGCCCTGCAGAGATTGTTCCTCATCACCATCACCACGCCGTCGTGCTGCTGGAACTCAACCACTACTTCACCATCGCTCGCTGGATCGAGGAGGTGAAGGCGTCATCAAGCCGTACGTGTGTTGAACGCGGAGGTGCCGTCCGTTCGGCACTAGATCGGAAGGATCGTGATTGGATCGCGGGACGCTCGGCGATTTGGATCGCGAAGACGTTCGACTACATCAACCGCGTTTATTAACGCTTCCGCTTAGCGATCTACAAGGGTATGTAGATTCACTCTCCCTCTCGTAGATGCTCATCACCATGGATAGATCTTATGTGTGCGTAGGAAAATTTTTGTTTCCCATGCAACGTTCCCCAACAGTGGTATCAGAGCCAGGTCTATGCGTAGATGAGATCTCGAGTAGAACACAAACGAGTTGTGGGCGTGGGTGTATACATATTGCTTGCCGTTACTAGTTGATATTTGATTCGGCGGTACTGTGAGATGAAGCGGCCCGGACCGACATTACGCGTACACTTACGCGAGACAGGTTCCTTCAACTAACATGTAACTTCGTTGCATAAAGATGGCTAGCGGGTGTCTGTCTCTCTCACTTTAGTTGAATCGATTTCAATGAAGAGGGTTCTTTTAGAAGATCAAAAAGCAATCACTACACCACGTTGTGGTTTTGCGTAGGTAAGAACGGTTCTTGCAAACCCGTAGCAGCCACGTAAAATTTGCAACAACAATTAGAGGACGTCTAACTTGTTTTTGCAGGGTATGATGTGATATGATATGGCCAATTACATGATGAGATATATGTGATGTATGAGATGATCATGTTTTGTATAGAATATCACGACTTGCATGTCGATGAGTACGGCAACTGGCAGGAGCCATAGAGTTGTCTTTAATTATTGTATGACCTGCGTGTCAATCATTAAGCGCTATGTAATGCTTTACTTTATCGCTAAACGTTAGCAATAGTCGTGGAAGCAACAGTCGGCGCGACAACCTTATGGCGACACGTTGATGGAGATCAAGATGATGGAGATCATGGTGTCATGCCGGTGACGATGGAGATCATGCCGGTGCTTTGGAGATGGAGATCAAAAGCACAAGTTCATGGCCATATCATGTCACTTATGATTTGCATGTGATGTTAATCCTTTTATGCATCTTATTTTGCTTAGGACGACGGTAGCATTATAAGGTGATCCCTCACTTAAATTTCAAGATAAATTGTGTTCTCCCCAAGTGTGCACCGTTGCGAAAGTTCGTCGTTTCGAGACACGCCGTGATGATCGGGTGTGATAGACTCTACGTTCGCATACAACGGGTGTAAGCCATGTTACACGTGCGGAACACTCGGGTTAAACTTGACGAGCCTAGCATGTACAGACATGGCCTCGGAACACAAGAGACCGAAAGGTCGAACATGAGTCATATAGTAGATATGATCAACATGAAGATGTTCACCGTTGAAACCACCTCAACTCACGTGATGATCGGACTTGAGTTGGTGGATTTGGATCATGTTACACTCGAATGATCGGAGGGATGTCAATTTGAGTGGGAGTTTTTTAAATATGATTAACTAAACTCATTATCTAAGAACAATAGTCTAAGTTGTCTTTGCTATATTTATGTTGTAGATCATGGCTCGCGCAGTAGCACCCCTGAATTTTAATGCGTTCCTAGAGAAAGCTAAGTTGAAAGATGATGGAAGTAACTTTGTGGACTGGGCCCGTAATCTAAGGATTATCCTTACGGCTTCCCAGAAGGCTTATGTCCTTGATGCACCGCTTGGTGATCCACCCGCTCCAGTTGAGTCTCTAGACGTTGTGAACGCCTGGCAGGCTCGTTCTGATGATTACTCAATAGTTCAATGTGCAATGTTGTATGGCTTAGAACCGGGACTTCAAAGACGTTTTGAACGTCATGGAGCATATGAGATGTTCCAGGAGTTGAAGTTTATCTTTCAGAAGAATGCCCGGATCGAGAGATATGAGATCTCCGATAAGTTCTATGCTTGCAAGATGGAGGAGAACGGGTCTATCAGTGATCACGTGCTCAGAATATCTGGGTACTCCACCCGTCTGGCTGAGTTAGGGATGCCCCTTCCGCCAGAGGCTATCACTGACAGAGTTCTTCAATCATTGCCGCCTAGCTACAAGAGCTTCGTGTTGAACTATAACATGCACGGGATGAACAAGTCAGTCGCCGAGCTGTTTGCGATGCTGAAAGTCGCTGAGTCTGAAATTCAGAAGGAGCATCAAGTGTTGATGGTCAATAAAACCACTAGTTTCAAGAAAAATGGCAAGGGTAAGAAGGGTAACTCCAAGCAGAGTGGCAAAGCAGTTGCTCCTCTCGTGAAGAAACCCAAGGCTGGACCCAAACCAGAAACTGTGTGTTTTCATTGCAAGGGAACTGGACACTGGAAGCGGAATTGCCCCAAGTATTTGGCTGACAAGAAGGCGGCCAACAACAAACAAGGTATATATGATATACATGTTATTGATGTGTACCTTACCAACTCTCGTTGTAGTGCCTGGGTATTTGATACCGGTGCGGTTGCTCATATTTGCAACTCAAAACAGGAACTGCGGAATAGACGGAGGCTGGCAAAGGACGAAGTGACGATGCACGTGGGAAATGGTTCCAAGGTTGATGTGATCACCGTCGGCACGCTCGCTCTTCGATTACCGTCGGGATTAGTGATGAACCTAAATAAGTGTTATTTGGTGCCTGCGTTAAGCATGAACATTATATCTGGATCTTGTTTATTGCGAGACGGTTACTCATTTAAATCAGAGAATAATGGTTGTTCTATTTATATGAGTAATATCTTTTATGGTCATGCACCCAATGTAAGGGGTTTATTCTTATTGAATCTCGATAGTAATGATACACATGTTCATAACATTGATGCCAAAAGATGTAGAATTGATAATGATAATACCACTTTCTTGTGGCACTGCCGTTTAGGTCATATTGGCGTAAAACGCATGAAGAAGCTCCATGCTGATGGACTTTTGGAGTCACTTGATTTTGAATCACTTGACACATGTGAGCCATGCCTCATGGGCAAGATGACTAAAACGCCGTTCTCTGGAACAATGGAACGGGCAAGTGACTTATTGGAAATCATACATACTGATGTGTGCGGTCCGATGAGTATTGAGGCGCGCGGTGGTTATCGTTACTTTCTCACCTTCACTGATGACTTAAGTAGATATGGGTATATTTACTTAATGAAACACAAGTCTGAAACATTTGAAAAGTTCAAACAATTTCAGAGTGAAGTTGAGAATCATCGTAACAAGAAGATTAAATTCCTACGATCTGATCGAGGGGGAGAATATCTGAGTTATGATTTTGGCAGTCACTTAAGACAGTGTGGAATTGTTTCACAATTGACACCGCCTGGAACACCACAGCGTAATGGTGTGTCCGAACGTCGTAATCGAACCTTATTAGATATGGTGCGATCTATGATGTCTCTTGCCGATTTGCCACTATCGTTTTGGGGTTATGCATTAGAGACAGCTGCATTCACTTTAAATAGGGCACCATCGAAATCCGTTGAGACGACGCCATATGAACTTTGGTTTGGCAAGAAGCCAAAGCTGTCGTTTCTTAAAGTTTGGGGATGTGATGCTTATGTCAAAAAGCTTCAGCCTGAAAAGCTGGAACCCAAAGCGGAGAAATGCGTCTTCATAGGATACCCAAAAGAGACAGTTGGGTATACCTTCTATCTCAGATCCGAAGGCAAAGTGTTTGTCGCTAAAAACGGAACGTTTCTTGAGAAAGAGTTTCTCTCGAAAGAATTGAGTGGGAGGAAGATAGAACTTGATGAGGTTGTTGAACCTTTACTTCAACCTGAGAGTAGCGCAGCGCAGAAAGTTGTTTCTGTGGAGCCTACATTAGCTGAAGAGGAAGTTAATGATGATGATCATGAAGCTTTGGATCAAGTTGCTATCGAACCTCGTAGGTCGACAAGGACGCGTACTACTCCTGAGTGGTACGGCAACCCTGTCTTAAAAATCATGTTGTTAGACAACGATGAACCTACGAGCTATGGAGAAGCGATGATGGGCCCGGATTCCGAGAAGTGGTTAGAGGCCATGAAATCCGAGATGGGATCCATGTATGAAAACAAAGTCTGGACTTTGGAAGTATTACCTGAAGGGCGTAAGGCCATTCAGAACAAATGGATCTTTAAGAGGAAGACGGACGCGGACGGTAATGTCACCGTCTATAAAGCTCGACTTGTGGCAAAGGGTTTTTCACAAGTTCAAGGAGTTGACTACGATGAGACCTTCTCACCCGTAGCGATGCTTAAGTCCGTCAGAATCATGCAAGCATCTCGGAGTTGGAATCTTCGTTTTGATGAGGTGATCAAAGCGTTCGAGTTTATACAAGTTTACGGAGAAGCTTGTATTTACAAGAAAGTGAGTGGGAGCTCTATAGCGTTTCTAATATTATATGTGGATGACATATTGCTGATTGGAAACAATATAGAAATGCTGGAAAGCGTAAAGGAATATTTGAACAAGAGTTTTTCAATGAAGGACCTAGGAGAAGCTGCTTTCATATTAGGCATCAAGATCTATAGAGATAGATCGAGACGCTTAATAGGACTTTCACAAAGCACATACCTTGATAAGATTTTGAAGAAGTTCAAAATGGATCAGTCCAAGAAGGGGTTCTTGCCTGTTTTGCAAGGTGTGAAGTTGAGTAAGACTCAATGCCCAGTGACTGCAGAAGATAGAGAAAAGATGAGTGTCATCCCCTATGCTTCGGCCATAGGCTCTATCATGTATGCAATGCTGTGCACAAGACCCGATGTCAGCCTTGCCATAAGTATGGTCGGAAGGTTTCAAAGTGATCCAGGAATGGAACACTGGACGGCGGTCAAGAATATCCTGAAGTACCTGAAAAGGACTAAGGACATGTTTCTCGTTTATGGAGGTGATCAAGAGCTCGTCGTAAAGGGTTACGTCGATGCAAGCTTTGACACTGATCCGGATGACTCTAAGTCGCAAACCGGATACGTATTTATTCTTAATGGGGGTGCGGTTAGCTGGTGCAGTTCCAAGCAAAGCGTGGTAGCAGATTCTACATGCGAAGCGGAGTACATCGCTGCCTCGGAGGCGGCGAAGGAAGGTGTCTGGATGAAGGAGTTCATGACAGATCTTGGAGTAGTGCCTAGTGCACTTAACCCAATGACTCTGTTTTGTGATAATACTGGTGCCATTGCTCTAGCCAAGGAACCAAGATTTCACAAGAGGACCAGACACATAAAGCGACGTTTCAATTCCATCCGCGATTACATCAAGGAGGACGACATAAATATTTGCAAAGTACACACGGATCTAAATGTTGCAGATCCGATGACTAAACCTCTTCCAAAGGCTAAACATGAACAACACCAGAACTGCATGGGTGTTCGATTCATTACAATGTAAATCACATAGTGATGTGAACTAGATTATTGACTCTAGTGCAAGTGGGAGACTGTTGGAAATATGCCCTAGAGGCAATAATAAATTGGTTATTATTATATTTCCTTGTTCATGATAATCGTTTATTATCCATGCTATAATTGTATTGATTGGAAACTCAAATACATGTGTGGGTACATAGACAACACTGTGTCCCTAGTAAGCCTCTAGTTGACTAGCTCGTTGATCAAAGATGGTTAAGGTTTCCTAGCCATTGACATGAGATGTCATTTGATAACGGGATCACATCATTAGGAGAATGATGTGATGGACAAGACCCAAACTGTAAACGTAGCATTTGATCGTGTCAGTTTATTGCTATTGTTTTCTGCATGTCAAGTATCTGTTCCTTTGACCATGAGATCATGCAACTCACTAACACCGGAGGAATACCTTGTGTGTATCAAACGTCGCAACGTAACTGGGTGACTATAAAGGTGCTCTACAGGTATCTCCGAGGGTGTCTGTTGGGTTGGCATGGATCAAGACTGGGATTTGTTACTCCGTATGACGGAGAGGTATCTCAGGGCCCACTCGGTAATACAACATCACAATGAGCCTTGCAAGCAATGTGACTAAAGTGTTAGCCACGAGATCTTGTATTACGGAACGAGTAAAGAGACTTGCCGGTAACGAGATTGAACTAGGTATAGTGATACCGACGATCGAATCTCGGGCAAGTAACATACCGAAGAACAAAGGGAACAGCATACGGGATTAACTGAATCCTTGACATAGAGGTTCGACCGATAAAGATCTTCGTAGAATATGTAGGAGCCAATATGGGCATCCAGGTCCCGCTATTGGTTATTGGCCGTAGAGGTGTCTCGGTCATGTCTACATAGTTCTCGAACCCGCAGGGTCTACACACTTAACGTTTGGTGACGATTAGTATAATTGAGTTATTATGTTGGTGACCGAAAGTTGTTCGGAAGTCTCGGATAAGATCCCGGACATGACGAGGATCTCCGGAAGAGTCCGGAGGTAAAGATTGATATATGTGATAATAGTGTTTCGATCTCCGGAAGAGTTCCAGAGTTCACCGGAAGGGGTTCCGGATGTTTGCCGAAGTGTTCGGGTGCAGCAACACTTTATATGGGCCAAAGGGATAAAGCCCACGAGGTATTGGAAAGTGCAAAAGTAGTTTTGCTGCCGCGTAAGCGGTACTACCGCTTGGTGAAGCGGTACTACCGCCCGAGCGGTACTACCGCTTGTGTGAAGCGGTACTACCGCCCAAGCGGTACTACCGCTTGTGTGAAGCGGTACTACCGCTTGTGTGCGGCTGTGCACGGTTCGGCAGGGATCCGAGTTGGACTCTTTCCCTGCGGGCCAAACCGACCTTGTGCGGGCAAAACCGACCTAGAGGAGGCTTTTACTCCAAGTTTAGACCCCAAGGCTCAACATATAAATAGAGGGGCAGGGCTAGCACACGGGACACATCAGGATTTCCCAAGCCGTGTGCCGGCAACCCTAGCCCTCTAGTTCCTCCGTCATAATCTCCGTAGCGCTTGGCGAAGCCCTGCAGAGATTGTTCCTCATCACCATCACCACGCCGTCATGCTGCTGGAACTCAACCACTACTTCACCATCGCTCGCTGGATCGAGGAGGTGAAGGCGTCATCAAGCCGTACGTGTGTTGAACGCGGAGGTGCCGTCCGTTCGGCACTAGATCGGAAGGATCGTGATTGGATCGCGGGACGCTCGGCGATTTGGATCGCGAAGACGTTCGACTACATCAACCGCGTTTATTAACGCTTCCGCTTAGCGATCTACAAGGGTATGTAGATTCACTCTCCCTCTCGTAGATGCTCATCACCATGGATAGATCTTATGTGTGCGTAGGAAAATTTTTGTTTCCCATGCAACGTTCCCCAACACTCCACCCCTATATATAGTGGGGAGGCGCATGGGAGCTGCACCCCTTGCCCCTGGCGCAGCCCTCCCTCCTCCTACACCTCCTCCTCCTCCGTAGTGCTTAGCGAAGCTCTGCCGGAGAACCACGAGCTCCACCGCCACCACGCCGTCGTGCTGTCGGAGCTCTCCCTCAACTTCTCCTCCCCCCTTGCTGGATCAAGAAGGAGGAGACGTCCCCGGGCTGTACGTGTGTTGAACGCGGAGGCGCCGTCCGTTCGGCGCTTGGATCGGATCTTCCGCGATTTAAATTGCCGCGAGTATGACTCCATCAACCGCGTTCTTTGCAATGCTTCCGCTTAGCGATCTTCAAGGGTATGAAGAGGCACTACCTCTCTCTCGTTGCTAGCATCTCCTCGATTGATCTTGGTGACACGTAGGAAAATTTTGAATTATTACTACGTTCCCCTACAGTGGCATCATGAGCTAGGTCTATGCGTAGATTCTATGCACGAGTAGAACACAAGTAGTTGTGGGCGATGATTTGGTCAATTTGCTTGCCGTTACTAGTCCTATCTTGATTCGGCGGCATTGTGGGATGAAGCGGCCCGGACCGACTTTACACGTACGCTTACATGAGACTGGTTCCACCGCCTGACATGCACTTGTTGCATAAGGTGGCTAGCGGGTGTGTGTCTCTCCCACTTTAGTTGGACCGGATTCGATGAAGAGGGTCTTTATGAAGGGTAAATAGCAATTGGCATATCACCGTTGTGGCTTTTGCGTAGGTAAGAAACGTTCTTGCTAGAAACCCATAGCAGCCACGTAAAACTTGCAACAACAATTAGAGGACGTCTAACTTGTTTTTGCAGGGTATGCTATGTGATGTGATATGGCCAAAAGGATGTGATGAAATATATGTGATGTATGAGATTGATCATGTTCTTTTAATAGGAATCACGACTTGCATGTCGATGAGTATGACAACCGGCAGGAGCCATAGGAGTTGTCTTAATTTATTGTATGACCTGCGTGTCAATCAAAAATGCCATGTAATTACTTTACTTTATTGCTAACCGTTAGCCATAGTAGTAGAAGTAATAGTTGGCGAGACAACTTCATGAAGACACGATGATGGAGATCATGATGATGGAGATCATGGTGTCGTGCCGGTGACGATGGTGATCATGCCGCGCCCCAAAGATGGAGATCAAAGGCGCAAGATGATATTGGCCATATCAGGTCACTTTATGATTTGCATGTGATGTTTATCATATTTTTACATCTTATTTGCTTAGAACGACGGTAGCATAAATAAGATGATCCCTCACTAAAATTTTAAGAAATGTGTTTCCCCTAAGTGTGCACCGTTGCGAAGGATCGTTGTTTCGAAGCACCACGTGATGATCAGGTGTGATAGATTCTAACGTTCGCATACAACGGGTGTAAGCCAGATTTACACACGCGAAACACTTAGGTTGACTTGACGAGCCTAGCATGTACAGACATGGCCTCGGAACACGAGAGACCGAAAGGTCGAACATGAGTCGTATAGTAGATGCGATCAACATGGAGATGTTCACCATTGATGACTAGTCCGTCTCACGTGATGATCAGACACGGCCTAGTCGATATGGATCATGTATCACTTAGATGACTAGAGGGATGTCTATCTGAGTGGGAGTTCATTAAATAATTTGATTAACTTAATTATCATGAACTTAGTCTAAAATTGTCTTTACAATCTATCTTGTAGATCCAATGGCCCACGCTAATGTTGCCCTCAACTTCAACGCGTTCCTAGAGAAAACCAAGCTGAAAGACGATGGAAGCAACTATACGGACTGGGTCCGGAACTTGAGGATCATCGTCATAGCTTCCAAGAAAGCATATGTCCTTGATGCACCGCTATGTGACGCACCCATTTTCCCAGCAACTCAAGACGTTATGAACGCCTGGCAGTCGCGTAGTGATGTTACTCCCTGGTTCAGTGCGGCATGCTTTACAGCTTAGAACCGGGGCTCCAAAAGCGTTTTGAGCAACACGGAACATATGAGATGTTCCAAGAGATGAGAATGGTTTTCCAAGCTTATGCCCGGGTCGAGAGATATGAAGTCTCCGACATGTTCTTCAGTTGTAATATGGAGGAAAAAAGTTCTGTCAGCGAGCACATACTCAAAATGTCTGGGTTGCACAACCGCTTGTCTCAGCTGGGAGTTAATCTTCCGGATGACTCGGTTATTGACAGAATCCTCCAGTCGCTTCCACCTAGCTACAAGAGCTTTGTGATGAACTTCAATATGCAAGGGATGGAGAAGTTCATTCCTGAGTTATATTCGATGCTGAAATCAGCGGAGGTGGAGATCAAAAAGGAACATCAAGTGTTGATGGTGAATAAGACCACCAGTTTCAAGAAAGGCAAGGGTAAGAAGAACTTCAAGAAGGACGGCAAAGCAGTTGCCGCGCCCAGTAAATCAGTTGCCGGGAAGAAGCCCAAGAATGGACCCAAGCCTGAGACTGAGCGCTTTTATTGCAAGGGAACCGGTCACTGGAAGCGGAACTGCCCCAAGTACTTAGCGGATAAGAAGGCCGGCAACGTCAAAGGTATATATGATATACATGTTATTGATGTGTAACTTACCAGCGCTCGTAGTAGCTCCTGAGTATTTAATACCGGTGCGGTTGCTCACATTTGTAACTCAAAACAGGAGCTGCGGAATAAGCGGAGACTGGCGAAGGACGAGCTGACGATGCGCGTCGGGAATGGTTCCAAGGTCGATGTGATCGCCGTCGGCACGCTACCTCTGCATCTACCTTCGGGATTAGTTTTAAACCTCAATAATTGTTATTTAGTACCAGCTTTGAGCATGAACATTGTATCTGGATCTCATTTGATGCGAGATGACTACTCATTTAAATCCGAGAATAATGATTGTTCTATTTATATGAGAGATATGTTTTATGGTCATGCCCCGCTGGTCAATGGTTTATTTTTATTGAATCTCGAACGTGATGTTACACATATTGGGTATACCTTCTACCTCAGATCCGAAGGCAAGATCTTTGTTGCCAAGAATGGATCCTTTCTAGAGAAAGAGTTTCTCTCGAAAAAAGTAAGTGGGAGGAAAGTAGAACTTGATGAGGTAATTGTACCCCTCTCGAACTGGAGAGTAGCGCAGCGCAGGAAAATGTTTCTGTGGTGCCTGCGCCGACTAGAGAGGAAGTTAATGATGATGATCATGAAACTTCGGATCAAGTTACTACTGAACTTCGTAGGTCCACGAGGACACGTTCCGCACCAGAGTGATACGGCAACCCTGTCCTGGAAATCATGTTGTTAGACAACGGTGAACCTTCGAACTATGAAGAAGCCATGGCGGGCCCGGATTCCAACAAATGGCTTGAAGCCATGAAATCCGAGATAGGATCCATGTATGAGAACAAAGTATGGACTTTGGTGGACTTGCCCGATGATCGGCAAGCCATAGAAAATAAATGGATCTTTAAGAAGAAGACTGACGCGGATGGTAATGTGACCGTCTATAAGGCTCGGCTTGTCGCTAAGGGTTATCGACAAGTTCAAGGAGTTGACTACGATGAGACTTTCTCACCCGTAGCGATGTTGAAGTCCGTCCGATTCATGTTAGCAGTTGTCGCATTTTATGATTATGAGATCTGGCAAATGGACGTCAAAACGGCATTCCTTAACGGTTTCCTTAAGGAAGGATTGTATATGATGCAGCCGGAAAGTTTTGTCGATCCTAAGAATGCTGACAAGGTATGCAAGCTCCAGCGCTCCATCTATAGGCTGGTGCAAGCATCTCGGAGTTGGAACATTCGCTTTGATGAGGTGATCAAAGTGTTTGGGTTTATACAGACTTATGGAGAAGCCTGTATTTTCAAGAAAGTGAGTGGGAGCTCTGTAGCATTTCTCATTTTATATGTGGATGACATATTGTTGATGGGAAATGATATAGAACTTTTGGAAAGTATAAAGGCCTAATTGAATAAGTGTTTTTCAATGAAGAACCTTGGAGAAGCTGCTTACATATTAGGCATCAAGATCTATAGAGATTGATCGAGACGCCTCATTGGTATTTCACAAAGCACATACCTTGACAAGATATTGAAGAAGTTCAATATGGATCAGTCCAAGAAGGGGTTCTTGCCTGTATTGCAAGGTGTGAGATTGAGCATAGCTCAATGCCCGACCTCGGCAGCAGATAGAGAAAAGATGAGTGTCATCCCCTATGTCTCAGCCATAGGCTCTATTATGTATGCCATGCTGTGTACCAGACCTGATGTGAACCTTGCCATAAGTTTGGTAGGGAGGTACCAAAGTGATCCCGGAATGGAACACTGGACAGCGGTCAAGAATATCCTTAAGTACCTGAAAAGGACTAAGGATATGTTTCTCGTTTATGGAGGTGCCGAAGAGCTCGTCGTAAAGGGTTACGTCGATGCTAGCTTTGACACAGATCCGGATGACTCCAAGTCACAAACCGGATACGTGTATATTTTGAATGGTGGGGTAGTCAGCTGGTGCAGTTGCAAGCAAAGCGTCGTGGCGGCATCTACATGTGAAGCGGAGTACATAGCTGCTTCGAAAACAACGCAGGAAGGAGTCTGGATGAAGAAGTTCATCACCGACCTAGGAGTGATTCCCAATGCGTCGGGCCCGATGACTCTCTTCTCTGACAACACTGGAGCTATTGCCATTGCCAAGGAGCCCAGGTTTCACAAGAAGACCAAACACATTAAGCGCCGCTTCAACTCCATTTGTGGTTACATTCAGGATGGAGATATAGATATTTGTAAAGTACATACGGATCTGAATGTCGCAGATCCGTTGACTAAACCTCTTCCACGAGCGAAACATGATCAGCACCAGAACTCTATGGGTGTTCGATTCATCACAATGTAACTAGATTATTGACTCTAGTGCAAGTGGGAGACTGTTGGAAATATGCCCTAGAGGCAATAATAAAATGGTTATTATTATATTTCCTTATTCATGATAATTGTCTATTGTTCATGCTATAATTGTATTAACCGGAAACCGTAATACATGTGTGAATACATAGACCACACCATGTCCCTAGTGAGCCTCTAGTTGACTAGCTCGTTGATCAATAGATGGTCATGGTTTCCTGACCATGGACATTGGATGTCGTTGATAACGGGATCACATCATTAGGAGAATGATGTGATGGACAAGACCCAATCCTAAGCATAGCACAAGATCGTGTAGTTTGTCTGCTAGAGCTTTTCTAATGTCAAGTATCATTTCCTTAGACCATGAGATTGTGCAACTCCCGGATACCGTAGGAATGCTTTGGGTGTATCAAACGTCACAACGTAACTGGGTGACTATAAAGGTGCACTACAGGTATCTCCGAAAGTGTCTGTTGGGTTGGCACGAATCCAGACTGGGATTTGTTACTCCGTGTGACGGAGAGGTATCTCTGGGCCCACTCGGTAATACATCATCATAATGAGCTCAATGTGACTAAGGAGTTAGTCACGGGATCATATGTTACGGAACGAGTAAAGAGACTTGACGGTAACAAGATTGAACAAGGTATAGGGATACCGACGATCGAATCTCGGGCAAGTAACATACCGATGGACAAAGGGAATTGTATACGGGATTAATTGAATTCCCGACATCGTGGTTCATCCGATGAGATCATCGTGGAACATGTGGGAGCCAATATGGGTATCCAGATCCCGCTATTGGTTATTGGCCGGAGAGGTGTCTCGGTCATGTCTGCATGGTTCCCGAACCCGTAGGGTCTACACACTTAAGGTTCGGTGACGCTAGAGTTGTAATGGGAATTGTATATGGTTACCAAAAGTTGTTTGGAGTCCCGGATGAGATCCCGGACGTCACGAGGAGTTCCGGAATGGTCCGGAGGTAAAGATCTATATATGGGAAGTCCTATTTTGGCCACCGGAAAATGTTTGGGATTTTTCGGTATTGTACCGGGAAGGTTCTAAAAGGTTCCGGAGTGGGGCCCACCTACATGGGGGGACACACATAAACGTGGGTAGTGGGGGCAAGGCCCCACACCCCTGGTCAAGGCGCACCAAGATCCCCCCTTATAAGGAATAAGATCATATCCCGAAGGGATAAGATCAAGATCCCTAAAAAGAGGGATAACAATCGGTGGGGAAGGGAAAAGATGGGATTTCTTTCCTCCCACCTTTGCCAACGCCCCAATGGACTTGGAGGGCAAGAAACGAGCCTCCTCCACCCTTATATATAGTGGGGTGGCGTATGGGAGCTGCACCCCTTGCCCCTGGCGCAGCCCTCCCTCCTCCTACACCTCCTCCTCCTCCGTAGTGCTTAGCAAAACTCTGCCGGAGAACCACGAGCTCCACCGCCACCACGCCGTCGTGCTGCCGGAGCTCTCCCTCAACTTCTCCTCCCCCCTTGCTGGATCAAGAAGGAGGAGATGTCCCCGGGCTGTACGTGTGTTGAACGCGGAGGCGCCGTCCGTTCGGCGCTTGGATCGGATCTTCCGCGATTTGAATTGCCGCGAGTACGACTCCATCAACCGCGTTCTTTGCAACGCTTCCGCTTAGCGATCTTTAAGGGTATGAAGATGCACTACCTCTCTCTCGTTGCTAGCATCTCCTAGATTGATCTTGGTGACACGTAGGAAAATTTTGAATTATTACTACGTTCCCCTACAGTTTTGTTGGGCGCGCGCGATTTTTACACGCCTGCTGGAGCTGCCGATTCCGTCGCGCGCGCGCTAAAAAGCTGTTTTTTTCGGACGCACGGCTTATATAGCGCCTCTGTTACACGGGGCGGAAAGAACTGGTCGGTCGGCCAGGCAGTTAATCCGTCCTGGTCAGCTCTACTCTGCTAGTCTAGCCAGCGCATCAAACCCTTTGAATCAATCCGAAATGTCCGACACCAGATTTTGCCGTCGCAGCAATGAAATCTGCATTCCATGTTTTTTTTTTGCGAAAGGTGTACAAAACCTACATATCCTTGATCGTAAGCAACTGCACATTGTAATCTCCATTTGTAACTTATTAGCCAACTTATGATCACCGACACTAATTAATCCGACTACTGAATTTATGACGGAAAACAAACTTTTAGAAGCAGTCCGTAACGTATGTTATTACATATCTACATATGCCCTTCCAATCTGATTGGAAGCACACAGCCTGAAGTATGGACCACGGCTCATCTGTTGGCATTGCCCTGCCTACAGGTTAGCCATTACCTACAGGTCATCACTCTAGGCTCCGTCTAATTGTTCTCTCTTCAAGACCGAGACCTGCGTCCGAGGGAAACGGGCATTGTGTTACATATACTCTGAACTAGAAATAATGCAGAATCGGTAGTAGAGTACGTATTTTATAGGTCAACGTGAACACGATGAGGACATGCCAGTGCACACCACAGAGAAGTCAATTTCCAACCCCCAATCTCCCAGCAAGATCTTATCAGCGCATCTGCAAAAGCCATCAATAATTCACCACGAATCAAATCTTCCCGCTCCGCCTTGTGCGATGCAACTCTCCGACGGCGCGCACCATCAGCCGTTCATGGCTACCAAGTCTCCGGCGCACGTTTATACATGGCGACTCCCCGGCGGCGCCGCCCGCTTTCGGTCGGCACATTGCTGCGCAGGACGTTTACTAGTAATTCGGGGCACTTTTTCCACCGGCTTATTATCACTGGTCGCGCTAGCGTCCTACCTGGAAAACAAAGCTCAGATCCTGCTCTGGTTGATCATACCACCCAGTTGCAGGGTTGGATGACGCGGGTTGAGAGCTTTCTGGAGAGGGTGGAGGCTGCTCTGGACAGGCTCTCCTTTGGGCCAGCTATGTTGTCGACCACTCTGACGTCATGCCCTCCTGGTGTGGCCGGTGTTGCCTCCACGGAGGAAGGGAGCCAAGAGCTATATGGATGTTTCTCTCCTCGTGTCGGGGACATTGCATCGTCACTGTCGACCTTGTCTCCTGTGCTGCCTACCACTGAGGTCGAGCCCATCGCTGTGCTCGAGGCTTCGGTTCTTCAGATCATGCCCGACCTACAGGAGCTATGTCTGAGCCCTGTTTTGCCTTTGTCTGTGGAGCGCTTGGAGGTGGACTCATTAGTGACCTCGTGTGAGGGGCATGTTTCGCCTCTATCATGTGACCAAGTGGAGGTACCTAAGTCAATTGTGTCAGTGGTTCCTGTGGGCGATGATGTCGTCTCAGTTGTTTCCGTGGCTGATGATGTTGATACGGTCGGTATGTTGGCGCCTGGCCCGTTGGAGCCTAGCCAGTCGCTCGCCTTTGGGGACCGCGGAGGTTCCGACGTTGCAGTCATCAACTCACACGTGCCCCTTGGGCACGTGATGTCTGTGCATGACAAGGTCAATGAGATTCGCTTCGAGATAGAGATTTACAGCTTGCTCAAATGTTTAGAGGTGGCTAGCCATGGATCTGGCAAGGCGATCGTGGAGGAGGCTCTCAGGAAACATAGAAAGAAGAGTGGCACCACAGGAAAAGCGTCCGGAGCTGCTTGATGGCTTGTTTTCGTGGTCTTGGTGGTGCTCGTGGTCTTCGGACGAGATACTCTCGTTGGATGTTTCCTTGCGATGTAGTTGTGTGGGGGTTGGTGGTCGTTATGTGTTGGGTTGTTGGACTGATCATGCGTTTATGGGGTTGCATGTTCCGTGAGTAGTCCTCTCTTCTTCTTAATTAATCGATGAGGCAAATCTTTTGCCTCCGTTTTGAAAAAAAATCCATCCCGAGACACTGGAAAAACACACTCTTGACACTTGTAGGCAGCACTGAACTTGTCCAGGTTCCAGCCCGAGTGACTGTGCACTGCTGACTCGATCGTGCCCTGGTGCACGGGTAAGTCGTGTCGTGTCAAGGCAGGTGAGGCCGACCTCCCTTCCTTGGGGAGAGTCGAGTCCATTTGTGCGTCCGCGCGCGCGACCGGGTCGGGTCTCCGACGGTGCTCGGCGCCGGCATATATGTCGCGATCGAGTTTTTTCGATGGGTCATGCGCTCTTTTGACATGCTCGATCGGGACGACGCTGACGTTCCAGAGCTTCTTCCGGTTAGCAAGTGCCGTTTTGGTATTTGACGAGTTTGTTGTGGAGGCAGTACGTACCAACTTGATTGTCAAATATTCAACGAGTTCGTTATTAAGCTTGTATACTACTCCCTCCGTTTCTAAATATAAGTCTTTTTAGAGATTCCACTATTGAATTACATATATGGATGTATGTAGACATATTTTAGAGTGTATGTTTCCTCATTTTGCTCCGTATGTAGTCCCCTATTAAAATGTTTACAAAGACTTATATTTACAAACGGAGGAAGTAGTACTGTATTCAAATCTCAACAACTCCACTTGTTCTGGCCTGTCAGCTGTTCGACGCATCTAGAGTGTATGTGCGTGTATACAAAGGCGTAGCCAGGTTAGAGACACGCCCCGGGCCAACAGCCATGCTACAGTGCTAAACAGTGCTGAATAGTGTTTCTGATGCTACAGTCAACGAATGAGAAAGTTGGCACGCCCCAGGCCATGGCGCTGGTAGCCTGGGGCCTGGCTACGCCACTGCGTGTACATACTCCTACATAAAAAAAGGCCTGATTGCTTTATGCTGTTAAGAGAGAAGAGAGAAGGGAGAGAGATAGAGGAACTAATGATGGAATGATTGTCTTCATTGATGAATTTCGGGGTAATATACCCTGTTACAAAGACGGATATAAAGAAGCGGTTGCCAATAGTGAAACAGACATAAACAGGGATTTAACATTTAATAATTAATCAATTACTAATACTCTTCCTAATCAATGCTTGTTTTGTGAATATAAATCATCTTGATAAATACTCCTCTTTGTATGTTTGCCTCCCAAAAAATTTATCATCTTCATCTTGAGAAATACTCCTCCAAAAATCTTGTGGAAAAAATATGAAAAGAATAGTAATATGTTGTTAAAAAAATAAGAAGAAAATGATACAGCATATAATGAATATTGTCTCTTGATAGCTCGTATGAGAAAAATCTTTGAAGAGGAGAAAACTCAAGATGAGTTTAGAAAACAATAAATATGCTTTGTATATTTTTCTTAAAAACCCCAAGGGGGAAAACTTAAAAGTATTGCATACGATCTTAAAAAGATATTACCTCGTTAAAAACCATTGTGAGAAACATTGAGAGAAAACTCATAAAGGAAAAAAGTGCATCCGACATGTCATTGAAAACATTTTTAAAACCAAATGAAAAAAAATATAAGAAAAAAATGATATGACATACACATACACTGATGCGGTAGCCGCGGGCTGGCCGAGCAGCCGTTGCTCGGCTCTGCGTGGTCGTAGACCATGGCGTTGGCGTTAGAGGGTGCCACCGCCACGGCGATGCACCAGGCCGATGGCCACGGACGCAGGTGTCGATCTCTTTCCTTCTCTATTGCCGTTCTTGTCCTAATTGCTCTTTGGAGGAGGCATGCTAATAACGTGTTAAGTGAAAAAATAGAGAGAGAGGAGCTAATGATGGAATGATTGCTTTCGTTGATGAATTTCGGGATATATATACCCTTATATACAAAGCGGTTACAAAGAAGCGGTTGCCAATAGTGACACCCACATAAACAGGGATTAACTCTCTTTTTTCGGAAAAACTTCCAATCTATTAATTATCAATCATGAAAGTACAACGGACACCAAAGATAATAAAAATTACATCCAGATCCGAAGACCACCTAGCGATGACTACAAGCGTTGAAGCGAGCCGAAGGCACGCCGCCGTTATCACCCTTCCCTCACCGGAGCCGGGCAAAACTTGTTGTAGTAGATAGTCGGAAAGTCGTCGTGTTAAGGCTCCATAGGACCAGCGCACCAGAACAACAACCGCCGATGAAGATAAGCGTAGATCAGAAGTATACAACCTGAAGAAACAGTGCCGTAGACGAACGAAGACTAGATCCGAGTGGATCCACCAAAGACAACCATCGATCGGATCCTGCGAGATCCACAGGAGACAGACCTCCACACGCCCTCCGGCGATGCTAGATGCACCACCGGGACGGGGACCATTATTCCATTTTCAGAGAGGTGCCGTCGTCTTGTCTTTCTGAACAGGATACAAACCCTAGCAAAACACAAAGAAACACATAAAACCGGAGCCCTCCCACCGACAAAGACCGGGATCCACCGTGCGCCCATGGCCCTAAGACCACAGGAGACGAGGTAGATCGGCGACGGGAGGCAAAAGCCCTAGCCGTCTGCTTTGTTCGCTAGGAGGAGGAGCGAAGCATTAATAGGGATTAACTCTTTAGTTAAATTAATTACTCAATTCCTAACAAATGCTACACATGCCAAAGCCCGTATCGTGTGTGCTAAGTAGTTTTTTTAGAAAAACAGGGAAAAGCTCCCCGGCTCTGTATGTATGTTCAGTACTTTTTTTCGCAAAAACACAAAGTTTGCGTATCATTCCATTGATAGAAGAAGTTAAGAGTGAATATAGGGGTGGTACAACGCATGACACAAATGCGGGCGACGTGAACATGGCTACTGGAGCATAGGGACATGGGATGCTCAGCCCAAGCAGAAAAGAAAAGAAACACGGCTAATCTCGCCACCCTAGGACGCAACCCAAACCAAACCAACAAGACGAATAACATCATCGAAACTACTGTTGAGGACACCACGAGCATACAAGACGACGCCTTCATGAAGGGGGACGACGCCGTGGCGCCATCGCCGTCCGATCCGCAGGGTCTAGGGTTTCCCCTGATACTCGAAGAGGGGCACAGAAAACGGCCGTGGCAGCGCCTCCAAGAAGGAAGCGACACCCGCGGGTGTCGCCGCTGCCAGCATCGAAAGGTCGAGCAATGATTTCGCCCTAGCCGAGTCTGAGCAATCCTAAGCCGTCGGAGCAGTAGTCGAGGAGGAGGAAGTCGGGTCGGAGGCCGGAACCGCCATCGCAGGAAGGGGAGCAACACCTGCCCTCGAAGGAGGCATCGGGCGCTGCCGGAAGAATGAGCTAGCGAACATGGTGAAGGGCGGACGGGACACGGAGGTGGACTGGGTTGGGCAGCCAGGCGGAAGGACGGAGGGGTGCGACGGTGACTGAAGACCCAAACGAGCCAAGATCCGGAGAGGAGCGCAGATCCGGGCCGTCGGGACCAGAGCTCCAGGGACGCCGGCAAGCCAAAGGAGCTGGAAGGGAGGCGCAGCTCCAGAGGCACACTGGAGTCGAAGCCGCACCGGGGTGGATGTCGGCCAACCATGGACGCCTGCAGGGAGTGTTTGTGAAGCCGCCGAGACACCGACAAGCCGAATGAGCCGAAAGTAGACGCAACTCAGTTGCGGGGTGCGTCGGATCTGGAGCCGCTCCGGCCAACCATGGACACCGGAGGAGAGCGCAGGTCCATGGCCGCCGGGGCTGGAGCCGCACCTGCAGGGTATGGGGGCGGTGAAGGGAGCTCACGGGCATCTCGCTATTGTTCATACGTACTGTAGTACTATGGTATATTAGTATAAAATTTATAATAAATAAAATATCTTAATTAGTCATGTTTCCGTGTGAACTGCGCTGATTCATAAGCTTCTGTTCAGAAGAAGTTTCTCTTACGGGAGGAGTGCCTTTTTGGAGGTCAGATGTTACTAGGAGCACATCACGCATGTGCCGAACTGCCGACGCAGCGAGAGTTCGGCAATGCCGATCGTTCCGATTCCTGCGTGCAGCCGCCCACCGGTTGTGCTACGTCGCTGTCAGCAAACCGGTTCCGGCACACTGGAACTCTGGAAGCATGGACCCAGGGAAAAAAAAGAGTTCAGATCGAGGCTGGGCGTGGCCAAGTTGGCACGAGCAGGACCTGACGCGACGCTCCAACAGAGACGGCAGCGACCGGACCCCTGCCGCCGGTCGTGGGGATCCCCTCCGCTTTGCTTGAAATACGGCCGACCGCTGAACGTCCGACACATGGCTGTGTGCATCGGCGCGCCCATATCATGCATGTAGGCGACGTGTTTGTGGAGTTCGCGCCAAGGAAGGCATCGTGGAACCAAGACGGCGATGGTGGCCTCGATTTCTTTCGGTGTATGCGAAGCATCGCACGCACGCACGAGCGCGTCGTCATCCGGTCGGTTCGGCCTTGATAAGATGCACTCATCTCATCTGCATCTGGGTTTCCTTCGATTGTGGTCGACCGGGTGATCGAACGTGGGTGTCTCTTTCGTGCATGATATTAACTCAAATTCTTGGAATGCATGATATTAACTCAAATTCTTGGAATGCAAAAGCACAAAAGACCCCCAGATAAACAAACAACAATAGCACTCAACCCATGTGAACAGAAAAGCCAATGAGAAACGGTGGGATAAAAACTGGCGTGGCATGGTACGCGTACGCTTCTAGTCATTAGAGCAACTCCAACAGACGCGCAACGCGCGACGCGTAAAAAACGGTTATAGCGCACACAACTAACGTTTTTTAACGTTCGGCACAGCGCTGGCTCCAGCGGTCGCCGCAAAATTTAGCGCGCGCGCGGCGCTCCAGCAGGCGCTGCAAAATACATGGCGCGCGCGCCCTATAGTGCCCTATACAAACAACATATGCACTCCAAAAATAAAACCCAAAGATCAAACAATCAACAATAAATAGTTTAATTTTATTATTACAACTCAAACAAATAGTTTATCATCCAATACAACAAATAGTTCAACAATACAACATCACATACAACATCAAATAAACCAAATCATCATGCATTCTGTCGGCCATTCCATTCCCACCACTCCTCGATGAGATCGTTCTAAAGATCGTCATGCGTTTCGGCACGCCGAATAGCATGATAGGAAGCAACAAATCAGGCCACCCTCGCAGCACTCCGCCGCACTCGCACGGGATGTCCCAAGAGCTCGTACTGAGAGTAGTCTAAATCTTGGCCACGTTCATTCTCAATGATCATGTTATGCATGATCACACAAGCGTGCATGATGTACCAAATGATTTTTTGATCCCAAAATCTAGCCGGTCCTCTCACAATAGCAAATTGGGCTTGCAAAATCCCAAATGCTCTCTCAACATCTTTCCTAGCCGCCGCTTGAGCATTGTGAAAATCTAGATTTTTCTTACCTTGCGGGGTTTTTAACGGCTTCACAAATGTTTGCCACTTTGGATAGATGCCATCCGCAAGATAGTAACCATAGTTGTATGTATGGCCATTTGCTACGAACTGTATCCGTGGCAGATCACCATTTGCAATCTTATTCATCAGTGGTGACCGATTAACGACGTTGATGTCATTCAAAGATCCAGGCATTCCAAAAAAAGCATGCCAAATCCAAGTCTCTTGATCGGCCACCGCTTCAAGGATTATCGTGGAACCCTTTTTCGCGCCGTGGAATTGTCCATGCCATGCCTTAGGACAGTTTTTCCAACTCCAATGCATGCAATCTATTGAGTCAAGTATACCTGGGAACCCGCGAGCTTTGTTCATCTTCAAAAGCCTTGCGGCGTCTTCAGCATTGGGAGATCTCAAATACTCTGGGCCAAACACTTGCACAATTCTGACTGCAAAGCGCTTGACACACATGATGGCTTGACTCTCACCCATGGCCAAGTGGTCATCAACTAGATCAGCCGGAATGCCGTATGCTAACATACGCAAAGCGGCTGTCACCTTTTCAAAGGTGCTATGCCCGAGTTCTCCGGCGGCGTTCCTCCTTTGCTGAAAAAAACGATCATGACTCGCTAATTTCTCTGCAATGCGCCTGAACAACCCGGTGCTCATCCTAAAACGACGCCGGAAATACGACTCGGGGTTTGCGGGATTCTCCACAAAATAGTGCCGCATCAATCTGTTGTCGGCATCCATCTTGTCCCTCCAAATTTTCTGCCGGCCCATAACCGAACCATCGTACTTCGGTTTTTTATTGATGTGCATAGCTACGATGATTGCAAGGTCCTCTTCCTCTTCCATATCAAATTCTTCTTCGGAAGAATTATATGATGAACTCATCTACAATATTGAATTTAAACTAGTCCATAAACTATGAACAACAAGCATCAAATTAATGTAAAAAATGTGTACTTTGAGCAATATATACCTTGTGGGCGTTCTGTCGAACACCTTGTGGGCGCCGAGCGGCGGTGGGCGGCCGAGCGTTTTTCGCCGGAGCAATAGCGCGCGCAAGGGCCGGCGGCGACTAGAGGGAGGCGGAGGGAGTTGCAGACATGCGGTAGTAGGTCCGGAAAACGCCGTCGGGTCGCCGGAGCAAAGGGGTGGCGCGGCGGCGGCGCAGGCGCTGGTGGGGAGGGAGTTGGGAGGAGATGCGCGAGCGCTCGAGTGGTTCCGCGCGCGGGAGCGGGCACACCAAATAAGCCGCGCGCGATGCCGTTTCGCTCCGTGCGCGGAAGCACTTATGCCGCGCGCGAGGTTTTTGGGCGGCCGCTGGAGCGCGCGGTTTCGCTGCGCGCGCACTAAAATGCGTAATTTTGCAGCGCGGGCCGTTTTTGGGGCGCCTGTTGGAGATGTTCTTAAGAGTCACAATAAAACAAATCATTAGATCCATCATGAAATATATGTTTATATTGTATTTATTTGGTTGTAGATGTTGATTGTTTCAAAAATAAAAAATTGGTCAAACTCTACAAAGCTTAACTTTCGACAAAACTAATAGGTGAAGTAGAATGTAGTGCGGCGGACATCAAAGCAGACGCACGGCACAGCAGGGAGGGCAGGCCCACTTGGCATTTTTTACAGGTTTTCGTCGGGCTGCTGCTACATGAGTTCGTGTCGTTTCCCCTCCAAAACCAACCACTGACGGAATATTGGAAAATTTAAATGGTGTTCATGAATTTTATTTAAAATCATGAATTTATAGAATGTTTGAGGATGTAAAACAAATGTTTGTGAATTTTAAGAAATGTTGATGAATTTGAAAAGTACTCTTATTAAAGAATGTTCCTGAATTTTTAAAAATATCCATCTATTTAAAATATGTTCTTGACTTTGGAAAAGGCCTATGAAATGAGTTCATGATATTTATCACGGCTTACAAGTTGTTTTAAAGTGTTTAGGAAATGTAAAAAAATAAAATATAAACCTTAGTAAATTTTAATAGGTGTTCACGCTTTCTAAAAATGTTTCGGATTTGTAAAAAGTCTCCATGAAATAAAAAAAATAAAAAAAGTGAACATGAAAATGAAAATAAAAAAGGTAACAACCCAAAAAAGCCCGTTAAAACTGAAGGGGCAAAGCAACAAGAAAAATGAAAGAGAAAAAACCTAGGGGCGTTCGCTTGATAGGTGCCGCCCTTTTCATGAAATAGGAATGTCGGCTCAGGTTGGCCCGAGGTGAGCTCCGTCACTAACCATGGAGCCTCTAGTTTTCTTTTTTTTTCTTTTTTTTTGCGAGAAACTTCCAATCTATTCATCTTCAATCATGGCAGTACAAAGAACAACAGAGGTAATAAAAATTACAACCATGTCCATGGACCACCTAGCGACGACTACAAGCACTGGAGCGAGCCGAAGGCGCGCCGCCGTCATCGCCCCTCCCTCACCGGAGCCGGGCAAACCTTGTTGTAGTAGACAGTCGGGAAGTCGTCGTGCTAAGGCCCCATAGGACCAGCGCACCAAAGTAGCAACCATCGCCGATGAAGAAAGTCGTAGATCAGAAGGATCAAACCTGTAAACACCCAAACAAAGACGAACGAAGACCGGATCCAAACAGATCCACCGAAGACCAGCACCGACCGAATCCCGCGAGATCCGACGGAGACAAACCTCCACACGCCCCCCGACGATGCAAGACACACCATCGGGACGGGGATAGAACGTGGGAGACATTATTCCTACTAAGGGATATCGCCGCCGCCACACAGCCCCAACCAAGACGCTGAATCTAACAAGAACGAGAACGGGGTCCCTCCCGCCGGCGGGGGGCCGAGATCCTCCGCACCTCCATGGCCTAGAGGCCATCGGAGATGGGGCGGACCGGCGGTGGCGCCGACGGGATGAGAAGAGCTTTTCTTGTGGAGGAGGAAAGAGATTTTCTCTATTGAGAAATAGCCAATAAACTGGAGCCTCTAGTTTTCCTTTGCACAAACATGCACATCTTACCTGTGAAACGAGTATGATATGTAAATCATTTAAAAATTAAATGGTGTTGGGGCTCAATGTTTTACGAGTAAGATGTCTAGTATCTTGTAATATTTTGGTGACATATGTCCAATTCCTACAGTGATTTCAAAGAACAATCAGTTTACATGGTTTTATGCAAACATGCTCTGAGCTCAAATTATTTGGAGAAAGAAATTTTATGAAATCATCAAACTAATAGAAATTAACAAACCTGGCTTATGCAACAACATGTTGAGAACAACGATGATACCAGGTTCGGTCCTGAGATTTCGGGGGCCCGGGGCGAACTATGAAAGGGGCCCTTAATATGTATGTATCAAGATATATATGATTGTGGGGGTGCTTCTATCACTTATGATAACAAGATGTGATCCATTTGAAAAGACAGGGTGCAATCCAATTGATGAAAAATACAGTGAGAGGCAAGCCTTCATGATTTTGTTGATACAACATTTCAAATTTAATATATCACTACTAGGGAAAAGCCTAGCAGTAGCGCGGGTTAAGGGCCTATTAGTAGCGCGGTACCCCACAGCTAACTTGTATCAGTAGCGCGTGTACACAACCGCTACTGGTAAGTATAGTAGCAGTAGCGCGTTTCAGAACAAGCGCTACTGATAACTATTAGTAGCGCCGTTATCTAACCCGCGCCACTACTAATTGTGCATGTTTCTTTTTTTATATTTATACACTGTATTTACGTACGGTTATACATATTAATATAGAACATAATTAATAATTGTGCAAACAACAACATTTAGAATAACACCATATGGCAACTCATCATCATCTTAATCATCTAACAACTCATCATTCTCTTAATCATCTAACAACTCATCATCATCCTAATCATCTAACAACTCATCATCATCTTAATTATCTAACAACTCATCCTAATCTTAATCATCTAACAACTCATCCTAATCGATCATGCCAAGTTAATATAAACCAGAAAAACTTTTCTCTCATAGGACCTAGTCCTCCCTCCTAGGTAAAATGTCATAAAACAGAATAACACCTATGTCTCCATGATGAAGCAAAGAGATCCAACGGTCTCCAACTTGTGGCTTGCAATCCTTTTTTATTTCTCCCCATGCTTCAATTTGGAGCCGTCTTTGTGGTTTGCGCTCAGTCGAGTATGAAAAAGAGATCTGAGCCCTCATAGGGCTTTTAATTGTCATATAACCTTCGCCATGCATCAACGGAGGTACAACATCATTTGGCAGTTTCTGTTGAAGAACATAATAGTAGCCTAGTTAGTAATGTAATCAGCACCATTTACGCAATAGTAGTGTACTTAATTAGCAACTCTTACCAAGATATTTGCGCGAATGTCATCCGCCCTCAACCTATGCACTAGTGGCATGTAAAATGTATAATTTGGGCCAGTTACCATATTATACAGAAAGTCGTCCCTACCAAACAGGACACCAATAACAAAGGTGACAAGAACATCCTTCTCCTCCCAAGTTAGATGTGATCCATAAGTGTAGTGTGTCATGTCAATTAATTTCCGTGTTTCACACGAAGAAACAAAATAAGCTATAAATTAATGGCCGGCGAAGGGGTTGGTGGCGCCGGAGATGGAGGAGTTGAGCGACATGGTGTTGACGAGGGAGGAGTGGCGGCGGCGCGGCAGGGTAGGGTAGGGCGGCGCGGCGGTTGTGGATAGGTTGGGAAGAGGCGACGGCACGGTGCATGGTTTTGGGTAAGGGAGAGGGTGGTGCGGCGGCGTAGGGTTAGGGGGTGGCGCGGCTGCGGGGAGGAGAGGGCAGCGGCGTCGAGGGAGGAGCGGCGGCGGCGACACGGGGCGGCGGCGGCGGCGGCTATGGCAGCGGAGAGGAGAGGATCGACGCGCTATCTGATACCATGTAAATTAGGAAGAGAGGGATTACATGCATCGATAATTCCATTGATCGTGGACTGGGCACATATATAGATACAAGGGGGTGCATCTTATGTCTTGTCTCCCAAGATACATACAAGTTCCAAAGGGAGGGAGACGTGACGTCGGGCATCGGCGGCATCTCATTCGCCGTAAATGGCTGTGTCCATCAGCAGGCGCCGAACATGTTTACTCGCGCGGCATGTTGGTTCGTGGTGCCCGCGAGAAGGAAGGAATCGTGGAGCCCGCCGGCGATGTGTACGTGAAGGATCGCATGCACGAGCGCGTCGTGATCCGGCCGGTTCCGCCGTGTTAAGATGCTCCGATCGCTGTTACTAGCAGTACTCCTCCGCGTCTGGCTTTCGTCGATTCTGGTCGACCCGACGAGACGATCGAACATGGCGGCCGCCGCTCCGGCTTTCTTTCGCCTTCTTCCTCCTGCCCTCTTGCTCTCCGTTTGTTGTACCGTTAACGGCCGGGCGTCGAAAAATCGTGATCGACAAGCCGCCGTCGGTGTTTGCATCAAGGGTAGATATTGTGCTAGAGCATCACTGTTCAGGTAATCGCCGCAGCACACAGCTCGCCCAGCAAGGCCGGGCGAACGGGGACAGGAGGACCCAAGCTAGCGAAAGCAGGCAAGCGCAACAGCTACGGTGGGAGTGGTCAGGGGTGACGACGACGGCCGGCGGGGCAGCCGGCAGCGCACCGGAGGCTACTAGGGTTCCATTTTGTTTTCGTTTCTGGCAACACCTTGCATATCGTTTGGACTCGGAACAGCTAATCGTGTTGAGCTCTGTCCGTACTATCGCTGATCTACAAATTGCTGCATTTGTCTCGTATACTCGCATAATTGCAGTAACATCTTTTTTAATAGAAAGCATATAATGTGGAGCTCGTGCTTATAGTTGCAGATTCTTCAGTCGGTTGATTCCATGCGTATATACGATTGTGCCCGATTTTGGAGAAGGAATATTTGATACGGAGTGGTAGTGCAGTATCATGTGCCAAATATATTCTTCGACTGATGGTGGAACAAAAAATTTAAAACCACGAGCTAGATTAGTGCATGGGTCTGGCCGCCTGGGAATATGGGATCGATTCGCCCTGAAATGAAATGCAATCGGAACATATGGGTGGAATGCATTTCGGTGATGCCGATCTTATTGATACGTTTCGAAAGTGAAAGATCTTCCCCTACAAAAAAGAAGAGAAATATTTTGTTAGTCTTTTTCGTCCAAAGCATGCGCCGCACGTGTCAAATTGGCCTACGCCTGGACCGACCAAATCTCGATGTAGCGTGATCTCCTTGGATGCGCGCATACAATACAATCGATCGTAAAACATGCCTATTCCGTCTGGCTCAATCACTAAGTGAAGCAAGAAAAGATCAGACGTCTATATATAGCTGTTGGACCCCTAATCAGCACGGAGAAGCTTAGGCCTCTTTGATTGGCAGGATTCTTAAAATGTAGGAATAGAAAAAACGTAGGAATAAAGTGTCGTGTCCTTTTCTACCTTACAATATTTGAAAATGTGTTTAATAGCACAGAAAAAAATAAAGGAATTCTACAAAAAGGTTTGAGTGGATGGAAATTTTCTCCAAAATATAATACAAATGAATACTATGAAAAAACTTCAAAGAATTTCAATCCTACGAATCAAACGACCATCGTAGAAAAAAAATCCTAAGTATCTAAATCCTTTAAAAATCCAATGAAATTCCTTTGTATCAAAGGAGCCCCTTACTAGATTTGGCAACGACGTGCGCAGCGGAGCGAGGCCACCGGCCAGAGGGGGACTATGTACGTGTACATGTGGCAGTGTGGCACGGAACTGAAAGTTCCCACTGTGAGGTCACTCGTTGATCGTGTACGAGCCTTGGTCGGTTGGCCGTTGCATTACCCTGGATCCGGGCAAGAGCCACGCGTCGGAACGAACTGGTCGGTCGGCGAGAGGCAGCTAATCCGTCCTATCAGCTCCTACTCTGCTAGCTCTGGCTACACACGGTGAAAGACATGCGACGTCAGTTAAACTCTTGAATCAATCTGAAATACTAACAGACATTCGATCTCACCGTCGCACCATTCAAATCTGCATTGCAGGCATGTTTGCACGCCGACGACACGATGGGTATAGAGACTTAGAGAGCACAGGACTGACCACTGATCGGCATGTACTGACCCAAATACTAGACACACGTACACCCATATGTACCGTGTTGTATTATACTCCCTTTGTTCCAACATAAATGTCGCTGTTTTAGTATTAAATTTGTACTAACTTAATACTAAATTTGCGACACTTATTTTGAGACGGAGGAAGTACTATAAAATATACGGTTTGAACAATTGTAGGAGGACCAGCTAAGCAAATGTTGTTCATTTTTTTTCATGTTCAATAACAAAAGCGACGTTAATATCCAATTAATCGCCAGTCAGTTTTCTCGTCGACATATGTCAGGACACCTTCATTTTTGTAAAAAGATTACTCCTATTTGTTTGCGAAAGGTGAGGCGCAAGAAAATTAGGCATGTAGATCAATTGGGCAAGTAGGTGGGAGACATGAAAAAAAAGGAGAAATAGCGACAGGTGGACATGTAAACGGAGATAAATTTCCACATGCGTCCGGTAGCTAGCATTGTAATCTCCACATGCGTCAGGACACCTTCATTTTTGTAAAAAGATTAGTCCTATTTGTTTGCGAAAGGTGCACAAAACCTACATATCCTTGACCGTAAGCAACTGCACATTGTAATCTCCATTTGTAGCTTATTAGCCAGCTCATGATCAGCCATACTAAATAATTTGAGTACTGAATTCCTGACTGAAAACAAAATTTTAGAAGCAATCTGATTGGAAACAATTTTCCCTGGATCCACAAGCACAAATCCTGAAGTTCGGACCACTACTCAATCTGTTTGCATTGCCCCGTCTACAGATTAGGCATTACTTACAGTTCATCATCCCTAGGCTCTGTCTAATTGTTCTCTCTTCAAGTCCGGGACCTGCGTCCAAGGGAAAAGGACTTTGTGTTATATATACTCTGAACTGGAAATAATGCAGAACCGGTAGTACAGTATTTTACACGTCAACAAGAACACGATGGGGACATGCCAGTGCACACCACAGAGAAGTCAATTTCCAACCCCAGTCTCCCAGCAAGATCTTATCAGCGCATCTGCAAAAGTCATCAATAATTCACCACGAATTGTGCGTTGCAACTCTCCGACGGCGCGCACCATCAGTCGTTCATGGCTACCAAGTCTCCGGCGCACGTTTATACATGGCGCCTCCCCGGCGGTGCCGCCAGCTTTCGGTCGGCACATTGCCTCCGGCGCAGGACGTTTACCTGGACCTTACTAGTAATTCGGCGCACTTTTTCCACGGGCTTATCACTATCGGTCGCGCTCGCGTCCTACCTGGACAACAAAGCTCAGATCCATCCCGAGACACTGGGAAAACGCACTCTTGACACTTGTACGCAGCCATCGATTGCCCGGCAGTTGAGGCGGCACTGAACTTGTCCAGGTTCCAGCCCGAGTGACTGTGCACTGCTGACTACATCGTGCCCTGGTGCACGGGTAAGTCGTGTCGTGTCGTGTCGTGTCGAGGCAAGAGAGGCCGACCTTCCTTCCATGCGGAGCGCCGAATCCATTTGTGCGTCCTCGCGCGCGACCGGGTCCGGTCTCCGACGGTGCTCGGCACGGCATATATGTCGCGATCTGAGTTATTTCGACGGGTCATGCGTTCTGTTGACCTGCTTGGAACGACGCTGACGTTCCAGTGCTTCTTCTTCTGGTTATAGCAAGTGCCGGTTTGATATTTGACGAGTTTGTTGTGGAGGCAGTACGTACCAACTTGATTGTCAAATATTCAACGAGTTCGTTAATTAAGCTAGTAGTATACTAGTACTGTATTCAAATCTCAACAACTCCACTTGTTCTCGCCTGTCAGCTGTTCGACGCATCTAGAGTGTATGTGCGTGTACATGCTCCTAGATAAAAAGGCCTGATTGCTTAATGCTGTTAAGAGAGAAGAGAGAGAGAGAGAGAGAGAGAGAGAGAGAGAGAGAGAGAGAGGAACTAATGATGGAATGATTGTCTTCATTGATGAATTTCGGGGTAATATACCCTGGTACAAAGACGGATATAAAGAAGCGGTTGCCAATAGTTAAACAGACATGAGCAGGGATTTAGCATTTAATAATTAATCAATTACTAATACTCTCCCTAATCAATGCTTGTTTTGTAAATATAAATCATCTTGATAAATACTCCTCTTTGTATGTTTTCCTTTGAAATTTTTTATTATTTATCATCTTCATCTTGAGAAATACTCCTCCAAAAATCCTGTAGAAAAAAAATAAGGAGAATAGTAATATGTTGTTAAAAAAATAACAAGAAAATGATACAACATATAATGATTATTGTCTCTTGATAGCTCGTATGAGAAAAATCTTTGAAGAGGAGAAAACTCAAGATGAGTTTAGAGAACAATAAATATGCTTTGTATACTTTTCTTGAAAAACCGAGGTGGGGGGCTTAAAAGTATTGCATATGATCTTAAAAAGATATTGCCTCGTTAAAAACCATTGTGAGAAACATTGAGAGAAAATTCATAAAGGAAAAGAGTGCATGTGACATGTCATTGAAAACTCCTTTAAAACCCAGTAAGAAAATATAAGAAAAAATGATATGACATATACATACACTGATGCGGCAGCCGCGGGCTGGCCGAGCAGCCGTTGCTCGGCTCTGCGTGGTGGTAGACCATGGCCTTAGAGGGTGCCACCGCCACGGCGATGCACCAGGCCAATGGCCATGGACGCAGGTGTCGATCTCTTTCCTTCTCTATTGCCGTTGTTGTCCTAAGTGCTCTTTGGAGGAGGCATGCTAATAATGTGTTAAGTGAAAAAATAGAGAGAGGAGCTAATGATGGAATAATTGCTTTCGTTGATGAATTTCGGGATATATATACCCTTATACAAAGGGGTTACAAAGAAGCGGTTGCCAACAGTGACACCCACATAAACAGGGATTAACTCTCTTTTTTTTCGGAAAAACTTCCAATCTATTAATTATCAATCATGAAAGTACAACGGACACCAAAGATAATAAAAATTACATCCAGATCCGTAGATCAGCTAGTGACGACAACAAGCGCTGAAGCGAGCCGAAGGCGTGCCGCCGTTATCACCCTTCCTTCACCGGAGCCGAGCAAAACTTGTTGTAGTAGACAGTCGGGAAGTCGTCGTGCTAAGGCTCCATAGGACCAGCGCAACAGAACATCAACCGTCGTTGATGAAGATAAGCGTAAATCGGAAGTATCCAACCTGAAGATACACTGCCGTAGACGAACGAAGACTAGATTCGAGTGGATCCACCAAATACAACTATCGATCGGATCCTATGAGATCCGCCGGAGACACACCTCCACACGCCCTCCGACGATGCTAGATGCACCACCAGGACGGAGGCTAGGCGGGGAGACCATTATTCCATTTTCAGAGAGGCGCCGCCGTCTCGTCTTTCTGAACAGGACACCAACCCTAGCAAAACACAAAGAAGCACATAAAACCGGAGCCCTCCCAACGGCAAGGACCGGGATCCACCGTGCTCCCATGGCCCTAAGACCACAGGAGACGAGGTAGATCAGCGGCGGGAGACAAAACCCCTAGCCGTCTGATGTGTTCGCTAGGAGGAGGAGCAAAGCATTAACAGGGATTAACTCTTTAGTTAAATTAATTAATCAATTCCTAACAAATGCTACTCATGCCAAAGCCCGTATCGTGTGTGCTCAGTATTCTTTTTTAGAAAAATAGGGAAGAGTTCCCCGGCTCTGTATGTATGTTCAGTACTCTTTTTTTCTTTTTTTTCGCGAATATGCAAAGCTTACGTATCATTCCATTGATAGAAAAAGTTAAGAGTGAATATAGGGATGGTACAATGTATGACACAAACGCGGGCGGCGTGAACATGGCTACCGGAGCATAGGGACATGGGATGCTCAGCCCAAGCAGAAAAGAAACACAGCTAATCTCGCCACCCTGGACGCAGCCCAAACCAAACCAACAAGACGAACAACATCATCGAAACTACTGTCGGGGACACCACGAGCATACAAGATGACGCCTTCATGAAGGGGAACGACGTCGGGGCGCCATCGCCGTCCGATCCGCAGGATCTAGGGTTTCCCCTGATACTCGAAGAGGGGTACAGAAAACGGCCATGGAAGCGCCTCCAAGAAGTAAGCGGCACCCGCGGGTGTCGCCGCTGCCAGCATCGAAAGGTCGAACAAGGATTTTTCCCTCGCCGAGTCTAAGCAATCCCAAGCCGTCGGAGTAGTAGACGAGGAGGAGGAAGTCGGGTAGGAGGCCGGAACCGCCATCGCAGGAAGGGGAGCAATGCCTGCCCTCGAAGGAGGCATCGGGCTCTGCCGGAAGAATGAGCTAGCGAACATGCTGAAGGGCGTACGGGACACGGAGGTGGGCGGGGTTGGGCAGCCAGGTGGAAGGACGGAGGGGTGCGACGGTGACTGAAGACCCGAACGAGCCAAGATTCGGAGAGGAGCGCAGATCCGGGCCGCCAGGACTGGAGCTGTAGAGACACCGGCGAGCCGACAGAGCTGGAAGGGGGCGCAGCTCCAGAGGCACATCGGAGTCGAAGTCACAGTGGGGTGGATGTCGGCCAACCACGGACACCTGCAGGGGGTGTTTGCGGAGCCGCCGAGACACCGACAAGCCGAGAGGGTCGGAAGTAGACGCAACTCAGTCGCGGGATGCGTCGAATCTGGAGCCGCTCCGACCAACCATGGACACCGGAGGAGGGCGCAGGTCCATGGCCGCCGGGGCCGGAGCCGCACCTGCAAAGTATGAGGGCGATGAAGGGAGCTCACGGGCGTGCCACACACCTGGCCAGCGCGCTGCAGGAGGCAGCTGCCGCCGGGCAACCACCGAGATGAACCGCCGCCCGGAGCCAAGGTCGCAGCCCTCGTAGGGGGGGGTGTGGAGCGCCACCGCGGCGCCCCTAGGACGAGCCAGCCCGGTCTCGCCATACCGGGATTCGGCGTCGGCTGCAGCAGGGGTGCTGGCAATCACCATGGATCTGGCGCGGAAGGGAGGAGTGGGAAGGACGCGCCGACGAAGTCAAGGAGCAGCCGGAGCCCGACAGGAAGTGGGCGGGCGAGGGCTGGGGGCGGAGGGGGGGTGGGTATCCGCCGGAGGCACGCCGGCGTTGGAACACGGTGGAGGTCGACGGGAAAGGGGGAGGCAGCGCGGAGTCGGGCCAGCCGTGGCGCCCCGCCGCCACCTTCCTGGGAGCCGGCGCGGCTTCGCCGGCCGCTCTTCCGGTGGCGGCGAGGAGGTGGGCCGGGTGGGGAGGGGGCCTCGGCGGCGCGGCTAGGGTTCCACTGCCGCCGCCGGGGAAGGCGACGCGGGGTCGCGGGAGGGTTCGGGAGCAACTCGGGGCTGATGTGTGTGGCTACGATTATGTTCAGTACTCCTTTCGCTCATCCGGAAAAGTGCACACATATTTTTCGTTCAAGAGCATCTACAACCGGACACCTCATACTCTCATCAAACGCCCGGGCAGCCGCTCGGTCACTGACTGGTCATGAAAAAGCGACCCAGACGGACCCCCCATACCCATCTTAAACGTCCGGACTGACCGGCACCCCTCATATTCATCTCAAATATGAGGACAATATGAGGGGTCGCGGACGCGCCCGGGCACGCCCGGTCAGTCCGCCACGTAGGACGCGACCCCACCCGGACCACATTTTCTCTTTCTTTATTCATTCTTTTTTCTCTCTCTTCTTCTTCATCAATCACGCGCAAGTGACCGGACATATGAGGAAAAATATGAGAGATGCGGCTGCACGGACGAAAAAGTAAGGGTTCAAAACGAACACGCCCGGTCACTAACCGGACGTATCCGCGGGCATTTGAGGGGCCGAATTTACAAGTCGTGGCTGAACATGCTCTAAGAGCATCTCCAGCCGTGCCCCCAACAGCCCCCCAGGCCCTTTTTTGTCGCCGGCGCTAAAAAATGGCCCAGTCGCGCCCCCAGGACCTCAATTTCCACCGGTTTGGGCCGAATTTGGCGCCGGCGTACCCAGGCCGAACCCAGGGCCCCGGGCGAAAGAATTTAGTGGCGAAAAAAATCCGCGCCAAATTCTCCCCGCGTGGACCCGCCGAGTCAGCGAGAGCGGGCGCGCCGAGAACCTTCGTCCTCCTCGGCGCCTTGGCTCCCTCGCCGGTTCAATGCCGCGGATTCCAAGGACTGGCGGCGGAGTAATGGCGAGCTGCCGTCGTTCCCGCCATGCGTTCGCGCCTCTTCCCGCCCTCCCTCGGTTATAAAAGCCGAGCCCCGCCGCCTCGACGCACACACGCCTCTACCCCTCTCCCGCCCCTTCTTTTCTCTCACTCGCCGGAGAAAAAACCCCGAAGCAAGACGATGGCCGGAAGGTTCCCTGGCGACGGCGCGGCGGCGAACGGCTTCGGTCGCCGTTTGCTCCACGAGTGGGAAGCCTATGCCCTCCACGAGGCCAACTACCCGGCGCCGCCGGACATGCGCGTGCCGGGCGCCTGGAGGTTGAGCGCCGGCGGCGTCCTCGTGCCCCCTCCACCATCCGCCTCCGAGCGCCGCGGCGAGATCGCGTGCGTCCGGGCGTCCCTGTCGGAGGAGGTGCGCCACCAGGAGAGGTTCGCTCCCGACAACACACCGTTCTGGACGACCTACTTCACGCGCCGCCACGAGGATCAGTTGGCCTCCACCAACGGCTTCCCGGCGACAAGAGGGCGCCACAACTCCGACGGCCGCCGTCGATGGTGGGGCGTCCCCGGGCGCACTCTCCACGCCGTCCTCGAGCATATCGAGGGCGGCAACAACCCGCCGCTGGAGCACCCGACGGGCTCCTTCTCTCGTCGGGGTAGCGGCTCGGCGGGGTCGGCCTCGTGGCTGCCTCACCGCATGGCGGGGTCGTCCTCCTCGTCCTCGGGCTCCCGTTCCTCCGACACGACGCCGCTCGCCGCCGTCAAGACCGAGCCGGTGGAGACGCTGGACCGGCGGCAACCTTGTTATAAACGAGGGAGCTCCCACCGGCGGCCACCTTCGGCTAGTCCGGCCGAAGAAGGAGCCTATGACGCCGGTGGCCGTCAAGGAGGAGCACGTCGCGATGGCCGCCGATCTCGACACCGGCCTGAAGTGGGCACGCGACGACTACGTGCGCGATGAGATGGAGCGCCTGCGCCGCGCTCTGGAAGAGATCGCCGAGTGGCGCCGCCTCGAGGAGGCCGCCGTCATTATCCTCTCCGACGACGAGAAGGAGAAGGAGACGACGGCCGCCCCACCCGCATCGGCGACGCAGGCCAGGGCTGCAGCAAGGACGGCGGCGCGCGGGACATCGACGGCGAAGGCGGCGGCGGCAACTACAGCGCCTTCTACCAGCTCCTCGGCATGAACTAGGGGCCGACGGCGGCGTAGTTTCTACTTTTATGTAGTTTTTTTTAATTTTGTACAAATTTCAATGAAATCTCCTAAATTTCGCCTTATTTCGCCTTCGATTCGAACAAATTTAACTTCAAAAACGGCGTCTGGGAACCCGATCCCCCACGCCGTTTTTATCGCCGGTTGACTCCCAGACGGTGCTATTTCAGCTCCTGGGGACGCTGAACGGCTGGAGATGCTCTAAGGAAAAGGAACGCTGCACCCGCACACACTGTAGTAGTAGTATTATCAAACTTTGCACATGTGTAATATATATCCATATAAACATGTAGATTTGTTTTTAAATTTTTTTGAAACTTTAAAATAGCAAAAAGTCAATGTTCAAAATATAGGGCTCCAATGCATCCGTCCTTCAAAATGACTTTTTGGCCAACTGACGTACTACGTGGCGCCAACCCAACGCTAACTGATTTCTGGCGAAGAAACACAACTGATATCAAGAGCCAGCTGTGTCTGTTTCTGCGTGCGCCCACCGATCTCCCAACATCATCTTCTTGCGCAAGTTCAAGAGTTGGAGGGGGAATCCCAACCGCTACGCCGTCGCTCGCGCCAACAGTAAAATACCACGGATCGAGAAAAGAAAAATTATCACGAGTAGGAAGAAGGAAAATCATCGGTTCATCATCAGTTGCGCGCGTCATGAAATTTTGCCGGGATTTCTCCCGTGTCCCTCCCTTCCAACTGGCTGGCCTGATCCAGCCGGCTGGGGGCACCCACGGGTTCCGCGTGACGGGAGCAAGCGACGGAGAGACGCCATTCATCTCTTTCGGAGCTTATCCGACATACCGAAACATAGGCGAGAGATGTATCCACACTCCAGAAACAGAAACAGAGGCAGAAAGTTGTTGGGCAAACAGATCATCCAAGGATGGATAAGCCTCCGGTCACGGGGCAAAGATGAGGTGCATGTACCATGTGTCTCCAATTTGTCACTCATGTATATCCATATCATCCAAAAAGATACTCCGGGCTCTATGTGATCGAATTGGGTATTCTAAAACTCAAATTTTCTGCAGCAAACGGAAGACCCCGGTGAATTATTTTGGGAACTTCTTTCCTACTAGGCTACTATCTTTTCCTATGCACGCTACTTTTCCTATGGCATGTCGACTCTGTTTTTTTACTGGTTGTCGCCGGCGCGGTCGCCGGCCATGGACACGGCGGAGAGCCGGCTCGGCCGGGGACGGGACCCGCTCGCGTGCCTCCGCTGCAGCGACTGCTGCGCCGACGTGGACGGCGCGAGTGCCCTGCGCGCCCAGTGCCCGCTCTCCATGGGGACAAGCTGCGCCAGCGCGCCGCCCGGGCGCTTCGAGCAGCCGCTGCCGATGGAAGGCGGCGAGCCGGGCTTGCTGTTGCCGGCTGTGGCGGCCTGCTTGCGCTCCTTGTGGAGGCCGCACCGGAACGATCCCGGGTGGTTCGTCGGGGAGCACATGCAGGACCGACGGCTCTTGGCGCCCGCAGGAGACGAGAAGGACGAAGACGCGACGCTGACGGACTTGCCGGGCGAGCGGGTGGCGCCACCGGAGGAGAGCTTGACTTGGGTGGGCGACGCGGAGCGGTAGCTGGGTATCGACAGGACCGGCCCGCTGGGCCGACTGGCAGCCGCCGTCGCCATGAGAGAACAGATCAGAGAGCGCGAGCAGGGAGTGTCGAGATTTTGGTGTCACTTGCGGTGGTTGCCTGGTGGTTTGGGAGACTTGAGAGCTGAGAGCAAACTGAGAAGCGAACGGCTTGGCCAGAATTTATAGAGCCGGGAGGGGCATTCTGGTAACTTCGGCCAGACGGGGAAGAAGTGAAGCAGTGGGCGTATGTGCCGTGGGCCATGACGAGAGCACACCGGAATCGGTCTTGGATTCAGGACACGTAGGTCCCATCTACAAATATTCTAGGCTCATGCATGCCAGCTTGCTTTGAATACCAATTTCAACGTCAAAATTCTGGTCAATTTCTTGCATGGCAAACCATACCGACTACTAGCATCTCGCTATTGTTCATACGTACTCCGTGTGAGTACTATAGTATAAAAGATGGTATAATTTTTTTTAACAGATCTTAACTAGTCATGTTTCCGTGTGAACTGTCCTTTTTTTTTTTGAGGGAAATTCGCAATTTTATTTAACTTAAATAAGGTTTGGGACCTCGTCCGCTACAATATGAAGAATACAGTCCGGAGGAAAATCATGAAAAATAACCGTACACTCAGACTTAACCCCCTCTCTAGCAAGACCATGCGCCGCACTATTCGCCGAGCGCCGAACCCATGTAACCTTGTGCTCCTGTCGAGACCTCAATAGCTCCTTGATCTCCTCCACGTACGGGCCAAACACCGAGAGGTTCCTGGTTTCCTCCTTAAGCATGGCTACCACCTCCTGACAGTCCTGATTCGTAAGATCTGTTGAGAAAAAGCTTCTCTTACAGGAGGAATGCTTTTTTGGAGGCCATATTATTAGGAGTAAATCGCGCATGTGCCCAACTGCCGATGCAGCCAGAGTTGGGCAATGCCTATCGTTCCGATTCCTGCGTGCAGCCGCCCACCGGTTGTGGCATGTTGCTGCGAGTAAACCAGTTCCGGCACACTGAAAGCATGGGCCCAGGAAAAGAAGAAGTTGTAGCATCTCCGAACGTTTCAGACCGAGGCAGGGGAACGCCAAGTCGGCACGAGTAGGACCTGACGCGACGCGCCACCAGAGGCAGAGACGGCAGCGGCCGGACCCCAGGCGCCGGCCGTGGGATCACCTGCGCTTTGCTTGAAATCCGGCCGACCGCTGAACGTTCGACACAGCGCCGTAATGGCTGTGTCCATCGGCGCCGCCATCTCCATCCGCGCAAAGGAAGGGATCGTGTTGTGGAGCCGGCGATGGTGTCCTTGCTTTCTCTCGGTGCATGCGCACGACGGCACGAACGCGTCGGAATCCGGCAAGCCGGTTCCGCCGGGATATAAGAGCATCAATCGAATTGGGCAAATTCGAACGTCCGCGCGCCTATACTCGTCCGCGGGCATGTCCCTCCGCATGAAAGTAAGTAAGGTGATGCTTGTAAACTAATAGATTGAGGTTGGAATAAAAAGTCGACTCAACATGAAAGTAAGTAAATAAATAGATTGTCCCTTCGTAGAGGGAATCAGAGATTTGCTTATATGCCAGAGCTCATTGTTTAAAACAGAGATAAATATTTAATTTTGAGGTGTGTGCCTTTCCTGTCAATGTCACAACAGAGTATTCAATATCTTCCATCTAATCACATTATTGGCGGTTCCCAAACAGGATTTAAATTTTTACTCACACTCCATCATTCAAACACATTCCATGGCTTGCCGAATCCACGGTTTCCCTCCAAACAATCAACTTTCTAGGGGAAGTTTGTGTTTAATTATTTTTTTGTTATGCAGGACTGGGAATCCTTTTTACCAGCCTCTCTCGTGCAATGACAAGTTAATAAACATTTATCTTAAGAATAACTCGCTTAGCATGGAAGATAATGACCGCTCCATCGCTACATGAGCGGTACGAGCACACAAAATAGATGTTTATTTGAATGTTTAGAGGTGGCACATGCAAATTTACTTGGAATGGCAGTGAAATACCATATATAGGTAGGTATGATGGACTCTTATGAAAGAAACTTGGCTCAAAGATTTGGATGCATAAGTAGTATCTCTACTTAGTATGAAGTTTTGGCTAGCAAAAGGTTCTAAACAAGCACCATATGTTAGAGGATCCATAACAATATAACTTCTATGCAAATATACCCAAACATAACCATTACGTTGTCTTCCTTGTCCAACTTCAACTATTTGATCAAGATTGAAACTAATGGATGGGTATTCACAATCATAAAAGGTGTCCAAGATAATATATTTATATGTGAAATTTCTCTTTCTTATACTAATCATTTATGAATTGCTTGTATGACCAATTTGATGATTGTCAAACTTCGATAGATTTTACTTTATAAACCAAATGCGAAGCTACTACTAAGCATAAAGCACATTGATAATTTCATATTTATGATATTCAATTCATTCATAATTTACTCTCTGGATATAAGTGAAGCACATGAGTAAACCTCAAACTACTCTTAAAAGATATAAGTGTAGATCAATGAGTAGGTAAACAATCAAGTAGCGGTGTGAGGCTCTCTCTCTCAATAAATATTTTCAGATCTGAGTATTTTATTTAAACAACAAGCAAAAGAAAAATAGCACTCCAAGAATAGCACATATCATGTGGACAAATAAAAATTTAGGCACAACATAGGCTAACCGATAATTGTTGATGAAAAGAGGTGGAATGCGTAGCATCCCCAAGCTTAGATACTTGAGACTTCTTGAAATATTTACTTGGGGTGCCTTGGGCATCCCCAAACTTGAACTTTTGTATCTCGTTCAATCCTCTCATATCACGGTTTCACCTATTCTCAAAAACTTCATCAACAAAAACTTGAAAATAACTCGTGAGATAGGTTAGTACACATAAAAACAAATCAACAGTACATGTACTGCCAAGACAAGTTGCACAATAATTTTCAACCATCATCCACCGTTTCTATCTTTTCCACAATTTATATCTACCAATATAGGCTATGAAAACTATAGGATAAGTAGATAACAAAACTATGACAGCAATCTGTCCAAACAGAACAGTTTGTAGCAATTTATGAAAGCAGTGTACTTCTGTAACTCAAAAAATTATGAAAATTTAGTACGTGATAAAGAATTTATATTAAAACATTGTGTAAAAATTTCAGAAACTTTACACATTTCAGTAAAATATGAAAATTCAAACACTACAATAAAAGTTTCTGTTTTTACACAGCAAATATCAAACATGTAACTCAAGCATCCTAAGAGGCAATTCTTGGAACTTTTTATTGAAAAACAAGATTATAAATATCATCTAATAGAGAACAACAAATTATAATGACGCTCTAAGCAAAACACATATCATGTGACGAATAAAAATATAGCTCCAAGTAAGATGTATCGATAATGTTGAAGACGAAAGAGGGGATGCCTTCCGGGGCATCCCCAAGCTTAGACGCTTGAGTCTTCCTTGGATGTTATGTTGGGGTGCCTTGGGCATCCCCCAAGCTTAGGTCCTTGCTGCTCCTTATTCACCTCATATCGGTGTCTCATCCAAAACTTGAAAACTTTAATCACACAAAACTTAACGGAACTTCGTGAGATGGGTTAGTTTAGTAAATATAGATCGTTCACTTAGGTACTGTCAAGACAAGATTCACAATTGTTCTCACATGATACCTACTGTATTATATCATTCCCATAATTTATATCACTAAATATAAGCTATGGAAATACTTAAAACAAGCAAACAATGCATGCAAAACAGAATCTGTCAAAAACAGAACAGTCTCTGAAGATCTGAATGAACACCATACATCCTTCATAGCTGCTTCCTGCATTGTTGCAAAGTGCTTTTGTTTGTTGCCATGTGGTTCGGATATGGTCTTCACAAATACAGCCCACTGAGGATATATGCCATCGGCAAGATAGTATCCCATGTTGTAGTCTCGACCGTTGACGGTGTAGTTGCACGGAGGCGATTCCTCGTTGCAAAGCCTCTTGAACACCGGAGATCGTTGAAGCACGTTGATGTCATCGTGAGAACATGGCATTCCAAAGAAAGCATGCCAAATCCATAAGTCATGTGATGCCACCGCTTGTAGTATGATGGTGGCCTCTCTTGTGTGACTTGATACATTCCTCGCAAACCTTTGGGGCAGTTCTTCCATTGCCAATGCATGCAATCGATTGATTCGAGCATTCCTGGAAACCCTATGGCCTCTCCAATAGCCAACAACTTCTCCGTGTTATGTGCATTTAGTTCTCTCAGACACTCTGCTCCAAACACCTCGACCACAGCACGGGCAAATTGGACAGTAGTCTTCAGGCGTGCGCTCTCCCCCATCCTAACCATCTCACCAACGACATCTGCCGCAGTACCAAGTGCAAACATCCTCAGAGCAGCCGTGCACTTCTGTTTGGCAGAGAAAGAGAGTTGACCGCAACAACCCCTTGTGAGCTTGAAGTACCACGTGTGCCTCCACTCCCTCCACAATGCGCAAAAACAATGGTTTTCACATGCGAAAACGACGACGAAACCATGGATCATCCGGGAAAGTTGGGTTCGGAGCAAATTAATCCTTCTGCAGTAGCTTTGCTCCGGATACCATATCCCGATTGATGGCACTTCTCCCTTTGATTGAGCCCTTGAAATTGAGAATATGCTCCACTTCCCGGTCCATTTCCTCTTCCATCTTCATGAGCATGATCATGTCCACTTCTTCATCTGAATCCGATGAAGCGAAGAACCCATCTTGAATCAGTTGATGAAGCTCCGTCTGTCCATACTCCTCACCGGACGAAGCATCGGAATCCATCGTTTCCCCTAAAAATTTGACCAACAAATCCGGTCAGACATTGTGTCGAACACATCTAGCACAAGGCAGAGCCAGAGAGTTGCCGGACGTACCGCGGTGTCTTCCGGGCCAGCGACGACGTCATCCGTGACGAGGTCGGGAGAGATGATCCCTCTGACAGAGAGGGAGGGGGGGCAGAGGCTACTAGGAAACGGAGCGCGTGATGCGGAGCATCCCATGGTCATCCCCATGGACCCATCACCAACACCTCAAGCTACAGAACGACCCATGACAAGAGCCCGGGCACGTGCCATTGAAAACGAGGTGACATCCACTACTAGGGAAAACCTTATACATAGAACCTTAGCAGTAGCGCTGGATAAAAAGAGGCGCTACTGCTACATAGCTATAGCGCGCGTCCAGGACAAGCGCTACTGCTAACTACTTAGCAGTAGCGCGGCAGCCAAAAGCAGCGCTACTACTAATATTGCCCCACCGTTGCCGCCAGGCTAGGTTTAGTAGTAGAGCGCCCAGGGTAAACGCGCTACTGCTAATATGATAGTAGTAGCGCGTGTTTTTGGTAGGGTGCTACGGCTAAGTTTGAACCTAAAACGCGATGTAGCTATGTCTACTTTAGTAGTAGCGCGTTTTTGCAAAACGCGCTATAGCTACTTTAGCTATAGCGCGTTTTATAGAAATGCACTACTGATATCTTGACATAACCCCCACGCGGGTTTCCTCCTCCATCCCATTCCCCATTCAATCCCTCTCCTCCGCGCGACGCCGCCATCGCCCTCTGTCCGTCGCCGCCCTCCGTCCGTCGCCGCCCGCTCCTCCACCCGCACCCGTCTCCCCCGAGCTCCACCTCGCTGCCGGCATCTCCTCCGAGCTCCACCTCGCCACCGACATCTCCCCTAGCCCTTTGTAAGTCCTTTGCCCCTCCTTCTCTCTCTCTGTCTCTCTGCCTAAGGGTTCTAGGGTTCTAGGGTTCATGTAGTTAGGTTTTGTAGTTAGGTTCTAGGGTTCTAGGCTAAATGATCCGAGTGGCCTATGTTTCCCCGGAATGTTGATTCATTTCCATCCCGGTGAATTTCAGGCGCTCGATATGTCCACTTTTTAGCCAAGGTCATGTCGAAATTTCCCGTGAATTTTGGCATGACTTGTGCTAGAAAGTAGGCATATCAAGTGCCGGGATTTGCTGGGAAACGACATTCCGGCAAACCACAGACCTTTTTTTATGTCTTATTTTAATAATGTGAAAAAATAAATTGTTCGCTTATTTGTAAGAAGATAACTAGAAAATAAACATTAAATTATATGAAAATGGTCTCATAGGAATTTGTTTTCGACGTCGACAATGCCCGGCCCGCATCCTCGTCGTCGAGTCGGCGGCGACATCCTTGAGAGGTGCAATTTCTGGGATTGGGCTCCGCCGGGCTTGCACTGGGAGGTGCTACCTTCCCGGGCTCGGAGCTTGGTGAGGAATCCGGGTCTCGTCGTCGACCCGGAGCTTCTTTGGTGGCGGTCGCGTGGGCCACTTTCGTTGCAGAGGGAGCGGCCCCCCACGGAGGTGGTACGTCGCCGTGTCAGGGAGGAGGACGAGCACGTCCGTCGCTACATGGCGGCATTGGACGCCAGGTTCTCCAATACCTGGCAGGTTCTTCAGGGATCTCACCCAAGTTATGATCCGGTGATGCTTCCTTATCTTTGGGTGTCCACCGCCAGCGACTCAGAAATCGCTAGTGAACCGAGTTCACCGTCCTCCACTTTGGATTCTAGGATATTCGATCTGTATTAGTGATCTTATATGATAATATTCGAGATGTATATTAGTTAATATTTGATGATGCATTAACTGGATTATTCGAGATGTTGTATTAGTGATATTATATTCGAGTTCATTATAAATGTATTAGTGATATTATATTGGTATAATGTGTGTGTGACTTTCGGTCTGTCGTTGCTCCTTGTGTGATTTTCATGTGTGTTCTTGATGGAGGAATCCCGACTGTTGTCGTGGGGGGCGCTTCCTCCTCTTCTCTTCTTGCGATATATACCTCGGTGTAATGCGCAAGGAGAGGAGAGGAGGTGCGCCCATCACCGACGGTCGAACTATTAGTGTGAGAGAGTGTCCACCAACATATATACACCACCATAACAGTGTGAGAGAGTGCGCACCAACACACCATAAGATATGAGAGTTATTTAAGGAAAACCTCGACGGACCGAAAGTCAACCGATATTGAATTAGGTCTATTTGGACATGTGTTTATGTTATTGCTTGGAACTCCTCCTAGTGCCTATGTTTTGCCGGAATATTGATTTATTGCCGTTCCGGCAAATTTTAGGTGCTCAATATGTCTTACATTAGCAATAGTCATGCCGTAATTTTTGAATCATGAACACAGGAAATGTCGTCGTCTGATGACGACGATAGGATCCAAGCGTGTGAACTCTGCGGCGAAGATAAGGGTCTTTGCGACCAGCCTGGGCTGCGAGACGACAGGTTCTTCACCATCAAGCTTGACGAGACCTTCATTGTTTCTACGGTACGCAACGATGACAAGTGTTTTTTCATAATTAAGCATGACTTCTGTTTCTTTGCTTCAACGTGTAATTTCTGTTTTATACAATTCGACTAGTTCATCCCCTGCCAGGCAAGACGGTATGTCTTAGAGAGGCTCGATTTTGAGGACCACGAGAGTATGGAGACGAGGAGAGCTAACCTGAGGACTAAACATGGTCACACATTTCTGGTCAAAGTAATGAATGCAGTTAATAACACAGAATTAGGGTGCTCAAATCGGGAAGCTCTTTGCAAGGCATATGGATTTCAGGAGGATATGGAAATAACCTTCGATCTTCGTCCTGAAGATCATATTGAAGGTAACATCGACATTTGGGTGGATGTCGATATGCTTCCTGTTTTACCTCCATCTGAGTTTATCAACCATGCATATTTGTCAAGTAATTTGAATTCTATATTTAAAAATAGTTGGTGTTCATCCATACTAAATTTGTTAATTTATAATTTACAGCTTATTTCGTTTCTTCGAGTGAAACACAAAAAATAATTGACACGACACACTACACTTATGGATCACATCTAACTTGGGAGGAGAAGGATGATCTTATCAACTTTGTTATTGGTGTCCTAGTTGGTAGGGAGATCTTCCCGTATAATTTGGGAACTGGCCCAAATTATACATTGTACAAGGCACTAGTGCATAGGTTGAGGGCGGATGACATTCGCCGAAATATCTTGGTAAGAGTTGTTAATTAAGTACACTACTATTGCGTAAATGGTATTGATTACATTGCTAACTAGGCTACTATTATGTTCTTCAACAGAAACTGCCAAATGAAGTTGTGCCTCCGTTGATGCATGGCGAAGGTAATATGACAATTAAAAGCCCTATGAGGCCCCAGTTCTCTTTTGCATACTCGACTGAGCGCAAACCACCAAGACGGCTCCAAATTGAAGCGTGGGGAGAAATAAAGAAGGATCGCAAGCTACAAGTTGGAGATCGTTGGATCTCTTTGCTTCATCATGGAGACATAGGTGTTATTCTGTTTTATGTCATTTTACCTAGGAGGGAGGACTAGGTCCTATGAGAGAGAAGTTTTTCTGGTTTATATTAACTTGCATGATCGATTAGGATGATTACTATTATGATGTTTTTATGTTTTATGAGATTTTAACTTGGTATGATTAAGATGATGATGAGTTGTTAGATGAGTAAGATGATGATGAGTTATATGACATATATTTGATTAAGGTGGATGGATGCAAGTGATCATGTTAAATTAGAGGAAAATATGATGTTGCGATTGGCAACATCATATTTTCTTCTAATTCAACATGATCACTTGCATCCATCCACTTTAATCTAAATGTAGTTGCTGGCACAATAATTATTGATGTTGTATATTAATATGTGTAACCGTGTGTAAATACAACATAAATATAAAAAAGGAATATGTGCGTTTAACAGTGGCGCGGGTTATAGAAGCGCGCTACTGATAACTCGGTTAGCAGTAGCGCTGGTTAAGAGGCGCTACTGCTAAACTTTAGCTGTAGCGCTGGGTAACCAGCGCTATTGATACAAGTTAGCTGTAGCGCCTTATCAGTAGCGCGGGTACCCGCGCTACTAATACACCTAAGACCCGCGCTACTGGTAGGCTTTTCCCTAGTAGTGATCTCTCCTATACGATTCTCCCTTTGATGTTCATGGAACTTGGATGCTACCTCAAGCGGAGGTTCTTTGCATGCTTAGGTACAATGAAGATGGTCTTGAAGACAGGAGAGAAGGACAAGTCACCATGAAGATGGATCCGAAGGCGAACGAGCGAGAGGATCAAGAAAAGGCAAGGTCACCTTCTAGGCCCCGGACATACGGCCAAGGCCCCGGACGTTCGGCCCCTGGAGAACATAGAGGCACCAAGGCCCAGTAGAGGACGCTACAGGCCCCGGACATCTGGCCTGCCGGCCCAGACATCCGGCCATAGTCCGAAAATCTGGCCTTCGGCCCCGGACTTCCGGCCGAGCGAAGCCAGAGAGCATCAGGACCGGCGCCCCAGCCCCGGACATCCGGCCCAAAGCACCCGGACATCCGGCGCCTTCTACCCAGAGAGCACTAGCAACCGGCGCCGAACCCCGGACATCCGGCCCCAAGGCCCTGACATCCGGCCACCCGCTGAAGCCCCGGACATCCGGCCCCTGTGTGGGCAGCCACGGGCCCGAGTGGCCATGTACCCCCCCTTTCTCGCCCTATCTCTACTATCATTATATAAAGGACCCCTCCTCTTCATTTTCGGGTTAGCAATGTGTTGGCTCATAGATAGTTGAGCATTGCTCCTTTCATACTCCTCCCTTGGAGTGCTACCTCTACATGAGAAGATCCTATGGATGTCAAGGCCCCTTTCTAAGGGAAGATCCCCACGTGGATTTCAAGGCCCCTCCTCGCGGTACTTGTATCCGTTTATTGAATTCGAACCTTGTATCTCTTGCTCGTTGGACCTAGTGGATGCGTGATTTGAGGATTGTCCTTGAGTGTTCTTCGTTTGCCTCCTAATTTTCCTCTCTTTCCCCTCCAAGTGTGAAAAGATCGGCCCTCACGGGTTTGCCCCGTATCATCTTGGTATCATGAGCCACGGTTGATTCACACCTTGGAGTCTCTCGCTCCACTTTCTAGTCGATTTTTGTTTCGTTTTGACCTTATTTCGAAAATTCCCACAAAAATAGCCCTACCAAATTTTCTTCAATTCGTTGGATTTGAGGAGATTTGGATCCGTGGATTTCGTTGTGGATAGGTAGATCTAGTGTTTCCCACCATCCTCATCATTTGTCACCACCAAATCGCCCCTATTTTGCAGAAAGTTTTTCGTGTTCATCCTCTAGTTCATAGGAAATTCCAGATCAGATCTGGATTCGGGAGGCCCGGACATCCGGCCCTGAACACCGTACATCCGGCCTGCCGGACATCCGACCCCTGGAAGCCAACATGACAGTTTTGTCTCATTTTTGGAAGTTTTTCATCCTTTTTCCACCATTTCCTCCGCAACCACGCCATTTCTTCCACAACCCATTTGCATTTGACACTCCGAGTTGCGAGCATCGCCACTTCCTAAGGTGTTTCGGCTAATTAGGAGTGGTTCTTCATTGACATCGCCGCTCATCATCGCCCCGGATCGTCACCAACCACCTCTTCATTGACACTACACCGTAAGCAAGGACGGTAACCGCGACGACACTCTTGAAATATACTCCCTCCGTTCCTAAATATAGGGTGTATAGTTTTTGGCACGGAAATTAAAGAACGCACGTGGAGGGAAAATTTCACAAGTTTTGGGCGAGATTACACCTGACTAATTGACATCAGAAAATAGAGGAGCTTGCCTGATATAAGGAAATGTAATAAAATCCCTAAAACAAATATCCAAACGAGTGGTGCAACGCAATACACCTTATGTTTCGGATTTTTTCTCAAAAAGCTATACACCTTATATCAAGGAACGGAGGGAGTACTTCGCATTGTTACCCCGAGCCTATTTGCATTACTTGCCTATCGAGACTACCATTGAGTATTGTCGGGCTACGCTACTTGTGCACTTTAGTGATACATACTCCGCATAGCTTCAATTGTGTGCATATATCATAGTATCATCTTTTGTGTTCACATAGTACCCGCATACATAATTGCTATCTTGGTGTGCACGTCCCGCATTGTGACCATACAAAACATAATCGCAAAAGAAAGAGAAGCAAAGCTTTTAAGCAAGAGCAAAAGAGCAAAAGCAATAACATCGCCAATTTTGCATATCATACTTGATCATCTTGAATCACTTGAGCGAGTGACACGTGCCTCATACATACATAGCAAGTCGGGAATAGGAAGACGACACGTTTTGTTTCTTATAGGTTGTGCACAAGTTCGTATCACGCCCATTTGAGCAATCGTGCTAGCGTCTCTCTAGTGTTGTGCAACACGAGAGTTTTTCATGGATTCCATATTTTGTGCTCATTCCTTGGTTGCACAACCCCACTTATAGATCCGTGTGTGTGTTTCCATGTATACTCATTGCTACTGATCTACATTGTCTTACTTGCGAATTTGCGAATCTTTTTCAACATTATTGAATCTTATCTTTCGGATTGCTTGTAATTTGTGCCACTATCCTAACCAAGCTACTCCATAAGCCTTAATTGTGTAGGTGTGAGAAGGACGATCTTCTATACCAATTCTACTATTTCCATATCGAACATTGAGTGCTTGATTCATTTTGAACTTTTGGAACGGTACTTGGTTTTGTCTTCTCATTCTTCCACTTATATCTACTTGAGTGATATGGATAGGACCACCATGTCGAACCCGACATTTGAGGAGCATGACGGCGACAAGCATGACTACGTCACCAAGTTGCACTTTTTTGACGCACACTGATACGTCTCCAACGTATCTATAATTTTTTTATTGTCCCATGCTGATATATTATCATTCTAGGATACTTTTTGGGTCTTTATTTACCAATTTATAATATTTTTGAGCACTAACCTATTAACCCAGTGCCAAGTGGCAGTTGCTGTTTTCTGCATGTTTTTTGCTTTTCAGGTTTACAGTACCAAACGAAGTCCAATTCTCACGAAACTTTTTGATGATTTTTTCTGGACCAAAAGAAGACCTAGAAGCTTCGGAAGGACGCCGGGGGCCGCACAAGCCAACAGGGCGCGCCTTAGGGGGGGTCGCGCCCTGATGGCTTGTGCCTCCCTCGGTTGCCTCCCGACGCCCCTCTCTAGACTATAAATTCTCTTTCACCCTAAAAATAACGGAGGCAGTCCCGAAACCCTTTTTCCGCCGCCGCAAGTCTCTGTTCCGTTGCGAGGCCATATGGAGCTCCGTTCCGGCACCCTGCCGGAGGGGGGGTCGATCACAGAGGGCCTCTTCATAAACCTTGCTACCCTCATGATGATGTGTGAGTAGTTCACCATAGACCCACGGGTCCATAGCTAGTACCTAGATGGCAATATCTCTCTCTTATGATCTTCAATACAATTATCATTGCATCTTCGCTTTGATCTATCCGATGTAATCCTATTGTGCGGTGTGTTTGTTGGGATCCGATGAATTGTAGGTTTATGTTCAGATTATTCATGAAAAGTATTTAGATGCCTCTGAATTATTTTATCTCTTATGTGCATGATCATTATAGCTTCGTAATGCTCTCCGATCTATTGATGTGCTTTGGCCAAATAGATTGATATTTCATCGGTGGGAGTGGTGCGTTGTGGTAGGTTCAACCTGGCAAGTTTCTATATTCCAGTGACAAAGTAGGGGAAAACATGCGTCTTTGTGTTGTTGTTTCTAAGGATAAAACGATGGGGTTCATTCATATTGGTTGAGTTTACTTTGTCTACATCATGTCATCGTTCTCCAAGCATTACTCTGTTTTACTTAATACTCTAGATGCATGCTGTATAGCGGTCGATGAGTGGAGTAATAGTAATGGGTGCAGGCAGGAGTCGGCCTATTTTCTTATGGACGTGATGCCTATATATACATGATCATTGCCGTGAACATCACATAACTATCCGCTTTTCTATCAATTGCCCAATAGTAATGTGTTTACCCACCGTATGCTGCCTACATGAGAGATGTCGCTAGGGAACACTATGGCCCCTGGGTCTCTTCACTTATATATTCGCAAACGCTATATTTACCTTGCTGCCTTTATCTATCTTTTATTTTATTTTGCAATTTATATTTATCAACAATTATCTACACAACTCATTTGCTTGAAAATAACGAGATCATGGGGATTGACAACCCTCTTGCCCGCGTTGGGTGCAAGTCGTTTGTTCATTTGTGTGCAGTCGCTGAAGACGGTTGAGGATTGATATTCCTATTGGTTCAATAAACCTTGGTTTCATAACTGAGGGAAATACTTATCCGCTTTGTGCTGTAATTACCCGTTCCTCTTCACGTAAAACCCAATGCATATCACAAGTATCAGGAAGGATTTCTGGCGCCGTTGCCGGGGAATATCATCATCAACTACCAAGTAACTTCACACAAATTTTCATTCACTTGTTCTTCTTTTTATTTGCTATTATATTTAGCTTGTATCATAAAAATCAAAAATCAAAAATATTTATCTTTGCTTGTTACTAGTTTACTTCTTCGCTTGCTAGTTTACTTGTCTTGCTTGTTACTTTGCTTGCTCGGTTACCATGTCTCAAGATAGATTCCATAATATCTCTTATTACCAAATAATGTCGGGAATAGAGAACTCTATGAAAACTTTTATGACTTCACAATATGAGCATAATAAGTACTTCGCCTCTGAAATTACGGAACATTCAATGTTGCTTGACGCTATTAGTAAGCAACTTGATGAGGTTAATAAGGAAGTTTCTAATCTTCAATCACAATTTGCTCAAACTGAAGAGTTGCTAGGAAAGATTTCTGATAAGCAAACCACTCTAGTTAATAGGATGGCCGCTAAACCGGAATCTTTATCCATTGGGAATCATGATGAAGATCTTAAAATGATTGGTGTTTCTCCTATTGAATCTTTATTTACTTCTCTGAATATAAATGATAAAGGGACTGGAGATGAGTCAACTTTAGTAGAGGAGCGCCCCTTTGCTTGGAGGGTGATGATTTTGATGTTAAAAGTGAAAAATGTGGGTTTGGAGAGGTCAAAACTTTAACTAGTGATGCACCCACTATCTTGGATTACAATGACTTTAATTATGATAATTTCTCTTTAGTAGAATTTATTTCCTTGTTGCAATCCATTATTAGCTCACCAAATGCTTATGAACAAAAAAAACTTTTACTGAACATATAGTAGAAGCTATGATAAGAGCTTATGATGAGAAACTTGAGCTTGAAGTTTATATTCCTAGAAAATTGCATGATGAGTGGGAACCTACTATCAAAATAAAGATCAATAAATATGAATTCAATGCCTTGTGTGACCTTGGTGCTAGTGTTTCAACTATTCCTAAAACTCTTTGTGATATACTCGGTCTCACTAATATTGAAGATTGTTCCCTCAACTTGCATCTTGCGGATTCTACCATCAAGAAACCTTTAGGTAGAATTAATTATGTGCTTATTATTGCAAATAAAATTATGTGCCTATAGATTTGATTGTGCTTGATATTGATTGCAATCCTTCTTGTCTCATAATACTTCGAAGACCATTCTTACGAACTATAGGTGCAATCATTGACATGAAAGAGGGAAACATAAGATTCCAATTCCCATTAAAGAAAGGGATGGAACACTTCCTTAGAAAGATAATTAAACCACCTTATGAATCAATTATGAGGGCTACTTATGGGTGGAGTGTCAAAGATGACAAAACTTGAAACTATGCATTATGCCTAGCTAGGGGCATAAAACAATAGTGCTTGTTGGGAGGCAACCCAATAGTTATCTTTAAATTTTTGCTTAGAAATTTCTGTTTATTTTTGATAGAATTATTATTGACTCTGTGATTATTATGTTTTTGTGTTAAAATTAGTGTTTGTGCCAAGTAAAGCCTTTGGGATGACTCACAAGATGAGTAGAATCGATGCTGAAACAAAACAGAAAATTTTGACTCCAGTAAAGGAATTTTAATTTTTTGCTGGAGCATGATAATGATCTGAAATTTTTACAAAGTGTTTCTATACAAATTTTCGAGGTTGTAATAATTTTGCAGAAATTTTAGAGTTACATAAGTATAGGTTATCTACAGATTCCTACAGACTATTCTGTTTTAGACAGATTCTGTTTTTGCTTGCATAGTTGCTTATTTTGATTAAACTATGGATTGTATCGGGGGTATAAGCCATGGATAAGTTAGAATACGGTACCTATTTATGCATTTATGAAATTTGAATCAATTTACAACAGTACTTAAAGTATGCAATATGTTTCTTATACTAACGGATCTCACGATGTTTTGTTGAGTTTTGTGTGATTGAAGTTTTCAAGTTTTGGGTGTTATCTTGATGGACAAAGGAATAAGGAGTAGCAAGAGCCTAAGATTGGGGATGCCCAAGGCACCCCAAGGTAATATTTAAAGGAGACTCAAGCGTCTAAGCTTGGGGATGCCCCGGAAGGCATTCCCTCTTTCGTCTCAAATCCATCGGTATGTCACTTGAAGCTATATTTTTATTCATCATATGATATGAGTTTTGCTTGGAGCGTCATTTTCTTTTGTTTGATTTTACTTTAAGTTTGCCACAATCATTGTTTTCTGGACACACCTATTTAAGAGAGACACACCTTCATCATAATTTGTTAGAATACTCTATGTGCTTCACTTATATCTTTTGAGCTCAGCAGTTGCTCTAGTTCTTCACTTATATCTTTTTGAGCACGGTGGCATGTAGATTTTAAAGAAATGATTTCACTCTCATTATTCACTTATATTTGTTTGAGAGTTAATAAATAGTGACGGTAATTTGCATGGGTCATACAGACTAGTCCAAAAATATTAGGTATTCAAAGAGTGATAATCAAAACCATCATGTAGCTCATATAAAGAAATTGTGGATTAATGATATTGATGTAGTAATATGAAATAGGTGTGAGTTCATAATTTTTAAACCGTAGAAGTGTCGATATTAAGAGGGGTTCACCTTTTTGTTAATCTAAAAATAAAATAGGCATGGTGATGATGTGTGAGCATTTCTATTCCTCATTGAAATCCTAGTGTTGTTTCGGGTCGGAAACACGCGATGGTTAACTCCTACCAACCTCTTCCCTCGCGGCATGCGATTAGTACTTTGATTCATGATAAACTTATAAAACTTTACAATAAGTATATGAGTTCTTTATGACTAATGTGAAACCATGGACATACACAATCTCACCTTTTCATAATTTGCTAGCCTCTTCGGTACCGTGCATAGCCCGTTCTCACCTCGAGGATCCGTGCAACTTTCGCAGCTGCATCCAAACCCCGTGACATGACATGCTCTATTGCACATAAGCCTTATTATATCTTCCTGAAAACAGCCACCATACCTACCTATCATGGCATTTCCATAGCCATTCCTAGATATATTGCCATGCAAATTCCATCGTCACTTCACATGACTAGTTCGTTCATCGTCATATTGCTTTGCATGATCATATAGAGATGACATAGTATTTGTGGCAAAGCCACCTTCATAATGTTTTTGATACATGTCACGCTAGATCATTGCACATCCTGGTACACTGCTAGAGGCATTCATATAGAGTCATATCTTCATATCAGTTTTCCATGTTGAGTTGTAAGTAAATAAAAGTGTGATGATCATCATTATGAGAGCATTGTCACAGTGAGGAAAGAATGATGGAGACGATGATTCTCCCATAAGTCGAGATGAGACTCCGGTCGAAAATAAAGATGGGGGAGGCCAAATGAGCCCACCATCCATTCAAAAAAAATGAGAGAAAATGAGAGAAGGGACTTTGCTACTATCCTTTACCACACTTGTGCCTCAAAGTGGCACCATGTTCCTCATGTAGAGAGTCTCATGTATCCCTTTCATATACTAGTGGGAATTACCTATTCATTATTACAAACTTGGCTTGTATATTCCTATGATGGGCTTCCTCAAATGTCCAAGGTCTTCATGAGCAAGCAAGTTGGATGCACACCCCGCTTAGCTTCATTTGAGCTTTCATACACTTATAGCTCTAGTGCATCATTTGCATGGCAATCCCTGCTCCTCGCATTGACATCTATCGATGGGCATCTCCATAGCCCATTGGTACGCCTAGTTGCTGTGAGACTATCTTCTCCACTTCCTACCCCTTTGATATCTACCACCATACTCTATTCTATTTAAATGCTATGTCCAATGGCTCACGCTCATGTATTGCGTGAAGAATAAAAAGTTGATGCATATTGAAAAAGTACGAAGCAATTGCCTGACTTGGACACCGTGGTGCTTAACATTTGTATTAATATGGTGAAGATGGAGCCATGCCCTGCTAATACAATAAGATGAATGGGGGGTAAACATTTCTTAAGAATCGTATAGTTTTAGGAATTAACAATTCTGTTTCTTACACTTTGAATATTTCTATTTTAATATTTTTTGATTCATCTTTTCTCAATGAGCATACCTGAATAAGATTACATAGTGGATAGCATGTCACATAAAAAATTATGTTTTTATCATTTACCTACTGGAGTACGAGCATGAATTAAGCTTGGGGATGATTGATACGTCTCCAACGTATCTATAATTTTGATTGTTCCATGCTGATATATTATTATTCTAGGATACTTTTTGGGTCTTTATTTACCAATTTATAATATTTTTGAGCACTAACCTTTTGACCCAGTGCCCAGTGCCAGTTGCTGTTTTCTACATGTTTTTTGCTTTTCAGGTTTACAGTACCAAACGAAGTCCAATTGCCATGAAACTTTTTGATGATTTTTTCTGGACCAAAAGAAGACCTGGAAGCTTCGGAAGGAGGCCGGGGGCCACACGAGGGCCGCACAAACCAACAGGGCGCGCCCCAGGGGGCCCGCGCCCTGATGGCTTGTGCCTCCCTCGGTAGCCTCCCAACGCCCCTCTCTGGCCTATAAATTCTCTTTCACCCTAAAAATAACGGAGGCAGTCCCGAAACCCTTTTTCCGCCGCCGCAAGTCTCTATTCCGTCGCGAGGCCATCTGGAGCACCGTTCCGGCACCCTGCCGGAGGGGGATCGATCACGGAGGGCTTCTTCATGAACCTTGCTGCCCTCATGATGATGTGTGAGTAGTTCACCACAGACCTACGGGTCCATAGCTAGTACCTAGATGAGAATCTCTCTCTCTTATGATCTTCAATACAACGGTCATCGCATCTTTGCTTTGACCTATCCGATGTAATCCTATTGTGCGGTGTGTTTGTTGGGATCCGATGAATTGTGGGTTTATGTTTAGATTATTCATGAAAAGTATTTGGGATGCCTCTGAATTATATTATCTCTTATGTGCATTATCATTATAGCTTCGTAATGCTCTCCGATCTATTGATGTGCTTTGGCCAAGTAGATTGATATTTAATCGATGGGAGTGGTGCGTTGTGGTAGGTTCAACCTGGCGAGTTTCTATATCCCAGTGACAAAGTAGGGGACAAGATGTGTCTTTGTGTTGTTGCTACTAAGGATAAAACTATGGGGTTCATTCATATTGTTTGAGTTTACTTTGTCTACATCATGTCATCGTTCTCCAAGCATTACTCTGTTTTACTTACTATTCTAGATGCATGCTGGATAGCGGCCAATGAGTGGAGTAATAGTAATAGGTGCAGGTAGGAGTCAGCCTATTTGCTTGTTGACGTGATGCCTATATATACATGATCATTGCCGTGAACATCGCAAAACTATCCGCTTTTCTATCAATTATCCAGCAGTAATTTGTTTACCCACCGTATGCTGCCTGCTGATGACCCACAAGTATAGGGGATCTATCATTGTCCTTTTGATAAGTAAGAGTGTCAAACCCAACGAGGAGAAGAAGGAAATGACAAGCAGTTTTCAGTAAGGTATTCTCTGCAAGCACTGAAATTATCGGTAACAGATAGTTTTGTGATAAGATAATTCGTAACGGGTAGCAAGTAACAAATGTAGCAAAGGTGCAGCAAGGTGGCCCAATCCTTTTTGTAGCAAAGGACAATCCTGGACAAACTCTTATATAAAGCAAAGCGCTCCCGAGGACTCATGGGAATTTCTGTCAAGCTAGTTTTCATCATGCTCATATGATTCGCGTTCGTTACTTTGATAAGTTGATATGTGGGTGGACCGGTGCTTGGGTGCTGCCCTTACTTGGACAAGCCTCCCACTTATGATTAACCTCTCTCGCAAGCATCCGCAACTATGAAAGAAGAATTAAGATAAATCTAACCATAGCATGAAACATATGGATCCAAATCAGCCCCTTACGAAGCAACGCATAAACTAGGGTTTAAGCTTCTATCACTCTAGCAACCCATCATCTACTTATTACTTCCCAATGCCTTCCCCTAGGTCCAAATAATGGTGCAGTGTCATGTAGTCGACGTTCACATAACACCACTAGAGGAAAGACAACATACATCTCATCAAAATATCGAACGAATACCAAATTCACATGATTACTTACAACAAGACTTATCCCATGTCCTCAGGAACAAACGTAACTACTCACAAAGCATATTCATGTTCAAAATCAGAGGAGTACTAATTATCATTAAGGATCTAAACATATGATCTTCCACCAAGTAAACCAACTAGCATCAACTACAAGGAGTAATCAACACTACTAGCAACCCACATGTACCAATCTGAGGTTTTGAGACAAAGATCGGATACAAGAGATGAACTAGGGTTTGGAGAGGAGATGGTGCTGGTGAAGATGTTGATGGAGATTGACCCCCTCTCGATGAGAGGATCGTTGGTGATGACGATGGCTTCGATTTCCTCCTCCGGGAGGGAAGTTTCCCCGACAGAACGGCTCCGCCGGAGCCCTAGATTGCATCTGCCCTGGTTCCGCCTCGAGACGGCGGCGCTTCGTCCCCAAAGCTCTCTTATGATTTTTTCCAGGTCAAAACCCTCCATATAGCAGAAGATGGGCACCGGAGGGCTGCCAGGGGGCCCACAAGCCACAAGGGCGCACCCCCAGGCTTGTGGCCTCCTGGTGGGTCCCCTCTGGTATTTCTTTCACCTAATATTTTTTATATATTCCAAAATAATTCTCCGTAACTTTTCAGGACTTTTGGAGTTGTGCAGAATAGGTCTCTCATATTTGCTCCTTTTCCAGTCCAGAATTCCAGCTGCCGGCATTCTCCCTCTTCATGTAAACCTTATAAAATAAGAGAGAAAAGGCATAAGTATTGTACCATAATGTGTAATAACAGCCCATAATGCAATAAATATCAATATAAAAGCATGATTCAAAATGGACGTATCACCTACATGAGAGATGTCACTAGGGAACACTATGGCTCCCGGGTCTATTCACTTATATATTCGCAAACGCTATATTTACATTGCTGCCTTTATTTATGTTTTATTTTATTTTGCAATTTATATTTATCAACAATTATCTACACAACTCATTTGCTTGCAAATAACGAGATCAAGGGGATTGACAACCCTCTTGCCCGTGTTGGGTGGAAGTCCTATGTTCATTTGTGTGCAGCCGCTTAAGACGGTTGAGGATTGATATTCCTATTGGTTCGATAAACCTTGGTTTCATCACTGAGGGAAATACTTATCCGCTTTGTGCTGCAATTACCCGTTCCTCTTCAAGGTAAACCCAACGCAGATCACAAGTATCACACACAAGACAATTACCCAAGATCAAGATGCCTTGAATGACCGCATGGAGCAACTCGCCACCGACTTGCGCTAATCCGAGGTGCGCACGCGGGACTACCTTGACACAAAGCTCTCAAGCCAAATGGAGGAGTTCCATTCCTTGATGGTCAACCGCGCTCCTTCAAAATCTACGTCATCAAGGCGGCGCCACTCAAGTCGCCACTCATCGGAGTACTCTTCCGGTGCAAGCCCTCCCCGAGCATGTTCTCGTCATAGAGACGACCGCTCCGGTCCAAGTTCACCACAAGGTCGACAACGTCAAGCTTCGAAGAATCCATTGTTTGGTAATGGATTGCAAGATCGCCTATGTGACCGCGACCGACGTCTTCAACAAGAGCAAGAGCAAGAACGACAACGCCATGAACAAGAATAGAGTCATTGCCACAAACAAGCATTGGAAGCACAACGCGCTGTACATGAAGCTACACACGCCTTGGAGGAATGCAACCACCAAGCGCGAGAAGAACAAGAAGCCCTTCGGCGTGAACGTCAAGAAGAAGCCGCTCGCCAAGAGGAACAACAAGAAAGGAGAAACCGAGTGCGAGGACGTTGCCAAAGGCCTCAAGCACAACATGTCGAGCCCAATGATGACGAGGCCCCAAGGCAACCACAACGTCAACTCGACAACAACAATGATGCACCTCCAACCACAACACCAGAACAATCACAATGAAGAACAACGATGCGGCAAGCTCAAGTTCACCATGCCTAAGTTCTCCGGAAGCAATGATCCCAAAGACTACCTCTCATGGGCGCTCAACGTTGACAAGATATTCCGTTTGCACAACTCTGAGGAAGAGAAGAAGATCGCCATGGCTTACCTTGAGTTTCAAGACTACGTTCTCATTTGGTGGGAACAAGTGATTGAGCGAAGAAGAGAAAGAGGTGAACCTCCTATCACCACTTGGGCCCAAATGAAGGAACTCATGAGAGCTCGCTTCGTGCCTACACACTACAACCGTGATCTCTTCAAGAAGCTACAACTACTCAAGCAAGGTACCAAGTCGGTAGAAGAGTACTATCAAGAAATGGAAATTGCTATGATCCGAGCCAATGTCAAGGAAGATGAGGAGCAAACAATGACGCTCTTCTTGAATGGTCTCAACTACCAAGTCAAGAAAATCGCGGAATTCCAACCATACTCCAACTTACTCGAGCTAGTGCATCAAGCGACGAAGGTGGAACGCCAAAAGCAAGATGACTAAAAGTACTCCAAGTTATCTTCCAAGACCTACGACTCAAGTACTCAAGCTTCTCCGACCATGATGCCTTCGACTACGAAACCGCCAACTACTACCGGCGACAAGTCAAGTTCCAAGGACAGATGACTTTGTCATGCCACCCTCCTACAAGCAACTACAAGCCGAGAGCTTCATCCTCTACACCGACACCGGATGCTACCGCAAAATCAAGCTCAATCAAGTGTTTCACGTGCCAAGGCCGAGGCCACAAGACTTACGAGTGTCAAACAAGACGTGCCATGATCCTTCAAGACGATGGCACCTATGACTCTATGAGTGACGGCGAAATGGAAGCATTGGAGCACGTGGCCATGCATCGTCAAGTCAATGAAGATGAAGATTCGCAAATCTTTTGCGACAACGATCCGATCCCCGCTCTCGTTGTTTCCAAGGTTTTGACGCTTCAATAACAACACGATGAGGACCAACATTGCCACATCTTCCATACAAAAGCGGGCATCCAAGGAAAATCCATCATGGTCATCATCGACGGCGGAAGTTGCCACAATTTGGCAAGTCAGGACCTTTGTTCCAAGCTCCAATTGGTCAACAATAAGCACCCTCGCCCCTACAAGGCCCAATGGCTAAGTGATTCCGACACACTCAAGTCGAACACGCAGTGCAAGTTTCCTTCAAGATAGGCGCTTATGAAGACACCTTGGAGTGTGATGTGGTGCCAATGTCCGTTTGTTATCTCCTCCTTGGTAGACCTTGGCAATTCGACCGCGGCGTCATCCACAATGGTCGGACCAATCACTATAGCTTCAAGATGAAGGGCAAGCAATATGTGCTTCGACCAATAACTCCAAGTCAAGTCACCGCCGACAAGCAAGCTTCATCTCATCGTGGAGATAAAAGTGAGAGAGTGATCCATCTCAAAGAGAGTGAGAGCCACAAGCCAAACTTGAGTGACTCCACGATGAGGGACAAGAAAGATCTAGTTCTTTTAGCCACCAAAAGAGATTTGAGGGATGTGAGTGAGAGCCCATCGAGTGTACTTCACTTTGTGCTTGTGTGCAAATATGAGGTCTTGAGGACTAATACTTCACAACATCTTCCTCTTGTTTTGTCTCGTTTGTTGCAGGAATTCCAAGATGTTTTTCCTGATGAGCTACCTCCGGGACTACCACCAAAAATAGGGATCGAACACCGCATCGACCTCATACCCGAAGCTCCGCTTCCTAACAAGGCACCTTATCGCGTCAACCCCAAAGAAACAAAGGAGATACAAAGGCAAGTCAGAAAACTCCTGGATAAAGGGCATGTACGTGAGAGTTTAAGTCCTTGTGCGGTTCCGGTGATACTAGTACCTAAGAAATACGGTAGTTTGCGCATGTGTTCGGATTGCCGTCCTATAAATGCTATAACCTTTAGATATCACCATCATATTCCTTGTCTTGATGATATGCTTGATGAACTTAGTGGTGCCACTATATTCTCTAAAATTGATCTAAAAAGTGGTTACTATCAAATACAAATGCTAGAGGGCGGTGAGTGGAAAAAGGTGTTCAAGACCAAGTTTGGTCTATATGAATGGTTGGTTATGCCTATGGGTCTTTCCCAAGCACCGGGTACATTCATGCGTGTTATGCATTTTGTCTTACGTCATCTCATTGGATATTGTGTTGTGGTATACTTTGATGATATCCATGTTTTTAGCGAATCTCTTGAGGAGCATGCTAAACATGTTAGGGAAGTATTGCAAGTTCTTAGGAATGAAAAACTATATGCAAACATGGAAAAATGTACTTTTGATGTTGACATTGTTGTTTTCCTAGTATTTGTGGTATCTTCTAAGGGTGTTCAAGTTAATGAAACTAAAATTGATGCTATTAAAACTTGGCCCACACCCACCACTTTGCAACAAGTGTGTAGCTTCCTAGGACTAGCCGGCTTCTACTGTCGTTTTGTCAAGATTTTAGCACTATTGCATCTCCTCTACATGCTTTGAGCAATAAGAATGCACCATTTATTTGGGATCCATCCCAAGACTCCGCATTCCATGAGATTAAAAATTTGCTTACTCATGCACCTTTGCTTGCCTCACCCAATTTTGACAGAACCTTTGAAGTGCATTGTGACGCTAGTGGTAATGGCATAGGTGGTGTGCTAACGCAAGAGAAGCGCCCAACTGCGTATTTTAGTGAGAAACTTTCTGGCGCCCAATTTAATTATCCCATATATGATAAAGAATTGGATGCTTTGGTGAAAGTGTTATATGTTTGGGAGCATTATCTCCGACCTCATGAGTTTGTCATTCATACCAATCATGAAACACTCAAGTATCTTAAGGGTCAAACTAAGTTGAAAAAACGGCATGCCAAATGGTGTGAATTCATTGAGTGTTTTGCTTATGTCATCAAATACATTAAGGGTAAGGGAAATGTTGTGGCAGATGCTCTTTCCCGCCAATGCATGCTAGTCACTCAACTTGAACTAAATGTCATTGGTTTTGAGCATATCAAAGATTTGTATGAGCATGATGTTTCCTTTGCTACTCCACATGCTAAGTGCTAAGTGAAACCTTGTTGCGAGACTTATTACATGAAAGATGGCTATCTTATGCGTGCTAACAAATTTTGTATACCTGAGTCTTCTCTTCGTTTGTTGCTTTTGCAAGAGGCTCACGGTGGAGGACTTATGGGTCACTTCGGAAGCGACAAGACATATGCCACACAATCCAACAAGTAATTTTGGCCAAAGATGTTCCGTGATGTTGCACGCTTCACCAACCGATGCTCTACATGCCGCAAAGCTAAGTCTAAAGCTCAAACCCATGGTCTTTACATGCCTCTTCCTATACCTTTCCAACCTTGGGAAGACATTAGTATGGATTTTGTGCTTGGTTTGCCACGCACTAAAAATGGCCATGATTCAGTTTTTGTCGTTGTGGTCGTTTTTCAAAGATGGCTCATTTCATTCCATGTCATAAGATCGACGATGCTTCACATGTTGCAAATCTCTTTTGTAGGGACACCTTACGACTACATGGCGTCCCCAAGACCATTGTCTCGGACCGCGACGTCAAATTCGTTAGCTACTTTTGGAAGACTCTATGCGCCAAGCTCGGAATCAAGCTTCTATTCTCTTCGGCCCATCATCCACAAACCGACGGCCAAATGGAGGTGACGAACCGGACACTATCTACGCTCCTACGTGTGTTGATCAAGAAGAATCTCAGGGAATGGGAAGATTGACTCCCCATCGTCGAGTATGCCTACAATCGCGCGCGTCAGTTCACCACCGGCAAGTCTCCTTTCGAAGTGGTCTACGGCTTCAACCCTTTGTCTCTGTTGGACATACTTCCACTACCACTCCAAGAGCGCGTCAACATGGACGCAAGTGCAAGGGCAAGCTACATCAAGAAGATGCATGAAGATACAAGGCACACGATCGAATGTCAAGTGGAACGCGTCACCAACAAGCGCAACCTCAACAAGCACCCCATGGTGTTCAACACCGGTGATCTTGTGTGGCTCCACCTACGCACGGACCGCTTCCCCGCCGAGCGCAAGTCCAAGTTACTTCCTCGAGTCGACGGCCCCTTCAAGGTGTTGGCACACTACAATGACAATGCCTACAAGATCGACATTCCACGCGACAAGTACAATGTGAGCGACATCTTCAACGTCAAGGACCTTTCCCCTTTCCATGATGGTGAAGATATTGATCCGAGGACGGATCTTTCCCAAGGGGGGGGGGGAGATGATGTGGAGCATCCCATGGTCATCCCCATAGACCCGTAACCAACACCTCAAGCTACAAAAGGACCCATGACAAGAGCCCGTGCACGTGCCATCGAAAAAAGGTGTCATCTCTCCTATACGATTCTCCCTTTGATGTTCATGGAACTTGGATGCTACCTCAAGCGGAGGTTCTTTGCATGCTTAGGTACAATGAAAATGGTCTTGAAGACAGGAGAGATGGACAAGTCACCATGAAGATGGATCCGAAGGCGAACGAGCGAGAGGATCAAGAAAAGGCAAGGTCACCTTCCAGGCCCCGGACATCCGGCCAAGGCCCCGGACATCCGGCCCCTGAAGAACATACATGCACCAAGGCCCAGCAGAGGACGCTACAGGCCCCGAACATCCAGCCATGGCCCGGAAATCCGGCCTTCGGCCCCGGACTTCCGGACGAGCGAAGCCAGAGAGCATCAAGACCGGTGCCCCAGCCCCGGACATCCGGCGCCTTCTACCCAGAGAGCACCAGCAATCGGTGCCGAACCCCGGACATCCGGCCACCCGCTGAAGCCCCGGACATCCAGCCCCCAAGCCCAGACATTCGGCCCCAGTGTGGGCAGCCACGGGCCCGAGTGGCCATTTACCCCTCTCTCTTGCCCCTATCTCTACTAGCACTATATAAAGGACCCCTCCTCTTCATTTTAGGGTTAGCAATATGTTGGCTCATAGATAGTTGAGCATTGCTCCTTCCATACTTCTCCCTTGGAGTGCTACCTCTACACGAGAAGATCCTATGGATGTCAAGGCCACTTTCTAAGGGAAGATCCCCATGTGGATTTCAAGGCCCCTCCTCGCGGAGTGGGAAGACTACCGGTACTTGTATCTGTTTGTTGAATTCGAACCTTGTATCTCTTGTTCATTGGATCTAGTGGATGTGTGAGTTGAGGATTGTCCTTGAGTATTCTTCGTTTGCCTCCTGATTTTCCTCTCTTTCCCCTCCAAGTGTGAAAAGATCGGCCCTCACGGGTTTGCCCCGTATCAGCGCGCGCGGCGGCGGAGCTGGGAGACGGACGTCGCGAGGAGGAAGAAGAGAGGAAAACAGCAAGTGGATCTGACAGTTCTGCGGGGTGGATTTGGTGCAATTAGCGGTGGGGTCAGGTTGTCTGGCCCGGGCTCCCCCATATCCGCCCCATATGTGGGCTGGATATGAGGGGTGCCGTTCAGCCCGGGCGTTTGAGGCCCGTTTGAAGGGTCCGGTTGGGTCGCGTTTTTTGTGACCGGTCAGTGACCGGGCGACCTGTCCGGGCGTTTGAGACGGGTATGAGGGGCCGGCTGTAGATGCTCTAATCTCATCGCTGTTAGGGAATCTTTAATGTGGACCCGCAAATCTTCCGCATCAGTTTGGACCGTATTGTCCGGATTGCAGAAGCCATCCAACGCGGGATTGTATCGGTGTGTGGGAGGTCCGGACACATTTTCTCTAGTAAATTGAAGACAAACGTCGGGGAGGGCTTTGTGGGAGTTCGGACACCCGAAACGTAGAACTCTGACACCCCCCGGCCCACTCAATCACCCCTTTCGGTCCCATTTCCTTCCACTCCTTCTCCCCCTTCCTTTGCATCTGCATCCTTCACCTTCGTCATCGTTGTTGTACCTCTCCGGCCGTCACAAAGGCATTGACGAACGTCCGCAACCAGCAACGACGCGCCCGCTTGCCTTTACGACAACGTTGCCCGCCCTGGAGCCGTTTGTACACTCCACCCCCTGTCAACGACCTCCATGGCGGACACCACGTTGGGCAGGAGTTCGGTCAAATGTGATTGAGCTTATTTTTAAATCCTATGTCGTTTTTTTGAGTACGAAGGATGGTGAGCTACTCCACCATGAAGGATGAGTTATTGTGCGATGCGTGGTCGATCGTACCCCCGGATTTCATAGGCAGGAGGAAAGGGGAGGACTTCTGACAGCAAGTGCATGTCACACACGAAAGCACATTTCACCCTACGACATGTACATCATTCAACCATGCAACATGAGGTCGTTGTCGTATCACTGACATGCTATCCAGATCAGCGTCACCAAGTTTTGCGACGTGGTTCGTCAACTCGAGGCAAGGTGGCCAGTGCACGCGGACGAGGTCGTAAGTTTTACTTCCTCTTGCTCAACTTACTGATTGATTCATTCACTCAATATTGGTCTACATATTACATGTAGACCGCACGCGCTGCCGTGGTGTACCACATGACAGATGGACAATCATTTACGTGCACACACTGTTAGATGAAGTTGAAGGGAAGTATGTGTGGAATGACATGATCCGTTGATCAAAACTTATTGGATATCCGGGATCTAATCGAATTTGAGACATTGTTATTACTAGAGTTAAATTGCATACTATGTATGGTTGATTTGTGCTATTTTTATCCGAAATTTGATGAATATCGGTCGGTTTGCATGAATTTTATCTAGTTTGTTTAAATGCGAGTTGAATTGTACGCGAAGACGGTTGGATGGCGTCCTTCAGCATCCGTGTCTACGGACTGGTCCCCTGCCCACAAATGGATGTGAGAGAAAATTTCCGGGTTGCCACTAACACTAGTAGAAAACAGGCCTTCCGTTTCAACCTTTAGTCCCGGTTTGGCTTTGGACCGGGACTAATGTGTCCATTAGTCCCGGTTACAACGGCTAGGAGCGGTTGGGGTGTATGGGCCCCATTAGTCCCGGTTCATTCGAGACCTATAGTCCCGGTTTGTATCACAAACCGGGACTAAAGGGGTGGTGGCAGGCTTGTGTTAGCCTGGGGCCCCACGAGCTCTTTTAGTCCCGGTTTGTGATACAAACCGGGACTATAGGTGGACCTTTAGTCCCGGTTCGTTATACAAACCGGGACTAAAGCTTTCCCTATATAAACCCTTCGTCCAGCCCTGCTCCATTTCTCTGTTTTCTCCATTCGAATTCCCCTCTCTGTTCTTCCCCTAGCTCGAGCTCCTCCCTCCATTTTTGCCAAGATTTGTCAAGATTTGAGGCACCCCAATCCATCCAAGTGTCCACAAAGGTTATCAACTTTGTCCATTCAACTCTTATTGCTAGATCAGCTCGTGCAATGCTTTATAAGTATAGTGATTTGTGGGTTTTAGTTTGGGTGTAATTATGGGGAAGTTTTTTTGATTTATATGTAATTTGAGCTCAAATTAACTCCTTAGTTTGCATATGTGTAGGTGTGGTTTACTTAGTGTGCCTTCCCGTCCCCGTCCTAACCACCGTCGATCGCCCGCACCGTCCCGTCGCCGGCACCACCTTGGTGAGCCTCATCTTGTGTTCTTATCATTTTTATTAAAAAAAAATCGTATTTGTATGATTTAGATAGTTACTTGCATAATTTTCTTACTTGTATGATTGTTGTTATATATAGTGCCATGGTTATGATATCCGTGCCCGTCGGCCCTCGCCCAGTTTACGATTCGGATGTGGTATATTCTCTTTTCTAACTATTTGTTGCATTTTTTGTTAATGACAATTATGCCCATCAAGTTGACATAGATATTTTTATCTAGGAGGTAGTTGAACCGGGAATGCCAACCGACCCTATTGTCGAGAAGTTAAATTTAGTTGAAAAAGAAAACGAGGAGTTGAAAGGAAAATTGAAAAGAGTTGAAGAAGAGAAGATGAAATTGGAATTGTACGTTGCCGATGTCGTCGATGATCACAAGATCAAGATGGATGCAATGCGCTTGAAGATTAGAAAGATTAGAAAATATGCCATTAATAAAGAGGCTTGGTATCATTATGCTGTTGGATCAATTGCTACCTTAGTTGAGATTTTGATCGCATTTGTTGTTGCATTTAAATGTTTTATCTAGATAGTTGTATGTGGTTTTATGAGAAAATAAGTGTGTATGAACTTTATGTATGAACTTGTATTAATTTGGTATTTTCGGTGTTGTGTAATGAAGATGAACCGGCAATGGATGTACGATGATCGACGCTCTCCCCAGTTCATTAATGGCGTGCAGAGTTTTTTGCGTGCGGCTGAGGCAAACAAGCAGGATGGTTTTATGTGTTGTCCATGTGGTGTGTGTAAGAATGATAAGACTTACACTAGCTCAAAACAGATTCATGTCCACCTGTTTACGTCCGGTTTCATGTCCGGCTATAATTGTTGGACCAAGCACGGAGAAAGAGGGGTTCTAATGGAAGAGAATGAAGAAGAAGAGGATGACGACAACTATTCTGGGTGTCCTGAATATGATGGTACTACAATGGGGGAAGAGAATGAAGAAGAAGAAGCTAAGGCATCAGATGAGCCAGCTGATGATCTTGGTCGGGCCATTGCTGATGCAAAGAGAAACTGCGAAAGTGAAAAGGAGAAGTTAAAGTTGCAGCGCATGTTAGAGGATCACAAAAAAGGGTTGTACCCAAATTGCGAAGATGACAACACAAAGCTCGGTACCACACTAGAATTGCTGCAATGGAAGGCAGAGAATGGTGTATCTGACAAGGCATTTGAAAAGGTGCTGAAAATAATGAAGAATAAGCTTCCAAAGGACAATGAATTGCCCGACAGTACATACGAAGCAAAGAAGGCTGTCTGCCCTCTAGGATTGGAGGTGCAGAAGATACATGCATGCCCTAATGACTGCATCCTCTACCGCGATGAGTATGAGAATTTGAATGCATGCCCGGTATGCAATGCATTGTGATATAAGATCGGTCGTGATGACCCTGGTGATGATGTTCAGGGCGAGCGCCCCAGGAAGAGGATTCCTGCCAAGGTGATGTGGTATGCTCCTATAATACCACGGTTGAAACATTTGTTCCAAAACAAAGAGCATGCCAAGTCGTTGCGATGGCACAAAGAAGACCGTAAGAAAGACGGGAAGTTGAGAGTACCCGCTGATGGGTCGCAGTGGAGAAAAATCGAGAGAGGGCCGGACTTTGCAGATGACCCAAGGAACTTATGGTTTGGTTTAAGTGCAGATGGCATTAATCCATTTGGGGAGCAGAGCAGCAAGCATAGCACATGGCCTGTGACTCTATGTATCTATAACCTTCCTCCTTGGTTGTGCATGAAGCGGAAGTTCATTATGATGCCAGTGCTCAGCCAAGGCCCTAAGCAACCCGGCAACGACATTGATGTGTACGTAAGGCCAGTAGTTGATGAACTTTTACAGCTGTGGAATAAAAAAGGTGTACGTGCGTGGGATGAGCACAAACAACAGGAATTTGACCTGCGAGCGTTGCTATTTGTAACCATCGATCAATGATTGGCCTGCGCTTCGACTATATTGACTTTCCAAGGGTGTCGTGGATTTATCACGGCAAGATGTCCTCGTGAGAGCACTTAGGTGTGAGTCCATCGCAACTATGTGGCAGCTTGAGAGGGGTTGGTCGGAATCGGGAGATGCGAGTTTACCCAAGTTCGGCCCCTCCGATGGAGGTAAAAGCCTACGTCCTGCTTTGTGTTGTATTGATGATGAGGATCATCTCGATTACAAGGGTGCAGGATCGCTACCTCTAATCTCGAGAGCCTCTAATCTGTCTATCTCTAATGACTTGAACTTGTCTACGACCTGTCTATTGAGACGTCTAAAAACTTGACCCTCTTGGGGTGACCCGCCCCTCCTTATATAAGTTGAAGGGGCGGTTTACATGTAGAGTCCAAGTCGGATTAAGACTTAACCTATTATGACTTCCCATCGCGGGCTTCTCTTCGTGGGCTTCTGAGTCCCGGGCGGCTTCCAACCGGGCAGCTTACGGCCGAATTTATCTCCAATACTCATCTTCAGGATTCATCTCCGGGACTCATCTTCAGGCACTGTGTGTCTGCCGGGTCATAACTGTCTGCTGGTTCATAACTGTTCCGGGTCATAACTGTCTACCGGGTCATAACTGTTCCGGGTCATAACTGTCTGCCGGGTCATAACTGTTCCGGGTCATAACTGTCTGCCGGGTCATACAGCGGGGTATATCCCCGACATTAGCCCCCAGTTTAGCTTTGAATTTATTCATGCTAAACTTTTGAAATAAGAATATGTAAAGGGACCGGCTCACTCAAAAAGACCAGTTGACCAGGTCCTAAAAATTCTAAAACTCTGTCATACCAATACACTGACGCTGGCTCCTTGGAGAAAAAATAACCCTTATCATCAACTGCCTTGGTTTTGATGAATTCGTCTGGTTCCTTCATAACTGAGAATTTGAAGGCATACCTTCCTCGTATCCATATTACCTGTAACCCCCAAGTCTTGAGAGGGGAACGTAGTGATAGCTTTAAGACTTGCTTCAATATAAATATTGCCACTCTAAAGAAGTCTGGATTGTTCGTCTAAGTCACCAGTCATAAGTTGAATGTTCCACATATGTAGCCCCCAAGTACCGGGTTGTCTTGCCTGCAGCAACCTGGGACTTGTAATTGTCTTATACATTATAAAACTTCATCCAGTGTAGCCCCCAAGGGCCGGGTCATTATGCAATAATGAGCAGGGACTTCTGCAGAGCTGATTATGTAAACTTGATGAGCAATGTGTAGCCCCCAAGGGTCGGCTCAGTAAAATAATACCGGGCTGAGACTTAGAAAATGATTGAAGGCCGGCTCATCTCCCTGAGATAACCGGGTTCGTTGGTAATGTGATGAGTTGAAAAGCAACTTGCATTAGCCCCCAAGTGCCGTGGTGCATGCTTGCAGCGACATGGGACTTGCATACTTGATATAATCTTTGATTTGAATAATGTAGCCCCCAAGTGCCGGGTCGTAAGCCTGCAGCGACTCGGGACTATTCTTTCCATTGCAGAATAAATCATATCCATTATATGGATGATATTGCTGAATGTGTGGCATATCAATGTTGAACCATGCTCCCTGCTGTGAGCTGGTATTTTTGGATGAGGGAATAACATCCATTACTCTGAAGGGGCTTTGAAAACCTCAATCATCCAATATAGGTTATGAAAACCATAATAAAAATCCAGCCACATTGGCTATTTAAGATTTGAATAATATAACCCGGTTTGAAAACCTCAATTACTCAATAGTGGTTATAACAACCATATTGAAAATCCAGCCATGTTGGCTATTAGGGATTGGAATATGTATCCCGGTTTGAAAACCGGTTCCTGCAATATAAACCAGGATATCCATGTATATATAATGCAGGATAAGATGATGCAATTATGATGCAATGTATGATGCCATGCATGATGATGTATGTGTATGATAACAGAGTATAAAAATGTCGGCTTTCAAGGCTCGACAAAAAGAGACTAGCTCTGTTTTGTTTTTGAAAAACTCAAGTTTTTGCTTCCGAAGAAGCTAGGCATAAAAGCCTAAAAACCTCGTAAGCCGGCTCTCACGTGACATAAATCCGTCGTTTAAACCTTAGCAAGTTCAGGGTCTTTAAAAGATTGACATTGCTAAGAGTACGAACAGGCCACATAGCGGAGGGATTACGGCAGACAAGGCGAGTTTATCCTAGTTCACTGTAAGCCGGCTCTCTCGTGACAAAAGCCGCCGTTTAAACCTTGACAAGTTCAGGGTCTTTGTGCGAGAATAACTTGTAAAAGTTCAGGGTCTCTTAGCAAGATTGACTGTCAAGAGTTCGGCGGATCACATGGCGGAGTAGCAAGTTGCAAACAGGCAGGTTTAACTCGAACATGGCATATAAAGCCTGGCCAAGAGGGTATAAAAGCTAAACCTAGTGGGTTGGAAGCCCCCAAGTGACCTTATGATGATCCAATAAATTCGGGCACCCATGTTTGAACGGTCGCAGCATGGTAGCTCGTCCTCTTGGGCAACTTTAAATCTTCTGCCAATAAGGTAGTGCGCCCATGTTTGAACGGTTGCATCATGGCGGCTCATCCTCTTGGGCGACTTTAAATTTCCTTGATAACTCGAACTTGCGAGAGATGAATTCCTTTTGAACCGGATATCGAGATCTCAAAACTTTGTGAGAGACAGACTTCTCTAGAGCCGGGTTTTAAACCGGAACCTTTTCTGAAACTCCGGAATCCTTCTTTTGAGCCGGAACTCTCAGATTGCTTGGCACTTTTTAGCTGGAAATTTTCTGACATCCTTTAAGCTTTCACCAATGTGGCAGTACCCCCGAGATCGGGTTATTTCTTCTCCAATGACCCGGTGTTCTTGAATTTGCTGAAACTAGCAGCATTTGTTGAATCATGTCTGTGTAGCCCAAGATGACTCGAGGAGTTGGCTTGAGATTCTCCATACTTGGCCGTGGCATAAACCGGCATATAGTTGACAGTGGAAACGCTGGAATGTGTTGAAGTGGGAGGCAAGGTGGCGAGTTTGATGATCTTCGCAACACTCATTGTATACCCTCTGCGTTGATAACGCAGCATGAACCCGCGGAAGGTTGAGATGGCGGGTTATAAATGATCCCATATGAGTTTTGTCAGTAACTCAGCCGATGGTTCGACCCGGCTGGCTGTTGAAGTTAACCAAACCGCAGTGGCGGCAATTTGTACGCCTATCCATTGAACCATCCGGTGGAGGCAGAGGCTGATAATGTCTTGCTTCAGAGTCGTTGGAATGAACCGGATCACAAGGGCGGCGTCTTGCGCGCGTCTGTTGGGCGGCTCGTATAGGCGAGCACTGCACCGACGTGTTGATGTAAACCGGACCGTGGGCACGGCGGCTCACAAGCGTCCATTGGGCGGCTTGAGTGAGCAGGTACGACACCGGCGTGTCATTATAGATCGGACCGCAGGGCGGAGACTCACGAGCGTCCATTGGGCGGCTCGAGCGCGCAGGCGTGACACCAGCGTGTTGATGTTGACCGGATCACGGGAAACGGCGGCTAGCACACTTGTCCGTCGAATAGTGCGGCATAGATGGATGCTGGCACATGATAATGTTGATGTATACCAGACCGCGGGGATGGCGGCTCTGGCGTTGTAAGCCAATGCAGACGGGCGAGTCGGCAGTGGCATTGTAAGCCAGTGCGGACGGCGAGTCGGCCGTGGCGTTGGAAACAACATAGCTGCGGGCGAGTCAATCACGGGCGCGGTAAGCCACGCGGACGGGCGAGTCACTCGCGTCGTGCTGATGTAGATTGGGCCGTCGAGGCGATGGCTTGTACATACATTCGTTGAGCATTACGGCACGGCCAGATGCCAGCGCATGATAACGGTGGCGCGAGCTATATATCCATGACACGACCATCGCTCTTTGCAGTGAACAATTGTCTTGCATCAAAAAATACCGCAAGCCAGAGTAATTGTTTCTCGAAAGAAAAAAATGCATTAACAAAAATAGACCGGACGGATTTCACCTGATTCGTCCGGACGATGGATGATCCGCAAACTGTATGTATGTGGCCAGCTTATAGTAAATTGATGAAACAACCACCAAGCACTCAAAAAACAGTCTGTCTTATCTTCGCATCTGGTGACTGTGTTGCTTCACACACGACTCTCATGACATAATCACGCTCTGCAGAGGCGACGGAGGAGAGCCGATGGAAATACGGTAGCAGGGCGGTCAGCCAGAGCCGGCTATAACGGCGACTTGGCATCAGACGCGGGTCGTTCGTGGTAGACCATAGCAGCGGAGCTCGCGCAACTGCAGATGGCTGCAGCTGTGACCCGGTTGAGCAAAGAGGCACCAGAGGGCCGGCGGAGGCGGCCAAGGCCGGCCGACGGAGGCCATCCTAGCTGCGAGCGGCTCGGCGGCTCGTCGGAGGCCGGCGCAGCGCGGTGGCGGGCTGGCAGCGACTCGAGCGGAGGCAAGGCGTGGCCGTAGCTACGGGGAAGCCAGCGAGCCGGGACACAGCGAGGCCGTGACGGCTCAAGGCGCGGTGGCTCAAGGCGTGGCGGCTCTAGGCGAGTCGTGGAGGCGGGCGCCGCGGCGGCTCGATGGCGATGGAAGGCCAGCGCAGTGGAAGGCGGCTCGGATGCGAGGCGATGGAAGGCCGGCGCCGCGGCGGCTCGAAGCACGGTAAGGCAAGGTGAGGTGAACACCCAAGGCGGAGGCAGGCGCAGACAACGCTGCAGCTACAAGGCCAGCGGGTGATGCGGAGCCAGCATTGCGAGGCGGCGCAGCTGGTGCTGAAGGCGGGAGCCGGTGCTGAGGGTGGAAGGCGAGCCGGCGGAGGCAGGCGAGGCGAGCACAGGCCGCGGTTGCAGAGGCGAGGTAGCCGCTCACCGGTGCAGCAGAGTGCCGGCTCGGTGAGCAGGCGAGCCAGAGGCGGCTCACGGCGGCTTGGAGGAGCCGGCAATGGTGGTGGAGCTCAGCGGGGGAAGGCCAGCTTGAGGCTAACGCGGTGGCGCAGCGGCTCACGGCCGCGAAGAGGGCCGGCCGGGCGCGAGGAGTGGCAAGCCGGTGGGCGCACGAGGCACGGCGAAGCGGCGGACGCAAGAGCAACGGTGAGCCGGCGGGCGCGCGAGGTGCGGCAAGCCGGTGGGCGCGCGAGGTGGCCGGTGTGGCGACTTGCGGCAGGTGCAACGGGGCAAAGCCGTGGCGGTGAGGCCTGGCGCAGCCAGCCGGGCGCAGGCGTGCGCAAGCGGAGCAGAGGCGGCTCCGGAGCGGCGAAGTGAAGCAGCGGCTCGCGAAGGCACGTCCAGGCGGAAACACGCCGGCATGGGAGAGCCGGGCCGAAGTAGCGTAGGCGGGTTGAGGCACGGATGCGGTGGGGTGAAGCCGCGTTGAACTCTATTTCCAGTCCGTATCAAAATCTCTTTCCAAATTGTGGCTGCGACTAGAGCGGAACCGTCGGCAGTGGAGGCGTCCGAGACGGGGCCGTCTCGGAGATGCGCTGGCGGAGACGAGGCCGACCCGGAGAGGTGCCGGCGAAGTCGGAGCGCGCCCGAGACGGGGCCGGCTCGGAGAGGGTGCTGGCGGAGACGGGCGATGGTGAGGCGGAGCCAGCATTGCGAGGCGAGGCGCGGCGGCTCGGAAACCAGTGCGATGGGGTGAGGCCACAGCTGTAGAGGCAGACCAAGCGGAGGCGGCTTGGAGGAGACGGCCACCCGGCAACGCGAGGCAACTCGCCGGCAGGCGCGGTGACGCATGTCCCGGGTCATGAGTGTGTGCGCACGGTCGGCGGACAGCGTGGCGGGCGGGACGAGGCCGAGCCGACCGCAGCGCAGTGGCTTAGATCGAGTTGGGGCGGCTTGGAATTTGACCACTCGTCGGGTCCACGACATAACGTGAATATTCTTCTTGTATTCCTGCGAGTCCGTCCGTTCCAAACGATGTCGAAGTAACCTTTTGACTCCCTTGACTCCGATCTGATTTTTAACGCCGCCGAAACTTCTTCAATCTTGACTGATGAACTCAGAATCACTGCAAATCCTTCGAACCGGCTCTTCCATGATCCAATCGTTTAGCGAGCTTCTCGATCCCCACGGTGGGCGCCAACTGTCGTGGATTTATCACGACAAGATGTCTTCGTGAGAGAACTTAGGTGTGAGGCCATGGCAACTATGTGGCAGCTTGAGAGGGGTTGGTCAGAATCGAGAGACGCGAGTTTACCCAGGTTCGGCCCCTCCGATGGAGGTAAAAGCCTACGTCCTGCTTTGTGTTGTATTGATGATGAGGATGATCTCGATTACAAGGGTGCAGGATCGCTACCTCTAATCTTGAGAGCCTCTAATCTGTCTATCTCTAATGACTTGAACTTGTCTAAGACCTGTCTATTGAGACTTCTAAAAACTTGACCCTCTTGGGGTGACCCGCCCCTCCTTATATAAGTTGAAGGGGCGGTTTACATGTAGAGTCCAAGTCGGATTAAGACTTAACCTATTATGACTTCCCATCACGGGCTTCTCTTCGTGGGCTTCTGAGTCCCGGGCGGCTTACAGCCGGGCGGCTTATAGCCGGATTTATCTCCGAGACTCATCTTCAGGATTCATCTCCGGGACTCATCTTTAGGCACCGTGTGTCTGCCGGGTCATAACTATTCCGGGTCATAACTGTCTGCCGGTTCATAACTGTTTCGGGTCATAACTGTCTGCCGGGTCATAACTGTTCCGGGTCATAATTGTCTGCCGGGTCATAACTGTTCCGGGTCATAACTGTCTGCCGGGTCATACCGCGGGGTATATCCCCGACATTAGCCCCCAGTTTAGCTTTGAATTTATTCATGCTAAACTTTTGAAATAAGAATATGTAAAGGGACCGGCTCACTCAAAAAGACCAGTTGACCAGGTCCTGAAAATTCTAAAACTCTGTCATACCAATACACTGACGCTGGCTCCTTGGAGAAAAAATAACCCTTATCATCAACTGCCTTGGTTTTGATGAATTCGTCTGGTTCCCTCATAACTGAGAATTTGAAGGCATACCTTCCTCGTATCCATATTACCTGTAACCCCCAAGTCTTAAGAGGGGAACGTAGTGATAGCTTTAAGACTTGCTTCAATATAAATATTGCCACTCTAAAGAAGTCTGGATTGTTCGTCTAAGTCACCAGTCATAAGTTGAATGTTCCACATATGTAGCCCCCAAGTACCGGGTTGTCTTTCCTGCAGCAACATGGGACATGTAATTGTCTTATACTTTATAGAACTACATCCAGTGTAGCCCCCAAGGGCCGGGTCATTATGCAATAATGAGCAGGGACTTCTACAGAGCTGATTATGTAAACTTGATGAGCAATGTGTAGCCCCCAAGGGTCGGCTCAGTAAAATAATACTGGGCTGAGACTTAGAAAATGATTGAAGGCCGGCTCATCTCCCTGAGATAACCGGGTTCGTTGATATGGGAATCTGACTGGAGGAGGGGTAATGGTAGACCCGTAGTACTGAATGACAACAGTGGATCTCAACAATCTTGGGCACACAGACGAACCATTCGTTCTAGCCAATCATGTGGCGCAAGTTTTCTATGTGAAGGACATGTCTACCAAACCGAGAAAAAGGAAAGATAAGAAAGCGGATACATCATACGATGAGCCAAAGCACCACATAGTGCTTTCTGGGAAAAGAAACATCGTGGGAGTGGAGGACAAGACAGACATGTCACAAGATTATGAAAAGTTTGATGAAATTCCTCCCTTCGCAGTGAAGACTGACCCAAGCATCCTGTTAAATGATGAATATTGTCCATGGTTACGACGCAATAATCAAGGGACACACGCGAAGAAATTTTTTTATACCCCAAGATCCCACTCTGGGATGTGATTGGCTGCACCGTCATCACTTTTCTTCTCTAGTGAGTAGCCGGGATGGTCCAGTTTTGTACACGAAGTGCATCCAGTTTTTGTTGTAACCCTCTCAACTTTTTAGCACATGCTATGTGGGTGAAATGATGATACCATGCCAAGTTTCAACCTTTTCAGAGTTCATTTGTGGTGCTTTTTAATTTCAGGGTCATTTAGCTTAAAACAATTCATTAAATGGATGAAAAATAGCAAATGAAGTTAGAAAGGGTTGAAATTTGAGGATGTGGCTTAGAATGGTTCATATTGAATGCACAAAAAGTCTGGAGTTGAAATAAGTTAAAAAAATGAAATGCCTTTGTAACAGATGAGTTTTCGTCTGAAACGCTCATACTTCGAAGGAGATGGTCCAGTTTGTACACGAAGTGCATCCTGTTTTTCCTGTAACCCTCTCAACTTTTTAGCACATGCTATGTGGGTGAAATTATGATACCATGCCAACTTTCAACCATTTCAGAGTTCATTTGCAGTGCTTTTCAATTCAGGGTCATTTTAGTTCAAAATAAATCATGAAATGCATGAAAAATAGCAAATGAAGTCAGAAAAGGGTTGAAAAGTGATGATGTGGCTTTGAATGGTGCATATTGAATGTAGAAAAAGTCTTGAGTTAAAATATGTTTAAAAAATTAAAATCCCTTTGTAATAGACGTGTTTTTGTCCGAAACCCTGATACTTCGAAAGAGATTGTCCAGTTTGTACACGAAGTGCATCCAGTTTTTTTGGTAACCCTCTTAACTTTTTAGCACATGCTATGTGGATGAAATTATGATACCATACCAACTTTCAACCATTTCAGAGTTCATTTGCAGTGCTTTTCAATTCAGTGTCATTTTAGCTCAAAATAAATCATGAAATGCATGAAAAATAGCAAATGAAGTCAGAAAAGGGTTGAAAAGTGATGATGTGGCTTTGAATGGTGCATATTGAATGCAGAAAAATTCTTGAGTTAAAATATGTTTACAAAATTGAAATCCCTTTGTAATAGACGAGTTTTCGTCCGAAACCGTGATACTTCGAAAGAGATTGTCCAGTTTGTACACGAAGTGCATTCAGTTTTTCCTATAACCCTCTCAACTTTTTAGCACATGCTATGTGGGTGAAATTATGATACCATGCCAACTTTCAACCATTTCAGAGTTCATTTGCAGTGCTTTTCAGTTCAGGGTCATTTTAGCTCAAAATAAATCATGAAATGCATGAAAAATAGTAAATGAAGTCAGAAAAGGGTTGAAAAGTGATGATGTGGCTTTGAATGGTGCATATTGAATGCAGAAAAATTCTTGAGTTAAAATATGTTTAAAAAATTGAAATCCCTTTGTAATAGACGTATTTTGGTCCGAAACCCTGATACTTCGAAAGAGATTGTCCAGTTTGTACACGAAGTGCATCCAGTTTTTCCTGTAACCCTCTCAACTTTTTAGCACATGCTATGTGGGTGAAATTATGATACCATGCCAACTTTCAACTATTTCAGAGTTCCTTTGCAGTGGTTTTCAATTCGGTGTCATTTTAGCTGAAAATAAATCATGAAATGCATGAAAAATAGCAAATGAAGTCAGAAAAGGGTTGAAAAGTGATGATGTGGCTTTGACTGGTGCATATTGAATGCAGAAAAAGTCTTGAGTTAAAATATGTTTAAAAAATTGAAATCCCTTTGTAATTGACGTGTTTTCGTCCGAAACCCTGATACTTCGAAAGAGATTGTCCAGTTTGTACACGAAGTGCATCAAGTTTTTCCTGCAACCCTCTCAACTTTTTAGCACATGCTATGTGGGTGAAATTATGATACCATGCCAACTTTCAACCATTTCAGAGTTCATTTGCAGTGCTTTTCAATTCAGTGTCATTTTAGCTCAAAATAAATCATGAAATGCATGAAAAATAGCAAATGAAGTCAGAAAAGGGTTGAAAAGTGATGATGTGGCTTTGAATGGTGCATATTGAATGCAGAAAAAGTCTTGAGTTAAAATATGTTTAAAAAATTGAAATCCCTTTGTAATAGACGTGTTTTTGTCCGATCAAAGTTATTTAATTTAATATTATATAAAATTTATGCAACTAAAATTATCAAAGTTATTTTTGTTAAAAACTTTAATAGCAAAAAGAATATTCATAAAGTATTTTCTGTTAAGAACTTTTAATATGCAAAAAAAATAACATAAAAAATAGCAAAAATGAAAACAGATGCGCTTATAGAGAAAATTCAACCTAAATTCAAAGTGCTAGTTAACTAGCACTTTGAATTTACTAGCACTTTGAATTTAGGTTGAATTTTCTCTATAAGAGCATCTATTTTCACTTTAGTAACAGCGACATAGTAGGCACATGTTCGGTTTGAGAGAGGCTCATGCTGCCTCTCTCACAGCGGGGCTTATAAGCTGGTCGTCGTGCTCCTCAACTTGCGAAGTGGGACTAAATTCCCACCACAGCCGGTACTAAATATAAAAACAAAAAAACAAAAAAAAGAGAAAATAGACCTTTAGTACCGGTTGGTATCACCAACCGGGACTAAAGGTCCCTTCCCGCGCGAATTTGGGCCGCAGAAAAGGCCTCTTTAGGCCCGGTTGGTATCACCAACCGGGACTAAAGACAGGACCTTTAGTCCCGGTTGGTATCACCAACCGGGACTAAAGGGGCTTTAGTCCCGGCTGGAGCCACCAACCGGGACTAAAGGTCCCGGGCTATTTAAGCCCCCCTTCTCCCTCCTTATTTTCTCCCCCGACGCCGAATCCCACCACTACGTCGCCAGGCTGCCGGATCATCCCGTCGCCCTCAGCTCCGCCGGCGAACGCCGTCGCCCTCAGCTCCGCCAGCGCCGCTCGTCCCAGCCGGCCGTCCGCGCAATCCCCGACCCCTCTCCCTCCGCGCGCGAGCCCACCTCGATCCCCGACCGCTCCTCCAAGCGCCGCCGCGGCCCGAGCCCGAGTGCCGGCGCCGCTCCTCCCCGCCTCCTACGTACGTCCTCCTCCGTCTCCGGTGCTCCTCCGTCTCCGGCGTACGTCCTCCTCCAGCGCTCCGATCCGTCTCCGGCGCCGCATATTTGTAAGCCCGATCCGTCCTCCTCCAAATTTGTATTTGTATTTGTTGTATTGTTGTATTGTTGTGCATATTTGTATTTGTTGTACTAGCAAACGGGAGAATAAAATGCAAAATAATAGAATACCTCGATGTATGTTTGTATTGTTGTATTTGTATGTTTTATGTTGATGTGTATGTGTCCTTGTGTTCAAAAATAGGTCGGACACTATGTAAACAAAAAAATGCCACATGCCTTTGTTTTTTTATTTATGTATGCTAATTGAACAAATTTCCATGTTCATCAGGGAAAAGAAACATATGTTTTATATTGATGTATGTTTGATGTTGATGTGTATGTGTATGTTAGATAAAATGCATGTTATATTGTTGCATTGATGTATGTTTTATATTAGATAAAATGCCTCTCCTCCTCGAATTTTGTTCATTTTTTAGATGTTTAGATGCATGTTTAAATGTATGTTTTAAATGTTTAGATGTTGCTGATTTGCTAATTGACATATTGCATATAAAGCATCTTGCCTAATTGTCGAATCGATTGCATAGCGTAGCCATCGAGTCGACGATGCCCATCCCGCATCCTCGTCGTTGACTTGGCGGCAACCACATGCTTGAGAGGCGCCATGTCCGGGACTGGGCTCCGCCGGGCTGGCACTGGGAGGTGCTGCCTTCCGGGGCGCGGAGCTTGGTGAGGAATGAGGGTCCCGCCGTCGACCCAGAGATTATTTGGTGGCGGTCGCATGGACCACTGTCGGTACAGAGGGAGCCGGCCCCCGCGGAGGTGGTACGTCGCCTGTTATTATACTCACTATATTCTTTTGTGTGGTATTATGCAGAATGAAGATTTTTGAATTGAAAAGAGCTGGAGTCTATGGCATTGGGTTCATTGACCCAAATACCGTTAATGAAGAAGTGTTGAGAAGGAACCCTAAAGACACAGACAAAATGCTTCTAAGGTTTTTGAAGGCCCTAAAGTACAAACCAGAAATACTTTTACCTTGGAACTTCCAGTGAGTGTTACTGTCTTGTACTACAAATTCTGTTTTTGCTTATATATATATATATATATATATATATATATATATATATATATATATATATATATACATACTCGATGTTAAGTGTACTTGATGAGTTATGCATGCCCGCTTATACAAATCGTGTGCGCAGCTACCACTGGATCCTTCTAATCATTAGAGTTGACGATGGAACTGTTGAAGTACTGGACTCGCTAAGTAAAGACCCTGAAGAATACAAAAGCTTGCATTCGATGCTCGAAAGGTAATTTCAATCTTTGACGCACTATGTCGGCTTCTTTATTAGTTCATTTCCTGATATCAAGTAATTAATAACTCCTTTATTCATTTTGTTTGCCGGTGAATGGAAACCAGAGTTGAGATGGCGAAAGCCCAGGGTAATTAAGTAGTACTAGCTACGTCCGCGCATCTCTTTAATTCTAGTTTCAATATCATTGTCATGCTTCATTATTATCTGATTGAATTCTATTCTCGTAAAGTGTCTGAGGCAGGCACAGGGGACTGAAATATGTGCATATTACGTTTGCGAGAACATTCGCTTTATGACCGAAAGCAGCAAGAGTGCAAGAGATCTTTGGGTACGTAAACATCATTCATATTTTTTTATCATGATCTAATACATATACACACAATTAACATGTTCATATTGATCTCCTTCTTTAAAGATGCACGAGATGCGGGATAAGCTCCTACCAACGGACCGCATACGAGCAATTCAAGAGGAAATTGCGGGATTTTTGCTTCAGCAGGTCATATCTCCCGACGGAGAATACCATGCATTACCCGATCCGCAAATGATCTGCAAATTGTACGATAAATTGTATATACCAAATTGTATATATATATATATGTATATGTATGCATGTGGTCATACGAGAAATTCTATGATATATATATGATTGCTTGTACGAGAAATTTTATGATATATGATCTGTTCTACGAGAAATTCTATTATATATGCATAATGTATACAGTATCTAGTAGCGTAAAATATGTTTGAAATGAAAAATAATTAAATCGAAAACACAAAATGAAAAGGAAAAATAAACAATAAACACTAAACCCCTAAACACCTAAACCCCTAAACCCCTAAACCTTTAGTCCCGGTTGGTGTTACCAACCGGGACCAAAGGTCCCCATGCCCTGGCGCGCGCTGCCGACCACGTGGCCAGGGTTTAGTCCCGATTCGTAGCCAACCGGGACTAAAGGCTTGGACCCTTTAGTCTCTATACTTTAGTCCTGGTTGGGGAACCGGGACTAAAGGCCCTTCCCAACCAGGACTAATGGCCTGTTTTCTACTAGTGTAAGATGCCCTTACAAGTATTGACGTGCATATGGATTTCCTTTTGATTGTGGTCGACCGGGCAATCCAACGTGGGCGTTTCTATCATTGGTAGTGTTGAACATGTTTCTCAAGAAGGATTGTTGCAGAAGGATGTGGCTACGTCTCCTCAGTCAAGTAACATATAACATGTAATCCACTACCCGCAAAAACTAATATATAACATGTAAAATAAAAAATTACACGGATCTTAATGTATGATCTTATAAGTACAATTTTGACTGACACATAATTAAGTCCAAGTCAATTGAGATTTAGCAAGACTTGTTGCAAAAATACTAACTAATCTCCTACCCATTTTTCATGACAATGTTTTTCTTGCTTCCGGACATCCTATATGATACGTCCATTTTGCATCATGATTTCCGACTGTTATTTATAATGTTTTTATGCATAATAATGCTTTATGGAGTAATTCTAATACCTTTTCTGTCATAATATGCAGGGTTTACACAAAGAGGGAGAATGTCGGTAGCAGGAATTCTGGACCTGAAAAAGCATATCAGAGACACCTATTCTGCACATCTCCAAATAAGCTGAAACTTCACGGAGAATTATTTTGGAATATATAAAAAATACTGGAGCAAATAACTACCGGAGGAGGGCCACTTGGTGACCACAAGACAGCAGGGCGCGCCAGGGCCCCCAGGCGCGCCCTGGTGGGTTGTGGTCAGCCCAGCCGACCTTCGGTGCCCATCTTCTGGTACTTAAGGTCTTTTGACCTAGAAAAAATAAGGAGAGGACTTTCGGGACGGAACGTCGCCATATCAATGCGGAACTTGGGCAGGAGCACTTTTGCCCTCCGGCGGAGCGATTCCGCCGGGGGAACTTCCCTCCCGGGGGGGAAATCGAAGCCATCGTCATCACCAACAACCCTCTCATCTTTGGGAGGCCAATCTTCATCAACATCTTCAACACCACCATCTCCTCTCAAACCCTAGTTCATCTCTTGTGTTCAATCTTTCTACCGGAACCTCATATTGGTACCTGTGGGTCACTAGTAGTGTTGATTACATCTCGTAGTTGATTACTATATGGTTTATTTGGTGGAAGATTATATGCTCAGATCCATTATGCTATTTAATATCCCTCTGATCTTGAGCATGAATATTATTTGTGAGTAGTTACCTTTGTTCTTGAGGTCACGGGAGAAGTCATGTTGCAAGTAATCATGTGAAGTTGATATGTGTTCGATATTTTGATGATATGTATGTTTTGATTCCCTTAGTGGTGTCATGTGAACGTCGACTACATGAAACTTCACCATCTTTGGGAATAAGAAAATGCATTGTGGAGTAGTTATTAGATGATGGGTTGCTAGAGTGACAGAAGCTTAAACCCTAGTTTATGCGCTACTTTGTAAGGGGCTAATTTGGATCCAAACGTTTAATGCTATGGTTAGATTTTATCGTAATACTTTTCTCGTAGTTGCGGATGCTTGCGAGGGGGTTAATCATAAGTGGGTGGTTTGTTCAAGTAAGAACAGCACCCAAGCACCGGTCCACCGACATATCAAATTATCAAAGTAGCGAACGCAAATCAAACCAACAGGATGAAAGTGACTAGATGAAATTCCCGTGTACCCTCAAGAACGCTTTGCTCATTATAAGAGACTGTTCTGGCCTGTCCTTTGCCACAAAAGGGTTGGGCTATCTTGCTGCAATTTATTTACCATTACCGTTACTTGCTCGCTACCAATTATCTTGCTATCAAACTACCTGTTACCTACAATTTGAGTGCTTGCAAAAATTACCTTGCTGAAAACCGCTTGTCATTTGCTTCTGCTCCTCGTTGGGTTCGACACTCTTACTTATCGAAAGGACTACGATTGACCCCCTATACTTGTGTGTCATCAAGACTCTTTTCTGGCACCGTTGCCGGGGAGTGAAGCGCTCTTGGTAAGTGGAAATCGGTAAGGAAAAACTTATACTACGTGCTGAAATTTATTGTCACTTGCTACTATGGAAGACAATCCTTTGAGGGGTTTGTTCGGGGTATCTTCACCTCGACCGGAACCACAATTAGTTGCCCCTCAACCTACTGCACCTACTGAAAATATTGGTTATGAAATTCCTTCGGGTATGGTAGAACAACTGCTAGCTAATCCTTATGCAGGAGAGGGAACTGAACATCCTGATATGCATCTAATACATGTGGATTAAATTTGTGGATTATTTAAGCTTGCAGGTTTATCCGGAGATGAAGTTAAGAAGAAGGTTTTCCTTTTATATTTGAAGGGAAAATCATTGACATGGTATAGGCTATGTGATGATATTGGATCATGGAAATGGAATCAATTGCAATTAGAATTCCACCAAAGTTTTATCCTATGCATCTAGTTCATCGTTATCGGAATTATATATATAATTTTTGGCCTCCTGAAGGAGAAAGCATCGCTCTAGCTTGGGTGAGGCTTAAGTCAATGTTATATTCATGCCCCAATCATGATATCCCGAGAGAAATTATTATTCAGAACTTTTATGCTCGGCTTTCTCATAATGATCGATCCATGCTCGATACTTCTTGTACTGGTTCTTTTATGAAGAAGACTATTGAATTCAAGTGGGATCTCTTAGAAAGAATTAAACGCAACTCTGAAGATTGGGACTCGACAAAGGTAATGAGTCACGTATTAAGCTTAAGTTTGATTGTGTTAAATCTTTTATGAATACCGATGCTTTTCACAAGTTTAGCACTAAATATGGACTTGACTCTGAGATAGTAGCCTCTTTCTGTGAATCATTTCCTACTCATGTTGACCTCCCTAAGGAGAAGTGGTTTAAATATCATTCCCCTATTATATAAGAAATTAAAGAACCGGTAAAAGCTAAAGATGAAACCATCATTTACAATGTTGATCCAGTTGTGCCTACTGCTTATATTGAAAAACCACCTTTCCCTGTTAGCATAAAGGAACATGCTAAGGTATCAACTGTGGTTCACAAAAGTAATGTTAAAGCACCTAAGCCCTCTAAACAAATTAAAGTAGAACCTAGTGTTGCTATGGTTAAAGATCTCTTGGTAAAAATATTGATGGGAATGTTATTTACATCTGTGATGAAGCTGCTAGAATTGCCAAACCCGATGAAAAAGATAAACATAGACCCGTAGTTGGCATTCCCATTGTCTCAGTTAAAATAGGAGATCATTGCTATCATGGTTTATGTGATATGGGTGCTAGTGTGAGTGCTATTCCTTTTACCTTATACCAAGAAATTATGAATGATATAGCACTGATGACCCACAAGTATAGGGGATCAATCGTAGTCCTTTCGATAAGTAAGAGTGTCAAACCCAACGAGGAGCAAAAGGAAATGACAAGCGGTTTTCAGCAAGGTAATTTCTGCAAGCACTGAAATTGTAGGTAACAGATAGTTTGATAGCAAGGTAATTGGTAACGAGCAAGTAACGGTAACGGTAAATAAGGTGCAGCAAGGTCGCCCAATCCTTTTGTGGCAAAGGACAGGCCAGAACAATCTCTAGTAATAGGCAAAGTGTTCTTGACGGTACACGGGAATTTCATCTAGTCACTTTTATCATGTTGGTTTGATTCGTGTTCGCTACTTTGATAATATGATATGTGGGTGGACCGGTGCTTGGGTGCTATTCTTACTTGAACAACCTCCCACTTATGATTAACCCCCTCGCAAGCATCCTCAACTACGAGAAAAGTATTACGATAAAATATAACCATAGCATTAAACGTTTGGATCCAAATCAGCCCCTTACGAAGTAGCGCATAAACTAGGGTTTAAGCTTCTGTCACTCTAGCAACCCATCATCTAATAACTACTCCACAATGCATTCCCTTAGGCCCAAGAATGGTGAAGTGTCATGTAGTCGACGTTCACATGACACCACTAAGGGAATCACAACATACATATCATCAAAATATCGAACACATATCAAATTCACATGATTACTTGCAACAAGACTTCTCACGTGACCTCAAGAACAAAGGTAACTACTCACAAATAATAAACATGCTCAAGATCAGAGGGGTATTGAATAGCATAATTGATCTGAACATATAATCTTCCACCAAATAAACCATATAGTAATCAACTACGCAAGGTAATCAACACTACTAGTCACCCACAGAAAGTAGAGAGGCAAAAACTCAAACTAAACTTTATTATATAACTCTCACTCGATTACATAGATAGATAGGCCACGAAACTAACACACGAAAATAGATCATGCTAAACTTTTATTCAATTAAAGCAAAGGAAAACTAAAGATCAAACTAAAATAGGTAAAGGTGAATAAAAGTGGTGGTGAAACGATACCAGGGCACCTCCCCCAAGCTTGGCTCAAGCCAAGGGGAGTGCCCATACCCGTGTGCTCAAGTCTCCTTTGGTGGTGGTGATGAAGAAGGTGGTGGTGTGGATGTGTCACACTTCAACCTCAGAAGGTACTCCAATTTGCAGATGACCCTCCGAAGGGTATTGCTGTGCTCTTCTAGCAAAATATTTTCACGAATGAAAATTTATTCTGAACACGGACCGCTTCGAAAGCTCTAAAAGCTTCGATTTCAATAGGGGTGAGATGACTCTAATAAGGTTGAAGGATATCTTCTTCTTCTCCCTCCTTTGTTGACATGGATCGCTCTCCCTCAGGGAGCTGATCCACCATAACCTCCTTGCCCCTGTCTTCCTTGTTGGCTTCTTTTGGCTCCTCCCTCTTCAGCTCCATCTTCATTAGCCAAGCATCTTCTTCCATGTTATTTAGAGAGGGAGAAGACATGATGCCTGGCTTGACAGATCTGACAGGAGAACAGCACGAAACAAGAACATATGATTTTTTTGCGATGCAGTCGTCAAAACAACCGGGGGTATATATAGAGAATTTTTATTCTTCGGAAACAAGCACCTGGAAGGAAAACGGAGTCAGGAAGGTGTCCGAGGTGGGCACAACCCACCAAGGCGCGCCCAGGGGTGCCTGGCCCGCCCTGGTGTATCGTGCTCACCTCAATCACCTTCCGGTTTATTTCTTAATTTCCTAAATTTCTAATATTCCAAAACTGACAAAAAATATTTTTGCGGATTTTTCGGAATCCGTTTACTTACCGTATCACGTACCTCCTATTTTTCAGAATTCTGGAGTGTTGCGGAAGGTTTCTCTTATGTGTTCCTCCGGTGTCATGGTTTGGATAACATTGCTTTCAACGTTAATAGGCGTACCTGAGATATAGTGCTTAATTCTTTGTCCATAGACTACCTTCGGGTTAGTACCTTCAGCATTATTAATGTTGATAGCTCCAGAATGATAAACCTCTTCGATAATATATGGTCCTTCCCATTTGGAGAGAAGCTTACCTGCAAAAACTCTTAAACGAGAGTTGAACAAAAGAACATAGTCTCCTATTTTGAATTCCCGCTTTTGGATTCTTTTGTCATGCCATCATTTTACTTTTTCTTTGAATAGTTTGGCATTTTCATAGGCTTGGGTTCTCCATTCATCTAGTGAGCTAATATCAAATATCCTCTTCTCACTGGCAAGTTTGAAATCATAGTTGAGTTCTTTAATTGCCCAAAATGCTTTATGTTCTAATTCTAGAGGCAAATGACAAGTTTTTCCATATACCATTTTATATGGAGACATACCCATAGGATTTTTATTAGCTGTTCTATAGGCCCAAAGTGCATCATCTAATTTCTTAGACCAATTCTTACGAGACCTATTGACAGTTTTTTAAAATATTAATTTTATTTCTCTATTGCTAAGTTCAACTTGATCACTAGATTGAGGATGATAGGGTGATGCAATTCTATGGTTAACATCATATTTAGCAAGCATCTTACGGAAAGCACCATGACTAAAGTGTGAACCACCATCGGTCATTAAATATCTAGGAACTTCAAACCTCGGGAAGATAACCTCTTTAAGCATTTTAATGGAGTTGTGGTGATCAGCACTACCAGTTGGAATAGCTTCTACCCACTTAGTGACATAATCAACAACAACCAAAATATGAGTGTACCCGTTAGAGGAAGGAAAAGGCACCATATAATCAAAACCCCAAACGTCAAACGGTTCGACAACAAGTGAATAATTCATAGGCATTTCCTGACGCTTACCGATATTACCAATTCTTTGACATTCATCACAAGAGAGGACAAACTTACGGGCATCCTTGAATAGAGTAGGCCAATAAAAACCAGATTGCAATACCTTGTGAGTAGTTCTATCTCCCGCATGATGTCCTCCATAAGCTTCAGAATGACATTTCCGTAGGATTTGTTCATGTTCATGCTCAGGTACACAACGTCTAATAATACAATCTACTCCTTCTTTATAAAGATGCGGGTCATCCCAAAAGTAATGTCTTAAATCATATAAGAATTTTTTCTTTTGTTGGTATGTTAAGCTAGGTCGTATATATTTAGCAACAATGTAGTTAGTATAATCAGCATACCAAGGGGTGTTTTGAGAAACACTTATTGCAGCTAATTGTTCGTCAGGAAAACTATCATCAATAGGTAATGGGTCATCAAGAATATTTTCTAACCTAGACAAGTTATCAGCTACGGGGTTCTCAGCCCCCTTCCTATCAACGATATGTAAGTCAAATTCTTGAAGCAAGAGAACCCACCTAATGAGTCTAGGTTTAGCATCTTTCTTTTCCATAAGATATTTTGTAGCAGCATGATCGATATGAACAATAACTTTGGAATCAACAATATAGGATCTAAATTTATCACAGGCAAACACAACTGCTAAAAATTCTTTTTCCGTAGTAGCATAATTTCGTTGGGCACTGTCTAGAGTTTTACTAGCATAGTGGATAACATTCAATTTCTTATCAACTCTTTGTCGTAGAACAGCACCAACAACATAATCACTAGCATCACACATAATTTCAAAAGGCAAGTTCCAATCAGGTGGTTGAACGATAGGTGCAGAGGTTAAGGCTTTCTTGAGTGTTTCAAAGGCTTCCACACAATCATCATAAAAAACAAAAGGAATATCCTTTTGTAAAATATTAGTAAGAGGCCTAGAAATTTTAGAGAAGTCTTTAATGAACCTCCTATGGAAACCAACATGACCAAGGAAACTTCGAATACCTTTAATATCTTTAGGACACGTCATTTTCTCAATTGCATCAACTTTAGCTTTATCCACCTCAATACCTCGTTCAGATATTTTATGCCCCAAAACAATGCCTTCATTAACCATAAAGTGGCACTTCTCCCAATTCAAGACGAGATTAGTTTGTTCACAACTCTGCAAAACTCAATCAAGGTTGCTTAAGCAATCATCAAAAGAAGTTCCGTAAACGGAGAAATCATCCATGAAAACCTCCACAATCTTTTCACAAAAATCAGAGAATATAGCAGTCATACATCTTTGAAAGGTAGCAGGTGCACTGCATAAACCAAAAGGCATACGTCTATAAGCATAGGTTCCAAAAGGGCATGTAAAGGTGGTTTTCTCTTGATCGGATTGTGACACAGGTATTTGAAAGAAACCAGAATATCCATCTAGGAAACAAAAGTGTGTGTGCTTAGATAATCTTTCTAGCATTTGATCAATGAAAGGCAGAGGGTAATGATCTTTTCTAGTAGCTTTATTTAATTTTCTAAAATCAATTACCATTCTATAGCCAGTGACAATTCTTTGTGGAATGAGTTCATTCTTATCATTAGGAACAACAGTAATTCCTCCTTTCTTAGGGACACAATGAACGGGACTTACCCATCTACTATCAGCAATGGGATAGATTATATCTGCTTCCAGAAGCTTTAATATTTCAGTTCTTACCACTTCCTTCATCTTAGGATTTAATCGTCGTTGGTGATCAACAACGGGTTTAGCATCAGGTTCCATATTAATCTTGTGCTGACATAGAGTGGGACTAATGCCCTTAAGGTCATCAAGAGTATATCCAATAGTAGCCCGGTGCTTCCTTAGAACTTTTAATAATCTTTCTTCTTCATGTTCTGAAAGGTTAGCACTAATAATAATAGGATATATCTTTTTGTCATCAAGATAAGCATACTTCAAAGTGTCAGGCAATTGCTTTAATTCAAACACAGGATCACCTTTAGGTGGAGGAGGACCTCCAAGAGTTTCAATAGGCCAATTGTGTTTTAGGAGAGGTTATTGTTCAAAGAAAATTTGATCTATTTCGTTTCTTTCACGCAAGCGCATATCATTTTCATGGTCAAGCAAATATTGTTCTAATGGATCAGTAGGAGGCACAACAATAGAAGCAAGACCAATTATTTCATCCTTACTAGATAACGTTTTATCACGAGGTTGTCTACCAAACTTGGAAAAATTAAACTCATGAGACACACCACCAAAACTGACACTAACAGTTTGTTTTTCACAATCTATCTTAGCGTTGACGGTGCTCAAGAAAGGTCTACCAAAGATAATGGGACAAAAGTCATCTTGTGGGGAACCAAGGACTAGAAAATCAGCAGGGTATTTTACTTTCCCTCACAAGACTTCAACATCTCTAACAATCCCAAGTGGTGTGATGGTGTCTCTATTAGCAAGTTTAATAGTAACATCAATATATTCTATTTCAGCAGGTGCTATTTCATCCATAATTTCTTGGTATAAGGTAAAAGGGATAGCACTCACACTAGCACCCAGATCACATAAACCATGATAGAAATGATCTCCTATTTTAACCGAGACAACAGGCATGCCTTCTATGGGTCCATGTCTATCTTTTTCATCGGGTTTAGAAATTCTAGCAGCTTCATCACAGAAGTAGATAACATGCCCATCAATATTTTCTACAAAGAGATCTTTAACCATATCAACACTAGGTTCTACTTTAATTTGTTCAGGGTGCTTAGGTGCTCTTATATTACTCTTATGAACCACAGTTGATACATTAGTATGTTCATTTATCCTAACAGGGAAATGTGGTTTTACAATATAAGCGGTAGGCACAACTGGATCAACATTGTAAATGATGGTTTTATCTTTAGATATGACCAGTTCTTTAATTTCTTCTTTAATAGGGGGATGATATTTATACCACTTCTCCTTAGGGAGATCAACGTGAGTAGCAAATGCTTCATAGAAAGAGCCTACTATCTCATAGTCAAGACCCAATTTAGTGCTAAACTTGTGAAAAGTATCGGTATTCATAAAAGATTTGACACAATACAACTCAAGCTTTATACCTTTTCATTACCTTCGTCGAGTTCCCAATCTTCAGAGTTGCGTTTAATTCTTTCTAAGAGATTGACGTGGCTTGCGACTGCGTCGGTATTTCCCCAAAGAGGAAGGGATGATGCAGCACAGCGACGAAAAGTATTTCCCTCAGTTATGAAACCAAGGTTATCGAACCAGTAGGAGGATCACCAGCACCCAATAAGCAGCACCTGCACACAAACAACAAATACTTGCAACCCGGCGCAAAAGAGAGGTTGTCAATCTCTCTACGGTAAAAAGATAGATTAGGTAGTGATAGATAGGAGAGATAGATCTTTCAAGGACACAAAATAAAAAGGGCAAATAAAATATGTAGCAATATACTTTTTGGGTTTTTGGTTTTGTAGATCTGAAAACAAAGATTGCAAAAAGATAGATCGGAAAGCAATATGTTGGAAAAGTAGACCCGGGGGCCGTAGGATTCAGTAGTGTCTTCTCTCATGAGTATAGCACACGGTGGGTGAACAAATTACTGTTGGGCAATTGATAGAAAATCGAATAGTCATGACGATATCCAAGGAGATGATCATTATATAGGCATCACGTCCAAGATAGGTAGACCGACTCCTGCCTGCATCTACCTATATTACTCCACTCATCGACCGCTATCCAGCATGCATCTAGTGTATTAAGTTCATGGAAAAACAAAGTAATGCAATAAGAACGATGACATGATGTAGACAAGATCTATTCATGTAGGAATAGACCGCATCTTGTTATCCTTAATAGCAATGATACATGCGTGTCTTGCTGCCCCTTCTGTCACTTGGAAAGAACACCGCAAGATCGAACCCATCAAAAAGCACCTCTTCCCATGGCAAGAAAAATCGATCTAGTCGGCCTAACTAAACCAAAGATTCGAAGAAGAAATACGATGCTATAAGCAATCATGCATATAAGAGATCAAAGAAGACTCAAATAATATTCATGGATAGAAACTGATCATGAACTCAAAATTCATCGGATCCCAACAAACACACCGCAAAAGTTTACATCAAATAGATCTCCAAGAGACCATTGTATTGAGAATCATAAGAGGGGGAGAGAGGAAGCCATCTAGCTACTGCCTACGGACCCGTAGGTCTATGGTGGACTACTCACGCATCATCGGAGAGGCTCCTATGAGGAAGATGAACCCCTCCGTGATGGTGTTTAGATTGGATCTCGAGGTTCTGGAACTTGCGGCGGCTGGAATTGTGTTTTGTCGACTCCCCTAGGGTTTTCCGAATATTTGGGAATTTATAGGCATCAGAGGCGATGCAGAGGGGCCCCGTGGAGGGCACAACCCATCAGGGCGCGCCAGGGGCCTCCTAGCGCCCTGGTGGGTTGTGCTCCCCACAGCCCACCTTCCAAGCTCTTCTTTCGCCCACTGGGTGTCTTCTGGTCCAGAAAAAATCTCCAAAAAGTTTCGTCGCGATTGGACTCCGTTTGGTACTGATATTCTGCGAAGTAAAAAACAAGCAAAAACAGCAACTAACACTTTGGCACTATGTCAATAGGTTAGTCCCAAAAAATGATATAAAGTTGTTATAAGATGATTGTAAAACATCGAAGAATGATAATATAACAGCATGGAACAAGCAAAAATTATAGATACGTTGGAGACGTATCAGCATCCCCAAGCTTAATTCCTACTCGTCCTCGAGTAGGTAAATGATAAAAACAGAATTTTTGATGTGGAATGCTACCTAACATGTTCATCATATTCTTTTATTTTGTATAGCTTGGACATTTGGACTTGTAAATGATTCAAAGCAATAGTCTAGTTTTAACATAATGACTTCAATACTCATGCATGTCAACAAGCAACCATGTCTTTCAAAGAATCAACACTAAAGAAAGTTATCCCTAGCCCATCATGCTCAATCATTGATCCATTCATGAAACACACTCAAATATTAACTATGCCCAATGCTCAAGTACGATCATAGTGCCCCCTAGTTGGTGCTCATAAGAGAGGATGGAGACTCAAAGCAAAAAATAAAAAAATGCATAAAGTAAATAGATAGGCCCTTCGCAGACGGAAGTAGGGATTTGTAGAGGTGCCAGAGCTCAAGGTTTAAATTGAGAGAGAAAAATATTTTGGGTGGCATGCTTTTCCTGTCAACGAAAACAACAAAGTAGTTCACAATACTTTCCATGCTAGATATATCATAGGCGGTTCCCAAACAGAAAATAAAGTTTATCCCTTTTTCCACCAAACTTTCACTTTCCATGGCGAGCCGTATCCACGGTTGCCTTCCATACCAACACTTCCAAGGAATTTATTATTTGACAACATAAAGTAAATATTTTTTTTCTTTTTCATTTCGGGAATGGGCATCCCTATTACCACCGCACTCTCGTGCAATGAGAAGTGAATAAACACTCATCTTGAGAATAACACATCTAGCATGGAAAAATATTGGACACTCCCCACCGTTTCATGAGCGGTACGAGCACACAAAAGAGAAAATTTATTTTGAGAATTTGGAGATGGCACATAAAAATTTGCTTGGAACGGCATGGAAATACCAAATATAGGTAGGTATAGTGGACTCATAAGGCAAAACTTGGTTTAAGGATTTTGGATGCACAAGTAGTATTTCTACTTAGTACAAATGGAGGCTAGCAAATAGATTGGGAAGCAACCAAACCAAGAAACGAAAATTCACATAAGCGAGCATTGAGCATAATTAACAAAGAATAATGCACCATAAGTAGGATGTAACTTTATTGCATAACTATTGACGTTCGTGCATGCATAGGGAATCACGAACCTTAACACCAATATTCCTACTAAGCATAATTACTCACTAGCATGACTCACATATTACTATCGTCATGTTTCAAAACTATTACAAAGAATCAAGTTTAATTTCTCCAATGATCTTCATGAAAGTTTTTATTATATCCTCCTTGGATATCTATCACTTTGGGACTAGTTTCATATATTGCCATTGCTTTTTTGACAAGCTCAAACAAATTTAAGTCAAGCACATGAGCATAAAGATTTCATCTCTCCAAAAGGTATAAGTGAAGCATGAGAGGATTTCCACAAAAATTTACAAACTCTCAAATTAATCTAAGTGAGGCATGAGAGTATTTCTACAAAAAAATTCAAGCACACCGTGCTCAAAAAGATATAAATGAAGCACTAGAGCAATTCTATGGCTCAAAAAGTTTAAGTGAAGCATATAGAGCAATTCTAAAAAATCATAGCATGATTTTGGCTCTCTCAAAAAGGTGTGTCCAGCAAGGATACAAAGGAAAAACGAACAAGCAAAGATACAAGACGCTCCAAGCAAAACTCATGATATGTGACGTATAAAAATATAGCTCCAAGTAAAATACCGATGGTCGATAGAAGAAAGAGGGGATGCCACTCGGGGGCATCCCCAAGCTTAGTTGCTTGTTACTCTTTGGATATATCTTGGGGGTGTGGTAGCATCCCCAAGCTTAGGCTTTTTATCACTCCTTATTCCTTCATCCATCGTGATCTCACCCAAAACTTGAAAACTTCAATCACACAAAACTAAACAAAATCTTCGTGAGATCCGTTAGTATAATAAAGCAAATCACTACTTTAGGTACTGTTGCAAACCCATTCATATTTTATTATTGCATTATACCTACTGTACTTTAACTTTAGCATGGCTCATACCCTTCAATATAACCCACAGATTCATCAAAACAAGCACACAATGCAACGAAAACAGAATCTGTCTTAAACAGAACAGTCTGTAGTAATCTGTACTCTAACCATACTTCTATAACTCTACTAATTCTAAAAAATTAGGACAACGTAAGGAATTTGTATAGCAACACTTTGTTAAAATTTTAGCTCATGGCTCGGCAATAAGAAAACTTAGAAAAAGTACAAATTATAAGAATTGCAAATCTAAAATAAATAACTAAAGAATCACAATTTTGATTTAGTAAAACCCATCTACTGCCAACAAATACCTCCTTTATTTTCTCTTTTTTTGTGTAATTGTTCTATTGTAATTAATTGAATCGGTTCAATTCTTGCCCTCATATTGAAATGAATCGAGATTGCTAAGGAGTTAGTTAATGATGTTTGAGCATGTACTTTTTTTGAGTGTCGTCATGTTCCAATAAAAAATTAAAATTCATATACTGGATGCAAAGTTTCTATTTCAGATTCAGCATCACTTCTTCTCATTCTATGAATCATCCTAAAGGCTTTACTTGGCACAAACACTAAATAAACCATAAAACACAATCATAACAGAGGCATAATTGTGTCAACACACAAAAACAGAAAGGAAAAAGCAAAATTTTATTTATTCATTGGGTTGCCTCCCAACAAGCGCTATCGTTTTACGCCCCTAGCTAGGCATAACACATAGATTCAAGTATTTTCATCTTTGGTTTTCAAATCTTCAATCACACAACTAGGTTTATTCAAGGACTTAACATGCATGTTCTTAATGATAACACTCCTAGGAAGAAAACCAAAAAATTCATTTTTGTAAATAGGATCTCTTATGATTTCAACAAAGTCGGGATAAATACTAATCATTTTAAGATCCCCCTTGTGGCCACTAGGTGTAGCAATTTTGTTCTTGGTGACTTGCGTGGGCTTGCCAGTTTTTACGTGTGTTTTTTCAATAGATTTGATAGAAGAAAAATCCGAACCTAAATTACTAAAAATCTCTTCCAACTTATCAATACGGTAAGGACTTTCTTCTACACTTTCGTTAACTACGTTTTCTTTTGCCTTTAGTAATTTAATGGCATCTCCCGCCTTAGCCCCAATTTTATTAGCAAGATCATGCAATTTCTTATCCAAATCTTCAAGATGTTCTTTAGTAATCATCTTCTTTGCAATAGCATCTAATCTCTCCATAACGTGTTCGGGAGTTAAAGTTGTTTCATTGATCATGATAGGTGGTGATCCCACTAAACTTCCCAAAGCATTAAAAGCATCTAAAGATGGACACATCAAGAAATTCCCACCGGTAATCGTATCAAGGACGAATCTATACCAAGTGGTGATGCCATCATAAAAACTGCAAAGAAGAAAGATTGCTTATGAATAGATCTATTATGAGCATTGCAAATCCTATACCAAGCATCTTTTAGGTTCTCCCCTCCCCTTTGCTTAAAATTAAGAACCTCATTGTCGGGAGTACACGCAATAAAAGAAGAGATAGCCATAATGATAAGGCACGAGATCCAACGAGAAAAAGGCAAACGAAAAAGAGGGTGAATAAAACGGCAAATTGGTGAAGTGGGGGAGAGGAAAACGAGAGGCAAATGGCAAATAATGTAATTGCAAGGAGATGAGATTTGTGATTAGGAACCTGGTAGATGATGATGGAGTCCCCTCGGCGCCTACGATAGGCACGTAGAAGAGACCGCTTCCTCCCCGCAACGGCGCCAGAAATTCCTTTGACATGGCTTGAGACTGCGTCGGTATTTCCCCAAAGAGGAAGAGATGATGCAGCACAGCGACGGTAAGTATTTCCCTCAGTTATGAAACCAAGGTTATCGAACTAGTAGGAGGATCACCACCACCCAATAAGCAGCACCTGCACACAAACAACAAATACTTGCAACCCGGCGTGAAAGAGAGGTTGTCAATCTCTCTACGGTAAAAAGATAGATTAGGTAGTGATAGATACGAGAGATAGATCTCTCAAGAACACAAAATAAAAAGGGCAAATAAAATATGCAACAATATATTTTTGGGTTTTTGGTTTTGTAGATCTGAAAACAAAGATTGCAAAAAGATAGATCGGAAAGCAATATGTTGGAAAAGTAGACCCGGGGGCCGTAGGATTCACTAGTGGCTTCTCTCATGAGTATAGCACACGGTGGGTGAACAAATTACTGTTGGGCAATTGATAGAAAATCGAATAGTCATGACGATATCCAAGGCGATGATCATTATATAGGCATCACGTCCAAGATAGGTAGACCGACTCCTGCCTGCATCTACCTCTATTACTCCACACATCGACCGCTATCCAACATGCATCTAGTGTATTAAGTTCAAGGAAAAACGGAGTAATGCAATAAGAACGATGACATGATGTAGACAAGATCTATTCATGTAGGAATAGACCGCATCTTGTTATCCTTAATAGCAACGATACATGCGTGTCTTGCTGCCCCTTCTGTCACTTGGAAAGAACACCGCAAGATCGAACCCATCACAAAGCACCTCTTCCCATGGCAAGAAAAATCGATCTAGTCGGCCTAACTAAACCAAAGATTCGAAGAAGAAATATGATGCTATAAGCAATCATGCATATAAGAGATCAAAGAAGACTCAAATAATATTCATGGATAGAAACTGATCATGAACTCAAAATTCATCGGATCCCAACAAACACACCGCAAAAGTTTACATCAAATAGATCTCCAAGAGACCATTGTATTGAGAATCATAAGAGGGAGAGAGAGGAAGCCATCTAGCTACTGCCTACGGACCCGTAGGTCTATGGTGGACTACTCACGCATCATCGGAGAGGCTCCTATGAGGAAGATGAACCCCTCCGTGATGGTGTTTAGATTGGATCTCGAGGTTCTGGAACTTGCGGCGGTTGGAATTGTATTTTGTCGACTCCTCTAGGGTTTTCCGAATATTTGGGAATTTATAGGCATCAAAGGCGGTGCAGAGGGGCCCCGTGGAGGGCACAACCCATCAGGGCGCGCCGGGGGCCCCCTGGCACGCCCTGGTGGGATGTGCTCCCCACAACCCACCTTCCAGGCTCTTCTTTGGCCCACTGGGTGTCTTCTGGTCCAGAAAAAATCTCCAAAAAGTTTCGTCGTGATTGGACTCCGTTTGGTACTGATATTCTGCGAAGTAAAAAACAAGCAAAGAGAGCAACTGGCACTATGTCAATAGGTTAGTCCCAAAAAATGATATAAAGTTGTTATAAAATGATTGTAAAACATCCAAGAATGATAATATAACAGCATGAACAAGCAAAAATTATAGATACGTTGGAGACGTATCAGAGATCCCACTTGAATTCAATAGTCTTCTTCATATAAGAACCAGCACAAGAAGTATCGAGCATGGATTGATCATTATGAGAAAGCCGAGCATAAAAATTCCGAATGATAACTTCTCTCGGGATGTCATGATTGGGGCATGAATATAACATTGACTTAAGCCTCCCCCAAGCTAGAGCGATGCTTTCTCCTTCACGAGGCCAAAAATTATATATATAATTCCGATCACGATGAACTAGATGCATGGGATAAAAACTTTTGATGGAATTCCAATTACAAACGATTCCAGTTCCACGATCCAAGATCATCACATAGCCTATACCATGTCAATGCTTTTCCTTTCAAATATAAAGGGAAAACCTTCTTCTTAGCTTCATCTTCGGGTAAACCTGCAAGCTTAAATAATCCACAAATTTCGTTCACATACAATAGGTGCATATCAGGATGTTCAGTTCCATCTCATGCATAAGGTTTAGCAAGCAGCTGGTCTACCATACCCGAAGGAATTTCATAACCAATATTTTCAGTAGGTGCAGTAGGTTGAGGGGTAACTAATTGTGGTTCCGGTCGAGGTGAAGATACCCCGAACAAACCCCTCAAAGCATTGTTTTCCATAGTAGAAAGTAGCAATAAATTTCAGCACGTAGTATAAGTTTTTCCTTACCAATTTCCACTTACCAAGAGCGCTTCACTCCCCGGCAACGGCGCCAGAAAAGGGTCTTGATGACCCACAAGTATAGGGGATCAATCGTAATCCTTTCGATAAGTAAGAGTGTCGAACCCAACGAGGAGCAGAAGGAAATGACAAGCGGTTTTCAGCAAGGTAATTTCTGCAAGCACTAAAATTGTAGGTAACAGATAGTTTGATAGCAAGGTAATTGGTAACGAGCAAGTAACGGTAACGGTAAATAAGGTGCAGCAAGGTAGACCAATCCTTTTGTGGCAAAGGACAGGCCAGAACAATCTCTAGTAATAGGCAAAGTGTTCTTGAGGGTACACGGGAATTTCATCTAGTCACTTTTATCATGCTGGTTTGATTCGTGTTCGCTACTTTGATAATTTGATATGTGGGTGGACCGGTGCTTGGGTGCTGTTCTTACTTGAACAACCTCCCACTTATGATTAACCTCCTCGCAAGCATTCACAACTACGAGAAAAGTATTAAGATAAAATCTAACCATAGCATTAAACGTTTGGATCCAAACTAGCCCCTTACGAAGTAGCGCATAAACTACGGTTTAAGCTTCTGTCACTGTAGCAACCCATCATCTAATAACTACCCCACAATGCATTCCCTTAGGCCCAAGAATGGTGAAGTGTCATGTAGTCGACGTTCACATGACACCACTAAGGGAATCACAACATACATATCATCAAAATATCGAACACATATCAAATTCACATGATTACTTGCAACAAGACTTCTCCCATGACCCCAAGAACAAAGGTAACTACTCACAAATAATAAACATGGTCAATATCAGAGGGTATTGAATAGCATAATGGATCTGAACATACAATCTTCCACCAAATAAACCATATAGTAATCAACTACGCAAGGTAATCAACACTACTAGTCACCCACAGGTACCAATCTGAGGTTCCGGTACAAAGATTGAACACAAGAGTTGAACTAGGGTTTGAGAGGAGATGGTGCTATTGAAGATGTTGATGGATATTGGCCTCCCAAATATGAGAGGGGTGTTGGTGATGACGATGGCTTCGATTTCCCCCTCCGGGAGGGAAGTGTCCCTGGCGGAATCGCTCCGGCGGAGGGCAAAAGTGCTCCTGCCCAAGTTCCGCATCGAGGCGGCGGCGCTTCGTCTCGAAAGTCCTCCTCTTATTTTTTATAGGTCAAAAGTGATTTTATACCAGAAGATGGGCACCGGAGGTGGGCCGAGGAGGGCACAACCCACCAGGGCGCGCCCAGGGTGGCCTGGCGCGCCCTGGTGTCTTGTGCCCACCAAGGTGGCCCCCTCCGGTAGTTCTTTGCTACATTATTTTTATTAATTCCAAAAATAATCTCCGTAAAGTTTCAGCTTCATTGGAGTTGTGCAAAATAGGTATCTCTGATATGCTTTTTTCAGGTCCAGAATTCTAGCTGCCGGTATTCTCCCTCTTTGTGTAAACCTTGCATATTATGAGAGAAAAGGCATTAGAATCACTCTCTAAAGCATTATTATTCAACAAAACATAATAAATAGCGGTAGTTAATCATGATGCAAAATGGACGTATTAAGCACCCACCGAAATAGAAGACATTGATGTTACTATTAAACTTGCTAATAGAGACACCATCACACCACTTGGGATTATTAGAGATGTTGAAGTCTTGTCTCATGAATTTAATTTTTCCAAGTTTCGTAGACAACCCCGTAATAAAGAATTATCTAGTAAGGATGAAATAATTGGTCTTGCTTCTATTGTACCTCCTACTGATCCACTAGAACAATATTTGCTAGACCATTAAAATGATATGCACTTGCATGAAAGAAATGAAATAGATAAAATTTCTTTGAACAACAACCTCTCCTAAAACACAATTTGCCTATTGAAAGTCTAGGAGGTCCTCCTCCACCTAAAGGTGATCCTGTGTTTGAATTAAAACAATTGCCTGACACTTTGAAGTATGCTTATCTTGATGAGAAAAAGATATATCCTGTTATTATTAGTGCTAACTTTTCAGAACATGAAGAAGAAAGATTATTAAAAATTCTGAGGAAGCACCGGGCTGCTATTGGATATACACTTGATGATCTTAAGGGCATTAGTCCTACTCTATGTCAGCACAAGATTGATATGGAACCTGATGCTAAACCCGTTGTTGATCACCAATGACGTTTGGATCCTAAGATGAAAGAACTGGTAAGAACTGAAATCTTAAAGCTTCTGGAAGCAGGTGATACGTCTCCAACGTATCTATAATTTTTGCTTGTTCCATGCTGTTATATTATCATTCTTGGATGTTTTACAATCACTTTATAGCAACTTTTTATCATTTTTGGGGACTAACCTATTGACATGGTGCCAAAGTGCCAGTTGTTGTTTTTTACTTCGCAGAATATCAGTACCGAACGGAATCCAATCGCGACAAAACCTTTTGGAGATTTTTTATGGACCAGAAGACACCCAGTGGGCCAAAGAAGTGCCAGAGAGGTGGGCCGTGGAGGCCACAACCCACCAGGGCACGCCAGGGGGGGCCCCGGCGCGCCCTGATGTGTTGTGCCCTCCACAGGACTCCCCTCCACCGCCTCTGATGCCTATAAATACCCAAATATTCAGAAAAACCTAGGGGAGTCGACGAAAAACACAACCAGCCGCTGCAAGTTCCAGAAGCCTCAAGATCCAATCTAACACCATCACGGAGGGGTTCATCTTCTTCATAGGTGCCTCTCTGATGATGCGTGAGTAGTCCACCATAGACCTATGGGTCCGTAGGCAGTAGCTAGATGGCTTCCTCTCTCTCTCTCTCTCTCTCTTGATTCTCAATACAATGGTCTCTTGGAGATCTATTTGATGTAAACTTTTGCGGTGTGTTTGTTGGGATCCGATGAATTTTGAGTTCATGATCAGTTTCTATCCATGAATATTATTTGAGTCTTCTTTGATCTCTTATATGCATGATTACTTATAGCCTCGTATTTATTCTTCGAATCTTTGGTTTAGTTAGGCCGACTAGATCGATTTTTCCTGCGGTGGGAAGAGGTGCTTTGTGATGGGTTCGATCTTGCCGTGTCCTTTCCCAGTGACAGAAGGGGCAGCAAGGCACGCATGTATCGTTGCCATTAAGGATAACAAGATGGGGTCTATTCCTACATGAATAGATCTTGTCTACATCATGTCATCGTTCTTATTGCATTACTCCGTTTTTCCATGAACTTAATACACTAGGGTTTAAGCTTCTGTCACTCTAGCAACCCATCATCTAATAACTTCTTCATAGGTGCCTCTCCGATGATGCTGGATAGTAGTAGGGCTCCTCCTCCCAGCGCTACTGCTAACTATCTGCAGCGCGTTTTGCAATGGAGCGCTACTGTTACAAGCGCGCTGCAGGTAATATTTTTCCAGCGCTACTACTAATATTTTTATGTTTTTTTTGCGTTGTTTGCTCTATTTATACAGATACAACTTCTATACGATAACAACGTGCATATTCATTGAAACAGATATGAATAAAAGAAGTTCTTTCATCTCATATCATCATCATCACTAATAGTCGATCACGTTCATGTCTGAAAGATATAGCGATACAAGTTATTAGAAGTCTCGAATACATGCAACTACCCATGATCACACTCATGTTTCATCATCTATGTAACCTAGCTATGATCTGATCGCATACAAGAGAAGGACGATCACGATGAGCACAAGTGGGATTATGTAGTACTTCTTGGGGCGTCGGTTCTGATTTCTCTCTCGCGCTAGCGTCCACCTCAAGTAACTAGCTTCCGCCTCGTTTCTGCTATCAAACCCTTTCTGGCTGCCGCCCGGGAAGCGATACACTTGGGCCTGACACTCTGGCCACTCCTCGTACTCCCGGAACCCTCCCAATGTACATGGCATACCAACTCGGCATGGATGATCTATATGCCTGTCAGAGATGCATATATTATCCAGTGAATTCAACATTAATATGCAACATAATATACGACATCGGCCTGCGGAGAGAAATAGTTAGCAAATAGAAGCAACATAACCATAGATAACTAAATAGAGTGCGATAGCGTTTACATCTAATAGTTACGTCGTACAGATAAATTCCAAGTTTCGGTTGTAGAGAAAGTAACAACTAAACAGGCACAATGTCATCGGTAATTTAAGCATTGCACTCGTGCCATTCGTCCATATCCGGGAGGATGCACCCAAGCTTGGTGAAAGGCGTGGTGTCCTGACGTAGTAGGGCTATGCGGGTGCGGATGATACGTCCATTTTGCATCATGATTTCCTACTGTTATTTACTTTGTTTTGTTGAATAATAATGCTTTGGGGAGTGATTCTAATGCCTTTTCTCTCATAATATGCAAGGTTTACACAAAGAGGGAGAATACCGGCAGCTGGAATTCTGGACCCAAGAAAAGCAAGTCAGAGATATCTATTCTGCACAACTCCAATGAAGCTAAAAATTTACGGAGATTATTTTTGTATTTAATAAAAATTACTGGAGCTGAAAACTACCGGAGGAGGGCCCCCAGGTGGGCACAACATACCAGGGCGTGCCCTGGTGTATCGTGCCCAGCCTGGCCCGCTTCCGGTGCCCATCTTCTGGTATAAAATCACAATTGACCTAGAAAAAAATAAGAGGAGGACTTTCGAGACGAAGCGCCGCCGCCTCGAGGCAGAACTTGGGCAGGAGCACTTTTGCCCTCCGGCGGAGCGATTCCGCCGGGGGAACTTCCCTCCCGGAGGGGGAAATCGAAGCTATCGTCATCACTAAGACCCCTCTCATCTTTGGGAGGCCAATCTTCATCAACATCTTCAACAACACCATCTCCTCTCAAACCCTAGTTCATCTCTTGTGTTCAATCTTTGTACCGGAACCTCAGATTGGTACCTGTGGGTGACTAGTAGTGTTGATTACCTTGCGTAGTTGATTACTATATGGTTTATCTGGTGGAAGATTATATGTTCAGATCCATTATGATATTTAATACTCCTATGATCTTGAGCATGATTATTATTTGTGAGTAGTTACCTTTGTTCTTGAGGTCACGGGAGAAGTCATGTTGCAAGTAATCATGTGAATTTGATATGTGTTCGATATTTTGATGATATGTATGTTGTGATTCCCTTAGTGGTGTAATGTGAACGTCAACTACATGACACTTCACCATTCATGGGCCTAACGGAATGCATTGTGGAGTAGTTATTAGATGATGGGTTGCTAGAGTGACAGAAGCTTAAACCCTAGTTTATGCGCTACTTCGTGAGGGGCTGATTTGGATCCACATGTTTAATGCTATGGTTAGACTTTGTCTTAATACTTTTCTCGTAGTTGCGGATGCTTGCGAGGGGGTTAATCATAAGTGGGTTGTTAGTTCAAGTAAGAACAGCACCTTAGCACCGGTCCACCCACATATCAAATTATCAAAGTAGCGAACACGAATCAAACCAACATGATAAAAGTGACTAGACGAAATTCCCGTGTACCCTCAAGAACACTTTGCCTATTACTAGTGATTGTTCTGGCCTGTCCTTTGCCTCAAAAGGATTGGGCTACCTTGCTGCACCTTGTTTACCATTACCGTTACTTGCTCGTTTCCAATTACCTTGCTATCAAACTATATGTTACCTACAATTTCAGTGCTTGCAGAAATTACCTTGCTGAAAACCGCTTGTCATTTCCTTCTGCTCCTCGTTGGGTTCAACACTCTTACTTATCGAAAGGACTACGATTGATCCCCTATACTTGTGGGTCATCAGCGGACGTCACGACGCGATATTGGACCGCCGTAGAACATCCCATTCTCTTCAATGACGTCTTTGATGATGATCGACGCAATTTTCTGCTGGATGCGGTAGAATTCATTTCGTAGTAGATGATCCGGTATGGTTTCTAAGGCTTCGGCCATCTCTGGATATGGGTATTAGATGTAGATGTCATGCGAAGTGGCTGTTGATCGCTTCTGTACTCCAGCATTAGATGGATGACGTAGAATCCATCCTTATTACTTGTTGTCGGTCGTTGGACGCAATAGAAGTTAGTCTTGTGGGCGAAACACACCGTGCCCCTAAATGTCTTCTTCAATTGGATGTAGCCACCCCGCATGCTGAAGCCCAGGAGAGCTTTGTCCAGAACATATTTGATGCCTGTGTAATCTTTCTTCTGTATGTTCATGGACGGGTCCAAATACAGTGCGCGGGAGTAACGTGGGTAAAGAACGATGAGAATGGCGCTCTCGTGGCTGCGCAAAATAAATACACGATCAACTTAGTGTTCATGCGTGCAAAAGTAATTATTGAAATGCACGAAAGGATGTATGTGCTATTGTGGCTATCCGCGGATGACATACCTGGGATGATAAGGTACGAGAATCGCTTCCTTGTCCTTATGGTTGACCATGAACTCTTCCATGTACTCCGTCGCATATTTGCGGTTGGCTTCGTTGGCTGACAAGTAGCCCTCATGCATGTAGTACGGGTCCGCGATCGCAAGACCACTGATTTTCTCTTTCCTGACGATGTAGTTCATATGAAGCGCATAAAGACGGACGAACGACAAGTCTAGCCGCCTCATTAGGAACATCTCGAAGGTGTAGTCAAATCGCAGGAAGAACAGGTCCGCAGGGCAGGCGTGTACGTACTCCTTGTCAATACACGGCACATGGACCGTATAAAGCGGGTATCCTGGATCATTAGAGGAGAGAAGGCTTCTCTACGTCGACTTCACATGGTCATGCAGTCTCCTGAGATCCCCTGTTATGGCGGCTAGCGCATCCTCCGGTAATATTGGCTTTCCCGCGATATGGATAGACGGCGCACCTTTGATCGGTACACTGTCTGCAACCCGGGTATGCAGAGGCGGCTGGCTGCTAGAAGCCACTTTTGCAGCTTTGGCGGCAACCGGGTCTTTCCTCGCCGGTCTCTTCCTCTGCTTCTTCTTGGTGCGATCATGTGCTGGTGGGTCTGTCAGACCCTGTCTGACCACCGTCCCAGTGTCGTTGGGCTAAGCATTTCACGATCTTTTCTTAATAGTTGAGCTTGGGTTGAGGCGACATCTGGAGGGGTGTCCTGTGAGGCTTGCATGAACAAAGACTTCTTGCACTCCCGAGGACGTTCTGGCTCCGGTTGTTCCTCATATGGCTGACTCATCAAGAATGGCCTCAGGCCCACAACACATTGTATCTGGTCCAATTTGGACAACAACTTCAAATGGACAGCAAGAATTCCATTTTCAGAAACATATATAAAATATTTTCTACCCTACAAGAACCCTAATTTTTTTAACAATCTAATTAAATGAATTTTTTCTTAACCCTAACTTTTTTCTGTTTTACTATCTAATCAGCCCTACCAAATATTAGGCCTACCAAATAATCAGCCCTACAAGAACCCATATCAACCCTAATTTTTATTTGTTTTACAAGAACCCTAATCAGCCCTACCAAATAATTTCAACCCTACCAGATAAGCATGCCAGGGAAGGGATCGAGAGCGTGCTCACCTGAGACGGAGACGGGCGGAGGAGGCATGGGGATGCAAGCACGGCGGCCGGAGCAGAAGGAGAGGCGCAGCGAGGTCAAGGTTGAGGTCGCCGCGCGCGGGGCAGCAGAGGCGCAGCGAGCTCGAGGTCGCAGCGAGGGCGGAGGAGGCGTCGGGGTCGAGGTCGCCGCGCGCGGGGCAGCAGAGGTCGCGCGGGGTCGCCGGCCGGGGCACCAGAGTGAGAGGGAGAGATCGAGTGGGGGTGGGGATGAGATAGGGTTCGAACGGTCGGGCTATAGCTAACTTAGCTATAGCCCATTTCTAAGAAACGCGCTATAGCTAAGTTAGCTATAGCACGTTTCTTAGAAACGCGCTACTGCTGACTATTTTGTTTATTTTGTAAATTCTGTAGATATGTTACTGTTTTCCCTTGTTCTTTTTCTTTTTCATTTTTCTCTTTATTTTTTTTAATTGCTAATAATAATTTGACCGATATAATTAGTGCATAATATATATATATATAAACACTATTCTGAACACGGGATCAGAATATTATTCTGATCACGGGTTGAACTTCCTGAGCTACACAACCTGAACTTCCCTCTCTAGGAACTGACCTTCAGGCTATCTTCGCAACCGTGTCTCCCCGCGCGAATTATTCTGGTCAGTCGTGTTCTATGTGATGTAAGTGTAATCTGGAAACGGTTTTTAGCAACTAAATGCCCGTTTTAAATAGGAATCTCGCTCGTTGGCGGATTTGCTCTCGGGACGTGATGCACTTGCGTGAGTTGCAATTTTACTGCCTGAGTTGTTCGACCTGAACTTCCCTTGGTGAGAGGTTGAACTTCCCGTAACATTGTCCAAATGAGGCTTGCAATATACCGTTGGAAAGCTGTGGACACGACGGTCACGATCTAAGCAGAATTTTTGTCAAAATCTAAATGGTTTGAGAGCAGTTTTGAAAACCGTTTTTCTTCACACAAAAAAACGTGAATCGTATTTTCGAGCCTATTTCTAAACTGTATATCGGGATGAGGCAAATGAGATGGCGTTGGATAGCTGCTGCAAATCCGCTCATTTCACATGTTGAACATTTTTCCAAATTCCCTACGGATTAAGAGGAATTTCAAAAATGGCGGAATTTTAGAAACCGAACAGCCGGGTTCGTATTTCGGGGTTAATTTGAAAACGGCTAGTCCTATCGATGCATATGATATGGTGTTGGAAAGCTTATGAAATGCGCATCTTTCCATATAAAAAGTTTGTTCTAACTATGAACGGTTTAAAAGTAATTTGGAAAATGGCCGAATCTATACCGAGTTCGTATTTTCGTCTTATTTTCTCAACGGTTTGTCGGAATGAGGCAAATGATATGGCGTTGGAAAGCTTGAACAAATGCGAAACGTTTTTATGTAGATTGTTTTTTCCAATTCGTTACAGTTTTAAGTCAATTTTGAAAATGACGAAAAACTTTTTTTGGCCGTAATTTCTACAAACTTTATCGGAATGGGCAAATAATATACCGTTGAAAAGCTACGGAAAATACTCAACTTTTTCATGTAGGTGGTTTTCTCTGATTCCTAGCCGTTTTCACGCAATTTTGAAAACGGCGAGATCACGCGTTGTGCCTTTTATCGCGAAACAGAGTCTTCGAAAATGCACCACGTGAAGAACTTGAACTTCATCGGCACGTCTACCTGAACTTCACTCGGTTTCTAAACGTGCTATTTTTTGCTCGTAGCTCTCCATCCACTCACCGGAATTGAGCAAGTGATATACCGATGGAAAGTTGCTGTAAACACGCAACTTTTCCGTCTTGATCATTTTTTCATACTCGCGACGGTTTAAAAGATTTTCATCTAAAATTCATTTAGGGTAGTAGTTGAACTTCCTGTTGTTTTCACGTTGAACTTCTGTCGCGTATTTTCGTTTATAATTTCTCATCAATTCATCGGTGTTACACAAATGATATTCCTTTTTGTACAAACCTCTCTCACAATAATTTTCTAACTTTCTCCGACCGAGGACTTGAACTTATAGCAAAAAAAAATTAGACCTTGCCTTTTTATTCATCTTTCCCACATTAAACACGCACCTTGTAGTACGTGAACTTTCTGTCTTTTCATAATTTGATTTTTTGATTTTCTTTTTTGAAATAGAATTGCTCCCAAATAATAACTAAATTTCTTTGTGGATTGAGAGAATTATTTTAAAACACCAAAAGCAACATCTTTTTGTGCTTTTTGAACAAGGAAACACAAGGTGAACCTCTCTCGCAAGATTTTTTGAACTTCCCCGGCAAAGAACTTGAACTTCTAGCAACAAATCTTTTGAGCTTTTAGTTCTCTATTCTCACCTGAAACGCATTTCGTGTAGTAGTTGAACTTCCTGTTGTTTTCTTTTTGAACTTCTCTCACGTATTTTTGTTCGTAATTTCTCACCTGTTCATCGGAGTTGCACAAATGATATACCGTGCTGATTACCTCCCTCACAAGAAGTTTTGAACTTTCCCATGCCGAGCACCTGAACTTATAGGAACGAAATTTTTATACTTTAATTTTTATTCTATTTTCTCATATGAAAACACACGCCATGCAGTACGTGAACTTCTGGCAGTTATGAATTTGAACTTCTCTCTGTTTCGCTTTAGTAACGAAAAAATATGAGATTTTTATAGACATCGAACCACTCTAACTTTTTTATTTGAACTTCTTTGTGTTTTTTTAGAAAAAAATTGGAGTATTTTTAGAAACATCAAACTAATTCGTCATTTTGAATAGAACTTACTAGTTTTATTCTTTAGTAACCGGAAAAACCGAGTTTTCAAATAAATATCAAACTGCTCCACTTTTTAAAATTGAACTTCTTGGTTTTATTCTTGAGTAACGAGAAAAAAATCTGAGTTTTTTACATACTTCGAATTTCTATGTTATTTTAATTTTAACTTCTTAGTCTTAATCTTAGGAAGGAAATATGTTTTTAAAAAACATCAAACATTTTTCTAAAATTGAACTTCAAACTTTTATTTTTCCTAGAAACGAAAAGAATTTGAGTTTTTTTGTATACATCGAACTATTCCTTTATTTTTAATTTGCACTTCTTAATTTTATTTCTTTAGTAACTAGGAAATATGAGTTTTTTTTATAAATATCAAACTGCTTTATTTTTCTAATTTGGACTTCTTGGTTTATTTCTTTTAGTAACGGAAAAACCCTTGTTTTGTAACAAACATTGAACTTGTCCGTTATTTAAATTTAAACTTCTAGAGATTTTTTATTTTGAAACGGTGAAAACCCTTTTTATGAATATTGAATTTCTTTATTTTTAGAATTTGAACTTCTTGGTTTTTATTGTCGAACTTCTTGCTTTTCATTCTTTAATACCGAGGAAAATATGAATTTTGTATAAACATTGCACTGCTCCTTTTTTAAAATTTGGACTTCTTGGGGATTTTTCAATTATTTATTTTTACATAGAACCAGTCGTGTTTATTTATTTGAACTTCAACGAAAAGTCACTTCTTGTTTAGACATCACAACAAACAGTAGCGGTTGCAGAACTTATCAGATTGGTTACAACAGGCACCTAGAACTTAACTTGTAAAAATAGGTGCTCAAAGGAATATCACCAAACTCCTGAAGTGCATGAATTGCTAACATCCAAACACGACATGTTTGCAACCACTTTTTTACTTTATTCCACAACAAACACCCGGGATGCCATTTTCTAAACTTGCTTAGCATGACATCACATGGAGGAAGTAACAATGCACGGAAGAAACAAACGTTTTCTATCAGGAGCTGCATCGTCACAAGGTTATGAGCAATTAACTCACTGTAACAGCTGCTACAGGGTTCAGCAGTGTCATCGGAAACTTGCTAAGATGAAACAAAGATGTGGTCGGAAAGTAATCGGCGACAGGGGCTGGCCTAACAACAAAGACCAAAGTTGTCTCTTAGTAGAAACAAATATGTCGCTTATAGTGGTGCAGAATTCCATGCCATCTTACGGTGGGTGACGAGTTGGCGTATACGTCAACAACATCGACTCACGCGGCAACTTCATGATCTTACCCAACAACAGCCTCGTCGATGCCAGCGCCATGTCTTTCCACGGTGAAGTACGACAACTCCACGACGAGTCTGGACGTCGTCCTAAGCGTTGGTGGCACCACTTACAACCTGGACACCATCATCGACTTGCGAACCTTGCTGCCTTCACAGGTCTCCATAGGCTTTGAGGCGGCCTCCGGCGCAGCGTTCGGCAGCAATCTAACAGGCCTGCTGAAAATTGACACTTTGGACTGCAGCCATACTAATTACTGCACAAAATGGTGCTCTACAAAGTCAAAGGAAAACAACCGACCTAGGTAAAGAACATCCCGCCGGAGGCACTTCGAGCCGGTAGATACGGTTGCACTCGAAGTGTGTGCTGGAGGAGAACTTTCTCATGGCGGGACGGGAGGACAGGGATGCGCTGGAGGTGAGCACAGCAGGATGCATTAGAAGGGAGGGAAGGTCGGGTCGGACGGGAGGGCAGGTCGGATGGGACGGGGCAACAGGGTGTCGGGCGTCACCGGGAGGAGGTACACGGCAGCTAGGTGTGGGCCGCGAGCTCCGGTGGTCGATGGCATCACCGGATGGATCCATGGCGCTCCGTCGGTGGAGGAGCACCACTGAGAGAAGACTGGTGATGCAGGGCCCGACGGAGGCGCACCCCGACGGCAAGGAAGCAGGGGGGCACGACGGTGGAAGATAGGGAAGGACCGTCGGGGAAGCGCGGGGCCACGACGGCGGCCGGACTGCGGCGGGGCTGGGAGATCCATGGCCCGGCTTAGCGCACTGGTTCCAGGGCCGTCGGCGCCCTGTCGGGTCCAGGACCGGTGGCGGAGCGTGGGGTCAGGGGCGTGGGCGGCGCCGCGAGAGGTCAGGGACGGCAGCGGCAGGTCAGTCGGGGGTTCCTCGAGCGGCGATGGGCCATTCGGGCGTTCGGGGTCGAGGGGGGAGGAAGAGGTGTGGGAGGTGGGGGACGGGTTGGTTGAGATTTTTTTTCCTCTACGAGATTTCAGGAACATCCTGTCGCCCCTATATAGACGCGCTGTGAGCCGAATAGTTATTCTGATCCTGGGATTAGAATAGTGCTACTCTCTCTCTCTCTCTCTCTCTCTCTCTCTATATATATATATATATATATATATATATATATATATATATATATATAACGGTGTTAAGTACTCGTACAAAATAGGTACACACAAATTATGGTCGTTTCTTAATTAGTGTGCGGGCGACGACGCTTGAGACTGATCTGCTTCTTTCCTCTTTTGTTCGTTGTCGAATAATTGATCACCTCGTTGTGACTTTTCCTTTTCCAGGGAGTACGATCTTTCTTAGGTAATGTTTTCCTGCTTCTTCTTTTGGTGTATGGTTCATCATCATCATCATCTTCCCTCATCGGGTCACCGTACTGGTCATAGTCTTCCTCGTTGGCGACTCCATCCATTCTGACGATGCTCCTTTTGCCTCTCCTCACGAAAACACGGTTGGAATTGAGAGGGTCTTATATGAATAAGCATTGTGTCACGTGCTTAGCGTGTACCAATGGCTCATTGTTGGCAGTGGCGCTCACGGTATTGGCATCGGGTATACACATGGTAGTGAAATGTCGGCTTTCTCTTTGTACGTCTTTAGCCCATCTGACACGGAACATCGTCGCGCTATGTAATCCAGAGTATTCAAACTCCCAGATCTCTTCAACCCTTCTGTAGTATCTTTCAGTTACATCACCGGTCATGGCTTCCATCGTCACCCCTGAGTTCTGGTATTCACTGTTCATATCTTTGGCCTCCGTGTAGAATGTGTATCCGTTGATATCGTATGCCTGATAGGTCGCGAGGTTGACCGCCGGGCCATGTGCTAAGGCGTATATCAAATTTCCGTCTGGACAACCCTCTTCCGGGGGATTAGCTACATCTCGCTCTTTGAACCAACGCAAGAAAGTGGAGTTGTGCTCTCTAATAACTTCAGCGTCCGTCCTGTGCAGTCCACAGTGATGGTACTTCTTTGCGATGGCCTCTTTGTGCAGTGCCACAAAAGGATCTACCACGTTTAGGTGTTGTAGCACTACTAAGTTAGCTATGTCAAAGTCGTCCTGTCGGCCCGAGCGGTACACATTCAATTCTCTCCGGCCGTTGATGTGACCTTCTCCTTTCAGCCTTCCACGGTGCTTGTTGATGGGCAAACCAACAACAGGTTCTCCGACGCCTAGATAATTCTCGCGGAAGGAGATGCACTCTTTGGTCAGATAGCCCTGCGCGATGCTTCCATCCGGACGAGACATGTTACGAACGAATCCTTTGATGACCCCATTCATCCTCTCGAACGGCATCATGCTGTGTAGGAATGTCAGCCCTAGGTGTATGATGTCGTCCACGATGTGGACACACAGATGCACCATGATGTCGAAGAACGCGGGCGGAAAGTACATCTCTAGCTCATTTAGTATGACAACGATCTCTTCCTGCAGCCTTTTCAGTTGCTTCACACTGATCGACTTTCGAGAGATAGTGTCGAAAAAGTGGCACAGATCAATAAATGTATCGAGGACGTGTGTGTCCAAAATCCCTCTTAAGTGCAACCGGGAGTAATTGCGTCATCATCATGTGACAGTCATGAGACTTCATCCCGCTGAACCTTTTTTCTTGGTGTCTAGATATCTGCTTATCTTCCCACAGTATCCGGAACTAACTTTGATTCCAGCAAGGCACTTTAAGAATTGATCGACCTCCTTCGGATCTAAGGTGAAGCAAGAGGGAGGGGGCAATATTCTTCTCCCTTCTTTTTTGCTTTTTTGACCCTATCTTCCGTCTCCGTCTCTGTCTCTTCCGATGACTTTTTACCGGGCATGTGGAGATCTTTCCTGATATCCAAAAGTTCCAAGTCTTTTCTTGCCTTCGGCCCATCTTTGGTCTTCTCCGACATGTTCATCAATGTTCCAAGCAAACTCTCGAGGATATTCTTCGTGATATGCATTTGATCAAGGCTATGAGGCGTGTCTAGTTTGGGCCAGTACTCCAAGTCCCAGAAAACAGACCTCGTTTTCCATACCTTCAGCAGCAGCTCCGGTGCCTTCTTATTCGTCTTTCCCGGCGAGGGGCACTGTTCCCAGTTCTTCAACAACTCATCAATTTCGATGCCGCTCCGCTTATGTGGAGGTCCTCGATGCTCGACCTTACCATTGAATACATCTCCATGCTTTCTCCACGGGTCATCCTTCTCGAGCCATCTTCGATGCCCCATGTACACGATTTTTGAAGAACCGCCATCTTTCGATAGCTGCTAAGACATTGTATCATCCATGCACCTGGTGCATCAGCAATATCTGTGGCACACCTTTCCTACAAGATATCCGTAACCGAGATAGTCGTGCACCGTCATGATCAACGCGGCTCTCATGTCGAAATACTCTCCTGTGTTGGCATCCCATGTCTTGGCCGGCGTTTCCCATACGTGTCTAGCTCCTCTTTCAGTAAACCGAGATACAGATTAATATCATTTCCCGGTTGTCTTGGGCCTTGAATAAGCATAGTCATGTGTATGTATTTTGCCTTCATGCACTTCCAAGGGGGGAGGTTATACATCCATACAAACACGGGCCATGTGCTATGGTCGGTGTTCTACTTGCCAAACGGATTCATCCCATCAGTACTAGCGCCAAGCACGATGTTCCTTGGATCATCTGTGAAATATTTATATTCAGTATTTGATGCTCTCCACTGACTAGCATCTGCGATGTGTCTCAACTTTGGATTATCTCCGTCGTCTGGCTTCACCCTATCCGCGTGCCATCGCATGAGCTTTGCTTCCTTAGGATCTACGAAATACCACTGCAGATGGGGAGTGATGGGAAAGTACCACACGACTTTCTGTGGATTTTTCTTTCCGGCCTTCTTATATCGTGAAGCATTGCACTTTGGGCAGATGGTTTTTTCCGCGTGCTCGTTCCGATATATGATGCAATCGTTGATGCATGCGTGGTATCTAATGTGCGGCAGATCAAGAGGGCACACGATTTTTTGGCCTCCTCGACACAAGTGGGACACATGCTTCCCTCGGGAAGAACTTTCTTTAGATACTTCAAAAGGTCATCCAGGCTTGCGTCTGTCCATTTGTTTTTTGCCTTCGTCTTGAGCAGTTCTAGTGTTAAACTCAAGCGGGTCACCTCGGGATCGCAACCATCATACAATGGAGTCTTCGAGTCTAGCTCCAGTTGCGCCAACTTGGCCTCCTCTCTAGAAGCAGCTCTGTCGCTAGTCGTCCTCTTGTGAAGCAGTTCTCGAACATGTGGGTCCCCCATGGCTGAAGTTAGTAGGGATGAAGACTGCGGTGTGTCCGCGTCTTCTCCGCCAGGTCCGGCCTCTTCTGCGCCATGTACGGCGCCATTTCTCACGCCCTCTTCTTCGGCACATTTTCGATCATCACTTCGTCTCGGCCCATGTCGTTATTGTCTGCCCCGTCGACGTCCTCATCATCATCGTCTTCAATTATCCATCGTGTATGGCCATCCATGAAACCATACATGAGCAGGTGCGCCTTGAAATTGCCAGCCTTAAAGGGGTCGAGCCATACTCTTCCTTTGCATTTACGACATGGACATAAAACCTCCTTCTGTTTTTTTTTCATACATGTCGTCCACCGCGGATTGCCAGTATATTTCCACCTTCCTTCCATGGACCTTCATGATTGCCTGCGCGATGCCAAATAATTATAACCACTTACATGCATGCAACAAATTCATACAAAAATTTGACATGACCTTCCCTAAACATAGGACATGTCGAGTTTGCCTGAAATTCGCCGAAACGGAAATGAATCGACATTTCGGCAAAACATAGACAACTCATGTCACGCACATTTCAACAAATACATAATATAGGCAACTCACACATGCCACACACACACAATCACATAGCTCGGTCCTATCGCGCGCGCGCACAAACACATACACATATTTCCATTATTGCATGTTGTCTCTTCTTTTTCCTCACCTATGTCGATAGAGATCAAGCCCACCAGTACGAAGATATATATTCAAGTCTCTTTCTTAATTAGCTAGTAGATCTAGATAGTGAGGTAACTAGGAAGAGAGAGAACAAGCTAGCTAGTGGAGGGCTAAAGTATTAAAGAGAGTGGTTAGGTAATTAATTAATGGAGGTGATGGTGGAGGGCAAAGAAAGAGAGAGGGGGTGGAGGGCATTAATGGAGGTGGTGGTGGAGGGCAAAGAATGAGAGAGGGGGAGGGAGGGCATTAATGGAGGTGATGGAGGGGCAAAGAAGAGAGAGAGAGGGAGGAGGGGGGAAGAAGAGGAGGTGGGGAAAAGGTGGCAGATATTTAGTGGCTAGCGACCATAGCAGTAGCGCTAGTGGGATAAGCGCGCTACTAGTAGCTAAACTAGCAGTAGCGCCGTTTCTTCCAGCGCGCTGCTATTAACTGGGGCCCACCAGCATAACCGTTGGAAATTAGCAGTAGCGCCCTTTTGACGAAGGGCGCTACTGCTATCTCAACTAGCAGTAGTGCTTTTGGCAGACACATGCTGCTGATATAAGGGTCCCACAAGCTTACCCGTAGAAACTTAACTGTAGCGCTCCCTGGAGTAAACGTGCTACAGATATTGTCTTAGCTGTAGCGCTTGTTTTCGGGCCATCGCTGCTAATTTATGCCGACCCTGGGGCACTCTTTGGCCCACTTAGCATTAGCGTTTGTTAACTAACACGGCGCTACAGCTAAATTCTACCAGTAGTGCCCTATTTCGTGTGCGCTACTAGTACTTAGTAGTAGCGTGTGGTCCATAACCGACACTATTAGTAACATTCTACCTATAAGCTTTTGCCTAGTAGTGTGTGGGTGACTAGTAGTGTTGATGACATCTCGTAGTCGATTACTATATGGTTTATTTGGTGGAAGATTATATGTTCAGATCCATTATGCTATTTAATATCTCTCTGATCTTGAGCATGCATATTATTTGTGAGTAGTTACCTTTGTTCTTGAGGTCACGGGAGAAGTCATGTTGCAAGTAATCATGTGAAGTTGATATGTGTTCGATATTTTGATGATATGTATGTTGTGATTCCCTTAGTAGTGTCATGTGAACGTCGACTACATAACACTTCACCATTCTTGGGCCTAAGGGAATGCATTGTGGAGTAGTTATTAGATGATGGGTTGCTAGAGTGACAGAAGCTTAAACCCTAGTTTATGCGCTACTTCGTAAGGGGCTGATTTGGATCCAAACGTTTAATGCTATGGTTATATTTTATCTTAATATTTTTCTCGTAGTTGAGGATGCTTGCGAGGGGTTAATCATAAGTGGGAGGTTGTTCAAGTAATAACAGCACCCAAGCACCGGTCCACCCACATATCAAATTATCAAAGTAGCGAACGCAAATCAAACCAACATGATGAAAGTGACTAGATGAAATTTCCGTGTACCCTCAAGAACGCTTTGCTCATTATAAGAGATTGTTCTGGCCTTTCCTTTTCCACAAAAGGTTGGGCTATATTGCTGCACTTTATTTACTGTTACCGTTACTTGCTCGTTACCAATTATCTTGCTATCAAACTACCTGTTACCGACAATTTCAGTGCTTCCAGAAATTACCTTGCTGAAAATCGCTTGTCATTTCCTTCTGCTCCTCGTTGGGTTCGACACTCTTACTTATCGAAAGGACTACGATTGACCCCCTATACTTGTGGGTCATCACTATACTAGACATATCGTTCAAAATAGTAACACAAATTCTTGAAAGCCAGTAACACAAAAGGACATCTTGAACACTGACCCCCAAATTCGCTTCAGCATCCGTTCAAAGATAGGGGGGGGGCAATATGCGGACAGTAAGAGAGATAAAGGGAAGAAGAGAAAATAGGAGGATGGAGACGCGGGGACCGGGAGGAGATTTTGTGGGGTTTTGAGTGGGTCGGGATGTCGGAGTCCTACGTGTCAGATGTCCGGATTCTCGCAAAGCCCTTCCTGTTTGCAGGAGAAAGTGCGTGTGATCCATCCGGCGAACCGATACACGCCCGAATTGGATGACGCAACTTGTTCAGACCGTGCAGTCCGGATGTATGCGGACGGTTTGAGATTTGGCTTTAGAGATGCCCTAAGACCCACAGAGAAACAAACAATAGTACTCAACCCATAAACAGAAAAGCAAAAAAGAAACGGTAGGATAAAAATAATGTGGCAAGGTGCGTCGTATGCTTCTAGATATTAGCACTCACAATAAAAAAATTATAGCATTAGATCCATCATGAAATATAGTTTTATATTATATTATTTGATATTGTAGGTGTTGATTTATATAAATTGGGTCAAAGATTACAAAGTTTAAATTTTGATGAAACTAATAGGAGAAGTAGAAATAATCAAACGGAGTAGTTAAAAAGAATCTTCTGTAGAGGGGGTGGTCGCCCAGGTAGTTGAGTGCTTCTGTTCCGCATGTAGCACGTTTTTACAGGTTTTGGTCGGGCTGCTGCTACATGATTGTGTGTCGTTTTTTCCCCAAAAGCAGCTACTGCCGAAATATTGGAAAATAAAATAAAGTTCATGATTTTATTAAATCATGAGTTTATAAAGTGTTTGAGCATGTAAAACTTGTTCAATATAAAAAGAACGCAAATTAAGTCAAATGTTCTTGAATTTTAAAAAATGTTCATGAATTTGAAAAATATTCTTAAATGAAAAAAGTCCATCTATTTTACAAACATATTTTTAATTTAGAAAAGGTACGTAAACTTGTTCAGGTAATTTGACAAGAATCAATTTTTTTTAAAGTGTTTAGGAAATGTAAAAAAGTTCATGAAATTTTAAAAACCTTTCGTAATTTTGAAAAGTTTTCATGCATTTTAAAACGTTCTGGAATTGTAAATAGAAGTTCATGTACCAAAAATATGAAAAGTAAAAGAAACCAAAGATGAACATGAAAAGGAAAATAAAAAATAATAACCCAAAAAAGCCTGGTAAAATTAGAGAGGAAAAATAAAAGAAAAAAAAACTATCATGACCTTCGCAAAACAGGAGGAGGCAGTTTTATACATCTGCCGTCCCAATATAGCGCGCGGGAGGGGGCGGGGGGGGGGGGGGGGGGGGGTGTTCGCATGACGGGCGCCGACCTTTGCACGAAATAGGAATATCGACTCCGGTTAGCCCTCACTAAGCTCGGTCACTAGCCGTGGAGCCTCTAGTTTTCCTTTGCCACATCTTACATGTGAAATGAGTATGATAAGTAACTCATTTAAAAATTAAATGGTGTTGGGGCACAATGTTTTACGTGTAATATGTCTACCATCTTGTAATATGTTGGTGACATATTTCCAATTTCCGAGAGTAATTTCAAAGGACAGCCTGTTTACATGTTTTATGCAAACATGCTCTAAGATGCATTTATTTTGGAGAAAGAAATTTTATGAAATCATCAAACTAATCAAAATTAATAAGCCCAGCTTATGTAACAACAAGTTGACAGAACATCGACGATACACACAGTCGACACATACACCAACACAAAGATAAAAAATACATAAATATTAAGAGGAACAAAGGTCACAAAAGTCATCTTAAGGTGAAACACTATCTAGTGTCTAACTTTTTTACGAGGGGTCATCTTGTATCTGTTAGCATAATAGCAAATTGCACATTCTGAGCTTAGGCCTTGTACACATGGATACATCCACTTGGCACCCTGAGGGCCCTGTCAATTATTTGTGGGATAAGAGAACCAACATGCAAAACCCCAATAGAAGAGGCATATCTTCTCTTACCATGCTTGTCTCTTGGACAATTTTGAATGAGAGTAACTCCCGCGTTTTCCGGCAACAGAGAACCCCGCCGCGAATCTTTCTCAACATCATCAAAGATGAGGTGAAACTTTGGATCACCGCAAGTGCTAAGAAACTAGGAAAAATTGTATTGCACGAGTAGCTGCCAGGTGTTGTTTTGATGGGCACGTGTGTAAACTCTAAAAAAGCAACCATTCATGAAGAACGGAACGCCATACCATCTTGTCATGTGACCGATGTAACATACGGATATGTTATTGTTTGTTCAGCACTGCTATACATACAATAAATTCGGTATCAGTTTGGTACTACATTGCATAGCAACCTTCGATGTACCAAACCAAATGAAGGGAATTCGCTGGATTGAGGAACGTAAAAGAATCGTAGCTTCAAGTGTCGTCTGCACAACACTTCCGGTTAGCCCCCACTATCGCCTAAACAAGTAATACATTGAGAGTTGCCGATGATTTTTTTCCATAATATGCTTGGCAGAAACGCCACATCATTTCTTTTTCAAGGGCTATAATTCCTTGAAATTTCTTATTACATTCAAAATATTACGACTAGTATAAATAGCGTCGGTTGGGCATTGATCAGTTTGCTGGTCTGAAAGATAAGAGCTTCCGTGTCTTCTGGTTAGTCGAGTCCTCCTCGAACAACAATGCTATGTAAGTGGCATGTGTGCCATCGCCTTCCAGGGCCTTGATGACGAGCCGATAATTTACGCCATGTACGATCTGCTCCACACCATTCACCACCTTCTGGAACCTGAGCCCGTCATTTTCCTCTTGTTTCGTGTCCTCCAATACTGCCCACTTGCCAAGCTCCTGGATATGTGGGTCGTTAAAGTTCTTGATCTTCTCCCAGCCCCCAAGGGTTGCTGTGGTTGGTGTAGCAATGGCATAGATGATGGTGGCAATAGACACAAGGAGGAGAATGGTTCTCATGGTTGTCGGGGTTGTTGCGATATGGCTTTGGATCAATCGATGTGCTTTGTGAAGTCTGATTTGTAATTAACAATGGTTGTGCTGATGGGCAAAGAAGACGCAATATATATACTGGCCTGAGCTTGGCAGCACTACAAGGCAGGAATTAATTACAAATATATCCATTTCATACAATTTTGCTTTTTTGGAATATATTAATTTGATGCATATCATATAATACTATAGTTGTATTCTGTTAATGTACATAAAATGCTTCTCCCTTAAGACATCAACCCAAAAAAGAATGATAAATTGTCCAAAAATAGAAAATATTAATTATAAATAATTCATATTAGGCCGATAATGAATACATGATTAGCATAACTAAGGAGTAATTACTGAATTCACCTGTTCTTATAGGGCTAATTGCAAAATCTATTTATGCGGACTCGGTGTCATCTGTTGTTGCACAGAATATTGAGGTACATGTAAGAAAATCTTAGGTGATTTAAGATAAAAAAATCACAATAAATTCAACACCTCCAATACCCAAAAGTTCATGTTTATCTTGTATATCTAAATAGCTAACGCCATCACTAGATTTCTCTCCCCATGCAGTCTTCTACTTCACCTTAATAGTTCACAGTTGCCATTTCGAAAATGTGTATCATCAAAAATCCACGCGTGTTACTCATAGGTTCCAATTTTGCATTAGTTTGTCCATGCAAACAATGACAGATCGTCAAGTCATGCATGAATATTTTTCAGGAGAATCAAGTCATGCATGTCAGTCACAAGTTAATTTATTTGTGTGATCATACACAGTATTTGTTGGATACTTGGAAAAAAATATAGTTCACACTTCACTTTTTTTGCCAAAAGATTGTGTTGTGTTAAGTTCAGTTCAAAAGTTTTTATCTTCTTACACACCATTCCACGTACTGTGTAGTTTCTTTTTAAAGATGTAAATCGAGAAAGCTCTTGCATTTCTTTGCTTCAATTAGTTTTATTAGTTGTTTTTAATCATCTATTTATGCATATCTCTTAATATGATTTGTGGGTTCCATCAGCAATGTACATGGCATCATCTAGTTAAATGTGAGTACAAACACAATTAGAGTTCATCCCCGTAGCGACTTATTTTTATGTGGTAAAGGGATTCCACTCATTAAGGAATAGTGTTTCAATCCTTATTGATCACATGAGAGCATCTACAACCACAGTGTCCTAATTTCACCCCCTAGATGTCGGTAGACGGGGAGAGAGGATCAGACCCCCGCGTTCACTCGCTCCCCCCCCCCCCCCCCCCCGCGGGCGACGAGCGAACCCCCCAAGTCCCCCCTCTTCTCCGGCTCCCCTCCCCACCGCTCTCCCCTCCCGCCGCCGCCGGCATGGTCGTCGGGCCCTGCTCGCGCGGCGCTGGCGGCGGCAGGCTGTCTTTCCCCGCGCGCGCGTAGGGGGGCACGGGGGCCTCCCGATGGCGGCGGTGTGGCTCGGCTGCGTGGATCCCGCTGGCTACGGTTCCTTCGATGCGGCAGCGCGGCTATTGGTCGCGGGGCGGCGTGGCGGTGCTGGTGGCTGGTGGCGCCCGCGCGGCCCAGATCTGGGCCCTTTTGGGCCCCATCTGGGCTGGGCGGGCCGGCGGCTCGACGCATGGCGGCGTGGCTCCCTGGTGGTAGGGGCGAGGCGGTGGTTGTCTGCGGCCGGTGGCGGCTTCGTCGGTCGTTGAGCTGCAGCGGGGTGGCAGGGGCTGTCCGGATCCGGTCGGATCCGACCGGGCCGTGGGCCTGGTAAGCCCGTGTCGTCGCGTCCGGTCGGCTCCGCGTTCGCGGGGGAGGCTATCCCTCCCGTCGGCTGCGTTGTGGATGCCCCCGAGCCCCTTGTCTCCTTGTTCGTCTTCCAGGTCTCGTGTCGGTGGTCTCGGTGAGACGGCGTGGGAAGCTTCTCGATCGTGTTGGCGCGGGATGGTGGTCGGTATGGTGGCGGGCTCCGGCGCGCCCGAGGTGAAGGGTGGGATCGGGAGAAATCCTGGTCGGCCTGGCCGACACCGATGCGGTTGCGCCTGTGGGTGCCGCCGGACCTTCCTGGAGGGCGTCGGGGCTACCCTTTCCTTCTCCTCACCGTGTACCGGGGGAAACCCTTGGCAACAGCGTCGCCATTATCACATCCCTCCTTGGAGGTGTTGATTGGTACCGGCGCTTCGGAGTCTAGGAGCTTGGTGGGAGATCTTCGGTGGGCGTAGCGGTCACGGGGCTTCTTCGTTTTTGTTGATCCGCCGTTGTCGGCATTTGTTCCTTTTGTATTTTCTCTCTCGTTTCTTTTGGGCGTGGCTGTGCTGCTTCCACCCCAGCACCTATCTTCGGTTGTATCGGTGTTGGTTGCTTTGTAATACAAAGCGGGGGGAAACCCTTTTTTCGTCAGATGTCCGTAGACGTGTCCAGACGCGTCCCTAGGCATCGCCTGATCACCCCTCATTTATGTGCGTCCATAGTCGTCTCTGTCGTAGGAAAACACCCCATACAATATAATGCAACATAGATCAAATGTCGTAAATTGGTATAGCACATAGTTCATACGGGACATAGCAAACTAGGACATATCATAGTGGAGTTCCTCATATATGTCATCTGACTATCAAAATTAGACATGTTCTGCTGGTTAAAATCGAGCGATTGAGGGAGTTCCCCATGCCACCCTTATCATTGTCATTGGCCGTGTCCGGTTGGTAGAGATTGTAGTGCTCGAAGACGACATAGGGGTTGAGAGCAGATATGCTCGGTGCCGAAGCTAGAGGTGTCGGATGGGGCCCCGTCTCCTCTTCCTCCTCCTCCTCCTCTTTGGGGAGAAAGCCGGCGAGGGCATAGACGACCTGGTTTGCTCCGTCGCGAGCATACGCACCGACTGGGCTTGCCACTTCGCCATGATCCGGGCATGGATATCAACTAGGTCCTTCTCCGTTGTGGCCTTCTCCTCCACGGGCTTGTCCGGCGCGGCACAGTGCAACTCGCATTCTGTAGAAGGCATGCCTTGGCCTTTTTCACAGTGGGCATGTCCACGCTGTTGGGACCGAGTGACCTACATAAGCAATATTATGACCACGTGTAATCTTATAACTAAGAAGATATATTATTCGGGGGACCGAGTGACCTACTTGAGATACGAAAGTGTCGAGTCCATCTCTGTGCGTCCGCACGCGCGCGAGCGAGTCCGGCCTTCGACTGTGCTCGGTGCGGCCGGGCCTACCGTCAACACTGACATTTCTGAGCTTCTTCTGATTTTATCATTATATTATAGGGATGAAAACGGAGCGAAAACAAACAAAACTGAGTGATGCCACATTTATTTTTATATTTTTTACGAAAGCAGAAACTTACACAGAAACCCTGAATACAAATACATAAACGAATACTGCGGAAATGAAAATGAAGCAAATACAACACGGACACAGACACAAAAGTGAAGTGTTCATCGGAACTTAAGATCCACAGAGCTATTCAATTGATAAGGTGATTACTAAATATTATAATATATCGGGGCTATATAATAGGATATGTCCTTTTTTACGAGTATATAATAGGATATGCAGCGACGGAGGCGTGGTCGCTTACGGATTAGGATTCTGCTCATGTGCTGTCATGTTTAACATATTATAATAGGACTATAGAAGTTGAGCCATGTGGGCAATTCAGCTCATCGTATGTAGGGCTTAATTGTGTATTCGTTGGGCTGCGAAATAGTGTGCTCACCTTTAAAACGTAAAGTTCCATATGAGCGGAAACGAAACTTTTCTTTTTCCGTGCATGTTCCACAGGAAAATATCGCTCTGTTTTCATTTTCGTTTCCGCATAAAAAATTCCATTTTCATTTTTCCTTTCCATTGTTATATTTCCTCCGAAAAAGTGGAAAGTTTCCACCCCATTTCATCCCTATTATATTATATCGCACCGTTTGGTTACCTAGTTTTACTTTTTAAATAAAAAGGTAAGAAAAAGCCTTCTTCCGAAAGAAATAAGCCTAATGCCAGCCACGGACACGCAGATGTTAGCATCAATAAACTTCACCCAGCCTAGTCCAACAGTATCCAGGTACACGCACTTTGCGAATGATGTCGTTACGGATATACTTTTCCATATTCAGCAACGAAAGAGACAGTAATGTCCGATCGATCGCCAGCAAGCTTTATCTTTGCGTCGACGCAGGTTGGGACAACAACTAATTTCCTAGTAAAATATCTAGATATTTAGTCGCGGCTGACGACGACATGGAGAGGCTCTGGAAAATTAAGCGTCCATCCCGGTTCCTGTCGCTATGATTACGCTGCGTGTAGATCAACCGGGCAATTAAGTAGGTGGGAGACAGAATAGCGACCGGTCGACATGTTGTGTACACTGAGATCAAATTTGCACATGCATCCGTTGATTAGGACGGCCCATTCCTGCGGGTATCGGATTTCTGTTTCTGTTTTTGTGAATTCTTCTAGAAACACCGAGTATAGAAAAGTTACATGTCCTGGATCGTAAGCAACTGCGCATTGTAATCTTCATTTTTGTAGCTAATTAGCTAGCTCATGGTCAGACACACTTAAACAATTAGCTTCTCTAGGAACATTTTTCTGAAACTTTTCATACTGTGTGCCCCATTCGATTTGAAATCTAAAAAAAAAATCAGAAATTTTTTCTTTTGTCATAGTACTATATTTCTGAAACATTTGTTACTGGATCCAGACGTACAAAGCCATAAGTTTGGACCAAAACTCAATGGGTTGACATGGCCCTTCCTACAGGATAACAATGATAGTACAGTAGGTCATCGTCCCTAACTAATTGTTCAGCCTCCAATTCAAAAACCGCGCGCTGAGGGAAGCTGGCTTTGTGTTGCACACTCGGAACTTGAACTAGTGCAGAATCGGGGTATTTTACAGGTCAACTTGGACACTCGGAACTTGACCACGGGACACGCCACTGAGAAGTCAAATCCCAACCCAGCAGGATCTTTATCAGATCATCTACCATAACAACTAATGCAATTTGTGCGATGCAAGAAAAACAACCCGGCAATAATTCAGAACGAATCGAATCTACCCAACCTCCTCTTTTTTAAAAAAAAAAATCTGCCCAACCTGCTGTTTGCGTGATGCCATTGCCCGACGACGCTCCCCGGCGGCGCCGCCCGCTCTCTGCTGCCACGTTTGCTCCGGCGTAGGCCATTCAAGTCCGCTTTACCAATTCAATGAACTTTTTCCCCGGCTTATCATAACGTGTCGCGCTCGCGTCCTACCTAGAACAACGTTGCTCGTATCCGTCCGGAGACAGTGGAAAATCGTACCCGGCCATTGGTTGCCTGCCCGGTCAGGTGTCACTGAACTTGTCCAGGTTCCGTGACTTCAGGTTCATCCTCGGTCGAGTGACTGTGCAGTGACTCGATGGTGCCCTGGCGCTCGGGCAAGATCGGAAGAGAGTGTCGTGTCAGTGGCAAGAGAGACCGACCTTCCGTTGGAAGTGCCAAGTCCACCTATGCGTCCGACCGAGTCCGGGCTCTGATGGTGCTAGGCGCGATCGGTCATCCGATGACCTGCTCGACAGTCGTTGACGCTGACGCCTCGAAACATGCTTCCGCCCCGCTTTATAGATAAAGCAACGTAACAAAATACACCGCTGAGCGATACAGTGTGGTGAGGAGGCCCTCTTACAAAATAGATCAAAAGATACATCAATAACCTTGAACAAGCTAACACCTCGCCGAGATCCGACAGATAACTCCTGAGCTCCACGACAACGCCCCCAAGAGGGTGACGGCGCGCAGCATCGCCGTTGCCGAGTGCAAGCAAACAGACATAGGTTTCCACCCGGAGCCCTGGCATAACGAGACCCTCAACGATGACTCCAAGAAGCAAACGGCACCCACAGGCGCCGTCGACGCCGGCGCCAAATAGCGTGAAGCTTTCACTCGCCAATGCCACCAGGAGGAGTGCCGATCACCACCTCTACGAGGGCCAGCCGTCCACACCAGATCTGGGCACTGCCAAAATAGCCCCGAGCCTCCCACCACTCCACCCCTTGCCGCCCACACGACCAAGAAGTAGAGTCACCACCGCGACCACGGGGCCTGCCAGAAAGCCAACCGTGAAGCCCGCCATCCGAGACCACTGTCCCGGCATCCATGGCCCCAGACACCACCGGTCATCCACATCATGACCCCCCACCACGGTAGTAGGAGTAAAAGGGACCTCCTTTCACTCCTAGCCCGACATCAGTCACCGGGTCTGGGTTAGCACCTCCACAGTAGGAGGCGCCCACACCTGCCTCCCCTGCCAGTCCCGGTGGATCGTGGGAATGTAACCCAGTGGCTGCCGACGGTTACCGCCAAGCAAGCTCGAACGACGCTATGCCTATGGTCTCCGGAGTCGATCCGTCCGACGACACGGCAACACCCGAAGAGCCCAGCTCGGACCGACCCCATGGACAAGCATCAGACACGAGAAGCACAACGCGAAGGAAACCAACGCGGATCGAGTCAGCCCATCGTAACCATGCGCTAGCCGTCGACGACCACCACGAACCAGATCCACGCCGCACGCCAAAGACGTCCACGACCCGGATCGCGCCGCCGTCAAACCGCAACAGCCGCGCCGCCCCATCGCCAACCGGAGAACCCGGGAGACGCCGCCACCGACCACCACCCGGACCAAGCCCATCCTCACCTACCAAGAGCGGAAGCTCCGATCCGCCTCGGGCCCAGATCTAGCCCGCCCGAGCACGGACCCTAGGTCCCAACCATCACCGGCTCGGAGCTAGGAGAAGAGAAGACGCCGCCACCGCCCGCACCCCACCAACAAGCAGCCGCCACCGCCGCTCGAGCCACCGAGGCCGCGCCGTTGGCCGATGCCACCACCGAGATCCGGAAGAGCCAGAGCAAGGCAACGCCACACGAGCCCCATCCTGCCCAGCTCGTCCCCCGGCTGACCACCACCACCGCAGAGGAACAACCGGGGCCACCAACCCTCGCCGCGCGCAGCCCGTGCCCTCCGCCGCCGCTGAGGCCAGAACGGACCTGGCCACAATCCGCCGCCAGCGCAGCCGATGCGCTCCACCAGTCGGGCCGGCGTATCCAGACCGCCCGTGCCCAGCCAAGTCGTGCAGCCGCCACAGACCCAGCACCCGCCCACGCCGCCGGCGCGGCCATCCCCCTTGCTGCCACTGTGACCCGCACCGGCGCCGCGTTCCAGGAGATCTGCCGCATCCCGCGCTACGACGGGCCACCGAGAAGGGAGAAAGGCCCCGCCGCCACCTACGCCGACCGGGCTTTGCCCGGTCGACGCGCGCCGGCGACGACGAGGGGAATGGAGGGGCAGGGAGGGCTGCTGGTGGCACAGACTATGGTCCCCCCCCCCCCCCCCCCCCCGCTCGCGGGAACGAGCAGCGTCAACTTGTTGACGCTGACGCTCTAGAGCTTCTTCTGGTTAACAAACGTGTGTCAAATATTTGTTGAGTTTTTTTTGAGGAATCACCGCGGGGGAGAGGGGTTCCCCACTTGAATATATTACTCACGGATAACCCAGCCGTAGTCGGTTACAAAGTTGCAGAATTACATGGAGTCTCGTCCCCTCCCTCGTCCCCTCCCTCGTCGCACCCGTAGGCGACAGGGAGGGCTCCCTCGTCGCACCCGCCGGTCCCCCTCTCCCCCGCCCTCCCCCCTCGCCGCCGCCAGAGGGCGCGGCCGGGCAACGCCTGGCCGGCATCGACGGCGGCGGGGCTCATCTCCTCCTCGCTATGGGGTGCTGCGGCGGGGCGGCGTCCTTGCGCCAGGACGGCACGCCGACGTGGGGCGGGTCGAGGCAACGGCGACGCTCTGTTTCCCTGCGGTGGCGGGGCGCGGGTGGGCGACGGCCTGGAGAAATCCGCGATGGAGGGGCGTGCTGCACCGCTGCCCGATCTGGATCGGATCTGGCCCGATCTGGGTCATGGTTGTTGTAGACGACGAGGGCTGCGCTCGGCATGGGCCAGAGGCCTCTGCTGCGTCTTGCGGTGGCAGCTGAAGGCAGCTGGTGGATCTGGTAGCCTCCTTCCCCATGTTCGGTGTACTTCCTTCCGTACGGACCTGGGTCGCCTCGTGTGGCTTGCTGGTCCTCGATGCGGATGGAGCTGGGGGTGGGATTCAGATCGGGAGAAATCTTTCGCCAGCCCTAGTCGGCGACGGCGGCGGCGACGCCCGAGGGCGCCGTTTCTTCTCCATGGAGACGTTCGTCGGATCTGCCTATACCTCCACCACGCCCTTTTGTCTCCCGGGTGAAAGCCCTAACTGCGGTGGGCGGCGACGGCGTCTTTGGCGTCGTTCCCTTCTTGAAGGCGCCGCCTTGGGAGCTATGTGGCTGGTGGACACCGTTCGATTGGCATTGGAGGCGATCTGGATCAGGAGGTGGTGCGACGTGGCATCTACGCGACGATGATGGCGGGACCCGGCGGCATGGTGCAGTAGTGTCTCGGCGTCGGATGCGTGACGATGGACGTGCGTAGGAAGGTGGCACTGTCTGGCGTCGTGGTGGCGTCGACGGCAGGCCTGACATGGTCGATGCATCAGTGCCTGCTCTGAAGATGGATCGGTGGAAGACGGTGGCGGCGGACTATGAGAGTGTGCCGGACCGGTATGTGCCTCAGACCCGGCAGGCGGCTTGGGTGGGGCCTCCGGCTTTAGATGTTAGGCTTTGCTGCGAGGTCTGTTTGGTATTTGGCCCGGACTATCGGCATCCTTTCATCAACTAGATAGGAGTAGCGACAAATGTTGCCAAGATGGTGGCTTCAGGCTTACTGATGTATTACTTTGTAAGGTCTTTATGAATAATTAATAAAATGGCTGCATGCATCGTTCAGATGCAGAGGCCGGGGGTCATCCTCCTTTTCTAAAAAAAAAACGTGAGGAGAGGAATATCCACCACATGACGACGGTTCCCTTTTGAGCTGTTTTACATAGTCTATGAGACCAAAAGTCCAAGTCCTTAATCATGAGTCTAACAAAGGTAGCAGAATGTAGATCTACGAAGCGGAACGTTTTTGCATTCCTGGCATCCCAATTCTTACAAAGGATGTTACGGATCGTCGTAGTGCCAAAAACCAACTACGCAGATATTCAAAAAGTTCGTTAATTTAAACTAGTAGTACTATATTCCACTCTCAGCAACTCCACTGCTAGCGTATGTACGTGCATAAACTGGCCGGCACTGATATTTTCCGATAGTTCATCTGGAAAGGGCACTTATATTTTCCGCTAGTTGAGAAAAATAAGGAGCACCCGCACCGCAGGCATTGTATTTGGTAGGGAGAACATAGCCAACTGACAGACATAGCAACACTCCAACTGGTGATAGGTATTGCCGTATTGGTGTGCGCGACAACTGATCTCTGCCGAAGAAACACAACTGTTCAAGTAGTATTGGCTTCCACAACTAGCAAGAAGTTGGCCAGCTGTGAGCGCGCCCACCGTTCTGCCAACATAATCTTCTTGTGCAAGTTCGAGAGTTGGAGCCTTGGAGGGGCTATCCCAACCCAGGAAGAACAAAAATCCTCGACCCAGGCTCACTTTGGGATGGGGCCGAGGGCATTACCGACTACAGACCGATTAGCCTCATACACGGGATTGCAAAAATTATTGCTAAGATCCTAGCGATACGACTGCGTCCGCACATGGATGCTTTAGTTTCCAATGCCCAGAGTGCCTTCATCAAGCGAAGGAGCATCCACGATAACTTCATGTATGTGCCTAATCTCGCATGCCGGCTACACAAAAGCAAGACCACATCACTCCTGTTCAAACTTGACATCTGCAAGGCCTTCGATTCGGTGCGTTGGGAATATATTCTTGATCTCCTACGTAAAAGGGGATTCCCGTGCAAGTTTCGCCGCTCTTCTCAACTCATCATCGTCCAGGATTCTACTCAATGGGGTGGCCGGCCCCCCAATCTTCCACCGCTATGGGTTGAGGCAAGGGGACCCCCTGTCACCTCTCTTTTTTGTCATCGGTATCGACCCCCTTCAACAACTCGTTCAATTGGCCACAAGAAATGGGCTACTCCACAAGATTTTAGGTAGAGGCACTATTCTGCGAACCTCCCTATATGCGGACGATGACGCAGTGTTCATGGCGCCCATTAAGAGAGACATTGATAACCTTGCTGCCATTCTCAAAGGCTTTGGTGAGGTCACAGGCTTTTAAACCAACTTTAACAAGAGCTCAGTCGTTCCAATCAAATGTGCACACCTCAACCTCGAGCATATCACCCAAAGCTTACCGGCGGCAAGAACACCTTTTCCGATGAGATATTTGGGGCTACCACTCTCTGTGTGGCAACTCAAGAAAGTGGACTTTCAATTCTTTGAGGACAAGGTGGTGGCCAAGCTCATTCCTTGGGAGGGTAACAACATCACCACCATTGAGCGCACCACGTTTGTAAAATATTCTCTCGCATCGCAAGTGGTTTACTATATCACGCCATTTAGAGTCCCCCCGAGCACCATACAAAACGCAAACAAGATTCAGAGGGCTTTCCTTTGGTCTGGAGCAGACAAGACGACCGGTGCCAAGTGCAAGGTCAACTGGGACATGGTATGCCGGCCTTTCCAGAGGGAAGGTCTTGGAGTTCTTAACACAACAAAATTTGCGAGAGCCCTAAAACTGAGATGGCCTTGGTTCGAGTGGAAAGAACCAACGAGAATGTGGGTTCGCATGGGAAACCCTTGCGACGAGATGGACCTGAACCTCTTCTACGCATGCACAACAATCACGATTGGTAACGGGGCGAGAACCCCCTTCCGAGAAGCTCCTTGGGTACAAGACCGGAAGCCAATGGAAATCGCGCCCCTTATCTTCGAGGCTTCCATGAGGAAAAATGGAAAGTCAAGGATGCACTCCTCAATGATGCTTGGATCTCCAAGATCAAGGTCAAAATAAACTTCACGGTGGAGCACATTAGGCAATTCGTAAATCTTTGGGCCCTCGTCAATGGATTCCATCTTGGGGGGCACATCGAGGATGAGATCATCTGGAAGCACACGGAGAACGGACAATACTCGTCGGCCACCGCTTACTTTGCCCAATTCTTGGGCACCACATACTTTCCGATGCCACATGCGGTGTGGAAAGCCTGGGCGCCACCTAAAGTTAAGTTCTTCGCGTGGCTGGCTATCCAAGATAGGATTTGGACTGATGATAGATTGGCAAAACGTGGGTGGCCAAATTGCGACCTTTGTCCCCTTCAGAAGAGAGTGCAAGAGTCAGGTGCTCACCTCTTCTACAAGTGTAGGTTTACCCTTCGCCTTTGGACTTTGATCAATGAATGGCTGCATATTGAGCACCTGGACACGTCTACATGGCATCTTGAGCAATCGGTCAAAGATTGGTGGGTCAACCGCTCCAACAACACCATACCAAATCTCAAGGCACGGGCCTCCCTTACCATGCTAATATCATGGGTTGTCTGGAATGAACGAAACGCAAGGGTCTTCCGCAACAAGTCCTCACTGCCAACAATCTTACTCAACAACATCAAGATCGAAGCTAGGCTTTGGGTCACCGCCGGCGCCAAAAAGTTAGGGACCATCATTCCGGGGAAGTAACATCCTTGTACGCCGCGGGCTTGTAACAAAAACTTTATTTTCCCTCCTTAATTAATATATGGGGCAAATCTTTTGCCCGTTTCAAAAAAAAAATCATTCGAACCATGAAATTCAAGAGAAATATCGTCGGAATCCGGGAATTTTCCCATGTTCTGGCCTGGTCCGGACGGCTGGGAGCACAGGTGCCGCATGACGGGAGCAAGCGACGGCGAGACGCCAGTGAGGAGCTTATCCAAAACCGAAACAGGGGCGATGCATCCACACTCCATAAACAGAAACAGAAACGGAAGCAGAAAGTTGTTGCGACATATACAAATCATCTATGGATGGATAAGCAGAAAGTTGTCGGTACATTGCCTCCGGCGCATGGCGTTTACCGGCGGTTTACTGATTCGGAACTTTTTCCCGCGGCCGGCCTGTCGGTCGCCCTCGCGTCCTACCTGGACACTGGAAAATCGTAGTACGTACCCATCGATTGCCTGCCCGATCAGGTGCCACTGAACTTGTCCAGGTTCCGTGGCAGGCAGATCTTCCAGCCCGGATGACTCTGCACTGACTCGATCATGCCCTGCTGCGCCGGCAAGAGAGTTCCTTCTGCTCGTGTCAGTGGCATTCGTGCGTCCGTGCGCGCGACCGAGTCCGGCGTCCGAAAGTGCTCGGCGCGGGCATGTTGGCGGCGCTGACGTTTCAGAGTTTCTGGCTAGCAAATGGATATTTGACGAGCTTGTTAGGACGTACTACCAGCTCGTCAGATATTCAACGAGTACTTTATTCCACCATCAGCAACCCCACTTGGTTTGTTTGCTTAGCAGCTACTACATGCCCAACGCATCCAGCGTACGTACACAGTCACAGACGGCGGTTCTCAACAGAAGATCTTAGAGCAACTCTAGCAAACCCTTCATATTACGGACCTTATATCGTGTTTACAGTTCGCGGTTTTCTTCGGATACGGGCCGAAAACAGCCGCGGCAGATTAGAAACTGAATATGAACCCACAAATTTTAAAAACACACATTGACACGTGAAATTGAAATAGTTCATAGCAGTTGATCATCTTTAAAAGTCATACAAACTAGAAAAGGTACATATAATATTTGGAGGCCATGTGCTACCGTAACATTAATGTACAAAAATTACCTCACCGGGGCCGGGGGATTGCGGTGGTGACGCTGCGGCGGCAAAGGAGCTCAGTCGTCGTTGTCGGAGACGAAGTTGACGTAGACCTCGTCCTGTTGCTTGACTATGAGGCGCCATTCTTCTTGGTTGGCGGCGAACTCCTGCGCCACTGCGAGCCCCTGCTCGAGGAAGATCTAGTCGATATCAGCGTCCCGCCGACGCCGCTCCTCCTTCTCGCGCGCAAAGCGCACGACGATGGCCACCTCAATGGCGTCCGCCTCCGTCGGGGGAGGTAATCCTCCGGCCCGATGATGCCCCGTCGCTCCGTCTCCGGCTCCGGCTCCGGCTCCCTCTTCACCGCGCGGAGCGGCAGGAGATCCTCCGGCTCTCTTTTGAGCGGCGTGAGCGGCGTCCGCGAGCTCGAGGCACAGACGAAGGAGTTGCCCACGGCGGAGGAGCACCTGCCTGTGGTCATACTCCTTCGTCTCGCAGCGGAGGAGCGATGGCGGCGGCTCTAGGCCGCGGTTCGTGTATCTCTTCACGGCGCGCTTCCTCGCGGCGTCGATGGGGACGCACCACTGCCGCTCAGGGTCGTCGTTACCGTCTGTCGTGGGAATGACCCTGACAATAGTACTAGGGGGTACGAATGGAGGGACGAAGTCTAGCTACGGCTCAGTTGTTTCACTCGGATGTGTACGAGTTCAGGCCCCACTCGGAAGTAGTAAAAGCCCTAAGTCTCGAGCCCGGAGGCTGGTTTGTTTTGCTTATGGGGGAGTATGAGAATACAAGTGTCGGAACCTTGCTACGGCGTCCGGTGGTGGCTTATATAGAGTGCGCCACCACCAGCCGAGCGCCGCAATAAATGCTAGTTAAAGCTACGTTACAGGAACTGTTGCTTTAACTAGAGTGTTACTGGTAACGCACGATTGATTAATCCCAGCGGACGTCTCTTCATAATACTCAACGCTACGTCTCCTGAACTGTTGAGTTCCCGTTGACCGAGTGGCTGTGGCCGTTCGAGTGTGTCTTCAGGCGCGTCCGAGTGACTCTTCAGGTCTGACCGTACCGTGTGCACTTCCATCTCTGGAGTTTCAATGTCGATGAGGGTCCCTAGGTGGACCAAGAAGTCAGCCTTGTGACCCTACCCATGGTAGACGACCTCATCAGTAGCCCCCGAATCCGTGAGGTTTGAATGGTCGGGTGATTGACATTCGGGAATGCCAACGACACCTCGGAGGTGCTTCAAAAAATGACCTGGATCATTTCTCACCCGGCTCCAAATCTTTACGGATTCAGGATTATCATTCCTTGGCCGAATGACTTAATTTGCATATTCGATGTTATCTTTGTAATTGAAGTGTTTCTCTGGAGAAACGATCCGAATGTACTGTTATTCCGTCCGAGTGTCTCGTTATAGACTGCTTGGTCATTCGGTTTATAAATGAATCGTCAGGCGATCCGGAGCGCTGAGCTCTCCTCTTATAAGGCATGAAGAGGTCTTCGCGCGTTCGAAATCGCGGAGGGCGCGCGCAGACGTGCAATGAAACGGTTATTCCGCGGGATTTGGGGGTAGTGGGCACGACACCTCGATAACCGCGCCGCGATTTTCGCCACGTGTCTTTGAGAGCCTGAACAGTGGATCCGCGGATCTCTCTCCGTTTGCGGATTGACGGCCATAGATTTCGCCCAATTTTTATTATAAGCGGCAAGGGCACTGTGCGAGGGGGAACAGATCTCGCTTCTCCTTCCTCCCTTCGGCTTCTCCGACGCCAGCTACCACGCTCCACAGAGAACTCCGTCGCGAGTCGAGCCCAGTATCGCCAGAGATGAGCCACGCGGCGACCGCGAAGGCCGAGCGGGCGAAGAGAGGCTCGCGCGTTTTTCCTCAAGCGCCAGAGCGTCGGCGGGATGGACTCAAGGCGAATGGATGGTGTCGCGGGTCACCAAGGCCCGGTTGCTAGAGATGGAGGAACAGGGTCTCCTGGCCAAAGGGAGCTGGCGGCTGCCGGAGGCGGGCGAAGATGATCCTTCGCCGCGGGGGAACGAGCGCGTTCTCTTGGTGACTCACCTCGAACGAGGTTTTTTCCGTCCGCCCCATCCGTTCTTCCGTCGCTTCTTGGATTTCTTCGGTGTTCAGCTTCACCACATTCCACCCAATGCCATGGTGTACCTAGCTGCTTTTGTTTCTTTGTGTGAGAATTTTCTGGGCTGCCACCCTCATTGGGGCTTGTTTAAGCACCTGTTCACTTGCCAGGTGATGACCGTAAAGAAACCCACTCGGTCAGAGGATAAGACCAACGTGGTCCAACTGTGCGGGGGATTGGGTATCCAGCTGCGGGGCAAGGTCTGCTTCCCAGAGATCAACTTTCCCGACTCGGTGAAGGGCTGGCAGGAGAACTGGTTCTACTGCCAGGATATTCCAGTCGGAGAGAACCAACCAGGACTTCCTCTTTATACATCGAAACGCATTCAGTCACTTCCCAGGCTGACTGTAACCAAAGAAGAGAAAGTAGACGTAGACATCCTGGTGATTGCTCTGGTAGCCTTAGTGCAGAAGGGCGTCAACGGACTGGACTTGCTTGAAGTTTTCTTTCAGAGGAGGATCCAACCATTGCAAGCTAGAGTCCATCCCATGTGGGAATATACCGGAGCAGATGAAATCACTCGGACGCACCCTGAAGAACTTGACGCAGAGACGGTTGAAGCCAAGATCAAAGCAGTCACTCCAGCGCGAGATTACCCCAGGGGGAGCAGGCTGGTGCTTCCACTCTCATCAAAAAATCCGCCGAATGAGGTAACTTCAGAGGACCTGTTATCCGAATGATATTGTTGTTCTTGTCGAGTATCAGCTTGATTGATTTATTTTCCATTCGGCAGGCTTTCGTGGGCTTGATTAGTGAGATTCCAGTCGTCAATCGAGGTCCGATTGATGTGGCGAGTGATACAGACCTCGCGGGAGATTCAACCTGAGTGGAGGAAGAGGAAGAAGGCGGCGACGATGAAAATGATGACGACGAGGAGGGATCGGACGGGAGCTACGAGGTGGAGTCCTCGCGCTCAGAAGACCGCGTGCCCGAATCCCGCTCCAAGTCACGCCATGACCCGGGGGTTGCTGGCGGCGGTCCGAAGGCGTCAAATGTCGTCAAGCTGACTGCCAATGCTCCCTCGACCCGTAATTCGAAGCGTGGTCATGCGGAACTGGCTTCGTCGCCTGAGAAGGTTGCGAAGCAAGCCAAAGTTGTTCCAACAAAACCCCGGAAGGCGGTTCCCATTCCGAGGATCAAGATGACCATCCCAGTTGCTTCAGCGTAAGAACTTTCACTCGAAGATTATTGTCGAAATCCATCCGAGTGAGTTTTAAAATCCGAATGTTTCCTTTATAGTGCTAATACTTCAACTACTTCGCCTGAACCCCAAGCTCTGGAGAGGGAGCGAGCCGAAGTAGACGCGGCGTCTTCGAAGGGTAAACTTCGAGACTTTTCTTGTATATGCTGTGATTTTGCTTCTGCTTATTTCCGAATGATTTTTGTACACTTGTAGCTCCGACTGAAGTGATCGACATCGATGTGGTTGACAAAGCTGATCTGCCAAATCCTACTGCAAACATAGAAGGTGCAATGCAGGAGCCATCACTTGCCGGTGCCTTGGCGTCATCACAGGGGACCAGCTCGGGCGCTGGAGTCGCACTCGGAACTGGCACGTTGACTCTTATGCCGACTCCTCGTGAGACCAACATCTTCTCGCTACACCATGTCCCAGAGGACCAGACGGGAGCGAGCAAAGAGGCGTTGATCCAACTGGAGCTAATGTGCGATAAACTGAAGATGGCGTATGACGCGAGTGTGGCACTGCAGAAGAATGTCCGAGTAAGTACTCTCGTAAGTACCTTCCTCATTCGGCATCTTGGTCCATTTGTCCGTGGTTTAAGACCCGAGTGGGTTTGCATCTGGGCACACCCACTGTGTGTTGACTTTCCAGTGGGGGCGTGCTGAGCGCACCCACTGGGTGTAGTCCCCGAGACTGCCATCGACTGAAGCAGTCGGCGGTAGTCTAATAGCGTAGAAATGTTTGTCCTGAAAAAGTGTCTTGAACTTAAATTTTCCAGTGTGGGCGCGCTGAGCGCACCCACTGGGTGTAGTCCCCGAGGCTACCGTCGACTGAAGCAGTCGGCGGGAGTCTTAGAGTTTTGGAGTCTGACCGAATGATCTGTATGTTGTATCCGATTGACGAATCATATGTCTTTGCCTGATCGTAATTTTTCTTCCATTTGTCGTTTGTAGTCTGTTTGTGAGCTCGGAAGCCACTACAATGCTCTGAAGGAGGAGGTGTTGACCCTGCGCCTCGACCTTGAAGCTAAGAAGGCCAAGAGCGCCCGACTGGAGCAAGAGAAGAATGCGTTGGAAGGTATTATTCTTCCTGTCCGACTATTACCGTCTCTGTTCTTTCTCCCTGTCCGACTGAGTCTACTTCGTCAGATCTTCGTGGAGAAAATCGTAAACTTGTCGAGAGACTGAAGAATTATGTTTCTTTAGTAACCGTGAAGACAACCCTCGACAAGAAGGACACAGAACTGGCAGCGGCTCAGAAGGAGGCCAGTCGGAAGGCCAAGGAGGCCGAGGAGAAGCTGAAGTCAGTCGGGAAGCTAGAAGAGGAGAAGAAAACCCTTGAGTTCGCCGTGAAGAAGTCCAAGGAGGAGCTCGTCGAATGGAAGACCAAACTTGAACATATCATTGCCAAGAAGGCTGAGCTGGAGCAATTCGTCGAAGAGTTCGGCGATACCGTGAGTGAAAAGCTCAAAGGTAAACTCTCCCGAATGACTCATGTGTATTTTTGAACAACCGAATGCAATTTGCTTGACTCTGATTCCTTTTTTGTTCGGCTGAACCCAGAATTCTGCTTCGACATTGATGAGGAGACTGACAAGATCGAGAAAGAGCTAGATCCGTCCTGAGAGCTGCTCAAGGATAGTACATCAAGAGGCTCCGCACCGGCATCGTGGACATCGAAAAGGAACTCTTCTCCGACGAAGAACCCTCCAAGGACCTGGAATCCACTCTTATCCGAGTGAGAGACGTCCCGAACCGAGTGAAGATCTGGAAGAAGTCAGCGGCCCGAGCCGGAGCTGACATTGCTCTCTCACTGGTTCGGGTCCACTACAAGGATGTGGATGAGAAGAAACTGAAGTCCTTGGAGGTCGCCAATCAGAAGCACGCCAGAATTGAAGACTTCATGGAGATGTTCATGGAGGCGGCCACCCGAATCGCAGAGAGCCTTGACCTGGACACGTTCGTCGAAGCAGTGCCTAACCCCAATTGATCGCCGAGCTAAAAACTTCTTTAAACATTTGCCTCGGAATGCCGAGTAGTATCTGTATCCGTAAGACCTTTAAATGAGCCTGAGGCTCCTATCGTCCATACTTCTACTTTGAACAATGCAGTTCTCATCTGCCTTATCTTAACTTGATCTTTGATCTTTTAAGTGTTTTATACTAGAGTGATTGCAGGATCGCGCATGGGGTTTCGAGTGTGTATAATATTTGCACTTGGCATGAATTTTAACTTAGGCGATGCGGGGTCGCGGCTAAGTCCCCGAGTGTGGGCAACTAAGTCCCCGGGTTTGGGCAACTAAGTCCCCGGGTGTGGGCAAGACCCTTACTCGGAGTAGTTTGTCCTTAGATGAACAATGATGGTCCTGTTCATCTTGACAATCGATTGTGGAGGATGTCCAGTCGAAAGTTTTTCTAACTTAGGCGACGCGGAGTCGCGGCTAAGCCCCCGAGCATGGGCGAGACCCTCACTCGGAGTAGTTTGTCCTTAGATGAACAATGATGGTCCTGTTCATCTTGACAACCGAGTGCAGACGAGCGTGGGCGAGACCCTCACTCAGAGTAGTTTGTCCTTAGATGAACAATGATGGTCATGTTCATCTTGACAACCGAGTGCGGAGGATGTCCCACTCGAAAGGTTTTCTAACTTAGGCGACGCGGAGCCACGGCTAAGCCCCCGAGTGTGGGCGAGACCCTCACTCGGAGTAGTTTGTCCTTAGATGAACAATGATGGTCCTGTTTATCTTGACAACCGAGTGCGGAGGATGTCCCACTCGAAAGGTTTTCAAACTTAGGCGATGCAGAGTCGCGGCTAAGCCCCCGAGCGTGGGCGAGGCCCTCACTCGGAGTAGTTTGTCCTTAGATGAACAATGATGGTCCTGTTCATCTTGACAACCGAGTGCGGAGGATGACCCACTCGAATGGTTTTCTAACTTAGGCGACGCGGAGTCGCGGCTAAGTCCCAGAGCGTGGGCGAGACCCTTGTTGGAAATATGCCCTAGAGGCAATAATAAAGTGGTTATTATTATATTTCCTTGTTCATGATAATTGTTTATTGTCCATGCTATAATTGAATTGATTGGAAACTCAATTGCATGTGTGGATACATAGACAACACTACTGTGTCCCTAGTGTGCCTCTAGTAGACTAGCTTGTTGATCGAAGATGGTCAAGGTTTCCTAGCCATAGACATGAGATGTCATTTGATAACAGGATCACATCATTGGGAGAATGATGTGATGGACAAGACCCAAACTATGAATGTAGCATATGATCGTATCAGTTTATTGCTATTATTTTCTGCATGTCAAGTATTTGTTCCTATGACCATGAGATCATGCAACTCACTGACACCGGAGGAATACCTTGTGTGTATCAAACGTCACAACGTAACTGGGTGACTATAAAGATGCTCTACAGGTATCTCCGAAGGTGTCTGTTGAGCTGGCATGGATCGAGACTGGGATTTGTTACTCCGTATGACGGAGAGGTATCTCAGGGCCCACTCGGTAATACAACATCACAATAAGCCTTGCAAGCAATGTGACTAAGTGTTAGCCACGGGATCTTGTATTATGGAACGAGTAAAGAGACTTGCCGGTAACGAGATTGAAGTAGGTATAGAGATACCGACGATCGAATCTCGGGCAAGTAACATACCGAAGAACAAAGGGAACAGCGTATGGGATTAATTGAATCCTTGACATAGAGGTTCAACCGATAAAAAATCTTCGTAGAATATGTAGGAACCTATATGGGCATCCAGGTCCCGTTATTGGTTATTGACCGTAGAGGTGTCTCGGTCATGTCTACATAGTTCTCGAACCCGCAGGGTCTGCACACTTAACGTTCGGTGACGTTTCCGTAGTATTGAGTTATGTATGTTGGTGGCCGAATGTTGTTCGGAGTCCCGGATGGGATCCCGGACGTCACGAGGAGCTCCGGAATGGTCCGGAGGTAAAGATTGATATATAGGAAAGTGGTGTTTGAACTCCGGAAAGGTTTCGGGCATTTCCGGCAGTGTACCGGGAGTGACGAATGGGTTCCGGGGGTCCACCAAGTGGGGCCACCACACCCCAAGTGGGTCACATGGGCCTTAGGGTGGCGCACCAGCCCCTGGTGGGCTGGGCGGCCAGCCCAAGAGGGCCTATGCGGCTGGACTTGTGGGAAAAGGAAAACCCAAGTGGGGAAGGGAAGGAGTCCTACTAGGAGTAGGATTGGAGGTGGACTCCTCCACCTCCACCTGCTTTCGACCGACTCCTAGGGGGTTCCCTAGGGGCTCCGGCCCCTCCCCTCCCTCCTATATATACTAGAGGGAGAGAGGGCCATAGACACCCAACCCAAAAGGCCACCGTGCAGCCCTCTCTCCCAATAGTTCGTTTCCTCTAGTTTTCAGCACTGCTTAGGCGAAGCCCTGCTGGAATAGTTCCACCGCCGCCGCCGCCGCGTCGTCGCGCTGCCGGAGAACTCATCTACCTCTCCGCTCCCTCTTGCTGGATCAAGAAGGCGGAGATCGTCATCGAGTTGTACGTGTGCTAAACGTGGAGGTGCCGTCCGTTCGGCGCTAGATCGGGTCTAATCATGGGACGGCTGCGATTTGGATCGCGAAGACGTTCGACTACATCAACCGCGTTTCTTAACGCTTCCCGCTTAGCGATCTACAAGGGTATGTAGATCAACTCTCCCTCTCGTAGATGCTCATCACCATGGATAGATCTTGCGTGTGCGTAGGAAAATTTTTGTTTCCCATGCAACGTTCCCCAACAACCCTCACTCGGAGTAGTTTGTCCTTAGATGAACAATGATGGTCCTGTTCATCTTGACAACCGAGTGCGGAGGATGTCCCACTCGAAAGGTTTTCTAACTTAGGCGATGCGGAGCCGCGGCTAAGCCCCCGAGTGTGGGCGAGACCCTCACTCGGAGTAGTTTGTCCTTAGATGAACGATGATGGTCCTGTTCATCTTGACAACCGAGTGCGGAGGATGTCCCACTCGAAAGGTTTTCTAACTTAGGCGACGCGGAGCCGCGGCTAAGCCCCCGAGTGTGGGCTAGACCCTCATTCGGAGTAGTTTGTCCTTAGATGAACAATGATGGTCCTGTTCGTCTTGACAACCGAGTGCGGAGGATGTCCCACTCGAAAGGTTTTCTAACTTAGGCGACGCGGAGCCGCGGCTAAGCCCCCGAGTGTGAACAAGACCTTCACTCGGAATAGTTTATACTTAGGCAAAATCAGGTTTGCGGCCAAGTGTTTTGTGTTTTACACCCACTTGGGGTGGCATTCAAATTTCAACAAGATATAATGAAACAAAACTTTATTCATCGAGATCACTCGGATTCACTACTGGAATGACAAACTAAAGTAGTTATGTTCTAGGTGTAGAACTTGCGAAGCAGGTCCGCGTTCCAAGTCCGAGGCTCTTCTACTCCATCTTCGATATTGTAAAGCCGGTAGGCTCCATTGTGCAAGACTTTGGAGATTGCATACGGCCCCTGCCACGGAGGCGCTAGTTTGTGGGGTTTCTGCTGATCCAGTCAGAGGACAAGGTCTCCTTCCTGAAAGGCTCGGCCCTGGACGTGTCTGTCATGGTAACGCCTCAGATCTTGCTGATAGAGCGTCGATCTGATAAGGGCCAGCTCTCTTTCTTCCTCCAAAAGGTCAAGGCCGTCTTGCCGAGCGGCTTCGGCTTCAGCTTCATCGTATAGTTCCACTCGGGGGGAATTGTGCTGAAGATCACTCGGCAACACAGCTTCTGATCCGTACACCATGAAGAAAGGCGTGTGCTTCGTAGAGCGGTTTGGGGTTGTCCGAATGCCCCATAAGATAGAAGGCAATTCTTCAACCCAAGCTCCAGCAGCATACTTTAGGTCTCTCATCAATCGGGGCTTCAGACCTTGCAGAATCATTCCGTTTGCGCGCTCTGCCTGTCCATTCGACTGCGGGTGAGCCACTAAGGCGTAATTAACCCGAGTGCCTTGAGAGAAACAAAATTCACGGAACTCTTCCGAGTCGAAGTTCTTCCCATTGTCCGTGATAATATCATGTGGTACGCCGAATTTGAAGATGATCTGCCGAATGAAACTGACGGCAGTACCTGCATCCAGACTCTTGATGGGCTTCGCTTTGACCCATTTGGTGAACTTGTCAACCGCCATGAGCAGATGTGTGAAGCCACTCGACCCAGTCCGCAGGGGACCGACCATATCGAGGCCCCATACTGCGAACGGCCAAATGATCGGGATTGTGGGACTTATTCTTGTAAAACTGACACCCAACACACAGGTCCACCAGGTCCCTTGCTGCTTCATTGGCTCGGGGCCAATAAAAACCCGCTCGGAAAGCCTTAGCAACCAAAGTCCGAGAGGACGCATGGTGTCCGCAAGTTCCCGAGTGGATTTCATGTAAGATTTGCAGCCCTTCCTCTGGGGAAATGCATTTTTGTGTGACTCCTGTGGTGCTTTTCTTATACAACTGGTCTCCCATAACTTCGAATGACTTGGATCGACGGACGATCCGACGGGCTTCTTCTTCGTCTTCGAGGAGTTCTTGTCTGAGCAAGTATGCTAAATAGGGTTGAGTCCACTCGGGAGTGATTACCAGCATTTCGTGGACCAGATCCACTATAGCTGGAACTTCAACCTCAGTCGGATCAGATGGACCGACTGCTTGCGGGGGCTCCTGTGTGAAAGGATCCTCTGCGATTGTTGGAGCGCGCATATGTTCAAGGAATATGTCTTTCGGGACCACTCGTCGAGTGGACCCAATCTTTGCCAGGTCGTCTGCTGCCTGATTCTTTGCGCGAGGAATGTGATGCAGTTCTAGGCCTTCAAAATTCTTCTCCAGCTTCCTGACCGCGTTGTAGTATCCGGTCATTGCTGGACTCCGAATGTCCCACTCCTTCATCACTTGGTTGACAACGAGATCCGAGTCGCCGTAGACCATCAAACGACGAATGCCGAGTGATATGGCCATGCGGAGCCCGTACAAGAGGGCTTCATATTCGGCCTCATTGTTTGATGAGTCGAAATGGATTTGGAGGACATAGTTCAGCCGGTCTCCTTTGGGAGAGACAAGAACCACACTAGCCCCCGAGCCATTGAGCATCTTGGATCCATCGAAGAACATAGTCAAGTGTTTGGGAACACTCGGAATTGGTTGCTCCTGCTCGATCCACTCGGCCATAAATCAACCAATGCCTGGAACTTGATTGCTTTCTTAGCTTCAAACTTGATCTCCAACGGAAGGAGCTCGATTGCCCACTTTGCCACTCGGCCAGCGGCGTCCCTGTTATGCAGGATCTCCGACAGGGGAGCGCTGCTGACGACCGTGACCGAGTGAACTTGGAAGTAATGAACCACCTTTTTGGCAGCCAGGTAAATACCATAGACCAGCTTTTGGTAGTGCGGGTACCTTTGCTTGGAAGGGGTTAGCACTTCTGAGATGTAATATATGGGTCTTTGAACTTTGAATGCTTTTCCTGGCTCTTCGCGCTCTACCGCAAGGACTGTGCTCACCACCTGGCTGGTCGCCGCAATGTACAGGAGTAGAAGTTCCTGGCTGCCCGGAGCAGCTAACACCGGCTGGGTGGAAAGCAATGCCTTGAGTTCTGCGAATGCGGCTTGCGCTTCATTGGTCCACTCGAATTTGTCAGACTTCTTCATCAATCGGTAGAGAGGGAGTGCCTTCTCTCCGAGTCTTGAAATGAATCGGCTCAGGGCCGCAAGGCATCCTGTCAACCTTTGTACGTCGTGTAAACGCTCTGGTTGCTTCATTCGGACTATGGCGCCGATTTTGTCCGGATTGGCATCAATCCCTCGTTCGGAAACGAGGAAACCGAGTAACTTTCCTGCTGGCACTCCAAATGTGCACTTAGCTGGAATCGGCTTTATCCCAAAGCGCCGCAGGTTCCCGAAGGTTTCGGCGAGTTCAGTCAGGAGGTCGGAACCTTTCCTAGACTTGACTACGATATCGTCCATATAGGCCACCACGTTCCGACTGATTTTCTTTTGCAAGCACTTCTGGATCATGCGCTGAAAAGTGGCTCCAGCATTCTTCAAGCCGAATGGCATCGTGACGTAGCAAAAGCACCCGAATGGGGTGATGAAGGCTGTTTTTATTTCATCCAGACCGTACATTCGGATCTGGTGGTACCCGGAGTACGCATCCAGGAACGACAGACGTTCGCATACGGCTGTAGAGTCTACTATCTGATCTATCCGAGGTAAAGGAAAATTATCCTTCGGACAGGCCCGATTGAGATGTTTGAAGTCAAGACACATACGGAGCGACTTGTCCTTCTTCGGTACCAAGACTACATTCGCGAGCCACTCGGAGTGGTAAATCTCGCGAATGAACTCGGCGGCGAGGAGCCGAGCTATCTCTTGACCAATCGCCTTGCGCTTCTCGACGAAGGATCGGCGCAAGTACTCCTTGACTGGCTTGGCCTTGGGATCGGTTCAGAGTCGGTGCTCAGCCAGTTCCCTGGGAACACCAGGCATGTCAGACGGCTTACATGCGAAGATGTCCCAGTTCTCACGGAGGAACTGGATGAGCTCGGCTTCCTATTTGTCTCCGAGTGAAGTGGAGATGTTCATCGGAGCGGCACTCGGGTCACTCGGATGAACATGGATTTGCTTAGTCTCGCCAGCCAACTGGAAGGCTGATTCTGAAGCTGACCGCTTTGATCTGAGCAGATCAGCAGTATCTACTTCTTTCTTGTACCCTTCAAGCTCGAATGCAAGCACTTGTTCATTGGCTATCTTTATGCCCTGCTGAAGGCACTCTTCGGTGACCTTCCGATCACCAGTGACTGTAATCACACCCTTAGGTCCTGGCATCTTGAGCTTGAGATACACGTAACATGGTCTGGCCATGAAACGTGCGTAGGCGGGCCTACCCAGGATGGCGTGATAAGCACTGCGGAAGTCAACCACCTCAAAGGTTAGTCTTTCCTTTCGGAAATTCTTCTCGCCGTCGAATACTACGTCCAGAGCGATCTGGCCAAGTGACTCTGCCTACTTTCCAGGGATGATCCCATGGAAATGCATGTTGCTCTTGCTCAATCGGGACATTGGGATGCCCATAGCCTTGAGCGTGTCAGCATATATGATATTAAGTCCGCTGCCTCCGTCCATTAGGACCTTGCGCAGACGGACGCCACCCACTGTCGGGTCAACGACTGGTCGAAGGTGACAGGCGTCTTCGTCCAGTTGAGGTACTTGGGAGCAGTCGGAACTGCCATATTGACCTCCCGATTGATAACCTTCAGTTGCCTCTTGCTCTCAACGTCGGCGAAGATCACGTTGAGAACCTTGTCGACTTTCGGATACTCGGAAGTATCTCCCTCATCCTCGACATCGACCTTCTCACTCGAGGGCTCAGCGCCCATCTCCTGCTTGAGCAGGCGACATTCCCGAGTGGTATGCTTCGGGAGCACAACATTGCCTTCTTCATCCGTCTTGGTATGAATTTGGCACGGCTGGTCAAGAATGTCGGATTTGTACTCGGACTTGTTCTTGGGAATCCATTCTTTCTTCTTTTTCTTGAGCTTCGGCTTGCCTTGCCCTTGCCCTTGGATGGCTGCGACCTCTGCTTTGCCGGAGGCGTCAGCCTTCCGCTTCTGATTTTTCCCGGCGTTGCCTCCCGATTGAGGGGCGTTGCCGGCTCTCGCTTTGCCGCTACGGAGGCGGTCTTCTTCTTCGCCATTGGCGTACTTGTTTGCAATCTCCATGGCCCTACTGAGGGACAGATCCCCAGACCGACCGAACTTCAAGACTAATTCCCGATACCGAGTGCCTGCCTTGAAGGCGCTAACGGCCTGATGCTCAGTGACATTTTCCACGGTGTTATGCAACGTGGTCCAGCGCTGAATATACTCTCAGAGAGTTTCATTGTTCTTCTGAACGCAGTGTTGGAGTTCCGTCAGTCCACCCGGGCGCTTGTAGGTGCCTTCGAATGTTTTGACGAACACTCGGGCTAAGTCTTCCCAACAGTAAATGCAGTTGGCAGGCAACTGATTTAGCCACGCCCGCGCAGACCCTTCCAACATGAGCGGAAGTTGCTTCATGGCAACAAAATCGTCGCCGCCGCCGATCTGGACAGTGACTCGATAATCTTCGAGCCACGTTTCTGGCTTGGACTCGCAATTGAACTTTTCAATTCCGGTTGCTAGTCGGTAATTGGGGGGTATTTCTGCCTCTCGGATGTATCTGCTGAAGCACCCGAGACCAGTAACTCCCCAGCCGCTCGCTCGGTCTCTGTCATATCTGTTCCGATCGACCACTGGCTGAGTGATGTTCGATCGGGCATCGTAACCTCTGTGCCGAATAGGGCTCCGCTCGCGGTTTCTCCCGAGTGGATAGCCTCCGTCATATGGACGTTGGCCACACAGACCACCCCTCGGAGGGGGGGTCCGACTGAAATCGCGGTCATCACGCCCACGTCCTCCATACGGGCCTCTCGGATGAGGAGGAGTTCGCGGGTCCTTCCTCGGCGCGAGCGGACTGTGAGCCGACTACACAGTATCTGCCCGAGTAGATTCATTGTGAATACGCTGATGAGATTGTGATACCTCTGAGTTTTGTTGTAGGGCGGTCTTCAGCAAAGCCTGGATCTGCCGAATGCCCTCGCCTGCAGCCGAATCAGATGGCTGGATCGAATCTGCGGCCAGATTCATCAAAGGCGTGCGCATCACCGGGATGGTGTATGGACGATCCTTCGTGAACGTCAACTGGCGGCGGCTACGTCTAGAACTGGGAAGTTCCCTTGCCGCGCGTTCGTCGAGTGAATGCTGTAGCCGCTCGAGACTCTCGCGCTTAGCCAGGGTGGCTTGGCGAGCGGCCTCCAGGGCTATCTCTTCGGGGGTGTTCCCCGCGATGGGCGTCTGGAGAACTTGGTCATTCTTGCGCCTGATTTCCTCTCGCTGCTCCCGAGTCAGCGGTCGGGGAACGTAGCCGTCGGTGCTGGCGTTGCGGCGGTCGCCGTCCCGATCGCGGGTGTCTCCCACCGAATGCCCCGAAGGGGCAGTATCTCGGGCCGGGCCGGCCATCAAGACCTCCGCCACTTCGACGCTGCTCTCGAAACCGGCAGCATCGGAGGAGTCGTCATCCGAAGACGAGAAAAGGCAGTGGAGTGACTCGTCAGCTTCGAGTGCAGCCACTTGCCGTCCTGCGGCCTGGGCCGCCACAGCGTGCTTGATCCAGCGCTGCAGCCGAGAGCGCCCGGAGCGCCGACGAGAAGCCGCAAGACGAGTCGGAGAAGTCGGTCGGTAGGGTGTAGACGGTTGCCGGAGGAGAACTCCGAACGTCGTCGCGCTAAAGTGCACTGCGCCGCGGGCGGGCAGTGCCTCAGCGTCAAGCGGTGCCTCCTGCAGCCACGCCGAATCATCGACGACGAAGCTGAGGGACCCGAAGAGGATCTCGCCGCCGAAAGCGTTCATGATGAACGAGAAAATGGAAATTCCACCTGCGCCGAAATTCTCTAGATGCGCAGCCCCACGGTGGGCGCCAACTGTCGTGGGAATGACCCTGACAATTGTACTAGGGGGTACGAATGGAGGGGCGAAGTCTAGCTACGGCTCAGGTGTTTCACTCGGATGTGTACGAGTTCAGGCCCCACTAGGAAGTGGTAAAAGCCCTACGTCTCGAGCCCGGAGGCTGGTTTGTTTTGCTTATGGGGGAGTATGAGAATACAAGTGTCGGAACCTTGCTATGGCGTCTGGTGGTGGCTTATATAGAGTGCGCCACCACCAGCTGAGCGCCGCTATAAATGCTAGTTAAAGCTACGTTACAGGAACTGCTCCTTTAACTAGAGCGTTACTGGTAACGCACGATTGATTAATCACAGCGGACGTCTCTTCATAATACTCAACGCTACGTCTCCTGAACCGTTGAGTTCCCGTTGACCGAGTGGCTGTGGCCGTCTGAGTGTGTCTTCAGGCGCGTCCGAGTGACTCTTCGGGTCTGACCGAGTGTACTTCCATCTCTGGAGTTTCAATGTCGATGAGGGTCCCTAGGTGGACCAAGAAGTCAGCCTTGTGACCCTACCCATGGTAGACGACCTCATCACCGTCGGTGCGGCAGCCCGAGCTCCACATCCCGCGCCATAAGGTGGAGTGCGGCGGCGGAATGGAGTCACCGGCGGCGACAAAACGAGAGAGGAGAGGCGGGGATTGCAACGGCGGTGGCATAGGATTTCGTACCGTAAATCGGTCGCTAACCCGTAGTTATACGGCGCGAGAGGGGGGTTGGGGGGGGGGGGGGGTTTCTGGGCCACCGTAAAACTTTTACGGGCCGGGACGACTATACGTGCTCTGGTCTGACGTAAAAATGGGTCAAACCCGTATAGTGACCGGCTTTTTACGGGACGACCGTTTATACGGGGTCTACTAGAGTTGTTCTTAGTAATGATCTTTTTTTTTGTCTGCGCCCGTACAATGTATGATCAGTATGCGGATCGTTAAGCAAAAGAAACACTGTATTTGATAGGGAGATGAGAGCCAACTGATAAGTGTTGGTGTGCCAAGCAACTCATTTCCGGCGAAGAAACATAACTGATTAAACAAGAAGCTGGCCAGCTGTGCGAGCCCACCATCATCTTCTTGCGCAAGTTCAAGAGTCGACTGGGGAATCCCAACTGCTACGCCGTTCGTCGCGCCAACAGTAAAATATCATGGCTAGTAGATGAAAAATCTCGGTCCATTCATCGATTCGATCATGAGAATTCTACAGAAATCTCGTCGGAACCGCCCCGTGCGTGTTTCGCCTCGCCTGATCCGTTCGTCTAGGGGCATCCACGGGTACCGCGTGACGGGAGCAAGCGACGGCGAGACGCCACTGTTATCTTGCGGAGCTTATCTGAAACCGAAACAGGAGCGAGACGCATCCACACTCCAGAAGCAGAAAGAGAAACAGAAGCGGAAAGTTGTTGCGGCAGATCATCCATGGACGGATAAGCCTCCCGTCACGGGTCAAAGATGAGATGCATCATGCATGTATCATGTGTCTCCAATTTGTCACTCATGTATATATATCCAAAATCCAAGGGCGTTCGTTTTACACTGCGGAGAGGAGAGCAGAGGACGAGCTCAATCTATGTACAGAGGAGAGGAGGAAGAAACACACTCCATCACTCCATGTGCTAGCTAAATTGACCAGGTCGGAATGCAACTGGGCGAAAAGTCCTAACTATATATTTGCTATGACATGTCGACGTTGATTTGTTTACTTGTAGTTGTCGCCGGGCCGCTCGCCGGCGGTGGACACGGCGGAGAGCCGGCTGGGCCTGGAGCGGAACCCGCCCGCCCGCCTCCGGTGCTGTGACTGCTGCGCCGCGGGGGACGGCGCGAGGGCCCTGCGGGCACACTGCCCGCTGTCCATGCGCTTCGCGCCAAGACTGCAGGTGCTGCGGATGGACGGCGGGGAGGCGGGCTTGCTGCTGCCGGTGGGGGCCGCCGCCGCCTGCTTGCGCTCCTTGTGGAGGCTGCACCGGAACGAGCCTGGATGGTTCGTCGAGGAGCACATGCAGGACCGCCGGCTCCTACCGGCAGGGGACGAGGAGGAATAAGACGAGACGCTGACGGACTTGCCCGGGGAGCCGGTTGCGCCGCTGCCGGCGGCGAGCTTGACGCGGGTGGGCGAGGCAGAGCGGTAGCTGGGTATGGACAGCACCGGGCCGCTGGGCCGACTTGTAGTTGCTGCCGCCATGAGAGAGAGAGAGACGATCCAGCAGTTGGAATCGGGTGCGTGGAGGTGGAGGGGATGGAGACTATGGTGTCGCTTTGGAGAGTCGGGAGTAAACCTGAGGGAAGCGGGTTGGCCGGAATTTATAGAGACGAACGAGCTTCAGTGGGTGTGGAATTTGGTCGGGTTAACTAACTGGGGCTGTGGGCATGAACCAGTGGCCGCTGTGGGTGGCTGTGCCGTGGGCCCAGACGGCAGCACACCGGAATCGGTCCGGGATTCAGGGCAGGTAGGTCCACCCACAATATTCTACGTAGGACTCATACCAACTTGCTTTGAGTATTTTGTTCGAAAATGCAGGTCAATTTCTTGCACCACAAACCAGTATAGTACTAGCAAAAATGACCGTGCGTTGCAACAGGAGAAAAGATCCCATGCTTTGAAACGGGTGAACAAATCTGTACACAACCCTGATGATCCAAATGGTGGAAACTGTCTCAAACTCATCATACAAAGATTACTTCACCTCAAGAGACATCGACAATGAACCAGCAAAGGTGCAACAAAGGTCCTGATGAGTCAGCAAAGATGTGGAGAGAGATGTGGGCAAATAGAAAGGAACCGTTGACGATGAATCATATGAACTCGCTAGTGACACAGGGAATCACATGCCACACACAGTGGCGTTGGAGAGGTTGGCTTGAGGGCCTTTATGTTGACAGGTGCATGGGTCAAGGGCGTGAACGGACCCTCTCTTATTGTGCTTCATGGCATTCTCTAATCCACTGTAGTGTATTCCATCATCCACGTGATCGAGGTCGTAGCCATGTAAGTCCTAATCATCCATGGTTGTCATCGTGGCGGACCCATCCTCCACGATGTTCCTGTCCAACTCGATTTGCCAAGTAAAATGCTCCGTATTTGATAATCCTATATTTGGTGTGTGCCAACATAGTTACATATTGACAAATATTTAGTTTATTGTTGGTGCGCCATTTTTGAAATGGTTGTAATCATGATGTGAACAGAAGAGATGTAGTTAAGCTTTGTGTTCATTTTAACATCACATGTTTCTTGTATAGAGTAACACTCCATTTTAAAACGGAAACACCTTCACCATTTAGTTAAAAGAGGAATCAGGTTGTAACCAACTACACACCATGAGTTTCATGAATTAGAGATTGACGCATTTATATACGCTGGATATAGATTAGAAGCATCTTATAACAAAAGATATAGTTTAGAAGCATCTCAACAAAAAATAAAACGATATATAGGTTAGAAGCGTGTGGTCAAGTAGTTTAGGTAGACTAAACCTTAAATTGTATATAGTTAAACTTAATCAACATCTCGTCTCCTGTTTAAATCCACTTGATCAAACTCATGGCTAACCCGTCACCTTTCTATTTTTGGAATATAGAAAAGACATAGACGCTTATACATGTGCATATACACTCACCTCTATAAACGCAAGAGCGCACGCCCTATCCCTATGACTAACCCATCACCTAACACATATGCTTTTGATATTTTCTAGTTCTAACTCATCCAAATTAATTTGTTCCTTTTATATTATTTATCTGTTGTCCGTACTCCGCGACCTACTCTCGTTATGCAAGGCCGCCTGAGATTTTTCTTTACCTTTTAGACTTAATTTAAACTTTTGAGAAGCTATTTTTTCGTGGATAGAGATATCCAATATGGATATATGCATAATATGATCTACCTTGAGCACGCTAAATACATACACATAATAGGAAATCGGTTTGTTGATGAATTTAATCGACAATATGTTTAGCTTTGTTATAAGGACACTATCATTGGAAGAATTAATTTTTTTATGAGAAATCACAAGATGCGTGCATGAATTAATATGTTATTAAGGCCTCCATGTCCGCCTGGGCCAAGGTTCCAACCGCCCGTGCGGAGGACGATGAATCGCTAGCTATGGTCCAGCAGCCTTGGGCTCTCGGGTTCGCCTCTCAGGACTTCGTCGGCGGCTTGGATCCTACGCCCAAAATCCCTTTCCTTTCTTTCCTTCCTTGGTTCATTCATGCCATATGAAGGCTTTAATTTATTCTCTCACCTTCCATTAGTATCCTTTCTAGCTCATGGCGCCCATGTAGAAATCCCTTTCCTGGCTCATTCATGCTTTAATTCCTTTCCTTCTAGCTCATGGCTACAACATGTAGAAATAATCCCTTTCCTTTCCTCCCTGGCTCATATGGCCATGCAAGGCCTCTATTTTCTTTCCTTTCTTTAACTCATATGGCAGCAAGAATTGTCTTCTACTTCCTTTCCTTCCCGCTCTCCCCATCCTCATTGTTAGGCGGCTTATTAGTTTCAACTCAGAAACATATAAAAGTTGGTGGAATCCGATAGAAGGGAGCGAGGTGGACTATTGATACGTAATGTCCTCGATTCTAGCACAAACCGTACTATAGCTTGGTTGGCTGAAGTAATTCATACGTGAAGTGGAGTCTTGAGTTTTAATCGCTCACGGGTTCTTTGTTTTTTGCCGCTCCTCCATCAATGAAAAAAAAATCGCAGCAGGCCTACTCGTTGGCCCAAAACAGAAATCTGCGCACACAGCCCAAGCGAGGAACGGGCAAAAATCTGGGATGGACTCGGCAATAATTTGTACCACCTCATGTATAATATAATATATATATATATATATACTTATTAATGTAGGATCAGATGTGGGACGAAACCAAGAATATCACCTTGCTTTATATTAGTATATATATATATATTATATTATATATATATATTATATATTAGTATTAGTATTAGTATAGTATAGTATTAGTATAGTATTAGTAATTAGTAATTAGTAATTAGTAATAGTAATTAGTAAGTAGGTATAGATTAGTATACTCTCATTTTTTAGATGGCCCGTAATTAGTACACTGATTACTACTAGCATCTAGCTATTCTTCATCAGTTTTGCTACGTCAACACTATTTTTTTTTTTTGATTTTACATGAAGATTCGTACTAAAAATTTATTTTTAGTTTTTCTTTTTTTTATTACATACTATATCATTTGATTGAGACTTTACCAAATATCAGCCGGCTGAGACTTGAGACATACTTCATACAGAGAATGGCGTTTTGGTGCCCGGGCTCAGATGAGCCCGGGCATGAACAGTGTCGCGATTTGAAAAAGAAAAAATGTTCGAAAAATTCCGAAACTTTTTGTGATGCAAGATGTTCCTGTGCGTGAGCTCCGGGCGAAAATTTTGTGAAGTTTGGACATTCGAGGAGCTCGCAGCAAAAAAGACAAATTTCGGATGTCTGAGTAACTTTTGAAAATCGCACTGTTCATGCCTGATTTTGTCTTTTTTTGCCGCGAGCTCCTCGAATGTTCAAACTTTACGAAATTTTGCACGGAGCTCACGCACAGGAGCATCTTGCATCACAAAAAAATTCGGAATTTTTTGAACATTTTTGAACTTTCGAATCGCGGTACTGTTCACCGGGCTCATCTGAGCCCGGGTTCAGGAGTGAATTATGGCTTCATATAGAAATATCTAACATACAAACGGTTTCCGTGTAAACAGCACTGATGCGTAAATTTCCGTGTACACATATGTTAGGAGCAATGTCGATCCAAATCCTGCGTGCAGCCGCCCACCGGTTGTGCCACGAGTAGGACCCATAACATGTTTTTTCGACATTTGCACGTTGCTGTCAAGCAAACCGGGGCCTAAAACCTGTCCTGGCACACTGAAACGACGGTCCCAGCAATAGAGGAAGTCATCCTCCGACGATCAGAGCGATGCAGGGCCAGAGGACCTGATCGACGTGACGCGCCAGCGACCGGACCCCAGCCGCCGGCGGTGGGATCGCCTCCGCTTTGCTTCAAATCCGGCCGACCTCCGAAGGACACGTCGGCATCGGCATCAGTCGCCGTAACGGCAGGGTCCATCTGCGCCCAAGATCTTTATTCGCGCCCATGTACGCGATGTGTTTGTTTGTTTTTTGTTTTTTTTTTTTTTTTTTTTTTGCAACTACGCGATGTGTTTGTAGTAGTCCGCGGGAAGGAAGGAAGGGATCGTGGAGCCGGCGACCGTGCCCGAGCGCGTCGTGATCCGGCCGGTTCCGCCGCGATAGGATGCTCTAATCTGATCTGATCTGATCTGATCGCTGTTGCTACTACTTTCCTTTGATTCTGGTCGACCGAACGATGAGACGTGGCCATCTCTTTCCCTGCCCGTCCGTCTCTATTTCGCTCTCTTCTTCCTATCCTTTTGTCCTTCCGTGTTTTTAGTGTGGACAGCCGGGTGTCCAAAGATCGTGATCGTCTGATCGACAAGCCGTCCTTGCTACCTCGAAGATTTAATCAGTACAGGCTTAATTACAGCCATGTGCGGCCACATGCATGCGTGCATGCATGCAGACGTATATAGTAACCCGTTTTTTTTTTTTGGAACAGCTCATCGCGTGCCGGCCCGACCCGTCGTTGCCTGCCTCCGTGTGCGCTGCATCATCTCTCACGTTGGTTGATGATCAGATGGCCTACTGATTAAAGGCCATCGACCTGAGGCGCCAGACAGTCCTAAAATTCAGTTGCAGACGGATTTTGCAACGAGTGTTGCCCCTGCGTGGGCCGTGTATGGGCTGGGGTGAAGACCTGGAACCTTGTAATAGGCTAAGTGGGAGTGAGCATGTTATATTGCCGATAGGTGGCAACAGGCAGGGTATGTATGATCTGTCACAAATTGAACCTCTTCCCAAGTCAGGACCTCTGCTATCATCTTCTTCTTCCCCAAGTACTCCTCTTCTCTGGCGATCTATGATCCAAACCCTAGCACAGAGCAGTGAGTGTACCTGGTTGGTAGCACTTGCTATCTAGAGCCTTGTATCAGATCCGGAAATTGCCAGAATTTTTTTCTGCCATAGTGATTTTCTTCAGGATTCCTCTGAATTGGTCCCTAAATTCCTGACAAAAGGTGTGGATCCTTTGGGACTCCACGCAAAACGCAAGCGCGTACCTGCGTCAGGGCGGATCGAATCAGAGGTAGGCCACGGCGAGATCCGGTAGGCCAACCCTCTCGGGTCACATGGCGGCGACGGAATTGACGCTGGCTGATTTACAGAAGCTGATCGCGGAGAGCATCACGCAGAGCCGAGACGTATCGGAGGCCAATGCCCACAACGCAAAGGGCCTTACGGAGCTCAGCGCCGCGTTCGACGCCTATGCGTCGTCCTCCGCTCAGGCGTTCGATGCGCTGGCCAAGTCGACCACAGCGTCGCTCGAGCGCACCGAGGCCACGCTGGGGCGGGTACTCGTCTCCAACACCAACCTGGACGTGGCGGTGGAAGGGATGCGCCTCTCCCTCGAAGGGGTGCGTCGTCGGGTGGACTCGCTGGAGCAGACTCCTGCCGCGTCGCAACCACAGGGTCCGCCGCGGGCCGATCCGGTACGGGTGGACGCACACTAGGGTGGCCACCAAGGACTAGCTGCAGATCTGCGACTGCGCAGACGTCATCGTTTCCCCACGGGCACTAGTGAGCATTCAAAGCCTGGGGATCGTCAGTATGATGAAGTGTCTGATGATAATGGGGATCCATTTTTGTCTCCTAATTCTGTCAATACATCGCATCGCCCGCGCACACTCCACGCATTCCTCGTTCTGATTTCCTAAGTTCGATGGGGATAATCCGAAATGGTGGAAGAAGCAATGTGAGAAATATTTTAGGATGTACTCAGTTCAGACCGAGCTATGGGTGGATTTTGCCACGATGCATTTTACTGGGAATGCAGCGTTGTGGCTTCAGACTTATGAAGCCATGCACACTGTTGATAATTGGGCAGTGCTCTGTGTAGCTGTGTTCTCCAAGTTTAACAGAAATAAGTATACAAAGACAATTGATATGTTCTTTGCGCTCAAACAAACTGGATCGGTGGATGAGTACGCACATAGCTTTGAGGAGCACATGCACACTATGTTGATGTATAATCAAGCCTATGATGAAACATTCTTTATCAATCGTTTTGTGGATGGTCTTAAGCCAACTATTCGAGCACCTGTGAAACTGCAGCAGCCGAATACAGTGGATCTGGCTTATTCTCTGGCTCAAACACAGGAGGCCTTGTTGGCCGAGGACACAACCAAGTACAACCACAAATGGGACTCTCGATACAGTTCGAAATCTTATCTACATCAGGGATTGCTGGGAGCTGCTCCAACGGACAGGAAACAAGAGGACAGAATTAAGGTACCTGACAAGGTGGATAACTTGAGAGCTCAGCGCAGGGCCAGAGGAGAGTGTTTTAAATGTGGTGAAAAGTATGGCCCAGGCCACAAGTGCCCTACAACAGTGCAATTGCATGTTATGGAAGAGCTACTGTCAGCATTACAGTTGTCTGATAGTTCAGATTCCGAAGCAGAACCAGAAACAGCCGAAGTACGTGATATTCAGCAAGAATCAGTTATGCAGTTGTCCGTCCAGGCAGTAAATGGTACTTCTTGCAAAGAAAGTATTAAGCTGGAAGGGATGATTGGCAAGTTGCATCTTCTGATTTTGGTAGACTATGGCAGTTCCAATACCTTTATCAGCGAGAACTTGGTGCAGCAGTTACAGTGTCCCGTCGAAACAATTCCAGCTGCTAAGGTTGCTGTGGCTGGGGGAGGTGAATTACAGTGCACTCAACAAGTTCTCAACTTACAATGGTGTTGACAGGGGTTTTGTTTTACCAGCTCATTGAAGGTGTTACCCTTGCAGAATTATGACATCATTTTGGGCATGAATTGGCTAGAGGTGATGAGCCCTATGTGGGTCGATTGGCGCCTTAAGATCATGGAATTTCAACATGAAGGTACTACAGTTACTCTCAAGGGCATCAAGGACAGTACTTCCTCTTGTAAACCATTGTCTGGCAAGAAATTTCAGGGATTATTGAATACAGCTGCAGTAGACCATGTTCTTCAGCTGTGTCACATAGCCCCTTTGATGGACACAGTAGCTCCTGTCCCTAAAGTTGTCCAACAAATCCTGGATAAACACAAGGGTGTTTTGAACACACCTGAGGAGCTTCCACCACTCAGATCATTTGACCATCAAATTCCATTGTTACCAGGGGCTACACCAGTAAATGTGAAACCTTATCGTTACTGTCCAATGCAGAAAACTGAAATTGAGCAACAAATTGTGTCTATGCTGCAGCAAGGTATCATTCAGCTCAGCTCCAGTTCCTTTGCTTCCTCTGTGTTATTGGTGAAGAAAAAGGATGGTACTTGGCGCTTTTGTGTGGATTATAGGCATCTAAATGCCATCACCCTCAAACACAAGTATCCAATGCCAATTGTGAATGAGCTGTTAGATGAATTGGCTGGAGCCAAGTGGTTTACAAAGCTGGACTTGAGATCTGGCTACCATTAGTTCTGAATTGTACCAGGAGAAGAACACAAAACTGCTTTCAAGGTGCGCCATGGGTTGTATGAATTTAGAGTGATGCCCTTTGGATTGACAAATGCCCCTGCAACATTCCAAGCGGCCATGAATAAGCACTTTGCAGCTTTGCTCAGAAAGTGTGTGCTCGTGTTCATGGATGATATTTTGATCTTCAGTGAAACATTAGAAGAACATCTCCAACATTTGCAGGAGGTGTTCAAAATTTTGCAAGAAAACAAATTCTATGTGAAGCTCAGCAAATGTTCTTTTGCTCAACAGGAGCTGGAGTACTTGGGCCACATTGTGAGTGCTAAAGGTGTCAGGACAGACCGTGCTAAAATCCGAACAGTTCAGAACTGGCCGGTTCCCACAAATGTCAAGCAGGTTAGGGGTTTCCTGGGATTGACTGGGTATTATAGGAAATTCATCAAGGACTATGGGGTCATTAGCAGAAGTTTGACTGATCTTCTCAAGAAGGACTCCCCATTTGTTTGGACACCTACTGTGGATGCTGCCTTCCAACAGCTTAAGCGAGCATTGTCCCACTCCCCGGTCTTGGCTCTGCCTGATTTCTCCAAGACATTTACTATTGAAACAGACGCAAGCAATGCTGGTATAGGGGCCGTATTAATGCAAGCAGGTCATCCCTTGGCTTATTTGAGCAAAGCTTTGGGTCCTAAAGCTCAAGCTTTGTCCACCTATGAGAAAGAATGCTTAGCTGTTTGCTGGCTGTGGAAAAGTGGAAATCTTACCTCCATCATGCCCCTTTTGTCATTAGTACAGAGCACAAAAGTTTGGTACATTTGCAAGACCAGAAGATCTCTAGTTCCATGCAACAAAAGGCATTACTGAAACTAATGGGACTACAGTACACTGTAGTTTATAAGAAGGGACATGAGAATACTGCGGCAGATGCATTGTCCAGAGTGGAAGGTTCTCCAGCTGTGTACACTTTGGCCTTTTGTACTCCTCAGTGGCTGGAAACGATAGGGGAAGGTTATTTACAAGATGAGCAGGCTAAAGAATTTTTAACTGAATTGAGCATCACTGGCAGTAATTCTAAGGGTTTTACTCTACACCAGGGAGTAATCAGACACAGAGACAGAGTCTGGTTGGGTAACAACAAAGAAGCTCATCAAGCTATTTTACTCTCTCTACATGCCAGTGGAGTGGGTGGACATTCAGGGTTTCAGGCAACCTACCAAAGGATTAAAGCATTGTTCTCTTGGCCTAACATGAAACAGTGCATTCAGGATTATGTAAGAAACTGTGTGGTTTGCCAGCAAGCTAAATCGGAGCATATTAAGAAGCAAGGCCTTTTGAGCCCCCTTCCTGCTCCTAAGGAAGCCTGGAATATGGTGACTATGGATTTTATTAGTGGGTTGCCCAACAGCCGAGGCTATGACACTATACTGGTGGTCATTGACAAATTTAGTAAGTATGGCCACTTCCTTCCATTATCTTATCCTTTTACTGCTCTTACAATGGCTTAATCCTATCTGGACAATGTTTATAAACTGCATGGGCTACCTCAAGTGTTGGTTACTGATAGAGATCCACTGTTCACTAGCACACTTTGGCAAGAATTGTGTAGATTGTCTGACACAAAGATGAATATGAGCACGGCCAATCACCCGGAGACAGACGGCCAATCTAAAAAGTTGAATCAGTGTCTAGAGACCTTTTTGAGATGCATGGTTCATTCTGCACCGAAGAAGTGGGCTCATTGGTTATCTCAGGCGGAGTACTGGTATAACACTAATTTTCATTCTGCCTTGGGAAAAACTCCATTTCAAGTTCTGTATGGCTACCAGCCGAGGCATTTGGGAATTGCTAACCTCCAGTCCTCTACGTCTAACGACCTGTCGACATGGCTGGCTGAGAGAAATATGATGACAACACTGATAAGAGAGCATTTGCTGCGTGCTCAACAACGTATGAAGGCCCAAGAGGATAAACACCGGTCAGAGCGACAGTTCGATGTGGGTGACTGGGTTTTACTGAAGCTACAACCATATATGCAACGGTCTGTGCAGCGGTGTTCTAATCACAAGCTTGGCTTCAAGTACTTTGGGCCATATCAGATCCTGGAACGAATCGGTGAAGTTTCCTATCGCCTGGATTTGCCTGCTTCTAGTAGGATCCACCGTGTTGTGCATGTGTCCCTGCTGAAACCAACTTCAGCTCCTCATGAGTCAGGTTCGCCTTCACTATCCCTTCTCTCCATGACTACAGGTACTACAGCACGAAGACCCGCACAGTTGTTGCAATCTCGCCTGGTCCGATTTGGCGGCGGTACAAGGAAGCAATACAAGATCGCTTGGTCTGGACTGTCGTTGTCGATGGCCACTTGGGAGTGGTCCAACATTCTTCACGAGTTACCTGCACCTTGAGGACAAGCTGCAGTTCAAGGGAGGGGGTGTGCAACGAGTGTTGCCCCTGTGTGGGCCGTGTATGGGCTGGGCTGAAGACCTGGAACCTTGTAATAGGCTAAGTGGGAGTGAGCCTGTTATATTGCCGATAGGTGGCAACAGGCAGGGTATGTATGATCTGTCACAAATTGAACCTCTTCCCAAGTCAGGACCTCTGCTATCATCTTCTTCTTCCCCAAGTACTCCTCTTCTCTGGCGATCTATGATCCAAACCCTAGCGCAGAGCAGGGAGTGTACCTGGTTGGTAGCAGATTTCCAATCATACGGAGCTCTATCTGTTAGACTTCTGGATCTCCTAATCGTATATTGGTTTTGTCCATATACTCGCATAATTGGACTATAGTTTTTTAGAACGCATATATAACTGAAGAGTTGGTCATTCTAATGTTAAAAAATAAGAGTTGGTGATTCTAATTGTAGATTCTTCAGTTGATTGCATGCACATTTTTGAGAAATAATGAAATGTAGTACTATACGACACCATGTTCTCTATATACTCCTTGGTTGATTGTGGAACAAAACAAAAAATAGGAGGAGCTAAATTAGTGCAGTGGCCTTGGACTCGACCTGAGATGTGATACGACCAACACGATGCAGCATTTGGAAGAAGAACATCATTATTCGGCTGATACTAGCAAAAGAGCCCGTGCGTTGCAACGGGTAAAAAAAACACAATCCTCTAACCCAATAACTATGATTCTGGACTTTAATAGGTTCACGCCCTTTATTTCAACACATGGCATCCCATCTGTGTTGCTACTTATCCTCTTTTTCACCCTTGCTGACGTTAGCCTCAATATTCAAACAATCATAACACGTTGAATGTTGTCAATTCTAAAATGTCTCTCTCTCGGTATGATAAATGTATATTTTTTGTGAGATTTCGGCGAGACGTGCATGATGGTTATAGTAGTGTTTTTCGTCTCACATCCCGGTTTTGCTAGGGTAATCATTTCAATTTGGATCGGCACCGTATGAAAAAAAGATGGATCATAATAGTAAAAAAATGGATCATGCGCTATTGATTAAGGTTGCATCCTAAATAGCATTTTTTAAATGGTTAATGAATAAAATAACATCATATTAAGATTGTACATATTCTTCTAATCAAATTTTATATAGAACATGCTAAATTTAGAGTTGGACTTTAAAAGATATGGATATTTTTAAAAAGCATTTTTATTAGTAGGTATAGATGCTTCGGAAGGGGAAGATCGTGCTGATTCTTTTCATCCAAAGCATGCACCACACCGTATGTGTCAAATCTAAATTTGAGAATGGTTTCATACTTGAAGCATACCCTTACATCTATCTCTCTAAACCATACTTGAATCATACTCGTTTAATGTTATTTTCAGCCCAACCAAAACTAAACCCACTATTTTTTCCACCCAAACCAATATAAACCCAATACATAACAGCGGGTTTAAACCCATAAATAACTGTGGGTTTGCTTCAATTTACATATGATTGCACGAATTTACATGTTAAGAAGCAAATGAGATAGAAAAGGCATAAGTGTATACAACAATTTTGGAACGAAGTTATCGTTGAGATACAGTCAAGCACACAACAAGAGGCAAAAGACAATGCCTAGGGCTAAAAAGCTCACTGATAAGTGTAAGCCAATTCCTTAGCCAAAGCACAAGCAAACACGTCCGACTTGCATGTGATGTTTTCCCATAATACAGAATTACATAGTGCATCGCAGCATGCACGCGGATCAAAGTTACTCATTGTCGGTGCGTCGTTAGTTATTTGATACGTCTCCAACGTATCGATAATTTATGAAGTATTCATGCCATATTGACCTAAGTTTACAATACTTTTATATGGTTTTGATGCACTTTATATGATTTATTTAGAACTAACCCGGACTGACGCTGTTTTCAGCAGAACTATCGTGGTGTTGTTTTTGTGTAAAAATGAAAGTTCTCGGAATCGCCCGAAACTTTTTGACGATTTATTTTGGAACAAAAGAGGCACTAGACGCTTCATGGGAGGGCCAGAAGAGCCACGAGGTGGGCACCACCCACCAGGCCGCGCCAGACCCCCTACCCGTGGCCTGGTGGGTGCTCACTACTAGGGAAAAGCCTAGCAGTAGCGCGGTTTTTAGGTGTATCAGTAGCGCGGGCACCCGCGTTACTGATAAGGCGCTACAGCTAACTTGTATCAGTAGCGCTGGTTACCCAGCGCTATAGCTAAAGTTTAGCAGTAGCGCCTCTTAACCAGCGCTACTGCTAACCGAGTTATCAGTAGCGCGCTTCTCTAACCCGCGCCACTGTTAAACGCACATATTCCTTTTTTTATATTTATGTTGTATTTACACCCGGTTACACATATTAATATACAACATCAATAATTATTGTGCTAGCAACTACATTTAGATTAAAGTGGATGGATGCAAGTGATCATGTTGAATTAGAGGAAAATATGATGTTGCAAAATTGCAACATCATATTTTTCTCTAATTCAACATGATCACTTGCATCCATCCACCTTAATCAAATATATGTCATATAACTCATCATCATCTTACTCATCTAACAACTCATCATCATCTTAATCATACCAAGTTAAAATCTCATAAAACAGAAAAACATCATAATAGTAATCATCCTAATCGATCATGCACGTTAATATAAACCAGAAAAACTTCTCTCTCATAGGACCTAGTCCTCCCTCCTAGGTAAAATGACATAAAACAGAATAACACCTATGTATCCATGATGAAGCAAAGAGATCCAATGGTCTCCAACTTGTGGCTTGCGATCCTTCTTTATTTCTCCCCATGCTTCAATTTGGAGCCGTCTTGGTGGTGTGCGCTCAGTCGAGTATGCAAAAGAGAACTGGGGCCTCATAGGGCTTTTAATTGTCATATTACCTTCGCCATGCATCAACGGAGGCACAACTTCATTTGGCAGTTTCTGTTGAAGAACATAATAGTAGCCTAGTTAACAATGTAATCAATACCATTTCCGTAATAGTAGTGTACTTAATTAGCAAATCTTACCAAGATATTTCGGCAAATGTCATCCGCCCTCAACCTATGCACTAGTGTCCTGTACAATGTATAATTTGGGCCAATTCCCAAATTATACGGGAAGATCTTCCTACCAACTAGGACACCAATAACAAAGTTGATAAGATCATCCTTCTCCTCCCAAGTTAGATGGACGCCACCCCTCTCCTCTCCTTGCGCATTACACCGAGGTATATATCGCAAAGAAGAGAACAGGAGGAGGCGCCCCCCACGACAACAGTCGGGATTCCTCCATCAAGAACACACATGAAAGGCACACAAGGAGCAACGACAGACCGAAAGTCACACACACATTATACCGATATAATATCACTAATACATTTATAATGAACTCGAATATAATACCACTAATACATCATCTCGAATAATCCAGTTAATGCATCATCAAATATTAACTAATATACATTTCGAATATTATCATATAAGATTACTAATACAGATTGAATATCCTAGAATCCAAAGTGGAGGACGGTGAACTCGGTTCACTAGCGGTTTCTAAGTCGCTGGCGGTGGACACCCAAAGATAAGGAACCATCACCGGAACATAACTCGGGTGAGATCCCTGAAGAACCTGCCAGGTATTGGAAAACCTGGCGTCCAACGCCGCCATGTAGCGACGGACGTGCTCGTCCTCCTCCCTGACACGGCGACGTACCACCTCCGCGGGGGCCCGCTCCCTCTGCACCGAAAGTGACCCACGCGACCGCCACCAAAGAAGCTACGGGTCGACGACGAGACCCGGATTCCTCACCAAACTCCGAGCCCGGGAAGGTAGCACCTCCCAGTGCCAGCCCGGTGGAGCCCAGTCCCGGACATTGCGCCTCTCAAGGATGTCGCCGCCGACTCGATGACGACGAGGATGCGGGCCAGGCATCGTCGACATCGAGACAAATTCCTATGAGAACATTTTCTTATCGTTTAATGTTTTGCTATTTCAGAAATGCTTAATTTCTTAAACTCATGTTAGACTCATTTTTGACTCGGTTTTCCGAAATGCTGTTTCCCAGTAATTCCCGGCACTCGATATGCCTACTTTCTAGCATAAGTCATGCCAAAATTTTGACATGACCCTTGCTAAAAAGTGGACATATGGAGCGCCTGACATTCACCGGAACGGAAATGAATCAAAATTCCGGCGAAACATAGGCCACTCGGATCATTTGCATATAACAGTAAAAAAAATATAGAATTTGAAGAAAATGCAATAAGGTTTTTCTTCACAATATTTGAAACTAAATTCAGCCTAGCTAAATTTCTGTCCTAATTTGAAAACCTAGTTAATTTCATACTAATTAACTAGGTTCATACTACCTAATCTGTCCTAGGGTTCATACTAATTCATACTACATACCTAATACGTCCTAATCTGTCCTAGAGAGACAGAGAGAGAGAGAAGGAGGGGCAGAGGACTTACAAGGGGCTAGGGGAGACGTCGGCGCGAGGTGGAGATCGGGGGAGATGCCGGCGGCGAGGTGGAGCTCGGGGGAGATGCCGGCGGCGAGGTGGAGCTCGGTGGAGATGGAGGGCGCGCGGGCGGCGATGGACGGGTGCGGGTGGAGGAGCGGGAGGCGACGGAGGGCGCGCGGGCGGCGACGGACGGCGACGGCGGCGTTGGAGGAGAGGGATCGAATGGGGGGGAATGGGGATATGGAGGAAAGAAGTGGATCAGGAGGAGCCGGCGCGGGCCGGGGTTATGTCAAGATAGCAATAGCGCGTTTTAGGAAACAGCGCTACTGCTACCTGACGTATCTATAGCGCGTTTCAGGAACCAGCGCTACTGCTAAACCTAGCCTGGCGGCAACGGTTGGGCAATATTAGAAGTAGCGCTTTTTCTAATGCCGCGCTACTGCTAGCAGTAGCGCCTTTTCTGGACGCGCGCTACGGCTATTTAGCAGTAGCGCCTCTTTTTATCCAGCGCTACTGCTAAGGTTCTGTGTATAAGGTTTTCCTTAGTAGTGGCTCCTCACCTCGTGGCCCACCTTCGATCAATGCCAAAAATTCCTATAAGTATAGAAACCATCATAAATAACCCTAGACGAGAAGTTCCGCCGCCGCAAGGCCCCCGTATCAACGAAAAACCAATCTGGAGAGAAAACAGTACCCTGCCGGAGAGGGGAAATCATCTCCGGTGGCCATCTTCATCATCCCGGCGAAGTCCATGATGAGGAGGGAGTAGTCCGCCCTTGGGGCTGACGGTTTGTACCAGTAGCTATGTGTTCAATCTCTCTCTCTCGTGTTCTAGAGATGTCACGATCTTGATGTATCACGGGCTTTGTTAATATAGTCGGATCACATGATGTTATTCCCTCTCTATCTTGTTGTGATGAATTGAGTTTTCCCTTTGAGATCTCGTTACTGAATTGAATACTTTTATGGATTTGAGAACACTTGATATATGTCTTGCATGCGGATACCCATGGTGACAATGGGGTGTTCTATTGATTCACTTGATATATATTTTGGTACTCAACTTGCGGATTCCCACGGTGACATTGGGGTAATCTATGCATAGGGATTGATACACGTTCTTGTCCTACTTTCTCCGATAGAAATCTTGGGGCACTCTTTGTGGTTCTTTGTGTGGATTGAGTATTATGAATCTGAAATTGTTTGATGTGTATCGTATAATTAACTCATGGATACTTGTGGTGACATTGGAGTATGTAGGTGACATTAGAGTTGGTTGATGCGTATCATATGGTGTTATTCTAGTACGAACTCTTAGATAGTTTGATCGGAAAGGATAACTTGGTTATTTTAGTACGAACTCTTGGATAGATCGATCGGAAAGGATAACTTGGTTATTTTAGTACGAACTCTTGGATATATCGATCGGAAAGGATAACTTTAAGGTGGTTTCGTACCCTACAAACAATTTGTTCTTATGTTCTTCGCTAGATAGGAACTTTGGAGTGATTCTTCGTTGCACGTTGAGGGATGGTTATGTGATCCAATTATATTAGCATTGTTGAGAGATTGCACTAGCGAAAGTACGGACCCTAGGCCCTATTTCCAAGCATTTATAGAACGTTTTGCTCGATGTTTACTATTTGTTACCTTGCTGTTTTTATATTTTCAGATTACAAAAACCTATATCTACCATCTATATTGCACTTGTATCACCATCTCTTCGCCGAACTAGTGCACCTATATAATTTGCCATTGTATTGGGTGTGTTGGGGACACAAGAGATTTCTTGTATTTGATTGCAGGGTTGCTTGATAGAGACCATCTTCATCCTACACCTCCCACGGATTGATAAACCTTAGGTCATCCACTTGAGGGAAAATTGCTACTGTCCTACAAAACTCTGCGCTTGGAGGCCCAACACGAGTCTACAAGAATAAAGTTGCGTAGTAGACATCATTATTGCACATAACCAATGCCGAAAACCGGTTTGGACACATAGTTTGTAGCCAATAATAACCAAACTATTTAAACCCATAGACAACTAGTATATCCAAACTGGTTTCTTCACATACCCAAACCAAAACCAAACTAAAAAAAGCTCAACCCAATAAAACCTGAACCAATCAAACCCAAAGTAAAAAACCAAACCGTTTCATCCGGTTTTTTAATAACCATTCTCAGGTTTAGTCAAATCAGGCCTAGCCTGGCCCAAACCAACCTCGACGTAGCGTGATCTCCTCAGATGCCCAAACAAAATTGATCCTAGCTAGCACGCCGGCTCAAGCCACAAGTGAAGCAAGATCAGACGTCCATAACTATTACTCCTTCAAGGCTTCAACATGTATGCAGTTCAAGTTTTTATTTTCAGTTTCAGAAAAATTTCAGCACCTACCGAAATCACCGAAATTCAGTGAATTTCAATGATTTCGGTTTGCATTTTGACCAAAAGACCAAAACATTCACTTGAATTCAATTCAATATTTGAATTTTTTAAAATTATTTTTGAAAAGAATTTGAATTCATGTGTACTAATGAAATTACTGAAATTATTTGGCCGAAAGGTAATATTTCACTGACTGCTGAAATTAATGAAATTCAGTGAATTTTCTCGAAATCTCAATGAAAGTGAAAACCTTGATGCCGTTCCACGACACGCGCGGATCAGTATCCTAAACTCCTAATTAATCACTCCTTTCAGCTCGGAGAGGCTAACTAGATAAGACTCGCGTACGACGGGCACGTAGACCCTGACGTGCGCAGAGAAGCCACCGGCCGTCACGGAGCTGGAAGCATCCACCGTGAGGTCATACGATCTGCTGGCCTTTGCATTACCCCGGGTCTGGGCAAGAGCCGGATGGGAATGCAGCAGCACGCGTCGGATGATGACTCGGAACGGAGTGGTCGGCGAGGCGCGGTTATTCCGTCCTGGTCAGCTCCCACTCTGCTACTCCGTGTTCATCAACGGAAGCCACATCGATCGCTAGCGCGCGCGCTCTCTCTCTCTCTGTCGAGTCGACCTAGGGAGGGACAGCAACTAAACATTTTTTGTTGTAAAATATCATATTTCATCGCGGGCATCGACGACACAGATGCACGTCAAGATTACACGGGCGATCGGCCATCAGGACGTGTGTAAATTAAGAGAGATGCTAGACACACGGGGTTGCTACAGGGGGTTTACGGGGTGGTTAAGAGTGATTGGTTGAAATTTAATCAAGTGAGGCTGGCCCACCAGTGAAAATCAGGGGGGGACAAATTAGAGAAGGGCATGTAGCAGGGTCCGTGAAAGTCCGTCGCGAGAGTCCGTGTGTGTAGTATTATCGGTAAATTAATGTCGACAAGTTGGTGGGAGACAGAACAGCGACTGGTCGACATGGCAATTGAGATCAGGATTAGCTCTCGCCCTACTACGTACGTAACCATTTTATTACTTCGCGCAAGTGGTAGTAGTGCAGTGCGTGCATCAGTGCATGATTGGGTAGTAGAGTACGTTCCTTGCGTGGAATCTCTTGGGAAATCCACGAGAAAACACATATGCATGCATCTCGCAAGTCGTTGCCACTTGCCATCGTGTGCATATGTACAGTCAGATGAGAGAAGGCAAGGCAGGAACCATGTGCATGGCGCGTCATGTGGGCATACGCCCAAAATATCCTGCAGCATGCTGGGTCGACATGCTTGATTATACTATACTACTAGACTAGTGGAACGCCCTAGTCGATCGGTGACTTGATTAATTTTGACATTTGGTTCATGCACATGGTTGGCCAGAACCTAGGACTTGCGTCACAGGACACTCCCAGGCGACTACGACATGTGATTTTACTAATGTTCGAGTAACACATACAGCCGCTGAATGCAACGGGCATACGCCTACGTTTCCAACAGTAATCATTGGTTGGTCGACTTAACCGAGCCTATCAGAATCAGATTGTTTTTTTACGCACTACAGTCGCAAACGCTCATATATACACGCATACACTTATCACTATTAACGCACACACACATTCTATCCCTATGAGCACCTTTAAGAGACTGAGCCGGCATAAGATTGACGAAGTTATCGTAAGCGTCTCATAGTTAACGGAACACCTTCTCCCACTAAACGCGCATGGTCGAAAAGCATGAAATAAATCCAGGAAGCGGTATCAAAACTAAGCGGACTCGCGCCTAGCCACATGCACCACCGTCGGCGGCCACTCCGGCCCCGGCGTGCACCACCCAAGCACCGCACCTCCGCTCCATTGCTCCCCCGGCCACCTCTGGAGGGGGGCGTCCCCTTGAGCTGCGTTGGCTAGAGGAGAGCCCGTTGCCGTCCGTGAGCCCGCCGAGATCCTACCGCCAAGCAATCAGCGACGATCGGACCTTGCCTGTGCAGGCGGCACTAGTCACCCCCACGTGGATTCCACGCTCAGAGATCCACCGCGTGGAGCCGGTGGAAACGCCCGAGGATGGAGGAGCCCCCACGGAGGTTGCACGCAACCGCGTCGCCCCTGACCTTCCCGCCACGCTCCGACAAGCCTCGAGGATGGCATTTGCTCCAAAGGCCTCTATTCCGGGCACCCACACTCCGAGTGCCACTGCGACTGGCGTTGCCGCCGTTGTGGCTTCTACAACCATATATCGCCTGGGCATGAACCCAGCCACGACCTTGCCATGATGTCGCTGCCCTCCCCACCAAGCGCCCGAGCCTGTGCTCGCCGAAATACTCGACCTCCAGTGTGGTGGGGCCATGCCGCCTTGCCTCCCATGGGTACGGTTCCAGCTCTGGCACGGTCGGCTCACCTTTGATCCCTGTGTCATCAGCGCGCCAACAACCGCCTCCCCTTTGGCCACGGTGACCTCCTCCGACCCGCCCGCATCGCCAACCTTGGCCCCGTCCCATTCTCCGGCGACCATTCGCTTCGTCCGGGAGAAGGAGCTGGGCGACGTGGGCGGCATGCAGTGGATTTGCGGGATTTTGGAGTTTTGGGGGTGAAAGGGAAAATGGCGTGGGGAAATTTCATTAAGTATCGCTCCTGTTTATAAGCCGAGTATCTAACAGGGAAGCCCATGGCTTACGTACGTATAGGCTGATTGCCCGAAATTTAGAGCTCGGCTTACTTTTGGTATTCCTTTTTTTCTCTTTCTTTTCTTAATTAATACACAAAATATTTTTTTTATTTCCCCATTGTCTTCCCTTGTGGTATAAACTTGATAGTTTTTTTTTACTTCACGCTTCCTCCCGCCAATCTAACGCGAGAAAATAACATCAACTAAACAACCACCTGATTTGTGGTCCCCGCGACGTTCTACCTTTTGACCGGCTTCGAAAGGGCGTAGACCATGGGGATTTTCTGTTTGTTTGTGTTAGGGTAGGTCATAACAACATGAAAAACCAAAATTAAGCCCATGTCTTCCCAAGATTCACTCCCGTTGCCTCGAAGTGGGGGTTACATGCTATAAGTCCAGAACCTTCCTACGCAATAATCTTGACTGTGAACGAAGACCCACATCAGAGTTATGTATTGGATCTTTCCATCTTGAATATATATTAGGGCCACATATATATTTGGGCCACATGCGAGCGGGGGAGGTAGACCATGGCAATTTTCTCTTATGGGTATGTTAACAATGAGATTTATTATATTGTTAAACAATAATAGTAAACTTACAATGTGGGTATATTTGGTTTCTATTTTTGGCCATTGAAAATACAACTAAGTTGATTCCACTTGCCTTAGTCATATTTTAGTGTATATAGCATGAATTCATAGCATGACCATGTTGCCTCGGTCATAGTTTAAATGTCTTAGGGCGAACTATGATATCCGATATGAAGGTAATGCTACTGTTGTTTGATGTACGCAAAACATAGGTTCACCCCATAATATGTTAGGAATGCCTACACCATGCTGGCATTGAGTAAACTCTAGATAATTTGAGTGTGTTTGTCTTGTAATATCTAATTTATAGTGTGGCTCCTTCATTATTAGCATTACCGAAAAAGGCTTTCGCCCCGCTTTATAAATAAAGCCAACCACCAAGGCTACACAGTACCACAAGAGTCAACACACACACACACCCAGGTCTCACGACAAATAGTACAAAGGGTTCTGCTGAGGGCACAGCTCAACAAGCCCTAAAGAACAGGGAAAGAAAGGGAAAAAGGGGGCCGGGCCACGAAGAAGCTAATCAGGCTCGGGAGGTGGCAGGGGAAGCGGCGGCGCCAAGCGCAGAGCCATCGCATAGAGATCAGCAATGACTCCTTCATTATTAGCATTTGAACTCTTAGTTATTAACTTGCAAGTTTGATAAGAAGTGTTAACCTCTAGACTCCGGAATAAACTGGTTGTAGTTTTTGTATGGTTCCATATGTTTAGTCATGTCATTTCCATGCATTTTAGTATGTGATGCTAACAAATAAGTGTAAATAACCACTTACGTTTCACTAGAGTATATTTGAAAAGTAATTTCAGAATGCAATAAGTAAAAATAAATGCAATGGAAAACCTTAAAGAAATTATTTTCAGTAAGAAAGAGTTTTCTAAAAAATATGCAAAGTATAAGCTGAGCGTCTATCGGCTACTCGGCTTATGTACCACGTAAGCTGAGCCTCTCTCATTGATACACTCAGCTTATAGACAACATCGTCACGGATCCGTCAACCATGTCCGTGATTGCCACAATGCACGAACCTTTGCCGGGATGGTAGTCATGATCTTTTTGAGGCATATGCCGAGCTTTTTTATAAGCCGAGCATATTTTTTTGTCACTTTCGACATATGTTCATATAAGCCGAGCCCATTGTTTTTGCCGTGTTTTATTCTTTTATTAATACTCGGCGTATAGGCTTATAAGTCGAGAACGCAAGAATTTACGCTCGGCTTACATCCTGATACACTGCAACTTAAGTGAGACGATCATTTGTCCACACCCGTACAATGTATGATCGTTAAGGAGAAGGAACGCCCTAGTATTTCATAGAGAGATGAGAACCACCTCACCGGTGATAAATATATGTATGCCAAGCAGCTGATTTCCGACGAGGAAACAAAACTGATAATGTACCCGGTCGCCTTTCACAACCAAACAAGAAAAACTACACAAATCCGGTGGAAATTGTGGGATTTAATTTCCCAGTGCGAGGTTCCACCCGCCTCTGATAAAGCATCGCCTCCACAGCCAAACAAAAAAAACTACACTAGCTTCCACAACGAAACTGATAGAGTTCTGCATAGACTGCTTGTCGCTGGCACGCTCGCCGGCCGCAGACATGGCGGAGAGCCTGCTCATCCTGGGGAGGAACCCGCCCGCGTGCCTCAGGCGCTGCGACTGCTGCGCCACGGGGGACGGCCTGAGGGCCCTGCGGGCGCACTGCCGGCTGTTCATTCGCTTCGAGCCAGGACCGCGCATGGACGGCGGGGAGGCGGGCTTGTTGCGGCCGGCGGGGGCCGCCTGCTTGCGCGCCTTGTGGAAGCTGCACTGGATCGAGCCCGTGTGGTTCGTCTTCGTCGAGGAGCACGTGCAGGAGCGCCGGCTCCTGGTAGAGGACGGGGACGAGCCGCTGGCTGACTTGCCCGGCAAGTTGGTGGCGTCGCCGCCCGACAGCACAGGCTCGCTGGGCCGACTGGCAGCCGCCGTCGCCATGAGAGGTCGAGGAGTGTGAGCAGCTGAAATTTGGTGCGTGGAGGGGACGGAGGTTTGTTTTGTGTCAGTGTCACTTGTAGGAGTAGTAGTTTGGAAGACTTTGAGAGTGAAGCTGAGTGATTTGTGGAGACGAGCTTCAGTGGGCGGGGTTTATAGAGACATGGGATGGTCAGGTTGGCGCCACCTGAACGACGTGACGCGCCAGCAGAGCAGACAGCAGCTTTGCTTGAAAACCGGCCGACCTCTCACATGGACACGGAAACATCGGCATCGGTGGCCGTCCACGGAAAATATCATGGTCGACTCGATCTAGCTGCGTGGCACGGACACGATCTAGCTGCGTGGCACGGGCACGGACACGGAAAATTTAGATTCAGACGGATCTCCAATCAATCATACGGAGCGCTAGCTGTCCGTATAGTTGTGGATCCCAAATCATACGTATAATGCTTTTGTCCATATGCATTATGTACGTTCCTTTTTAGAAAAACATAAGCATATAATTGAGATTGAGGAGTTGGTGATTTTAACATGTATGTTTCTTTTAGGAAAACATATAAGCATATAATTGAAGAGTTGGTGATTTTAATTTTGAACGTGGCTAGATCTTAGTTGACTGAGATGTAACACAGTCTCAGTTAAGTGACACATTATATGAATAAACATAAAGAAAAAAAATTAAAAGCTAATTTTACATGGATCTTGATGTAAGATCTCACGAATATAGCATCGACTGAGACTTTGTTAAGTCACTATCGACTGAAATTTAAGGATCCCTTTTAATTCTTGTTTAACTAACTGATTACGTGCAAATGATTTATCAGATTTTAAAGAAATAATAAACAGTATGTAGCACCATGTGCTCTATATTCCATGGCTAATTGTGGAACAAAACACACACAAAACGAGCTAGATTAGTGCATTGGTTCGGGACTCCTTATTTGACCTGAGATGCGATACGAACACAATGCCCCATTCTCTATAATACTAAGTTTCCTAGTTTTAAATAGCACATGCTCTTCAATTACATTTGGGTCATCCGATTTTGACCGGATCAACAATTTCTGAAAGCTCTTTTATTCAATTCGTTTATACTATACACTATCCTTTCAAATTTTAAGGTCTCGCAGTTAATTAAGGTATTCAACTTAGAATTGGGTCATACGATTTTTGAGCGGGTCAACAATTTTTCAAGCTCTCCCATTCAATTCTTTCAATTCACTATGTTCCCTAATTTTAAAGCTCTTTCATTCACTTGAGGTATTCAATTTTGAATTTAGTTTATGGTTCTGACCGGGCCAATTTTTTTTCCTAGTCAATCAGCAGCAACCGGCCTATAAATCAATTCTGCGCACCCTCCCATCACCTAGAAAATAGAAGTGCACCATGTGATACTATAACGCCAATATAGTACACGCAACCACCGACACAAAAAGTTTCTCACATAAATATATGTTGGTTAACGAATAACAAAGAATCGCATTACGAAAGGCCCACAAATCACCGCATTATAAGTAGAAATAAATCATATTCTATCATCTCTCCCACCCGTCAAACTAAATATCCATCAGTTCTAAATGTAAGGAGTACTAGTTTTTTGGAAAGTCAAATTTCTTTAACTTTGACCAAGTTCACAGCAAAAAAAATGATATCCACAATATTAAACAAAATAAGTATGAAAATTCATTTCATGATGAATATGAAAATACCGATTTGATATTATGAATTTTGATATAATTCTCTACAAATTTGATCAAATTAAAAAGGTTTGACTTTTCAAAGAGTAATACACCTTATATTTAGAAGTAATAACACCAGTGGTGCTTAAACTTGTCATGAATGTTCACTTTGGTGTCTAAACTTAAAAAATACATTGAACTGGTTTTAAAACTTCAAATACGGCTCAAATCATATACAAATGCGTATGTTTTGCTGAATAGAGATGCATGGCAGGGAGTCTAGTTGATGTGTGGGGATAGATAGACTTGCAGTGTGTACGCTATATGACCATCTGGTCTCACCCGTCAGTTCACACCAGAAAAAGAAAACATGCTATCCCGGGATTCGAACCGGAAACCTCACGCATGACAAGGCCTATGCTAACCACGTTGTCCAGGAAAGTTAGTTGCGCTATATGCAGACCAGCCTTGTGTGTGTGTGTGTGTATATATATATATATATATATATATATATATATATATATATATATATATATATATATATATATATATATATATATATATATATATAATTTATTTATATATTAGGTCCACATGCAAGCATGAGATGTTTTCTGATCCTCCCTCGCATGGTTTCAAATGAATCACCGAGCAGTGGGCCCTGCGTCATCCGTCCCTTCGGAAGGGGGGTAGACCATGGTGATTTTCTCTTATGGGTATGTTAACAGTGGAATCTATTGTATTTTCAAGCAATAATTGTAAACTTGCTATGTGGGTATATATATAATCGGTTTCTATTTGTTGGTCATTAATAATACCACTAAGTTCATTCCACTTGCCTTAGTCACATTTTAGTGTCTGGCATGAATTCATAGCATGACCATGTTGCCTTGCTCATAGTTTAACTGTCTTAGCGCAAATTATGAGATCTAATATGAAGTTAATGCTATTGTTGTTTGATGTACTTAAATTAAGAAGTTGTTGATACATGTATGAGGCCACAAAACATAGGTTCACCCCATAATATGTTTGGAATGCCTACACCATGCTGGGATTGAGTCAAATCAAGATAATTTGAGTGTCTTTGTTTTGTACTATTTAATTTATAGGGTGACACCTTCAATATTGGTATTTGAACTTTTAGTTGTTAACTTGCAAGTTTAATAAGGAGTGTTAACCTCTAGACTCATGAATAAACTGGTTGTAGTTTTTGTATGGTTCCATATGTTTAGTCATGTCATTTCCATGCATTTTAATATCTGATGTTAACAAATAAGTGTAATCAACCACTTACTTTTCACTAGAGTATATTTGAAAAGTCATTTCAGAATGCAATAAGTAAATATAAATGCAATGGAAAACCTTAAGGACATTCTTTTCATTAAGTAAGAGTTTTGCAAAAAAATATGCAAAGTATAAGCTAAGTTCCACTTATCGGGTGCTCAGTTTATGTATCACATAAGTTAAGCCTCTCATTGATACACTCAGCTTATAGGCAACATCGTCGCAGAGCCGTCAACCACCTCCGTGATTTCCACGCGGCACGAACCTTTGCCGGAATGGTAGCCATGATCTTTTTGTGGTATATGCCAAGCTTTTTGGGTAAGCCGAGCATTTTTTTTCTCACTCTTGGCTTTTGTTCATATAAGCCGAGCCCATTGCTTTTGCCAAATTTGATTCTTTTAATACTCGTGTATAGGCTTATAAAGCCAAGAACGTAAGAATTTACACTCGACAACTTAAGTGAGACGATCTTTTGTCTACACGGCAACCTAAGTGGGACGATCTTTTGTCTACACCCGTACAATGTATGGTCGTTAAGGAAAAGGAACGCCCTACCATTTGATAGAGAGATGAGAACCAGCTCACCGGCCGGTGATAATTATTGGTATGCCAAGCAGCTGATTTTCGGCGAGGAAACCGAATTGATAAAGTATCGCATTTCACAATCAAACAAGAAAAAGTACACAAATCCCGTCGGAATGCGTGGGATCTAATTTCCTCTGATAAAGCATCGCCTCCACAGCCAAACAAGAAAAACTACACTAGCTTCCACAACCAAACTGATAGAGTTCTGCATAGACTGCTTGTCGCTGGCACGCTCGCCGGCCGCAGACATGGCGGAGAGCCTGCTCGTCCTGGGGAGGAACCCGCCGGCGCGCCTCAGGTGCTGCGACTGCTGCGCCGCGGGGGACGGCTTGAGGGCCCTGCTGGCGCACTGCCGGCTGTTCATTCGCTTCGAGCCCAGACGGCGGATGGACGACGGTGAGGCGGGCTTGCTGCTGCCCTGCTTGCGCTCCTTGTGGAGGCCGCACCGGAACGAGCCCGGGTGGCTCGTCAGGGAGCACATGCAGGAGCGCCGGGTCCTGGTAGAGGACGAGGACGAGCCGCTGGCGGACTTGCCCGGCAAGTGGGTGGCGTCGTCGCCGGCGAGCTTGACGGGGGTAGGTGATGCGGAGCGGCAGTTGGGTGTCGACAGCACTGGCCCGTTGGGCCGGCTCGCAGCCGCCGTCGCCATGAGAGACCGAGGTGCGTGAGCAGTTGAAATCGGATGCGTGGAGGGGATGGAGGTTTGTTTTGGTGTCACTTGCAGTAGGTTGGGAGAGTTTGAGAGTGAAGCTGAGAGAAGCGGGATTTATATCGAGACGAGCTTCAGTGGGCGGGATTTGTGGAGACGAGTATCGATCGAGGAACATTCGGACCAAGATATGTGAGCTTCAGTGGGCAGCTTTGCTTGAAAACCGGCCGACCTCTGACGTCCACGGAAAAGATCATGGTCGACTCGACCTAGCTGCGTGGCACGGACACGGACTGGGAGGTGCGTGGCGGCGACAGCTGGCGCACGCCTTGTGGATCTCCAAATCCTAGAGTAATGCTTCCCCTCAAAAAAGAAAATAAAATCATAGAGTAATGCTTTTGTCAATATACTCAATGGATGCACAAATTTTATTGGAAAGCATAAGCATATAATTGAAGAGTTGGTGATTTTAATTCTTGTTTCTTCGGCCAATTACGTGCACTTGATTGTACCCGATTTTGAAGAAATAATAAACAGTATGTAGCACCATGTGCTCTATATTCCTTGGTTGATTGTGGAACAAAACTCAAAAAGAACAAGCTAGATTAGGCCCTGTTTGGTTACAGGGACTAGACTAGAAAAAGTCCCTTTTAGTCCCTATGTAACCAAACAGGAGGGACTTTTTCTTAAGGGACTAGAAAAAGACTTTACTGGAGGGTCTTTTTTCTTTAGTCCCTGGGACTAAAAAAAATCTAGTCCCTTGCAACCAAACACCCCCTTAGTGCATTGGTCCGGGACTCATTCAATGATATGTTCGAAAGGGGAAGATCTTGTTAATCCTTTTCGGCCCAACCATGCACCGTACGATTTATAACTGTTACTCTTTCAGGACATGGACACGTATACAATTCCAGTTCTATACCACCCGCAAAAAAAACTTTCGGTTCTTTGTTTAACCCGGTACAGACGCAAGCGCTCGCATACACAAGCATATACTGACCCCTACGAAAACACACACGCACACTTTACCCTTACGAACATCTCCGAAAGACTGAGCCGATATATCATTTTGAGATTTACGAAGTCACCGTAGGCGTCTCGTCGTCGACGGAAACGTCTCCTCCCACTGAATGCGCATTGTCGGAATTCCTAAAATAAGCCAGAAATAATGCGAGCACCAGGACTTGAACCCTGATGGGTTGTGGATACCTTTGTCCCTCTAATCATTCAACCAATTGTTGGTTCGCAAAAAAGAAGTTCATGTTCTATCACACATGTAAACAAGTGTCGCAAACCCTTAAGGATGCCGTCATGGGAGTATTATGACTAGATGATGCAAGTAAACTAGGCAATTTTTATGACGTGTCATAGAATTAAATAAAGAACAAAAGCCCAGTATCATATCATGATGTCGTAGCATAACAAATATTATACTACTATGTTTCTTAGAGCATCTATAGCCCGCATCCTTAGATCCTCCTCAAACGTCCGTGGACGCGTCTAGTCCGTGACCAGACAGAAAAAAAAAAGGAAAAAAGTGACCCAACCGAACCGCTCATATCATCCCTATACTTATGAATTGGCCGCGAAATCTCATATTGAGAAAAAAATAATATAGGGAGGACATGAGGGCTTGCGGACGCGCCTAGTAGTCCATCACGTAGAACGCGGTCCACCCCAGACAACATTTTCTCTTTCTTTATTCATTTTTTCTTTCTCTCTCTTTATGTTCACCAATCACATGCCAGTGACTTGACATATAGAAAAAGGAAATTACGAGTGTGGTTGTACGAACGGATAAATATGAGTTCAAAACAGACACGCTCAATGACTGACCGGCCTTGTCCGCGGGCGTTTAAAGATCATATGTGTTAAGTCTCGCTGTAGATGCTTTTACATGACAATAAAAGTTCATTTATAATACTATGCATGACGAGGAAAGCATCATTTACGAAGTAAGTATACACTGTGAGGTCATTTAATCTGTTGGCGGTTGCATTATCCCAGCCCCGGCAAGAGCTGAATGGGAGTGGATGAGCACGCGCCAGACGACTCGGCGCGAAGTGGTCAACGTATGCGCTTCTCGATCAGTATAGGGCCAGTTTTTTTTTAGATTTTTTGAGTTTCTAAAATAAGCTGCCCCCTACCGAGCTTATTCTAGAAGCCCAACTAAAAATATATTTTTTAGATGTCTACTAATGAAATCTTAATTAGTAGGTTTCTGAAAAAATAAATTTGGTTTGACTTCTAAAATAAGCTGGGTAGGGAACAGCTTATTTCAGCTTATTCTAAAAAGCTATCAAAGAACTGACGTTTAGTTCTTCGCCATGCATGGGCGGCAACCCCGTAATCGCCACGTAGCCTTCTTAATTTCTTCGGGCGTATCCATAACGATCATACATTGTACGGGTGAATTATTGGTACGCCAAGCAGCTGATATCCGGCGAGGAAACAAAACTTATAATGTATCCGGTCGCCTTTCACAACCAAACAAGAAAAACTACTACACAAATCCCGTCGGAATGCGTGGGATTTAATTTCCTCTGATAAAGCATCGCCTCCACAGCCAAACAAGAAAAACTACACTAGCTTCCACAACGAAACTGATAGAGTTCTGCATAGACTGCTTGTCGCTGGCACGCTCGCCGGCCGCAGACATGGCGGAGAGCCTGCTCGTCCTGGGGAGGAACCCGCCCGCGCGTCTCAGGTACTGCGACTGCTGCGAAGCGGGGGACGGCTTGAGGGCCCTGCGGGCGCAGTGCCGGCTGTTCATTCGCTTCGAGCCCGGACCGCGGATGGACGGCGGGCCCGCCTGCTTGCGCGCCTTGTGGAGGCTGCACTGGATCGAGCCGTGGTGGTTCGTCTTCGTCGAGGAGCACGTGCAGGAGCGCCGGCTCCTGGTAGAGGACGGGGACGAGCCGCTGACGGACTTGCCAGGCAAGTGGGTGGCGTCGCCGCCGGCGAGCTTGCCGGGCGTGGGTGAGGCAGAGCGGCAGTTGGGTGTCGACAGCGCAGGGCCGATGGGACGACTCGCAGCCGCCGTCGCCATGAGAGACCGATGAGCGTGAGCAGCTGAAATTCGGTGCGTGGAGGGGATGGAGGTTTGTTTTGCTGTCACTTGCAGTAGTTTGGGAGAGTTTGAGAGTGAAGCTGAGCTTGGCGGGATTTATATATAGAAACGAGCTTCAGTGGGCGGGATTTGTGGAGACGAGTATGTAGGAACATTCGAACCAAGACGTGGGATGGTCAGGTTGCCACGAATGGGACCTGAACGACGACGTGACGCGCGAGCAGACAGCAGCTTTGCTTGGAAACCGGCCGACCTCTGACAACACGGGAACATCGCCATCGGCGGCCGTCCACGGAAAATATCTCGACTCGACCTAGCTGCGTGGCAGTGGCACGGACACGGACTGGGTGAGGTGCGTGGCGACGGCCGGCGGCGGCAGCTGGCGCACGCAGGGTACACCTTGTCGATCGTCTGGATTTTGATTTGGAACAGCTTCTCGATCGTGCCGGCCCGACTCGCGATTGCCTGCCTCCGTGCGCTGCATCACTCCCGGTGGTGGATGATGAGATAACCTACTGATTACAGCCGATCGAGTCGATGAGAGGCGCCCCTTTTGTTGTTGTTGAGAGCGGGACCAGACAGTCCTAAGATTTAGCTTCAGACCGATATCCAATCATACGGAGCTATGTCTATATACTTTTGGATCTTCGTCGGTCTGTCGAACAATCCGGACTACGTTTTGATCGTAAATTGAAACCAAACGAGGGGTCCGATATCCGTCTGGTCAATCAAAGGGCATCACGTACGCTCTCTTTGTGTGGAAGGCTGCAAAACGGTGCCTCTCGCGGACAAAAAAAGCAGAAACGCGTTTTTTCCCTTTCCGAGAGGCACAGCCGTGCCTCTCGCGATAGCAAAACCGTGCCTCTCGCGGAAAAAAAGAGAGCAGAAAACGCGTAATTTTTTTCCTTCCGAGAGGCACGGCCGTGCCTCTCGCAAAAAAAAAATCAGAAAACGCGTATTTTTTCCCCTTTCCGAGAGGCACGGCCGTGCCTCTCGCGATAGCAAAACCGTGCCTCTCGCAAAAAAACGCGTTTTTTCGCGAAAAAAAAATGTAATTTTTTTTTTTCGTCCAAAAGCTAAGGAAGAATGGTTGGAAACCAGAACACCAAAAAAAACAGAAAAAAAAACACACTCTAAAAAGCCGAAAACGCGTGCGAAAAAAAAAAATCTGAAGGGAACGCTTAGAACGCGACACGTGGCGGCAGCTGAGAACGCGCCAAGTGGTGGCGCGTGGGAGTGATCGCTGGGAGGCTCCGCAAGGAGTACTCGCTAATTAGTTGCTCCTGGGTCATGTAATTATTTATTGGGTTGTGTTGGTAAATGGTGGGCTGGGCCTTAAAACTATTAATGAAAACTAATTTTCAGAGCTGGAGGGGGAGCTTAAGCCTGTTAAAGCCTACCTAGTAGATTCGCCACTGATGGATGAAGGTAAACTTGACGAAAGGTCAGGTTCGTCAAACATATGTGACATGCACTTTTCGCCATTCAAATCTCAAATGATGTTTGGCGGAAGCAATTGTTTCATTATTATTTTTGGAACACCTTTTGTTTTTCTCAAGTGATTTAGTTCTAGCATGTTGGTTTCCCGTAACAACAAAAAATACTAGCATATTGACAGAAGGTGAAATACAAGGCTATTTAGGTTGGCGAAAGGTTCTCATTTTTTTAAATGCTTATTTGCTTTGAAATAGGATGCAGACTGGGTTGAATGGCTGGCTCCCGTATCAGTGTCCAGACACCAGTCCAAACCGATTTTCAAACGAATATCGTGTCCGTATGCGGGTCAGCGTTGGAGATGCCTTAATGCCTTAATGCTTTTGTCCATACACTCACTTAAAGCATAAGCGTATAATTCAAGAGTTTGTGATTTTAATTCTAGTTTCTTTGGCCAATTGCGTGCACTTGGAGAAATACTAAACAGTATGTAACACCATGTGCTCGATATTCCTTGGTTGACTGTGAAACAAAACACAAAAGGAACGAACTCGATTAGTGCATTGGTCTGGGACTCTTATTCGACCTGAGATGCGATACGAACAGGATGCCCCATTTGAAAGAATCTCAGATATGTTCGAAAGGGGATGATCTTATTGATCCTTTACGGCCGAAGCATGCACCATTGATTTAGAAATGTTACTCTTTCAAGACTTGGACACGTGTGCAGTTTCAGTTCTATGACCACCCGCAAATACATAAAGTTCCAGTTTTACTATGGAGTACACACGCGAACCAGTGTCGTAAACCCCTAAATAAAACTCGTGCACGACGGGCACGTTGCTACGATCCTTACTAATGGCAACACACCAAATAGTTCAGATCCATGGATTGATACATGAATTGGGATTCAAAGGAGGGAGAAAGAGAGAGCAGAAGGAAGAACAGGAGGGGAAAGTAGAGGAGGAGGAGGCACTCGGCCAGTTCTAGTCTATTGCCCCTTCTCCTAGCTAGCTGCTGCTGCTCTTATACTCGTCAGGCTGACCGAACCACAACCCAGTTGGTTAGCCCACGGCCCATGTCTGCTGAGGTCGTGACATTCCCTCCTCCTTAAGCAACAGCTTGCCCTCAAGCTGTGACAATGTATTGCTTCATGACAGAAGTTGCTCCTCGCCAACCCAATGCTCTTGTACATCCTGTGTCAGACATCTCTTGGTGCTGAACATTTGCAGAAAGATCACCATGGAGCATTCAAGTCTCATCTGATCAGCACTAGCTCGAGAAAACAAAGCTGACAAGGGAAGTGGAATCTGATGTGCATTGAGACCAAGCAGGTGTGCAGGAAGAATTTCATCAAGACTGGGCACATGGTGCTGTTTTTGAACTGACCAAAAATTACTCATTAAAGATGCACCTCCAAGTATCCTTCCCAAATTTGAGACAAAAAAGAACATCACAGGTCCTGGCCTCCCACGAATAACAAAGCACTTCTTATTTCTTTCTACTACACTGATAGGTACTGACACCACTACATTTGGCATGGATTCACAGCCATGGAAGATGAGCCAAATGAGCACCTGAGAGCGTTTCTGCTGCATTATATGTTTGCTCAGTGCTGCCATAGCCAATATAGCATCAGGAAAAAAAATGGATACTGAATGGCCCAGCATGTAGTGGAGGTCGTTGATTGTCCATCAAGTAATGGCTTAGAGGGTATAGAACAGCTTATGAAGAACTCCATAACTGCTCCCAAGGCTTACCTGTAAGCATTGGTCTGATGTGTTGCCCCGCAAAAAATTCAGAAGTAATATCATCAGACATAAACTCACATAGGTCTTGCAGTTGACAATGATCAGGATCCCACATGCTGCTCAGAGCTCTAGCTACTACAAACTGAACCCGAATGTCAAACAGCTCAACCTGTCCTAGGATGGCATGATGAATCAAGAAATGCAAGGTCAGTACACAAGTGTTGTGTTCACCCTGATCCCATGAGAAGCTCCATCAATTCCCATTAGCAGCAACTTGTATACCCCGCCAGATTGTCCTGCTGTCCAAGATACTATTGATGAAGCCCAGTAGAGACATCCAATTAAGTGCACATGCTGGCTGCACCCACAATTCACAGAACAAATCTTCAGGAGCTTATGACCAGAACAGTATGTTTCCCACAATGATAGTATAGCACAACAACCTTGAGGAGATGGCCATGGAATTTGCCATTGGAAGTGTGCCAAAGAAGATAGCAAAACATGGAGCACACAAAGCCAACCATGATCATTCTTCTCATGAAAGAAGGCGCTATGCCATCCAGATAAATCACCATGAACATTAGGTGACAACGCTACACTCGGAGAACCGGGAATCATGGCCTGATGTGTTTCTCGATCAGGTGGACGCCAAGGTGGATATATAGCAGGGTTAACCGAAGGTAATAACGCTAAGCACTGCGCCATCATTTTCATTGAACCCGGAAAGAAACACTTGAACTGGAAGTAACTTTTAGCACCATAGCTTAACATTGGCAAGGCAGAACTGGACACAGGGCAACCAAGTACCTCTTGCATATCCTCACTCACAAATTTTAGCGGTATGCCTTGAGGCGGCGGCCAGAACTGCTTTTGATGCACACCACTATGACAGGTCATGAAGAATGGTGAGGGCATGAGCATCAATTCCTGACATGGACGACCTACAAAAGATGGCCATGGCCTTGGACGTTCTCCATTATCCTCAGCGACCTTCATGTGCGTAGGTGGCAGCCACTTGTGCTGTTCGTTTCCCTTCCTCATGGGTGGCAGCAAAATGGCAGGAAAGGACAAATCCCGCAAGAGAGTAGGCATCACCTGACAGGTCTCGTCGTCCAGACATTCCATCGAACACTTGGTGGGTGTCGACGGCCTAGGCTTGGGAACGATGCATGGCTGCAGCGCTGGGGTGGATGGGGTCTCCATGAGCACTGGTAAGGCCCCTACGGCACCCTGGACGCAGATCGGGGCGGTCGGCGGTGGTGTCGACTCCCTCGGCGCGTCAACCTTGACACCGAGCTTGGCGCAAAGGCGCGCGATGCTCGCACCGTTGGCAGCCACTAGAGCCTTGAGGTCCTCCCAGGACATGAGTTCGTCGGAGGTGGGTGATGAATCGAGGAGGCTCATGGTGGGGAACACAGAAATTGGTTGAGACAATTGATCGAACAGGTGGTGGGCAGAAATTTTTGGGTGTGATTTTCTGGATTTTTGGCCGGTAGATCGATGGCTCAGATACCAAATGCTACGATCCTTACTAATGGCAACACACCAAATAGTTCAGATCCATGGATTGATACATGAATTGGGATTCAAAGGAGGGAGAAAGAGAGAGCAGAAGGAAGAACAGGAGGGGAAAGTAGAGGAGGAGGAGGCACTCGGCCAATTCTAGTCTATTCCCCCTTCTCCTAGCTAGCTGCTGCTGCTCTTATACTCACCAGGCTGACCAAACCACAGCCCAGTTGGTTAGCCCACGGCCCATGTCTGCTGAGGTCGTGACACACGTAGACCATTGACGTGCGCATGCAGCGAAGCCACCGGCCGGCCTGTGCAGACGTGCATACGTGTCGAGGCGCGGGTCCGGAAGTATCCACTGTGAGAGCATCTATAGCCGACCCCTCAAATCCGGACCCTCAAACGCCCGCGGAGACGCGTCCGCTGTCACACCTCAAATAATGCATTCTACAACCGGACACCTTAAATCTCATATCTTAAATCCATATTATCCATACAGTTAATACTACGTCGATCTACTTCGTCACTACATGTCATCGGACTATCAAAATTTGGCATGTTTGGCTATGGTGGAGATCATCCACGGCTACCCTTGCCCTTTCCGGAGGCCGTGTCGTCCTTCTCACTGATGGCTTTCTCCTCTGCGGCCGCCCGCGCCGCCACATCAGCCGCCTCCGCCTCCGCCATTTCCTCCGCGAGAAAGGCTTCGGCGATCCTTATCCGCTCCTTCCCATGGCGGGCAGCCCGTTCCCGGTGGGACTCCAAGGCCTCCGGATCCGCCCGCCGGGACCTTGACGATCTCCCGGAGGAACCGAGCGTCCGTTGAGCAGACGCTATGGAGTCGCGATGGACAGAGCCTGCCGCCGGTCGGGCGCTGTCTTCGCGGGAGCGGCGGAGTACAATGCGAACTGCCATTGCCTCCTCCAATCCACAGGGGACGAACCCCAGTCGACGGATCCGGACTGATCGGAGTCAGATCCGCTGCCCTCCATGCCGAAGACGGCCGGAGATCGTCGAAGGTGAGCAAGGGTGACGGATGGGAGTTGGGGGGGGGGGGGGGGGGGTGGAGTGAAGTGGCTAGGGTTTGCTCCGGCGAACTGATGAGGACGAATATATGTGGGGTCGATGCGGACCAGTGCAGGCCAGACGGACGTGCACCGGTCATATCCGCCCCATATTTCGACTGAAAATGAGGGGTGCCAGTTAGTCTGGGCGTTTGAGACCAGTTTGAGAGGCCCGTCTGGATCGACTTTTTGTGACCGGGCAGTGACCGGACGGGCTGCCCGGGCGTTTGAGAAGGGTACGAAGGGTCCGGTGTAAATGCTCTGAGGTCATTCGATCTGTTGGCCGTTGCATTACCCCCGTCACCGGCCCCGGCAAGAGCTGAATGGGAGTGGAGCAGCACGCGTCGGACGACTCGGAGCGAAGTGGTCGGAGAGGCGAAGTTATTCCGTCCTGCTCAGCTCCCCCTCTGCTACTGCTCCCCCTCTGCTACTTCCAGACTATACAGTCAGATACACATACACGGTGCGAATGCTTGTACTGGGACGAGCTAACCAAATATCGTACATTTTTTTGCATGTTCATCAACGAAAGGCTCATCCATCGCCCGCTATAGTGTCGACGTCGTAGGGAGGGACGGCAACTAAACATTTTAGTGAAAAATATCTAGATATTTAATCGCGGCTAACAACGATATAGATGCACGGCCTAACAGCAACACGTACGGCTAGGCGCTGGGAAACTAAGCGTCAATCTTACACGGTTGGTCGTGTCGCGAGGATTACACGGCCGCTCGGTCATCAGAGGACGTGTGTAGATTAATGGCGACAAGTTGGAGGGAGACAGAACAGCGACTGGTCGACATGCCAATTGAGATCGAGACTTCCCCTCGTCCTACTACGTATGTACCCTCCTGCGTGCCTGACCGTTTTGTTATTTCGCTCCATGATTGGGTTGTACACTGTACAGTATGTTGCTTGTGTGGAATCTCTTGAGGAAAATCTCAAGAAAACACCTATGCTTGCATCTCTTAACTCGTTGCCATCCTGTGTGTATATACAGTCAGATGAGAGAAGGCAAGGCAGGAACCCTGTGCACCATGTGGGCTATCTGGATCAGCTCATCATCGCCATCTGATGAGTGTACATGTGGGCATATGCCCCCGAAGTATCCTGGTACATGTTGCGTCGACATGCTTGATTAGACTAGACTAGTGACTTGATTATTTTTCGCATTTGGCTGGTGCATATGGTTGGCCAGAACCTAGGACTCTTAACGTCACATGACACTCCCAGGCGAGTACGACATGTGATTTACTATTGTTCGAGTAACATATACAGCCGCTGAATGCAACGGCCATACGCGTACGTTTCCAACAGTAATCAACTGCTTGGTCGACTTGACCGAGGCTACCTGGATCAGATCATCATCGTCATCTGGTGAGTATTTTTCTTTCTGAGCCGGTCCTCATCTGGCAAGTAAACCATACCAATGGATCTATCGACTATAGGTTAGTATAGAAGATACTTTTCATTCCCTGGCTGGCCAGCTGCTTCATTGCAGATGACCGTCGACCATGTCCGAATGTCCAGCTCAAAATGCTTATCCAGAAGACTAGTTTTTTCATGGAGTTCACCTGAAGAGAAATGCAAGTGGTAAGAGCATCTACATCCGCAACTTGCAAATCCGGCCCTTCAAAAGTCCACGGACACTGACCGATCACACCTCAAATAATGCATTCTACAACCGGACGCCTCAAATCTCATATCTCAAATCCATACAAACCATACAACTACTATGTCGATGCATTACACATATCGTCTGACTACTCCATCACTACTAACATGCCATCGCACTACCAAAATTTGGCATGTTTGACTATGGTGGACATCAGCCATGGCTGCCCTTGCCCTTCCTGGAGCCCTTGTCGTCCTTCTCGCCAAAGTACCGGTCGAAGACGCGGTACGGATCAAGTCGGATCTGCTCGTCGCCGGAGTTGTCCCTGTCGTCGCTCACCTCCTCCTCCTCCTTCGATGGCAGTCCGGTCATTTCACAGACCGCCCGATTATGCTCTCGGGCGAGGGCGCGCGCGTTCCTCCGCTGCCGTTTCTTCAAAATGCGGGCGCGGATGGCTTCCTCCTTTGCGGCCTCCCGCGCCGCTGCATCAGCCGCCTCCGCCGCCACCATTTCCTCCGCGAGATTGGCCTCGGTGGCCCTTATTCTCTCCTTCCCACGGTGGACAGCCCGTTCCCGGTGGGACTCGAAGTCTGCCGGGCAGGTGATGGGGAACGAGAGATTTTCCGCCCGACGGGACCTCGATGATCCCGTCCCAGAGGAACCGAGCGCCCGTTGAGCGGACGCTATGGAGTCGCATCGGACAGATCCTGCCGTCGGCCCGGTGCTGTCCTCGCGGGAGCAATGGAGTGCAATGCGGACCGCCATTGCCTCCTCCAATCCGCAAGGACGACACCCCAGTCGATGGATCCGGATTGTTCAGAGTCAGATCCGCTGCCCTCTATGCCCGAGAAGGACGGAGATTGTCGGAGGTGAGCTAGGGTGGCGAATGGGAGTGGAGCGAAGTGGCTAGGGTTTGGTCCGGCGAGCGGATGAGGACGAATATATGTGGGGTTGATGCGGGCCAGGGCACCCCCACTAGTAGAAAACAGGACATTAGTCCCGGTTGGGAAGGGCCTTTAGTCCCGGTTCCCCAACCGGGACTAAAGTATAGAGACTAAAGGGTCCAAACCTTTAGTACCGGTTGGCTACGAACCGGGACTAAATCCCTGCCACGTGGGATGGCAGCGCGCGCGGGGGAGGGGGACCTTTAGTCCCGGTTGGTAACACCAACCGGGACTAAAGATTTAGGGGCTTTGGGGTTTATGGGTTTAGGTTTTATTGTTTATTTTTCCTTTTCGTTTTGTGTATTCGATTTAATTCTTTTTCATTTCAAACATATTTTACGCTGCTACATACCGTACACGTTATGCATATATAATAGAATATCTCATAGAACCAATCATATACATAGAACTTTTCGTACGACCATGCATACACATATGTACAATTTGGTATATATAATTTCTCCTACAATTTGCAAATCATTACATGCAGGCATTAGGTGTAATGGTATTCTCCGTCGGGAGATATGACCTGCTCAAGCAAAAACCCGCAATTTCCTCTTGAATTGCTCGTATGTGGTCGTTTGGTAGGAGCTTCTCCTGCATCTCGTGCATCTTTAAAGAAGGAGATCAATATGAACATGTTAGTTGTCTGTATGTATGTATATATATATATATATATCATGATAAAAAAAATGTGAATGGTGTTTACGTACCCAAAGATCTCTTGTAGTTTTGGTCCTTTCGGTCATAAAACGAATGTTCTCGCAAACGTGATATGCACATAAAGAAGTCCTTTGTTGCTGCCTCATGCACTTTACGAGAATATAATTCAATCAGATAATAATCAAGGATGATAATGGTATCGAAACTATACTTAAAGAGATGCGCGGACGTAGCTAGTACTACTTAAATACCTTGGGCCTTCGCCATTTCAGCGACTCTTTCCATTCACCTCTAACATCTTTGGTGAACTTTTTCCAAACCTTGTCCGGCAAAGAAAATGAATAAAGGAGTTACTAATTACTTGATATCAGGAAACGAACTAAAGAGGCCGACATAGTGCGTAAATGATTGAAATTACCTGTCGAGCATCGAATGCAGGCTTCTGTATTCTTCAGGGTCTTTACTTAGTGAGTCGAGTACTTCAACAGTTCCATCATCAATTAATGATTAGCAGGATCCAGTGGTAGCTGCGGACATGATTTGTATAAGCGGGCATGCATAACTCATCAACTACACTTAACATCGAGTATATATATATAAGGTAAAAGTAAGGTAAAAGTAACACTCACTTGAAGTTGTAAGGTAAAATTATTACTAGTTTGGTATTTACGGCCTTCAAAAACCTTAGCAACATTTTCTCCGTGTCTTTAGGGTAAGTACTTAACACCTTTTCATTAACGGTATTTGGGTCAATGAACCCAATGCCATAGACTCCATCTCTTTCCAATTCAAAAATCTTCATTCTGCACAATACCACATAAAAGAATATAGTGAGGATAATTACAGGCAATGAACGAGCTGAGCTAGAGACTTAATCAAATTACAGAAAGAAATCACTTACAGACAGTAGCAACTGACGATAGATTTGTCGAGTGCTTTTTGATTGAATAACTGAAAGAATTCTTCATTTTCAATCCACAAATCATTTTCATGGATGTAATGCTTTTTCTTGACTTTCACCATGAGGCTCTCTCGCCCGACCTTTACTTCTCTCATGTACCACTGATGCAAGATGTACATTTGTGTTGATAGAAGCTTCTCATCTTCAGGACTCACGAGAGGATTCCCGGGGACATATGCCCATTCTAGTTCCTTCGGATCCGTCGGTGGGAATTCCTCGATCTCTAGGAGTTGTTCAACAGTGATACCGAGCTGTCTAGCATTCTCTCTATCAGCGTCAGTTATTACCACCTTATCGGTAGTCACCTTGAGCGGGGTGATCGATTGCACTGCCTGTTCTCCGAGCTGGGGAACAGTTTTCCCGCATTTACGACTACTACCGCTCGACTTCTGTTTTTTTTTTTGTTTATGATAGGACATGCTAATAGAGCGTTCATAGTTTGATAGCGTCCTTTTCTCCGCCGGTTTAGCTGCATTTAAAAAGTGGTGTACGACTTCCTCAGGTATTTTCTCTTTTCGCGGCGGGGGCGGTTTCGGTCCAAAATGGGCCTTCAATTCCTTAGCCTCTTGTTCATCGATTTCCTCGGCAGTCTTCTAGTAAGCTAACTTCTTTTTGGCAGGAGGCTCGGGTTTCTTATTTTGTGCTCTCTTCCCCTTGGGAGACGGCGGATATCGATATCGCGGACTCGCCCTAGGCTCCGTCTCGGGGTGGGATTGACTATGCTGACGTGGCGGAGATCGATATGGCGGACTCGCCCTGCGCTCCATCTCGAGGTGGGTTGGAGTCAGCTGACGCGGTGGACTTGGAGGACTCGCCCTGCGCTCCGTCTCGAGGTGGGTTGGAGTCTGCTGACGCGGCGGACTTGGAGGAGGAGTCGGTGGCCTTGGCACCGAGTTTGGAAACACGATGCATTACTTTTTCCATAAAATGACACAACGCCTGGCTTCTCCCAGTGTCCGCTCCCCTTCACCTCCAAGGTAGTCAAGATCTAGTGATTCATGCCGACACAACTTCATCCACCCCGACACGAGCATAGCCAGGTGGAATCGGATTGCCGTGGAAAGTTGCTTCAGGTCCACTCGGTAAAGCAAAGTCGTCCGCCGCCTTCATGGATATGTTCTTCAGTTTCACGTGTAGCTCACAAGTTGTCGACTCTAGGATATCATCCACGGGGTAGCGAGCCAGCAGTGCATCATCGGCCGGGACCCCCGTGGAACCCACGCTGCTTTTCGGCATAGATGATGGAATGGTACCATCCAATGCTGGATCTGGTTGCTACTACTGCTGAGACGCGCCTTGCTGGCTAAGTTTGTTGATTTGCTCCTGCTGCATGTTATATTTGCGTTCCAAGTCCTGAATCCGATCTACTTCATGCTTCTTCTTTCTGTCATGACTTCTGTAGCTGTCGTTCCAATCCGCAAACCCCAGAAGCCACGGAACCATGCCTTTGCCTCGTGTTCGTCCCGGGTGTTCAGGATTCTTGAGGGCGCGCGAAAGCTCGTCCTTCTCTCTCTCGGGCTCGTACACACCCGCTCGAGCTTCTGCTATTGCTTTAAGTAACTCGTCTGTGGCTTCTTTAAGACTTGCCTGTTCAAGAACCTCCCCTGTCTTTGGGTCCAACTTTCCCCCATGTGCATAAAACCAAGTCCTGCACCTCTCGGGCCAAGTCTCTGTTACTGGAGTGACCCCTGCAGCCTTCATGTTCCTCTCAGATTCATCCCACTTAGGCAACCCATACTTGTAGCCGCCCCAGACGATGGTGCCACGTTTTTTTGTCGGCATTTATCTTGTTTGTTCTCGACCGTTCCTTAGCTACTTGTGATTCCTTGAACTTCACAAATTCGTCCCGGTCATCTGCTAACTTCACATATTCTCCTTTGAATTCTGGAGTCTTCCTTCCGTTTTCCACATAACTTTTCCATAATCTTTTCTTCCAAGACTGGAATTGTGTGGCCATCTTCTTAAGAGCACACTTCTTGACATTCTCCCGTTGGACATCTATGAGACCATGTGGTAGGGTGAAATGTTTCATGAGCGCCTCCCAAAGCAGATTTTTTGCTCTTTCGCTGACAAAAGAAACTGCTTGGGTATCTTTTGGCTGATTCCATTCTTGAACGGTGATCGGGATTTGGTCCCTAACGATAACTCCCCATTGACGTATAAATTTGTCCGCATTCTCTTTAGGAGCAATCGGTTCGCCATCTGCTCTGATTTGATCGATGTTGTACTTTACGCCTTCTTTCAACTTTCTTGTCGGGCCACGTTTAACCCTTGTAGAAGATTTGCTCGATCCGGAGGGCTAAAAGGAAGAAAGATTCGTTAATATATACAAATCAATCAATACATCTGATGATCACCAGAGGGCAAATTAATACCTCACTGGACTCTGTTAAATGGACAAAAATTTCTTCGCCATCGTCATTGTCAGCTGGTTCGCCTTCGTCTCTTGGTTGTTCTTCCTCAATTCCCTCACCGGATGGGTTAAGGTATTGTGAGCCATCATCTACTTCATTCTCTTCGTTTCCGGAGCGTATCAGGTCGTACATGGCATTCTCTTGATCATGGTCTCTATCTCTACTGTCCATAGCTTAACTAATCCAGAACAAATATAAAACAATTAGAATGCATTCAATAAGCAGAACCGGAGATATTCAAATCAATACAAGGCAATGCAACAATACGATCATATAATATCACTAATACATCATCGAATAGTATCACTAATACATCATCGAATATTATTATATAATATCACTAATATAGATCTAGTTGACGTCTCGCGGCGCAGGAACTATGATAGGATCATAGCTCGGGTGAGATCCCGGAAGAACCTGTCAGGTATTGGAGAACCTGGCGTCCAACGCAGCCATGTAGCGTCGGACGTGCTCGTCCTCCTCCTTGACACGGCGACGTACCACCTCGGCGGAGGCCGGCTCCCTCTGCACCGACAGTGGTCCACGCGACCGCCACCAAAGAACCTCTGGGTCGGCGACGGGACCCTGATTCCTCACCAAGCTGCGCGCCCCGGAAGGCAGCACCTCCCAGTGCAAGCCCGGCGGAGCCCAGTCCCGGACATGGCGCCTCTCAAGCAGGCTATTGCCACCGAGTCGACGACGAGGATGCTGGCCGGGCATCGTCGACTCAACGGCTACGCTATGCAACTAAACATTTAAACATGTAAACATCATATATCTGCCTAATATAAAATAGGTAATGCCTAATAAAAAGTCTCATTTACTAGAACATATTAACATATAAACTCCTCACCGGCGATCGTCGGGGACTCCTCCGGCGATCGACGACGAGGATGCGGGCCGGGACTCCTCCGGCGATCGTCCGGGACTCCTCCGGCGATCATCCGGGGCTCCTCACCGGCGATTGTCGGGGACTCCTCCGGCGATCGACAACTAAAACAACCTAAAACAACTAAAACAACTACAACTAAAACAACCTAACTAACAACTAAAACAACTACAACTAAAACAACTACAACTACATGCGACCATACTAACTATAAAAGATGAAATTTATATGCACACGGCGACAAATTCATATGCACATGGCGAAAAATTCATATGCACACGGCGACAAATTCATACAAGCAACAATACTAAGTAAAAGACAAAATTTAACAGACAAATTGGAACGGCCGGCGGCTCCACGGCGACTCCACGGCGGCTCCACGGCGACGCCAGCGCGCGCACGCGGAGGGAACGCGGGGAGGAGAGGGGGTCGGCCGGACGGTGCCAGAGGGGAAGAGGAGCTCACCACGCGGGCAGGAGTTTGCCGACGGAGCTGGGCACGGGAGGAAGACGATGATGACGATGCAAGGTGGACGGCGGTGGCGCTCTGTGGCAGCCTGGCGGCGTCATCGAGGGAGGGAGGAGAACGCGCGGTGTCGACGGCGAGGTCGGGGTCTGATGACCCACAAGTATAGGGGATCTATCATAGTCCTTTCGATAAGTAAGAGTGTCGAACCCAACGAGGAGCAGAAGGAAATGACAAGCGGTTCTCAGTAAGGTATTCTCTGCAAGCACTGAAATTATCGGTAACAGATAGTTTTGTGATAAGGTAATTCGTAACGGGTAGCTAGTAACAATTGTAACAAAGGTGCAGCAAGGTGGCCCAATCCTTTTTGTAGCAAAGGACAAGCATGGACAAACTCTTATATAAAGCAAAGCGCTCCCGAGGACACATGGGAATTTCTGTCAAGCTAGTTTTCATCATGCTCATATGATTCGCGTTCGTTACTTTGATAATTTGATATGTGGGTGGACCGGTGCTTGGGTGCTGCCCTTACTTGGACAAGCCTCCCACTTATGATTAACCCCTCTCGCAAGCATCCGCAACTACGAAAGAAGAATTAAGATAAATCTAACCATAGCATGAAACATGTGGATCCAAATCAGCCCCTTACGAAGCAACGCATAAACTAGGGTTTAAGCTTCTGTCACTCTAGCAACCCATCATCTACTTATTACTTCCCAATGCCTTCCTCTAGGCCCAAATAATGGTGAAGTGTCATGTAGTCGACGTTCACATAACACCACTAGAGGAGAGACAACATACATCTCATCAAAATATCGAACGAATACCAAATTCACATGATTACTTATAACAAGACTTATCCCATGTCCTCAGGAACAAACGTAATTACTCACAAAGCATATTCATGTTCATAATCAGAGGAGTATTAATTATAATTAAGGATCTGAACATATGATCTTCCACCAAGTAAACCAACTAGCATCAACTACAAGGAGTAATCAACACTACTAGCAACCCACAGATACCAATCTGAGGTTTTGAGACAAAGATCGGATACAAGAGATGAACTAGGGTTTGGAGAGGAGATGGTGCTGGTGAAGATGTTGATGGAGATTGACTCCCTCTCGATGAGAGGATCGTTGGTGATGACGATGGCTTCGATTTCCCCCTCCGGGAGGGAAGTTTCCCCGGCAGAACAGCTCTGCTAGAGCCCTAGATTTGTTCTGTCCAAGTTCCGCCTCGAGATGGCGGCGCTTCGTCCCGAAAGCTCCCTTATGATTTTTTCCAGGTCAAAACCCTCCATATAGTAGAAGATGGGCACCGGAGGCCTGCCAGGTGGGTCACAAGCCACAGGGGCGCGCTCAGGGGGGTAGGGCGCGCCCCCCTGGCTTGTGACTGCCTGGTGGGTCCCCTGGTGTATTTCTTTCGCCCAATATTTTTTATATATTCCAAAATAATTCTCCGTAGATTTTCAGGGCTTTTGGAGTTGTGCAGAATAGGTATCTCAGATTTGCTCCTTTTCCGGTCCAGAATTCCAGCTGCCGGCATTCTCCCTCTTCATGTAAACCTTGTAAAATAAGAGAGAAAAGGCATAAGTATTGTACCATAATGTGTAATAGCAGCCCATAATGCAATAAATATCGATATAAAAGCATGATGCAAAATGGACGTATCAACTCCCCCAAGCTTAGACCTCGCTTGTCCTCAAGCGAAAGCCGAAATCGATAAATATGCCCACATGTTTAGAGAGAGAGGTGTCGATAAAATAAAATACGGACATGAAGGCATCATGATCATCTTTAAAACAGCAACACATATTGACATATAATCTCTTATGCTAGAGTAACAATTCATTCACAAGGTAAAGTATGAATCAAGAACTCTGTTGAGAACCAACAAACTATGATCTCAGTCATTGAGGCAATTCCAATTTATCATAACGTAGGAAAGAGTCAAAATAAGAGCTTGTAAAGCAAATCCACATACTCAATCATCTTCTAGTCTTTCATAATTGCTAACACTCACGCGGTACCTATGAGTTCAAAGCTTCAATCGGACACAGAGAAAGATAGGGGCTTATAGTATTGCCTCCCAACTATTTACCTCGAGGGTAATGTCAATAGTAATAACTCATGATCACCCACATCCGAGTGGATATATGTGTCTAGATCATTCCCCAACACATGACGCTTGCCAAGATATAAAGACGAAATAAAGGAAGTGGTGAAAATCACCATGACTCTTGCATAAAGGTAAGTACTAAAAAGTAAAGGTAACAGATAGGCCCTTCGCAGAGGGAAGCAGAGGTTGTCATGCGCTTTTATAGTTGGATGCACAATCCCTTAATGCAAAAGAACGTCACTTTATATTGCCCCTTGTGATAAAGAACTTTATTATGCAGTCTGTCGCTTTTATTTCTTCCGTATCACAAGTTCGTATAAAGTTTATTTTCCTCACACTAATAGATCACACATATTTAGAGTGCAATTTTTATTGCTTGCACCGATGACAACTTACTTGAAGGATCTTACTCAATCCATAGGTAGGTATGGTGGACTCTCATGGCAAAACTGGGTTAAGGGTGTATCGATGCACAAGTAGTATCTCTACTTGGTGCGGAAGTTTTGGCTGATAAGGGGTGGAAGCAAGCGACACATGTTGAAGGATCTAAAACAATATAACTTCTATTCGGAAATAAGCAAACATAACTCATTATGTTGTCTTCCTTGTCCAACATCAACTTCTTAACATATAATATTTTAATGAGTGCTCACAATCATAAAAGATGTCCAAGATAATATATTTATATGTGAACCTCTCTTTCTTTATTACTTCCTTTTAATTGCCACAATGACCAATAGCTATGTTTGTCAACTCACAACAAGTTTCAATCGACATACTTCTTATATGTGAAGTCATCACTCCCCATATGATCATCATATATACTCTTTGCTTTTATTCTATACTTCTTTCTATTTCTTTTTCTCAAGATCATAGCAAACGAGCAAAGCCCTCAACTCAAAACTACTCTTTATTATATAACTCACGGACTTTCTTACATAGGGGGAACATAAAGCAAAACTCAAAACAAGATCACACTAAAACTTTATTCTACTAGATCAAGATATAACCAAAAGGATCGAACTAAGAAAAATGATAAAAGTAAAATATGTGATGGTGATACAATACCGGGGCACCTCCCCCAAGCTTGGCACAAGCCAAGGGGAGTGCCCATACCCATGTGTTTAGTTGTCGTTCTTCGGAGGTGGTGATGTTGGAGTTGTTGATAGGGTTGGAAGCTTGTCTAGTTTCCTCCTAAGCATAAAATTCTGTTCCCTCAGATCGTCTACTTCCTGCTCGAGCTTCAATACCCTTTGACATAATTCTTCCTTGCTCTCCTGCAGAAAACGAGAAGGGATAAATAGAACTTTGGGTTTTCTCCTTGTATTTGGGAGGCTCGACTTTTTGAACTCCACGTGCATATCTCCTGGTCGAGGCAGGGGGATCTTCTCTTCATCCGAGCTTCCTTCCTCATACTTGCCTTCCAGTTCCTCCTCCGAGTACAATCCATAAGGATCTAGATCCCCATAGAGCTTGGGATTGGCAAGATAATGTGATATATAGCTCTCCCCATCAGAATATTGGGACGACATATTGCTCTAAATCTGCTGCAGAAAACAGCTCAAAACGAAAACAGGAGGTATTGTCGTGATGCGAAGATCAAAACCTTCGGGAGATTATACAATAAATTTTTACCGACCAGAAGGAGTATCTGATAACCCACAAGTATAGGGGATCGCAACAGTTTTCGAGGGTAGAGTATTCAACCCAAATTTATTGATTCGACACAAGGGGAGCCAAAGAATATTCTCGAGTATTAGCAGCTGAGTTGTCAATTCAACCACACCTGAAAGACTTAATATCTGCAGCAAAGTATTTAGTAGCAAAGTAGTATGGAAGTAACGGTAACGATGGCAAAGTGACAGTAGCAGTGTTGTAGTGATTGTAACAGTAGCAACGGAAAAGCAACTTAGCAAAGATCAATATGCGGAAAGCTCGTAGGCAATGGATCAGCGATGGATAATTATGTCAGATGGCATTCATCATGCAACAGTTATAACATAGGGTGATACAGAACTAGCTCCAATTCATCAATGTAATGTAGGCATGTATTCCATCTATAGTCATACGTGCTTATGGAAAAGAACTTGCATGACATCTTTTGTCCTACCCTCCCGTGGCAGCGGGGTCCTAATGGAAACTAAGGGATATTAAGGCCTCCTTTTAATAGAGAACCGGACCAAAGCATTAGCACTTAGTGAATACATGAACTCCTCAAACTACGGTAATCACCGGAAAGAATCCCAGTTATTGTCACCCTGGGGGATGCGGATCATAACTCGTAATAGGTGTCTACAACTTGCAAGATAGGATCAAGAACACATATATATTCATGAAAACATAATAGGTTCAGATCTGAAATCATGGCACTCGGGCCCTAGTGACAAGCATTAAGCATAGCAAAGTCATAGCAACATCAATCTCAGAACATAGTGGATACTAGGGATCAAACCCTAACAAAACTAACTCGATTACATGGTAAATCTCATCCAACCCATCACCGTCCAGCAAGCCTACGATGGAATTACTCACGAACGGCGGAGAGCATCATGAAATTGGTGATGAAGGATGGTTGGTGATGACGACGGCGTCGATTTCCCCTCTCCGGAGCCCAAATCAGGCTCCAGATCTGCCCTCCCGAGGAGGAACAGGAGGTGGCGGCGGCTCCATATCGTAAAACGCGATGAACTCTTCTCTCTGATTTTTTTTCTCCGTAAATAGGAATATATAGGAGTGGAAACGAGGTCGGAGGAGCCACAGGGGGCCCACAAGCCACAGGGGCGCGCCCTAGGGGGGTGGGCGCGCCCCCCTGGCTTGTGGCCAGGTGGTGGGCCCCCTGCAGTTGATTCTTTCGCCAGTATTTTTTATTAATTCCAAAAATATTCTCCGTAAATTTTCAGGTCAATCCGAGAACTTTTATTTCTGCACAAAAATAACACCAAGGCAATTCTGCTGAAAACAGCGTCAGTCCGGGTTAGTTCCATTCAAATCATGCAAATTAGAGTCCAAAACAAGGGCAAAAGAGTTTGGAAAAGTAGATATGTTGGAGACGTATCAACTCCCCCAAGCTTAAACCTTTGCTTGTCCTCAAGCAATTCAGTTGATAAACTGAAAGTGATAAAGAAAAACTTTTACAAACTCTGTTTGATCTTGCTGTTGTAAATATGTCTAACTGATGTGCAGATTTTCAGCAAAGATTATGAACTAACCACATTCACAATAACATTTAGGTCTCACATTTACTCATATCAATGGCATAATCAACTAGCGAGCAATAATAATAAGTCTCGGATGACAACAATTTTATCAAAACAATCATGATACAATATGACATAATGGTATCTCGCTAGCCCTTTCTGAGACCGCAAAACATAAATGCAGAGCACCTCTGGAGAACAAGGACTAACTAGACATTGTAATTCATGGTAAAAGAGCTCCAGTCATACTCATACTCAAAATCAATTAATAGCAAAGCATACAAATGATGGGAGTGCTCTCTAACTGGTGCCTTTTATGAGAGGGTGATGACTCAACAGTAAAATAAAATAGATAGGCCCTTCACAGAGGGAAGCATTGATTTGCAGAGGTGCTAGAGCTCGAATTTTTAAAACAGGGATGAATAATAATTTTGAGCGGTATGCTTTCATTGCCAACATAACAACTAAGAGATCTCGATATCTTCCATGCTAGATACATTATACGCGGTTCCCAAACAGAATAGTAAAGTTTTTACTCCCCCTCCACCAAATCAGTCACACTCCACGGCGGGCCGAATCCACGGGTACCGTCCATACAAACACAATCTTGGGGGAGTTTTGTTTATTATATATTGATTTGAATTTTGAGCGTGGGACTGGGCATCCCGAATACCAGCCACTTTCTCATGAATGATAGTGAATAAACACATCTCGTGAGAATAACCCACCTAGCATGGAAGATACTGACAGCCCCCAGTCACTACATGAGCGATATGGGCATACAAAACGGAATATTTATTTGAAGGTTTGGAGAGTGGCACATGCAAATTTACTTGGAACGGCAGGTAAATACCGCATATAGGTATGTATGGTGGACTCATATGGAACAACTTTGGGTTTATGGAGATGGATGCACAAGCAGTATTCCCGCTTAGTACAAGTGAAGGCTAGCAGAAGACTGGGAAGCGACCACCTAGAGAGCGACAACGGTCATAAACATGCTTTGAGATTAACCAACATTGAATGCAAGCATGAGTAGGATATAAATCACCATGAACATAAACATCGTGGAGGCTATGTTGGTTTTGTTTCAACTACATGCGTGAACATGTGCCAAGTCAAGCCACTCGAATCATTCAGAGGAGGATACCATTCTATCATACTACATCACAACCATTTTAATATGCATGTTGGCACTCAAAACAAACCATTATTAACTCTTAGCTAATTAAGCATGGCATGAGTAACTATAATCTCTAATTGTCATTGCAAACATGTTCAACCCATAATGAGCTGAATCCCGGATGATGAGCTAATCATATTTACAAAAACAAAATAGGTCGAGTTCATACCAGCTTTTCTCCATCTCAATCATTTCATCATATATCGTCATTATTGCCTTTCACTTGCACGACCGAACGGTGTGAATAATAATAAGAGTGCACGTGCTTTGGACTAAGCTAGAATCTGCAAGCAATAACTCAAAGGAGAAGGCAAGGTAATATGGGCTCTCTGATAGATAAACAATAATGCATATGAGAGCCACTCAATATGTCATCGTGGTCTTCTCCTTACGACCCAAAGAAGAAAGGAAAACTATTTACACGGGAAAGCTCCCAACAAGCAAAAGAAGAACGAGAAATCTTTTTGGCTTTTCTTTTAATACTACAACTAAACAAACTAGAAGGTAAAGCTAGAACTAATTTTTTTGGATTTTCTCAAGGTTAATTAAACACACAAGAAGAAAGCAAAAAGAAGAAATAAACTACCATGGATGGTACAATGAAAAAGTGTGAACACCGACAACTGGAATGAGTGTGTGAACATGAATGTAATGTCGGTGAGAAATACGTACTCCCCCAAGCTTAGGCTTTTGGCCTAAGTTGGTCTAGGGCCACGGCTGGCCCAGATAATATCCGAAGTCATAATTGGGGTGGTACTGGACTGCGGCGGCTACTGCCTGAACAGCTGCAGTGTGGAGGCGAGCGGCTTCCGCCTCTCTCTCATACTCATTTGCCTCCTCTCTGGTTATAAAGCGTCTTCGTTTTTCCTGAAAGTTAAAGAAGGCAGGAGCAGGAAGAGTAATATGGACAGCACGCTGTCTGTCAAATATTAGTCGGTACAGGATGGACTGTTCGTCCCTCTCAAGGAACTGGCAGCGCACCAAAGCCTCATAATCAAGAAAAGCAGGGGGTAACTCAATATCATTCTCTCTTATGGGTACCCCAAGATACTTAGCTACACGAGTGGCATAAATTCCACCAAAGAAATCTCCATCGTTAGCATTAAGATGTAACCTCCTAGCAATAATAGCCCCCAAGTTATATCGTCTATCTCCCATGACCGCACTTTTAATAATACTGAGATCAGGTACGCAAAGGTGGCTATGGTCATGTTTACCGTTAATGCATCTACCTATGAAGAGAGCAAAATAATGTATGGCAGGAAAGTGAATGCTCCCCGAAGTAGCTTGTGTAATGGTTCTAGTTTCTCCCACCGTGATGCTAGCAAGGAAATCATTATATTCATTTCTATGAGGATTGCTATGGCTACCCCACTGTGGAATTTTGCATGCATCGTTAAAATCCTCTAGGTCCATGGTATAGACTTATCATAAAAATTAAATAGAACAGAATGAGAATTATGCCTGGATGAAAATTCAAACCTCCGCACGAAAGAATCGGTGAGTTGATAATATTGCTTGCATCGGTCTGAAATAAAATCCTTAAGGCCAGCATTCCTTATGTACGCGTAAAACTCTTCCTTGAACCCGGCATTGTCCATGAATTGATCCGACGGCCACTCACAAGGCCGCACTTGAGCTTCCCTCGGTGGTTCAAAGTCGGGCTCGCGTAACGCGAGCCTTGGGGTCTTCTTGCTCGAGGAACCACCTTGGTATATTCTCCTTAACATCTCTTTTGCTGAAAATTAATTCTGAAATTTTTAGTGACTCTAATTAAAAATAAACAAAACTCAACAAAACTCATAGCAACTACTCCCACAAGTGCCTAGAAGCTATATCATGCATCAAAACTACTTGGGACCATACAAATTTGACATGCAAGCTCAAGAACAAGGTCACCACAGCAGCAAAAATTTGCAATATATAAAGCACTTAGAACAAAAACTAATTGGACCATTGGAGGAGTCACAAACCGATGAGCAATCCCCTAAAACAGTTTTGCAAATAGAGCTTTGAGCAAGGAGATCGAAAATGGCAGCAAAATGAGCTAGAACACGGGTTTGAGCAATGGTGGGATTTTTTCTGGGCAAAGACGAAGTGGATCGTGGCTGGAATAAGTGAGGGGGCCCACGTGGGACCCACAAGCCAGGGGGTGCGCCCAGGGGGCTTGTGGCCCACTGGTGCAGCCCCCTGATGCATACTCAGTGCCAAAAATTCTTAAATATTCCAGAAAAATTCATACTAAATTTTCAGGGCATTCTGAGGACTTTTATTGTCAGGTCATTTTTCTATTGCACGGATGAAACGGAAAACAGGAAAATAATAGCACTTTTACTAAATTGAAACTAAGGAACAGGGAATAAAAGTTGGGTACAGAAGGTTGTGCCTTCTAAATTCATCCATCTCATGCTCCTCAAAAAGAATCCATCAATAAGGTTGATCAAGTCTTATTGACAAACCTTTTTCGAATGACATGAAACCGGAGAATTTTCGAATAACACTAGGTTACCTCAATGGGGATATGCATGTCCCCAACAATAAGTATATCATATTTCTTCTTAGCAGTAGGGAGAGGGAATTCAAAGCCTCCAATAATAATCGTTGAAACCTTTTCAATTGAGTTGATACTATGAGATTGAGGTTGTTTCTTCGGAAAGTGTACCGTATGCTCATTACCATTAACATGAAAAGTGACATTGCCCTTGTTGCAATCAATAACAGCCCCTGCAGTATTCAAAAAGGGTCTACCAAGGATAATCGACATACTGTCGTCCTCGGGAATATCAAGGATAACAAAGTCCGTCAAGATAGTAACATTCGCAACCACAACAGGCACATCCTCGCAAATACCGATGGGTAAAGCAGTTGATTTATCAGCCATTTGCAAAGAGATTTCAGTAGGTGTCAACTTATTCAAATCAAGTCTACGATATAAAGAGAAAGGCATAACACTAACACCAGCTCCAAGATCACATAAAGCAGTTTTAACATAATTTCCTTTAATAGAGCATGGTATAGTAGGTACCCCGGGATCTCCTAGTTTCTTTGGTGTTCCACCCTTAAAAGTGTAATTAGCAAGCATGGTGGAAATCTCAGCTTCCGGTATGTTTCTTTTATTTGTCACAATATCTTTCATATACTTAGCATAAGGAGACATTTTCAGAATATCAGTCAAACGCATACGCAAAAAGACAGGTCTAAGCATTTCAACAAAGCGCTCAAAATCTTCATCATCCTTTTTCTTCGATGGCTTAGGAGGAAAGGGCATGGGTTTTTGAACCCATGGTTCTCTTTCTCTACCATGCTTCCTAGCAATAAAGTCTCTTTTATCATATCTCTTATTCTTAGGTTGTGGGTTATCAAGATCAACAGCAGGTTCAATCTCCACATCATTATCATTACTAGGTTGAGCATCAACATGAACATCACCAGATTGTGTCTCAGCATCATAAATAGAAATATCATTTGGATTCTCAGGTGTATCTATAACAGGTTCACTAGCAGCATGCAAAGTCCTATCGTCATTCTTTTTCCTACTCTTACTGGGACGACTAAGTGCATCAGTATTAACTCTCTGAGAATCTTGCTCAATTCTCTTAGGATGGCCCTCAGGATACAAAGGTTCCTGAGTCATTCTACCACCTCTAGTCACAACTTTAACAGCATGATCATTGTTCTTATTATTCATTTCATTAAGCAAATCATTTTGAGCCTTAAGTACTTGTTCTACTTGGGTAGTTACCATGGAAGCATGTTTACTAATAAGCTTAAGATCATTGACAGTTCTACTCAAATAATCACCCAAGCGATCAAGCATGTAAGCATTATGTTTCAATTGTCTACTAACATAAGCATTGAAATTTTCTTGCTTCACAACAAAATTATCAAATTCATCCAAGCATTGGCTAGCAGACTTATTATAAGGAATATCTCCTTCATCAAATCTACGGAGAGAATTTACCTCTACTACCTATGTCGGGTTATCAAGACCATGTATTTCTTCAATAGGTGGTAGATTCTTAACATCTTCAGCTTTAATACCTTTTTCTTTCATAGATTTATTTGCCTCTTGCATATCTTCAGGACTGAGAAATAGAATACCTCTTTTCTTTGAAGTTGGCTTTGGAGGTGGTTCAGGAATAGTCCAATCATTATCATTGCTCAATATATTATTCAGTAGTAGTTCAGCTTGTTCCACAGTTCGTTCCCTAAAAACACAACCAGCACAACTATCTAGGTGGTCCCTCGAAACATCGGTTAGTCCATTATAAAAGATATCAAGTATTTCATTTTTCTTGAGAGGATGATCGGACAAAGCATTAAGTAATTGGAGAAGCCTCCCCCAAGCTTGTGGGAGACTCTCTTCTTCAATTTGCACAAATTTAAATATTTCCTGCAAGGCAGCTTGTTTCTTATGGGCAGGAAAATATTTTTCAGAGAAGTAATATATCATATCCTGGGGACTACGCACACAACCAGGAGCAAGAGAATTAAACCATATCTTAGCATCACCCTTTAATGAGAAAGGAAACAACTTAAGAATATACTAATAGCGATTTTTTCCTCATGAGTAAATAGGGTGGCTATATCATTCAATTTAGTCAGATGTGCCACAACAGTTTCAGATTCATAACCATGGAAAGGATCAGATTCAACCAAAGTAATTAACTCAGGATCGACAGAGAATTCATAATCTTTATCAGTAACAAAGATAGGTGAAGTAGCAAACTTAGGATCATATTGCATTCTAGCATTCAAAGATTTTTCTTTCCACTTGTATAGCAATTTCTTAAGATCATCTCTATCCTTACAAGCAAGAAAGTCCCTAGCTACCTCTCCTTCCATAACATAACCTTCAGGGATATCAGGCAATTCATATCTAGAAGCGCTAGGTCTAGCAGGTGTATCATAGTGTTCAGTTTCAATAATTTCATCAGATTCAGAGATATCATCAGTTTCAGCATTCACTCTAGCAATTTGTTCATCAAGAAATTCACCCAGTTGCACAGTAGTATCAAGCAGAGTATCATCATAAGCATCATGCATAGCAGAAGTAGCATCATCAATTACTTGCGACATATCAGAATTACTAGCAGGTGGTGGTGTCGCAAGCTTACTCATAACAAAAGGTGAATCAAGTGCAGAGCTAGATGGCAGTTCCTTACCTGTCCTCGTAGTTGAGGGGTAGATCTTAGTTTTAGCATCTTTCAGATTCTTCATAGTGATCAACAGATATATTTCCCAAGTGACTTAGAGAATAGAGCTATGCTCCCCGGCAACGGCGCCGGAAAAAGGTCTTGATAACCCAAAAGTATAGGGATCGCAACAGTTTTCGAGGGTAGAGTATTCAACCCAAATTTATTGATTCGACACAAGGGGAGCCAAAGAATATTCTCGAGTATTAGCAGCTGAGTTGTCAATTCAACCACACCTGAAAGACTTAATATCTGCAGCAAAGTATTTAGTAGCAAAGTAGTATGGAAGTAACGGTAACGATGGCAAAGTGACAGTAGCAGTGTTGTAGTGATTGTAACAGTAGCAACGGAAAAGTAACTTAGCAAAGATCAATATGCGGAAAGCTCGTAGGCAATGGATCAGCGATGGATAATTATGTCAGATGGCATTCATCATGCAACAGTTATAACATAGGGTGATACAGAACTAGCTCCAATTCATCAATGTAATGTAGGCATGTATTCCATATATAGTCATACGTGCTTATGGAAAAGAACTTGCATGACATCTTTTGTCCTACCCTCCCGTAGCAGTGGGGTCCCAATGGAAACTAAGGGATATTAAGGCCTCCTTTTAATAGAGAACCGGACCAAAGCATTAGCACTTAGTGAATACATGAACTCCTCAAACTACGGTAATCACCGGAAAGAATCCCAGTTATTGTCACCCTGGGGGATGCGGATCATAACTCGTAATAGGTGTCTACAACTTGCAAGATAGGATCAAGAACACATATATATTCATGAAAACATAATAGGTTCAGATCTGAAATCATGGCACTCGGGCCCTAGTGACAAGCATTAAGCATAGCAAAGTCATAGCAACATCAATCTCAGAACATAGTGGATACTAGGGATCAAACCCCAACAAAACTAACTCGATTACATGGTAAATCTCATCCAACCCATCACCGTTCAGCAAGCCTACGATGAAATTACTCACGAACGGTGGAGACCATCATGAAATTGGTGATCAAGGATGGTTGGTGATGACGACGGCGTCGATTTCCCCTCTCCGGAGCCCAAATCAGGCTCCAGATCTGCCCTCCCGAGGAAGAACAGGAGGTGGCGGCAGCTCCGTATCGTAAAACGCGATGAACTCTTCTCTCTGATTTTTTTCTCCATAAATAGGAATATATAGGAGTGGAAACGAGGTCGAAGGAGCCGCAGGGGGCCCACAAGCCACAGGGGCGCGCCCTAGGGGGGTGGGCGCGCCCCCTGGCTTGTGGCCAGGTGGTGGGCCCCCTGCAGTTGATTCTTTCGCCAGTATTTTTTATTAATTCCAAAAATATTCTCCGTAAATTTTCAGGTCAATCCGAGAACTTTTATTTCTGCACAAAAATAACACCAAGGCAATTCTGCTGAAAACAGCGTCAGTCCGGGTTAGTTCCATTCAAATCATGCAAATTAGAGTCCAAAACAAGGGCAAAAGAGTTTGGAAAAGTAGATACGTTGGAGACGTATCAGTATCCCACAAGAAAACGGAGTCCGGAGGGTACACGAGGTGGCCACAAGCCACAGGGGCGCGCCCCCTGGTTTGTCGCCTCCTCGTGCACTATTCGGACTGCTTTAAATTTTCCTAATTTTTTAAATATTCCAAAACAGATAAAAATTGCCATTGAAAAAGTTTTGGAGTCGGTTTACTTACCGTACCACATACCTATTCGTTTTCGGAGTATGAAACGTTCTGATAGGTCTCCCTAATGTACTCCTCCGGAGTTATGGTATTGATAATATTGGTTTCAACATTTATGGGAGTACCTGAAATATAATGTTTAATTCTTTGACCATTTACCACCTTCGGATTTGTGCCTTCGGGGTTGTTGATCTTGATGGCACCAGAACGATATACTTCCTCGATAATGTAAGGCCCTTCCCATTTAGAGAGAAGTTTTCCTGCAAAAAATCTTAAACGAGAATTGTATAGCAAGACATGATCACCTATATTGAATTCACGTTTTTGTATCCTTCTATCACGCCATCTCTTAACCTTTTCTTTAAACAACTTGGCATTCTCATAGGCCTGGGTTCTCCATTCATCAAGTGAGCTAATGTCAAATAACCTCTTCTCACTAGCAAGTTTGAAATCATAGTTGAGTTCTTTTATTGCCCAATAAGCTTTATGCTCTAGCTCTAGAGGTAAGTGACATGCTTTACCATAAACCATTTTATACGGAGACATACCCATAGGGTTTTTATAAGCAGTTCTATAAGCCCATAATGCATCATCAAGTTTCTTAGACCAATTCTTTCTGGATCTATTAACAGTGTTCTGCAAGATCAATTTAATTTCTCTATTGCTCAATTCTACTTGACCGCTAGACTGAGGATGATAAGGAGATGCAATTCTATGATTAACATTATACTTAGCAAGCAATTTACGGAAGGCACCATGAATAAAGTGTGAACCACCATCAGTCATTAAATATCTAGGGACTCCAAATCTAGGGAAAATAATTTCTTTAAGCATTTTAATAGAAGTGTTATGATCAGCGCTACTAGTTGGAATAGCTTCTACCCACTTAGTAACATAATCAACAACAACTAGAATATGAGTATACCCATTAGATTGTGGAAAAGGTCCCATATATTCAAAGCCCCAAACATCAAATGGTTCAATAACAAGAGAGTAATTCATAGGCATTTCCTGACGTCTGCTAATATTACCAATTCTTTGACATTCATCACAAGACAAGACAAACTTACGAGCATCCTTGAAGAGAGTAGGCCAATAAAAACCAGATTGTAATACCTTGTGTGCAGTTCTATCTCCAGCGTGGTGTCCCCCATAGGCCTCGGAGTGACACTTGCATAGGATCTGTTCCTGTTCATGCTCAGGTACACAACGTCTAATAATACCATCTACTCCTTCTTTATAAAGGTGTGGATCATCCCAAAAGTAATGTCTTAAATCATAGAAGAACTTTTTCTTTTGTTGGTATGTGAAACTAGGCGGTATAAATTTTGCAACAATGTAATTAGCATAATCAGCATACCATGGAGCGTTACGCAAAGCATTTATGACAGCTAATTGTTCATCAGGAAAGCTATCATCAATAGGTAGTGGGTCATCAAGAACATTTTCTAACCTAGACAAGTTATCTGCTACGGGGTTATCAGCACCCTTTCTATCAATAATATGTAAATCAAATTCTTGTAGCAGAAGAACCCATCTAATAAGTCTAGGTTTAGCATCTTTCTTTTCCATAAGATATTTAATAGCAGCATGATCGGTGTGAACAGTTACTTTGGAATCAACAATATAAGGTCTGAACTTATCACAAGCAAACACCACTGCTAAAAATTCCTTTTCAGTGGTAGCATAATTTCTTTGAGCACTGTCTAGAGTTTTACTAGCATAATGGATAACATTTAATTTCTTATCAACTCTTTGTCCTAGAACAGCACCAACAGCATAGTCACTAGCATCGCACATAATTTCAAAGGGTAGGTTCCAATCAGGTGGTTGAACAACAGGTGCGGTAATCAAGGCATTCTTAAGAATTTCAAATGCTTCTACACAATCATCATCAAAAATGAATGGAACATCTTTTTGCAAAAGATTGGTAAGAGGCCTAGAAATCTTAGAGAAGTCTTTAATAAACCTCCTATAAAAACCAGCATGACCAAGGAAACTTCTTATACCTCTGATATCCGTGGGACACGGCATTTTTTCAATAGCATCAACTTTAGCTCGATCAACTTCAATACCTCTTTCGGAGATTTTATGCCCCAAGACAATGCCTTCATTAACCATAAAGTGGCACTTTTCCCAATTCAAGACAAGATTAGTTTCTTCACATCTCTGCAAAACTCGATCAAGGTTGCTCAAGCAATCATCAAAAGAAATTCCGTAAACGGAAAAGTCATCCATGAAAACCTCGAGAATCTTTTCACAAAAGTCAGAGAATATAGCCATCATACATCTTTGAAAGGTAGCAGGTGCATTACATAAACCAAAAGGCATACGTCTATAAGCAAAGGTACCGAAAGGGCAAGTAAAAGTGGTCTTTTCTTGATCCTCTTTTGACACAGGTATTTGAGAGAAACCAGAATAACCATCTAGAAAGCAAAAATGTGTATGTTTGGATAATCTTTCTAGCATTTGATCAATAAAAGGTAGAGGGTAATGATCTTTCCTAGTAGCTTTATTTAATTTCCTAAAATTAATTACCATTCTATATCATGTAACAATTCTTTACGGGATCAATTCATTTTTATCATTAGGAACAACGGTGATACCTCCCTTTTTAGGGACACAATGAACGGGACTAACCCATCTACTATCAGCAACAGGATAAATTATACCTGCCTCCATAAGCTTTAGTATTTCATTTCTTACCACTTCTTTCATTTTAGGATTCAACCGTCGTTGGTGATCAACAACTGGTTTAGCATCAGGCTCCACATTAATTTTATGCTGACATAGAGTGGGACTAATGCCCTTAAGATCATCAAGAGTATATCCAATAGTAGCACGGTGCTTCCTCAAAGTTTTCAATAATCTCTTTTCTTCATGCTCTGAAAGGTTAGCACTAATAATAACAGGATATATCTCCTTTTCATCAAGATAAGCATATTTCAGAGTATCAGGTAATTGTTTAAGCTCAAACACGGGATCACCCTTGGGTGGAGGAGGATCCCTAAGTATTTCAACAGGCAGGTTGTGTTTCAAAATAGGTTGGTGATCAAAGAAAATCTTATCTATTTCATTCCTTTCATTCATATGCATATCATTTTCATGGTCTAGCAAATATTGTTCTAAGGGATCAGTAGGAGGCACAGCAATAGAAGCAAGACCAATAATTTCATCCTTACTAGGCAATTCTTTGTCATGGGGTTGTCTACGAAATTTAGAGAAATTGAACTCATGAGACACATCCCCAAAACTCACAGTAACAGTTTCTTTCTCACAATCAATCCTAGCATTAATAGTATTCAAGAAGGGTCTACCAAATATAATGGGACAAAAATCATCTTGTGGGGAACCAAGAACAAGAAAATCAATAGGATATTTTATTTTCCCACACAAGACTTCAACATCTCTAACAATCCCAATTGGTGCAATGGTGTCTCTATTAGCAAGCTTAATGGTAACATCAATTTCCTCTAGTTCAACTGGTGCAATATCATTCATAATCTCTTTGTATAAGGAAAAGGGAATTGCACTCACGCTAGCACCCATATCACACAAGCCATGATAACAATGATCTCCTATTTTAACAGAAACAACAGGCACGCCAACAATAGGTCTATGTTTACCTTTAGTATCCGGTCTAGCAATTCTAGCAGCTTCATCACAGAAATGAATAACATGACCATCAATATTATCAACCAAGAGATCTTTAACCATAGCAATACTAGGTTCAACTTTAATTTGTTCAGGGGGTGTAGGTGTTCTAGTACAGCTCTTACGAACCACAGTTGAAGCTTTAGCATGTTCCTTTATTCTAACAGGGAAGGGTGGTTTCTCAATATAAGCAGTAGGAATAACAGGATCAGCATTATAAATAATAGTTTCTTCTTCAACCTTAATAGGTTCAACTACTTTCACTTCTATGGGAGGATGATATTTAAACCACTTCTCCTTAGGGAGATCAACATGAGTAGCAAAAGATTCACAGAAAGAAGCTACTATCTCAGAGTCAAGTCCATATTTAGTGCTAAAATCACAAAAAGCATCGGTGTCTATAAAGGATTTAACACAATCAAACTTAAGGTTTATACCTGACTCATTACCTTCGTCGAGCTCCCAATCTTCAGAGTTGCGTTTAATTCTTTCCAATAAGTCCCATTTGAATTCAATATCCTTCTTCATAAAGGAACCGCCACAAGAAGTATCGAGCATGGATCGATCATTATGAGAAAGCCGAGCATAAAAATTCTGAATAATAATTTCTCTTGAGAGCTCATGATTGGGGCATGAATATAACATTGACTTAAGCCTCCCCCAAGCTTGAGCGATTCTTTCTCCTTCACGAGGCCAAAAATTATAAATATAATTCCAATCACGATGAACCAGATGCATAGGATAAAACTTCTGATGAAATTCCAATTTCAATCGGTTGTAGTTCCATGATCCAATATAATCACATAGCCTGTACCATGTCAATGCCTTCTCCTTCAAAGATAAAGGAAACACCTTCTTCTTGACATCATCCTCGGGCAAACCTGCAAGCTTAAATAATCCACAAACTTCATCCACATAGATTAGATGTAAATCAGGATGTAGTGTTCCATCTCCTGCATAAGGATTAGCTAGCAGTTTCTCTATCATACCCGAAGGAATCTCATAATAAATATTTTCAGTAGGTGCGGTAGGTTGAGGAGCAACTATTTGTGCTTCTGGTCGAGGTGAAGATACCCTGAACAAGCCCCTCAAAGGATTATTCTCCATAGTAACAAGTGACAGTAAATTTCAGCACAGTATATAAATTTTTCCTTACCAAGTTCCACTCACCAAAGGCGCTTCACTCCCCGGCAACGGCGCCAGAAAAGAGTCTTGATGACCCACAAGTATAGGGTATCTATCGTAGTCCTTTCGATAAGTAAGAGTGTCGAACCCAACGAGGAGCAGAAGGAAATGACAAGCGGTTCTCAGTAAGGTATTCTCTGCAAGCACTGAAATTATCGATCACAGATAGTTTTGTGATAAGGTAATTCGTAACGGGTAGCAAGTAACAATTGTAACAAAGGTGCAGCAAGGTGGCCCAATCCTTTTTGTAGCAAAGGACAAGCCTGGACAAACTCTTATATAAAGCAAAGAGCTCCCGAGGACACATGGGAATTTCTGTCAAGCTAGTTTTCATCATGCTCATCTGATTCACGTTCGTTACTTGATAATTTGATATGTGGGTGGACCGGTGCTTGGGTGCTGCCCTTACTTGGACAAGCCTCCCACTTATGATTAACCCCTCTCGCAAGCATCCGCAACTACGAAAGAAGAATTAAGATAAATCTAACCATAGCATGAAACATGTGGATCCAAATCAGCCCCTTACGAAGCAACGCATAAACTAGGGTTTAAGCTTCTGTCACTCTAGCAACCCATCATCTACTTATTACTTCCCAATGCCTTCCTCTAGGACCAAATAATGGTGAAGTGTCATGTAGTCGACGTTCACATAACACCACTAGAGGAGAGACAACATACATCTCATCAAAATATCGAACGAATACCAAATTCACATGATTACTTATAACAAGACTTATCCCATGTCCTCAGGAACAAACGAAATTACTCACAAAGCATATTCATGTTCATAATGAGAGGAGTATTAATTATCATTAAGGATCTGACCATATGATCTTCCACCAAGTAAACCAACTAGCATCAACTACAAGGAGTAATCAACACTACTAGCAACCCACAGGTACCAATCTGAGGTTTTGAGACAAAGATCGGATACAAGAGATGAACTAGGGTTTGGAGAGGAGATGGTGCTGGTGAAGATGTTGATGGAGATTGACCCCCTCTCGATGAGAGGATCGTTGGTGATGACGATGGCTTCGATTTCCCCCTCCGGGAGGGAAGTTTCCCCGGCAGAACAGCTCTGCCGGAGCCCTAGATTGGTTCTGTCCAAGTTCCACCTCGAGACGGCGGCGCTTCGTCCCGAAAGCTCCCTTATGATTTTTTCCAGGTCAAAACCCTCCATATAGCAGAAGATGGGCACCGGAGGCCTGCCATGTGGGTCACAAGCCATAGGGGCGCGCCCAGGGGGGTAGGGCGCACCCCCCTGGCTTGTGACTGTCTGGTGGGTCCCCTGGTGTATTTCTTTCGCCGAATATTTTTTATATATTCCAAAATAATTCTCCATAGATTTTCAGGGCTTTTGGAGTTGTGCAGAATAGGTATCTCAGATTTGCTCCTTTTCCGGTCCAGAATTCCAGCTGCCGGCATTCTCCCTCTTCATGTAAACCTTGTAAAATAAGAGAGAAAAGGCATAAGTATTGTACCATAATGTGTAATAGCAGTCCATAATGCAATAAATATCGATATAAAAGCATGATGCAAAATGGACGTATCAGGGTCCGGCAGCCTGGCGGCGTCGTCGAGGGAAGAAGGAGACGATGTGATTTGGGGAGGAAGAAAGCGGGGTTATATAGAAAGGACCTTTAGTCCCGGTTGGTGGTTCCAACCGAGACTAAAGCCCCTTTAGTTCCGGTTGGTGATATCAACCGGGACTAAAGGTCCTCCCTTCAGTCCCGGTTGGTGATACCAACCGGGCCAAAAGAGGCCTTTTCGACGGCCCAAATTCGCGCGGGAAGGGACCTTTAGTCCCGGTTGGTGGACCCAACCGGGACTAAAGGTCTATTTTCTCTTTTTTTTGTTTTTCTGTTTTTATATTTGGAATAGCTGTTTTTATATTTGGAATAACTGTTAGAATATTTATAGTTTTTTAATGAATCTTTTTGCTTTAGGTCAAAACAATTACAAACTTTCTGTTAGTGCCAGTAGTTTTTAAATTTAAATAGTTTAAATTTGAATTCTTTTGAAATTTTTGTGAATCACTAGTTTGTGAATAACTTTAGTTTAAAAATAGATTTTTGAGTGATTGTTTTTGCTGTTGTTTAATATTAGTATGTTTTATCATTATGTTAAATTTTGTAATTTTTAGGATATTTTAAATAGGTGTTTTAAGCAAAACCAGATTCTATTTAACTCTTTTTAGATTTATACCTTCATTTGTTTTAATCAAAATCACTATTAATGAACTCTGAAAAGGTTGAAACTTGGCATGGTATCATCATTTCACCCACATAGCAAGTGTTAAAAAGTTGAGAGGGTTACGGCAAAAACTGGATGCACTTCGTGTACAAACTAGACCATCTCCTTCGAAGTATGAGGGTTTCAGACGAAAACTCATCTGTTACAAAGGCATTTCATTTTTTTTAACTTATTTCAACTCCAGACTTTTTGTACATTCAATGTGCACCATTATAAGCCACATCCTCAAATTTCAACCATTTCTAACTTCATTTGCTATTTTCATCCATTTAATGAATTGTTTTGAGCTAAATGACCCTAAAATTAAAAAGCACTACAAATGAAGTCTGAAAATGTTGAAACTTGGCATGGTATCATCATTTCACCCACATAGCATGTGCAAAAAGGTTGAGAGGGTTGCGGCAAAAACTGGATGCACTTCGTGTACAAACTGGACCATCTACTTCGAAGTATGAGGGTTTCGGACGAAAACTCATATGTTACAAAGGCATTTCATTGTTTTTAACTTATTTCAACTCCAGACTTTTTGTGCATTCAATATGAACCATTCTAAGCCACATCCTCAAATTTCAACCCTTTCTAACTTCATTTGCTATTTTTCATCCATTTAATGAATTGTTTTGAACTAAATGGCCCTGAAATTAAAAAGCACTACAAATGAACTCTGAAAAGGTTGAAACATGGCATGGTATCATCATTTCACCCACATAGCATGTGGTAAAAAGTTGAGAGGGTTACAACAAAAATTGAATGCACTTCGTGTACAAAACTGGACCATCCCGGCTACTCACTAGAGAAGAAAAGTGATGACGGTGCAGCCAATCACATCCCAGAGTGGGATCTTGTGGTATAAAACTTTTTCTTCGCGTGTGTCCCTTGATTATTGCGCTCTAACCATGGACAATCTTCATCATTTAACAGGATGCTTGGGTCAGTCTTCACTGCGAAGGGAGGAATTTCATCAAACTTTTCATAATCTTTTGACATGTCTGTCTTGTTCTCCACTCCCACAATGTTTCTTTTCCCAGAAAGAACTATGTGGCACTTTGGCTCATCGTATGATGTATCCGCTTTCTTATCTTTCATTTTTCTCGGCTTGGTAGACATGTCCTTCACATAGAAAACTTGCGCCACATCATTGGCTAGAACGAATGGTTCGTCTGTGTGCCCAAGATTGCTGAGATCCACTGTTGTCATTCTGTACTGCGGGTCTACCATTACCCCTCCTCCAGTCAGATTGGCTCATTTGCACCGGAACAAAGGGACCTTCAAATCACCTCCATAGTCAAGTTCCCATATCTCCTCTATGTAACCATAATATGTGTCCTTTTCCTTGGTGTTTGCCGCATCGTCAAAGCGGACACCACTGTTTTGGTTGGTGCTCTTTTTATCTTGGGCGATCGTGTAAAATGTATTCCCATTTATCTCGTACCCTTGGAAAGTCAATATAGTCGAAGATGGTCTCTTGGCCAACAAGTACAAGTCATCTTCAACATTGTCGTCATTCATGAGATGTGTTCGCAACCAACCGCCGAAAGCCTCAATGTGTGTATGTTGAATCCAGGGGTCAGACTTCTCCAGGTTCTTCGAGCGTATAATATCCATGTGTTTCTCGATATACGGGGTCACCAAGGTAGAATTCTGTAGAACTACGTAGTGTGCTTGCGCCCAAGAATGCCCGTCCCTACATATTATTGATTTTGGTCCAAGCGTGCCTTTTCCACGTAGTCTCCCCTCATGCCGCGATTGAGGAACACCAATCGGCTTAATGTCAGGAATAAAGTCAACACAAAACTCAATAACCTCCTCTATTTCATGGCCCTTGGAGATGCTTCCTTCTGGCCTAGCACGGTTATGAACATATTTCTTTAAGACTCCCATGAACCTCTCAAAGGGGAACATATTGTGTAGAAATACAGGACCCAGAATGGCAATCTCTTCGACTAGGTGAACTAGGACGTGCGTCATAATATTGAAGAAGGATGGTGGGAACACTAACTCGAAACTGACAAGACATTGGACCAAATCATTCTGTAAGCTTGGTAGGATTTCCGGATCGATTACCTTCTGAGAAATTGCATTGAGGAATGAACATAGCTTCACAATGGCTAATCGAACATTTTTCTGGTAGAAGCCCCCTCACGCAACCGGAAGCAATTGCGTCATGATCACATGGCAGTCATGAGACTTTAGGTTCTGGAATTTTTTATCTGCCATATTTATTATTCCCTTTATATTCGACGAGAAGCCAGACGGGACCTTCATACTGAGCAGGCATTCAAAGAAGATTTCCTTCTCTGCTTTGGTAAGAGCGTAGCTGGCAGGACCTTGATACTGCTTTGGATGCATGTCGTCGTTTTCGTGCACACGTTGCTGGTCCTCCCGTGCCTCCAGTGTATCTTTTGTCTTCCCATACAGGCCCAGGAAGCCTAGCAGGTTCACACAAAGATTCTTCGTCACGTGCATCACGTCGATTGCAGAGCGGACCTCTAGAACTTTCCAATATTCTAGCTCCCAAAATATAGATTTCTTCTTCCACATGGGTGCGCGTCCCTCAGCGTCAGTCGGAACAGATTGTCCGCCAGGACCCTTTCCAAATATTACTTGTAAATCCTTGACCATATCAAGTATGTCATCACCAGTACGGAGGACGGGCTTCTTCCGGTGATCTGCCTCACCTTTGAAATGCTTGCCTTTCTTTCTTAAGGCATGCTTGGTCGGAAGAAATCGACGATGTCCCAGGTACACATTCTTCTTGCATTTGTCCAAATATATACTTTCAGTCTCATCTAAACAGTGCGTGCATGCATGGTATCCCTTGTTTGTCTATCCTGAAAGGTTACTAAGAGCAGGCCATTCATTGATGGTTACAAATAGCAACGCTCGCAGGTCAAATTCCTGCTATTTGTGCTCATCCCACACACGTACACCTTTTTTATTCCACAACTGTAAAAGTTCATCAACTAATGGCCTTAGGTACACATCAATGTCGTTGCCGGGTTGCTTAGGGCCTTGGATGAGCACTGGCATCATAATGAACTTCCGCTTCATGCACAACCAAGGAGGAAGGTTATAGATACATAGAGTCACAGGCCATGTGCTATGCTTGCTGCTCTGCTCCCCAAATGGATTAATGCCATCTGCACTTAAACCAAACCATAAGTTCCTTGGGTCATCTGCAAAGTCCGGCCACTCTCTCTCGATTTTTCTCCACTGCGACCCATCAGCGGGTACTCTCAACTTCCTGTCTTTCTTACGGTCTTCTTTGTGCCATCACAACGACTTGGCATGCTCTTTGTTTTGGAACAAACATTTCAACCGTGGTATTATAGGAGCATACCACATCACCTTGGCAGGAATCCTCTTCCTGGGGCGCTCGCCCTGAACATCATCACCAGGGTCATCGCGACCGATCTTATATCGCAATGCATTGCATACCGGGCATGCATTCAAGTTCTCGTACTCACCGCGGTAGAGGATGCAGTCATTAGGGCATGCATGTATCTTCTGCACCTCCAATCCTAGAGGGCAGACAACCTTCTTTGCTTCGTATGTACTATCGGGCAATTCGTTGTCCTTTGGAAGCTTATTCTTCATTATTTTCAGCAACTTTTCAAATCCCTTGTCAGATACACCATTCTCTGCCTTCCATTGTAGCAATTCCAGTGTGGTACCGAGCTTTGTGTTGTCATTTTCACAATTTGGGTACAACCCTTTTTTGTGATCCTCTAACATGCGCTGCAACTTCAACTTCTCCTTTTCACTTTCGCAGTTTCTCTTTGCATGAGCAATGGCCCGACCAAGATCATTAGCGGGCTCATCTGATGCCTCGGCTTCTTCTTCTTCATTCTCTTCCCCCATTGTAGTACCATCATATTCAGGACACCCAGGATAGTTGTCGTCATCCTCTTCTTCTTCATTCTCTTCCATTATAACCCCTCTTTCTCCATGCTTGGTCCAACAATTATAGCCGGACATGAAACCGGACGTAAACAGGTGGACGTGAATCTGTTTTGAGCTAGAGTAAGTCTTATCATTCTTACACACACCACATGGACAACACATAAAACCATCCCGCTTGTTTGCCTCAGCCGCACACAAAAAACTCTGCACACCATTAATGAACTGGGGAGAGCGTCGGTCATCGTACATCCATTGCCGGTTCATCTTCATTACACAACACCAAAAAGACCAGATTAATACAAGTTCATACATAAAGTTCATAGACACTTATTCTCATAAAACAACATACAACTATCTAAATAAAACATTTAAATGCAACAACAAATGCTATCAAAATCACAACTAAGGTAGCAATTGATCCAACAGCATAATGATACCAAGCCTCTTTATTAATGGCATATTTTCTAATCTTTCTAATCTTCAAGCGCATTGCATCCATCTTGATCTTGTGATCATCGATGACATCGGCACGTACAACTCCAATTTCATCTTCTCTTCTTCAACTCTTTTCAATTTTCCTTTCAAATACTCGTTTTCTTTTTAACTAAATTTAACTTCTCGACAATAGGGTCGGTTGGCATTTCCGGTTCAACTACCTCCTAGATAAAAATATCTATGTCAACTTGATGGGCATAATTGTCATTAACACGAAATGCAACAAATAGTTATAAAAGAGAATATACCACATCCGAATCGTAAACCGGACGAAGGCCGACGGGCACGGATATCATAACCATGGCACTATATATAATAACAATCATACAAGTAAGAAAATTATGCAAGTAACTATCTAAATCATACAAATGCGACTTTTTTAATAAAAATGATAAGAACACAATAAGAGGCTCACCAAGGTGGTGCCGGCGACGGGACGGTGTGGGCGATCGACGGTGGTTAGGACGGGGACGGGAAGGCATACTAAGTAAATCACACCTACACATATGCAAACTAAGGAGTTAATTTGAGCTCAAATTGCATATAAATCAAAAAAACTACCACATAATTACACCCAAACTAAAACCCACAAATCACTATACTTATAAAGCATTGCACGAGCTGATCTAGCAATAAGAGATGAAAGGACAAAGTTGCTAACCTTTGTGGACACTTGGATGGATTGGGGTGCCTCAAATCTTGACAAATCTTGGCAAAAATGGAGGGAGGAGCTCGAGCTAGGGGAAGAACAGAGAGGGGAATTCGAATGGAGAAAACAGAGAAATGGAGTCGGGCTGGACGAAGGGTTTATATGGGGAAAGCATTAGTCCCAGGCTGACACCAGCCTGCCACCACCCCTTTAGTCCCGGTTTGTGATACAAACCGGGACTATAGGTCTCGAATGAACCGGGACTAATGGGGCCCGTACACCCCAACCGCTCCTAGCCGTTGGAACCGGGACTAATGGACACATTAGTCCCGGTCCAAAGACAAACCGGGACTAAAGGTTGAAACGGAACGCCTGTTTTCTACTAGTGCCCCCATATCCGCCCCATATTTGGGCTGGATATGAGGGTTGCCAGTTAGCCCGGGCGTTTGAGGCCGGTTTGAGAGGCCCGGCTGAGTCAAAAATTCATGACCGGTAAATGGCCGGGTGGCCTACCCGGGCGTTTGAGGGGGGTATGAGCAAGGTTGGAAAAAGCGGTAAGCATAAGCGAGGCGGTTAGCCTTCTCCTAGTGCCTAGGCGGTGCTTAAGAGCCCTAGGCACGGCCTAGGCGGTAATATATATATGGTACTGGCATTGGAATGTGGCTCGTTTGACATATTAGTGTAGTATGGCATGATTTCTCTCCTGTGTAGATAATTTCTTGCTTTCCTTGCCTAGACTTACGCTTATGCCCTAGGCGAGGCGTTTAGCCATCGCCTAGCGCCTAGGCGTGCCTAAGCGCGTCTTAGGCACTGCCTTTTCCAACAGAGGGTAGGAGGGGTCCGGTTGTAGATGCTCTAATGGGCAGGCCCAACTGATACGCGCGTGAGCTGTGGCCGCTCCATTAAGCACATGAAAGCGCCAACTAGGAGCACTCCTCAAGTGCCTCTAGAGCCCCAAATCCTATTCAACGCCTTCAGTGCCTTTTACAGGTATGGGTAGCTACTTGTCCTCTCTAGCTAGGGTTTTGGTTTATCTCGGACGGCTGTTCCCTGCCTCTGATCTTGCATCACCGCCCGGTCTTGGTCTTCTTTCCTGGGGTGAACAGGGGGGGTTAGGGTTCATCTCACAAAATCCGTTTTCTTTTCACGGGTTAGGGTTCCAAGATGGTTGTTGATGGCACGCCCGGTTCAGCGTCCACGGTAGAGAAGATGATGGCGGATCTAGGGCTTTGCGAGGAGGATCTGGATGATGTTGTCTTTAATGAGCACGAGGCGCTGCCGAAGCCAACTAGATGGATTGTGTTGGCCGGGGTTCACATGGACAAGCCTTACAACCAATTCTGGTTTTTCAAGAACATGTGAGCAGCGTTGGACCTGACGCAGAACGTGAAGTTTCGGCCCTTGAAGGACAACTATATACCTCACCATTTTTCTGCCTAGGTGATTGGCAACGTGTGATGTAAGAGGATTCATGGAACTTCAGGGAGAACGTTGTTGTTCTGGCTCCTTATGACGGCGTGACCAAACCCTCGACGATCAAGCTAGATATCCAAGATATATGGATACAGATCCACGTCGTTCCTAATGGTTATGCTCACCTGATCACACCTTTGCTATCGATGGTTGGAGAGCATCATTTTGATGAGATACAATCTCATGTTTTCACGGATAATTTTTATGGTTAAGATCAATGTCTACAAGTCACTTAAGAATGTTGTCTTGATGATCAGGGATCTGAAGCATCAGATATACAAGGTCAAGTACGAAAGATTACCCAGCGGTGTGTCATTTGTTGCCACTTGGGGCATGTTTTTAAGGAGCATGGCGATGACATTCATCCTCCAAAGGCCTTGGTGTTTAAGGATCTAAGGGCAACCTTGTTTATGAGTGCTGGAGGAGGCCCAGGTGGCGGTCATGGCTATCGGTGTGGTCGCCGAGGCGGGCGCTCTGGTGGTGGCTAGGAGGTCGTTCCAATGGCTCTCCCAAATATATATATGATGAGGACGACGGCCCGACAGCTACACGAGTGGATGTAAACATGCTGGATTTGAACAGGAAGAGAACTAACATGACTTAAATAGTACGGCTGGAAGGTATGTCCCAGCCTCCTGTTGATCCTAATGGGAACTAGCTTGCCATTGTTCCCCTTGGGGTTTCCCTTATTAGTCCTCCACCCAAGAGGGATTCTAAAAGCTCGAGAACCAACACAGACGGCAAGGATATCAACAACTTCACAACAAGAGTGAATTTGGCGGGCTCCCGGGAGGGGCACCGCCAGGCTCAATGAGTGCTTTTTGCAACAATTACCATGGTGCGGGCAAAGCCGCAATAGTTTGGGTACTTCACGATTTCGCGAGGAAGTGTGCCCCTACCATGCTATGCATAGTCGAGACACAGATTAGTGGAACACGTGTAAAAGCTATTTCTAGTACCCTCGGGTATGATGAAGCTTATGCAATAAATATTCAAGGTAGAAGGGGTGGTTTAGGATTTTTTTTTGGAATATTACAGTAAATTTTGAGATTTTGGGTGACTCGGTATATATATCATATCAATGCTAAGATAGAGGATATCGGACAGGCTCTGTGGAGATCGACATGTGTTTACGTTGAAGCTCAAAATCACCTATGGCACCAAACATGGGACTTGATGAAGGGAATAAGCATTTTGAGTGACATCTCGTGGTTATGCTTGGAGATTTCAATGAAGGCTTATGTCCGTAAGAACATGAGGGAGTAGCAGGACGTAGTAATGCTCAGATTCCAGGATTTTGCGATGCGGTTAATGTTTGCATGTTGCTAGATATTGGTTATCGATGTCGTTTCTGGACGTGGGGGAAAAGGGTCATGTGAGATTCATATGTGCGCGTCAGGCTTGATCGCGCCCTAGCGATGGCCACGTGGGTCACTTGTTTCCCTCTAGCGTGACTGAGCCACCTGACGGTGGCAACGTCGGACCATGGGCCAATATTGTTGCAACTTGAAGAGGGACGCGAGCTCTTGTTTCGCAGCGAAATTTCCGCTACAAGGTCATGTGGGAGACTCACGATTCGTGACAAGACACGATCACTGATAGGTGGAATGCAGCACAATTGGCCCAAGGAGTTATGGATGTTGGAAATAAGCTGACGGCACTATGAAAAGATCTATTGGTTTGGAGCACCGATACCTTTGTCAGTGTTAGAAAGGAGATAAAGCGGTTGAAGCTGGAATTGGAGCAACTATGTAATGCACCTGCTAGACCATGACCTACCCATGCAAAGATCAACCTAAATGAGAAACTTGTTGAATTGTACCATAGAGAATAGATTATGTGGCGACAAAGGTCGAGTGGTTGTCGGGTGGGGACAAGAACACTGGATTTTTTTTTCATTTGGGTGCTAGTATGAGGCGTAAGAAGGACACGAACAGAGCACTTTCCAATTCTTTAGGGGTCATTATGGAAGACTCGATTGAGGGTAGAGAAATGATCTTGAAGTTCTACGTGAACTTGTACATGTTCGAGGGTGTGAACGGGATGGATGATGTGTTGGTGCATGTACCTCGCAAGGTAATACCTGAGATGAATGAAATCCTTTGTGATCCATATTGTAATGAGGAAGTCAAAAGAGCCTCTCTTTTTTAATGTTCCTGACAAAAGTACCGGATCCTGAAGACTTTCCGACACATTTTTACCAGATACACTGGGTTATTTGCTGAAGAGACCACCAAGGTGGTGTTGAGGATAGTGCAAGGAAAAGAGAGCACAGAATGCATTAATGATATTGTTCCCATGTTAGTTCCAAATGTAATGAATTCTACTTTATTGTCCAAGTTCAGATCGATTAGCGTGTGCAACATCCTTTACAAGATAGCATCAAAAGTAGTTGCAAATAGATTGAAGCTTATTTTTCCTGACATTATATATGAGGAACAGACAGCCTTTGTGCGAGGGAGATTGATTACAAATAACATCATATGTGCTTATGAATGACTACGCTTTATGAAGAGGAACAAGTCCAAAATCAATAGCTATTGTGCCCTAAAGTTGGATATGATGAAACCTTTTAGCAGACTAGACTGGTCTTATCTCCATTCTATGATGATCAAGCTGGGTTTCTCTCGAGCATGGGTTGAAACGGTTTTAGAAATGGTCAAATCTGTATCTTTTTCAGTTGTGTTTAATGCTGAAAATATTGAAGAATTCAAACCCACAAGAGGTATTCAACAGGGAGATCCTATTTCCACTTAGATTTTCTTAATTAAAGCAAAGGACCTCTCGTGCCTTTTCAAAGCCAGTTCACAGTCATTAGTTCTCAGTGACATCAAAGTGACTCCAACGACGCCAACTGTTAAACACCTTTCATTTGTGTATGACAACTTGTTTCTTTCTAAGTCAAGTATTGAGGGAGCTAATGAGGTATCAAACTTGCTTAATACCTATTGTGCGGCTTCTGGCCAAGAAGTGAATCATTTAAAGTTATCTCTTCTTTTGTAGGGGCTTTCCCCAACCCTGCGACATGAGGCGAAGGATTCTCTTCAAGGGCAAAATGAGTCCTTGAGTGACATATAGTTTGACATGCCAACCGAGGTTGTACAAGCAAAAAATGGCACTTTCAAATACCTCAGAGACCGGGGAGAAGGTTAGAGCCTGAATAGAGAAGTTGCTATCTGCTGCTGGGAAAGACGTACTTATCAAGTCAGTTGGATAGGCAATTTCAGCTATCGGCTCTATTTTGTAGCCATGTCATATATATTCAACCTAAGAGCCAACCTATATAATAGTCCGTACAAGCTTAACTACTTTATCACTATCTGGTCCACTTGTTTCTTTCACAATATTTCTTGGAGACCTTGCTGCAGATGGCTACTTGTTTACAACCCGCTCCTCTTCTTTTTAATTCGTCTCTCCTCCAACGCAACTAGAATATAATATTTAAATCCTTATAGTCTACTTACGTCATGTTATTACTTGCTCTAAACACTTGAATTTGACTTCAACAAACATAGTGGTTGTCCCAAAACTTAGACTCCAAACCAACAAGGACATTGAGCTCCTTGTGATCGAGAGACCAGAGAGATCGTCGAAGACGTCGAGGAACTTCTTGGACATCATGCTAGCGGTGAACATGGTGTAGGCGTTGTCAGGCGTGTGGAAAACCATAGCCCGAGGTGACAATTGTTGTAACTCGCCACTACTGGAAACAGGGAATTTACCATCAGTCAGCTCTTTGTCGTCTGCCAGCGGATGGCAAAGAACGTCTTTGCCATCTGCTTACAAAAAACAGATGGCAAAGAACTGACAGATGGCAAAGAACCTGGTTGCCATCTGCCAATTCTTTGCCATCTGCCAGCAGATGGCAAAGAATCTTTGCCGTCTGCTGGTAGATGGCAAAGAGGTTGGTGGGGTCCAGCGGACGACGGCGTTGTAACGGCGCACTAGGCCCACCTCTTTGCCATCAGCCAGCAGATGGCAAAGCCCCACCTTTTTGCCATCAGCCAGCAGATGGCAAAGCCCCACCTCTTTGCCATCAGCCAGCTGATGGCAAAGAGGTGGGGCTATCTCCCCTCTCTCCCAGCCCGGCCCCACCCCTCTCTCTCTCTCTCCCTCTCTCTCCCAGCCCGGCCCCACCCCTCTCTCTCTCTCCCTCTCTCTCCCAGCCCGCCACCGAACCCAATCGAGAGCAGCAGCCGGCCGCCGGCTCTCCTCGCTAGGGTTCGCCGCCGCCAGCTCCTGCAGCCGGACTCCGGCGACCTTCCAGCCACCGCCGTCGCCCGGAGCTCCATCCCCGTCGCCCGGAGCTCCATCCCCGCCGCCCGGAGATCCATTCCCGCCGCCCGTCGCAGGTAATACTCTCCACCCCTTCGTTCCTCCCTCCTCCCCTTCATCTCTCCCTCCTCCCCTTCTTCTCTGCTTGGCTGGGCGGAGCACCGCCGGCTGGCCGGCGTACTGGCTCCATCCTCCCCGCCCCCCGCCCCCCCGCCCCAACCCCCTCATAGGGGCCGCCCCTCCCCATCCCATGCCGGACAGGGTCGGCCGGCCGGTGTCCCAGATCCGGCAGGAACCCCCACCCTAGTGCACCGGCCCCCTTCCTCCTCCCTCCTCCTTCCCCACCCCCTTCCCCACCCTAGTGCACCGGCCAGGGTCTGGTCCCCTTCTGGTTGCTTGTGCTTTAGAAAAGACACAAGTTCAGAAGAGAAAGTAGTCCTCCTTGTGAATGTTCAGAAGAAGAAAAGGAAGAGAGAGGATAATTGTTGCTTGTGCTTCAGAAAAGCATCAGCTGTTGTTTGTTGTATTCATTTTAGTTTAGTTAAATTCAGATTTGTAGAAGAGACATATGTTTAGCTCAACCAATTTAGTTTATTTCTTTTGTTTGTTGTATCCCATGCATTAGCTGTTGTGTCCATGTATATATTGCAGATTGTGCATATTTGATAGGGAGGGTGCGCCATTACTAACATGTCACACAAACACACACCCCACCACACACACACACAAACACCCCCCCCCCCCCCCCGTGGATTGCCTTTTCAGTTTAAAAATAAATAAAAGAAAATGATAAAAAATTCAAATTTAAAAATCCTTCGAGATGCCCATTTGTTATGTGTTCTAGTTGTTAGGAAAATTAACAAACATGAATTTTGAATTTTTTTGCAAAAGGCCGCCGTGTTTCGGTAAAATGGCCGTAACTTTTGCATACGACCTCCGATGAAAAAGTTTTTTATATGAAAAAGCATCTACTCGAAAAGTTACATCCGAATTCAATTGGCTACGCCCGTTATCGATTTTTTAGAATCCTCAAAAACCTAACAGAAAAAAAGTTACGATGCTTTTAAGATCTGGAGGCAAAAAAATAAAAAAAGTTAGCAATGGCGCACCAGTGCATAGTGCGCCACTACTATTTTCCCGCCTTCAAAATTCAAAAAAAATTAAAAATAGTAATGGCGCACCACACCTAGGTGCGCCACTGCTATGGTCATTACAGACAATTTTTTTGACTCATTACCCAGGGTCATTACAGACAATTCACAGTCAAATCTACAGTTTCACAGCTGTTTCAGCCAAACAGCTTCCAGCTTCTCCACAGCTGAAAGTTCACAGCAGCTTTTTCACAGCTCACAGCTCACATCAGCTTTTACAGAATCTGCAGCTCAACCAAACACAGCCTTAGACTTCGAAAAACACATGCATGCAGCCAAGATTTAGGATATGCTTATAGATGTTTTGAGGATCATGTAGCAGGCTTTTCTTTACAGTCCACTTTTGCCGGATAGAATTTATCTTTGTCCTTTTGACACCACGACACCCAGACACGACACCCCCGACACCCCCGACCCCCGACACCTCTTCGGCCTCCTGTTGACCGAAAAGGTGCTTTTCGGCCTTCCAGAGGCCGACGGGGTCATATATTTGTGAATTATGAGTTAGGTCATATATTTTCCGATTTTGTTATGAAAAACATCATATATATTTGTGTTGATCGGGTGGATTTAAATGTGCAGTTGTTTCGTCGCTGCGAGGGTCTGGTGTTCGACGACCTCCCCGTGAGTTCGATGAGCTCCGCCCCTGCGTTCGTGGGTGAGCACAAATGACATCTCCTCCTCTCCCTCTTCATTTGCTCTGTTCCGGTCTTTGTGGCGATGAAACTTGCTAGCTATAGGTGTCTTCAATCATCAGTATGCGTGACCACTATGCGTCTCCCGTTCGAAAGGGTTACATCTATAAATATGCATTCATTTGCATATTTATAACCGTGATTCTTTCGAATTGTCCAACGTTATCCATGGACAGCCCGAGTATGTGTAGATTGGGTTCGTTTTCCAAAATGCTCTGCTCCGGATCCGATGCATAATTTCGTCAGTGCCTCCCTGTTGTTCTCCGGGTACACATCCTCTCTGCTTATTGCCGAGACGTGTATCAGGAGAACAGCGGGGAGGTGCTGCCGAAATTTTGCGTCGGATCCGGAGCAGAGCATGGGAAAACGAACCCAATCTACACATACTCGGGTGGGATTAGGACCTATCTTTACCTACTAGCGTCTAGGTTGCATGGACGTAATAAAACTGACAAACTCTATTAACTGATGAATATGGTTTGCTGAATTATGTATGTATTTCTTGTGTGTCCAGTAGTTAGGCAAGATGAGTGATCGTGCGTGGATGTACACCGGTCACCCTAGTCAGAAAGACATGACCGATGAATGGATAAGAAAAACCAAGGGGTTTGTGACAGCCGCATTTGCAAATGGACAGAAAACAACCTGGTGCCCCTGTGTCGAGTGCGACAACTATTATAAGAGGTCAGAGTTTGAAATGATCAAACACCTGCAGCAGAGGGGTTTTACGCCTAATTATACGGTCTGGACATTTCATGGTGAGTCTGCCCAACGTGCCAGAGCTGAGGAGGGCCGTCGTCGCACTGACGAGCATGGTACCGGGATGGAAGACATGGTGGAAGACTTTGATGATGCTCGGGATTCGGACGATGAGATGGAGGAATCTGCAAAGGCCTTCAATGATATGTTGGATTCTTCGAAGCGTCCTCTCCACGACCACACTGAGCTTTGTCAGCTGGATGCCATCGCACAAGTAATGGCTCTGAAGGCTCAATTCAACTTGGGCAGAGAATGTTACGACGCGATGATGACACTATTTGGACGCTTTCTACCCAAAGGCCATGTAATGCCTGCAAACCTGTACCAGTCGGACAAAATCCTCCGTGTACTTAAGATGCCCTATGAGAAGATAGATGCGTGTGAGAAAGGATGTGCCTTATTTAGGCTTGAGTATGCGTACTTGAAGTATTGTCCCGTTTGCCAGTCTTCCAGGTATGTTGTGGTAGACAACGGTATGGGTGAGAAGAGTCAGACAAAAATCCCAGTTAATGTTCTTCGGTATATGCCAATCATACCAAGACTTCAACGTCTTTTCATGGTCGAAGAGACGGCCAGACAGATGACATGGCACAAATTGAGCAAAAGAACCGAACTAGATGCAGATGGGGAGCCGATGTTGGTACACACATCGGACGCTTTTGCGTGGAAGCGCTTCAATGCAATACATCATGCTAAAGCGGCAGATCCAAGGCATCCTCGAATCGCCATAAGCACGGATGGGTTCAATGTGTTTGGTATGATGGCAGCCCAATACAGTTGTTGGCCTGTATTTGTCATTCCACTCAATCTCCCCCCCGGACAGATTATGCAAAGAAAGAACATTTTCCTGACGTTGATAATTCCGGGGCCCAACTATCCGGGGAAGAATATGAATGTGTACATGCAGCCGCTTAAGGATGAACTACAAGAAGCTTGGGATAATGGGATCAAGACATACGACGCCGCTACAAAAAAAACTTCCTAATGCGTGTGTGGTACATGTACTCGATGCATGACTTGCCGGCGTATGCGCTATTCGTTGGCTGGTGTGTGCATGGAAGGTTCCCGTGCCCCACATGCAAGGCAGCTCTTGAGTTTCGTCGGCTGCAGGCGGGTGGCAAGTTTTCTTGCTTCGACATGCATAGACAGTTCCTGGATCCTCGCCATAAGTTCAAAAAAGACAAGAAGAACTTCATCAAAGGTAGAGTTGTCAAAAACTCTGCACCACCTGCGTTGACAGGCGAACAGACCCTGGATCAGTTAAACTCTCTCAAGCCGGATCCAGAGCGTCTAGGGTATTTCAAGGGGTATAATTCGGAACACGCCTGGACTCACAAGACATGCTTGTGGGATCTGCCTTACTTCAAAGACCTCCTTTGCCCACACAACATCGACGTGATGCACACTGAAAAGAATGTCGGCGAGGCCCTCTTTGGTACATTGTTCGGCATAGAGGGGAAAACAAAGGATAATCCTAAGGCTAGAGTCGATCAGCAGGCTCTATGTGATAGACCGCTACAAAACATGCGACAACCGAAAGGAAAGAAGAACTGGACGAAGCCAAAGGCATGGTTCAATCTTGGAAGGCCAGTTATGAGGGAAATACTCCTGTGGGTGAAAAAGGAGTTGATGTTCCCCGATGGGTATGCAGCGAATCTAAAAAGGGGAGCGAGCCTTGAAAAATTGAAAATATTTGGTCTCAAGAGTCATGATTGGCACATATGGCTTGAGCGGGTAATGCCGGTGATGTTGCGTGGCTTTATCCCTGAGGATGAATGGCTAGTACTGGCAGAGCTGAGCTATTTCTTCCGTGTTCTTTGTGCGAAAGAACTATCGCCTGGCTTGCTAGAAGAACTGGAAGAGTTGGCGCCGGAGTTGATCTGCAAGTTAGAGAAGATCTTTCCACCGGGCTTCTTTAATCCAATGCAGCATTTGATTTTGCATCTTCCGACCGAGGCACGATTGGGGGGGCCCGTGCAGAATCGTTGGTGCTACGCAACTGAGAGGATGCAGAAGACGCTTCGAGAAAAATGTAAAAATAAACGTCGAATTGAAGCATCGATGGCCGAGGCATTCATTACTGAGGAGGCGGCAAACTTCGTGACAGCACACTACGAAGCCAAAAATCGTCATTTGCATAATCCGAAGCCTCGGTACAATGCTGGCGACCCTAAAAAGGGTGGATCCAACCTCAGCCTATTCAAAGGGAAGCTCGCACCAGCCGGTGCTTATACTTCCTTATCGTTGGATGTCGACGAATGGCGGACCATTACGTTGTATATCTTGAACAACCTAACAGAAGTGCGGCCGTACATCGAGTAAGTTCTCGGTACATTGTTTCGCAACCTCTAATTCCTTTGAACTACTCTTATTCCCGGATATTTGATACAGTCGATACGTCGCCAAATTCTCGTATGGAGCGGTGATCCAAAAGGATTCCGTCGAAGAGTATGAGCTTCTGGCAATGCATGGAGGCGGCTATCCCGGTTTCATCTCTTGGTTCAAACAAACGGTAATTTCCATTAGACCATTTCATTTCTTCGTCTAATTTCCGGCTAATGCAACAATCCTTTCGTATTAAACTTGTAGGCTAGTTCAGAGTCTATGGACCCCAAATTGATACAAGTCGCTAATGGTTTTGACTATAAGGTCCGTTCATTTGACAAATACGACATCAACGGGTATCGCTTTCGTACCTATGGCAAAGAGCTATCTATGGCCTACCGAAAGTCTACAAATTGTTGTGTCTCTGCTATCGGCGAAGGAGATACCGAGTATTATGGAAGAGTTGAAGCAATTTATGAACTTCTATTCTATGGTGCAAACCCACCGAACGTCGTAGTCTTCAAATGTTATTGGTTCCAGCCGAAGGAGACTAGAAGGACTCATGAACATCTAGGGCTAGTCGAAATCAAACAAAGCACCCATTTGGATGTTCCCGATGTCTATATTACGGCTCAACAGGCAACCCAAGTTTTCTATCTACCATGGGCCTCCCAAAGTGATCCAAATCTCAAAGGTTGGGATGTCGTTTATGAAGTGCCGCCACGTGTTAGACCACCTCCCCCCAATGAAGAGGATTATGAACCTCACATTAACCCAGACACATATGAAGGACAATTCTTCCAAGAAACACGTCTTTCCAAAAAACGTTTCAAGAACCGCTCTACTCCACCCCAGAACATTGAAGTAGACAGCGGCAGTGAATCCGAGCCTGAGCCGGAACAAGAAGAGCCGGAACAAGAAGAGGTTACTGCTGCGGATGACCTGTCAATGCTTGACCGATTACGTACAGGAGGCCTTCCACATGTTGATTCATTTATTGATGATGATGATGAGCACGTCATTACTGATAGTGATGATGATGATGCATTTATTGACCCCGAAGCATATATAGACGATGATGATGCATTTATTAATGATGACGATGAAGATTAATATTATAGTTCATGTCAGGTATTCAATTATTATTATGTACATATATATTAGTCTTCACATTTGAATGGAGATTACTTATTAGTCTTCACATTTGAGTTGCATCATGCTAACGATACATTGGAAATAATCTTTGGTGCAGCATAACTCCCGACAAGCATCGACCGATCCTTCTCCGTCTGCCACTTGCGCGACCGGTCCTACACCTACACATACACCTCCGTGATGACGGTAAGTTTTCCCAAGTGTTTTGCTTAATAGAGTTTTGTTGTGATGCCATGTTGTATCTACACATATCGTGCATAATGTGTGTATGTTTGAAATGCATTGTATGTGTGGGATTCGACACCTAGTCGTGTGCCTTTGGTAGCCTTCCATACAGGGAAATGCCTCCTAGTGCTTCCACTGAGCCATGGTAGTTCGCTACTGCTCCGGAACACATGGATTGACCGGCATGTGTCCTTCTTTGCTCCTGTGTCTGTCCCTACGGGGAAATGTCACGCGGTGTATCACCGAAGTCCTTGTAGCTTGCTACGACTTGGTTGCACTCGCTGATGACCGACACGTGCATTGCTGGGTCATGTATGCCTGTCCCTGTACGTTTGTGCCACCTTGGTTCTATGACTAGTCATGTCGGCCCGGGTTCTAAATGACTTCATATGCTTAGCTAGCTTCAAAATGACATAATAACCTTACTTAGCTCCAAAATGACCTATTTAACCTAGGATAGCTCTAAAATGACCTATACTTAGCATTTTTCCTCCAAAATGACTCAATATGCTTAGCTAGCTCAAAAATGACATAATAAGCTTAATTAGCTCCAAAATGACCTATTTAACCTAGGATAGCTCTAAAATGACCTATACTTAGCATTTTTTCCTCCAAAATGACTTAATATGCTTAGCTAGCTTAAAAATGACCTATTTAACCTAGGATAGCTCTAAAATGACCTATACTTAGCATCTTTTCCTCCAAAATGACTTGATATGCTTAGCTAGCTCTAAAATGACATAATATGCTTAAGAAATGACATATTTTAGCTCCTAAATGACTTCATATGCTTAGCTAGCTCCAAAATGACATAATAACCTTACTTAGCTCCAAAATGACCTATTTAACCTAGGATAGCTCTAAAATGACCTATACTTAGCATTTTTTCCTCCAAAATGACTCAATATGCTTAGCTAGCTCAAAAATGACATAATAAGCTTAATTAGCTCCAAAATGACCTATTTAACCTAGGATAGCTCTGAAATGACCTATACTTAGCATTTTTTCCTCCAAAATGACTTAATATGCTTAGCTAGCTTAAAAATGACCTATTTAACCTAGGATAGCTCTAAAATGACCTATGTACTTAGCATCTTTTCCTCCAAAATGACTTAATATGCTTAGCTAGCTCTAAAATGACATAATATGCTTAAGAAATGACATATTTTAGCTCCTAAATGACTTCATATGCTTAGCTAGCTCCAAAATGACATAATAACCTTACTTAGCTCCAAAATGACCTATTTAACCTAGGATAGCTCTAAGATGACCTATACTTAGCATTTTTTTCCTCCAAAATGACTCAATATGCTTAGCTAGCTCAAAAATGACATAATAAGCTTAATTAGCTTAAAAATGACCTATTTAACCTAGGATAGCTCTAAAATGACCTATACTTAGCATCTTTTCCTCCAAAATGACTTAATATGCTTAGCTAGCTCTAAAATGACATAATATGCTTAAGAAATGACATATTTTAGCTCCTAAATGACTTCATATGCTTAGTTAGCTCCAAAATGACATAATAACCTTACTTAGCTCCAAAATGACCTTACTTAGCATTTTTTACACCAAAATGACTTAGTATGCTTAGCTAGCTCAAAAATGACATAATAATCATACTTAGCTCCAAAATGACATATTTTACAGATATAAGTTGCATCATAATAGTCTTCACATTTTAGTTGCATCATCATAATCTTCTTCTTCTAGTCTTTTTCTTCTAACTTTCTTCTTTCCCATTTTGCAGATTTGCTCTAGATCACGGAAGCTTGGGTTGATGGAGTGCTTGTCTTTAGTTTTTGTTTTGACTTTGTGAAACTTGCTACCTATGGATGAAACTGTGTAATATTGATGAAACTATGTATATGTATGGATGAAACTTGCTACTATTGGTAACATGTGTTGGATATGTGTTCATGGATGTGTTGGATATATATGTGTTCATGACTATTGGTAATATGTGTTGAATATGCTATATTGGTTATATATATATATATATATATATATGTGTGTGTGTGTGTGTGTGTGTGTGTGTGTGTGTGTGTGTGTGTGTGTGTGTGTGTTTGATTTTCTGTGAAGATGAATTGATATAAGAAAAAACAAAATTAAATGGGGCAATATAGGCACTTTGCCATCTGCTGGCAGATGGCAAAGAGCTTTGCCATCTGCTGGCAGATGGCAAAGAGGCCACGTGTCAGCTACCTATCCGAACGGGGAAGGGCATATTTGGTCTCTTTGCCATCTGCTGGCAGATGGCAAAGGCTGCAGAATCTTTGCCATCTGCTGGCAGATGGCAAAGAGCCTGCAGCCTTTGCCATCAGCCAGCAGATGGCAAAGATTCTAGCCTTTGCCATCTGCTGGCAGATGGCAAAGAGGCCACGTGTCAGCTACCTGTCCGAACGGGGAAGGGCCTATTTGGTCTCTTTGCCATCTGCCAGCAGATGGCAAAGGCCAGAATCTTTGCCATCTGCTGGCAGACGGCAAAGCACGCCGTTAGCCTTCTAACGTGGCTAACCCCGTTCAGAGGCTTTGCCATCTGCCAGCTGATGGCAAAGGCTGCAGGCTCTTTGCCATCTGCCAGCAGACGGCAAAGTAGCCTTTCCCGGCTGGGTTTCAGCCAAACTGTTTGCTGTCTGCTGGCAGATGGCAAAGCCTTTGCCATCCGCCGACCATGCCTTTGCCATCTGCCATGGCAGATGGCAAAGTGGCTGATTCCTGTAGTGCGCCCCTTGGATCTGATTACACTCGATAGCTGTTCTTTTCTAGATGCTACAAACTTTGTTATGTTATATCAAGTATGAATGAAACAAAAATAGGTAACTACGGTAATTAAAGTACAACTCTTTACAACTACCTTAGATAAGATCGCCATCCTTACATTCTAGAAACCACTATCAATACATATTTTGTCACATGTAAACTACATGTATCCACAAAATATTTAGGCATAGAACATTGAATACAAACATATATTTATACAACATAATACATCTCAAATAAATTTGCAATGTTGATCGCATATTATCATGGTGCTTACATTTTTCCTAGGTTTCCATCACTGGATCGAATGGTTTTATTAAGAGGCAATTTCTCAAACTAAATTAAAATATATTTAATTTTCATGGAAAAATAAATGGTATTTGCGAATAATATTTGCAATGGAACATACTATAGTTTTGACGAAAAAAATGCATGTCTCAAAATTCATCAACATGATATGTGGATAATTTTACTAAACAAGTAACTGAAAATATAGTAGTCACAATATTACGTTATGAAAACAAACTGGACAAAAGTATAAAACTTTAGTACAAATTAAAATTACAGATAATCATTGTTTTTTTATTATTTTTTATGTCATATACACCATTTGCAGTGAAGATAGCACTTTTATATGCAATTGATGCTGCACTGCATTTCTTTATTCCATGACTTTAAATTATCTTTAATAGTACCAAAAAGAATCATATATCCAGAGTGCCACATATAAAATTAATGGTTATACCATGTTGTGGTTTCGAACATTAATAAAAGTATACACACGCATAAGTGTATTTATGTATGTATATACACACAATCGTATTATGAACACGAATAATGTAGAAATCTCTGTTAACTCTGCATAAAATAAAAAAAGGGTTGTATATTTATATTTAATTAAAATATTGTATATAAATTATTAGCAATAGAGTTTAACTCTAATGTGTGTGTTTACGCGTGCAGCACTTCTAGTTGTATCGGAGTGATTCATGTCCACATTAGTTAGCTATGTAAGATAGTGCCTAAAACGCTATCGACCGCTTACTATGGATATAGTGGCAAAATCGTTTATGTGCATGTGCATGATTGGACCATTTTTCATGATTTCCGAATGCGTTTTTTTCTTTATATTTCTCTTCATTTCATTTTATTTTAGTACTTTTGTTTCAATTTTTCTTTTTACTATACTAGTAAGTATGCACGTGCAATGCACGTCTCAAATAAAATGAATTTACATGATATAATACTAAAGTAATTTTTACAAAAAGATTCAAATGGCTACAAAATGTTGTCATGTGACTCAAATTGTATTTTCAAAAGTGTGACATATTTGTGATCCAACGCATGTATCATAATCTTATTAAGCGTGCACGTGCAACACACGTCTAGACTAATATTGCATTCAGATATGAGAATGCATATTCCTAGATAAGATATTCGGATAGCACAATATAATATTACAAATCAACTTATAATTTCAATGTGTCTTAGGAAACACTATAATTTAGGTACATATGCATAAAAGAAAGAACAACTAATTATCTTAGTATTGCTTGATCCTTGATATGGTTAAGAAATACTTGTACGACATCATGATGTTGTTTGTGGCTTCATTCAAGATGTAGTTGAGCAGGTGAAAATCAATTCCTTAGCTCACAATCATCCTCTATGAGAATTATGAGTCATTCTATAAGAATTGTGAGAATTATGAGTCATTGTGTAAAGAGTTTTTCAGTGGTAGAATGTAAATATGTACAACCGTGAATACTCATGTCATTAGCAATGTGCTATTTTGTAGTGTCCATGGTTTAGGTAAAATGAGATCGTTTGAAGTTTCTACACATATCTCAAAAGGCACGAAAGTTATAAGACCGGACGATGCAAGATATGAGAGGGAGTCCAAAATACATATCTCAAAAGGCCTGAAAGTTATAAGCCCACAACATATTGACAGACAGAAAGTGTGAATTATAATTGCCGATAATTCTTAGACATTTTTTTTTCATGGATAGGTGTTGAAGATGTATCAGAATATATAGGAGTAATGACCAAGTGATTCTACCTCGCCAAGAGTGGCAACCACACACACCGACGCACCTGACAACACGTAACTATTAGTGCCGATCAAGTCCATGGAATCCCTAGCCCTGCCTTCATCCTCATTCTTCTTTTATTTGAAAAAACGGCAGGAGCTCTACCCATTCATTTAAAAGAGGACTGCTCGATTAATCTGGGGAATCGAGAAGAAAATTCTCAGACATAACAGGAGCAACAAATCTTGCTGATAACATGAGTGAAAGAAAACAAAATAGAAAACAACATTGTAAAAATATATTACTAATGGAAAACAATGTTTCCAGAAAAAGGTCAGTTGGAAAGTAAAAAATATTCATGGGCGAAGAACGACCAGCAGATGTACTTACTTCCGCATAACTAAGGAATCTGATAGCTGACTACGTTTTGATAATTTGCAATACAAGAAAAAACAGTATCATTATGTTTAATAATAGCAAGCACATACCATCAGATTGGAGTTCTAATTATGAACAAGGGCTATATAACATATCTTTAATTTTTGGCCTATCCTTGTCATGTTGTATAAATTCCAGTACCGCAAAAATAACAAATAAAATCCTTGATTACACTGACAATTCTTGGTCAGACTTCTATCGTAAAGGCACGCGTTGCCGCGCACGTCCATTATAGAAATGAAATATAGAAATGTTCATGAAAACCTGCACAACGGAAACATGTTCTAAAGTTTGAGTAATTTGAATTACATAGGTGGTGGGGTCTATTTATAACAAATCATAACTAATACATCTGTATAAATGTTTTCTGTGCATTCACTCTATATAAGAAGGATAGCATCTTCTACTGTTGCACAGAATTGAAAGGAAGGTCACATTCCCAAGAATCCAACCTTTGATTGGTAAGCTCTAAGTCCAGAGTCAAGCAATATGCAAAAATCTTTTACCACTATCGTCCATCTCAATGAAAGATAACAATAACTATTAAAAATATAGATGGTACAAAATCTCACACCACTACAAATCACAAGCTGAACGATGACACAAATGAGCGACTAAGCTGATGAAAACTGAATAGCATGCAGATTCTAGACTGTTGGTATTAACTCCACCAGCTGGTAAACAAAACATAACCAGTGTGTCCTAATTCCTAAATGGGCGTTGAGGGCCTACAGGGATCAGAAGACCAGCCTGCTTCTTCTGGTTCTACCTACAGGGATCCCAGTGTGTTGACGGAATCAAACATGCATGTGGCCTGAAAACACAAAGAATCATTGATTTGGTACGTAATACTTCAGATATAGCCAACAGCAGGATAAATCATGCATTTATGGATGTCGTCTTCCTCCTTGGAGGTATCGTCGTGGAGCTCATTGCTCTTCCTACCTCATACCTCATGGCTGAGGTCTCCGGGTGAAAACCTTAGATCTGGCGGCGTCAGATTGGATGACGGTGGTGTTCTTGATACTACTTCCTCCTTGGAGGCGTCATCTTGGTGACCTCAACAATGGATTCCGATGGTGTGCACGGTTGTTGGCGGAGCATGGGTTTGTGTTGGTGTCGGCGGGTTTCTTTTTCTTTCTTTTCTTTCTGCACTAGCCCTTTTGCTGTGCTTTCCTCCTTTGGAGGGCTCTTGTTACTCATCTTCTGATCAATGAATTTGGCAGTTCTCCTGCCAACGTTCAAAAAAAAAGCAGGATAAATCATGCCAATATTTTGTAAGGCCAGATTTGATACTGATCTATACATATCCAATATGCACAACCTTTGGCCTGGAATCCAAACGTATCCAAAATGCCAGATGTCCCGCAGCTCCAAGCCGCCGCCGCCGCCCCATATGCTCGCGCCGGCGCCGTGCGCTGCCTCTTGCCGGAGACCGTCGAAGTCGCAGCGCCCCTGCCCTTCCTCCTCTCCCTTCCTCCTGTTCTCTATTTCCTCACCTTTTCTCTCCCTGGAAACGCAACAGGCCATGGAGGAGCTCAGCCGTCACCGCCGTCCATCCGACTCGCCGACGCTGACCATCGTCGACCCGATCCAACTGCCTTCCGCCAGATCCAGGCCGGCCCCGTCGGAGTGCACGCTTTGGCCATCACCGTTCCCTGCATCGAACTGCCGCCGCCACCCCGCGTTGACTGCATCTCTCGCCTGGGCCTCGGCAACCGCTCTAGCCGAAGCACAACCTTTGGCCGGCGTTAGCCCATCGACGGTGGAGCAGGGCACCAGAGGGAGGGTTGGGCAGAAGAGGCACCCGTCAAGGGCGGCGGAGATGGAGCAGTGTGTGCGGAGGGGATCAGTTTCCTTTTTTTTCTGTGTGCCTTGCATTATTGGAGGAGGGGTTGCGGATGCGGGTGCGTGATTGTAGGGGGGCGCGGGACTGGTAGTTCGAGGGAGGGTTTCTCGATGGTGGAGTACGGTCAGCCATTGGAAATCGCTAAGTCCACACCATACAACTATTAGATGAATGATGGTTGTTAGATTGAGATTTATGGACCTAATCATGCGGTGTTGATTGATTCGTGCGGTGTTGTGGGGCTAATTGCGGGGTGCACGTAAGAAAGTTTTTGTTTGCTTGTTTAATAGTAGTAGAGATTTACTATTTTCATAGTTTTGTTACCTTTTTATTTTCCCCGAATTTATTGTTTCCTTTTTAGAAAGGTATACATTTGTTTTGATAAACACAAATTTTATTTTCATACATGAACAACGTAAATTTGACATGATTGTTTAAAAAATACTACACTAGTTTTGAGAATTACATGAATATTTTTCAAATATGTATAATTAATTGTAATGTTGCATGAACATTTTCTCAAACACATGAACACTTCTCAAAATACACAAACATTTTTCAAATATATGAACATGTTCCCAATTATATGAGCTTTTTTAAATGCATAAGCACTTTCAAAAAATGTAAACATTTTCTGAGACATGTGAATAATGTTTAATATGACACTAAAACTTTTCAAAAAAATACGAATATTTTTTTTGAATTCTATGAACCATTTCAAATATGAGAACACATTTTAAATATGTGCAAATATTTTATTATTCTATTGTTAAATTAGTTATATAAATTAATAACACTAATGTTTTCACGAGTTCTAACAAAATAAAAAAAATGTAAAGTTTTGAGTGGGACGCATTGATTGCAAACCCCGTTTAGATTGGGTGTTGGTGGTGTGGTGTTATTGCATCGAAATCAGTAGTTAAGTGACACCGTTTGTAAATGTTGCTTCCACATTCTCAAGCGTTGACAAGTGGAGCACTGCATGTGCATTACTTGTCGCAACACGATAGTTTTCCTTTTCTCTTGTAGATTTGTTTTTTCAAAATATTTTATTTCTTCAACCGTGCGTTCAAATACTGAACCGTTTTCAATACTGAAATCTTTTACATCGAGATTTTTCAAAACTTGATCCCATGTTAACAGGTTTTGACTGACTTTTTTCAGAAAAAGGAAACGAAAAAAACAAGAGCCAGAAGCATGGTTTTTTCACCTTCTTCCCTTTTCGAGAAACACAACCGTGCTTCTCATGGAAACAAATCTATGCCTTTACGAGAAGCAAATATGTGCTTCTCGTGGAAGAACATTTTGTTTCCTTTTCGAGAAGCACAATCGAATTTGTGTTTTTTTATGGAAGCACACTTGTTTTTTCGAGGAGCACAACTATGAATATGCTTTCTTTCTCTAAAACCTTGGAAAAACTAGAAGAAAACCAAAGAGCCAAAAAAACCCAGAAAACCCCATCTAAACCCTAAAAACGCGTAGAGAAGGATGGCAAATCAAACTCTAAAGAAAGCACATAACACGTAACATGTGGCGGCGGCTGGAAACATCACTTGGCGTGCTCCCAAGGCACCAAAAGTGACACCTGGAGGTCCCTTGCAAGGGGTAACCTCCGGTTAGTTGCTCTTGTTGCGGGCTATAAGCATCGCAACGGATCCTATTCCCCGTGTAACCTATGAAATCTGGTAAATGTGCACCTTGAACCTTCTCTAAACATATTTTTAGTTTTATTTTCTTCGGTCTTTTATATTATATGAATTTCATAGAAAAATAAGATTCATAGAAAATTTAAACTTCAGAATAATTTTTAAATTTGGAACTTTTTTCAGAAAAAATATAATCCTGCAACTTTTTCAAATTGATGAATAAAGGAATAGTTTTGAAAGACTGGCGATGTTTTGAAATTCTGGAAAAATTTCAAATTCAAGGATTTTAGTGAAATCCAAAATATTTTTCCATTTTATGAGCATTTTTTAAATTCGTGGACATTTTTAAATCTGCAACAGTTTAAAAGATCAAAACAGTTTTTCTATTTCATGAATATTTTCAAATTTGTGAACATGTTTTGAAATCTCAGAAGTTTTTTAAAATTCTTGAACATTTCATAAATCACAATTTTATTGAACTAGTAAATATTTTTAAAATGTCAATTCAAACAGTTTCGTATGGGCCAGACTATACAAGCTCCTACAGAAGAAGCTTCGAAAAGCATCCGGCCCGGTTGTTTTTACCCCAATCTGGTTTCGGAAGCTTTCCGTCCGATTTTCATCAATTTCTCTGTGTTTCCGAGACTGTTTTTTTTTTCGCGTTCCTTCTAATTCCTAATTATTTTTCTTAAATCCCTGAACTTTCTAAAATACACGAGCGTTTTTTTCAAATTCACCAAACAATTTTCAAATGCATGAACATGTTTTATAATAAACGACGTTTGTGCAATTAATACAGCAATAAACGACGCGTACAGTTTGTGCAATTAGTTTGCCATGAGATGAACAACGCTACCTCATTTCGTTCGAATCTCAAACCGAAATAAGTGACACAATGCTACTGCAAAACGAGATAATACTAAACTGAATGAGGCAGAGTTAACAAGTACGCAATCCTCCTGCATCACAAACTGTACATCAACCCAGCAGGAACACAAACAAATACTACGTAGCAAGCATCAGATTCACAAAAACGAAAAAAGAATCAATCAACAGGAGACAATCAAGTCAACCACACAACGGTCCTCTCTACTCTCTACACTCACTGACGCCATCCATGGCGATCGAACGCATGAAACGGCCGTCGCTGATCAGGCGTTCCCGCCCATCGGCGCCGGCTTGTCGCCTCGGTGCGCCTTGTTATACGCCCGGTGGCGCCGCTCCCTGGCGTAGATCACCCAGAAGATGAGGGACAGCATCACCGCCGTGGACACCAGCACCAGCCCGATGTACACCCACTTGCTGTACCGCTCCAGCCCCGGGCAGTAGTTCTGGCTGATGTTGCTGAAGGTGTCGCGCACGAAGGTGCAGTCCTGCAGCTGCACCAGGAACGGGCCGTACTGGTACAGCCCCAGGCTCACGTTCACGCCCGCCGCCATCTGCCCGAAGATCCGAGGGGTCAGCCGCCCCACCGTCGTGCAGACCTCGGTCCCTGACACCGTCCTCGTCTGGCACTCGAAGCTCCTGAAGACCTGCATTCAGCGGCACAGGCAGACAAACCATTACCAATGTTGTTCAGAGTTTCACCAAAATGATGTGATAAAAAAAGTGCAACTGGCAGCCACAAACTATACAATTACCTGGGTTGCATTGTCCAAGGTGACCTCTCCGCGGGCGCAGGTGCGGTTGCTCAGATTGGGTCCAAACGGGTTGCAGAGTGTGGGTATCAGTGGCCCTGACTGGTTGTAGTAGAAGGGAGCCGCCGTCGGAGGAAAGTTTCGGTTTGACACATTGGAGAGCACCTGGTTCACCAGATTCACTAGCTGTGATGTGACTTCCTTGGTTCGTGTCAGGGACTCGTTCGCCGTAGCCGGCTCAACACAGGGGATAATGTCATCCAGAGCAGTGTGTTCTGTTGGATGAGCGACCCACTCGTCCATTGAAACACAAGTGTCACCAACAACGCTGTTATGACAGAAAGGTGACAAGTAGATATGATAAGTGAACTCGTTCATCATAGCATAGAAGTCTCTTTATCACAAAGTAAGCAAGCAACTAGAGTACCAGTGACTGGACCAACAACAAACATAGCATCATGAATGAAGCTACGCCAAAAGTAGCAAACATATGAAGCTACACCAAAACCCCATCTTTTCCCAGTTTTTACTGAGGTACATGTTCAAACCTGATTCTGTACAGGTTTTGCAAACGGAAAGGAACAACTTGAAACAAAGCTATAAAAGATGTTCACAGAATATATTTTCCCATGCCAGAGACGTCACCAGGGGTCAGAGTCAGTAGTAAAGCATTGTAATTAACTCGACACGAAGCTTCAAAGCAAAATACAGTACACCATAGCAACCAACGGCACTATCGCTACTATCACCAAATGGATGTTGTTTTCAAACTAACCCCTTTCGTAGATCCTAGTTATCCTAAGAGAAGAATAATGCTAATGATAGACAGCAGGTTTACGATCTGTACTTATCAATGGTGAGTGGTGACAGCATGGATTAGAAGGAACCAGAAAACACAGAACTAAAGTGAGTGGAGTAAGAACAAGGAAATTATTTGGTAGATGGGGGTTCAGAGTCCAATAACCAGCAGTAACAAGGAAAAATGCCTAGAGTGTGGCAAGGATGTAGTAATGACCCAAATCCAGGATTTTCAATGCAGCGGCTCCAAGGCGCAAATGATGACTACATGCAGGCACTACATCATGTGCTGTCGCCGTGACCATGATCTGGCCTTTCACTGAAGAAGTCCTGGCCCCAAGACCAAATGTTTGGCACTAATCTTTCAAAGACTTTTTAACTTCACAACATAATTATATATAAGCTGGTTATCTACTGCAGTATTTGATTACGAAGATTGGTTGAACCTGGCTGTAGCTTATGTAAAAACTTACAGAAACACCTCAAACAGTTATATGTGCATATTAACATTATACAAAATTTCTACCGAGTGCGATGATTGCAAAAGGTGGAGTACATACTTGTGCAGAAGAAGGAATACACCGCACAGGATAAAGGTCCCGGTGACTAGTATCCATCCAACAACGACCAAACTGCATACATTTTGGATAAATGAGCAACACGAACGGTTTATCACAAAGAAAGGAGAGTTCAAGCATGTTAGCATAAACAAGGGTCTGAACATACATGTTGACAAGGAATTCCAGCCCGAAGATGGACAACACTGGTAAAATCAAACCGTCAACATGTTAGCATAAAACAAACTTAGTTTTGTTCACAAATGCATACAGTTACATTCATTTTTTAACCAATGTAAAAATCATAAGTACTTACGGAAGCCAATAAATGCCAGAAGAAGCATCACTGCTGCAATGATAATCAAAGCTAGCCGCCTGAAATGAAATTTGTCAATCATGTGCGTGATAACGAGCCCCTGTCAAATCGCATCATTGGGAGGAAATTGTGATGACAAAGAAAAATGATACTTACACGCGATTCAGCAATTTTTGGATCTTCTCAGAATTTTCAGATGTTCTGGTAGCAAGATCGTTAGCTGATGTGTTCAATTTTGCCTGAATTTCGTTGATCTCACCCATCACATTTGGAGGAAGTAAAAACTGTCCTATGTCAACCTTTTTTGCAGCGGATAGACTATCCGAGAGGTTCCTAAGGTTTTCAACAGTAAAATCCGCCTGGTCGACGACAAAATCCAAGGTGGTCGTTGTGCTTGCATGGAATTTGCCCTGGCCAACATACAACACAACACTTCCAGCACTGGTAGCATTGATATAATGGAACTAGTTTAGCGAACACAACTCAAAATATGCAGATGTAAGACAACGATCCAGCTTCACAGATGTGAGTACTTACATTGCGGCACAGGTGAATAATATCAGAAGTATCAGTGAAAGGGCATATGCTATTCTCGAGTAGCTATAACTCTTGTGACCGCAGCAGCAATGGTGGCAGCAAATCCCAAGCATAAGAAGGAAGAACAGCACAAACCACAGCAAGGCAACGACGAACAACGGATACGCTGTGTATCCAACGGACTGAGACAAAAGAATCAGGGGCAATAACATGTTAGTACTATCCAGGCAACAGACATAAGCAAATAACAGAGATGCAAAGCTTAGTTTTCAAACAGACTTACAGCCCAGTAGTGCACTTCGCTGATATTCCAACCGCCCGCATATCTGTTGAATGCATTCAGGGGGTCCTTCCGAAAAGTTCGGTGTTCCGCCAACACAAAGGAGCTATTGGTAGTGACATTTATGTCAGCAGGAGCTTCAGCAACTGATCTTCTCACCACCAAGCCATGGGACAAGCCATGCGTATCTGTTTTTTTCAATGAGAGTTTCTTATTAAAAACCAGGAAAACATAGGTAAATCACATAATAATATTATCCCAACACGTACGCACTCATGCTGGTATGATGATATATACACCTTGACCTTGTTAACACGAACACGTTAACTTACAAATTGAACAAAAAAGAGTTGTGGGTATAGATTTTCAAAATTACCAGACAGAATTGAAACTCACAAATCAAAGCTAGAAGAAATTTGTGGGGAATTAAGCCTCATATAATGGAGAACTATACTGCCAGAGGATAAGGAAAATAACTCCAGGAACATTAGCACATCACTCTGATGCCTAAAGGGCAACCTACTGAAAACCACTTGTGGATAAGGTAAGAGGGGAGATGGGGATGAGTCACACATCGAAAGGGACGGAAGACTGGACCAGAAATGAGAAATCCATTTGGGTCACGCACGGAAAGAATTTGAGAGCGGCAATGTTGAAACCCAGCTACAGGAACTTGGAAAAAGTGTGTCGCTAAAAAGAGGATGAAATAATTTGGTGTGCCGTCACAAGAACGCGGAAGAAACCGAAATTCGTGAGGCGGACAAGATGCCACACCATCCTGAAAAATCTTCGTACTGAAAATAGGCACCGTCGTGACATAAACATATTACTAACAAAAATTCAGATATTTTTCTGTTCTTTACAGAGAGATACAGATTCGTCGAGAGCAACACTCTGAAAGTCTGAATCCAGAAGCCAGAACGCGGTAGCACAACGCGTGATTCTTTTTTCAGAAAAAAAAATTGAGAGAAGAAAAGAAGAGGACGAGAAACTGATGCGCGGAAACCTGAGGACCACAGAGCACTAAAAAAATCGGGGGCCGAGTATTTCGGCATCAACAATCCGACTTGGTAGAATAATAACACCCAGAAATTACACACGGATATTTTAACGAACGCGCATGACAAAAGCAACCGCCGTTCGCGCATGAATCGTCAGGACGGCCAGCAATCCCCGCAACAAATCAGGCAACGGAAACAAGGAAACAGAGAACAGGAAACAACGGGGGCGAACAAACCTTGGCCGGAGTGGAGCGCCTGGTGGGGCTCGCGATGCGTCCCGGCGGCGCAGAAGGAGAGCGCGACGAGGAGCAGCAGGGAGACGCGCACGAGGCGCGCGGGCAATGCCATGGCCGAGCCGAGCAGGTCTCCGCCGCCAAGCAAGATCGATTGGGCGCACGGAAAGGAGATGGGAACAAGGGGGAGGGGTTCGGGCGGAACAAGAAAGGGACGGGCTTTGCGAAGAAGACAGCGGGAGATTTGTTCGGACGGCCTCGCGCTCGCTGTTCTTCGCGCTTTCTTGTGCGATTCCGATGGATTTCTCGTGGAAATGGGAGGGACCGGGGTTAAAGATGGGGGATTTGGCTTTTGCGGCGGGCGGACAGGGAGAGACTCTCCTCCTCACTCTAGGGGGAGGGGAGGGGAGGGCCGCCGCATATGTTGTGGTGGTGGTGGTCTGTTGCGCTGCGCGGGGCTCGGCGTGTGTCACTGTGTCGCGTGTTTTTCCCAAACTGCCCACGGGAAACTGCTCGGTGACTGTTGGGATGCAGAAGTTACCGTCATGCCCCCTCGGGTTATCATGGCACCCGTGAAGATGCATGGACGCTCTATGTTTTTTCCACTGAAAAAAATAGCGCGCTATAGCCCCGCTAATAACACGCTATAGCATATTCAGAACTGTCTCGTTAAATTGATCTATGTATAATGTCTCGCTAATAGCACGTTATAGCGCGTTATAGCACGCTAATAGCATATTTTTAAGGGCGCCGCTATTTTGTATAGCGCGCTATTTTTTTCCTTGGTTTTTTCCCAAGGGGCAAGGTGACGCTTATTATTTGGTTAACAAAAACAAAATAAAATTGAGTTTTAGTCATCTCCCCCAATGTCATCACCACCTCCTCCTGGGGTTGCAGGTCGGACCGGGGGCACCTAGGCTGCTCCGGTCACCGTCTGGGTGGTGTCCGGTCCCTCCCTTCGCCTCCTCTCCTCGTCTCTGTGGCTGCTGACCTTCGGTCAGCCGTCAATGGCGACGGGGCTACATGGTTGTTGTCGTCCGTTCTTTCATCGGATCCAAAAGTCGTGCTCGTCGCACGGTTGCTGTCGTCGTCTGCAGCGTGCTGTTGCGGTGGTCGGGTCCTGGTGGTCAGTATTTTGAAGGTTGGCGGTGTGAGTGATGCAGTTTGGGCGCGTGCGGAGGTCATGCATGGCAATCCGGGCGAAAGCCTTGTTCCATCTCTTGTTGGAGCCGACGGGGGTGATGTCTTCGGGTGCCGCTCACTTCTGTGGAGGCGTCGTTCGATGGAGTTGTCATAATCTTCCTGGTCTGTGAGTCTCCGAGGCAAGCCTCATATCCATTCGTCATTCCCCTCCTTGGAGGCATCGGTGGGGAGCCCCTCCGCTTGCCAGCTTGATGACATTGTTGAGGGTCAAGTGGATTGTTTGTGGTGGCGTGCTTGCTCTTTTTCTCTGGTGGTGCCATCATTGGGTGTGGTTCGGAGTTTTCTTTCTGCGATCACGATGGTCGATGATCATGGTGAAGCGATCCAGGTGTAGACTTGGCTCCTTGATGCCCTTCGGCTTCGTCGGCAATCCCGTTGTTGTGTTGTGGCCTCGGCTGCGTGTGACTCTTCGTTCAGATGTGGATTCAGTCGTTAGTTGCCCTTCGGGTGCACCAATTGCCTTGAGGCATCATGGATGGTCTCGTTTGATTGAAGCTCTTCGTTTACGATGATGGCGTTCTCGTGCCTACGACGATGGAAGATCCCCGAGTATTTTTGTTTTAGTTTGCAGGGATGTTTATACTGCTTAATTGGTTGTTGTTGTTGTTTAATAAAAATGTACTCTCTCCGTTTGAAATTACTTGTCACAGAAATGACTGTAACTAAACAAGTAATTCGGCGCGGAGGAACTATTTATTTTACACAAGCAGATAAAGTCATTTTGCTTATAGATTATACATACATCCATTCTTTCAAACCTCAAAATGTGGAACACCTGTTTGATGGGCTGCCGCCATGGGCAATATGGGGAAAATGCTATACAGGAGCAAAGGATTCGCTTTAGGGAAAGTTAAACCGATGGAGATTTGACCGCGACGCCCCCACCATTGCCTGTCTCGCTAGACGCTTGCCACCCCAACGACTAGACGCGCGAGCTGGCCCTGCCCGGCGCTTGGCGTTGGGACCCATGACAAAGCGACTTGCCGCCAACTCAACATGCATGAAATGAAATGTTTTTTTTTTAATCAAGGACGTAATACTGCTGTCGATTTTGTTATTCGCTTTCTCTTTCTCGCCGACGATTTTGTTAAATCTTTCTACTAATTTATGTGTTTATATTGCTGTCACGTATCAGGAGAGGCGATACGCGCGGTGGCTTTAGGACTAGCTTCCGGGCGAAGCAAAGCATGTCCTTCTCCCCTGTCGATCCCTTGTTTTTCTAAATATAAACACGAGTGCATGGGCGAAGCGAGGAAAAAAAGAAGAGGAACAAAAACAAAAATTCTCTCTCGGTGACATCGACGAGAAAATCCATGTTTACCATGTAGGAGTACTTATCTAAGTATATCAGTGGTACGTATACGTGTCCTTAACGTGTGCAGGTCCATCGTGTAGAGCAGTTTTAGTTTATCCCGCGCAGCGGCAGCAGGCAGGCAGGCAGCTGGCAAGGGAAACTACGCGCTCCGGCCACGTGCATGCCACGGCCGCTGCGCGTTCGAACGTTCCGCCACACAGATCAGCTGGGCGAGTACCGATCGGGTACGTCTACGTCGCGTTGCCGCGCGCCCACGTGGTGCCCGTCTGGAGCTTTCGTTCCGGACGTCCGTGGCAGCTGTAAGTTAGGGTTGCATGCATCGATGATTCTCATTGATGGTGCGCTAGGCACATATATAGGTACAAGGGTGCAATTCATGTCTTGTCTCCCAAGTTACATATACAGAATACAAAGAGAGGGAGACGTGACAGGTGCAATATACAACCAAGACCTATAGACATGTTACGCAGAGTCTACATATTCAACACCCCCCCGTAGTCGAAGCGTCGTCGGAGACGCAGAGACTGGACCGAAAGCCCTCAAACGTGGAGGTTGGTAGTCCCTTTGTCATGACGTCGGCGAACTGCTGATCGGTGGGTACGTGTAAGACTCGAATGCGACCAAGCGCTACCTGCTCGCGAACGAAGTGAATGTCGAGCTCAATGTGTTTGGTGCGTCGATGATGAACTGGGATGGCCGAGAGGTAGACGGCAGACACATTGTCACAGAAGACAAGTGTGGCCTTAGGAACCTCGACCAACAACTCCTGCAGCATCTGTCGTGGCCAGGAACACTCCGCAACAGCGTTTGCCACAGCGCGGTACTCCGCCTCGGCACTCGAGCGGGACACCGTGGGTTGTCGTTTAGACGACCACGATATCAAAGAGGGCCCGAGGTAAACACAGTAGCCAGAGTTGGAGCGGCGTGTGTCTGGGCAGCCGGCCCAATCCGCGTCAGAGTAGGCGACAAGGTCGGTGGCGGAGGAGGCTGTCAAGGTGAGACCCATGGCCATAGTGCCGCGGATGTATCGAAGAATACGCCTCACCGATGCCCAGTGCGTGTCGCGCGGATAGTGCATATGAAGGCACACCTGTCCGACAGCATACTGAAGATCCGGCCGCGTGAGTGTGAGATACTGCAGAGCACCAACGATGGATCTGTAGAAGGCGGCGTCGGACGCTGGAGTTCCCTCAACAGCAGACACCTTGGCCTTCGTGTCAATAGGCGTGGTAGCAGCCTTGCAGTTAAGCATGCCTGCTCGCTCCAGAATCTCATGGGCGTACTTCTGCTGATGCAGAAAGAAGCCGGTGGGATGGCGAGTGACCTCAACACCGAGGAAGTAGTGCAGAGCCCCCAAATCCTTGAGAGCAAACTCAGCGCTGAGATGAGCAGTGACCTGCTGGAGGAGCGCAGAGGAGGATGCTGTCAGGATGATGTCGTCGACGTATAGGAGGAGGTACGCAGTACCGGCACCTTGATGATAAATGAAGAGGGAGGCGTCGGATCGTGAGGACCGAAACCCCATCTGCTGAAGAAAGTCCGCCATGCGTTGGTACCATGCCCGAGGTGCCTGCTTCAAGCCATAGAGTGACCTGGAAAGCAAACACACATGATCTGGGTGTGCGGCGTCGACGAACCCGGTTGGCTGCTGGCAGAAGACCTGCTCCTGAAGATGACCGTGTAGAAAGGCGTTGGACACGTCCAGCTGGTGAACGGGCCACGCACGGGAGACTGCCAGCTGGAGAACAGTGAGGATGGTGCCCGGTTTGACAACCGGGGCGAAAGTGTCGGTGAAGTCGACTCCAGCGTGCTGTCGAAAGCCGCGTACCACCCAGCGCGCCTTATGGCGCTCAAGAGATCCATCTGGGCGAGTCTTGTGACGAAAGACCCACTTGCCGGTGATGACGTTGGCATGTGGTGGCCGGGGAACAAGCTGCCAAGTGTCATTGCGCTGAAGAGCGTCAAACTCCTCTTGCATCGCCGCAAGCCAGTTCGGATCTCGAAGGGCAGCGCGAGCAGAGGACGGGAGTGGTGACGGTGATGATGTCGAGGTAGCACACGCATACTCGCCGGGGGTAACGTGTACTAGGCCGGAGTGTCCCGGTGCGAGCCCGGGTGACAACCCCGGAAGGAGGCCCGGCAGGGACCGGAGAGCCGGTGGTGGCGGCGTCAGAGGAGGCGGAGGAGCCCGAAACGTCCGAAGGGACCATCGGGGGCGAAGGCGCCGCGACGGATCCCGAGACGTCCGAAGGGACCGTCAGGGCAAGGGACGCCGCACGGGGGGGCCGGGGTGCGACTCGGTGACGGCAGTCGGCCAGAGGATGATGTAGAGGCGGGCTGCGACGAGTCCCCGTGCCACGGGAGGGCGGCCTGAGAGGCCGTGGGTGGCTCGACTGGAGAAGGTACCTGCTGAAAAGGGAAGACCATCTCGTCAAAGTACACGTGCCGCGAGGTGTAGACACGGTGGGACACGAGATCATAGCACCGGTAACCTTTGGTGTTAGGAGGATAGCCAAGGAAAATGCAGGGAACAGACCTAGGCGCGAGCTTATGAGGAGTGGTGGACGCGGTACTAGGATAACAGAGACAGCCGAAGATGCGAAGACCATCGTAAGATGGAGGCGCACCAAAGAGATGCTGATGAGGTGCGTAGTTCCAACGCGGACGACGTGGGCGGATGTTAATGAGAAGTGTGGCGGTGGCGAGGGCGTCCGGCCAAAACTGGGGAGGCACATTAGAGTGGAAGAGTAATGTGCGGACGCAGTCATTAAGAGTGCGTAGGATGCGCTCGGCACGACCGTTCTGTTGAGACGTGTAAGGACATGTGAGGCGGAAGATGGTGCCGTGGGAGGCAAGAAGGTGGCGAACGGCAGCGTTGTCAAACTCTTTTCCGTTATCAGTCTGGAGTGCTAGGATGGGACGACCAAATTGGGTGGTGACATAGGAATAAAAGGCGGTGAGCGTGGCTAGTGCGTTGGACTTGAGACGAAGAGGGAACGTCCACACATAGTGAGAGAAGTCATCCAAAATCACCAAGTAATATAGATAGCCCGTGTTGCTTGCAACCGGGGATGTCCAGACATCGCTATGTATTAACTGAAACGGAAAAGTAGCAATAGTGGTAGAAGCACTAAAGGGTTGACGAACGTGTTTGCCAAGACGGCAAGCCTCACAAGTGTGGTCATCAACCTTATTACATGAAAAGGAAAAACTCTGAAGAATATGACGCAAAACGGTGGGGTTTGGGTGGCCCAGGCGAGCATGCCAAAGATCGACGCCGGCGGCGAGGGAGACGGGTCTGGTGGAGGTGGCGGTAGTGAGATGCACCGGGTAGAGATCTTCAGGGCTGTCACATCGGTGCAGCACCATCCTGGTACGGGCGTCCTTCACAGAAAAACCGATAGCGTCAAATTCAACAGTGAGAGGATTCTCACGAGCAAGACAACGAACAGAACAAAGATTCGTGACTAAGTCAGGAGAAACAAGAACATTAGACATGTTGATAGGTGTAGACGAAGAGGGAAACGATGTATGACATATATGGGTGATGGGTAGGGATGAACCGTTACCAACGGTGATGCGAGTGGGAGTATGAACGGGAGTGGAGGAGATGAGGTTACCGGGATGAGATGTCATATGCGCGGTGGCACCCGAGTCCATGTACCAGTCACCACCGCCCCCATGGTTGTTGGGAGAGGGGGCGGAGTGAAGTGCCGCCAGCAGGGCGGGATCCCACGGCGCAGGCGCCTGCGGTGGGAGGGTCCCGCCGTAGGGGGTCCCGCCGTAGGGAGGCGTCGGGGCAGCGGGGTGGCCGTCGGGCATCGGCGGGGCAGGCAGGGCCGGGAGACCGGCAGGTCCGGTGGTGCCGATGTAGGCCTGGTGGCGCGGCGGAGGAGGCCCGAGGAGACTCGGCACAGGGGGCCGAGGCACCGGCATGGAGTAAGCGTGGACGACTCCAGTCCACGGGTTCGTGTCGTAGGTCCATGGCGGGGTAGGCTGCTGCGGACGAGGCCCCCCGTACGGCTGCTGCTGCTTCAGACGGCCGCCGCCGCAGCGGTTGTTGCGCCGGCCACCGCCGCCACCGCCACCGCCTTGCTGCTGCGGCTGCTGCTGCTGCGGCGGGAGAGGGAAGAACCCCGGTGGAACGGCGGGAGCCAAAGGCCGAGGCGCGGGAGGTGGAGCGCCGCGTGAGAGACCCGCGGCGAGGGCGGTGTGCTGGACCCGCCGCTTAACCTGCTTCATCCGGCGTTCCTCCAAGCGAAGGTAGGCGACGAACTTGGGGAACGAGGGATCCGGCAGCAAGGTGAGGTTGGAGGCGGCGTTGCCGAAGTCCTCATTGAGGCCGGCGGTGAGCGTGCTGAGGAGGGTGTCATCATCGATCTTGGCGCCGATGTCGCGGAGTTCATCGGACAACGTCTTGAGGCGGCGGCAGTAGTCGTCGATGGACTGGTCATCTTGGTGACAGCCAAAGAATTCTTGCTGCAGAAGGACACGGCGCTGAAGCTTGTTGTCGGTGAAGAGGCCGTTGAGTTTGACCCAGACGGCGTGCGCATCATCGCCCTCGCTGATGACGGTGTGGAAGAGATCCTTGGAGATGGTGAGGAAGAACCACCGGATTAGGGTGGCGTCGATGGCGGTCCACTAGGAGTCGTCCTTCATGTCGATGGAGTGGACGGAGCCGTCGATGTGATCCATGACATTGTACTCGCGGAAGACTAGCGAGAAGTAAGTCTTCCACACGTAGTACGAGAAGTCATGGGGGTCGAGAGTGACGGGGACGCGCCCATGGATGTCGAGATTGCGGATGTCGGCGGGATCGGGGCCGGCGAAGGGGTTGGTGTTGCCGGATTGGGAGGAGTGGACCGACATGATGACGGCAGATGCGGCGGCAAGAGGCGGCGGCAGGATGCGGCGGCAAGATGTGGCGGCAGGATGCGGCGGCAAGATGCGGCGGCAAGATGGTGCGGCAAGATGCGGCGGCAAGATGCTGCGGCAAGAGGCGGCGGCAAGATGCTGCGGCAAGAGGCGGCGGCAAGAGGCGGCGGCAAGATGCTGCGGCAAGAGGCTATGGCAAGAGGCGCTGGCGGCAAGATGCGGCGGCAAGAGGCTGCGGCGGCAAGAGGCGGCGACAAGATGCGGCGGCGGCGGCTGGGGAGGGAAGTTGGGGTGGAGGAGTAGGGTTTAGGGTAAGCGGCGGCGGCGGCAGGAAGCGGCGGCGGCGGCTTGGGTAGCGGCGGCGGCTACACGAGGCGGCGGCGGCGGCTAGGGCAGCGGAGGAGGAAGGATCGGTGTGCTATCTGATACCATGTAAGTTAGGGTTGCCTGCATCGATGATTCTCATTGATGGTGCGCTAGGCACATATATAGGTACAAGGGGTGCAACTCATGTCTTGTCTCCCAAGTTACATACAAAATACAAAGAGAGGGAGACGTGACAGGTGCAATATACAACCAAGACCTATAGACATGTTACGCAGAGTCTACATGTTCAACAACAGCGGTGCCGTCGTTGTCTGATGAAACCCGCGGGTGGTGGATCGGGCTTGAAACTTGAACAGGGACGTGTCGCGCGCGCCGCTGGCGGCTCCAAAGGATGAAAGAAAGACGGCCATGTGCCGCGCGCGCTGCCCGGCCAGTGCCATGCGTCGTCTTCCTCGCTGGTTGGTTCTTTTCTCTTTCTCCCCGGGCCGTCAGTTGATTCCTCTTTTCTTTTGCCCGATCAGCGAGAGAGCCATTCCCTTTGTCTCACACGTGTCGGTCGATAGATGGCGATGCCGCCAGTGAGTAGAGTCAGTAGGGGCGTGTTTGGTACATCAAATGGATTTTGGACACTTTAGAGCATCTTACAACCGGACCCCTCTAAAACGCCCGTGGAGGCCGACCGATCACTGACCGGTCATAAAATCGACCAAGTCGGGTTCTTCAAATGGGACTTAAACGTCTGGGCTGACTGGCATCCCTCATATCCAACCCAAATATGGGACGGATATGGGGCGCTCGGGCACACCTGCCACGTCGGCCTGACGATGGGGCCTCACGCGGACTCGTCCGAAAACCCGACGGTTCGACGGGCGCGTCGACCGTCGTCGCCCGAGGCCATAGCCGGCTATTTAAGCCGGCCGACGTCCCCCAGCCCTAGCCCGTCCACCTCCTCTCCCACGCTCTCCGGCGTCAGGATGGTCCACCGTAGGATCACCATGTATGTCATGCTCAAGCCGGAGCGGCGGATGCAGGTCGTGGCGGAGATCCAGGCTCGGCGCGCCGCCAGCATCGCTGCTGGTCTGGATCTGGACTCGCCGAAGCCGGAGGAGGAGGAGGAGGAGCTGTCGGAGGCGATGGAGGAAGAGGAGGAGGAGGAGCTATCAGAGGAGGAGCTGCCGGAGGCGATGGAGGAGGAGGAGGAGGAGCTGTCGGAGGAGGAGCTGTCGGAGGCGATGGAGGAGGAGGAGGAGGAGCTGCCGGAGGCGATGGAGGAGGACGAGGCGGAGCAGCCAGCTCCGGGCTTGAACATGGCGGAGGCGGAGTTCGCTGTCGCCCAAGCCAAGGAGATGGCGGAGCAGCAGACCATCCTGGATTCCATCCGGGATGAGGCCGAGGTGGAGGCCAACCGCAGGCTCATCCGACAAAGTCAGGCGGAGGTCGACGTCCTCTTTGCCGAGCTCCACGCGGAGATAGCGGCGGAGGAGGTCTCAGAGGAGCAGCCGGAGGGGCCACAACGAACGCATCGGAGGGGGCGGAGCTGCAGCTGCCGCACATTTATCCGCTGGAGGGCACGAAGATCATTGAAATCTTCGACGAGGAGTAGTTAGGTTTCTATGTAGTATGTAGGTTTCTAAGTTTGCATGCTTTTATATGGATTTGAGAATCTAGTATGAGATGTTCGGATGCAGTGGTGTTTATTTGAGGCATCCCGGGCACGTCCGCAGGCGTTTGAGGGGTCATTTTTGCTATCCGTGGTTGTAGATGCTCTTACATCTGTGATCCGACCCAGTCAGTGGAAACAGACAAAAAAAAATCTGTTTAACGCAATAGTAATTAGCGACCTATTAGATACTAATAGGACGTATGTGCGTTGCTGCGGGGCTAATAATTTGTTTAATGCAGTAGTAATTGGCGACCTATTAGACACCAATAGAATGCCCATGTGTTGCTATGGGCTAACATGCATACAAATGATTAATGTCACTACGTGCTAACATGCATACAAATGATTAACGTCATCTTTAAAGGTCGAAGCTCATTTCTTCCTCATTCATCTAGGCGTGTTCGGTCATCAAACGGGTGTCTAGCAGGCTCCTCAAAATTCAATGTCGACAGTTCTGACTCATCCAAATCTAGCCCATATGTGGAGGAGAAATATGGTTGTCTAGACTATCCCCATGCCATCTCTGGCACGCGGTTCCAACACAAAAACCTCATCTCACGACATCATTCCTTTTTCCTCATGGACCCTTCTCTTCCCGCTAGGTTTCTCGTTGTAGTAGGACATTTCTTTTTGGAGCCTTCTCTTCGAAACCGGATGACACCCACCTCACGACCGTGCCCGTTATTACCTCTTAAAGAAACCAACCAATGCATTTACCCTTCTATCTTAAACAAAAAAAATCACGACTTGACGAAAAAATATATGCATCGCTCGCTCATGCAATTTGCTGCAAGTCTATCTCTAAGGAAATGTTTCCCACCTTTTCTAAACTAGAAAAATTATTCCACCCAGACAGTCGCAACTGAACAGATCAACCCTAACCCCCATCCCGCTCATTCTAAACCCACATGCCGCCGTGGCAAGCCAGCAACAAGGGACCAGAGCGGCAACCGCCTTATCATCTTAGTGCTAGTACCTCGTGGTTCTATGTCGGACGCATCCTTCATCCCGGGCTCTCCCACAATCGTGCCACGCTCATGCGTTGCCACGAAAAAGGAAAGCTATGAATATAAATATCACTAGTAGAAAACAGGGCATCAGTCCCGGTTCCAGAGGGCCTTTAGTCCCGGTTCTGCAACCGGGACAAAACGATAGGGACTAATGCCCACAACTTTTAGTCCCGGTTGGCTTACGAACCGGGACTAAAGGAGCTCCACGTGGCCGCCGTGGGGCGCCCAGGCAGGAGGAACTTTAGTCCCGGTTGGTAACACCGACCGGGACTAAAAGACAGCCACGCGTCAGCAGCTGCCAGGCGCTGGATTTTTTTTAAAAGGAGGGGTTTAGGGGTTTTGGAGGGTTTAGGGGTTTCATATTGTGTTTCCCCTTTTCTCTTTGTGTTTACCATTTTTATTTTATGCATTTCATTCAACTCGACACTAGCTACTACATATAGCAATGAAGGAACCATTACACAACATTGTCATAATCAATATTACAGAGAAGTGACCTCTCTTTCTCCGTGCTTGGTCGAACAATGCAACAAGTTTTCGTAAATCTATTCGACGCTATTACATATAGTACACGTTCATGCATATATACAATATAACATCTCTTACGATCCTAATATCTAATTACCAATATCGCATTTCATATCCCGATGGCATTCTTCGTCTTTAGGTATGACATGCTCAACAAAGAATCCCGCCAATTCCTCTTGAATTGCTCGTATGCGATCGGTTGGTAGGAGTTCGTCCCGCTTCCGCCAGATCTAATTTAAAGAAGGGGTCAATATATATATATATATATATATATATATATATATATATATATATATATATATATATATATATATATATATATAGGTACTCCTGGAAGTACATACTCCCATCCCTTATTGGGTGCATTGAGTTTTTTTAGATACTCCCAATTAGTACAAATCCGGCCAACCAATAAAGAGAAAAAAGGTAACGTGTGCACTCAGTTGTACTACGATCCTATAATTAAGGGAAGTTTGCTGGCGTGTGCACTCAGTTGTATGATCCTATAATTAAGGGGAGTTTGCTGGCGTGTGCATGCACGTGGTTTATCTTATAATTAAGCAATTTTTTAATGCAGAAAAGTTTCCTTTAAAAGAAAATCAAAAATCGCATGCCACACCTGTATGCATACTCCGTGTTGCATATACTACTTTTATTATGCTGTATACCTTTTTTATGTAGTTTATTTATACCTCATATTTGTAATAGAGTATATACCACTTCTTTTTTTTAACACTATATACCACTTCCTTTTGACAGAGTATATACCACTAATTGCAATGGAGTACATACCACTTCTTTTGCGATGGAGTATACCACATTTTTCCGATGAACAATAAAACGAAATTTGAACGGTTTAACTTTTCTAAAACATTCGCAACAAAGTAGTATACACTGCGCTCTGTGTGAGCATGAAAATGAATGCTAGTAGTATGTACCTTTTTTCTAATGAGCAAGTATATACTATTATTTGAGTGGGCAAGTATATACTATTTTGTGCGATTCGATGCAAATTTTTGAGGCAGTATATAACAAATATTTTTCAGGTCAATACATAATACTTCTATTTATCAGTATATTGCGCCTTTTAGTTAGTATGTACTACTAATCCTTTTTACTCGGTGTATACTATGGGTTTTTGCCAGACAACTAGAACCAGAGTGACTATATACACACGTTTCCAATCAGATCGGAAGTATATAGTATCTGAACAAAAACTAGTATATCTGCAACATTGTAGATCGAATATATAATGCTTACAACCTCAGCGCATGTACCTTTTTTCAACCTCGCCGACTGAGAACGAGGCGTATATATATACACTTTTCCAGCCAAATTTTCAGGTACAACAATATACATATACACTTTTTGAACCAAATATCTAGGTACATTCAATTATTCCGCCCATCTTAGATCAGAGAAAAGTGATGGATGACATGCTTTGATTTTCTATGGAGCATGTACTTCATGTATCTCGGATCAAAACAAGTATATGATGGTAAAAAAAGAAATAGGTATATGTAAAGAAGAACAACATGCCCAGTTGGATCACTGGCCATCTGAGATCCAAAGAACCACGGACGAGCTGCCATGCATGAAAACTCGCTTAACGTTCAAGCCTTGGCCGGACGCGGCTTGCCTGCGGCCGCTGCGTGCGACCATCCATGCGCCGCGCCGATCGTACGGCTGTGTCTCCACGCACTCCCTCGCTCCTGATTTTGAGTGAAAAAAAAACAAGAATACTGTACGATCGGCGCGGAGCACGGATGGTCGCACGCAGCGGCCGCAGGCAAGCCGCGTCCGCCTTGGCCGCCAGCCCATGCAAGACGCGTCCATCATCGTCGGTGTGCAGCCACATGCATCTCTTGCACCATCATCTGCCAGCCGTCATCGCACTCATATCGTACTCGTCGGCTCGTCGCCACCACAAGCCGCATGTCTTCACCGTCGTGGAGCCTTCTCGTCGAGACGTCGCAGGTCGCATCTCATCTCGGCTATGAAGCAGCCCGATCGCATGACCTCTCGATTGCGATCTGAAAGGAGCGAGACAAGTAGGAAAGAAATGCAGCGAATTATCAAAATTACTTCATGCATCCAACCTACTTGATCAGAATTATGGGCAAGAATACCTCTCACGTCTCTAAGCTGCGACATCCGATCGGAATTTTCCATCCCAAGATGTTTGTCGCCGCTGCGGCTACCATCCCACATGTACATGCCGACGGCCAGAGCATGAGACGTGCTCTGCCGGGTCTAATCGATACCGCCGGAGATCGCGTTGATGAGCACCATCGGTGGCAAACAATGCGCACCAAGAATCCCTACTTTCACGAGACCAATCTTATAAGTGAGCCTTATCAATGCAAAGGAGACTTTGACCGTGGTTAATTAATTATCCAACTTATTGAAAAAAAACCTAAACGGACATGCATGCAGCCATCCGGTGCTGCGTTGGCAAGAGCATTTTGGTAGTGGGAGTATGTACTCCTAGGAGTATGGACCCATTTTCATATATATATATATATATATATATATATATATGAAACTCAACACAATTGATGGTAATAAAATTAAAATGTGAATATTATTTACGTACTTCAAATTGTTCTGGAGATATGCCCCGCTCAGAGGTCGAGTGGCGAATGAACTCACAAATGTAGTATGCACATAAATTAGTGCCTTCTGCCTGTCACAAGCACTTTACGAGAATATAGTTCAATCAAAATGATAATAAAGCATGATAATAGTATTCAAACTAGAATCAATGAGAGACGATGCGCGGTACTAGCTAGTAGCTAGTACTTACTTTGGGGTGTGAAAATCGCAGCTCATTTTTCCATACACCCCTAGTCTGGTTGGTGAACTTTTTCCAAACCCTGCACGGCAAAGAAAATGATTACTTGATGTCAGGAAATGAACGAAAGTTGTCGATATGGTGCGATAATGATTTAACTTACTTCTGAAGCATTTCACTCATGTTCGTCCAGTCCTTAGGATCTTTACGTCTCGAGTCCAAGACAAGTACTACTCCCTCGTCAGGCCGAATGGCTAGCAGAATAAAGTGGAAACTGCGCATGCATAACTAATCAATTACACTTAACCTTGAGTAAGTGAAACAGAATGTGCACGTACAAGACAGTAACACTCACTTGAAATTGTAAGGAAATAGTATTTTTCTTCTGTTTTGTTGTCCAAGTAACGCCCGTAGCAAGTTTTGCTCTATTTCACGAGGGTTGTGTTTTAACGTATGTTCATTTATGGTATTTGGGTTAATGAACCCAATGTCATAGATTTGTCGTTTTCTGCATTCGATGATCTTTAATCTGCATATAATATAGTGTTAGGATAATTATACATGCAATGAACGAACTGAGCTAAAGACTTTACAGAAAAAATACTTACAGACAATAGGAACTGATGATAGTTTTGTCGAGGGCCTTTTGATTGTATAACTGAAAAAATTCTTCAAATTCAACGAACAACTCCTGGACTCCATTGAAGAAGTGCTCATCTTTAATTCCCACAAAGATATTGGCGGTCCCGTCCTTGCAGGCTTTCAAGTACCATTGATGCAATTGTCGCATCCTCGTTGGTAGACCCTTGAGCTCCTCACGTCTGACGAGAGGCTTCCCGTGCTCGTATCTTAAGGATGCTACTGCCTCAGCCTTTTCAAATTGTACCGAATCGGGAAAGTAATCACCAGCAGTGATAGCAAGACCACCGGCCGCTTTCTCTGGATCATTAGCGATATCGGTAACCACCTTGAGCGGAGGACACGGTTTCAGTTCTTGTTCGCCGAGCTGGGGAATTGTTTTCCCACTTCTTGCGCCACTACCGCCTCGCTTGATCAAATGTCTTTTGAGTACATCAGTCATAGTTTGATTGCGGCGGAGGCGGTGGTAGTCGCCTAAGGGCATCCAGAGTTCGCTGCGCTTTCACCGGATCTACTTTCTCCTTTGGAGGCGGACGTTTCGGTAAAAGCTGGCGTCTCACTTCTTCAGCCACGACCTCGTTGAGTTCCTCCTCAGTCCTCTCGTAGGGTAACTTGGGAGGAACCTTAAGGCTTGGGCCTGCTCTGAATTTCTTCGTTTTTGTACTGCTGCTAGCCGCCGGAGCGGCGGCGGCTCTCTTCCGCCGTTGCTGAGGCGGTGGAGGAGGCGGAGTCCGCTGACGCGGCGGAGACAGCTAAGGCGGAGGAGGATTCTGCTGAGGGGCCTCCTCCGTCGGAGTCCGACGAGGCGGCGGAGTCCGCTGAGGTGGCGGAGTCGGCTGACGCGCCGGAGACGACTCAGGCAACGGAGACGACTGACGCACCGGAGACGGTTGACGCGCCGGAGATGACTCAGGCAGCGAAGACATATGACGCACCAGAGACGGCTGACGCACCGGAGACGACTCAGGCACCGGGGCCTCCTCCGGCTGAGTCTGCTGAGGCGGCGTCCAGTTTGGAAGCAGGATGTTTTCCTTTCTCCATAGACAGGTAGTCCTTAAGGCATTTTCAAGAAGAGTCTCCCCTTCACCTGTAGCGTACTCAAGCTCCAGCCCCTCAAATCCGTCCATTATTTCATCCACCCCGACAATAGTAAAGCCAGCTGGAACCGGAGTGAAATGGAAAGTTGCACCAGGTCGAGGAGGTAAGACATAGCCGACCGCCGCCTTCAAGGTCAGGTTATGGCATTTCGCCATTAGCACACAATGTTCATTATCCGTGATACCATCCACGGGGTAGCGAGGAGCCGTGCTATCAGGCTGAACGAGCTCCGTGGAAGCCAGGCTGCTTCTCCGCTGAGATGGTGGGGTAGCATCGTGGGTAGTATCCAATGAAGGATCTTCGTGCCGCTGAGATGGTGGGCCGATAGCTCGCTGGCTCTCAAGTGCCTCTAGTTTCGCCAATCTTTCATTGATCTTCTGCATTTCGCTTGCTTCCTCTTTCTTCTTTCTCTGTCTGCTTCTATAACCAGTGTTGTCGGGAAACCCATGCACCCACGGAACGGAGCCTGATGTGCCTCGTGTTCGTCCAGGGTGTTCAGGATTCCCGAGGGCCATTGACAGCTCGTCCTTCTCTCTGTCGGGAACGAACCTCCCTTCCAGCGCTTTCTTGATTACTTCCTCAAGCCTTGTGACGGGTGTTTGAAGTTGAGCTTTCGTTCAAACACACTTCCCTGTGACTGGGTCCAAAGTTCCCCAACCCCGAAGAACCAAGTCCTTGCCCGGTCTGGCCAGTGCAATGTCACTGGTTGGACATTTTTAGCAAGCAGGTCTTGCTCAGATTTGTCCCACGTAGGCCGGGCTTTGCTGTAACCACCTACCCCGTAACATGGTGATACTGCTTCTTTGCAGCATTTTGCTTATTTATATGTGACCTTTTCTTGGCATTCTCCGATTTCTTGTAGGCCACAAATGCGGGCCAGTGATCTTTTATCTTCGAGTATTGACCTTTGAATTCTGGAGTCTCGTCTTTCTCGACAAACTTTTTGTTCAATAGTTTCTTCCAGTTCTTGAATAATTCTATCATTTTCTTAAGAGCAAACGCCTTGACCTTTCGCTGTATAACTGGGTTATTCGGATCCTCCTCTGGCGGTAGGCTGAAATTTCTCAACAGCGAGTTCCAAAGATCATCTTTCAGTCTATCGTGGACATGAGGAACTTCAGGGTCCTTCTTCTTATTCCATTCTTGGATGCTGATCGGGATGATGTCCCTAACAATAACTCCGCACTAATGTATAAATTTGTCCTTGGTCCGCTTGGGAGCAATCAGTTGGCCTTCTGGAGAGACTTCTTCGATCGTGAACCTTTCATCCGGGTCCAACCTTTTCTTCGGGCCTCGTCTCCTTACCGAAGTTTGGCTCGATCCGGAGGGCTAAAAGAAGAAAGAAGCGTTAATATATGTACATACAAAACAATTAATGCATCTAGTCAGCAGAGGCTTAATTTATATATATATATATATATAGGAAAATGACTATATACTCCTGGGAGTACGTACTCCTGCGCATCATATACCACATAAATGAATTGTTTATACCTCTTTATCATTTTTAATATACTTCATTAACAATTACTAGATACCCCAAAATGAGTTTCATTAAAAATTATATTTTAAACCACATATTATATTTTATTTAGAAGTAAACTGCATTTTTTGTACGTAAAAAAGGTATACTGCATAAAAAAAGGGTTTCGACGATATTTTTTCGCAAAACTTGCATTGAGGTATATTAAAATAATTAACAAGGTATATTGAGAATGATAAAGAGGTATAATATGCTTATTTAAGAGGTATATTTGAATGTGGGAGTACATACTCCCAGGAGTACAGAAGAGGTGTCCTATATATATATATATATATACATACCTCGCCGGACTTTGAAACAGTTAAGGCTCCCTTGTCCATTCGATCACCGGAGCCGTCATGATCTCCTTCCTCCTCCATTCCATCACCGGAGCCGTCATGATCTCCTTCCTCCTCCATTGGATCACCGGAGCCGTCATCCTCTCTTCTATCACCATCAGTGTCGTTGAGCCACGACAAGATATTATCATCACCTCCGTCGCGGATTATATCCCCCAACAAGTCTTCTTTTTCTAAGACTCTGTGATCCATAGCTTCTACACATAAAGCATTGGCACTTCAAACTAGCTATCACATAAAGCAAAAAAGAAGTATATTTGTCACCAAAATACAACACTTGACAGAGTTTCCTCTATTTAAAAAATAGTTCTCTGTTTTCAAAAATCATTCACTCCATATAGAAACTTGCGGACCCCCCCCCCCTCATGTCAAAGTTATCGGGGATACGTTGAATTCCCGAGAGAGTTAGGGGTGTTCTAACGCGGCACTACACGATATAGGTGAAGGGGGATAACATCCGGGAATGTTTTCCCGAAGTCTGCATTTTCGGACAGATGAAACGGAGGGGGCGGTTCCAGGTTCGCTATGCTAGCTGCTTGTGACAGATGAACTGAGGGCATATTTGGATTCGTCATATTTTTCTGATCGATTTTCATATATAAAGAGCTTCACAGAATGAGATCCAGTGACTTGCCTCTAGCAAGTCACGTTGTAACTGGCTCCTCCTCATCTGCCGTTGAAACAACATCTTTGTTGCCGACTGCTCGTGAAATACAACATGATAAATACGGCGACACTCGGTAAAGACAGATTTTTAAGCACTGTTGTCACTAAGCCTCTCTCCGATCCAAATTTCATTGTGGTTACGTCCCTCTCCAACCAACAAGTTATGGCCTCATCTTGTCATTTGAAATCCTTGCGGTTAATCTGTATATGTTAGCACTCCACACCAAAAAACATATATACACAAAACTCTTATTTTATTATTAGTACCGAAAACGACTGCTTCCATTTTTATTAAATTAAATGTTATTTAATCAGTTTATCTCTAGTTTTGTGGTACTTTTCTTAAAAAAAAAGAAGGTTGAAACCCCTGGTCTCTGCATCAATCCATCCATCTATACATACATGGGGGCACGGGCATCAATCCACACAAAATAATTCAATAAACGTCTAGGAGGGGCTCACTGGGGGCAGGGGCATCAATCCATCCATCTATACATACATACATACATGGACAAAAAAAAATCATATATACATATGAACATATGAACATTTTCTATATACATATGAACATTTTCAGAAACAGCAGCATATATCTTCACATATTAGCAGTATAAATTCTTCATATATTGCATAACAGCAGCATATGAACATTTTCTATATACATCAATGATCATTCCATCCATCCATAAGCAGGAGGGGCTCACTGGGGGCAGGGGCCGGCGCGGGGACGGCGACGGCGACGTCGGGGTCGGCAGGAGCGTGGGGACAGCGACGGCGACGTCGGGGCCGGCAGGGGCGCGGCGACGGTGACAGGGCAGGGGCGCGGTGACGGCGACGGCGGGGCAGGGCGAGGCGACGTAGGGGCAGGGGCTCGGGGACGGCAGGGCGTCGGCGAGGGCATCGGCGAGGGGCATCGGCGAGGGCAAAATCCGGCAGCCTGGCAGCATCGAGGTGGTCGTCGGCGCCATCGGGGGAGAGGAGGAGAAGAAACTGCAGGTGGATTTGGAAAAAATTTCAAGTCCCGCTTATATAGCCCCCCCCCCCTTTAGTCCCGGTTGGTGGCTCCAACCGGGACTAAAGGACCCCCTGTAGTCCCGGTTGGAGCCACCAACCGGGACTAAAGGTAAATTTCAGCAGCCCAAAGGGCGGGAAGCACAACCCTTTAGTCCCGGTTGGTATCACCAACCGGGACTAAAGGCCCACCTTTAGTCCCGGTTGGAGCCAACCGGGACTAAAGGGTTGTGCTTCCCGCAGCCAAAAGTTTAGTCCCACCTCGCTAGTCGAGAGGGGCTCAGAGTGGTTTATAAGCGCTGTTGCCGCTGCCCTCTCGAGCTCCTCTCTATTGCAGGCAGTACATGCCTATCTCACGCCCTGTTGGGCCTACTACCACTGCGGGCCTGCATCCTGGCCCATATCTAGGGTTTCTAGTCGTATGCAGGCCGTTGTGGCTAGTAGGCAGGCCGTTTTTTTATTTTTTGCATATATTATGTTTTTTAAATTTTAATGTTATTTTTTGCATATGTTTTAGTTGATTCCTTTTGCTATTAGAGTTTTATAAAAGCTTTTTACTATTAAAGTTTTTAACAAATAAATACTTTGATAATTTTAGTTAATATTATTTTGATTCTTTTTAGTTGATTCTTTTTGCTATTAGAGTTTTATAAAAGCTTTTTAGTTTTCTATTAAAGCTTGTAACAAAATATACTTTATGAAAATTCTTTTTACTATTAAAGTTTTTAACAAATAATTACTTTCATAATTTTAGTTAATATTATTTTGATTCTTTTTAGTTGATTCCTTTTGCTATTAGAGTTTTATAAAATCTTTTTAGTTCATTCTTTTAGCTATTAGAGTTTTATAAAATCTTTTTAGTTCATTCTTTTTGCTATTAGAGTTTATAAAAGCTTTTTAGTTCATTCTTTTTGCTATTAGTTCATTCTTTCAGCTAAATGACCCTGAAATTGACAAGCACTGCAAATGAACTCTGAAAAGGTTGAAACTTGGCATGGTATCATAATTTCACCCACATAGCATGTGTTAAAAAGTTGAGAGGGTTACGGGAAAAACTGGATGCACTTTGTGTACAAACTGGACAATCTCTTTCGAAGTAATAGGGTTTCGGACGAAAACTCATCTATTACAAAAGGGATTTCATTTTTTTAACATATTTTAACTCCAGACTTTTTCTGCATTCAATATGCTCCATTCAAAGCCACATCATCAATTTTCAACCCTTTTCTAACTTCATTTGCTATTTTTCATGCATTTCATGATTTATTTTGAGCTAAATGACCCTGAAATTGACAAGCATTGCAAATGAACACTGAAAAGGTTGAAACTTGGCATGGTATCATAATTTTAGCATGTGCTAAAAAGTTGAGAGGGTTACGGGAAAAACTGGATGCACTTCGTGTACAAACTGGACAATCTCTTTCGAAGTAAGAGGGTTTCGGACGAAAACTCATCTATTACAAAAGGGATTTCATTTTTTAACATATTTAACTCCAGACTTTTTCTGCATTCAATATGCACCATTCAAAGCCACATCATCAATTTTCAACCTTTTTCTAACTTCATTTGCTATTTTTCATGCATTTCATGATTTATTTTGAGCTAAATGACCCTGAAATTGACAAGCACTGCAAATGAACTCTGAAAAGGTTGAAACATAGCATGGTATCATAATTTCACCCACATAGCATGTGCTAAAAAGTTGAGAGGGTTACGGGAAAAATTGGATACACTTCGTGTACAAACTGGACAATCTCTTTCGAAGTAACACGGTTTCAGACGAAAACTCATCTATTACAAAAGGGATTTCATTTTTTTAAACATATTTTAGCTCCAGACTTTTTCTGCATTCAATATGCACCATTCAAAGCCACATCATCTATTTTCAACCCTTTTCTGACTTCATTTGCTATTTTTCATGCATTTCATGATTTATTTTGAGCTGAATGACCCTGAAATTGACAAGCACTGCAAATGAACTCTGAAAAGGTTGAAACTTGGCATGGTATCATAATTTCACCCACATAGCATGTGCTAAAAAGTTGAGAGGGTTACGGGAAAAACTGGATGCACTTCGTGTACAAACTGCACAATCTCTTTCGAAGTAAGAGGGTTTCGGACGAAAACTCATCTATTACAAAAGGGATTTCATTTTTTTAACATATTTTAACTCCACACTTTTTCTGCATTCAATATGCACCATTCAAAGCCACATCATCAATTTTCAACCCTTTTCTGACTTCATTTGCTATTTTTCATGCATTTCATGATTTATTTTGAGCTAAATGAACCTGAAATTGACAAGCACTGCAAATGAACTCTGAAAAGGTTGAAACTTGGCAGGGTATCATAATTTCACCCATATAGCATGTGCTAAAAATTTGAGAGGTTTACGGGAAAAACTGGATGCACTTCGTGTACAAACTGGACAATATCTTTCGAAGTAACACGGTTTCGGACGAAAACTCATCTATTACAAAAGGGATTTCATTTTTTAATATATTTTAACTCCAGACTTTTTTTGCATTCAATATGCATCATTCAAAGCCACATCATCAATTTTCAACCCTTTTCTGACTTCATTTGCTATTTTTCATGCATTTCATGATTTATTTTGAGCTAAATGACCCTGAAATTGACAAGCACTGCAAATGAACTCTGAAAAGGTTGAAACTTGACATGGTATCATAATTTCACCCACATAGCATGTGCTAAAAAGTTGAGAGGGTTACGGGAAAAACTGGATGCACTTCGTGTACAAACTGGACAATCTCTTTCGAAGTAAGAGGGTTTTGGACGAAAACTCATCTATTACAAAAGGGATTTCATTTTTTAACATATTTTAACTCCAGACTTTTTCTGCATTCAATATGGACCATTCAAAGCCACATCATCAATTTTCAACCCTTTTCTGACTTCATTTGCTATTTTTCATGCATTTCATGATTTATTTTGAGCTAAATGACCCTGAAATTGACAAGCACTGCAAATGAACTCTGAAAAGGTTGAAACTTGGCATGGTATCATAATTTCACCCACATAGCATGTGCTAAAAATTTCAGAGGTTTACGGGAAAAATTGGATGCACTTCGTGTACAAACTGGACAATCTCTTTCGAAGTAACACGGTTTCGGACGAAAACTCATCTATTACAAAAGGGATTTCATTTTTTTAATATATTTTAACTCCAGACTTTTTCTGCATTCAATATGCACCATTCAAAGCCACATCATCAATTTTCAACCCTTTTCTGACTTCATTTGCTATTTTTCATGCATTTCATGATTTATTTTGAGCTAAATGACCCTGAAATTGACAAGCACTGCAAATGAACTCTGAAAAGGTTGAAACTTGGAATGGTATAATAATTTCACCCACATAGCATGTTCTAAAAAGTTGAGAGGGTTACGGGAAAAACTGGATGCACTTCGTGTACAAACTGGACAATCTCTTTCGAAGTAAGAGGGTTTCGGACGAAAACTCATCTATTACAAAAGGGATTTCATTTTTTAACATATTTTAACTCCAGACTTTTTCTGCATTCAATATGCACCATTCAAAGCCACATCATCAATTTTCAACCCTTTTCTGGCTTCATTTGCTATTTTTCATGCATTTCATGACTTATTTTGAGCTAAATGACCCTGAAATTGACAAACACTGCAAATGAACTCTGAAAAGGTTGAAACTTGGCATGGTTTCATAATTTCACCCACATAGCATGCGCTAAAAAGTTGAGAGGTTTACGGGAAAAACTGGATGCACTTCGTGTACAAACTGGACAATCTCTTTCGAAGTAACACGGTTTCGGACGAAAACTCATCTATTACAAAAAGGATTTCATTTTTTTTAAGATATTTTAACTCCAGACTTTTTCTGCATTCAATATGCACCATTCAAAGCCACATCATCAATTTTCAACCCTTTTCTGACTTCATTTGCTATTTTTCATGCATTTCATGATTTATTTTGAGCTAAATGACCCTGAAATTGACAAGCACTACAAATGAACTCGGAAAAGGTTGAAACTTGGCATGGTTTCATAATTTCACCCACATAGCATGTGCTAAAAAGTTGAGAGGATTACGGGAAAACCTGCGCCACATCATTGGCTAGGACCAATGGTTCGTTTGTGTACCCAAGATTGTTGAGATCCACTGTTGTCATTTCGTACTGCGGGTCTAACCGTACCCCGCCTCCTCACAGATTGACTCATTTGCACCGAAACAAAGGAACCTTAAATTCATGTCCATAGTCAAGTTCCCATATCACCTCTATGTAACCATAATATGTGTCCTTTGCCCTATTGGTGATTGCTGCATCAAAGCGGACACCACTGTTTTGGTTGATGCTCTTTTTATCTTGGGCGATCGTGTAAAATGTATTACCATTTATCTTGTACCCTTGGTTGGTGCTCCAAAGTACACTAGCGATCAAATGTTATTACTCAAAAAATAAATACATAAAGTTCATACATAGTTCTCATAGAACAACATACAGCTCTCTAGAGCATCTAATTAAAACGCAAATTGAAACTAACATACAACTATGTAAAACATTTAAATGCAACAACAAATGCGATCATAATCGCAACTAAGGTAACAATTGATCCAACAACATAATGATACCAAGCCTCATTATCAATGACATATTTTCTTATCTTTCTAATCTTCAAGCGCATTGCATCCATCTTGATCTTGTGGTCATCGACGACATCGGCAACATGCAACTCCAATTTCATCTTCTCCTCCTCAATTCTTTTCAATTTTTCTTTCAAATACTCATTTTCTTTTTCAACTAAATTTAACCTCTCGACAAGAGGGTCGGTTAGAATTTCCGGTTCACATACCTCCTAGATAAACACATCTATGTCACGTTGGTCGGCATAATTGTCATACACACTAAATGAAACAAATAGTTATAAAAGATAATATACCACATCCGAATCATAGACCGGACGAGGGCCGACGTGGGCGGATACCATGACTATGGCACTATATAATAACAAACAATAATAAAAGTAAGAAATTTATACAAGTATCTATGTAAATCATAAAAGTAAGAATTTTTTCTTTTAAAAAGAAGATAAGAACAAGAGGCTCACCACGGTGGTGCCGGCGAAGAGATCGGCGCGGACGATCGACGACGGTGAGGACGGGGACGGGACGTGACGGACCGTCAAACCTAGACAAATCTTGGGGAAAATGGAGCTTGGAGGTCAAGCTTGGAGAGGAGAAAGCTTAAGCGTGGCTCGGGCATTTCATCGAACACCTCGTGTGCATAGGAGGTGAGAGCAGAGCAGCACACACCTCCCACACGCCGGCCGGCCAAAAAACAGAGGAGTGAGCGGGCAGGGGCAAGCATATATATAGGCATATCTTTAGTCCCGGTTGGTGGCTAGAACCGGGACAGAAGACTGCCCTTTAGTCCCGGTTCCAGCCACCAACCGGGACTAAAGGGGCCGCGCCAGGAGCGAGGACCTTTAGTCACGGTTCGTGTCTGGAACCGGGACTAAAGGGGTCAGACGAACCGGGACTAGTGCCCGCCGAGGCCCGGCCGGCGTCCTGGCCTCATGAACCGGGACTGATGCACCCATTAGTCCCGGTTCGTAACACGACCGGGACTAATGCAATATTCTGGCCTGGACCAAAGCCCTGTTTTCTACTAGTGAATGTTCGTCCAAAGCACGAAAAAGTCAATGTTTCTCTGCTCCTCCCTCCCTTGCGTGCACATGTCTGATTCGTGGTACAAATTTTCTTTGTAGAATAAACATTTATGCTAAATGTTAATATGATGACAGAAGTAGAATCAACATTTTCTTTGTAGAATAAATCTATTTGGTTAATCAAAAGCTCTTACCTTACTTAATCATTTGAACATTATGAATGGTTATATGTTTAAACATTATGCACTCAAAAGTATAAATTAGATCCATCGGTACATATAATCTTAAGTGTCACCTATTCAAAGAAGTATTGACAAAATCATTCGACTAAACCAGAGAAGCATCGAGCAACATCCTCTCGGACTAGTCAGCAAAAGCAACAAATAGTATTCAGATTTATTCATAGGATTTTTATACTATGCCAGAGTTGGGAGAAGCAGACAAGTGGAGCTCGAGGAGGCATCATCTGTGAGGAACCCGCATGGTCATGAATCTAAGAATAAAACATGGAGTTGTACCTATCATTAGAACATAGGTAACTGAAGTTGTGCATTGCGGCAAGAGCTGAAAAATTTCGACACAGTAAGAGCTGAAAAAATTCCTAAGAGTACAAATCCTGCAAATCAAACGACCATCACCGTAGGAGAATTATTAAGTACTATTTTCTTTCTCATGTGCTCGGAACATTACTTGTAGATTAAAATGCATCATAAGTCCTACAACTATGTGAGGTGTGTCAATTTAGTCTTAAAACTTCAAAGTGCAGATTTCGGTCCCAAATGTTTTCAAGGCATACATCGCAGGTCCCAAACGCGCTACAGCTGCGTTGACTGGCAGACGTGGCGCTTGGACTGTTGCCACCTCGATCCAATGGACCCACCTAGCAAGCCAGCACATCATACATTTGCAGGAAAGCCCTTAGGAGCGCTTTCATCTCATTCTCAGACCCCAGCTCTCTTCCACGAACAAGGCTTACGGGAGGCGGTGACATGGAGGCGACCGGCGATGTCCGTGCTTGATGCTCGGCGACGAGAGGTGCAGAACCTGATCTGGGGCGTGCTCATACGACGGCTCTTGTCCGATGGCGCCATCGCGGCGGCTGCCCAGCGACCCTCCTCCCGAGTACGGTAAGAACCCTAACCCTAATCCCTCCTACCCCATCTTTGGCTTAGAAATTTCAATCGAATAGTGCGATTTGGGCATTAAGGCATACATATTGCGCTGGTTCAGTCCAAATTTATTTATTAATTTGGTGATTTAGATGTATCCCCCCTGTCAAAATCTGTATGTCTTCTATGTTGTGCCGATTTAGCCATAATGTGTCGATTAATTTGGTGATTGCACAATTTAGTGATCAGGATGCTCTTTTCTCCCTTAATAGGACCTGAGCAGGAGTTGTTCTCAGTAGAGATTAACCATGGGGGTTTCTTCATTGGCTTTGGAGCAAGCAAGAAATACATGGATTGCAAGACAGATTATTTTGATCATTGTGAGGTTGAAACTTGGTCACCACTCTGGATTACAGATTTTGTGCAGCAACTTGGTTATGATCCAAGTAAAGTGCAGTGTTTCTGGTTACTTCCTGGCATGAATTTGGATGATGGACTGATAATTATTGATATAGATGCACACTGCCTTAGTATGACTGTTGTTGTGCCAAAGTTTAAACATTTCAAGTTGTACATGGATCATGGTGACATTTACAATGAGATTGCTATGGATGACATATGCATAGTTGGATCACCTCCAATGCCTGTTGTAATGAGTCCCGGGAAGCCACAGGAAAGAGGTGCACAGAGCCATGTTAGATATTGTCCTAGGATGGAGAGCAAGGCACAGAAAGGGAAACTGAATATGTCAGCTAGTGAAGTGAACATTGGACAGAGAGCAAAAGGGAGAAATAAGGAACAAGTGGAGGAAAACAATGACAGCTGAAAAGATGACATTGATGAATTTTGCAAGGTTGGTGCAAAAGGACTACAACATGGAACCTTCAAGGAGCAACCTAGCAAGAGCTAGAAGAATAGCAATAAAGCAAATTCATGGAGATGAGGTGAAACAATACTCAATGATGTGGGAGTTCGCACAAGAGATCAGAAGCTCCAAACCTGGCAGCAACATGTTTATGAAACTCAAAGAGGGCAGATTCGACCAGTGTTACATGTCATTAGATGCTTGTAAAAGAGGCTTTTTAGCTGGATGTAGACTTGGCATCTGTGTTGATGGTTGCCATCTCAAACAAAATATGGTGGACAATTGTTGACTGCTGTAGGTATTGATCCAAACCACTGTATTTTCCCCATTGCTATGGCTGTAGTTGAAGTGGAGGACACACCAACATGGAAGTGGTTTCTACAGACTTTAAAAGAAGATTTGCACATACATAACACAACACCTTGGACAGTGATGAGTGATAGACAAAAAGGACTAATTAATGATGTAACTGCTCTATTCCCTGAAGCACAACACAGGTTTTGTGTGAGGCACCTATATCAGAATTTTGCAAAGAAGAGGAAGGGTGAGAACTTGAAGAACAAGTTATGGGCAATTGCAAGGTCCTACAATGAAATTGACTGGAGGAAAAATATGGAGGAGATGAAGGACTTAGATCTGGAAGCTTATGAGTACCTACAAGCAATTGAACCAAGTTCATGGTGCATGGCCTTTTTCCAAGAATTACCAAAGTGTGACCTGCTACTAAACAATAATTGTGAGGTCTTTAATAAGTAAGTTTCCAATTTCTTTTCCATTGAGATTTCTTTTTGGTATACACATTCCATGCTAGTTTCCAATTGCTTTTCCATTGAGATCATAGCTACAATAATTATGAACTGAAATTGTTTTGTATCAATGAAGGTGGATACTTGATGCTAGGGAACTTCCTGTCATGAGCATGGTCAAAAAAATCAAAAATCAATTGTCGATAAGGTTTTATAGCAAGAACAAGGAAAGTGGAGAGTGGTGTGGAACCATATGTCCCAAGATCAGAAAGATACCTGATAAGAACGCAGAGATGGCTAATAATTGTCAGGCATTGCCTGCTGGAAAAGGCATCTTTACGGTGTTGGGACTGATCGGTGAGTACAAGGTCGACATAAACAATTACACATGTTCATGCAGAGCTTAGCAGTTAACAGGCATACCTTGTAGACATGCAATATCTTGTCTCAGAGGTGAAAGAATCAAACCAGAGGATGTTGTCACCCCATGCTATAGTATTGCAACTTTCAAGCAAGTATATGGTGAAATTATTATGCCTTGTAGAGACCCAAGAGAGTGGGAAAAGATAGATGCTGCTCCAGTTTTGCCACCACTATATGAAAAGCATGTTGGGAGGCCTAGCAACAAAAGAAAGAAGAATCTTGTAGAGACTGATGAAGGCAAGTTGAGCAGGCATGGTGCAGTTTCTCATTGCAGTATTTGCAGGTCAGTTGTCCATAATAAAAGAACTTGCCCTGAGAAAGGAGTACAAGGACAACAGGCTGAGGCAGGGCAAGTTCATCAAGATGAGGCAGGGCAAGGGGAGCAACTTGAGGCAAGGCAAGCCCATCAAGATGAGGCAGGGCAAGGGGAACAACAGGGACAATCCTCAATTCCTAGCCATATTGCAAAAAAAGACCAAATTAGCAGTGAAATGAAAGATTATTTCAACTGCTAAGGTAACAACTACTCGCTCCGTCCGGAATTACTTGTCGCTTTATTACTTGTATTGTGTAGGTTGCTAACTCACTCTCCAAAACTGGTGTTTGCTCTTGAATTGTAGACCTCATCTTCTGCAAGTGCTGGTGGGTCTGGTGTGACACAAGTCTACGAGCAGAACATGTGTGTACTGGACATACTAATGCAATCTGTAAGTCCTTTTGAACTTTTGAACAACTCATGCAAACTCTTTCGAAAACTGATATACTACATGTTTGCACATTCAGTCACAACCATCCCAACAATCCCAAGCGCCGAGACCTCTTCCTGAAAATCATTTTCTTGCAAGCCAAAGAGATGATCTGCCAGTGACAAAACAAACCACAACAATAGTCCATGTAGCACCAAAGAAGAAGAAACAGAAGGACAAGATCAAGGAGAAGGAGAAAGTTCTTCCTAGGAAAAAGAAGTAGAAGTTCAAGTGAACATGCTGGACATAACTTGGTTTCTTTTTGGAGAGAAGTTGGCTTCATTTTGCACAGAGATAGTTAGGGCCTTCTGAAAGTGGAGGCTTTATTTTGGCCTTACATAATTTGGTACTGCATCATGCAGAGTGCAACCCAGTACCACATTACATAGTTGCTTCATGTTATGTTCCTGTAGGAGTACTCTACTATTTATGTAATGACAATATGATGTGCTACTTCCTTTCTTTATTTTGTCATTTGTCCAAACCATTTGTCCAGTGTGTTAGATGATTGCTTGGTGACTGAATTGAAATTGAAATACAAACATGACAATGTGGTACACCATCTTTGCTACATCATTTCATTACATACTTGACAGTGTAGCACTACTGACCAAGTGTGCATTATCATTTCATTGCACATACAACCATCACTACTGACATCAGCACTAAGAGAAGCACTATGATTTTACACAACAACAACAACAACTCGTCCATCCTTTTTCATAAATTCAGTGCCACCAATGACTTGCTGCCTTTAATGCATCTGTAGTGACTCTACATGCTGCACCTCCCTGCTTGTACTCCTCCAATGACTGCACCAGAAGCATCAATAGAAATTCCAATAGATGCCAAATACTCAACATAATTATCTGGACCATCCTGCCAGTGGTAAAACTCGCATCCCTGAGGCCCTTTCTGCTCATGGAAGAAAAAATTAGGAAAAAAGATGGAAATCATATTAGATAGAACAAGTGAGAGATTTTCTTACCCGGTGATTTGGACACTTGTAGAAAATTCGACCTGGGTTCGCCTCTGATTTGGAGACGAGGCAAATGGTGGTCCTCCACTTGCAGTCCGGGCACTGCACCAATGGGAGCGGCACCAGATAGGCTGTTTCGCGGCGGCGGCGGAAGGACTAGAGCCGGAGCCTGCGCCAACCGGTTCCCGCAGTGCGTCCCCGCCGACGAGCTCGCATACGAGTTTCCAGACATGGCACGGTGGTGGCAGCAGCAGATAAGATGAACTGATGAGAGAGAGAGAGGGAGAGAGAGATAGAAAGAGAGAGATCTGAGTGGAGAGAGGACTATGGATGGAGAAGGCAACTAAATAAATGGGATCAATTGCAAAAGATCTCAACCGCCAGCGGCGGGAAATCTCCCGCCACACGCCCTGGGTCGAGGTGGCAACGGTCCAAGCGCCGCGTCTGCCAGTCAACGCAGCTGCAGCGAGTTTGGGGCCTGCGATGTACGCCTTGAAAACATTTAGGACCGAAATCTGCACTTTTGAAGTTTTAGGACTAAATTGACACACCTCGCATAGTTGTAGGACTTATGATGCATTTTACTCTTACTTGTATGTACTTGCGAGGACACTGGTTGAATGAGAACTACACATTTTGTTGACTGTCGCCCTTGTACAAATATATATATATGTACAAATAAAGACATAAAATCAATAGTCACACACACTTAGACAGAATACATGTTTCCCATGCCACTGGAGAAGATAGTAAGGCTTGTCAATATTAGCATAGTATTAATATTCTCTAGTTTGACCCTGCAAAAGGAAAGAGCAATCACATAAGTATTTCATGTTGCATTTGCAAACTAAAGGCAGAAAAATATATGCTAACACGTGTGTTGTCATGTCCGCGTTTGGCTGCAATGCCACGTCGTTACGAGCGGCGCGTTCAGCACGCGAGGCCACGTAGAGCGCCCGCTGCTCCGCAACGAAGTTCGGGTTTGTCGCGGCCATGGCGGCCACGGCCTCCTTGCTTGCGTGCTCGTTGTATATCTGGCCCTACCACCAGCCGGTGCTGCTCGAGGAGAAACAGGTTGTATCTCTGGTCCTCCCGTGCCTGCCAGAACACTGACATAGGAGCCGGTGCAGGCTGGCATAAGAACTACGCGATACGCGGTACGGACGACTGCAAACGGTTTGACGGTCAGCGTTTGGGATGCCCTAATGATGATTTGAGGGTTCATATTGCAGATGAGCTTATAACCTTTTCTTTCTTCTCAAGTTGAGTGGGGAAATATGCAATGCAATGCGATGCTTGGTTAAACCATAGCCGCGACACCATTTTGAGCAACACAGGGGCAATATCGGAAGAAGAGTAGTAAATGATTTAAATGATTTGCTCTGCGTGATTGGTTTAGCAGACAGAACCTAATCAACTGGGATCTGTTGATCCGGATTGCCCTAACATTATTTGTCTCACGACGCCAATCAATCAACTAAAACAAATTCGAAGAGGCTGAAATGATCGAGTAATCAGGACGCCCGAGTCAAATAAAGTTTAAGTTTCTTCACCGATTCTTGATCGCGCGCGCCTGCGAGCCGCGTCCCTCCCCCATGTGGCGGTCCGTCAGATGTCGGTGCTACCGGCAATACAATTGGTGACCAGTCGCCATGCATAATGATAAGATTAACTTACAAAATTAAGGTTCGTATAAGGCCACCACGTACAGGGAGCGAGTATTATTGATTGATTAGCTCTTTTGTTGAGACCGTGTCTATGCATTGCTGTCAAGGTAGTATCAAATTGTGATACAGCTTTAGAACGGAATTCCTTCTGAAGGAAGCAAAGGATGGTAGCATGCATTCAGCATTCTCCATCCACGGATCGATGTCTAATCACCATATGTTTTTCTCCAACAACACATGGGGCGTTGAATGTCTTGATTGAAATTCGATTGTTGCGCCAGGATTCTGATGCGCAGCTAGCGGCAAGATTGGCGCAACGTTCGAAGACAAAAACAAACAAGGCTTGACGACAAGATACACATGTAACATGGTCTGGCAAATTGCACAACCGCAAATTTGCCATCTCGTACTCCGACGGGAGCCCGCGTCATCGCCGTTAGCTGCGCGTGGACGGTTTCTGGAGGTAGCCCGTCATCGCCGCCCATAGTAGCCACCATGTGCCGCCCCGCGACCGAACTGCAGCTGCAGCTCACTCCCGCCGCCCGCCAGACCCGTCGGCCTCGCCAACCCGCGCATCCGCCCGGGCCTCACCATCCGTGAACTCCAGCCGCACCACGCGGAGGCCACCACTGGCACAGCGCCGCCCTGCTCGGCCCCTTGCGCGCCCCTGCTTCCCCCCTTGCGAGCCTCATCCCCGCCCATGCTCCAGATCCGCGGCGCACGCAGCAGCACCGCTGCCCCTGGCCATGGTCGCCGCCCAGCGCGCATCCCTGGATACGACCGCAGCACCGCGCGCTCCCCAGGACGCGCCCAGCGCGCGCCCGCAGGCCCACCTTGCACGGCCACGCCTGGCCGCCCTACGAGGCCACCGCGAGCCGCCTCGCCCTCCTCAGCACCGGATCCGCGGATGCCCCGACGCAGCCATGCTGCGCCGCCCTGGACGCGCCTCCCCACGCCCGAACGCGGTCACCCCCGCCAGTACGCGCACCGGCGCGGGAGCAACACCGGAGATCCCCCTGGGACGAGCAGCCCGCGCTGCCGGAGCCCAGACCGGAGGAGGAAAGCGCCCCGCCGCCGCCGGGCCGCGCGGGCTTTGCCCGGCGACCTCCGCCGGCGGCAGCGAGGGGAGGAGGGGGCAGGGGAGCTGCGCTGGCGGCGGCTAGGGTTCGCCCCTCTGGTCGCCCGCGGGAGCGACCTGAGGAGCGCGTGGAAGTGTTTTTACTCTCTGAAGATAGGCGCAGCAATGGATCGAGTGTTGCCGCGCGAAGTCCATTGAGTGATGAGCTCCTCGCTATCACTCTCTATGATCACATGTGAAAATCCCCGAAGCTGGGCAAAGACCACCCCTTCCCTTACGGCCAGAAGCTCAGCGATGAAAGGATCCGTAACTCCCATCAGCGGCTTGCACCAGGCGCCCAAGAACGCTAAGTGAGAATGAGCGACTCCTCCCGCCCCTCCTGTAAGAGCATCTGGAAAAACTGAACCGTCAGTGTTGATTTTTATCCATCCTGCCTCCGGTGGTTGCCATACTTGCGTTGTGGATGATCGCGATCGCCGTGCCAGAAATTCAAGGATCGAAAGTGTCTCATGAACCCATTTAACTGCCACAGCTGGGTCATAACCATCCTGATCGTGAGTCCATTTGTTCCGAGAAGACCAGATAGCATGCATAATAGTGATAATTTTGCACCTAGTATCATCCGTAAACAACTGGTCCAGTAGTATGTCGCGTGCCCAGGTATCCGGGTGCAGCCTTGGCAGAGGAAGACCAAAACGATCCCGGGCTGCGTTCCAGAAACTCCTGGCATGTGTGCACGAGCAGAGCGCATGCAGCAGCGTCTCATCCATGGCCTTGCAGATATCACAACGACCAATTGGTTTGATATGTCTGTACTGAAGTGTCATATAGTCCGGGAGGATACCGTGAAGAACCCGCCACCAGAACACTCTGCACTTTTGGTACAACATGAAGCTTCCAAAGTGCAGACCATAACTGTTTATTTGAAGATGAAGTGTCCGTAGTCGTCCCTTCCTCTAGAGTACGAAGCTTGTTTCGAGTCACGAGAGAGCGATACGCCGATTTTACAGTATAGTTGCCTGACTTCTCAAAAGCCCATGCCAAAGAGTCATCCCCCTGCTGGATTCAAAGGGATATTCAGAATTGCTTCCGCATCATCTCTGCTGCAATCAGCTATAATTATAAATACACTTATACGTACATTAGTTAGTACGAACCTACAAAGAAAAATAGAAGTGCTCGGCTCGTGTATTTGAAATTCGAAAGGGGGGCTCGGGCGGATCTCGCGCGCCGCCGCGGCCAGCTCCCTCCCGCCTCCTCCCTCACCTCGCCGCCGCCACAGGGCGCCGCCGGGCAAAGCCCGCACGGCGTCGACGACGGCGGGGCTGTCTTCTCTCGCGCGCGTCTCGACGGATCTCGGATGGATCTCGAGCGGCGGCGGCTGATGCGTTTACGTCGGCGGTGCGTGGCTAGGAGCGGGGCGCGGTCCTCGTGCCTTGCCTCGCGTGCCGGGGTCGCCGTCAACGCTGCTGGAGGCTGGCAGCTGCGGCTGGGGGCGGCGACCGGTGCTCGCGGCGACCGGATGCCGGGGCGGCGGCCCCGGAGCTTGGGCGGTGCTCCTGCTCTGCGTAGCGACGGTGCTGGCTGCGGACCGGAGCGCGGCGGATCGAGGGATCTGACGCCCTGATCTGGAGTCAACGGGGACGCTCGGGCTCTGGCCTGGGTGAAGGGAGGTGCGGGTGTGCAATGTTGCGGGCTGGTGTGGATCTGGCAGGGGAGGCGGCTTGGCGCGGCGAAGCTTGGCTTCTACAGAGCGGTGCCGCAGGCTCTTGGATGCCGGGGCGGCGGCCCCGGGTCGACGGCTGCAACGTCAGGGACGAGGCAGTGGCCAGGGTGGGTGGATTTGGCACTCCATGCTCGGATCTGACCCTGGCAAGCGCGATGATTCCCGTGGCATGAGGAGCTGTGATGGATCGTCGTGAAGTGGGGTATGGTGGATGGCAATGGGGATGCGCTGCACAGCGAGCTTGGCTCTAGATGGTCTTGGGTGCCCAAGGTGCTCTGGAACCGCATGCACACTACCGGGAGAGGTGGAGCTCAGGCGAAAGCCTTTCTGCAGTAGCGGCGGCGTCTGCGGGCGTCGTTATCTTCTTGGAGGCGCTGTCTCGGAGCTCCTTTTCCTCTTCGTGCTCGAACTCTCCGGGTGAAAACCCAAACTCCAGTTTTCTGGAGTGGGCGATGGCGGCGGCTACGCCGTAACCTCCTTGGAGGCGTCGCTTTGGAGGGCCATCCTTTGGCTGCTGTGTGGAGTTCTCCCACCGTCACGGGTGGTGTACGCCGGGGCAGCGGCTCCGGGATCTATGTTGTAAGCCGAGACGGCGGTCTCGGGTTGCGGTGCGGCGGCAACTCCATGAGGCAGGGTTGCCGTTCCATTGCTTGGGTGACGATTTTGAGCTGCGTGGGCGGCAGGATTGTCGGCTCGGTTGACGCGTCCCAGCGGGGGCGGTTTGATGGCATGTCGGGGCGGCGGCCCCGGATGTGGTGCGGCGTTCGTGGTCTGCATGCGGTTGTTCTGAGCAGTGTGGGTTGCGGATAGCTGTATTGTGCGGCGTTGCTGCTCGAGGGTGAGTGGTGGCATGTCGGGGCGGCGGCCCCGGAAGGCGGTGTCGGTTGAGTGCGCAGGGCGCGTCGGAGCAGTGGATGTCGAGGTGGCGGCCTCGAGAGATTTGCAGCTTCGAGGGCATGGACCTCGTGTCGTGTGGGCGACGTGGGTGTCATCGATGTTGGTCGTCGGCATGTCGGTTGTTGCAGCTATCGCAGGGCTATGGAGTGCTTGCTTTTCATCGCCGCCGGCGAGTCCCGTGTCTGCTCCTCTCATAGCAGTCACGACTTCTTCTTTTATGGCGGTGATGGAAGGTCAGCTTGATCGGTGGAGCGGGTCCTCCCGTTGATGTGTGCTTTGGTTGGTTGGCGTTTGTTGTTGTGTTCGACATGTTGTCGACGAGGGTGGGCTTTGCCCTGTGTGTTTCAGTCTTGGGAGTGGGCTTGACCCTTGTTGTTCTGATTTTCTCCTGGTTTTCCGTAATTAACTGGGCAATTCTCTTCTACTTAATTAATAGACGAGGCAATCTTTGCCTCCGTTTCGAAAAAAAAAAAAATCGAAAGGGACGGTGGCGCGCGGCAGCTCGAAAGCAAAGCCATGTGCCGGCCAGCGCATGCATTAGTATGCTTTCCTCTCTCTCTCTTTCTTCCCTGCCCAGCTGCTCTTTCCGGTCGGTCAAACCGCCCCCTTTGTCTGACACCTGCCGGCGTATAGTGCTACAGAAATAATAGCGACAGTAGTAAATGGAGTCGCGTGCTTGCTTTACTCAGTCACAGCACAGGGCTAGGTGTGGTAGTAGATGCGTGTGGTAAGTGTCGTCACGTGCATACTGGTGCGGTAGCCTCGCGCAGAGCACTCCTACTCCACGGTGGACGCACGCCGCACCGCGTCGACGTCGGCTACCTGATGTTTGTGGATGCCCGTGCACCGCCGGTACACGGACCGCGGGAGACGACGACAATCTCAGGTGAGGCCACCACCGCACCATGGTCCCGGACCCCGGGTAACCCTGTCGAGGATCGCCAGCAAAACATGGGACCCCAACGAATCGCCTGGCTCCACGCACGTTCATCTCTCGGTCGCCCTTTGTCTGGCCACCGTCGCGCGGGCCCCGCACGGGGCCTCTACGAGATCCTGACCCACCGATGCATGACGGCGCGCGGTCGTGTTGTGCTCGTGCTGGACTGCAGCAATGCGCCGGAGTTCTTTCCTGACCAGTCCATTCCTGACCAGCTTTTTCAAGCATCTTTCCTTTTTTTTTGAATGACAGGACTCCTGCATTTATCAAAAAGAAAAGAATTGCTTAGTTAATTACGAAAAATCGAGTGAAAAACAGATTACCCAGTTAATTATGAAAAAACCGGGCAAAGACCATAGACATGGAGCAGCGCACATAAGATGCACACCCAAACCACTTCAAAAAGGGCATTGCCAAGACAACATGCATGTTTCATTGTCATTGTCATCAGTTCTGTCCGAGAGGTGTCATCTCCATCCCTAATTAAACAGCGAGCGAATGACTCCGATTTCTCCATACCGATCGTCCACTCAAGCCACACTGTAGAGTCATGATGAGCTATATTAAGATTCGCGCCAGGACTCAACACCATCTGCGACCAGACAACGCAGCTCCGACTCTTACGAAGAACTACGAAAGAGAACTAGACATGGTTGATGCCGCAGAAAATCACCAAACAAATCACCTGCTTCCAAGCATTTTTTTATGCTCTCTGGGTCAGCACACAAGTGCACTAGTAGAATTTGCTGCGCAGATAAGTTTTTCTTCTTTAATGGGATCATGCATCTGGATTAATTATATCCACAAAGGTTAGAGTCCACCTTGAGTGTAAATTGAGCCTACACATTCTCTATAATTATGCAAATCCAGTCTGTTTTTTGGCAAAATAAATTCAAAGAATTTTGATTTCCCTTTTGCAGTAAACATGGTTGAGTGTTATACTAACGTGTGAAGTTTCATCAAAAAATGACTTCCGTGCACTTCTGGACGAAGAAACAAAGTTGTACGTTAAAAAACTGGAATAATAACTTAAATATAGCATTAGTTTTATTTATTTATTGTTCCGAAGGCCACAGAAGTCATTTACTCGCGAAACGTTACACACGAGTTTAACACTAAACCAATTAGTTAAAAAATTAAGAATTATTTGACTCTTTTTGTTATTTTTAATATTTTATCAATGCAAATGCACGTAGAGCAATATTCCATTGGGTATTTTCCTTCCTCTCTCTCTAAAGCAGTGTTATAGTGAGCCCATTTCTTTTACAAAATTTCAAAATGTATCTAAAGGTTTCAAAAATAATGATCTTTCTAGAAATCCATATACATGTTTTTCACGTATGTGTAAAGTTTTATTAACTGATGCAATTATTTGCAGGCTACACACAAAAAATACAAATGCATAGATTAAAATGGATTTTTTCTTTGTGTATTTGTTATATTTTTTGTGCACATCACATACGAACATATATGTTCATGAAATTTTGTAGCTGTATACCACAAACATAAGCTTATCTGTATACTTATTTTTAGATTTTTTAAGGTGTGGAAATAGTATCTTCGCTGGAAATAAATGAAAAGTTCCCTGAAACAAAGGATGACTTTAGAATTTGCTTCTGAGCGAAGCAAAGGATGTGGATTGTTCTCCCTCTCACTCAACTCATCCCCGGACTGTTGTCTTATTTTGCCAGTTCGGGACGAAATGTTAAAATCTGAACGTTCGGGATTTATCATTTTATCAATGCAAATGCACGTAGAACAATGTTCCATTGGGTATAATCCTTCCTCTCTCTCTATGAGCATCTACAGCCGGATATGACAAATTCGGCCCCTCAAACGCCTGCGGACGCGCCCGGACGCGTCCGCGGGCACTGACCGGGCACGCCTCAAATCCGTCAGTCTGCATCCGCATCTCTCAAATTTCATCCCCTACATCCATACAAAAGCATGCAAAGAAAATCCTACGTACTACCCTAGCTACTCTTCGTCGTCGGTGATGTCCACGACGACGGAGCCGGGCGCCGGCTGGACGGGCGCGGAGGAGGGCTCCGGTTCATCCTCCTCCTGCTCCATCTCATCGATGTAGGCCAAGCACTCCGCGTGTTCCGCGGCTTTTTGCGCCTCCATCTCCTGCCGGCGACGGCGTCTTGCATCCGCTTCCGACTCCGACCGGAGGGAATCGAGGATGGCCTGCTGCTCCGCCCGGAGATCCCCGTCGCCAGCGTCCCCCACATCCTCCTCCCCCGGCTCACCCCCCTCCTCCTCCACCTCTTCATCATCCTCCTCCACCTCCACCTCCTCCTCCTCCGACTCCTCCTCCGAATCCACCACATCCGGAGGTAGCCCCGCGGCGATCCGGGCTTCGCGCCTATTAAGGATCCGCTCAAGGAGCTCGAGCCGGCGCTCCGGCGTCAGGAACACCTGGCTCCTCACCCGGCGGCGTGGGGGCATGGCTGCGGATGGGTGGAGTGGAAACTGGCGGCGGCGGCGGACAGGAGGAGGAGGAAGATGTGGATGTAGGGTTTCGGGGTCCGCCGGTGCACTTAAATAGCCGGGCAATGCACTACGCGGCCTGCCGGAGCTGCGACACGCGGCGCGACCGGTCCGACGGAGGAGACGACCTTCGGACCGCCGGGTTGGCGGGCGTTTTCGGCTGGGCCCCGTTCGTCAGTCCGACGTGGCGGACGTGCCCGGGCGCCCCCATATCGGCCCCATATTTGGGCTGGATATGGGGGGTGCCGGTCAGCCCGGGCGTTTGAGGGCCGTTTGAGAGGCCCGTCTGGGTAAAAAAAAAGTGACCGGGCAGTGACCGGGCGGCCTGCCCGGATGTATGAGGCGGGTTTGAAAGGTCCGGTTGCAGATGCTCTAAAGCAGTGTTATAGAGAACCAGCTCCAGTGAGCCCTTCTCTGGGTTATACGTACGTGCCGCCACGAGCGACGGGTGATACCAGCTTTCTCTTTCTTGCGTACGATTTTTGTAATACTAATTTATACCATGTATATAGTGCTGTCACGATAAGTGCGTGCTATGACTTTAGGATTTGCTTCTGAGCGAAGCAAAGGATGTGGATTGTTCTCCCTCTCACTCGACCCCGGACTGTTGTCTAATCACTTGCTTTTGTAAACACGCATGCATGGGCCAAAACGAGGGGTTAAATTAACAGTACATGCGAGCTTACCAGGGACGAAAAAAAGCTCAGGGACAACCGACGAAAAGATTATGCATCTAGCACATGTTTGATCAGTTGCTACCGCGGACCGAAATCTGCCACGACATGTCTGCAACAAGAGCGTTCTCAGAGCATTTACACCCGGACAGCTCACATTCTTCTCAAACGTCCTAACAGCCGGCCCGGTCACTGACCGGTCACGAAAAAACGATTAAGACGGACCCTTCATATCCCATCTCAAACGCATGGACTGACCGGCACCCCTCATATCCATCTCAAACATGAGAACGATATGAGGGGTCGCGGACGCGCCCGGGCGTGTCCGGTCAGTCTGCCACGTAGAACGCGACCCTATCTCGGATCACCTTTTCTCTTTCTTTAGTCATTTTTTTTCTCTCTTCTTCTCCACCAATCACGAGCAAGTGATTGGACATATGAGGAAAAATATGAGAGATGCGGTTGCACGGATGAAAAAATAGGGGTTTAAAACGGACATGCCCGGTTACTGTCCGCGGGCGTTTAAGGGACCGGATTTGCAAGTCGTGACTGAAGATGCTCTCGTTAGAAAACAAAATGTACAGTTGGCTGATCGACCTCGTCGAGCGCCGCAAAAATCTGGGCCGTACACTTGTGCCGTTGTACTGTGCGTACGTGTGCCGGTCTGATGGCGTATGAGCGGTCTAATTATTTGTAACTCCAAAGTCGTGCGACCAAATTAACTACTGTAGGTTAATTATATCTGTGCAGGTAGGATTACGCGCTCCACGTGCACGCCACGGCCGCCGCGCGTTCGAACATTCCGCCACACAGCAGTGTGATAAGCAACGTGCTGCTGCCCACGTGGTGCCGTCTGGAGCTTTACACATTCAAGGCATGGCTTGGCATGGCATGGCACCGTCCGCTGTCTGCTCCGCTGAGATCCTCAATCAAATGAGGCAGAGGGTGGTTCGAATTTGAAAAGGGACGTGCCGGCAGGTGGATGGATCGCGCGCGCGGCAGATAGAAAGAGAGAGGAAAAACGACGGCCATGTGCCGCGCTGCCCGGCCAGCGCACCCATGCACTACGTCTTTCTTCTTCTTTCTACTGGCCGTTGATTGCTTTTTTCCTTTTGCCCGGTCAGCGAGAGAGAGCCATTCCCTTTGTCTGACGCATGTCGGGAGATTGATGGTGCTCCTCCGTATGTAGTACAGGAGTCGCGTGGTTGGGTGCCGACTCGACCGGGCTACGCATACACGTGTGTGGTATGTATATACTACCATGGATCATGGACGGTGGACAATATGGTATCCGATCGACTATAGCCGTGGTGCACCATGCAGTGTACCGTGGAATTGCCGAGCGCCGTGTCGGCGACGGCTGTCACGTCGTGTGCGGCAACCGCGATGGCAATCCTGGGCGCGCGCATGGCATGATGGCATGATCCGTTCGTGCCCAGGCCAGCGCCCGCGGCAGCACGGGTGCACCACCCGACGTGCCCACCCGCGTGCTTGGAGTTGGACAAACAACCTCGACGGAGGCCGCCCCCACCACGCCCAAGCGGCCAACCAGCGGCGCGGATCACGGTCGGCTGCCGTGGCTTGCACCTAGGAGTAGGCCGCACGGCGCTGCATCACACCACCGGTGTCCGAAAACCACACTATCTACTATGGGTTGGGCCCCTTCAAAAGGGAAATTATGGGGTGAGTATTACTGTTAGCTCGCCCCGATTCCTTTTCTTTTATGCATTTTTCACTATAAATTTTCTGCTAAAAAAATGAAAGTCAAAACTCAAGAGAAGGGGATGTTTCTCCTATTTTCGGCATTATTCACCTGCTGCGGTCATATGGGCAGCGATACTGCTGCGGTACATATGATTTCCCTTGAATAAAGATCCTCTGGCTCCATTAATTAAATGCAGATTTTGTCGGAGTGCTCTTATTCCCCGATCTTTTAGGCAGCCTCGCTAGGTTTTATTAAGTCGTCACAATGTTTACGGAGACAAATAAAAGATCACCGGGTTGACCTAACCAAGCATGACGGCCAATCCCTACAGAAAATGCATGCTCACTATGGAAATGAGCGCAAGCCTCCGGCTCCTCTTCTCAATGCCCTGAACAATGCAATGGCGAGGCACTTTTCCAAGACTACAAGGGTTAGTCAAGTGAATGTGGCTAAGGCAGAAGAGGCTTCCGACGTGATCATGGGTACTCTTTCGGTCAATTCTATTAGGGTGAAAGGTTTATTTGATAAGAAGCTTCGTATTCGTTCATTTCAAGACCATTTACCGCCAAGCATGAAGTGATTACATAGTTGATGCCTAAGTCTTTATTAATTGTTTCTCCGGACATGCAAATGAGTTCTCACTTGAGGGGTTCGAAATGTTGAAATTGTGATTGGGGATTATTATTTTCCGGTTTCTCTGATCGTGTTGGGTAATTCACTAATTTCAAAAAATGTTCATAAATTTCAAAAAAACATTCATCAATTTATAAAAAATATTTGATAATTTGAAAATATGTTCACGAATTTTTTTAAAAAATGTTCGAGAGTTTTAGAAAAATTTCACAAATAAAAAAAAGAGATCTAGAATTCACCTCACTCATCACGTTTGCAAGTTTCGCACACCCCCACACTTTAATATGTTTTCTCTGTTGTGGCACCATTTCCATATTCGTCGTCAAGGCACCTAAATCTTTCTGCCATGGTGACAAAATGCTCCATATCATGCTATGTGTTAGGAAATTGCGTAAAACTTGAATATGTCATCCTCATGCATGTTAACAACACTTAAAATTGATGTCTAGCAAAACAACATCAACCGGCATTTTTAAATATGTAGAATCATGGAATTGCTTTTCTATAATTGGTTCCTCTTCATTTAACTTGTATAACTTGTTTCCAGCTCATCTCCTTAATCATAGATTGCCATGTAAATGCTACGCTAATAACATTTAAAACGGTAGCTAAACAAGATCCCCATTATTTATATGTCGAGCTTTGCGATATGCAACTCGTTGCATATCGAGCTTCATTTCATGTGTAGTTAATTGCATATTGCACCCTTCCCATGCCATGCATCTTTAACTAAACATTCACTCTTTCAAAAAAATCTGGATTTTTCAAAATGTTCACGAATTTGAATGTTCACAAATTTGATATTTTTATTATTTATTTTCTTGAAAAACAAAATGTTCGTAGATTAAAATATGTTCATGTTTTCAAAAAATGCTAGTAAATTTTAAAAAATATTCGTAAATCCAAAACATATTCATAAATTTTAGAAAATAACCATGAATTCAAAAAATGATTATGAACTTAAAAAAGTATTCACTAATTTCAATAATTGTTGAACTATTATATTTTTTTATGATTTTTAGTTTATATTCTTCTATTTGAAAACAAATTTCATGGCTTTAAAAATAATGTTCACAAATTTTCCCAAAAAAAACTGGAATCCGAAAAATGTTCACCATTTTTAAAATATATTAATGAATTTAAAAAATATTCATGTATTCAAAAATATTTTGTGATTTTTTGAAAAGATCATGAATTAAAAAAACAGAAAGAAGGAAAACCCGGTTCATGAAAGATGAAGGTTATAGAACATTCCTGCCCATATAGAGGGCACAACGCCGGGGGGTGGGGGAGGTGGGTTGATCGCTATTCCCCGACCCACGCGGGGAATAAGATCCGCCGTTTGGTTGTGCCTCTGTTATCTTCTACTCGAGCAAACACTCACAAGCCAAGAAATGGACTTAGAGCATCTTCAACAGCCGCCCAAAAACAGCTCCGCGCGCTAAAAATCCGTTTTTTTGGGCGCCGGACAGCTCCAGCAGAGGCTGTAAAATACTGCGCGCGCTGTAAAGTTTTGAGCATGCACTAAAAAGCGCTATCAAAAGCTGTAAATTTGGGGCGCCGGATGGCACGCGCTTCACAATTTGCACTGCGCGCTTTTTTGGGCGCGCACGTTTTTGGGCTTCTGCTAAACCAATGTTGGTCCGGGCGTAATAAAAGTGCTACAGTGACGCGCTAAAACTTTTATTGGGCGCGAAACTTTTGTGCGCCTGTTGGAGATGCTCTTAGGGAACGACACAACGGTGACGTAAAACAAGGTTCGAGATTGTGGAAAACGGTCATATGGTCGAAAACAGATGTCAAGGAAAATGTCAACAAATCACAGACAACACCTGAATGACACAGAAACCGCACCATTTTACCAACGAAAAAATGAGGTGTTCCGACTGAAAAATGGGTAAAAGTCAGAAAACAGTGTTTGGGACAAATATGCTGAGATGGCACCAACGACGTAAAGAAATACTACCATGGCAACCAAACACAAGATGCAGCTAGCAACAGAGAATGCTGCCATGACAGCAAAAGAAACATGAAAAAAATAGAGAACGTTTCTGCATTTCCTATTTTTTTTTTTGTTTTGCTTTTCAACATGTTCCTTTTCCCTGTTATCGAGAGCGTCGTGTACCACATCCTTTACAGTTCGCACCACTTATCCATGCCTTCCAAAAGGTGGCTAGCTCAACCATTCAATCATCTAGTAGTTTGAATTAAGCATGTGTGGAAAATAGAGGGTGGGTATAGAATACTACTTTAGTGCACCGTCCAACCGGGACATATAATACAACTATACTAAGCGAACAACACTGCAGCATATCCGGAAATGTTGGGGTTGGTACTGGCTACGAACTCGGAATAATGTCCACAAACTAATGGCCGGCAGCGTGTGGTGGTACAGTGGTACTCTCGAGTAACACACTCCACGATTACCAGTAGCAAACCAAAGAGTACTAGTTGCTCTGTCATCTGTGTAGGTGCATTGTCGTTCTTTGCCAGATTACTGAACTCTGAACTTCAGGTATTTCCTTTGACAAGAGGTCAGTACATCAAAATTGTTCCTTCTCGTGCTAATCGTTGCAGTCTTCAGAGATGTAGAAGTGGAGCTAACAAGCTAGCTTCGCAGTTGATGTCCTACCACACCACCATGTGCTCACTATCTAAGCTTACATGAAAACTTGTGCAGCTATGAATGCATGGCAGCCTGCAGCCGCTCCGACTGACTGACTAATAACTAACTAGTTAGCTAGCTGTTTAGTGTGTGGTCAGTGGTGCCTAGAACCGTGGACAGTTCGAACGTAGTAGTCTTCATGGAACTCAGGCAACCCACGCGCCACTTCCCTAACTTCTTTCACCGCACCGGCGCTTCTCGTCGTCTCGCGCTTGGTCACTTCCCTACTTACTGAGCCAGTGGTAGAACCCTTGACCAAATCATCGCTTGGTTTCTGCAATCATGAATACAAGCAAGTTAATTAGCATCCGCAGAACGTATCCAAAAGATTGAGATCGACGATGAACCAGAAGATGATCAGAACCACTACTTACATTGTGCACTGGGTTGCTGCTGCTACTGCCGACTGATGCCCGGGTCTGCGCGTCTAGCCGGATGCCTTCAACCTCCATGGGCATGGCCGCCGTCAGTACCAGAAGCAATATCACGGCTGCAGCCAGTGACAAGTAGCTGGAACTGCAACTCCTCATCTGTCAGAGATCGATGCCAGTAAGAGAGTAATGCACTGCACTATGCTTCGGTGTTCAGCTCAGAAAAAAGTGTAGAGCGGAGAGCCTAATTAAGCCGTGCGTCTGAACTGGAGCGTTTAACGTCATGAAAGATGGTGTCTGCATATATATATATCCTGCTTTGCAACACGTCCCAGTGTTTGCTGCGCTAATGTCTAGTTAGCTGCGTGACAAAATTAAACAACTAATTCTTTTTTGTTTGAGAAAATTAAACTACTGATTCTACTTGCAAATGTCTCCGGATCACTGTCGTTAATTAACTAACTTTTGAATATATATAAGAGAGCCCGTCCTTGCATGTCACCCTAAATGGGAGGATGCTTGCACAAAAGTTGGGCCATGATCAATTGTTTAGGCCACTTTATTGTTAATCAGCAGTGTAAGGGCCTGTTTGGGACTGCTCTGCTTCAGAAAAATCAGCTCTGCTCTAGAAAATGTAAGCCAAACGGGGTAGCTCCACGATATACCGCTCCGCAAAAAAATAGAATCTGGGGTACAACTCCTTGTTTTTTATGAAGCTCTCTAGGAGGTGCTCTATAAAACTGTAGAAGCTGAAGTTGGAAGAAAATTACCCACCACTGCCACCAGTAAGTGGATACCCCTTCGTTTTCCCCCTCTCATCCAATCAAATAGATCATTTCCACCAAATTTTCTATTCGTGAAGCTGGAGCTAGATGAAAGCCAAACATTCTCTTTAAAAGAGTTGCAACTCCTGTATGAACAATGTGGATTTGGTGGAGCGAAGCTGATTTTGATGAAGCAGAGCAGTGCCAAACAGGCCCTAAGACTTGCTAAAGCGCAGCACTCTCAACTGCTAAACACATGCAACGTGTATTTTTTGTGTCTGGTCTTGCAAGTGCCGCACGCATTGCCCGGCCCCGGCAAGTTTGGGTGCCGGCCGGTCAACTGGCTTGCTACATGATTAAGTTGGGTTTTTGACAAGTGTTTAATTTGGACGTAGCGTTTAGATACAGGAACAAACAAAGCATTTTTTTTTTCAAAAGGAAAGTAAAACCCCATGTAGCTGCACCCGGCCGCCAGAACAGTGGACCAAGCCTCCTCGAGGATGGGGCAAGCTCAATGTTGACGTGCATGGCGGGAAGAGTATGGAACAGGTGGAGCGGGAATGATCCTCCGCGACCATAATGGAGCGATCATTTTTGCTTCATGTTTGTTCCTCACTACATGGGTTAGCGCTTTGGAAGCAGAGATATGCAACATAACCATTCATGATTCAAATTCAGAAAGTGCTAATTAGAACACTAAATTCTATATTTTTTAGAGTATGGTTTGCAAATGTGCCTATTTTGGAAGGTTGTCATATTGGTCATCTGTTTCTACCAAGTCATCATGATTATGGCAAACGACAAATATGATATTTAAGGTACAAGAAAAGAACTACAAGTACAATTTCGATCCAACGGCTCAACGTGTTGTCTTGAAAATAAACAAAATTGATGATAAATGACCAGTACAATCATAACCAAGTATCTCATAGCACTAGTAGAAAACGGGCCTTTAGTCCCGGTTCGTAAGGGCCTTTAGTCCCGGTTCTGCAACCGGCACTAAAGGGTCGGGACTAAAGCCCCCCCCCCCCCCTTTAGTCCCGGTTGGTCACAAACCGGGACTAAAGGCCCTCCACGTGGCTGCGCTCGATCGCTGGGGCTGGAGGACCTTTAGTCCCGGTTGGTGTTACCAAACGGGACTAAAAGGATTTTTTTTTAATTTTTTTTGATTTGTTTTTAAGTTTTTTTTTCTGATTTTCAAATCTTTGAATTATTTGATAATTTAATCTCTAATCACCCCTCCTCACTGCTCCAGCGTGGAACACTCATTCCAAATCGTCTAACTTCTCGGCTGGTCACCCATCCTCTCACTGCTCCAGCCCCAGCACGCTTAACTTTCAGGTTCTATCGCCCCTAGTTTTCAAGTCTACACTTGTTGTTTTCCTGGCAATAGTAAGCTATCAATCCTATTAACCCTTAGGTCTTGATGTCACATGATTTAATTTTTTGAATTCCAAACAATTATTAAAATAATCAAAATAAGTAATAATAATATTGAATTTCAATGAAAATAAAATAAGTAATAATATTATTTTATTCATTTTTTGCCATTTATTCATTTAATATGGCATAATTAATATCTTTAAATCTGTAAACCAAAATTCGACAAATAATATATCCATTATTATCATAAAAATGTTAGGAATCCAAATATGACATCATTTATTTTTTTAAATTTTTTTAAAATTCAAAAAAACTTAAATTTGATGATAACTTTTTTTCCTTTCAGAATTTGAGGATTCTAAAAATTGCAAAACGGCCAAAGGCAGTTGAAATCCAAACCGACTTCTCATGCTGAACATTTTGATATATTATACGTTTTTTTCGACATCGTATGCAAAAGTTATAGCCGTTTTACTTTTTTATAACACTTTTTTGCAAAACATGTCGAAATTTATGTTTTTTAATTTTCCTAACTAGTTGATGTAGTAACATAACTACATCTCAAATGATTTTAATTTTTGAAGTTTTTATCATTTTCTTTTGTTTTTTTCAAAACTGAAATGGCGATAGGGGGGGGTAGAGTTTGAAAATTTCAGAACCCCTTTAGTCCGGGTTGGTGTCCATCCAATCCTACCGTCGACTACATCTGCTAGCACCGTCCCAGCTAGAGTCACAACTAAGGTTAACCAAGCCAGAGTCAACCCTTTCTAACTTCATTTGCTATTTTTCATGCATTTAATGATTTTTTTGAGCTAAATGACCCTGAAATTGAAAAGCACTACAAATGAACTCTGAAAAGGTTGAAACTTGGCATGGTATCATCATTTCACCCACATAGCTTGTGCTAAAAAGTTGAGAGGGTTACGGCAAAAACTGGATGCACTTCGTGTACAAACTGGACCATCTCCTTCGAAGTATCAAGGTTTCGGATGAAAACTCATCTGTTACAAAGGCATTTTATTTTTTTAAACTTATTTCAACTCTAGACTTTTTGTGCATTCAATATGCACCATACTACAACATGTTAAAATCTACAGAAAGAACTAACTAAAAATAATAGAAAACAACAATTAAATGACTAAAACAACTATATAAGCAAAACAATACTGTTTTAATTAAAATCCTAATTTAAATTATTCTAAAAATAACGAAATAAATCTTATTGTGACAATAATCTAACATGTGACTAGGAGCAAAAAGAATTAAATTAAAAACTATTTTTAAACTCAAGTTATTCACAATCTAGGGTTTGAAGCACATTTGAACAAATTCATATTTAAGCCATTCAAATTTGAAAACTAATGGCACAAACAGAAACTAGACAAAATTTTGAATCTAATGCAAAAAGAATCACTCAAAAACATCAAATATCCTAAAAGATATAAGCAATTTAAAACAGAAACTAAAAACAGAAAATTTCAGAACCCCTTTAGTCCCGGTTGGTGTCTCCAACCGGGACTAAAGGTCGGTGTCTCCAACCGGGACTAAAGGTTAGGACCTTTAGTCCCGGTTGGAGACACCAACCGGGACTAAAGCCTCAACCCTTTAGTCCAGGTTGGTGTCTCCAACCGGGAAGCTTTAGTCCCGGTTGGTGTCTCCAACCGGGACTAAATGTGACGCAACCTTTAGTCCCGTTTGGTATCTCCAACCGGGACTAAAGGTCCTGTTTGAACCGGGAATAAAGGTGGCTGTGCCCGTGCGGCCACCCTAGCCGTTGGAACCGGGACTAATGGTCACATTAGTACCGGTCCGTTTCCAAACCGGGACTAATGGGGCTCACGTAAAGTCCTTTTTCTACTAGTGTAGGAAGATTAGTACAAAGATAATCAAGTCAAAAGTAGAATGCCCGTGCGTTGCCACGGCCATTTCAAATATTTTGTTGGAGTTATATAACATAATGCATGTTAAGTTTCACATGTATTGAAAAGATAGATAGTAACAATTAGGTAATAGTTGAAATTCACTTCGCTTTTCACTTACAATGTAAGTTGATAAAAGAAGAGGTATCTGACGATGTATACATAGAGAGTGATGAAACAACAAACAATCTGTTATGAATTATAACATATGCAACATACAAACAAATAAGACCATTTATTTGCATGCACCTTTTCTTTTCTGGTTGTGTAAAACTCGTTGAGTTTTCAGTCCGGTCCATCATCGTTGCGTCGGTGTCTACGTTAGTCGACATTTTAAAAAGATCGTCCAAATCGATCACTTTTTATATCTAACATGCAAAAGTGACAAGATAGAATAAAATTTAAATATGATGGTATGTAAAATATATATTCAGTCAACTACTAAATACAAGCAGTGACCGCTTTTAACTAAGGGAGTGGTATAGTGCTTTTCATTAGAGTGAGTGGCATCCCAGTTTTATAAATTGTAGGCTCGCCTATAATTGAATTGTTGATGATTATTCTTGGAATTTAATAATTAGGGTATGTGATAATTTTCATTGTAAAAAAATTCTTTACATTTCTTGCCGCTTTTTCATCATTTTAGGGAGTTTCGGATGCCATCCGAGCTCCCCCTTGGGAAGAAGAGGGGGTATGAGAGCGGGTCATATGAGCCATCAGTCACATGTATATTGTGCCTCTGGTTGTCGTTACCGCAAAGTATAATTCTAAGATCGAACCTCCTTGCAGGTTAGTTCCCTCCACCCATATCGCAGCGACCTCAGATGACACGGGTCTATTATATCTCCGTTGGTCTAGCCTTTGGTCGGTTTTGAGGTACAAAGATAATCAAGTCAAAAGTAGGTGCGTTGCCACGGGCATTTTATTTTTCTCGTATTGTTGTATAAAACTCGATGAATTTTTGGCCCCTTCAATGCTTCACCTCGGGATCCTTGTCGGTGTTTTTGAATGTTGACATAATCCATCTTCGTCTTTCTCATACTGTAAAAAATAAACATATATATAAATACATATTTTGTATTATCATGTGCAAAATATATACAAAGAAGAACAATTATTTGTATGCACCCCTTCTGATTGTGTAAAACTCAATGAGGTTTCAATCTGGTTCATCATAATGGTTACGTCAGTGACTGTGAATATACATTTTCAAAGCATCATTCCAATCGGTCACACGCACATCTCATTCCCCCAGCTTACCCGCCATGCGACATCACAATCTCTCCCCACCACGGCTTCTCACTGCCCATGTGTTGCCACGGAATAATGGAAAAGCAAAGTGATCAAATAATCTAGAATGTGGGTTGAATATGAAGAGATCTTTTCATTCACGTAGGGACAAATGATACTCTCTCCCGTTCATTTCCTCCTTAGAAATCATCATGTTTACCTAACAACCCTTTCATTGCAAGAATACAAAGTGACATCTTTCTCCTCCCCCACCCCCAACCGCCCCCTCCACCTTCATTCTTTCCACCATGCCCGGTCACTATTTTCAAAATTTTGTACTTCCACATATTATAACTTCTTAACGAATTGGAAGATTCTTTCGATCTCTTTTCTTGTGATTTGTCAGTCGAGTTTTCATTCTATTCTTGTTTTATTGTTTAGTTAAGTAGTTTTCTCTTCATCAACCCTTGCTCTAGCATTATTGTCAGTTCAAAAGTCTGTCCTCTCACTTTACCATCGCGGACCCTTTTTAAAAACTTTAGTAAATACCTGAAATGGTCCTCATATGACACGAGAAATTACATATTGTGTGCTTGGCTTTCAAATTAACCAGTTCTCACCATTCATGAGATTTGGTACGCATTACAAATATTGAAAGATGCACATAGTGCAATGTCAAAATTTGTGTTATTCAACTATGGAAAATATAACATTTCTCTAACCACAAACAAGTAGTGAAAGCCAAGTAATGTCTCCATTCAAAACTACAAGGCATAATTTAACTGTAAAAACTCATTCTTTGCATATAGTTAGTCAAATAATGTGCAGTTTACATCACATAAAATAGACATTTTTAGATTCCATTGATTATGATTTGTAACCACCGACTAATTTCTGTGGGTTGCCATGGAATAAAAATATATTAATTTAAAATGATAGTTAAACATGGCTACATATAATTTTCATTCCTATAGTGATAAATACCGATTCTCTCTTCAGCATCTTTCCTCCCTGGCCGTTGTCGTGTCTCCTTAACAGCCCTCACTTTGCACAAAAAATAAAGTGGTATATTTTCCCCTAGCCGTATAGGAAAAAGAACTATCTCGCTGTGCTGACACAACTCCGGTAGTTTTTTTTTTGCGAGATAACTCCAGTAAATTTCATCTAAAAAAAGAACTCCAGTAGTTTTTTCTTGCTCCAACTCTACTTGCAAGGTATCTTTCTTCTTCTGCTACAAGAACAAAAACATGATCAAGGCATGGAAGATTGAGTTCATCTAATAATAATAATAATAATAATAATAATAATAATAATAATAATAATAATAATAATAATAATAATAATCTCAACGTGATGCGCATATAGTTGCAAATCTGGCAGATCACCAAATATCTCCCGTGATTGTACGCATCCCTAATCAAGGATTGTCTCATAGAATGCAGATGTATGTATCATAATGGGTAGGATTATCTCAACCCGATGCGTGTATGGTTACAAATCCGACAGATCACCAAATATTTCTCGCGATTGTACGCATCCCTAATCAAGTATTGTCTCATAGAATGCATATGTATGTACCATAGTCGTGCGATCTGCAAATCGCTTGTACTATGTATGGAATGTGACAATTAATGTAAATCTCGTAGTTAATTCCCCTATAGTTATATACTGAGGCGAGAGGGGGTCATAGCCATTGCCTAATATTACGTCTATCTTATCATCTCGTACGTGGTTGGGGGAAAATATGAAGGGGAGCAGCATGGTGTCCCTGATTACTGTTTTGATCATGGGGTGCCTTTTTATGGTTGGACAGTGTAAGGATGCCATCACAACCATATACTCTGTATTTTTTATATATATTTGCATACTATGGATTGATATTCATATAATATTACCTATGTAATAGGTCGGCCTGAGCCCGAGAGCACCTACGAAGATGGACATGCCAACGCGACTATGGCAGTCTCGTCATTAGATGGGATCAAACTTACTTTGAAATTTTGTGTTATTAGGGATTGTAAGACCAAAGGTGATTACTATGGCTTCGCAGGGTGCTTCTGCTGCATCAATGTGCCGGACATACCGTGTTTTGCTGAGAAAGATGAGTGTACGAAGAATTGCCCACCAATCTGAAAGAAGGTTGCACGTTATGGGAATATATAAATAAGCATCCCATTATATTAGAATAAAAGATTTCATATGTATATGCACTAATATTTCATAGACCATAAAAGTAAATAAAAACATGAGATATATTACCAAATAACTCGCTGGACACTAGCCACCAAACCTACAAAAGGCAATCTACAAGATACAACACATTAACAGCACATATAATTTTCAATTTGTCAATCAACAAAAAATCTGCTCGATTCCAAAATTTAAAGAAACATAATTAGAGTCGCCACAATCAATGTTCAAATGCATAATTTCTCGATAAATGATGGAGAACTCACCTAGTTGTTGAGTGCCACTAACCCTAATTTTTGGCGATATGCTGCTAGTTGCTGCCTCTTGGTCGTTGCCTTGCACAAGTTGGGCGCTGGTAGCGCCGACGTTGACAACCTAGCACTCGCTCCATCTAAAGTCGAATTCCCAACAACGGTGGAGGATCCGCCGCCTGGTGTCCGCGCTTACGCTTCCGATCTTGACCGTCGCTCACCGTAGTCATAGATGAATTTGCAATCTTTCGAGCAGCGGTAATCCGACAGTCTGCCTTGTCGCGTCAGAGGCGCAACCGTGCAGGAGTGGCTTGGGCCTGACTCTCGTCCTCACGCACATGAACACACTAACAAGCGGGATGAAATCGATCGATTCACACTGCTTTTAGGGGTATTCACATTGGGCGACGCTACGTGTCCGCCGGTGGATAGAACAAAAACATTCGCCGCCACCGGAGCCATCCGATTGACGGAAAAATAACCGTCGGATATGTGCGAGTCGCGAATTGCAACAAGATGCTTGTTATGATGTTCGCTCCACAACAGCGGCTTCGTTGCAAAACCATCTCAAGCATTTTTTAGCTTGACTTGTTATTTCCTTAAGCATTTTTATGCAAAGAAGTCAGTTTGTGATTTTATTTTACTGCGACTGATCCCATGGCATGAAGGAGAAGGTGCTGACGGCAATAGGAGCTTGAGGTGGTGGCGGACACGACCGAGGCGGGTGTTGCAGCAGGAGCTTGAGTGTGGTGGCGGGCATGGCTGCAGGAGCTTGAGATGGTGGCGGCCTTGAGGCGCTGTTTCGAGATGAAGGATTTGGGGAGATGAACGTGATGATAAGGTAGAGCGAAGGTGTGTTGTTGCAAAGAACATGGTGTTAGGTCCACAAGGAATGCGTGGCGCACAACCGAGGCGGCAAACGCCCGCTTGATTATCCGTCTGTTGACGTGAATCGTTTCCCATTCAGGGAGCTCCTATTCGGCGCCTGCAGCTTGATTATCCGTCAGTTGACGTGAATCATTTCCCATTCAAGGAGCTCTTATTCGGCGCTTCAGGCACCAGGGAAGCTCCCTAGTGCCCACGCGCTGGCGCCGACGCTGGTGAACCGATCCATGTACACGTTCACATTTGAGGGGAAAAAACAAGAAAACAGGAAAACAATCGCAAAAAATGAAAAAAATCATGAATTCAAAAAAGTTCATGATTTTTTATAAAAAGTTCATGAACTTGAAAAAAAATCATTAATATGGAAAAAAGTTAATCGGATTTGCAAAAGGGAATTAATGTTTTTTAAAAACATCATTGAATTTGAAAAAAATCATCAATTTTGAAAAAAAAAATCATCAATGTTGAATATATTTTTATCAATTTTGAAAAAAAACAATGAATTTAAAAAAACACTGACTTTTAAAAAAGTTCACCGATTTTGAAAAAATCATCAATTTTGAAAAAAAAACATCAAATTTGAAAAAGTTCATCAATACTGAATTTTTTTCAAAGGTTCACAAACTTGAAAATTTTCACCCTTTTTTAAAAAACTGCACCGAATTATTGGAAAGTGACAAAATTTAAGTAAATAGAAAAAAAAGAAAAAAAAAGGTCTAAACGGGCCGGCTTAGCCTAAAGGGCTTCTGGCGTCCGTTTGTAAAATGCCCAATAACGGACGCCTGACGCGTCAAATGGGAGCAACTAATTAGGGAATACTCGCTCAGAAGCCTTCCAACGATCACTCCCACGCGCCGCCACTTGGCGCGTTCTCAGCCGCTGCCACGTGTCGCGCTCTGAGCGTTCCCTTCGGATTTTATTTTATTTTATTTTTTACGCACGCATTTTCGGCTTTTTGGAATGGTTTTTTTCGGGGTTTTTTGGTGTTCCGGTTTTTCACTGGTCTTTCTTAGCTTTTGGACGAAAAAAATTCAAAAAACAAATCGCGAAAAAATATGTTTTCTGTTTTTTTTCGTGAGAGGCACGGTTTTGCTTTCGCGAGAGGCACGGCCGTGCCTCTCGGAAAGGAAAAAAAAACGCGTTTTCTGTTTTTTTGCTTTTTTGCGAGATGCACGGTTTTGCTTCCGCCAGAGGCACGGTTTTGCTTTCGCGAGAGCCTCTCGGAAAGGAAAAAAACGTGTTTTCTGTTGTTGTTTGTTTCCGCGAGAGGCACGGTTTTGCCTTTGCGAGAGGCACGGTCGTGCCTCTCGGAAAGAAAAAGAAACGCGTTTTCTGTTTTTTTTCTATCGCGAGAGGCACGGTTTTTTTTCGTCCGGTTTTTTCATGAAAACAAAGTTCGTGAAAACCTATCAACATGGTATCTAGTTTTGAAGATCTCGACACGAGAAACCCAACGGTGAAAACGTTTCGAGATTTGGACGCAGGGTTTGAGAGATAAAACGTTTTGAAATACGGATCTACGAAAAATGGAAAAACTTCCAGGTTGATGTGCGCCACTTGTCGCAACCTAGATAGATGGGAGTGATCCTTGAAGGAAGGGAGTAATCCTCAACTAGTGATTTCGAGATATGCCTCCCATTCGCACATTCCCGGTATTCTTCTCAGTTCTCACGAGCTACCTAGGCCTGATTTGGCGCATGTAAGGAGTGAAGTTCGATGAGACGCAAACCGTAAGAAAACAGCCAGGCTGGGCCAGTTAGAGCATCTTTCGTATTTTTAAGCGTGTATTTGTACTTTTCAGCGATTTTGAGGATTACGGAAGCTCGACATAGTTCGCAAAAATGTCAGCGTCAAGCCCGGGAACCTGCCCAGGGTGCCCGGACAAATTCGTCCCTGAATCAAAGGGAGTAAAAAAATATAAACTCTGTCACAAAAGTTGTACTATGGAAAACCTCTTTTTCGAATATAAATTCAATAGTATACTTTTCTTAGCACATACCATATATTTATTTCAATTAGATAATAAAAAATTAACCCAAAATACAAAGGGCCTAATAAACTCAGACTGAAAAGTATAATGCTTAGTATTAAAGCGAACAGCCCCCTTGTGCGTGGGACCCGGGGTGCTCCAATGCATTTTCATAGCGAAGAGGATTTGTGACTCTCGGGTGCCACACACCCCTATATAAATATACCATTGAAAAACATACTAGGAATTCTTGAATTTTTTTGAAATTTTGGGACATAAAACCCAGGTGCCCACTGCACACCCGTGTTCAGTTTCGTTGGGAATGGATGACCGTGGTAATATTAGTAAAGAAGACAAAAAAATCATATGTATAGAACAAAATTTGAATGTATCGTATGTCCTACCATAATTCCTGCGCCGTGTCCTACCATAATTCCTGCGCCGCGACTACCACGGGCACCCATTCCCCACGAAAATGAACATGGTGTACAATGAACACCAAGGTTTGATATCCCAAGACTTCAGAATATTTTAAAATTTTCTGATATTTTTGTAATTCTATTTTCATATAGGGATGTGTGGCACCCGGGTGCTCCAATGCATTTCCCACAACCCTCTGGGCAATTAAGTTACACATTGCCAGGGGTTAATTTAGATGTAGCGTTAGACGTTTGTAAAATGAAATACAAGGACAAACAAATCATGTGGAATGCCAATTAGCTATGTATGTGTTCTATTATTTTTCTTGCGATCGTGTGGTATTTTAGTATTTGTTTCTGCTGCATTGCTACCACAGTTTCCTCTTTCTTTGCCTTTCTCCTTAAAAAAATAGAAACAGAAGCTCCATTTTTTGCCCCTTTCTGAAATAAACCCGCCTAACAACACAGATACCCAACATGTAGTGCTTTTTCTATGCAGCAACCAGTGATGACAATCTGTTCTGCTAGGACCGTCATCATCAAATTTGTTTATTCGTCTATTTTCTGCAGAAAATGTTGATCAACCTATCTCCACTATACTGCATCAACGCGCTGTTTACATTCTTCAGATCATCTCCAGGCGACCAAACTGTACCCGACCCTAAGAACCAGCTAGAGCGTGATCTACTCATTGGGATCAAGGTACCCCACGAGGCATTTCTCCAAGAGGAACTCTGCGTTCACCCAGGCATGGTATTTATCTTGAGGAAGTCAAGGAATCATATCAAATTTTGCAAAATATAAGCACACAGATCCTTTTCGTACAACTACAACAGTTAACAATCACAATCATCATGTTGTTCATGTCACCAGCTATAAAGTTCGCTGTGTGTTGCTATTACTACATGTTAAAGCATGTTATGTTCTTGCGTCAATCTACAAAAAGAGGCAACCTATTTTCAATTTAACTGTGACGTCAATAATAATACTATCAAAAGGATACTGAACAAAGCAGTGCAGTCTTTTCCAGCACCTTTCATAAGCATATCAACTCCTGCAAATGCACAATAAAATTCACAGCCAGCAGAAAACAGTAAGGACTGGATATTTCAAACAGAACCAACACCTGCACAAGGCTGAAAGTTTACAAGTTACCTCCAGGATGAAATTTCATGTAGGGACCAATATTGTACACACGGCCTTTCAAAACTGTCCAAATACAATCTCCAGTTTTATGCTGCTTAACTTCTTCCAAAGAAATTAGCCTCCGGTTTGACTGTCCCTTAAGCCCTACAGAAACAGGAACATCAGAGAAAAGAAAAGCAACAGCACTACAAAAATATGACCAACTGAGAAGAGAACACTTGAAAGTAGGGCCGAAAAACCCGAGGAAAACAAAATCAGGAACTGATACACATAAACTACTATATTAAAGCTGCTAAGCTAGCAGCGCTACCGTGCGTTTCAAGTGTATTGGTGAGAGTGTCTTTCCTGTTGACACGTGTTCATATTTGTCATTTGATTTACTATGTATTGTTTTTCTTAACACAGTACATATTGCACTGGTTTTTTAATACAGTACAGACGCATAGTCATATATCCACACATACACTCATACATATGAACGCACGTACTCCATATCCACATGAATATCTCCGAAAGACTGAGCCGTCACATCATCTTGAAATTGAATGCAGATTATGTACTGATTTTTTAACACAGTACAAACGCATACGCTCATACATACAAACATACATTCATCCCTATGAACGAATGGACGCACATCCTATCCACATGAGCACCTCCGATAAATTGAGCTGCCACATCATCTTGAGATTGACGAAGTCTCCACAGACGCTTTCATAGTCGACGAAAACGTCTCCTCTCAATGATCGTACATCGCCCGAAGGCCTAAAATTAATCTAGAAAAATGCAAGTACAAGTGTCAAGTCTGGGACTTGAACCCTCGTGGGTAGGGGATAGCACTGTCCTCCTAACCATCCAACCACAGGTCGGTTCGCTCTACGTACTGGTTTTTCCTTTTGTTTTTGCTAACTTTTTTAACGCAATACAATGCATGTGCCAGCATACACGCACATACAATCACCCCTACGAACGCATGCACGCAGACCTTACCCCTATGAGTACACACCTGATACTGAGCCAATGCAAAAAATTTAGATTGACGAAGTCATCGCCAACGCTTTCGTAGTCGACGGGAACGCCTCCTCCCACTGAACGCACATCACCGGAAGGCATGGAATAAATCTAGGAAAATACGAGCACCAGTGCCAAGTCTATGAATTAAACCCTGATGACATAACATTGTTTGCAACCTTTTTTAACGCAATACAATGCATATGCCAGCATAAACGCATATACAATCACCCCTACGAACGCACGCACGCACACCTTACCCCTATGAGTACACACCTGATACTGAGCTGACGCAACATTTTTAGATTGACGAAGTCATCGCCGACGCTTTCGTAGTCGACGGGAACAACTCCTCCCACTGAACGCACATCACCGGAAGGCATGGAATAAATCCAGAAAAATACGAGCACCAGTGCCAAGTCTATGAATTAAACCCTGATGGCATAACATTATATAAGGATCGTATTCTAAGCCCCTGTTCGCTGATTATGGTGTCCTTTATATGAAAAAAAAATTCACACTTAGCCATTAGAGATCTAGAAAATACTACGAGAAGGGGAACCTACAACTACTTTTTGACGCCATTGCATAGGATACTTCTTTTCCACGGTCGGCCTCCTACTTCGGAGTAGATGTTTGAACATTTCAAAGTAAATGAAAATAAGGAATGCACTATCACCACCGGAGAGGCAAACCATATGTGTTACTAAATGATCCAACTGTTTTAGCATGTCAATCTTTTGTTTCACATTTGCTTATGATAGCTTAGCATCCAAACAAACTAATTTACTTCACTGGCTTTTCTTTTCTCATTAGCAAATTTGTACCATCTGGCCAATGCAATGTACCCCATTGTTCAACAAGTTGTACTTTTCCACTCATCTGACATGTGTACTATATTGTTCTTATAATTTTTAAACAACAATAACAAGTGTATAAGTCAAGGCCACTTGCACGGGTGCGGCGTGTCGCCGCGCCTTCACCCGCTAGTAACTAAATAAGAGTGCAACGGCAACCAGCTTTATTTCACACTCAAGTTATTATTGTTCACAAGTCACAACTTCACATCCAGTCAACAACAAAAAATGCATCCAATATGGATTTGGGCACCCATTCCGATCTTTAATATCCTTAGCTGGCCATTTATATATTCATCATTTCAAGGAGCATCACACCAATATTGTAGTTAAACAATGCAATAAGAAATGAGACAAGAAGCCAAAACAGTATGGCCAGTTACCTATGCAGGATGTAACATTTCTATCTTTTCTGATGTATAATCTTGTCTTGTTTATACCACAAAATGAAGGGACCAACTTATGTTAGAACAGATTTCTATAATAAGACCATTCCGCTAACTCTGAATTGGGTTCATATATCCATGAGTAAAAGTGTAAAACAATAAACTAAAGACCCACTTCGACCAACAAAAAATTACTGAGACACTTTCACCTAATTTGAATAAAACTACATTGAGCGGTAAAATTCAAAGTTTGCAACGATCTAATTCATGTGAGATATATTGCATCCATTTAAGTTTTTTAATACCCTTAGCTCGCCATTTATATATTCATCATTTCAAGCAGCATCACACACATTTAGCACAAGTCCTGGTCTTTCTCAACGTCACCATATTGTAGTTAAACAATGCATATTTCGAAATGACACAGGAAGCAAAAACAGTATCACCAGTTACTTCCACAGGATGTAACATTTCTGCCTTTTGTGATATACAATCTTTTCTTGTTTATACCACAAAATTAAGGGGCCAACTTATGTAAGAATAAATCTCTAGAAGATCGTTCCATCCAACTCTGAATCCAGTTCATATATCCATGAGTAAAAGTGTAAAACTATAAACTAAGGACCCACTTTGACCAACAAATAACGAAATAATCACTGAAACACTTTAACCTAGCTTACTTGAATAAAACTACATTGAGCAGTAAAATTCAAAGTTTCCAATGATATAATTCACACGAGATATGTCACATGGTGACAATGCCACACAGTACAGCTAAACCCCAAAATAAATCTCAGCTGGCACAAAGGAAATGTCATTGGTAAGCAATAACATAAATTCAGCTATGGGATTATATCACACAATTACAGTCTAAGTCTGTTTTTTTAACTGTATTAATCATTAATTATGAAGTAGCATCAAACCATCCAAGAAAAATAGGAGACATCGATGATCAAAAAACAGTACCAGCTAATGTCTTTCATAATTTACCTGCCAGATCTGGATGTGTACGAGTCAGCTTAAGCCAGTCCATTGGGCTAAAGCCCTTCTCAAAAGGAACCTTTGCCCGTACAGCAGATTTCTTTAGAGGTTTTGGTTGAGCTGATACACTTGACTGCGCAGACTCTCCACTACTGGTTGGTACAACTGGTTCTTTTATATTGGACTCTCGAAGTGATACACCATTGGCGCGACTAGATAGGGAACTAGATTTTTCATCGGTAACTGGGTTGACAGTTTGCTTGTCATCCTGAACCTTCTTAGTCTCACCATCACTGCCAACATCCTCCAGTGTCATACTTGCCACAGGAATGGAATTAGGGGAGTCCAAATGACCATCATTTTCAGCATAGTCAACCTAGACAGCAAAAATAAATATTAAATATCGAGAGAATTCCTTATTTGACCCTTTTTTAAAATCCGATTCCCTGTTTGGCCTAAAAAATTCATTTTTCCCTTTTTGACACCAAAACTTCATATTCTTCCTTATATGACACTTTCGTCATTTTTTGCTGTTAGCACCGTGAAGTGGGACATGAAAAGTCCTATTTGCCCCTGATTTAGCACGCTGAAAAAATGAAAAGAAAACTTGTTTTTCCAACTGAAAAAGGTCCTATTTGCGCGGGCATGCATGGCAGTATGGGACCGGCAGCGGCTGCTGGAGTACTTGTGGAGATTCGATCGTTTGAAGCGTTGTGTGCGTTGCTATTACCTACTCCGTATTAGTGATGTATCCATCAAAGCAAGGATCGATCAGGAGCTTTTGTACGTGTGTCTGTTGCTTTCCGGCCAGCGGCAAAGATCGATCAGGCAGCCAGCGTCTGATATGTGTATCGCTTGTGTTGCTAATCATCGCCTCATCAGGATAGATGAAGCTGGCCGCGGAATCATCGGCTTGCTTTGTGGTCGTCCCGTCTCACCAGAGAGTAATTGGCGGCGAGCTAGGCGAACAATGTGGAAGTGAATATGACGACGGCTCCACGAGAGCGTGCGCGTGCCGCGACATGGAGACCGACTGCAACTAAGTCTGATGAGGCATAAAATCAAATCAACGTTGAGATGCTTCCCCAACAAATTAATCAACCTGCTGCATAACGTCGACATGATTCTCTCACTAGTCAATCAGTCTGAGAAACAAGTAGCCAACAGTCAATGAGTTCGGTGCTACAGGAGGACACGTGGTCAAAATCAATCTCAAAACCACTTGCAAATATCTCAATGTGTATTTTGAATGGTTTTGTGAAGTTTAGGGGGTGGTTTACCCGATTTTGTAGTTGAGAGGGTTAGGTGGTCCATTTATGAAATCTAACGGGGAGTATGTGGACTTTTTCATTTGGTGGCATACTGCACTAGGGGTAAAACAGTCTTTTCAAGTTTGACTTAACACCGTTAATGGTCAAAACTGACGGAAGTGTCACATAGGGAACAAGTTGAAGTTTGAGTGTCAAAAAGGGAAGAATTTTCTTTTTAGGGTCAAAAAGGGAAGCAAATTTTAAGGAAGGGCCAAATAAGGAATTCTCTCTTAAATATCAAACAAGTGAGAAACAAGCAACGATAAATTGACATAAACTAATTTCTAAGTCAAGCCACAGGGAACTCATTTCAATAATTCAGAGCAGAACATGTCAATTATTATATAATAAGTACAGTAGGCAAGGAGCACTTGAGCAAAAATGACACCAAGCAATTAAACGCACTCGACGGGTTGAAGATGGTAAAATCTTTTTATGTCTGCCAGACTGGAGCCACTGAGGTATCCAAACTTCAGACCGGATCTATCACAAACAAAAGCAGTGAAGAAAGTAACCCCCAATGGACCGGGCAAACCATATGTTTGGACTTTGGAGATGATTATACAACACATGTATAATTCATTCAAGCCCCCACTATGAGCACTTACCAAACAGGGAGAGAAATAAGAACGGTGATATCACACAGAGTGAATAACTGAATACTCTGCTGGCTTGACTTCCTATGTTCTCTACTCTCCTCTTGGATTTCCATTTACTAAATTGTTCATTTACAAACACTTCACTCCTTCTGTTATTATCTGAATTACTGAATATCACCTGTGCATCTACACTAATACACATTCAGCTAACACAAATAACCTCACATCCCTAACTAAACACAAGCAATTTCACAGGTCCAGCAAGACAAGAACTATCAGATCTCAGCATCTTCATACGCAGCAACATAAATGCTTTAATGAACAAGCAACACATGGGAGGAACATGCCTTGCAGAAGGTGAAGTCGGACGAGTCCCCGTCTGCCATTTCGAGCACGAGACAGACGGCAAAGACAGCCGGCAGTATCAGATCAGCGGCGCTCCTCTGAAACAAAGCAGCCCATTTCAATCAGCAAAGTTAAAAGCAGGCATATATACCACAGCAGTAGTAGCACAACCCCAGCGACCCATCTACGGTAGCATGCAATCGGCTTCCAGGTTGGAGAACTCGAAATAGTAATTAAAAGATACAACAAACATGGAGCATCAAGCATCAGGCCCCCCTGCGGTGTAGCCATTTCGGGCTGATGATCAGTGCTAAGCCTCCTCCACCCACCAAACCCTATCTCGCCACGAGCCCACCTTACCGCTGCCGTCCGCCCCCGAAGTAACCTCGAGCTCGGCGAGTGCCCCCTAATCTAGCGAGCGGACGACTGGCAACTGTTATCTATCAGATGGCCTGGAAGCCTGGGCGAACCAAACCCTGGGTCTCGCTGTAGGGGAGGCGGCGCTCGGCCGACCGAGACGAACTAGCAAGCGCGCGCGGAACGGGGAGGGGGGAGCGGGCGGCGGGGTTGGACGCGGTTACCTCCTCGGGGTCGGGGCTCGCGGGGGCCGCTCTTGGCGGCGGACGGGAGGGGGGAGGCGGAGGAGGGACGGAACCCTAGCGCGTCGGCGGTGGTGAGGGGGCGGCGGCGGCGAGGGGGTAGGGGTGGTGACTGGTGAGGAGGAAAGGGGGGGGAGGAACAGGGAAGGTAGTCGAACCTTGACGGATGGATTGGATCAGGGCGCTGCCACGCAGCAAACAGATAGGGAAAGAAGGAAATATGATCCCCACCTTGAGACGCCGGGGCGCGCCGCCGCAGGGTCCAGGACGGAGTGGGGGCGCGGGCAGCGGCACGAGGGAGTGGGGTCTGGCCGCCGGCGTGGTCGCGAACGGGAGCGTCTCCTCGGGTGGGGGAACGCGTCGGAGCTACGGGAGGCGTCGGGGACGGAGGGCGGAGGAGGGGGAGGGGGGTGAGGGGAGGAAGAGGAGGAGGATGGCAGATGCGACCGGGGGATGGACGAATAGGAGACGCGGGGAGGAGGAAGAGGAGGAGGACCGGCTTTCCGGTCGGTCAGCGTTGGGCGATGATCAACGGAGGGTAAGGTGTAGTGTCGTGTCGTGTCGTGGGAAAACGAGATGAAACCAACCGATCCAACGGACGGAGGTCGGAGGGTGACAACGTGACATGCAAGATTTGTTTTTTTTTTCCAACGAAAGAAGCGTCACGCTATTGTTTTTTCTTTAATGCAGTACAGACGCAAGAGCGCATACACTCATGTCTATGAATGCATACACGCACATCCTACCCATATGAGCACCTTCGAGAGACTGATCCGGCATATCATCTTGAGATTTACGAAGTCATCGTAGGCGCCTCGTTGTCGAGGGAAACGTCTCCTCCCACTGAATGCGCATCGTCGGAAATCCTGAAATAAATCCAGGAATAATGCGTGCACCAGAACTTGAACCCCTGGTGGGCTGGGGATACCACTGTCCCTCTAACCTGCAAGCTAGATAGCATCGCCTGAAGGGACCGGCGACGAAGGCAGAGGGAATCGGCGGCGTCTAGGGGGTGGATGCAGACATCGACGAGCAGTTGTCCCCCCTCCCGCCACGCCCGAGACCCCGCACCCCATCCATCCTGCCGCGGACAAGGCTCGCGTCGTCGGACCAAGTTGGAACAGAGGAGGATCCAAACGGCCGTCTGGGGCATTCTAGAGAGCTTTCCGCCCAAGCATATGTCATGGACGTCTTTCACCCACTATAGCTCGTTCAGGAGCGGACAAGCACGGGCACCGGCGGCGCCTGGCCTGTCCAAGACATGTTCGACGAAATGACACAACAAGACTCGATATGTTCTTGTTGCTCCCGTCAGATCAACTTTGCATATGTCATGTTCAATGTTTCACATAGACCGCTAGTTCATTTCGGACATGATAAATGCTTGCAAACCATGATCGTTTAGGATTTTATCATGTCGGACATGATCAATGATAATCAAGATCCGACTCAAATGCATTACGAGTTGGGGGTTCCAACTTGCCCTGCATTTCAAGTTGGGACAACATTAAATCTCAACCCGAACAAGAAGAAAAAGAAGTCAAAGACAACAAAGAGGCCCGTCATTCTTAACTTTTGAGGATATCTTGTTGGTCAAATCATGGTTGACCACAACAATGAATTCAATATGCGGCACGGAGCAAAAGGGGAACAAGTATTGAGAGAAGATTTGGGAGGAATATCATGAACAAACTCTATATGTGGAGCCACATTCTATCGTCACCAACCGTAGTGTGGCATCTCTCCAACATTGATGGGGATCATTCAAGGGAAAGTGAACAAGTACGTCGGTTATTATTCACAAGTGTTTTGCCGCCCTCAAAGTGGGATTAAAAGTTATCAGCCCTGAGTTAAGTTATCATGGTTGTGGTGTGTATATTATCATGTTATATAGTATACACAAATAAAGTTACCTGGGTTTGTTTTCAACAATTTTTCCCCGATTCAAAAGTTATCATGGTGTTTGTACGTGAGTTATCGGTTTTTATGGTGCATAAATTATCATGCTATTTACGCTGACGTTGGTGGGATTGTGTTTGCGAAAACTTCTTTTCCCTCAGATCGAAGTTATCGCGTTGTTTATGTGTAAATTACCACGTCTGTGATGTGTATATTACCATGCTATTTATATCAAAGACCATAATATGTTTTCAACCTTTTTTCCTCAATCAAAGTTACCGATGTATTTGTACGTAAGTTACCAGGTAGGTGATGAATATCCAATTCTGAGCTCGGGCTCATCTGATCTTGGTGGACAATAAAATTAAAAAGGTACTAGAAAAATTCAAAAAGGTCTGATTTTTTTCATGATAGATATTTGAGTGCGTGAGGCGTGTGCCAATTTTCAGCGTGTTCGGACATCTAAGTAACTCTCAGCAAAAAATTCATTACGAACAGTGCATGGATAGTAAACTTTTGCACATACCCTAATTCTATTTGTTTTTGCTGAGAGCTACTCAAATGTCTGAATGTGCTGAAAATTGACACAGACATCACACACTCAAACATTTTCCATGCAAAAATATTAGACTGTTTTGAATTTTTCAAGATTCTTTTTTTTCTGATTTTACTGATTACATGCAGGAGCAGATGAGCCCGCGAGCCATTTCGTCACTCTGGTATGTGGTTCGTATATAATCATGTTATTCACACACAAGTTACCAGGATATATTTTGAACAAAAAAACTTTCAAATAAAAGTTACCGCGGTGTTTATACATAATTTATCATACCGCGGTGTTTGTACATAATTTATCAGGTCTATCATATCATTATGCTATTCACATAAAAGTTACCAGGTATGTTTTGAATAAAAAAATTCAGTGGCCAAAGTCACCATGGTCTGTATATTACGATCCTATTCACATATAAGTTACAGGAGTATGTTTAACAAAAATTGCCACGCTTGTTTGTACATAAATTATCTAGTCTTTAATAATTCATAAAATTAACAAACTAAGAAAGAAAAACATATACACACGTGTACACTCTGTAAAGCTGCCCTAAAAGGGCACCTATTTTTAATGAAAGTTCCACATAGCACCAAAGAAAAGATACAGAGAATTCTCTTGTAAATACACCTAAAGTGCAACAAGACTAGAAAAAATGAGTAATTTTTGCACTGGAAAAAGTAAGCCCTAAAGGGTTCAAATAGTTAGTTAGTTATCATTTGTTGTACAACAAAATAACGATCGGATTAGTTGGTTATGGGGCACGCTTACCACCTTTTTTGCTTGGTAATATGTGTCTCATTCATATCATAAAGATTATAGTACAAGTCACATAAAGACCGACATGACAAAACTGAAAAGATAGAAGAATATCTCTGAGTTTGACACCAACATTCGTCACCTGTCTCCGGCACCACCACAGCAGTCACTGAAGAAAAGAATGACGAATCACCTCCTCACCCGAGCTCGACACGGCTCCATCGCTGATATGCAGCTTTGCGGACCTCCAAGGTGGCTCACCAAAAGTGAAGCCCTTGTCGTTGAACGAATCAGACCGGGGCAACACCCCGGACACGCCATCGAACTCCAGATCTGGCACCCCACCACGACTAAGACGTCGAAGGAGGAAACCATACCTGCCATCCACGAATCACGAACCCAGCACACGTTCAGTCTTTCAGATGTCGTCGATGCAGACCACAACAATCTGCATCTGCTCCTGGACTACCTCCCAAGCTCCGTGCCGACGCTGGAGCAAACGCCATCGCAACGGCGGAGCCCGAGGACACAGGTCCACCACGAGGATGCCGCCGCCACGCCATCCTTGATTGAACAGACTGGTTTCCAAATTCACCCCCAACCATAGGACCGATGGCCTCGTTAAGGAAGGATCCAAATAATCTTTATTCAGCGCCGCCATCGCCGCTGCCGAATGACGTGGCTTGAGACTACGTCGGTATTTCCCCAAAGAGGAAGGGATGATGCAGCACAATGACGGTAACTATTTCCCTCAGTTATGAAACCAAGGTATCGAACCAATAGGAGGATCACGCAACACTATGTAAACAGCACATGCACACAAAGAACAAATACTTGCAACCCGACGCGGAAGAGAGGTTGTCAATCTCTCCACGGTAAAAAGATAGATTAGGTTGTGATAGATTGGATAGATAGATCTCGCAGGAACACAAAATAAAAGAGGCAAATAAAAGGTGCAGCAAAGTATTTTTGGGTTTTTAGAATAATAGATCTGAAAACAAAAGCGGCAAAAAGATAGATCGGAAAGCAATATGTTGGAAAAGTAGACCCGGGGCCGTAGGTTTCACTAGTGGCTTCTCTCATGAGTATAGCACACGATGGGTGAACAAATTATTGTTGGGCAATTGATAGAAGATCAAATAATCATGACGATATCCAAGGCGATGATCATTATATAGGCATCACGTCCAAGATTAGTAGACCGAAACGATTCTGCATCTACTACTATTACTCCACACATCGACCGCTATCCAGCATGCATCTAGTGTATTAAGTTCATGGGAAAACGGAGTAATGCAATAAGAACGATGACATGATGTAGAAAAGATCCATTCATGTAGGAATAGACCCCATCTTGTTATCCTTAATAGCAACGATACATGCGTGCCTCATTGCCCCTTCTGTCACTGGGAGAGGACACCGCAAGATCGAACCCATCACAAAGCACCTCTTCCCATGGCAAGAAAAATCAATCTAGTTGGCCTAGCTAAAGCAAAGATTCGAAGAAGAAATACGAGGCTATAAGTAATCATGCATATAAGAGATCAAAGAAGAATCAAATAATATTCATGGATAGAAACTGATCATGAACTCAAAATTCATCGGATCCCAACAAACACACCGCAAAAAGTCATTACATCAAATAGATCTCCAAGAGACCATTGTATTGAGAATCAAAATAGAGAAAGGAAGCCATTTAGCTACTGCTTACGGACCCGTAGGTCTATGGTGGACTACTCACGCATCATCGGAGAGGCACCAATGGGGATGATGAACCCCTCAGTGATGGTGTTAGATTGGATCTCGCGGTTCTGGAACTTGCGGCGGCTGGATGTATTTTTCGTCAACTCCTCTAGGGTTTCTGGAATATTTGGGTATTTATAGAGCTCAGAGGCGGTGGAGAAGGTTCCCGAGGCGGCCACAACCCACCAGGGCGCGCCCGGGGCCCCTGGCGCGCCCTGGTGTCTTGTGGGCGGCCTCGGCTCCCTCCTGGTTACTTCTTTGGCCCACTGGCCTTCTTCCGGTCCAAAAAAAATCTCCAAAAAGTTTCGTCGTGATTGGACTCCGTTTGGTACTGATATTCTGCGAAGTAAAAAACAAGCAAAAACAACAACTGGCACTTGGCACTATGTCAATAGGTTAGTCCCAAAAAAAAATATAAAGTTGCTATAAAATGATTGTATATGATGCAACCAGAAGGTTTTGTCGATCCAGAGAATGCTGACAAAGTTTGCAAACTCCAGCGATCCATTTATGGACTGGTGCAAGCATCTCGAAGTTAGAATCTTCGCTTTGATGAGGTGATCAAAGCGTTCGGGTTTATACAAGTTTACGGAGAAGCTTGTATTTACAAGAAAGTGAGTGGGATCTCTATAGCGTTTCTAATATTATATGTCGATGACATATTGCTGATTGGAAACAATATAAAAATGTTGGAAAGCGTGAAGGAATATTTGAACAAGAGTTTTTCAATGAAGGACCTAGGAGAAGCTGCTTTCATATTAGGCATCAAGATCTATAGAGATAGATCGAGACGCTTAATAGGACTTTCACAGAGCACATACCTTGACAAAGTTTTGAAGAAGTTCAAAATGGATCAGTCCAAGAAGGGGTTCTTGCCTGTGTTGCAAGGTGTGAAGTTGAGTAAGACTGCAGAAGATAGAGAGAAGATGAGTGTCGTCCCCTATGCTTCAGCCATAGGCTCTATCATGTATGCAATGCTGTGCACGAGACCCAATGTCAGCCTTGCCATAGGTATGGCCGGGAGGTTTCAAAGTGATCCAGGAGTGGAACACTATACGACGGTAAAAAATATCTTGAAGTACCTGAAAAGGACTAAGGACATGTTTCTCGTTTATGGAGGTGATCAAGAGCTCGTCGTAAAGGGTTACGTCGATGCAACCTTTGACACTGATCCGGATGACTCTAAGTCTCAAATCGGATACGTATTTATTCTTAATGGGGGTGCGGTAAGCTGGTGCAGTTCCAAGCAGAGCGTAGTAGCCGATTCTACATGCGAAGTGGAGTACATCGCTGCCTCGGAGGCGACGAAGGAAGGTGTCTGGATGAAGGAGTTCATGACAGATCTTGGAGTAGTGCCTAGTGCACTAAACCCAATGACTCTGTTCTGTGACAACACTGGTGCCGTTGCTCTAGCCAAGGAACCAAGGTTTCACAAGAGGACCAGACACATAAAGACGTTTCAATTCCATCCGCGATTACATCAAGGAGGATGACATAAATATTTGCAAAGTGCACACGGATCTGAATGTTGCAGATCCGATGACTAAACCTCTTCCAAGGGCTAAACATGATCAACACCAGAACTGTATGGGTGTTAGATTCATTACAATGTAAATCACATAGTGATGTGAGCTAGATTATTGACTCTAGTGCAAGTGGGAGTCTGTTGGAAATATGCCCTAGAAGCAATAATAAAAGTAGTTATTATTATATTTCCTTGTTCATGATAATCATTTATTATCCATGCTATAATTGTATTGATTGGAAACTCAATTGCATGTGTGGATACATAGACAACACTGTGTCCCTAGTATGCCTCTAGTAGACTAGCTCGTTGATCAAAGATGGTCAAGGTTTCCTAGCCATGGACATGAGATGTCATTTGATAACGGGATCACATCATTAGGAGAATGATGTGATGGACAAGACCCAAACTATGAACGTACCATATGATCGTGTCAGTTTATTGCTATTGTTTTCTGCATGTCAAGTATCTGTTCCTATGACCATGAGATCATGCAACTCACTGACACCGGAGGAATACCTTGTGTGTATCAAACGTCACAACGTAACTGGGTGACTATAATGATGCTCTACAGGTATCTCCGAGGGTGTCTATTGAGTGTGCATGGATCAAGACTGGGATTTGTTACTCCGTGTGACGGAGAGGTATCTCAGGGCCCAGTCGGTAATACAACATCACAACAAAGCCTTGCAAGCAATGTGACTAAAGTGTTAGCCACGGGATCTTGTATTATGGAACGAGTAAAGAGACTTGCCGGTAACGAGATTGAACTAGGTATAGAGATACCGACGATCGAATCTCGGGCAAGTAACATACCGAAGAACAAAGGGAACAACATACGGGATTAACTGAATCCTTGACATAGAGGTTCAACCGATAAAGATCTTCGTAGAATATGTAGGAACCAATATGGGCATCCAGGTCCGGCTATTGGTTATTGACCGTAGAGGTGTCTCGGTCATGTCTACATAGTTCTCGAACCCGCAGGGTCTGCACACTTAACGTTCGGTGATGTTTCAGTAGTATTGAGTTACGTATGGTGGTGACCGAAGGTTGTTCGGAGTCTTGGATGAGATCCAGGACGTCACGAGGAGCTCCGAAATGGTCCGGAGGTAAAGATTGATATATAGGAAGTCCCGTTTTGGTCACCGGAAAAGTTTCGGGTATTTCCGGTAATGTACCGGGAGTGCCGGGAGGGTTCCGGGGGTCCATCGGGAGGGGCCACTCACGCCGGGAGGCCACATGGGCCTTAGAAGTGGCGCAACAGCCCTTAGTGGGCTGGGCAAGCCAGTCCCTAAGGGCCCATGCGGCTGGGGTGAGAGGAAAAGGCTAAAAAGCCCAAAGGGGGAAGGGTTTCCAAGTGGGGGAGGAGTCCTACTAGGAGTAGGATTGGAGTCCAACTCCCTCTCCTCCCCACTTCGGCCGACCCTAGGGGAGGATCCCTAGGGCGCCGGCCCCTCCCCTCCCTCCTATATATACTAGAGGGAGAGAGGGCCATAGCACTTCAATCCAAAAAGGCCACGGTGCAGCCCTCTCTCCCGATAGATTAGTTCCTCTAGTTTTTCAGCAGTGTTTAGGCGAAGTCCTGCTGGAATAGTTCCACCACCACCGCCGCCGTGCCATCGCGCTACCGGAGAACTCTTCTACCTCTTCGCTCCCTCTTGCTGGATCAAGAAGGCGGAGATCGTCATCGAGCTGTACGTGTGTTGAACGTGGAGGTGCCGTCCGTTCGGCGCTAGATCGGGACGGATCGTGATTGGATCACGGGACGCTCGGCGATTTGGATCGCGAAGACGTTCGACTACATCAACCGCGTTTCTTAACGCTTCCCGCTTAGTGATCTACAAGGGTATGTAGATCCACTCTCCCTCTCGTAGATGCTCATCACCATGGATAGATCTTGCGTGTGCGTAGGAAATTTTTTGTTTCCCATGCAACGTTCCCCAACAGTGGCATCATGAGCTAGGTCTATGTGTAGATGAGATAACGAGTAGAACACAAAGGAGTTTGTGGGCGTTGATATTCAGATTGCTTCCTCCCTTGGTCCTTTCTTTATTAGGTGGTATTGTGGGATGAAGCGGCCCGGACCAACCTTACTCGTACGCTTACGAGAGACCAGTTCCATCAACTGACATGTAACTTCGTTGCATAAACATGGCTGGTGGGTGTCTGTCTCTCCAACTTTAGTTGGATCGGATTTGACAAAGGCGGTCCTTGAGAAGGTTGAATAGCAATTTTTGTATCACCGTTGTGGTTTTTGCGTAGGTAAGAATAGTTCTTACTAGATACCCGTAGCAGCCACGTAAAACATGCAACAACAATTAGAGGACGTCTAACTTGTTTTTGCAGGGTATGTTGTGATGTGATATGGCCAATTACATGATGAGATATATGTGATGTATGAGATGATCATGTATTGTATAGAATATCACGACTTGCATGTCGATGAGTACGGCAACCGGCAGGAGCCATAGGGTTGTCTTTAATTATTTTTGCCATTTTGCTTTACTTTATCGCTATGAGTTAGCAATAGTCATGGAAGCAACAGTTGCCGCGACAACCTCATGGCGACACGTTGATGGAGATCAAGATGATGGAGATCATGGTGTCATGCCGGTGACGATGGAGATCATGACGGTGCTTTGGAGATGGAGATCAAAAGCACAAGTTCATGGCCATATCATGTCACTTATGATTTGCATGTGATGTTAATCCTTTTATGCATCTTATTTTGCTTAGGACGACGGTAGCATTATAAGGTGATCCCTCACTAAAATTTCAAGATAAAATTGTGTTCTCCCCGAGTGTGCACCGTTGCGAAAGTTCGTCGTTTCGAGACACCACGTGATGATCGGGTGTGATAGACTCTACGTTCGCATACAACGGGTGCAAGCCAGTGTTGCACAAGCGGAACACTTGGGTTAAACTTGACGAGCCTAGCATGTACAGACATGGCCTCGGAACACAAGAGACCGAAAGGTCGAACATGAGTCATATAGTAGATATGATCAACATGAAGATGTCCACCATTGAAACCACCTCAACTCACGTGATGATCGGACTTGAGTTGGTGAATTTGGATCATGTGACACTCGAATGACTAGAGGGATGTCAATTTGAGTGGGAGTTTTTTTAAGTAATATGATTAACTAAACTCATTATCTTGAACAATAGTCTAAGTTGTCTTTGCAAAAATTATGTTGTAGATCAACGGCTCGTGCAGTAGCACCCCTGAATTTTAATGTGTTCCTTGAGAAAGCTAAGTTGAAAGATGATGGAAGTAACTTTGTGGACTGGGCCCATAATCTAAGGAGTATCCTTACGGCTTCCCAAAAGGCTTATGTCCTTGATGCACCTCTTGGTGATCCACCCGCTCCAGTAGAGTCTCCAGACGTTGTGAACGCCTGGCAGGCTCGTTCTGATGATTACGTGGCTTAGAACCGGGACTTCAAAGACGTTTTGAACGTCATGGAGCGTATGATATGTTCCTAGAGTTGAAGTTTATCTTTCAGAAGAATGCCCGGATTGAGAGGTATGAGACCTCCGATAAGTTCTATGCCTGCAAGATGGAGGAGAACGGGTCTGTCAGTGAACACATACTCAAAATGTCTGGGTATTCCACCCGTCTGGCTGAATTGGGGATGCCCCTTCCAGTAGAGGCGATCACTGACAGAGTTCTTCAATCATTGCCACCTAGCTACAAGAGCTTCGTGTTGAACTATAACATGCACGGGATGAACAAGTCAGTCGCCGAGCTGTTTGCGATGTTGAAAGTCGCTGAGTCTGAGATTCAGAAGGAGCATCAAGTGTTGATGGTCAATAAAACCACTAGTTTCAAGAAAAATGGCAAGGGTAAGAAGGGTAACTCCAAGAAGAGTGGCAAAGCAGTTGCTCCTCCCGTGAAGAAACCCAAGGCTGGACCCAAACCAGAAACTGTGTGCTTTCATTGCAAGGGAACTGGACACTGGAAGCGGAACTGCCCCAAGTATTTGGCTGACAAGAAGGCGGCCAACAACAAACAAGGTATATATGATATACATGTTATTGATGTGTACCTTACCAACTCTCGTTGTAGTGCCTGGGTATTTGATACCGGTGCGGTTGCTCACATTTGCAACTCAAAACAGGAACTGCGGAATAGACGGAGGCTGGCAAAGGACGAAGGGACGATGCGCGTGGGAAATGGTTCCAAGGTTGATGTGATCGCCGTCGGCACGCTCGCTCTTCGATTACCATCGGGATTAGTGATGAACCTGAATAATTGTTATTTAGTGCATGCGTTAAGCATGAACATTATATCTGGATCTTGTTTATTGCGAGATGGTTACTCATTTAAATCAGAGAATAATGATTGTTCTATTTATATGAGTAATATCTTTTATGGTCATGCACCCAATGTGAGGGGTTTATTCTTATTGAATCTCGATAGTGATGATACACATGTTCATAACATTGATGCCAAAAGATATAGAATTGATAATGATAATACCACTTTCTTGTGGCACTGCCGTTTAGGTCATATTGGTGTAAAACGCATGAAGAAGCTCCATGCTGATGGACTTTTGGAGTCACTTGATTTTGATTCACTTGACACATGTGAACCATGCCTCATGGGCAAGATTACTAAGACCCCATTCTCTGGAACAATGGAACGGGCAAGTGACTTGTTGGAAATCATATATACTGATGTGTGCGGTCTGATGAGCATTGAGGCGCACGGTGGATATCGTTATTTTCTCACCTTCACTGATGACTTAAGTAGATATGGGTATATTTACTTAATGAAACACAAGTCTGAAACGTTTGAAAATTTCAAGCAATTTCAGAGTGAAGTTGAGAATCATCGTAACAAGAAGATTAAATTCCTACGATCTGATCGAGGAGGATAATATCTGAGTTATGAGTTTGGCGGTCACTTAAGACAGTGTGGAATTGTTTCACAATTGACACCGCCTGGAACACCACAGCGTAATGGTGTGTCTGAACGTCGTAATCGAACCTTATTGGATATGGTGCGATCTATGATGTCTCTTGCCGATTTGCCATTATCGTTTTGGGGTTATGCATTAGAGACAGCTGCATTCACTTTAAATAGGGCACCATCGAAATCCGTTGAGACGACCCCATATGAACTATGGTTTGGCAAGAAGCCAAAGTTGTCGTTTCTTAAAGTTTTGGGATGTGATGCTTATGTCAAAAAGCTTCAGCCTGAAAAGCTGGAACCCAAAGCGGAGAAATGCGTCTTCATAGGATACCCAAAAGAGACAGTTGGGTATACCTTCTATCTCAGATCCGAAGGCAAAGTGTTTGTCGCTAAAAACGGAACATTTCTTGAGAAAGAGTTTCTCTCGAAAGAATTGAGTGGGAGGAAGATAGAACTTGATGAGGTTGTTAAACCTTTACTTCAACCAGAGAGTAGCGCAGCACAGAAAGATGTTTCTGTAGAGCCTACATCGGTTGAATAGAAAGTTAATGATGATGATCATGAAGCTTCGGATCAAGTTGCTATCGAACCTCGTAGGTCGACAAGGACGCGTACTGCTCCTGAGTGGTACGACAACCCTGTCTTAGAGGTCATGTTGTCGGACAACGATGAACCTACAAGCTATGGAGAAGCGATGTTGGGCCCGGATTCCAAGATATGGTTAGAGGCCATGATATCCGAGATGGGATCCATGTATGAAAACAAAATATGGGCTTTGGAAGTATTACCTGAAGGGTGAAAGGCCATTCAGAACAAATGGATCTTTAAGAGGAAGATAGACGCGGACGGTAATGTCACCATCTATAAAGCTCGACTTGTGGCAAATGGTTTTTCACAAGTTCAAGGAGTTGACTACGATGAGACCTTCTCACCCGTAGCGATGCTTAAGTCCGTCAGAATCATGTTAGCAATAGCTGCCTTTTTTGATTATGAAATTTGGCAGATGGATGTCAAACCAGCGTTCCTTAACGGTTTCCTTAAGGAAGAGTTGTATATGATGCAACCAGAAGGTTTTGTCGATCCAGAGAATGCTGACAAAGTTTGCAAACTCCAGCGATCCATTTATGGACTGGTGCAAGCATCTCAGAGTTAGAATATTCGCTTTGATGAGGTGATCAAAGCGTTTGGGTTTATACAAGTTTACAGAGAAGCTTGTATTTACAAGAAAGTGAGTGGGAGCTCTATAGCGTTTCTAATATTATATGTGGATGACATATTGCTGATTGGAAACAATATAAAAATGTTGGAAACTCAATTGCATGTGTGGATACATAGACAACACTGTGTCCCTAGTATGCCTCTAGTAGACTAGCTCGTTGATCAAAGATGGTCAAGGTTTCCTAGCCATGGACATGAGATGTCATTTGATAACGGGATCACATCATTAGGAGAATGATGTGATGGACAAGACCCAAACTATGAACGTAGCATATGATCGTGTCAGTTTATTGCTATTGTTTTCTGCATGTCAAGTATCTGTTCCTATGACCATGAGATCATGCAACTCACTGACACCGGAGGAATACCTTGTGTGTATCAAACGTCACAACGTAACTGGGTGACTATAAAGATGCTCTACATGTATCTCCGAGGGTGTCTATTGAGTGGGCATGGATCAAGACTGGGATTTGTTACTCCGTGTGACGGAGAGGTATCTCAGGGCCCACTCGGTAATACAACATCACAACAAAGCCTTGCAAGCAATGTGACTAAAGTGTTAGCCACGGGATCTTGTATTACGGAACGAGTAAAGAGACTTGCCGGTAATGAGATTGAACTAGGTATAGAGATACCGACGATCGAATCTCGGGAAAGTAACATACCGAAGAACAAAGGGAACAACATACGGGATTAACTGAATCCTTGACATAGAGGTTCAACCGATAAAGATCTTCGTAGAATATGTAGGAACCAATATGGGCATCCAGGTCCCGCTATTGGTTATTGACCGTAGAGGTGTCTCGGTCATGTCTACATAGTTCTCGAACCCGCAGGGTCTGCACACTTAACGTTCGGTGACGTTTCGGTAGTATTGAGTTACGTATGGTGGTGACCGAAGGTTGTTCGGAGTCCCGGATGAGATCTAGGACGTCACGAGGAGCTCCAGAATGGTCCGGAGGTAAAGATTGATATATAGGAAGTCCCGTTTTGGTCACCGGAAAAGTTTCGGGTATTTCCGGTAATGTACCGGGAGTGCCGGGAGGGTTCCGGGGGTCCATCGGGAGGGGCCACTCACGCCGGGAGGCCACATGGGCCTTAGGAGTGGCGCACCAGCCCTTAGTGGGCCGGGCAAGCCAGCCCCTAAGAGCCCATGCGGCTGGGGTGAGAGGAAAAGTCCAAAAAGCCCAAAGGGGGAAGGGTTTCCAAGTGGGGGAGGAGTCCTACTAGGAGTAGGATTGGAGGCCAACTCCCTCTCCTCCCCACTTCGGCCGACCCTAGGGGAGGACCCTAGGGCGCCGGCCCCTCCCCTCCCTCCTATATATACTAGAGGGAGAGAGGGCCATAGCACTTCAACCCAAAAAGGCCACGGTGCAGCCCTCTCTCCCGATAGATTAGTTCCTCTAGTTTTTCAGCAGTGTTTAGGCGAAGCCCTGCTGGAATAGTTCCACCACCGCCGCCGCCGCGCCGTCGCGCTGCCGGAGAACTCTTCTACCTCTCCACTCCCTCTTTCTGGATCAAGAAAGCGGAGATCGTCATCGAGCTGTACGTGTGCTGAACGCGGAGGTGCCGTCCGTTCGACGCTAGATCGGTACGGATCGTGATTGGATCGCGGGACGCTCGGCGATTTGGATCGTGAAGACGTTCGATTACATCAACCATGTTTCTTAACGCTTCCTGCTTAGCGATCTACAAGGGTATGTAGATCCACTCTCCCTCTCGTAGATGCTCATCACCATTGATAGATCTTGCGTGTGCGTAGGAAAATTTTTGTTTCCCATGCAACGTTCCCCAATAGTGGCAGCATCCCCAAGCTTAATTCCTACTCGTCCTTGAGTAGGTAAATGATAAAACAGAATTTTTGATGTGGAATGCTGCCTAACATGTTCATCACATATTCTTTTCTTTTGTAGCATGGACATTTGGACTTTTTAGATGGTTCAAAGCAATAGTCTAGTTTTGACATAAGGACTTTAATACTCAAGCATGCCAACAAGCAACCATGTCTTTCAAAATATCAACACTAAAGAAAGTTATCCCTAGCCCATCATGCTCAATCATTGATCCATTCATGAAACACACTCTAATATTAACTACACCCAATGCACAAGTATGATCGTAGTGCCCCCTAGTTGGTGCTTTATAAGAGAAGATGGAGACTCAAATAAAAATAAAAAATTGCATAAAGTAAATAGATAGGCCCTTCGCGGAGGGAAGTAGGGATTTGTAGAGGTGCCAGAGCTCAAAGTTTAAATTGAAAGAGAAAAATATTTTGGGTGGCATGCCTTTCCTGTCAACGAAGACGACAAAGTAGTTCTCAATACTTTCCATGCTAGATACATCATAGGCGGTTCCCAAACATAAAGTAAAGTTTATTCCTTTTTCCACCATTCTTTCACAATCCATGGCTAGCCATATCCACGGTTGCCTTCCATACCAACACTTTCCAAGGAATTTATTATTTGACAACATAAAGTTAATTTCTTTTTCATTTCGAGACTGGGCATCCCTATTACCGCTGACGTGGCTTGAGACTGCGTCGGTATTTCCCCAAAGAGGAAGGGATGATGCAGCACAGTGACGGTAAGTATTTCCCTCAGTTATGAAACCAAGTTATCGAACCAGTAGGAGGATCACCACCACCCAATAAGCAGCACCTGGACACAAACAACACATACTTGTAACCCGACGCGAAAGAGAGGTTGTCAATCTCTCTACGGTAATAAGATAGATTAGGTAGTGATAGATAGGAGAGATAGATCTCTCGAGAACACAAAATAAAAATGGAAAATAAAATATGCAGCAATATGTTTTTGGGTTTTTGGTTTTGTAGATTTGAAAACAAAGATGCAAAAAGATAGATCTGAAAGCAATATGTTGGAAAAGTAGACCCGGGGGCAGTAGGGTTCACTAGTGGCTTCTCTCATGAGTATAGCGCACGGTGGGTGAACAAATTACTGTTGGGCAATTGATAGAAAATCGAATAGTCATGACGATATCCAAGGCGATGATCATTATATAGGCATCACGTCCAAGATAGGTAGACCGACTCCTGCCTGCAACTACCTCTATTACTCCACACATCGACCGCTATCCAACATGCATCCACTGTATTAAGTTCATGGAAAAATGGAGTAATGCAATAAGAACGATGACATGATGTAGACAAGATCTATTCATGTAGGAATAGACCCCATCTTGTTATCCTTAATAGCAACGATACATGCGTGTCTTGCTGCCCCTTCTGTCACTGGGAAAGAACACCGCATGATCAAACCCAACACAAAGCACCTCTTCCCATGGCAAGAAAAATCGATCTAGTTGGCCTAACTAAACCAAAGATTCGAAGAAGAAATACGATGCTATAAGCAATCATGCATATAAGAGATCAAAGAAGACTCAAATAATATTCATAGATAGAAACTGATCATGAACTCAAAATTCATCGGATCCCAACAAACACACCGCAAAAGTTTACATCAAATAGATCTCCAAGAGACCATTGTATTGAGAATAATAAGAGAGAGAGAGAGAGAGAGAGAGAGAGAGAGAGAGAAAGCCATCTAGCTACAGCCTACGGACCCGTAGGTCTATGGTGGACTACTCACGCATCATCGGAGAGGCACCTATGATGAAGATGAACCCCTCCGTGATGGTGTTTAGATTGGATCTCGAGGTTCTGGAACTTGCGGTGGCTGGAATTGTGTTTCGTCGACTCCCCTAGGGTTTTGGGCATATTTGGGAATTTATAGGCATCAGAGGCGGTGCAGAGGGGCCCCGTGGAGGGCACAACCCATCAGGGCGCGCTGGGGGCCCCCTGGGGCGCCCTGGTGGGTTATGCTCTCCACAGCCCACCTTCCTGGATCTTCTTTGGCCCACTGGGTGTCTTCTGGTCCAGAAAAAATCTCCAAAAAGTTTCGTCACGATTGGACTCCGTTTGGTATTGATATTCTACGAAGTAAAAAACAAGCAAAAACAACAACTGGCACTTTGGCACTATGTCAATAGGTTAGTCCCAAAAAATGATATAAAGTTGTTATAAAATGATTGTAAAACATCCAAGAATGATAATATAACAGCATGGAACAAGCAAAAATTATAGATACGTTGGAGACGTATCAGCATCCCCAAGCTTAATACCTACTCGTCCTCGAGTAGGTAAATGATAAAAACATAATTTTTGATGTGGAATGCTGCCTAACATGTTCATCACATTCTTTTCTTTTATATAGCATGGACATTTGGACTTGTAAATGATTCAAAGCAATAGTCTAGTTTTAACATAATGACTTCAATACTCAAGCATGTCAACAAGCAACCATGTCTTTCAAAATATCAACACTAAAGAAAGTTATCCCTAGCCCATCATGCTCAATCATTGATCCATTCATGAAACACACTCAGATATTAACTATGCCCAATGCTCAAGTACGATCATAGTGCCCCCTAGTTGGTGCTCATAAGAGAGGATGGTGAATCAAAGCAAAAAAATAAAAATTGCATAAAGTAAATAGATAGGCCCTTCGCAGAGGGAAGTAGGGATTTGTAGAGGTGCCAGAGCTCAAAGTTTTAAATTGAGAGAGAAAAAATATTTTGGGTGGCATGCTTTTCCTGTCAATGAAAATGACAAAGTAGCTCACAATACTTTCCATGCTAGATATATCATAGGCGGTTCCCAAACAGAAAATAAAGTTTATTCCTTTTTCCACCAAACTTTCACTTTCCATGGCGGGCCGTATCCACGGTTGCCTTCCATACCAACACTTTCCAAGGAATTTATTATTTGACAACATAAAGTAATTTTTTTCTTTTTCATTTCGGGAATGGGCATCCCTATTACCGCCGCACTCTCGTGCAATGACAAGTGAATAAACACTCATTTTGAGAATAACACATCTAGCATGGAAAAATATTGGACACTCCCCACCGTTTCATGAGCGGTACGAGCACACCAAAGAGAAACTTTATTTTGAAAATTTAGAGATGGCACATATAAATTTGCTTGGAACGGCATGGAAATACCGCATATAGGTAGGTATGGTGGATTCATAAGGCAAAACTTGGTTTAAGGATTTTGGATGCACAAGTAGTATTTCTACTTAGTACAAATGGAGGCTAGCAAATAGATTGGGAAGCAACCAAACCAAGAAACAAAAATTCATATAAGTGAGCATTGAACATAACTAACACCGAATAATGCACCACAAGTAGGATGTAACTTCATTGCATAACTATTGACTTTCATGCATGCATAGGGAATCACAAACCTTAACACCAATATTCCTACTAAGCATAATTACTCACTAACATGACTCACATATTACTATCATCATGTTTCAAAACTATTACAAAGAATCAAGTTTAATTTGTCCAATGATCTTCATGAAAGTTTTTATTATATCCTCCTTGGATATCTATCACTTTGGGACTAGTTTCATATATTGCCATTGCTTTTTGGCAAGCTCAAACAAATTTAAGTGAAGCACATGAGCAAAAAGATTTCATCTCTCAAAAAGGTATAAGTGAAGCATGAGAGGATTTCTTCAAAATTTACCTACTCTCAAATTAATCTAAGTGAAGCATGAGAGTATTTCTACAAAAAAAATCCAAGCACACCGTGCTCAAAAAGATATAAGTGAAGCACTAGAGCAATTCTATAGCTCAAAAAGTTTAAGTGAAGCACATAGAGCAATTCTAACAAATCATAACATGATTATGGCCCTCTCAAAAAGGTGTGTCCAGCAAGGATACAAAGGAAAAACTAACAACCAAAGCAAGCAAAGATACAAGACGCTCCAAGCAAAACTCATGCTATGTGACGAATAAAAATATAGCTCCAAGTAAAATACCGATGGTCGTTAGAAGAAAGAGGGGATGCCACTCAGGGGCATCCCCAAGCTTAGTTGCTTGTTTCTCTTTGGATATATCTTTGGGGTGCGGTAGCATCCCCAAGCTTAGGCTTTTATCACTCCTTATTCCTTCATCCATCGTGATCTCACCCAAAACTTGAAAATGTCAATCACACAAAACTCAACAAAATCTTCGTGAGATCCGTTAGTATAATAAAGCAAATCACTACTTTAAGTACTGCTGCAAACCCATTAAAATTTTATTATTTCATTATACCTACTGTATTTTAACTTTACCATGGCTTATACCCCCCAATACAAACCATAGATTCATCAAAACAAGCAGACAATGCAACGAAGACAGAATCTGTCTTAAACAGAACAGTCTGTAGTAATCTGTACTCTACCCATACTTCTGTAACTCTAAAAATTCTGAAAAATTAGGAAAACGTAAGGAATTTGTATGGAAACACTGTTTTAAAATTTCAGATCAAGATCACGTTCCAACAAAAAATGAAAATTCATATACTGGACGCAAAGTTTCTGTTTCAGATTCAGCATGGCTTGTACTCATCCTATGAATCATCCTAAAGGCTTTACTTGGCACAAACACTAAATAAACCATAAAAACACAATAATAACAGAGGCATAATTGTTTCAACACTCAAAAACAGAAAGGAAAAAGTAAAAAATTATTTATTCATTGGGTTGCCTCCCAACAAGCGCTATCGTTTTACGCCCCTAGCTAGGCATAACACATAGATTCAAGTATTGTCATCTTTGGTTTTGGATCCATAGGATGCCCTCATGATTGATTCATATGGTGGCTTAATTCTTGTTCTAGGGAAGTGTTCCATACCCTTTCTCAAGGGAAATTGAAAACGAATATTGCCTTCTTTCATATCAATCACGACACCTATAGTGCGTAAAAACGGTCTACCAAGTATAATGGGACAAGACGGATTGCAATCAATATCAAGCACAATAAAATCGATGGGCACATAATTCCTATTTTCAAGAATAAGAACATCATTAATTCTTTCCAAAGGCTTTTTAATAGTAGAATCCGCCAAGTGCAAATTAAGAGAACATTCTTCAATATTGGTGAGACCAAGCACATCACATAGAGATTTCGGAATCGTGGAAACACTAGCACCCAAATCACACAAAGCAAAGCATTCATAATTTTTAATCTTGACCTTAATGGTAGGTTCCCACTCATCATGTAATTTTCTAGGAATAGAAATCTCCAACTCCAACTTTTCTTCAAAAGATTTCATCATGGCATCAACGATATGTTTAGTAAAAGCTTTATTTTGTTCATAAGCATGGAGTGAATTCAACATAGATTGCAACAAAGAAATACATTCAATCAAATAGCAACTATCATAATTAAAGTCTTTGCAATCCAAGATAGTGGGCACATCACTAGTTAAAGTTTTGACCTCTTCAAACCCACTTTTAGCAAAATTTTCATCAAGATTTTCACCCTCCAAATTATTGGGACGCCTTCTAGCTAAAGTTGACTCTACTTCAGTTCCTTCATTATCAATATTAATATTACTAAACAAGGAATCAATAGAAGAAACACCAATCACTTTAAGATCTTCATCTTTTTTATGAAGGCAGTCACTAGAAAACGATTTTTCTAAGATTTCTCTTTTAGCTCTAAGCATAGCGGTTCTTTTCTTACTTTCATCCATAGAGACATATAAAGCTTTAATAGATTCATCAATATTAGGCACAAAAGCTTTCAACTTGAGATTTTCAACATCATGAGAAATTCTATCCATGCTTCTACACATATCATCAATCTTATTCAAGTTTTCTTCTACCGTAGTATTGAAAGCCTTTTGCGCATTGATACATTCTTTAATATTACTCTCAAGATCAGAGGTGTTCTTATTATTATTGTAAGAAGAATTACCATAGGAATTACCATAATTATTAGAGGAATTTCCAGGAAAAGGTCTAGGATTAAAATTGCCTCTATAAGCATTGTTATTGAAATTGTTTCGCGAGACAAAATTCACATCTACGGAATCACTATTTTGCTCAATCAAGGTAGACAAAGGCACATCATTAAGATCAATAGGTGCATTTTTACTAGCAACCAATTTCATCAAAGCATCAACCTTATCACTCAAAGTACTAATTTCCTCTACCGAATTAACTTTTTTACTAGTAGGTGCTCTTTCGGTATGCCATTGAGAATAATTAGCCATGATATTATCTAGCAATTTAGTGGCTTCACCCAAAGTAATCTCCATAAAAGTACCACCCGCGACGGAATCTAAAAGATTTCTAGAGACAAAATTCAATCCCGCATAAATTTTTTGTATGATCATCCAAAGATTTAAACCATGAGTAGGACAGTTTCTTAGCATCAACTTCATTCTTTCCCAAGATTGTGCAACATGTTCATGCTCAAGTTGCTTAAAATTCATGATTTGTGTCCTAAGAGAAATAATTTTCGCAGGCGGAAAATACTTAGTAATAAAAGCATCCTTGCACTTATTCCAAGAATCGATATTATTACATGGCAAAGAAGAAAAGCAAATTTTTGCACGATCTCGCAAGGAGAAAGGAAATAGTTTCAACTTAACAATATCATTGTCCACATATTTTTTATTTTGCATATCACACAATTCTACGAACGTGTTTAGATGGGATGCGGCATCCTCGTTAGGATTACCGGCAAATTGATCTTTCATGACAAGATTCAACAAAGCGGCATTAATATCACAAGACTCCGCACTACTGGCGGGAGGAGCAATAGGCGTACTAATAAAATCATTGTTATTAGTATTGGAAAAATCACACAACTTGGTGTTCTCTTGAGTCATCGTGACTACGCAAACAAGATTGCAAGCAAGGAAGAGATCCGGCAAGAAAAATGGCCAACAAAAAAGAGGGCAAATAAAACGGCAAATTGGTGAAGTGGGGGAGAGGAAAACGAGAGGCAAATGGCAAATAATGTAATTGCAAGGAGATGAGATTTGTGATTAGGAACCTGGTAGATGATGGTGGAGTCCCCTCGTAGAAGAGACCGCTTCCTCCCCGGCAACGGCGCCAGAAAACTCCTTTGACGTGGCTTGAGACTGCGTCGGTATTTCCCCAAAGAGGAAGGGATGATGCAGCACAGCGACGGTAAGTATTTCCCTCAGTTATGAAACCAAGGTTATCGAACCATTAGGAGGATCACCACCACCCAATAAGCAGCACCTGCACACAAACAACAAATACTTGCAACCCGACGCGAAAGAGAGGTTGTCAATCTCTCTACGGTAATAAGATAGATTAGGTAGTGATAGATAGGAGAGATAGATCTCTCGAGAACACAAAATAAAAAGGGCAAATAAAATATGCAGCAATATGTTTTTGGGTTTTTGGTTTTGTAGATCTGAAAACAAAGATGCAAAAAGATAGATCTGAAAGCAATATGTTGGAAAAGTAGACCCGGGGGCCGTAGGGTTCACTAGTGGCTTCTCTCATGAGTATAGCGCATGGTGGGTGAACAAATTACTGTTGGGCAATTGATAGAAAATCGAATAGTCATGACGATATCCAAGGCGATGATCATTATATAGGCATCACGTCCAAGATAGGTAGACCGACTCCTGCCTGCATCTACCTCTATTACTCCACACATCGACCGCTATCCAGCATGCATCTACTGTATTAAGTTCATGGAAAAACGGAGTAATGCAATAAGAACGATGACATGATGTAGACAATATCCATTCATGTAGAAATAGACCCCATCTTGTTATCCTTAATAGCAACGATACATGCGTGTCTTGCTGCCCCTTCTGTCACTGGGAAAGAACACCGCAAGATCGAACCCATCACAAAGCACCTCTTCCCATGGCAAGAAAAATCGATCTAGTTGGCCTAACTAAACCAAAGATTCGAAGAAGAAATACGATGCTATAAGCAATCATGCATATAAGAGATCAAAGAAGACTCAAATAATATTCATGGATAGAAACTGATCATGAACTCAAAATTCATCGGATCCCAACAAACACACCGCAAAAGTTTACATCAAATAGATCTCCAAGAGACCATTGTATTGAGAATCATAAGAGAGAGAGAGAGAGAGAGTGAGAGAGAGAGAGAGAGAAAGCCATCTAGCTACTGCCTATGGACCCGTAGGTCTATGGTGGACTACTCACGCATCATCGGAGAGGCACCTATGAGGAAGATGAACCCCTCCGTGATGGTGTTTAGATTGGATTTCGAGGTTCTGGAACTTGCGGCGGCTGGAATTGTGTTTCGTCGACTCCCCTAGGGTTTTGGGAATATTTGGGAATTTATAGGCATCAGTGGCGGTGCAGAGGGGCCCCGTGGAGGGCACAACCCATCAGGGCGCGCCGGGGGCCCCCTGGCGCGTCCTGGTGGGTTGTGCTCTCCACAGCCCACCTTCCTGGCTCTTCTTTGGCCCACTGGGTGTCTTCTGGTCCAGAAAAAATCTCCAAAAAATTTCGTCGCGATTGGACTCCGTTTGGTACTGATATTCTGCGAAGTAAAAAACAAGCAAAAACAACAACTGGCACTTTGGCACTATGTCAATAGGTTAGTCCCAAAAAATGATATAACGTTGTTATAAAATGATTGTAAAACATCCAAGAATGATAATATAACAGCATGGAACAAGCAAAAATTATAGATACGTTGGAGACGTATCGTACTCTCGTGCAATGACAAGTGAATAAACACTCATCTTGAGAATAACACATCTAGCATGGAAAAATATTGGACACCCCCTACCGTTTCATGAGCGGTACGAGCACAAAAAAAGGAAATTTATTTTGAAAATTAGAGATGGCACATACAAATTTGCGTAGAACGGCATGGAAATACCGCATATAGGTAGGTATGGTGGACTCATAAGGCAAAACTGGGTTTAAGGATTTTGGATGCACAAGTAGTATTTCTACTTAGTACAAGTGGAGGCTAGCAAATAAATTGAGAAGCAACCAACCAAGAAACGAAAATTCACATAAACGGGCATTGAGCATAACTAACACCGAATAATGCACCATAAGTAGGATGTAATTTCATTGCACAACTATTGACTTTCGTGCTTGCATAGGGAATCACAAACATTAACACCAATATTCTTACTAAAGCATAATTACTCACCAACATGACTCACATATCACTATCATCTTGTCTCAAAACTATTACAAGGAATCAAGTTTAATTTGTCCAATTTATGAAAGTGGGTTTTGAAGAGTGTCAACTTTAGATAATTATTATCCCACTATTTTGGAGGTTGTTGAATTTTATTATAATGATAAATGTGGATTTGGAGAGGTCATGACTTTATTTAGTAATGATTCCACTATTTCGGAAGAGGTTTCACTTGACTATGATGAGAACAAAGTTGCTACTTATGATGATTATTGTGATGATACTTATGTTATAAAAAGTAGTGATAATTATTGTCATAATTTTGAATATCCTTTTACTGAACATTACTCTTTTAATGAGGAAACAATTTATAGTATTCGAGTTTCACTTGATGATCCCACTATTATGAATGAGAAGAAATATGCTTATGTGGAGAGTAATAAATTTTCTATGCTTGTAGATCATGAAAAGAATGCCTTATGTGATGGTTATATTTTGAAATTCCTTCATGATGCTACTGAAAATTATTATGAGGGAGGAACATATGCTTGTAGGAATTGCAATAATATCAAGTTTCCTCCCTATGTGTTCAAAGTTTTGAAGTTATGCTTGTTTTGCCTTCCTATGCTAGTTGATTCTTGCTCCCAAAAATTATTTGCTCACAAAATCCCTATGCATAGGAAGTGGGTTAGACTTAAATGTGCTTGTCATGAGATTCATGATGCTCTCTTGCATGTTTCAATTACTATCCTATACGAGCATCATTGAAATCATCATGCCTAGCTAAAAGGCTTTAAAGAAAAGCGCTTGTTGGGAGACAACCCAACATTTATACTTTCTGTTTTGATGTGTTCACATGATTAAGCTACTGTAGTAATCATGTTTTGTGTCTTTTATTTCAATAAAGTGCCAAGTAAAGCCTTTGGGATGACTCACAAGATGAGTAGAATTGATGCTGAACCAAAACAGAAACTTTTGACTCCAGTACAGGAATTTTCATTTTGTAATGGGCGTGATAATGATCTGAAATTTTTACACAGTCTTCATATACAAATTCTTCAGGTTTTCCTATTTTTTCAGAATTTTTATAGACAGGTAAGTATGGCTATACTACAAATCTTCACAGACTGTTCTGTTTTTGACAGATTCTGTTTTGCATGCATAGTTTGCTTGTTTTAGTGTTTCCATAGCTTATATTTAGTGTTATAAATTATGGGAATGATAGAATATAGTAGGTATCATGTGGGAACAATTATGAATCTTGTCTTGACAGTACCTAAGTGAACGATTTATCTTTATTACACTAACCCTTCTCACGAAGTTCCGTTAAGTTTTGTGTGATTGAAGTTTTCAAGTTTTGGGTGAGACACCGATATGAGGAGAATAAGGAGTAACAAGAACCTAAGCTTGGGGATTCCCATGGCACCCCCAATGTAATATCCAAGGAAGACTCAAGCGCCTAAGCTTGGGGATGCCCCGGAAGGCATCCCCTCTTTCGTCTTCAACATTATCGGTATATCTTACTTAGAGCTATATTTTTATTCGTTACATAATATGTGCTTTGCTTGGATCGTCATTATATTTTTTTATTTTCTGTTAGGTGTTATTTATAATCTTGCTTTTCAATAAAAAGTTTCAAGAATTGTCTTAGGATGCTTGCATTGCATGTTTTGATGTGTGCTGTGTAAAAACAGAAACTTTTTCTGTAGTGTTTGAATTTTCATATTTTACTGGAACGTGGAAAGTTTCTGAAATTTTTACACAGTGTTGTCATATAAATTATTTAGGATGTCCTAAATTTTCATATTTTTTTGAGTTACGGAACTACACTTTTTTCATAAATTGCTACAGACTGTTCTGTTTGGACAGATTGCTGTCATAGTTTTGTTATCTGCTTATCCTATAGTTTCCATAGCCTATATTGGTAGATATAAGTTGTGGAAACGATAGTAAACAGTAGATGATGTTTGAAATTTTTTGTGCAACTTGTCTTGTCAGTACATGAAGTGTTGATTTATTCTTATGTGTACTAACCTATCTCACGAGTTCTTTTCGAGTTTTGTATGGATGAAGTTTTTGAGAATAGGTGAAACCATGACATGAGAGGATTGAACAAGATACAAAAGCTCAAGCTTGGGGATGCTCAAGGCACCCCAAGTAAATATTTCAAGAAGTCTCAAGCATCTAAGCTTGGGGATGCTACGCATCCCATCTTTCTTCATCATTATCGGTTAGCCTATGTTGAGCCTAAATTTTTATTCGTTCACATGATGCGTGCTATTCTTGGAGTGCTATTTTTATTTAGTTTGCTCTTTGAATAAAAAAACTCAGATCTGAAAATATTTATTGAGAGAGAGCCCTCACATAGCTACTTGATTGTTTACCTACTCATTAATCTTCACTTATATCTATTGAGTGTAGCTTGTCATTTACTCTTGTGCTTCACTTAAATTTGGTTGAGCTTGTCAAAAAGCAATGGCAATACATGAAACTAGTCCCAAAGTGATAGATATCCAAGGAGGATATTATAAAAACTTTCATGAAGATCATTGGACAAATTAAACTTGATTCCTTGTAATAGTTTTGAGACATGATGATAGTAATATGTGAGTAATGTTAGTGAGTAATTATGATTTAGTAGGAATATTGGTGTTAAGGTTTGTGATTCCCTATGCAAGTACGGAAGTCAATAGTTATGCAATGAAATTACATCCTACTTATGGTGCATTATTCGGTGTTAGTTATGCTCAATGCTCGCTTATGTGAATTTTTGTTTCTTGGTTGGTTGCTTCTCAATCTATTTGCTAGCCTCCACTTGTACTAAGTAGAAATACTACTTGTGCATCCAAAATCCTTAAACCAAGTTTTGCCTTATGAGTCCACCATACCTACCCATATGCGGTATTTCCATGCCGTTCCAAGCAAATTTGTATGTGTCATCTCTAAATTTTCAAAATAAAATTTCTCTTTTGTGTGCTCGTACCGCTCATGAAACGGTGGGGAGTGTCCAATATTTTTCCATGTTAGATGTGTTATTCTCAAGATGAGTGTTTATTCACTTGTCATTGCACGAGAGTGCGGCGGTAATAGGGATGCCCATTCCCGAAATGAAAAACAAAAAAAAAATTACTTTATGTTGTCAAATAATAAATTCCTTGGAAAGTGTTGGTATGGAAGGCAACCGTGGATACGGCCCGCCATGGAATGTGAAAGTTTGGTGGAAAAAGGAATAAACTTTATTTTCTGTTTGGGAACCGCCTATGATATATCTAGCATGGAAAGTATTGTGAACTACTTTGTCGTTTTCGTTGACAGGAAAAGCATGCCACCCAAAATATTTTTCTCTATCAATTTAAAACTTTGAGCTTTGGCACCTCTACAAATCCCTACTCCCCTCTGCGAAGGGCCTATCTATTTACTTTATGCAATTTTTATTTTTGCTTTGAGTCTCCATCTTCTCTTATAAGCACCAACTAGGCGGCACTATGATCGTACTTGAGCATTGGGCATAGTTAATATTTGAGTATGTTTCATGAATGGATCAATGATTGAGCATGATGGGCTAGGGATAACTTTCTTTAGTGTTGATATTTTGAAAGACATGGTTGCTTGTTGACATGCTTGAGTATTGAAGTCATTATGTTAAAACTAGACTATTGCTTTGAATCATTTACAAGTCCAAATGTCTATGCTATACAAAAGAAAAGAATGTGATGAACATGTTAGGCAGCATTCCACATCAAAAATTCTGTTTTTATCATTTACCTACTCGAGGACGAGTAGGAATTAAGCTTGGGGATGCTGATACGTCTCCAACGTATCTATAATTTTTGCTTGTTCCATGCTATTATATTATCATTCTTGGATGTTTTACAATCATTTTATAACAACTTTATATCATTTTTTGGGACTAACCTATTGACATAGTGCCAAAGTGCCAGTTGCTGTTTTTGCTTGTTTTTTACTTCGCAGAAAATCAATACCAAACGGAGTCCAATCGCGACGAAACTTTTTGGAGATTTTTTTGGACCAGAAGACACCCAGTGGGCCAACGAAGTGCCGGAGAGGCGGGCCGTGGAGACCACAACCCACCAAGGCGCGCCAGGGGGGCCCCGACGCGCCCTGATGGGTTGTGCCCTCCTCGGGGCCCCTCTCCACCGCCTCTGATGCCTATAAATTCCCAAATATTCAGAAACCATAAAAAATAACCCTAGACTCTCCGCTCCGCCGCCGCAACTCTCTGTATCGACGAAAAACCAATCTGGAGACGTTCCAGTACCCTGCCGGAGAGGGGAATCCATCTCCGGTGGCCATCTTCATCATCCCGACGGAGGCCATGACGAGGAGGGAGTAGTCCACCCTCGGGGCTGAGGGTATGTATCAGTATCTATGTGTTCAATCTCTCTCTCTCTCTCTCTCGTGTTCTTGAGATGTCACGATCTTGATGTATCACAGGCTTTGTTAATATAGTCGGATCATATGATGTGTTTCCCTCTCTATCTAGTTGTGATGAATTGAGTTTTCCCTTTGAGATTTCTTTACCGGATTGAATACTTTTATGGATTTGAGAACACTTGATATATGTCTTGTATGCGGATACCCGTGGTGACAATGGGGTGTTCTATTGATTCACTTGATATATGTTTTGGTACTCAACTTGCGGATTCCTGCGGTGACATTGGGGTAATCTATGCATAGGGGTTGATACACGTTCTTGTCCTACTTTCTCCAATAGAAATCTTGGGGCACTCTTTGAGGTTCTTCGTGTGGATTGAGTATTATGAATCTGAAATCGTTTGATGCGTATCGTATAATTAACTCATGGATACTTGTGGTGACATTGGAGTATGTAGGTGACATTAGAGTTGGTTGATGCGTATCATATGGTGTTATTCTAGTACGAACTCTTAGATAGATCGAATGGAAAGGATAACTTGATGTTATGTTAGTACGAACTCTTGAATAGATCGATCGGAAATGATAACTTTAAGGTGGTTCCGTACCCTACAAACAATTTCTTCTTATGTTCTCCGCTAGATAAGAACTTTGGAGTGATTCTTCGTTGCACGTTGAGGGATGGTTATGTGATCCAATTATATTAGCATTGTTGAGAGATTGCACTAGCCAAAGTACGGACCCTAGGCCTTGTTTTCAAGCATTGCAATACCGTTTGTGCTCACTTTTGTTACTTGCTACCTTGCTTTTTTTATATTTTCAGATTACAAAAACCTATATCTACCATCCATATTGCACTTGTATCACCATCTCTTCGCCGAACTAGTGCACCTACACAATTTGCCATTGTATTGGGTGTGTTGCGGACACAAGAGATTTCTTGTATTTTATTGCAGGGTTGTTTGAGAGAGACCATCTTCATCCTACACCTCCCACGGATTGATAAACCTTAGGTCATCCACTTGAGGGAAAATTGCTACTGTCCTACAAAACTCTGCGCTTGGAGGCCCAACAAAGTCTACAAGAATAAAGTTGCGTAGTAGACATCAGTTACTAACTCTCAAATTAATCTAAGTGAAGCATGAGAGTATTTGTTCAAAATTTCAAAGCACACCGTGCTCAAAAAGATATAAGTGAAGCACTAGAGCAATTCCATAGCTCAAAAAATTTAAGTGAAGCATATAGAGCAATTCTAACAAATCATAGCATAATTTTGGCTCTCTCAAATAGGTGTGTCCGGCAAGGATACTAGTGACAAACTAAAAGCAAAGCAAGCAAATACTCAAATAATACAAGACGCTCCAAGCAAAACTCATGATATGTGACGAATAAAAATATAGCTCCAAGTAAAATACCGATAGTCGTTAGAAGAAACAGGGGATGCCACTCGAGGCATCCCCAAGCTTAGGCTCTTCTCACTCCTTATTCCTTCATCCATCGTGATCTCATCCAAAACTTGAAAACTTCAATCACACAAAACTCAACAAAACCTTCGTGAGATCCGTTAGTATAATAAAGCAAATCGCCACTTTAAGTACTATTGCAAACCCATTAAAATTTTATTATTGCATTATACCTACTGTATTTTAACTTTACCATGGCTTATACCCTTCAATAGAAACCATAGATTCATCAAAACAAGCACACAATGCAACGAAAACAGAATCTGTCTCAAACAGAACAGTCTGTAGTAATATGTATTCTAACCATACTTATGTAACTCTAAAAATTCTAAAAATTTAGGAAAGCGTAAAGAATTTGTATAGAAACACTGTGTTAAAATTTCAGCTCATTATCACGCTCCAGTAAAAAATGAAAATTCGCGCACTGGAGTCAAAGTTTCTGTTTCAGATTCAGCATTGTTTCTACTCATCTTATGAATCATCCTAAAGGCTTTACTTGGCACAAACACTAAATAAAACATAAAAACACAATCATAACAGAGGCATAATTTTGTCAACACTCAAAAACAGAAGTAAAAAGATAAAAATAAATTTATTCATTGGGTTGCCTCCCAAGAAGCGTTATCGTTTTACGCCCCTAGCTTGGCATAGAGCGTAGATTCAAGTATTGTCATCTTTAGTTTTCAACTCCTCAATCACACAACTAGATTTATTAAAGAATTTAGCATGCACACTCTCAATGACAACACTTCTAGGAATAAGACCAAAAAATTCATTCTTGTAAATAGGGTCTTTTACTATTTCTACAAAATTGGGATGAATACTAATCATTTTAAGATCTCCTTTGTGGCTACTAGATGTAGCACCTTTGTTCTTAGTGACTTGTGTGGTCTTGCAAATTTTTACGGGAGTTTTTTCATTAGTCTTAATAGAAGAAAAGGCCGAACTCAAGTTACTAAAAATTTCTTCCAACTTATCAATCCGGTAGGGACTCTCTTCTATTCTTCCGTTAACTACGGTTTCCTTTTCCTTCAATAATTTAAAGGCATCTCCCGCTTTTGACCCAATTTTATTAGCAAGATTATGCTTTTTCTTATCCAAATTTTCTATATGTTCTTTGGTAATCATCTTATTTTCAATAGCATCTAGCCTTTCCATGACATGTTCGAGAGTTAGAGTTGTTTCATTAATCATGAGAGATGGTGAACCCACTAAACTTCCCATAGCATTAAAAGCGTCCAAAGATGGACACATCAAGAAATTCCCACCGGTAATCGTATCAAGGACGAACCTATACCAAGTGGTGAATCCTACATAAAAACTGCGAAGAAGAACAACGGTAGATTGCTTATGAATAGATCTATTATGAGCATTGCAAATCCTATACCAAGCATCTTTTAGGTTCTCCCCTCCCCTTTGCTTAAAATTAAGAACTTCATTCTCGGGAGTACATGCAATAGAGCAAGGACTAGCCATGACGACAAGGTAGGCAAACAAGAGATCTCACGAGAAAAAGGCAGACGAAAAAGGGGGGGAATAAAATGACAAATTTGGTGAAGTGGGGGAGAGGAAAACGAGAGGCAAATGGCAAATAATGTAATTGCAAGGAGATGAGATTTGTGATTAGGAACCTAATAGATGTTGATGACGTCTCCTCGGCGCCAGAGATTGGCACATTGAAGAGTCTGCTTCCTCCCCGGCAATGGCGCCAGAAATTCCTTTGACGTGGCTTGAGACTTCGTCGGTATTTCCCCAAAGAGGAAGGGATGATGCAGCACAGCGACGGTAAGTATTTCCCTCAGTTATGAAACCAAGGTATCGAACCAGTAGGAGGATCACGAAACACTATGTAAACAGCACCTGCACACAAAGAACAAATACCTGCAACCCGACGCGAAAGAGAGGTTGTCAATCTCTCCACGGTAAAAAGATAGATTAGGTTGTGATAGATTGGATAGATAGATCTCGCAAGAATACAAAATAAAAGAGGCAAATAAAAAGTGCAGCAAAGTATTTTTGGTTTTTTGGAATAATAGATCTGAAAACAAAAGCGGTAAAAAGATAGATCGGAAGGCAATATGTTGGAAAAGTAGACCCGGGGGCCGTAGGTTTCACTAGTGGCTTCTCTCATGAGAATAGCACACGGTGGGTGAACAAATTACTGTTGGGCAATTGATAGAAGATCCAATAATCATGAAGATATCCAAGGCGATGATCATTATATTGGCATCACGTCCAAGATTACTAGACCGAAACGATTCTGCATCTACTACTATTACTCCACACATCGACCGCTATCCAGCATGCATCTAGTGTATTAAGTTCATGGAAACGGGGTAATGCAATAAGAACGGTGACATGATGTAGACAAGATCTATTCATGTAGGAATAGACCCCATCTTGTTATCCTTAATAGCAACGATACATGCATGCCTCGCTGCCCCTTCTGTCATTGGGAGAGGACACCGCAAAATCGAACCCATCACAAAGCACCTCTTCCCATGGCAAAAAAAATCGATCTAGTTGGCCTAGCTAAACCAAAGATTCAAAGAAGAAATACGAGGCTATAAGTAATCATGCATATAAGAGATCAAAGAAGACTCAAATAATATTCATGGATAGAAACTGATCATGAACTCAAAATTCATCGGATCCCAACAAACACACCGCCAAAAGTCATTACATCAAATATATCTCCAAGAAACCATTGTATTGAGAATCAAAAGAGAGATAGGAAGCCATCTAGCTACTGCCTATGGACCCGTAGGTCTATGGTGGACTACTCATGCATCATCGGAGAGGCACCAATGAGGATGATGAACCCCTCCGTGATGGTGTTAGATTGGATCTCGCGGTTCTGGAACTTGTGGCGACTGGATGTATTTTTTGTCAACTCCTCTAGGGTTTCTGGAATATTTGGGTATTTATAGAGCTCGAAGGCGGTGGAGAAGGTTCCCGAGGCGGCCACAACCCACCAAGGTGCGCCCGGGGCCCTTGGCGCGCCCTGGTGTCTTGTGGGCGGCCTGGGCTCCCTCCTGGTTACTTCTTTGGCCCACTGACCTTCTTCTGGTCCAAAAAAATCTCCAAAACGTTTCGTTGCGATTGGACTCCGTTTGGTACTGATATTCTACGAAGTAAAAAACAAGCAAAAACAGCAACTGGCACTTGGCACTATGTCAATAGGTTAGTCCCAAAAAAATGATATAAAGTTGCTATAAAATGATTGTAAAACATCCAAGAATGATAATATAACAGCATGGAACAAGCAAAAATTATAGATACGTTGGAGACGTATCACCGAAGCCAAGACAATGAACAACCTAAAAACCTAGACTACGAGGACTAAAAACGATCCACACACGTAGATCAGGCGACCCCCCTCACCACCGACGACCGAGGTCGCCGGCGGAGGAGAGCCGCCGGAGGATGGCGCTGAAAGATTGTCCTCTCCTGACGGCGGCTAGGGTTCTAGCCGCGAGGGAAAGAGAGGAAAATGTTGATGCAGGGTGGACTCGGGCGCAACGCACGCTTAGCACCTAGAAGACTCACGTTTGAATTACGATCAAGTCACATGCGTGTATTGCACACACAAAAATAAGTAGAGACCACACAAAATGCATGCATGCATAGTTTTTGCACAAGATAAAAATACGGTGCGCTGCGGGATAGAAATTGACAGAAGCGGAGGACAACGGTAACATGTCTAAGGACAACTGAATCATGATCAAACGCCCCGGCAAATCAGTTGTTATTTTCCCGATTTCTCGCCCCCGACAAACCCTAGCCGCCGCCGGCCGGGCGCCCACCCTCCTCCCACCCCTGCGTTACTGATAACACACAAGTATAGGGGATCACAACAGTTTTCGAGGGTAGAGTATTCAACCCAAATTTATAGATTCGACACAAGGGGAGCCAAAGAATATTTGAGAGTATTAGCAGCTGAGTTGTCAATTCAACAACACCTGGAGATTAAATATCTACAGCAGAGTGATCAATAGCACAGTAGTATGATAGTTTTGATAGCAGTATCAATAGTAACAGTAACGGTAGCAGTGATAGCAATAGTTTCGTAGCAAGTGTAACAGTAGCAGTAGCAATAGTAACTTAGCAAGAACAATATGTGGAAAACTCATAGGCACTGGGTCGGTGAACTCGTTGGATGATATTCATCATATAACAGTCATAACATAGGGCGACACAGAACTAGCTCCAGTTCATAAATGTAATGTAGGCATGTATTCCGTAAATAGTCATACGTGCTTATGGAAAAGAACTTGCATGACATCTTTTGTTGTACCCTCCCGTAGCAGCGGGGTCCATAAGGAAACTAAGGGATATTAAGGCCTCCTTTTAATAGAGAACCGGAACAAAGCATTAGCACACGGTGAATACATGAACTCCTCAAACTACGGTCATCACCAGAAAGTATCCCGACTATTGTCACTCCGGGGTTTACGGATCATAACACGTAATAGATGCGTATGACTAGCAAGATCGGATCAAGAACATAGATATAATGGTGATAACATAAACGGTTCAGATCTGAAATCATGGCACTCGGGCCCTAGTGACAAGCATTAAGCATGGCAAAGTCATAGCAACATCAATCTCAGAACATAGTGGATACTAGGGATCAAGCCCTAACAAAACTAACTCGATTACATGATGAATCTCATCCAACTCCTCACCGACCAGCAAGCCTACGAAGGAATTACTCACTCCCGGTGGGGAGCATCATGGAATTGTCGATGTAGAAGGGTTGATGATGACGAAGAATGAAGATTCCCCTCTCCCGATCCTCAAACGGGCTCCAGATCTGGCCTCCCGAGGAAGAACAGGAGGTGGTGGCGGTGGCTCCGTATCGTAAAACGCGATGAAACTTTCTCTCTGATTTTTTCCTCCAAAAATAGGATTTTATAGCGTCGGAATTAGGGTCAGTGGGGCCACGAGGTGGGCACAACCCACCAAGGCGCGCCTGGGGGGGCTGGCGCGCCCTGGTGTCTTGTGCCCAGCTAGGGCTCCCCCTCCGGTGGTTCTTGGCTCCATTATTTTTTATTTATTGTAAAATAAATCTCCAAAAAGTTTCGTCCAGTTCCGAGAACTTTTATTTCTGCACAAAAACAACACCATGGTAGTTCTGCTGAAAACAGCGTCAGTCCGGGTTAGTTTCATTCAAATCATGCAAATTAGAGTCCAAAACAAGGGCAAAAGTGTGAGGAAAAGTAGATACGACGGAGACGTATCAGTCGCCACCGCCGGAGGGCCGGCCGGCGAAGCCGCGCCGGGCCTTGGGATGGCTGCGGTGGGGCCGTTTTCCTTCCCCCACCCCAGATCCAGTTCGGCAGCGCCGGCGGCCTCCACTGGCGATTGCAGCGGCCTCCCAGACCCCTACTTAATGGCGGCGCGGGTGGTTTGCTTAGGCCGCGGCCCCCATCCTGCGTTGGTTCCTGATACTTGTGATCTGCGTCGGGTTTTCCATGAAGAGGAACGGGTAATTACAACACAAAGTGGGTAGGTATTTCCCTCAGTTATGAAACCAAGGTTTATCGAACCAATAGGAATATCAATCCTCAACCGTCTTCAGCGGCTGCACACAAATGAACAAACAACTTGCACCCAACGCGGGTAAGAGGGTTGTCAATCCTCTTGATCTCGTTATTTGCAAGCAAATGAATTGTGTAGATAATTGTTGATAAATATAAATTGCAAAATAAAATAAAAGATAAATAAAGGCAGCAAGGTAATTGTAGCGTTTGTAAATATATAAGTGAATAGACCTGGGGGCCATAGTTTTCCCTAGCAGAACTCTCATGTAGGCCGCATACGGTGGGTAACAAATTACTGTTGGGCAATTGATTGAAAAGCGGATAGTTATGCAATTTTCACGGCAATGATCATGTGTTATAGACCGACTCCTGCCTGCAAATATTACTATTACTCCACTCATCGACCGTTATCCAGCATGCATCTAAAGTATTAAGTAAAACAGAGTAATGCTTGGAGAACGATGCCATGATGTAGATAAAGTAAACTCAATCAATATGAATAAACCCCATCGTGTTATCCTTAGTAGCAACAACACAAAGACACATCTTGTCCCCTACTTTGTCACTGGGATATAGAAACTCGCCAGGTTGAACCTACCACAACGCACCACTCACACCGATGAAATATCAATCTACTTGGCCAAAGCACATCAATAGATCGGAGAGCATTACGAAGCTATAATGATCATGCAATTAAGAGACAATATATATCAGAGGTATCTCAAATACTTTTCATTAATAATCTGAACATAAACCCACAATTCATCGGATCCCAACAAACACACCGCACAATAGGATTACAACGGATAGATCAAAGCGAAGATGCGATGATCATTGTATTGAAGATCAAGAGATAGAGAGATTGCCATCTAGGTACTAGCTATGGACTCGTAGGTCTGTGGTGAACTATTCACACATCATCATGAGGGCAGCAAGGTTGATGAAGAGGCCCTCCGTGATCGACCCCCCCCTCCGGCAGGGTGCCGGAACGGAGCTCCAGATGGCCTCGCGACGGAACAGAGACTTGTGGTGGCGGAAAAAGGGTTTCGGGACTGCCTTTAGGGTTTTTGCAATATTAGAGAATTTATAGGCCAGAGAGGGACGTCGGGAGAGCCACAAGGGGGGCACCACATATCAGCCCCCCAGGGCGCACCCTGATGTGTGGTGGGGCCCTCGTGCGCCTCCTGACCTCCTTCCAAAGCTTCTACGTCTTCTTTTGGTCCAGAAAAAATCATCAAAAAGTTTCGTGGCAATTGGACTTCGTTTGGTACTGTAAACCTGAAAAGGCAAAAACATGCAGAAAATAGCAACTGGCACTGGGTCAATAGGTTAGTGCTCAAACATATTATAAATTGGTAAATAAAGACCCAAAAAGTATCCTAGAATGATAATATATCAGCATGGAACAATCAAAAATTATAGATACGTTGGAGACGTATCAGTTCACGCCTCCCCGGACGCGATTTGGGGCTCCTCCCAGCCGGTCGTTAAGGCGCTCTCTGGTCGGACATCCATTGCAGCCAGGTGCGCCCTGCTAGCTGCAGTTTCCCTCCCCCTCTGCCAACCCGCACCCCCTCTACTCGAGCTTCGAGACGGCCTCTTCGGGAGGCGGCCATGGATGCGACTTGTTCTGCCCGACGATGGCTGTCTCTTGCAGCTCGCCGGTTGGGATCAACACCATCGCCACTACCACCACCACCAGGCTCGGGCCACCTCGGCCCGATGGCCATGGACCTACGCCCCTTTCCTGTGTTCATGGCCGACTGGCACGGCCTCGGACCCAGCAAGCCTCAGGAGCTGCACTATTTCCGGCTCCTTCGGCCCACTGGCTCCTCGGCGTCTTCGCACCACCACCACCCATAGTTTAAAAAACTAAACCGGTGATCGAACCGGTGAGGCCGCCGGTTCAAGTTTTTAACGGTCGGACCGCCGGTTCATCGGTTCGATGTCTGGTTTTTTATACCATAAGTAATACATTTTTTTTATAGTAGTGTCATACTAAATAGATGTAAAACACAATCATTTACTTAAATTTGACAAGAAAGTTGGCTAGCCAAGATGGTTATTGGTTCAAAGGTGCAACTAACATACCTATATCTTGCATCCTAGGTTTGAATCCCCTTTGACGCGGGTTAGTTTTCTATTTTTGTGGGTGGCACTGGTTGAACCGCCGGTTTTATACCTACAGTTCATGCAAAAAACGGCCGGTTTACATGACTTTTTTTGGTCCAATTGCAGATCGGTCTTTTTAGCTTAAAAACCGAAAAGGGCGTCGATTTCGGTTTTTTCCGGTCCGACCGCCGGTCCGGTCCGCTTTTATATACTATGCCACCACCAGGCAGGGGCGGATTCGGCCCGGCGGCCATGGACCTGCGCCCCTTTCCTGTGTTCATGGCCGGCCGGCGTGTCCTCGGACCCGACGAACCCCGAGAGCTGCGCTCTTTCCGACTCCTTTGGCTCTCTGGCTCCTCGCTGTCTCCGCACCACCACCACCACCATCACCCTGTTGGTGCCTTGGTTGACTGTCCATCCCGGTGCATCTTCGGCTCCAACGCTGCTCCAGGAGCTGCGTCCCCTTCCAGCTCCTTGGGCCCGCCAGCGTCCTGCTGCTCCGGTCCCAGTGGCTTGGATCTGCGCTCCCTTCCAGATCCTGGCTCATCCGGGGCTATGGCCACAATCCCATACTCGTCGCCTCTCACTCAACACAGCCACGCAACCTCGCCCTCCTTCGGAGTTCGCACGTCCGGTGGTGCGTGGTTCCTCCATCGGCGTCGGCGAGGCTCACCTTCTTGCTGTCGCATCTCCTTCCTACGCTCGACAACCTCTTCTCTGATTCATGTTTTGACGGCTTGGATTGCTTGGAATTTGGTCCGGGAGAAATCCCTGCATCTTATGCTGGCAGTGGCGACACCCGCGGGTGCCATTCCCTTGTAGGAGGCGCTGCCAAGGCCATTTTCTGTGCCCCTCTTCGAGCATCAGGGGAAACCCTAGGTTCAGTTTTCCGAATCGGACGACGAAGGTGTCTCGGTATCATTCTCCTTTTTGATGGCATTGTCTTGGTTGCTCGCGGCGTCCTCGGTGCTAGATTCAGAGCTAGTGGTCATCTAGTTGGTCGGATTGCTTCTCTAGTCGACGAGTTTAGATGTGTTCTTCTTTGCTTGGGTCAAGCATCTTATCTCTCTCCACTTCGGGCACCATGTTCACACCCCTTGCGTCCGTGTCATGTGTTGTACCACCTGTTGTACTCATTCTAATTTCTTCTATCAATGCAATGATACGCATGCTTTACGTATTCTCGAAAATAAATAATGAAACGCCCCTGATGCGTTCAGATCTGTTCAAAAGATGAATCGCCAATACTTCTTTTCCAAAAAACAATGTGTACAGTATTTACCTATGAACCTTTTCTTTTTTGAGAAAACTTGTTTGTGAACTCAAATGCATGGCTTTTGTCATCTTCTTTCTTCTGATAGATATGCGACACGCACCACACGCCATGCGTTAAACGCTAGTTAATGTATCCATTATAGAAATCCAACCTTGATAAAAAAAATCTCACATTAATCAAGTCGATTAGATAATATCTATAACACTTGTTTCTATGGAGTGAATAGTCACATTACAACGGTTATGGCATTGCCTGCATGATGGGTTCATCACTCGATTAATGTGGCAAGGATATAGGACATGAGCTCGCTCATAATATTAGGACAACTTGTTGTGAGATGTTCGAAATCGTCGGTGTCCATGACGGTACTCAGATTCGCCGAAGTGGCAAGAAAATCGAAGCAACTCTTCTTCAACCCCTTACAGCGGTGCTGCTCTGCCAGTGCTAGGATGGTCAGCACCTTACCGATGTCGATGTACTCACACAACTTCTCCTCGCAGATCAGCTTGAGCCGCTCCATGTCGTACTTGTCTGCCGCGACAAGAAGATGTTGGCATGCCACGCTTTCATCTTCCTTAATCATCTCCGGCAAGGAATCGGTGTACGTGAAATAGAGCAACGCCTTGAACGCCTCCGCCTCTATGTCTCCTATGTGCACGACACCACTGGTAACGGTATTGCCCTCCTTCATTGGTCCGAGGAGCTCGGCTGCGAAGACCGGCGAGCGGGCCGCAAGCAAGCACCGATGTGCACGGATGGTCTCACCATCGACATCGAACACTACGTCAGTCCCAATCTCGGACTCAAGGAGCTCGCCCAGGTGCTGGATAATACAGCTCGGGGGCACAGAGACAAAAGGTGTGGTGTCCTTGACATGGGGTTCTTTGACAACGACGATATTGCATCGGATGGTGAATGAGTCGTTCCTCAGATGCTCGGATCTCTCCAGGTCCACCTTTTTTATGAACGCCGCATAGATCGACCTGCTTCCCTGGGTATAGTATCCCGCTTTCTCCGACGACAGCAACGCAGCTTGCTCCGCCTCCTCCCCCGCCTTGCCGGCGAGGTAGAAGGCGGTCTTCGCTTTGACCGGAGTCTCAACATCTTCATCAAGGACTAAACCGAGGGATACATGGTCCGCGTAGACCGGGTCAATGCCGTTTGGAAAATAGTCAATGCACCAACAGTGGCCGCCAACTTTGAAGTGATGCACTAGTGCAGAATCGGCCTATAGTGCCGGTTCGTAAGGGCCTTTAGTGCCGGTTCTCCAACCGGCATTAAAGGGTGGGGACTAAAGGCCCCCCCCCCTTTAGTCCCGGTTCAACACGGCCCGGCACTAAAGGCCCACCACGTGTCACCTGCCGGCGCCGTGGGCTGGGGGACCTTTAGTCCCGGTTGGTAACACCAACCGGGACTAAAAGTATTTAATTCTTTTAATTTTGGTTTATTTTTCCTTTTAATCCTTTAGGGGTTTATGAATTAATTATGGTTTATTTTTCCTTTTAATTTTGTGTTTTCCATTTAATTATTTTTCATTTCAAACATATATTACGCTACTACATACTGTACACGTTGTGCATATATATAAAATAGAATTTCTCGTAGAACCGATCATATATATATATATCATCGAATTTCTCGTACGACGACCATTCACATACATATATATATATATACAATTTGGTATATACAATTTCTCCTACAATTTGCGGATCATTACATATGCAGGCATTACTTCTTGATCTTGTAATGGTATTCTCCTTTGGGATCTATGACCTGGTCGACCAGAAATCCAGCTATTTCCTCTTGAATTGCTCGTACGCGAGCCGTTGGTAGGAGCTGGCCCCGCATCTCCGTCAGCTATAATCAGGAGATCAAGATGAATATATTAGTTGTGTGTATATATATTAGCTAGATCATGATAAAAAAATTATGGATAGTGTTCTAGCAAACGTACCCAAAGATTTCTTTCGTTTCTGCTCCTTTCAGACGTGATCATGCGAATGTTCTCGCAAACGTAGTATGCGCATAAACTATTTCTCTGCTCCTGCTTCATGCACTTTACGAGAATAAAATTCAATCAGGTAATAATTAATCAAGCATGATAATGGTATTGAAACTAGAATTAAAGAGATGCACGGACGTAGCTAGCTAGTACTACTTAATTACCTTGGGTCGCACCCATGTCAGCTTTTGTTCCTAGTCGCCTGGGACCTGTTTGACGAACTTGGCCCAAGCCCTGCCCGCCGGCAAAGAAAATGAATAAAGGAGTTATCAACTAGTTGATATTAGGAAATGAAGTAAAGAGGCCGACATAGTGCGATAATGATTGAAATTACCTGTCGACCATCCCCCTCACGGTTGCGTATTCGGATGGATTCTTATATAGTGAGTCCAGTACTTCAACTTTTCCCTTGTCAACTTCAATGATTAACAAGATCCAGTGGTAACTGCATGCGCACATGTTTTGTATAAATAAGCGAGCACGTGCATAACTCATCAACTACACTTATTAACATCTAGTAATTAAGCAAAAAATAGAATTTGTAGTACAAGATATAGTAACACTCACCCGAAGTTGTAAGGAAGTAGTATTTCTGGTTGGGTGTTTAGTTGCTTCAAAAACTCTAGCAGGAATCTCTATGTGTCTTTTCTCGAATATTGATCTTCCCATATCGCCTGATTAACCGTATTTGGGTCAATGAACCCAATGCCATAGCGTCCAGCTTTTTTCATTTCATACATCTTCATTCTGCATAATACCACAGAAAAGAATATAGTGAGGATAATTACAGGTAATGAACGAGAGCACAGCTAGCTAGCTAGAGACTTAAATTACAGAAAGAAATCACTTACAGACAATAGCAACTGACAATAGATTTGTCGAGTACGTCTTGATTGAATAACTGAAACAACTCTGAATAATGAATCCACACATCTTTTTTATGGAAGTAATGCTTTCTCTTGACTTTCACCATGAGGGACTCTTCATTGGTATTTGCTATTTCTTGCATGTACCACGTATGCAAATCGTACATTCTCGTTGGTAGAAGCTTGACATCGTCAGGCTTGACCAGAGGTTTGCCGCGGACATATTGGTATTTTACTTCCTCCTCTGTAATCCCGGGGATTTCCTCAAGGCCTAGGAGTTGTTCAACAGTGACACCGGCCTCTTTAGCCTGCCTTTTATGATCTTCGGTTATTACCAGCCGATCGGCGGTACTCACAGGTGTTTGTACAATGAGCGGGGGTATCGATTGCACTGCCTGTTCTCCCAGCTGGGGAACAGTTTTCCCGCTTTTTTTGCCAACTGCTTGGCTCGAGCTCGAGCTCGACTCCTTTAGTCCTGCCAAATATGACTTCTTGATAGACCGCACATAGTCGGAGTCCTTCTGATTGTCAGTCGGTCGAGCCATATCAATAAAGTGTTGTGAGACATGCTTAGGTACTTTCTCCTTTGGCGGCGGGGGCGGTTTCGGTCCAAAATGGGCCTTCACTTTGGCATCCACTACGATGTCGAGTTCCTCAGGAGTCAGGTGGTAAGGCAACTTCGGAAGAGGCTTGAGGTTTGGACCATATTTGAATTTCTTGTCTGTTGTACCGCTAGCCGTCATAGCTGCGGCCTCTCTCTTCCGCTGTTGCTTAGGCTGACGCGGTGCCGGACTTGGAGGAGGAGGAGTCGGCTGACGCCGTGCCGGACTTGGAGGAGGAGTCGGCTGACGCGGTGCCGGCGGACTTGGAGGAGGAGGAGTTGGCTGACGCCGTGCCGGACTTGGAGGAGGAGTCAGCTGACGCGGTGCCGGACTTGGAGGAGGAGGAGTCGACTGACGCGGCGGCGGACTTGGAGGAGGAGGAGTCGGTGGCCTTGGAAAGACGATGCAATCCTTTTTCCATAGAATGATACGATGTATGGCCTCTCCTAGTGTTCTCTCCTCGTCACCTCCAAGAATGTCAAGTTGTAGCTCGTGATATCCTGACATCACTTCATCAACCCCGACACGAGCATAGCCAGCTAGAATGGGATTGCAATGGAAGGTTGCTTCAGGGGGATTTGCTAAAGCATAGCCGTCCGTCACCTTCATGGATAAGTTCTTCACTTTCATGTGTAGCTCACAGTTAGTCATGTCTTTGATATCATCCACAGGGTAGCTAGCTAGCAATGCATTATCGATATCGGCCGGGGCGGAACCCATGCTGCTTCTCGGCATAGATGGGACGGTGCTATCCAATGCTGGATCGATCTGCTCATGCTGCCGCTGAGACGCCCTTTCCTGGCTGAGTGAGTCGATCTGCTCCTGCTGCCGCCTGACAAATCGTTCCAACTCCAGGTGCTTTGATTCTAGGCCTTCAAGGCGGAGTGCTTCCTCCTTCTTCTTCTTCTCCTCCTGCATCTTCTTTCTCGCACGGCTTCTATAGTCGTCGTTCCAATCCGCAAACCCCTCAAACCATGGGACAACGCCTTTGCCTCGTGTTCTTCCCGGGTGTTCACGATTCTTCAGGGCGCGCGTAAGCTCGTCGTTCTCTCTGTTGGGCGTGAACACCCCCGTTCGAGCTTCTTCTATTGCAATAAGTATTTCGTCTGTCGCTTTTTTAAGACTTGCCTTCACCATAACCAGCCCTGTCTCTGGGTCCAACTTCCCCCATGCGCATAAAACCATGTCCTGCACCTGGGGGGACATGTCAATGTAACTGGATTGACCCCTGCACTAATCATCTTTTGCTCAGATTGATCCCACTTAGGTAGGGCCACCTGGTAGCCACCTGGCCCCAGAGTATGGTGCCACTTATTTTTCGCAGCATTAATCTTGTTTTTTCTCGACCGTTCCTTAGCTTCTTCCGATTCCTTGAACTTCACGAAAGCGTCCCAGTGATCTTTTGCCTTCACCAGTGCTCCCGTGAATTCTGGAGTCTTCTTTTTTGATTTGACGTACTTAGTCCATGCATTTTTCTTGAAGGTGTTGAATGCGATCGCCATCTTTTTAAGAGCATAGTTTCTGACTTTCTTCAGATCTTCATCTGTCAAATTATCTGGTAGGGTGAAATGTTCCATGAGCGATGTCCAAAGCACATCTTTTGCTCTTTCGTCGACAAAAGTAACTCCTGCTCGATCTCCCTTTGCTGGCTTTTTCTATTCTTGAACGGAGATCGGGATTTGATCCCTGACAATAACTCCGCATTGATTCTTGAACTTGGTCGCATTTTTCCTAGGTTCAAGCGGTTTGCCAGTTGATGTTTTGATGGAATCGATGTTGAACTTTACGCCAGGATCCAACTTTTTGGCCGGGCCTCAAACTACCCTGTCGCTTGTAGAAGATTTGCTCGATCCGGAGGCCTAAAAGAAGAAAGATCGATTCGTTAATACATACAAATCAATTAAGACATGTAATGATCACCGGATGGCTTATATAATAAATATACCTTGCCGGTCTTTGTTATTTGAAGAACATTTTCTTCGTCAACATCGTTGTCGTCGCCTTCATCTATTCGTTCGTCTTCATCAAATATCATACAACCCTCACCGGAATTGTTCAGATATTACGAGCCGTCATCATCTTCAGGTTCTTGCTCTGGGCTCGGGGAGGAGCGTATAATGTCGAACAGAGCCTCTTCTCCTTCTCTGCCGGTATTGTCCATAGCTTTTATTTAACTAATCCAGAAGAAAGATAAAACAATTTAGTATTCAAATTAGAATGCATGCAATCAATAAGGAAAAATTGAATCATAGTACATAATATGCATCTCGAATAATTCATATAATATGCATCATCGAATATAATCTCGAATAAATCATCTCGAATATTATCGAATATAATCTCGAATACATCTCGAGTATTATCACTAGCTAAAACCGATCGAATATTATCGAAGAATCTAGTTCACTCGCGGTTCCTGAGGCACGGGCGGTGGACACCCAAAGAGAAGGAACCATCACAGGATCATAGCTCGGGTGAGATCCCTGAAGAACCTGCCAGGTATTGGAGAACCTGACGTCCAACGCATCCATGTAGCCACGGACGTGCTCGTCCTCCTCCCTGACACGGCGACGTACCACCTCTGGCGGGGCCGGCTGCCTCCGCACCGAAAGTGGCCCACGCGAACGCCACCAAAGAAGCTCCGGGTCGACGACGGGACCCGGGGCCGGGTTCCTCACCAAGCTGCGCGCCCCTGAAGGTAGCACCTCCCAGTGCCAGCCCGGCGGAGCCCAGTCCTGAATGTTGGCCCTCTGAAGCAGGACGTCGTCGCGAACGAGTCGACGACGAGGATGCGGGCCGGGCATCGTTGACTCCGAGAAGAAATTCTATGCAAATTTAACATTTTTAAATGCTTGATTGTGATTTCTTATATACGAGGAACCTTCAGAATCATAACGGATTCTCTTAACCTTTAAGGGATTTAACAAAATGGTGCCATTGTGGATGTGCAGAAAATGGTCCATATTTTTCCTGATATCATCTACCCTTCTATATGTCACGTTGTCTAGCTAGTGTCAAAGGAAGAAAACCATGGCTTCATCATTAGCCGGAAGTAATAGGCGCATGATGGTACGAAGCTGTCCAAAGTTGTTTTGGAACGGAGTCCCGGATAGGATAATTAGCTTTTTGGTACGAAGTTCAGCAAGAGCCTTCCAAATATCGCTATTTGGAAGGCCTTTGCTGAACTTCGTACCAAAAAAACTAATTATTCTATCAAGAACTCCGTTCCAAAACAACTTTGAAACGTTTCGTACCATCATGCGCCTGTTACTTCCGGCTAATGATGAAGCCATGGTTTTCTTGAATCCTTTTGACACTAGCTAGACAAAACGTGACACATAAAAGGGTAGATGCATGAGATCAGAAAAAAATGGATCAACTTGTGCACATCCATAATGGGGGCATTCCTGATAAATCCCTTCAAAGACTAATTGAAAATCTAACATTCATCTAACATTTCTATAACTAAAAGTATAAAAAGCTAACATTTCATCTAACATTTCATCTAAAAGTATAAAAAATGTCAAAATTCCTCAAATGTCAAAATTCCTCAAATGTCAAAATTCCTTAAATGTCAAAATTCCTCAATGTCAAAATTCCTCAAAATTTCTATACATACATTATACTAATTAATTTCTCAAAATTTCTATACATACATTATACTAATTAATTCCTCAAATGTCAAAATTCCTCAACTTTTTTCTATACATCTAATCATCTAGTGAAAAAAAATGTCAAAATTCTTCTGAAAAATGTCAAAATTGCTATACATATATACTAAAACATAAAAAATACATATAAATCATCTAACTTAAGAAAATGTGTGTGTGTGTGTGTGTGTTCATGCATGTGTGCGTGTGGGGGGGGCTCGGGGAGGGGCGGCCATGGCGGCAGGGGGCGAGGGAGAGGGGGGAGAGGGAGGAAAGGAGCTCACAGCGGGGCGACGGCGAGGCGAGGCGAGTCGGGGGCGGCGACGGCGTCGGGGCAGGCGGCGCAGCGAGGAGCTCGGGGAGGAGCGGGCGCGGGCGGCGTTGGGGATTGGCGAGGAGGGCGCGTCCGGCGTCGGGGATCGGTGAGGAGGCACGGGCGGCCGGCGTCGGGGGCGGCGACGAGCTCCGGCGTCGGGGGAAGTGAGACGGCGTCTGGGCAGGCGCGTACGGCGGCAGCCTGGCAGCGCGGCGATCTCCTGGCGGCGTGGTCGAAGAAGCAGAGAACGAACTGTGAAAAAATTTCAAGTGTTGTATATATATATGCGGAGACCTTTAGTCGCGGTTGGAGCCACCAACCGCGACTAAAGGTTATTTTCGCCAGTCCAAGCGGCGGGAAGCGCAGACCTTTAGTCGCGGTTGGTGGCTCCAACCGCGACTAAAGGGGGCCTTTAGTCGCAGTTGGAGCCACCAACCGCGACTAAAGGTCTGGCATATTGAATGCACAAAAAGTCTGGAGTTGAAATAAGTTTAAAAAAATGAAATGCCTTTCTAACAGATGAGTTTTCGTTCGAAACCTTGATACTTCGTAGGAGATGGTCCAGTTTGTACACGAAGTGCATCCAGTTTTTGCCGTAACCCTCTCAACTTTTTAGCACATGCTATGTGGGTGAAATGATGATACCATGTCAACTTTCAACCTTTTCAGAGTTCATTTGTAGTGCTTTTCAATTTTAGGGCCATTTAGCTCAAAAAAAATCAATAAATGCATGAAAAAAGCAAATGAAGTCAGAAAGGCTTGAAAATTGATGACGTGGCTTTGAATGGTGCATACTGAACACACAAAAAGTCTGGAGATGAAATAAGTTTAAAAAAAATGAAATTCCTTAGTAACAGACGAGTTTTCGTCTGAAACCCTGATACTTCGAAAGAGATTGTCCATTTTGTACACGAAGTGCATCCAGTTTTTGCCGTAACCCTCTCAAATGCCAAAACACATAAGTACACTACTATTACAAAGATTCCCTCCGGTTTGTCCGAAGTGGGACTTTCAAGATATATAAGTCCGGAAACTAACTAGAGAAGCCGGTCACATCCCAGAGTGGGATCTTTGGGTATAAAACTTTTTCTTCGCGTGTGTCCCTTTGCATCGTAACCATGGACAATCTTCATTGTTTAACTTGATGCTCGGGTCAACATTCACTCTGAAGGGAGCAATTTCATGAAACTTTTTATAATCTTCTGACATGTCTGTCTTGTCCTCCACTCCCACGATGTTTCTTTTCCCTGAAAGAACTATGTGGCGCTTTGGCTCATCGTATGATGTATTCGCTTCCTTATCTTTTCTTTTTCTCGGCTTGGTAGACATGTCCTTCACATAGAAAACCTGCGTCACATCATTGGCTAGGACGAATGGTTCGTCTGCGTACCCAAGATTGTTGAGATCCACTGTTGTCATTCCGTACTGCGGGTCTTCCTTTACCCCGCCTCCTGTCAGATTGACCCATTTGCACCGAAACAAAGGGACCTTCAAACCAAGTCCATAGTCAAGTTCCCATATCTCCTCTATGTAACCATAATATGTGTCCTTTGGCCTATTGGTGTTTGCTGCATCAAAGCGGACACCACTGTTTTGGTTGACGCTCTTTTTATCTTGGGCGATAGTGTAAAATGTATTCCCATTTATCTCGTACCCTTTGAAAGTCAATATAGTCGAAGATGGTAACTTGGACAGCAAGTACAGGTCATCTGCAACAGTGTCGTCATGCATGAGACGTGTCTGCAACCAACCGGCGAAAGTCACCGTTTGTTCATGTGTAATCCAGTCGTCAGACTGCTCCGGGTGTTTGGAGCGTAGAATAATCTTGTGTTGCTCGATATACGGAGCCACCAAGGCGGAACTTTGTAGAACTGTGTAGTGTGCTTGCGCCAAAGAATGCCCGTCCCGGCATATTACTGAATTCTTTCCTAGCGTGCCTTTTCCACCCAGTCTGCCCTCATGTCGCGATTCAGGAACACCAATCGGCTTAATGTCAGGAATAAAGTCAACACAAAACTCAATGACCTCCTCTGTTTCATGGCCCTTGGAGATGCTTCCTTATGGCCTAGCATGATTATGAACATATTTCTTTAAGACTCCCATGAACCTCTCAAAGGGGAACATATTGTGTAGAAATACAGGACCCAGAATGGCAATCTCCTCGACTAGGTGAACTAGGACGTGCGTCATGATATTGAAGAAGGATGGTGGGAACACCAACTCGAAACTGACAAGACATTGCACCAAATCATTCTCTAACCTTGGTAGGATTTCTGGATCGATTACCTTCTGAGAGATTGCATTGAGGAATGCACATAGCTTCACAATGGCTAATCGAAGTTTTCCGGTAGAAGCCCCCTCAATGCAACCGGAAGCAGTTGCGTCATAATCACGTGGCAGTCATGAGACTTTAGGTTCTGGAACTTTTTCTCAGCCATATTTATTATTCCCTTTATATTCGACGAGAAGCCAGACGGGACCTTCATACTGAGCAGGCATTCGAAGAAGATTTCCTTCTCTTCTTTGATAAGAGCGTAGCTGGCATGACCCTGAAACAGCTTTGGATCCATGCCGTCTTCTCCGTGCATACGTTGCTGGTCCTCCCGTTCCTCCGATGTATCTTTTGTCTTACCATACACGCCCAAGAAGCCTAGCAGGTTCACGCAAAGATTCTTCGTCACGTGCATCACGTCGATTGCAGGGCGGACCTCTAGGTCTTTCCAATAGGGTAGGTCCCAAAATATAGATTTCTTGTTCCACATGGGTGCGCGTCCGTCAGCGTCATTCGGAACAGATTGTCCGCCAGGACCCTTTCCAAAGATTACTTTTAAATCCTTGACCATATCAAGTATATCATCACCAGTACGGTGGCGAGGCTTCTTCCGGTGATCTGCCTCACCTTTGAAATGCTTGCCTTTCTTTCTTACGGGATGCCTGCTCTGAAGAAATCAACGATGCCCCAGGTACACATTCTTCTTACATTTATCCAAATATATACTCTCGGTATCATCTAAACAGTGCGTGCATGCGTGGTATCCCTTGTTTGTCTGTCCTGAAAGGTTACTGAGAGCAGGCCAATCATTGATGGTTACAAACAGCAACGCATGTAGGTCAAATTCCTCCTGTTCTTTCTCATCCCACGCACGTACACCTTTTCCATTCCACAGCTGTAAAAGTTCTTCAACTAATGGCCTTAGGTACACATCAATGTCGTTGCCGGGTTGCTTGGGGCCTTGGATGAGCACTGGCATCATAATGAACTTCCGCTTCATGCACAACCAAGGAGGAAGGTTATAGATACATAGAGTCACAGGCCATGTGCTATGATTGCTGTTCTGCTCCCCAAAAGGATTAATGCCATCTACACTTAAACCAAACCATACGTTCCTTGCGTCCTTTGCAAAGTCCTTCCACTTTCTCTCGATTTTTCTCCACTGCGATCCGTCAGCGGGTACTCTCAACTTCCCGTCTTTCTTACGGTCTTCGTTGTGCCATCGCATCAACTTGGCATGCTCTTTGTTTTGGAACAAACGTTTCAACCGTGGTATTATAGGAGCATACCACATCACCTTGGCAGGAATCTTCTTCCTGGGGCGCTCACCCTCAACATCACCAGGGTCATCGTGGCCGATCTTATAGCGCAATGCACAGCATACCGGGCATGCATTCAAATCCTCGTACTCACCGTGGTAGAGGATGCAGTCATTAGGGCATGCATGTATCTTATGCACCTCTAATCCTAGAGGGCAGACAACCTTCTTTGCTTCGTACGTACTGTCGGGCAATTCGTTGTCCTTTGGTAGCTTCTTCTTTAACATTATCAGCAACTTTTCAAATGCCTTGTCAGATACACCATTCTCTGCCTTCCATTGCAGCAATTCCAGTGTGGTACCCAGCTTTTTCTTGTCATCTTCGCAATTTGGGTACAATAATTTCTTGTGATCCTCTAACATGCGCTGCAACTTCAGCTTCTTCTTTTCACTTGCACAGTTTCTCTTTGCATCGGCAATGGCCCGACCAAGATCATCAGCGGGCTCATCTGATGCCTCTTCTTCAGCTCCTTCCCGCATTGCCGGCTCAGCTTCTTCCCCCATTGTTGTACCATCGTATTCATGGAACCCATGGCCAGGATAGCTGTCGTCATCCTCTTCTTCTTCATTCTCTTCCATTAGGACCCCTCTTTCTCCGTGCTTGGTCCAATAGTTATAGCCGGACATGAAACCGGACTCAAGCAGGTGGACGTGAATGGTTCTTGAGTTAGAGTAATTTCGATCATTCTTACAGCCAGCACATGGACAATACATAAAACCATCCGCCCGCTTGTTTGCCTCAGCCGCAACCAGAAAAGTATGCACGCCATTAATGAACTGGGGAGAGCATCGGTCATCGTACATCCATTGCCGGCTCATCTTCATTACACAACACCGAAAAGACCAAATTAATACAAGTTCATACATAATGTTCATACACACTTGTTCTCATAAAACAACATACAAACTCTCTAGCTAAAGCATTTAAATGCAGCAACAAATGCGATCAAGATCGCAACTAAGGTAACAATTGATCCAACAGCATAGTGATACCATTCCTCACTATCAATGGCATATTTTTAAAATTTTCTAATCTTCAAGCACATTGCATCCATCTTGATCTTGTGATCATCGACGACATCGGCAACATACAACTCCAGTTTCATCTTCTCTTCTTCAACTCTTTTCAATTTTTCTTTCAAATACTCGTTTTCTTTTTCAACTAAATTTAACTTCTTGACAAGAATAACTATGTCGGTTGCAATTTCCGGTTCACATACCTCCTAGATAAAAATATCTATGTCAACTTGATGGGCATAATTGTCATAAACACGAAATGCAAGAAATAGTTATAAAAGAGAGTATATACCACATCCGAATCGTAAACGGAACGAGGGCCGACGGGGACGGATATCAAAACCATGCCACTATGTATAACAAACAACCATATAGGTAAGAAAACTATACAGTAACTATCTAAATCTTATAAACATGCTTTTTTATTTATAAAAAGGATAAGAACAAGAGTCTCACCAAGGTGGTGCCGGCGACGGGACGGTGCGGGCGATCGACGGTGGTTAGGACGGGGACGGGAAGGCACTAAGTAAACCACACCTACACATGCAAAGTAAGAAGTTAATTTGAGCTCAAATTGCATATAAATCAAATAAACTACCACATATAAATACTCCCAAACTAAAACCCACAAATCACTATACTTATAGAGCATTGCAAGAGCTAATCTAGCAATGAGAGATGAAAGGACAAAGTTGCTAACCTTTGTGAACACTTGGATGGATGGGGTGCCTCCAAATCTTGACAAATTTTGGCAAAAATGAAGGATGAGCTCGAGGAAGAGGGGAAGAACAGAGAGGAGAGGAAAGGGGAAGAAGAGAGAGCTCGGGCTAGGGTTTATATAGGGGCATCTTTAGTCCCGGTTCGTGACACAAACCGGGACTAAAGGTGAGCCTATAGTCCCGGTTCGTGCCACGAACCGGGACTAAAGGTGATCGTGGGGCCCCAGGCTGACACCAGCCTGCCACCACCCCTTTAGTCCCGGTTCGTGTTACGAACCGGGACTAAAGGTCCGGAACAAACCGGGACTAATGATGCCCGCCCCCCTAGCCGTTGGAACCGGGACTAATGGTCACATTAGTGCCGGTTCAAAACCAGACCGGGACTAATGCTTTGGACAAAAGGTCTGTTTTCTACTAGTGATGGGACCTGGTGTACTCTCCCGTGAGATGGCAATCTACGGTGCTGGAGTAGCCATCGATCGTGAGCATATGGTGGCCACTCTCTGTGAGGGCAACTATGACGGCACATGACCGCTTGCCGGTGGTCAACATTGGTGACCTGCTGTACGGAATCATGTCGTCGGACCTCAACCGCTTCTTGCCGATGGATGACATTGCTGATGGAAAGATCGTTCTCATATGTTTGTAAGCATTGGTGGCCATGACGGCCCACAGATTCGCCGGAGTGGCGAGAAAATTGAAGCAACTCTTCTTCAGCCCCTCACAGCGGTGCTTCTCGGCAAGCGCGAGCATGGTCGCCACCGTACCGACATCGATGTACACACACAGCTTCTCCTCGCAGATCACCTTGAGGCGCTCCATGCCGTACCTGTCCGCCGCGGCGAGAAGATGCTGGCACGTCACGCTTTCGTCTTGCTTGCTAATCGTCTCGGGCAACAAGTCGGTGTACGCAAAATAGATAAACGCCTTGAACGCCTTGGCCTCTATGTCTTCGACGTGCACGACAGCAGTACCACCGCCGGTGACGGCATTCGTCGGCGCGAGGAGCTCGACGGCAAAGACCCGCGAGCGGGCCGCGAGCAAGCACCGGTGCGCGGCGACGGTCTCGCCGCCGACCTCGAAGACAACGTCAGCGCCATTCTTGGTCTCGAGGAGCTCGGCCAGGTGCCAGAGAATATTGCTCGGGGGCACAGAGACCAAAGGCATGGTGTCCCTGACACGGCATTCTTTGACGACGGCGATGTTGCATCGGATGGTGAATGAGCCGTTCCTCAGATGCTCGGATCTCTCCAGGTCCACCCTTTTGACGAACGACGGGTACGTCGACCCGCTTTCCTTGATATAGTACGCCACCTTCTCCCACGACAGCCACGCGGCTTGGTCCGCCTCGTCCTCCGGCTCGCCGGCGAGGGAGAATCTGTGCTTCACCTTCACGGGGTCCTTGACATCTTCGTCGAGGACTATACCGAGGGATATATAGGGTGTGTTTGGTAGAGTGCATGGAGGGTGCATGAGCTCAACAGTTCCCTTCTCGACCCACTTTTAGCTGTTTGGTAGCCTGCACAGGGCCTCCTCGGCATGCACGAGCTCAACCCAAATAACCTCCTAGCATGCACGAAGAGAGAACACCCCAACAGCCGTTCACTGGTCAGCATGCATGAGCGAAGTGAACGACAATGTGTTTTAAAAAATGTTCAAATTTTCTAAAAAATAATTTAATTTTAAAAAAATGTTTAGAATACCAAAAATTGTTTAGATTTTCAAAATTTGTTCAAAATTTCAAAAAATTCCCGATTTTTAAAATTTGTTCAAATTTTCAAAAAATGTCTAGATTTTCATAATTTTCAAAAATCTACAGATTTTCTTTAAAATTTCTTTAAAAAGTTAGGATTTTTTAAAATTTTGATTTTTCAAAAAATGTTCACATTTTCCAAAAAAATTTAAATTTTTAAAAAGATCAAACTTTCAAATTTTGTTTAAATTTTCAAAAAAAACTTTAGAATTTCAATTTTTTTATTTTTTTCATGTTTTAAAAAATTGTTCACTTATTTGAAAGTATCGATATCTATAGTATCGACCGACATGTCTAAACAGATGCAAGCTGCCAAACAGAGTCTCAGCTTAACATGTCTCAGCACATACACCATTACCAAACAACATCAAATGCATGTACTCAGCATGTCTACACTCAGCATGTATCAGAGGAGAACAACCATGCTAGGCTGGGAATGCTACCAAACACACCCATAGTCGGCGTAGGCCGCATCCACGCCGTTTGGGAAGTAGTCGATGCGCCAGCAGTGGCCGCCGACTTTGATGGGCTGCCGGGACCTGTGGTAGTTCCCGGTGGGATGGCCAGCCAGCGATGGTGCTGGAGTAGCCATCGATGGTGTAAGTGTGGTGGCCGCTCTCCGTGCGGCCAACGATGACGGAACTCGACCGCTTGCCGGTGGATAACCTTGGCGACGTGCTAGGAACCGTGTCGGCGCCGTTGATGGACTGCATTGCCGTCGTGCCGATCGGTCGATTCGACCTACTCCTCGGCGGAATTCGGAGCTGAAGAGGTTTGTGCAACTGCGATTCCCTCTAGCTAGTTAGCGGCTGCATCATTCTAGGATATAGTCACGTACGCATGCTGGGTTCGTATACGAGTCGGTTTTTGTTAGCTTAGACGAAAGAGCTACGCGATTCAAGTCCGAGTCAAATTAAACTAGACTTAGCTAGGCTAACTATTCCTTTTCTTTTGACGCGTAGGTTAGCTATTCCTTGCTACTTTTTTTTGCGAAAACATATAGTAGTAGTACTACCACTAAAACTAGTTAGCTTCAAGCTGAGTTCGAGAAGGTTTCTACGCTCGGATATGCGGCGATCAACAATTGTTTGATTTCCCCACATAGCACCGCCTCGTGTCGTCATGCGACATTGGTGTTGTTGCAGAGGCCGCCATGCTACATGGACAATGTTGCATAGACCATCATGCAACATGTGAGTTGTTGCAGAGGCGTCGCTGCTCGATGTTGCAACCAGACCATTGCAATAGCGTCTTTGCTGCAGTTGATAGTGAGCGGCGCAACACCCAGGTTGTAGTAGCCGACGATGGCAGCGTCGCCCGCAGCAACTACGCTCGGCGAAGAGTGACGACCGAAAGCACCGCGAGCCCTGCTTCCGACGAAGAGCATCGGCGAGGCCTCACTGCTTACATCAAAGCGCGGCGCCTGAAGCACCGAGCTGCTTCCGGTGGTGGTAGGTGGCAATTTAGCCTTGTATTTAGGTGGTCAAAAGTAGTTGCACGACGGTGGTGGTAGTAGCAAGCGTACCGCATTGCGCGATAGTTTCAGAGTGAAAAAGACAGGAGTTTGCACGGAGAAGAAAACAAATGGATGAGATGACTGTGTGGGCCCATGGGACACGCATCCCGAGCACGAGGTGGCCGATGAGCCCATGTTATCGGTCGGGTGATGGCGACTATTGTTCCCTTATTTTTTTTGCACATAACCCCTGGCTAGGCTAGCTGCACCAATCATTGAGTTATGATTAAGCATGTGTGAGTGGAGGATATATAGACCCGTATATACACTTTAGCTCAACCGTACGGCCCGGGCAAACAACACTGCAGCATATCCGGTAAGATCATCTACAGCCGGATTTCTCAAATCCTTCTCAAACGTCCGCAGACGCGAACGGTTAGTGATTGGACAGGAGAGAGCAGGAAAAAATTGATCCAACCGGATCCCTCATATCATTCATATACGTCGGGGCTGTCTGCGAACCCCATATCCATATCAAATGTAGGAAGGATATGAGGGCTCGCGGACGCGTCCGGTCAGTCCGCTACGTAGGACGTTGCCCCACCCCGGGCCATCATTTCTCTTTCTTTATTTTCTTTTTCTCTCTCTCTTCATCTCCATCAATCACGTGCAATTAACCGGACATATGAGAAAGAAAATGAAGATTGTGACTACCAGACGGACAAATAAGGACTCAAAACGGACACGCCTGGTCACTGTCCATGGACGTTTGAGAGGTCGAATTAAAGCTACATGGATAAAGATGCTCAATCGCTTCACGATGGGGTTGGTATTCGCTATGAACTCGAATGACGTCCGTAGATCAACCATCAGTCGTAGTGGTGCTCTTTGTATTTGATGCGACTTAACGTGGTTGATTAACCAACTGACGAGCACATGTACATGTGACAAATATTTGTCAAGAAACTCTGTCTACTGTAACGCGACCAACCAAACGGTGGGTTAAAATTAATTTCTTCATGCAGCTAGCCTAGATGCGGGCAACCAAATTACGTGCAAATACTGGTTTTTGGGCTGTTTTTCCTCACATCAAGAAACATATGCAATACAGGTAAAATCGATGCCAAACACGCCCTACGAGTGATGGTCAATGATTCCTTGTCAAAATCGGTGCAGAAAAACAAACACGTCCTACAAGCTCGAGGTTGTGCTGTGAATGGACCGATGCATGAATTCTTCTGAGGCAACTGAGAAATACTCCTTCCGTTCCCAAATATAAGTCTTTTTAGAAATTTTAATATGGACTATATATAAATAAAATAGAAGAAGCTATACTTTAAAATACGTTTATATATATCCGTTTGTAGTTCATATTGAAATAGTCTATTTAAAAAGACTTATATTTAGAAACGGAGGAAATAGCAAACACTATATGTAGAAAAATATGAAATCGAAAATATATACCATATATTATTCTATAGGAGCCTCAATAAAAAATCTCCCATTAATCTAGTCGATTCAGAAAATACGGTTTCAAGAACAGAAAAGTCCACCAGGGTTCAAGTCCTGTGGTTGGATGTTTAGAGGGAATGTGGTATCCTCAGCCCACCAGGGTTCAAGTCCTGGTGCTCGCATTTATTTGATTTATTTCAGGATTTCCGGCGATTGCATTCAGTGGGAGGAGACGTTCCTGTCGACGACGAGGTGCCTACGGTGACTTCGTAAATTTGAAGATGATATGCCGGCTCAGTCTCTCGAAGGTGCTCATAGGGGTAAGGTGTGCGTATGTGCGTTCATAGGGATGAGTGTATGCGCGTGTATATGAGCACTTGCGTATGTACTGTGTTAAAAAAACAGAAAAGTCGATTAGAAAATATCACCAACACTTGTTTTCGTGCAGCCAGATTGTACATGCGTGCGTAGACTAGGAGTGACTAGATCCCGCAAAAAAAGAAAAAAAAACTAGGAGTGACTAGTCGTATTACGACCTGAGATTGTGGCATCGTCTGACTGATCAGATGCAGTACGACATGGGCATGAGGTCGCACATAATAGAAGGACAGCTCGTCATCATATGTTTGAAATCGTCGGTGGCCATGACGGCCCTCAGATTCGCCGGTGTGGAAAGAAAGTCGAAGCACGCCTTCTTCAGACCCTTACAATGGTGCTGCTCGGCCAGCGCCAGAATGGTCGTCGCGCTGTCGACGTCGATGTACCCGCACAGCTTCTGCTCGCAGATTAGCTTGAGCCGCTCCATGCCGTACCTGTCCGCCGCGCCGATAAGATGCTGGCACGTCACGCTTTCGTCTTCCTTGTTACTCGTCTCCGGCAGCGAGCCGGTGTATGCGAAGCGGATCAACGCCTTGAACGCTTCCGCCTCCATGTCTTGTATGCGCACGACGCCTCCGGCGGCGGCATTACCCTCCTTCATCGGTCCACGGAGCTCGGCTGCAAAGACCGGCGAGCGGGCCGCGAGCACGCACCGGTGCGCGGCGACGGTCTCGCCGCCGACCTCGAACACCACGTCGGCGTCCTTCTCGGTCTCGAGGAGCTCTCCCAGGCGCCGACTCAGGTCGCACGGGGGCACGGAGACCAAGCCGGTGGTGTAGACGACGCGGAAATCCTGGACGACGGCGATGTCGCACCGGATGGTGAACGAGTCGTTCCTCAGATGCTCGGATACCTCCAGGTCCGTCCTTTTGATGAACGCCGCCGCGCAGGTCGACCCGCTTCCCGGGGTATAGCTTCTCACCTTCTCCAGCGAGAGCAACTCAGCTTGCTCCGCCTCGGTCCCCGCCTCGCCGGCGAGGCAGAACAAGTGCTGCGACTTCACCGCAGGATTATTGACATATTCGTGGAGGATTAGGCGGAGGGACACATGGTCAGCATAGGCCTTGTCCATGCCGTTGGGGAAGTAGTCGATGCACCAGCGGTGGCCGCCAACCGTGAAATGGTGGGACCTGATGTACTCTCCGGCGGGACGGCCTTTGACGGTGCTGGAGTAGCTCTGGATCCTAAGGAAGTGGTGGCCGCTCGCCATGCCGCCAACAATATCGGACATGGTCGGCTCGCCGGTGGACACCATCGGCGGCCTGTTCCGCGGAACCGTGTTGGCGACGACGGCTGACCTCAAACGCTTCTTGCCCGCGGACGACATTGCCCGATCGATCGGCCTGCTCCGCGGAATTAGTTAGGTGTTGAAAAAGGTTTGTGCAATTGCGATGCCTTGGATTGCCGATGCATCGCCTTTATATACACGTTCACGTGCCGGTTCGTATACAAGGCGGTTCTGTTCGAGCGAACCAACCTGTGGTTGGATGGTTAGAGGGACTGTGGTATCCCAGCCCACCAGGGTTCAAATCCTGGTGCTCGCATTTATTCCTGAAATTATTTCAGGATTTCCGGCGATGCGCATTCAGTGGGAGGAGACGTTCCCGTCGACGACGAGGTGTCTACGGTGACTTCATAAATTTCAAGATGATATGCCGGCTCAGTCTCTCGGAGGTGCTCATAGGGGTAGGGTGTGCGTGTGTGCGTTCATAGGGGTGAGTGTATACGCGTGTATATGAGCGCTTGCGTCTGTACTGTGTTCAAAAAAAAAAAAAGGCGGTTCTGTTCGATCAAAGAGCTAGTACGTGAGTCAAGTCCGACTGTCCGAGTCAAATTAAACTAGACTAGCTAGGTTAGAAAACTACTAGCAAACATGCCCGTGCGTTGCAACGGGAGAAAAAAATCTTAATCTCGAATGGCAATGATCACATTTTACTATATCATCGATATACACTATCACTTTTCTTTTTGTGAAATCGTGAACAATTTTTAAAAATCATGAACATTTTGTTAAACTCGTGAACATATTTGAAATTGTGTACATTTTTTAAATTCGCAAACATTTTGTAAAATCAAGAACGTTTTTTGAATTCATGAACATATTATACTATTTGCAAACATTTTTTGAAACATTTTTGTTTAATCGGCGAACATTTCTAGAATCGACTAACATTTTTTTGGGATTTGATGAAACAATTTTCTAAATTAATGAACATTTTTTGAACTGCATGATCTTTTTGAATCAGCATGTATTTTGTGAATCAATAAACTATATATTTTAATTTATGAACAGTTTTATTTTATGCTATTTTTTAATACATGGATATTTTTGAATTGGCGAAATTTTGTGAAATGTCAAAACATTTTTTAATACATGAACTTTTTTAGAAAAACTCATGAACGTATTTTTATTTCCCGGACATTTATTAGAAAATTTGCTAATATTTTTTAAAAAACGCAAAAAAAATATGAAGCCACAAACATTTAGGAATTATTAAATATTATTTCAAAATTCTCATTTTTTTAGTTTTGGGAAAAAAATAAATTCTAAAATTATTTAAAGTAGAAAAAACAACGACGGAAAAGAAAAACCAAAAATTGAAAATTGGTCACCCTTATATGGGCCGGCCCAGGCGAGCTGTGTCTTTTTAGCGCGCAGGGCGCAGTATAGGAGATTCTTACATGGGCCGGCCCAGTCCGGATTTTTCTGTGTAGAACGTTTTTTATAACTTATAGGTGGCATTGGTGGGTAATATTTTGCAACTTCAGGGGCAATTTCAATGACGTACGGGCAGAAGCACTCCGTATTTTATAATAGTATATATAAGTATATATATAAAGTAGGTATAGATTCCTTCTAATATTTCGCCAAAAGAAAATTAGGCGGACACTACGTGTCAGTTGCCTCAGTTATCAGTTGTCTGTCTTACCGTTTGATCATCCAATCAACGGTTGTTTTATTTCGTCCCAACATAGCACCGTCTAAAGTTATCTTGCAACATGGGTGTTGTTGCAGAGGCGTCCATGCGCATAATCTTCGTCGCGGTGCAAAACGGCCATTTTGCATTGCATTTGTTACAACGGATGTTCACTTTTTTTTGAAACAAAGACTTATAACTAGCAAGGATGGCAAAAAAAAATGAATTTGATATTTTTTTTAAGAAAAAGACTAAACTAACAAGGATGTCAAAGAAATTAGATATACATATCCTGGAGAAAAAACAAGGATGTCAAAACAAAACAAAGAAAGTAGATACATAAGGAAGGTAGGGGGTTCATCGACCCAAGTACAAGATTCGGATAAAATCGAGTAAGATACCTCATGAGCTGCCATATTGGTCTTTCTTGGACATACTCCCTCTCCTCACAAATATAAGATGTCTAACTTTTTGATGAATTGAATGTATATAAACACGTTTTAGTGTGTTTGTTCACATATTTCACTTTGTATGTAGTTTATATTAAAATATCCGAAACATCTATATATTTATGAACGGGAGAGAGTAGTTGATATGTTACCGCATCAAACACACTAGCTTGTAGCATGCAATCTTGAAATATTGCCGAGCTAGAAGTAGCAGACAGCCACCCATCACCGGGAATAGATATGGCATGCTCATTGTCAGCTTAGATAATGACCCTGAATAGACCCATGTGTTGAGCAAGCCAGATGCCATCTCGGGCAGCATAAGCTTCCGCCATAAGGACATCGGTTGTTGCTTCAAGTTTGAAACTTCTAGTCGGGACGAACCCGCATGTCGAATCCCTGATCACCAATCCAGAAGCAGCTTCATGAGTTTCATGATTGAAAGATGCATCAATGTTCACCATATATATGCCTTGAGGTGGTTTCTTCCAACCCAGCCTCGGTTTAGTTTCAGTTTTCTTCATACTCCTCACATAATTCACAACAAGCGCACTAATGGACATTACAACATGCATGATAGGTTGCACCTTTTTACCATGTGTTAGTTGCCATCGTTTCCCCCATATGAACCAGGTTGTATTCTGAACTAGGTCGCAAATACTAATCTATGGGTAGAAAGGCGCTGCATGGATGTTTTTTTAACAACTCTTCCAGCACAACAACTACAGCTCGACCCGTACTTAAGCCATCCCCATTTCATCTTTCAGCCACATCTCTTTCCAAATATTCTTAGCTCTTCGACATGTAAAAACATATGCTTCGAATCCTCAAACACGGCAGTCACAATGGACATTGTCCAGTATCACCAACATGTCTTTTAGCCAGGATATCAGCACATGGTATTGAATCCTTCATCACTCGCCAATTGCAAAATTTTAACTTTTGGTGATACCTTTGCCTTCCATATAACAGCCCAAACCAGATGGTTTGTCGATCCACCAGTAGCCTCTGGATGAACAGTATTGTTTCTGAACTTTTGACTCTACTATCCAAAGTACGCTGATTTGACAGAAAATATTCTCATTTTCGAGTTATGCCATGCCACAAAATCTTCCAGGCCATCTGCTAGAGGATTGATAATATTGCTTCAGCGTCAATTGGCCAAAATATAGACTGAAAAATATCCTCATCCCACTCAGCTGAAACTGGATTTATCAAATCACTAATTTTTGTGCACCAGACTACCATCATCTGAGTAAGGACACGATGATAAGGATGGGTCGGTATCCAATTATCGCACCAAATATCAATCTGAGTTCCATCACCTACTTGTCAGATATACCCGCTCTTGAAAGCTTCTAAACCTGACATGATACTTTGCTAAGTAAATGATGCTAAACTCTTCATTCTTTTCAGGAAATTTCCATCTGGAAATATTTTGCTAAGCACAATGTCACAATGGTAATCTGGGTACTTTAGCCTCCAACACTGTTTAGCCAACATTACCAAGTTAAAGCATTGAAGGTCCCGAAAGACCATTCCACCACTAAGTTTTGGCAAACAAAGTTGCCGCCATGCCATCCAATGCATCATCTTGTTATCTTGTTCATCACCCCCCACCAAAGCCCTGCAATAGCATCAGATATTCCTGTGAGGTTTTATAGGTTTAGCATAGCTACAAGTTAAGTTCGAGTAGGTTTAGTCCTAGGCTTGGGTGTGTGTCGAGCTTCCTGCAAACTCGTTGTGAGCATCTCTAGCAGGTCCTCAAAGCCATATTTGGGGAGAAAATCTTTTTAGTGGATTAAGCACTAGCTAGCGCAGATCCAATAAAAATAGGACGACGCTATGTGTCAGTCGGCTGATAAATCCTCAGTTATAGTTGGACCATCCGATCAACAGTTGTTTGATTTTGTCCCCACATAGCACCGCCTCCCGCCGTCATGCAACATGGGTATGTCGTTGTGGAGGTCATCATGCCACTTGGAAGATGTTGCAGAGGCCACCATGCAACATAGGAGCTATTGTAGTTTGTAGAGGCGTTGGTGTGCGTAGTCGCCACCGTCGTTTGAGGTTGCAGCATTGTCCATGTTGCAACCAGACCATCGCAACAATGTCATTGATGTAGTCGATGGCGAGCGGCGCAACACCCAGGTTGCCGCAGCCGATGGCGGCGTCGCCTGGCGAAGCGCGGTGGCCTAAAGCACCGGTGAGCGCTGCTTCTAGCAAAGAACATTGGCGAGGGCCCACTGTTGCACGGCGGCCTGAAGCACCAATGATGCTCATTGCTTCAGGCGGCACTAGGTGGCGGTTGGCCTTTTATTCCCGTGGTCGGGGAGAGTTGCGGGTGGTGGTAATATCAAGGGCACGGTCGCGTGGTGGCGTGAGAGAGAAAAGGAACATGAGTTTGTAAGGAGAAGAAAATGAGTGGATGAGGGCTTGCTTCACGGATACGGTTGTGGAGAGAGGTGCAGTGTGTGGGCCCATGAACACACGTTGCCAGCACGAGGCGACAGACACGCCCATGTTACCAATCGGGTAATGGCGAGTGTTTTCCCTTACTTTGTGCAAATAACCCCTGGCTAGCTCAACAATCATCGAGTTATGATTAAGCGCATGTGTGAGTGGAGGATATAGAGACCCATATATACTTTAGCGCAGCCGTACGACCCGGGCACAAGTACATCAATACTAGGGTGAACAACACTGTAGCATATCTGGCAAAGCTTTTACTGCTGGAGTTGGTATTCGCTACTAATTCGTAATGATGTCCATAGATCAACACCAGTCGTAGTGGTGCTCTTTGTATATGACGTATATGAGGCAATGTGGTTGATGAACTAACCGTTGAACTGAACACACGTACATCCCACAAGTATCTATGCAGAAACTCTGCCTGCTTCCCATTATATATAACTTCTCGAAAACCTAGTTGCTTCATAGATTATATATGCGCAGCAGTGGTGGTGGTAGTATCAAGGGGACGGTCGCGTGATGGCGTGTGAGAGAAAAAGAACATGGATTTGTAAGGAGAAGAAAATGAGTGGATGAGGGGTCGCTTCACGGATACGGTTGTGGCAGTGTATGGGCCCATGAACACACGTTGCCAGCACGAGGCGACAGACGCGCCCATGTTACCAATCGGGTGATGGCGAATGTTTTCCCTTACTTTTTGCAAATAACCTCTGGCTAGCTCAACAATCATCGAGTTATGATTAAGCGCATGTGTGAGTGGAGGATATAGAGACCCATATATACTTTAGCGCAGCCGTACGACCCGGGCACAAGTACATCAATACTAGGGTGAACAACACTGTAGCATATCTGGCAAAGCTTTTACTGCTGGAGTTGGTATTCGCTACTAATTCGTAATGATGTCCATAGATCAACACCAGTCGTAGTGGTGCTCTTTGTATATGACGTATATGAGGCAATGTGGTTGATGAACTAACCGTTGAACTGAACACACGTACATCCCACAAGTATCTATGCAGAAACTCTGCCTGCTTCCCATTATATATAACTTCTCGAAAACCTAGTTGCTTCATAGATTATATATGCGCAGCAGTGGTGGTGGTAGTATCAAGGGCACGGTCGCGTGATGGCGTGTGAGAGAAAAAGAACATGAGTTTGTAAGGAGAAGAAAATGAGTGGATGAGGGGTCGCTTCACGGATACGGTTGTGGCAGTGTATGGGCCCATGAACACACGTTGCCCGCACGAAGCGGTAGACGCGCCCATGTTACCAGTCGGGTGATGGCGAATGTTTTCCCTTACTTTTTGCAAATAACCTCTGGCTAGCTCAACAATCATCGAGTTATGATTAAGCGCATGTGTGAGTGGAGGATATAGAGACCCATATATACTTTAGCGCAGCCGTACGGTCGAGCACAAGTACAACAATACTAGGGTGAACAACACTGCAGCATATCCGGCAAAGCTTTCACTGCTGGGGTTGGTATTCGCTACTAACTCGTAATGATGTCCATAGATCAACACCAATCGTAGTGGTGCTCTTTGTATATGACGTACGCGATGCAATGTGATTGATGAACTAATTGACGAACACACGTACATCCCACAAGTATCTATGCAGAAACTCTGCCTGATTCCCATTATATATAACTTCTCGAAAACCTAGTTGCTTCATAGGTGCTGCTATGCCCCCCCCCCCCCCCCGCCCCCTTACCCCACACACGCAAACTCGCAGATCCAGTGATGCAGACGGCCAGCATGTAGTAAATCACGATCATCGTTGCTTGGACAATGAAACCGTAAAATATTATCATTTGTCAATAAGTTAATTAGTACACCAAAACTGTGTCTTCTCCGGCTTACAGAGATGCAAAAGTGGAATTGAGCTTCATAGTTGCTAGCTATCACGATGTGCTTACTGCTTCAGCTTACATGAAAGTTTAGCTGCTTCACATCTAACCTCATGAGAGATGGTATATATACATCCTCTGCGACTAACTAACTAGCTACTCCGGTGGTTTGTCAGTGGTGCCTAGGGCTATGAACACTTGGAACGTAATAGTCTTGCTGGAACTCCGGCAACCCATGGGCCACCGCCTTAACTTGGGTCGCAGCACCGGCGCTTCTCGTCGTCTCGCCTGCCAATCCGGCGAAACCCTTGGCCACATCATCGATTGGTTTCTGCATGAACACAAGAAAGTTAATTAGCGTCTGCAGAAAGGATCATCCAGAGATTCAGATAACGAAACAGAAGATGAGAATCACTGCTTACATTGAGCACCGGGTTGCCGCCGCCGCTGCTGACTGACGCCCGTGTCTCTGCATCTAGCCGGATGCCTTCAGCCTCCGTGGCTGTCAGTACTAGAAGCAAGATCACAGCTGCAGCCAGTGACAAGTACTTGGAAATGGAACTCCTCATCCTGCCAGAGATGGATGTCACTGACTATGAGAGACAGAGTATACTTCAGTCTTAGGCTCAGAAGAGGGCGTAGAGCCGTAGACTGTAGAGAGCAGAGGCTAGCTGGGCTAATCAAGTCGCTTGAACTGAAACATACAACTAACCTCATGAGAGATGGTATATATGCATCCAGCTTTGCAACCCGCCCCAGTGTTTGCCGCACTGATGTCTGTTAGGAGTGGTTTATTAACAGTGTATACAAATTTAAAAACTATTTCTGATTGCAAATGTCTCTTGATCACTGCCATTAATTAACTTGAATATATAGAGACCGTCCTTGCATGCCACCCTAAATGGGAGGATGTTTCCACAAAAGTTGGGCCATGAACAATTTGTTTAATCCACTACTTTGTTCATTAGTACTTAACTAAATACAACGCTTTAAATTAGCTGCTAAGCACAAGAAGCTTTAGGTTTTTGTGTTTTGGTTCCAGGTGCCGCATGCATTGCCCGATCCTGGAAAGTCGGGTGCCGGTCTGTCTAGTTTAGCTAATGGCACAGGTGCGCAGCTAGAACCGAACCCTAAACCCTAGGGAATGTGCGTCTTCTAAAAGCTCCTACTACATGTGGTGCTATGGGTAAGTTAGATTTAATGTGTGGAGGGTTTCAATGTAGGGTTTAGCTTCTGAAATGAAATACATGATCAAAGAAGCATGTCGAATGCCACTGGCTTTGTAGTACATGTTCTATATTTTTTTTCATGGTGATCATGTATGCCCTGTAGGAACTAAGAGCATCTCTAGACAAACTCTCAAAAACGGTTAACTCCTCAAAAGATTTCATTTAGAGGAGGTAAGCCATAGTTAATCGAAGGCTCAAACGGTTAACTCAGGAATCAAGTCCCACAAGTTCCCCCACTCTCTCATTTTGAGCAACGACCACCAAGTCTCATCAAAAGATTCATCCTCTCCTCTCCCGCGCCCATGGAAATTCCTCTTCCTGCCTCCGCCACTGCAACCAGCAGGCGGCCTGATTTCTCCGAGAATGGAACCGTTGGCCGCCTTCGCACACCGACGAACACTCCTGCTGGCATTTGACGCCCACGCTAAGGAAGCAGCTCAGGACGAAGATCGTCGTGCGCTCCGTTGTGCCGCCCATGAAGACTGGCGGCAAGGTCGGTTGTTCCGGCCATTACCAAGCAAACCATGAAGCCAACGTCAGTGGGCAAGGCCCTGGACGAGGCCATGGCGTAGAAGAGGAAAAAGGCATCCACTCCAACACCTTCCCCTCCATCTCCGGAACCGGCCTCACCTCCTTTGTCGCCACCTATGACCACCACAACCGCCCACAAGGATCATGCCCACCAAGTGTCCGACACAATTCCCAAAAGGTAAAAAATAGCATTTTGTTTTTCATTTTTTTCGATGAATTTTTGTGATTTAATGCGACAATGATCATGTGACATGTTTGTTCTTGGTGATTTAATGTGGATGAATACAATGTTACAAGTTTCATGTCTCAATTGGATTAATCACACATACTCGGCCTTGATGACATTAATGTCTATGGCCGATGATCGTGAGAGGGAGGAGGATGCCACCGAAGTGGAGGAGGTCAATGAGCCCGCCGAGAAACAAACAAGCATGTAGAAGACAAGATCGTCTAATTAACTACCGTAGCCAAGAAAACATTGCTTTGTGTTTTGCTTGGATGAATGTGCCCTTTAGTGTCTAGGTTGGTACCGATAAAATGAAGGAGAGGTTTTGACAAAGAGTTGAAGAGTACTACTTGGGCAATGTGACCGTTACTTCCAATCACATTCAAGGTTCTCTTGCCCACCGGTGTGGTGTGATCCAAGATCAATGCAACCGATGGTTTGGTTGCGTTGATCAAGTCAACATCACCACCGAGTGGGGTGACAATCAATGAGTATGGGTCTATCATCCAAGACCTATACAAGCAACACAAGAAGGGTGGTTGCAAACCGTTTGTGTTGCACCATTGGTACAAGGAGCTAGTTGGCCATGATAAGTGGATAAAGAGAACTTTGAAAGCACTTCAAAGGGGGCAATAATTAGCATATTGGTTGATGTTGACGACATGATGAAAATCCTCACGCTAGGCCAAATGCGCAAAAGATTGCAAAATAGGGAAAGGAAAACAGAGGCATCGGCATGTACAAAGAGGAGCTTTGTGCTATGATCGAGACCAAGAAAAAAAATGGCAGCAAAAAGGAAGGTACAGAAGATGGTGAGGTGTAACGAGCTCATGTTCATGGAGGAGCGAGGAAGGTGGAAGCGGAGGAGACAAATTGCACTCGAGAGGACATGCTTGCAAAAGAGAAGAAGGCCGAAGAGCGGGCTACCATGTTCATGGATCCGAGCACGATGGATGACACGGAAAGGCAATACTGGCAACTCACTCATGGTGAGATTTTTGCCAAGTCAATGTATGACCCTGGTGGTGATGGTGGCGGCCGTGGTGATGGTGGTGGTGGTGGTGCTGGCCATGGTGATTGTGGTGGCCGTGGTGGGCATGGGAGTGCTTGATTTGGTCTAGTATGAACTTGATAGGGGTTGGTCCATGACATAAGACACACTTTGTGGTGTTTTTGTTTATAAACTTGATCGATTCAGTGGCTTTTTGATGAAATAAGGTAGATTTGTTTCAGATGTATGTGCCGAAGAATGAGAGAAATTGGACAATGTTTTTAGGAAGTTATAAGATAGGGGTTCGGCCAGTGATGCTTGCACTATATGCTCGTTGCCCGTAAAGAAATTCTACATGAGTCGATTTCTTCCTCCTCCCCCTCCGTGACGCCATTTCCTCTTTAACACCCTGGGCCTTTTTTTTGGGTACAAACCCCCATCTTGAGAAACGTCATCTACTACAATCTCTTTTTTTTAGGGAAATCTACTACATTCTTTAGTTACACCTACAACACTTATCCTTGCCTTCCAAAAGGTGGCTAGCTAGCCCCATCAATCATCTAGTTATCATTGAGCATGTGCGAGAAACAGTGGGTGTATATACTATGCAGAATCGGAATACTTTAGTGAGCCGTCCTGCCCGGACATAGCAAAGCACAGCAGTACTTGGCCAACAGCACTGCAGCATATCCGGCAACGCTTCCACTGTTGGCAGATATACAACCACCGGCAGTGTACATAGTGCTGAACTGCTGACTGGCACATGCACTTGCCACAACTCTCTCTTAAAACTCTCGCTGGCTAGGCGTGAGGAGAGTCTTTCAACTACTACATCGTTCGTTCTTGTTACAAATTGGTGGCTCTATATGCAGGTCGTCGTCACAGGTTACTGAAAATCGTGAAAACATTGTAAATCTATAATGATGCAAGCCCACACTTGACTGATCTATCAAGAGGCAGGCAACAACTCACATATGTTACTTGAAATCGTATTGCCAAGAATGTTAGCACATCGACACTATGTCATGTGCCCACTGCGTGAGCTGACATGAATTTTACCAAGTAATCATGGCAGCCTGCAGCCGCTGCGTCTACCTAGCTAGCTAGTCAGTTCTAGACAGAGATCATTGATCAAGATAGGAAATAAAGAAGAATTTGCTCCATCAATGGTGCCTAGGGCTGTGATCACTGGGACCATAGTAGTCCTCATGAAACTCCGGCAACTTATGCGCCACCGCCCTAACTTCATCTCCGGCAACGTGGACGCTCCTGTTTGTCTCACTTGTCAAGCCAACAGAGCCCTTGACCGCATTGACGAAATTTTTCCCAATCGGTTTCTTCATTGACGACATTGAGTTGCCACCTCTGCTGCTGAGTGATGCCCGAGCCTCTGCATCTAGCCGGATGGCTTCAGCCTTTGTGGCCGCCATCAGTACCAGAAGCAAGATCATAGCTCCAGCCAGTGGCAAGCAGCTGGAACTCCTCATCCTGTCAGAGATCAATGCCACTGAGTGACTAATGACTAGGAGAGTATACTTCAGTGAGTCTTCAGCTAAGAAGAGAGTGTAGAGAGGAGAGAGGCTGATCAAGTAGTTCGAACTGAAGTATGCATCTAATAACCACATGAGAGATGGTATATATACATCCTGCTTTTCAACCCGTCCCAGTGTTTGCTGCACTTATGTCTGCCAGGAGTGGTTTATCAACAGCATATACAGATTAAACAACTACTTGTGAGTGCAAATGTCTCTGGATCACTGCCATTATTTACTTTAATTAATAGAGTACGTCCTTGCATGCCACCCTAAACGGGAGGATGTTTCCACAAAAGTTGGGTCATGAACAATTTGTTTAAGCCCTAGATTAACCCTAAACCCTTTACCAAATACAATACTTCAAAATTAGCTGCTAAGCACAAGAAGCTTTAGGTTCTTGTGTTTGGTTCCTGGTGCCACACGCATTGCCCGGTCCTAGAAAGTTGGGTGCCGGTCTGTCTAGTCTAGCTAACGGCGTAGGTGCACTGACAGAGGTTGCATCTTCTGAAAGCGTCTACGGGGAGGAGAAAAGACTGGCGGTTATGTTGGATTAATCTGCGGAACGCTTTGGATGTAGCGTTTACGTGATTGAAATGGTGGCTCTAGCTATGTACATGTTCTATATTTGTTTTCCTGGTGAACATATACAACATGGCCGATCTTAGCCTGCTTTTTCTTCTACTACTCCCTCCGATCTAAAAAGAGTGTCGTGGCTTTAGTTCAAATTTGAACTAAAGCCACGGCACTTTTTTTGGATCGAAGGGAGTAATGATTAAGAACCAGGAGAGGGTAGGGGGGTCTTCATAAAAAGAATACTGCGTACCATGCTATTTTCTCTTCTTCTTTGTTGCCTTTGTTGTCGACCCTCTCTTCCTTTTCCGCGCACACTACCTATCTTTAGAACGTCATGTAATGCATTCTTTAGTGACAACACTTATCCTTGCCTTCCAAAAGGTGGCTAAGCTCGATCAATCATCTAGTTATCATTGAGCATGTGCGAAATAGTGGTTGTACGTAGCTTTGGGATAATTTAGTGCACCTTCCTGCCCGGACGTAAAGTACGGCAGTACTTGGCCAACAACACTGCAGCATATCCGGCAACGCTTCCACTCTTGGGGTTGGTATGCATGGGCTCGGAACTAGTAAGTGCTTTGCCCACAAATCAACCACCGGCAGTTTACATCGTGCTCACTGGTACATGGACTTAAAATAATTCTCTACCTAAATACTCTCGCTAATTAGGTGCCAGGAATCTTGCAACTACGCTTCAAAAAAAAGAGTATTGCAACTACATTGTTTGTTTGTAATTATTACTCCCTCCATCCCAAAATAAGTGTCGATGGTCTAGTACAAAATTTGTACTACTTTAGTACAAAATCTGCGACACTTATTTTGAGACGGAGGGAGTATTATTTTACGCACGCAACTCTCAATAAATTATTGCAGGTTTTGCAAATATATATATCCATATAATTAGAGTTGTCTTTCGCACTTCCGTGTCAACAAATTGGCTCTTGTCATCAGGTTGCTGAAAATCTAGGCGTAATATCATGATAGTGACACCTGATGTGAGATGTCGGGAGCCAGGATCAGGCAAAGCCCCAGGCCGTCCCAGGCAGCCTTGTTGTACTGTAGCACTGTAGCTACAATAATCGCTGCAATGTACGAAGGAAAGTGGCCTCACGCCCCAGGCAGCAGCCCGGGCTGCCTAGGGCATGTCCCCGCCGCTGACATCAAGTGTCGATGACAATGAGTGTATGTGGATATGTATGAGCGTCCGCGTCTGTACCGTGTTAGAAAAAAAAAAGCGTTGGTGATAATATAGTGAGCAAGCCAACGCGAGGACTGACCGGTCAAGAGGCACACAACATCTCACACGTCTTGCTTGAAATTTGAACCTCGTATTGCCAAGAATGTTAGCACATCAACTTTATATATTGCCATGTGCCCACTGCTTGAGCTTACATGAATAGCCTACAGCCGTCGCCATCTACCTAGCTACAAATACTCTGTTCTATAAGAGATCATCGAGAGAGGAAACACAAACAAAGCAAACAGAGAAGAATTTGCTCCATCAGTGGTGCCTAGGGCTGTGATCACTCGGGCCGTAGTAGTCCTCGTGGAACTCCGGCATCTTATGCGCCACCGCCCTAACTTCACTCGCAGCAACGTCCACGCTCTTCTTCGCCTCGCTTACGGAGCCAGCAGAACCCTTGACCACATCGACGACATTGTTCCCAGTCGGTTTCTGCATATTTCAAGAATGTTAATTAGCATCTGAAGAAAATGGGTTTAGAGATTCAGACAACAGGTGATGAGAAATTCATTCTGAAACACTTACATCGACGGTCATTTGGCTGCCGCTGCCGCTCACCGACGCCCGGGTCTCCGCGTCGAGTCGGATGGCTTGGGCCTCCATGGCCGAAGCCAGTACCAGAAGCAGGATCACAGCCGCGCACAGTGACAAGCAGCTGGAGCTCCTCATCCTATCAGAGATGTGATTAAGAGAGTACTGGCTACTTAAATCTGATCGCTCTTCAGCTCAACTCAGGTGAAAGTAGCTAGAGAGAGGCTAGAGAGGGCAGGAGCTGTGTACTTTGAAGTACTAGACATCACAACAGATGGTATATATACATCGGTTGCTTTACGACCCGTCCCAGTGTTTGCTGCACTCATGTCTACCTTCCGGTAGTAGGGTGGGTTGTCCATCTACAGGACTTGCAAAATTTAAAATTCCAAAACCATTTTAAAACTGCTTTAGCTACTTTGCTAGGTCTCTCTGCGTGGTCGCTGTCCCTAACCCGTACCCATGCATGCATGCATGCAACGACGAGGGATGCCACCTTTAATTATGGCCGGATGTCTGCACGAAAGTTGGGCCGGCCGTGTGTTAATTAACTAGATGATGGTCCCTTCCTCTCCTGGATTAGTTGCTAATGCCACCGGAAGTGCCTGTAAACAAACAGGGCGTTGCATGCATGCATGGTGGACAGTGTCGTCAGGTTTCGTGCTTTGGTCGATCATCAGGGCAGGCGGCGCACGCATCCTCCCCTGGAAAGTTGCGACGCTGTCTCGTCTCATCTCTGCGTGCGTGCATAGGGCCAGGGGATATGTGTATAGTAGCCGTTCTGAAGAAAGCGAGTGGTATACGGCCGGCCGGGGACCGGGAGAGACCGACCGGCGACCAAGAGAGGAAAACAGCCTGCTCAGCTGGTGATTGAGTTGGGGTGGAGTGGACAGTGGAGGTGTGTGGATTTGGACCTAGCGTTTTTTGTGGATGCTTCTGATTATGGCATGCGTAGGCCGGCCGGGCCAACAATGAAGCACAGGAGAGTATAATGTAGTTTTTGCAACATGTCAGATGGATGATGGATGGACAGTGGGAGTGCGTTCATCTGGACCTACCGTAGTATTAAACCAAAAACCACCACAATTCGATCCATCGTGACGAAAAACTACCATTTTACAAACTTGTCCGAAAGCTACCACTTTAGCTCTAATTTTTGACAAAAAGCTTCCAACTATGTTTAAGAGCAATGCTAGACTTACTCGTACGATCGCTACAAGTCTCTGCTCCTAATTGGGGAGTTGGTAGTTTCCGTTCCGGGTTTATTTTCGTCCGGTTTTTTTGTCCCTCCTCCCATCAACTATATTTAGTAATGTATTTATGTGAAAGAATCAATCAAGATTAATTTCTAATGAATATTTAAAGATCAAATCTGAATTAATTAACCTTACCATATGTTGCTCAATCACATTTATTAATATTTCCATACATCACTAAATTACATTAATTAACATTCCGTTTCAAGTTTTTTTCGTCTCCCCTTCCATCTTCGTCTGTTTTTTTCTTCATTCAATCATCATATATTTAGTAATGTATTTATGTGAAATAATCAATCAAGATTATTTCTAATGAATCTTTAAAGATCAAATCGAAATTAATTAATCTTACCATAAATTGTTCAATCGCATCTTCTTCTACTCCTAATGGAGCAGTTGGTACGTAGTCTCGTCCGTTCGTACCCCCTCCCACCCCCGATCGAAGGCCCCCCTACCCCCGATTTTTATCTAGCGAACCGGACCACAACCTTCCTGATTTTTTTGTTCTTACCGGAAACAAATCGCTCCACCCAAAAGTCCTTGGTCCTCTCTCCTCTAGGGTTCCAACCCGGCCGTAGTGCGCCGCCCCCATGACTCATGGGTGCCTACACCATTGCTCCTGCCCCTAAGTCTTTCTCCCACATAATCGTCATCTCCCCCGACGACCTTGCAGAGAGAAGCCGACCAAGGTGGCAGTGGTAGTAGCCGCAAGTAGCCTAGACGCAGGGAGTGGAGCTGCCTGCAATTGGTGACCTTCCCCAAGGGCATGCGGCAGCACGGCAAGCCAACAGTGCTGCGGGCGATGCTCCAGCTGTCCAACACTGTGGCGTGGCTGCAGGGGGGGCGGCATCAGGTTGATCTGTTATGGATGTCATTCCTCGTCACAGGGGCCGACTGCCTGATCTCGGCGGCCTCCTCCACGTCCAAATACCTGCAACGGGCTTAGTCGACCCTGATGACCCCGCCTCCGATCTTGCTCGCCCGGGCGTTCAGTTTTTGTGGTCGCCTCAACCACGGTCGCTCCCAAGCCGAGAGTCCTGGCCTGGGCGAATCAATTTTTGTGAACACGTCAAAATCCTGAATCGGAGATGTTCAACACCCAATCCCCACGTAATTCCTCCTTCCATTGCTCTCGTTTGAATTTTGACGTGTTCACTCACTTTGACCATGACATGCAGGAGTCCGCTGCCTCGCCCACCTTGGTGAGCATGTACGCATGTACTGAAGCTATGGAGCAGCAATAAGACTGACGCTGCATGCAGAAGAACAACGGCCACGTGCCTCTGCTCCGTGACGACGCACACGTATCAGTGGAGTGCCTAGCTAGGCAGATATTTTGATTCTTCAGGTTCATGTTCATGATATGTTTATTTTTGGAATGCAAAATTTTGTGCGAGTGTTCATACGAATCATACAATGACTGTATAAGTTAATGCAAAATTAATAGGGAACATTGGTAATACAAATCCCCTCCACTACCTCATTTAAGAACATTCTGGTCTAAGAAAATTAAAAGGCACATAAATGAGTATTTTGATTCTGGTCTAAGAACATTGGTTCTTATATGTGTCTCGGATGCGAAAGAGTATGTGAACTTTGATGAATACTTCTGCACATTCAAACCATCTTTTTTGAGTTGGACTTTCAAACCATCTGGAAATGCAGATGAAAAATATTTAGGAGGCTGCTAACAGTATTGAGGGTGACTTGCTTTTGGTGCTACTAAGACAAGCTCTAGAAATTGGTATGATTTTTATAAGGTTGTGTTTTTTTGGTCTACTTCATTTTATTCAAATGCAGGCTAATAAATAATTTATATTTCAATTGTGGGCATGTGCATGCATTTATATCCAGGTACCAGAATGTATCAAAAAGCTTATACAAGAAGGAATTCAGATATGTGCGCTGATGGTGACAGTTCTGATGGACTGAGGTCTCCGATGCGGGTGACCAAGGGATTCAACGTTGTCGCACGTATCTACTTCATCCTCGGCGTCGAGGGTATGGGCCAGACCTCCTAGCCTCGCAGCGCCACCGCCGCTGGGCTTGTATCGTCAGGCAGACATGGCGCCGATCAGGCCGTCGGCCTCTCGCCGATCCTCCCCTCTCATTTCATGCTCCCCTACATCGCATTAACCTATTTTTGTGCTGTAGATCCTTGATGTCGGGTACGGGCGTGCGACGTCGCCGGTGACGTCATCACCTGTAGTTGTTGCCGGTCCTTGAGGTCGACCTCTCGCTGGTCATCGTCCAAAACATGTGCGACCAAATGTACAACTTATTTTCTCCTAGGACCATGTGCTCCGGACGTCCGTTGAGTTTCTAAGCAAAGTCTCAGCCTCCAGGTTTGTCTACGCAGATCACTATCCACGTAACAAGTCAACTGTGTCTGTGTAAAAAATTTCAACCATGTTTAGAAGGGAATACACAGGATCAACTTATTTGGATATCAAGCATGGTTGAGAAGAAGAGAATACACGGGATAAATTTATTTTCGTGGGTAGGAAAGTAATAATCAATCCGTCACAAAAAATTGAAGTAATAATCAAGACTTCAGCCATCCTGATTTGCCGGATGTTTTCAAAGTACATGTGAATCGGTAGATTTTCCATTGATACACAAAAATAAATTGTTTTCTGTGTTGTTTTGCTTTAGTTTAGTAATTTTCACTCCCATGTACTTATTTCATTTGAAATAAAGGAGTAAAGAAGAAATCTTACTGTTAGTATTAAGGACAGTAAAACTGCACCTAATCCCTGCCCTCTCAGCGATTAGACATTTCTGGCCGTTGGATTTCGTTAACTAGGAGTTTCTGGCCGTTGGATGACTGGTTAACCCCGTCTGGGCTAATTGACCGACTGTCCCATAAACTGCTATTCCAGAGGAAAAATCTGACGTCTCTGGTTGATTGGGCCCAAAGCCCATGTAACGGCGACTCATCAGCGTGCCGCCTCCTTTGCCGTTGCTGCACGCGGCGGCGGCGCTCACCTAGGTCCGCTCTGCCGCCCCTCCCCCCTCCCCCCCGGTCCCCTTTGTCGCTGCGCTGATCCCAGGTGCCCTCCGTCTCCACGCTGGCTGTCGCTTCGCCGTGATCAGTCCCCTTCGTCACCCGCCGTCGCCAACAAGCCCAGACAGCTATACTCTCGTCCGTCCGTTCCTGGCTAGAGCGGCGGCTAGCAACACGTAAGTGATTCCTCTGATCCTCTCCCCTATTTCGCGCCGCTGCTTGTTTCGTTAAAAGAAGTATGGTTCTTGAGCGCGTTATAATCTCATGCCTGGTTGCATCAGAAGAGAAGATTAGAGGACACATGTGAAATTGATCATAGTAGGGACTAGGGACTAGGGAATCCTTACCCGCACGGCATGATGTTTGGCTTCTCAGAACTAAGAAGAGTAAACATCCAAAGCGATAATATTCAGAAGCTTGTTGCACATTTAGCTCTGAAGAATTCTTTGTAAGCTTGCCATTATTTGACAGGAATAGCTCCTGGTATGCTCCTTATAAATTCGTTTAGATGACATTTATGAACTAGGAACCTGCTGTATGTTTGTATATACCATGTATACAAAGGAGTGGTTGCCTTTTACTGTCTATGCCTTATGTTTGTATATACCATGTATAAGAAAACAAATTTTTACTGATGACGAGGATTGATGATAAGATAACCGTGTTGGATCTGCTGTCCTGGAGTGATGTGCATGTTGGAAGTTGGTTCTGGAGATGAGGAGATCTCTCTACAGGAGATCAACGCGAGCCATCCAGCCAAATAATATGAGTAGACTATCCACTTCATCAGTTATAAAAATACTTTAAGAAATTACTATGTCTCATTGTAAAGTATGGTTTATTGAGAGAGGATACTCCTTGTGGGAGTCATGGAAGAGGAAAAGACCTAGCCGCCATTTTTGTTGCCTGCATCTGCAAGTGTTGAATTTATAGACGTGAGTGCAGAGTTGACATTGAAAATTGATCTACAAAACTAGCTACTTTTCCTGACTTGAATTATCACCTACCTGATTGTTAAAATTACGATTTTATGATTTCTGCTTTTTGTGACAATTCGCAGTTTTCCAAAATAAATAAGTCTCACCACTGTTGAGCCTTCTAATGCTTATGGAAGAAGCATGGCTGAAGTCAAGCACTTATGGGGAAATAGTTTTTGTACTAAAAGTTCACAGCATACTTTGAGCAGATCACATCCGTGGATGTAGCAGAAGCCAAGTCCTTCTAGGACAATATATAATGGTAAGTGCAGTTCTTTTCGTTATGCTAACAGAATTTGTATCCGATGCCTCATAGAAGGAACATACAGTGCACTACAGAAAACGACGGATGATCTGATGATGTTGTTCAGATGAGTAAGGTGCTCATTGCATCCCATTTTTTATTTAGGATCTGTGATGTCAAAGGGAACCATGGACATGCATATACCCTGTATTTTGTATATTGGCATGGCTAACAATATATACTGCAAGTTCAGTGTTATGCCCACTAAACTGATGGATAAGCTTTCTCATTTTTGTTTGTCCCTACATTGACTGTATCACTTTGCCGCTTTCTATTTATTATGCAAATTCGACTTCCATGTTTCATGCCTTGATTTACCATTTTATCTAAAAATAGATGGGCGTAGGATCTGTGAATGGCAGTGAATGGACATACCTGGAATAAATATTTTGGACTGATTCTTATACACTAACAGACTAGAAACGCCATATGCTAGCAGATTTGGGAGAGGATATGTGCATATCTAGAGCAACATATACCGAGTGAGATATATCCATTAATGAAAACATTTCAAGAACACATGGTAGCTTTAAACCAGTTAATTAGACAAAAAATGGGAGGTTATACTACCATGGTCAGGTCCACTGCACAAAGTAACATAACCAACCTTAAGTAGGTTTATTATATATTTCTTGCCCTCGTATGACACATAAGCTTTTAAACCTAGGAAGGCATAGCCTCATTGTTATGCCTACTTAGACTAATGGCTGCTATGCTAATAAAATAAAAGAGTCATAAATTTGCTTCGAAATCTTATACCCAACTAATACCACACTTGCAAATGCTCGCTAGGCTGATTAGAAAAATGAATTTATGTTTTCAGTGAAACACGAACTTCTGATCAGTTTCGCATACCCAAACCAAAATAGAGTGTTTAATGTGACTGGTTGGTAATTCTTTTGCTCCAAGCCTCCAACTATGCCGAAACTAAGTGCTCCAACTATGCCGAAACCAAGTGCCTATCTTGTTTCCATGCCCATGCCATTGAGTGTTTGTTGAGTAGAACAAAAAAGTATGACATTGTGTGTCATGACGTAACATCTCATGTCTAAGCACCAGATATCTACTTCCTTCGTTCCTAAATATAAGTCTTTGGAGAGATTTCACTATGAACTACATACGGATGTATATAAACATATTTTAGAGTGTAGATTCACTCATTTTGCTCTGTATGTAGTCCATAGTGGAATCTCTTAAAAGACTTATATTTATGAACGGAGGGAGTATATGCTATTCCAATTCACGGCGTTAATCATCTTTGTTATTCCTTGAATATGTACGGGGCAATTTATTCAATATATACTAAATTTGGATGAGACTGATCAAATATGAACCCAACTATCTTGAGGCACTATAATTCATTTTCCTTGCATTGTACAATAAAGTTTTTCAAAAATGTCATGTATAGTTTTTAATACACGGGCACGGCAACGCGTGCCACCATGATCTAGTATGATCAATAATTCACATGCTGGTTTGATTTTCCATGGTGGATCTATTTGTACCTTCTTTAATGCCTAATTGATTTTGGTTCATCCATCATCACAAGTATGTCCGCTACTAGACCTCGATGGCTCCAGCCGTATGGACCTGCATGTACTTGATAATTTGCTCCACCAGTTTATGCCTTCAAGAATAGCTGTGTAAGGCTAAGCACGAACCTTCCATCGGTTCTTGAATTTTTTTCTGTATGTCCAGGGTGAGCTTACCACTAGCATAACCATAATGGGAGCTTGGTTTTTGGTCGCATTCTCACTTCTAGGCATTTCATAGCCATATAATCAATTAGAATTATTATGCTAAATACTTCAAGTTGTGTTCCTTGGTAATGCACTGCATTCTGTAGCTGTAAAAGGTCTTTAAACACCCGAGTGTAGTAGATTGGAGTGCTAGGGATGTTGTTTTTATATTTATGGTGCTCATAATAGACTTTCTTTATTTGCATTTTTATGCATCACATGTGGTAAAAAAAATTACTCTGTAGGCATATGTGATACATTCGATTGTCAAATAAAAGAATATTTGAGGGATTGTTTTATCCTGTTTAGGGCATGAGTTTAAGTTCCGGACCCGGTCGTAGAATTTTAAGTACAATCTTGTCACTGTAGCCGGCACGTCCCGCCCACCGCATTCGCTGAAATTTTGGTGATGCAATTTTTCATCATGGTCCAATAAATATATGTGGAATTCATTTTTGTAGTTTCATGACCATGCAGGAATGGTGCCCTCTATGTGTGTGTTCAGGGTTGGTCGGCGGGATTGTAAAGCGGAAACGTCATTGATTATATATAATATATTAGATATGATTGATGTTGAACCATCAGAATATGTATGCCCCTATTGCAACGCCCTGCCCAGTCTTGCAAGTGATCGCCGTCTACCAGGTCAAGGAATCTTCAGTTTGATGCTGGCATGCGTTGTTGTTGCACTTTCGCAACCATAGATCTACACACCAAATGTACGTGAACAATATTCATTTGCGTTCTTCTATTTTTTCCATATTTTTTCTGTTTTTTTCATGCAAGACCAGTCTGTGATCCATCTCACTTGCATGCATGCAGGCTGGAGCATAGACCTTGGCTGTAGTATTATCCTTGTCTTACTTAAAATGATATACATTTGCTATGTGTAGAATATGATTTATTTTCCTTGGAGAATCTACTAGCTGGAGTGGTCATTCTCGATATACTTATGAAAGTTGGCATGATCTTAGCATGAACCAACTCACAATGCTATCTTGAGCAGTGCTTTATTCACTTAAGTATCTTTTCTCATGAAAACACTAGGTTAAAAGCCTACTGCAATAAAATTAGATGCAAAATTTACAAGGGTTACATGTATGCAACTTAAATGGGCATATATAATGTTAGAGTTACACGCCTCTAATTATTTGTTCTAGCTCTATGGATACCAGGAGCATTAGTTATTTTGAAGTACTCCATTTATAAACTTTACTATTCAGATATTGTATATGAAAATATGAAGTAATTATAAATGCTATTTATGATCATGAACAATCTTACCGGATGACTATTTTCATGGCCTTCGAAGAAAGGATAGCCTAGAAGTTGAGCGCAGATGGAGGGGATTCAGTACTTTTGAGCCAAGAAAAGTAGATGGGGCCTGTCCAAGCTATGAATAGTAGGTGGGAAAGTGTTGAAATATTTTGTATTGCCATGGTTCCTAAATTCTATGAGGTGTGTTTAGTAACATGTATGGTTTCAATTGCCTAATTTCATGTGTAATAGTTTGTCAGGGAATAGCAAAATGCAATCAAGTGTCTGGTTGTAGAATCTTGGAATAAGGGAACAAAATCCTACATGTGTTTTCTTTAATTAACGGATAATAACAATAGACATGCTTTCATGAGATGATTGGTCTTAAGCATAAAAATGCATCCATGTGCCACCTATCATTTGTAATGCACACCAAAGAGTTCTATGTTTTTGTACCACTTTCTTTATTTTGTGCATTAGATCTTATAGTATATGTGATCGAATTATATTTTCTATTGAAATACATTGCAAGTGAAGTGGATTTCAATTATTTTTTGCATGTTACGGGCTACCTTTTCTATACATGTGAAATTTGATATGCAATCAGTAACAACCTACCTGCAAGACATAGTAATGTTATGAATAACCCAGTATCAACTACTGATAATAATATCAACGAAATAACTGTCTCAATTTTTTTAAGGCCCGTGGCAACGCACGGGCACTCTACTAGTTTTTATGTAGAGCCAAATGTGAAGGATTATGATTGGGGTTAGGGAGAGGAACGGGCCCACCCACCTAAAATTTGGGGGGGGGGGGGGGTGAGTTTATTAGTTTGGAAGGTTACGTTAACGAGAATGTTAAAACTTAGCCAACTGAGATTTAGCAGTGTCTCAATCGACCTTGCAACATTTTGTCTCATCGTTTGTAACATTTCTTTTTGTCGGTTGCAACATCTGTCTTGCTGGTTGTAGCATGCCGTTCCTCGTCGATTGTATCACGTCATCTCAATAGTTACAACATCCCCCTTTGACGGTTGTAGCATTTTTAGTCGGCACGGTTGTAGCATATGTTGTCGTTGCTTGCAATACTGCCACAACATTTTTCATCGGTGTTTGCAGCATCAAGTCATGCCGCTTGCAGCACCACAACTACACTAACGTCCCTCGATTAAGACATCCTTAATTCTCAATCGACTGAGTTCTAGACATTGTACATAAAACTTACGTAGGTACAGGATTTTCATATGTTTAATGACCGATTGAGCTCAAATTAAGGATGATTACGACATATATGGCCCGCCCATTAGGACCACGTGGCACAAAGTCAACATGCACCGTTAACCGCTAAAAGCTTGCACGCACGCATGCATTGGGCGAGCACGTTACGCACACACCGCAAGGGGAAAGAAATTTCACTGCCGCCGCGGGTAGCCGCCATCAGGTGCCACCTCCACCAGCCGTCATGGTGGCAAAGATGTAGGCAAGGTGGGGCACGAGATGGTGGCGACACCATGGCGAGGCAGCCACCAGGCACCGGCTGGCTGGCAAGGATGTCAGCGAGGTGGGGCGTGAGATGGTGGTTGCGCCATGGCGAGGTCGTCGCGCGTCACTGCAGTCGTTGCCGCAGACAGCCGCCGTCGGGCGCCACCTGACTGGAAAGGATGTCGGCGACGTGGGTGTGAGCTCGCCCTCCACAGCCGCGATAGAGACCTGATGCGCCCTGGTGGCTCAACATTTTACGCATTTTTAGAGCTCATTTATTGCATGTTCTCTTTATATATCATTTTCGACAAGGGAAATATATTAATATCGCGAGGATACCAGATACACCCAGCCTCTACACCAACAAGATATCCGAAGACATCGAGGATGCACACATCTCCATTTTTTCTCTTATATATCATGTCCCATTGAATAAATGGTTGTCCATTATGCATGATTACCAATATTTATAGTTTCCCTTGTGAGCATCGCACATTTAGTATTTTATTTAGTGTTTATTAGTTTTGTTTGTTTTCTTGTGTCTACATGTGTTTTGGAGCAGCCTATGAGCAAGCACGATGAAAGAACCAAGGATCGGTTCGATACGGAGTCACCCAGGGGTCAGACTTGGCCATTCCGAAGGTCGGAAAGAATGATTTTTTCAAATTGCTCCAAATCAAAATCTAATACCAAGAATGGATCGGCGCTGTTTATACGAATCCAACGAGCCCAAGAATGCCAAATTCCGAGTTTGTATGAAGAATTGGCGACCGTTTTACAGGAGGATGACACATCAAAAGACGTCGTTCCATGCGACCGCACGCGGTCGTTTGACGTGCACACGCCTACGTAAGTTGCCCTTCCACATGAGATTCTTCACCGATTTCATCCCCGTTCAATCCCATGATATCCTTGGCTTTTAAAGAAGAGATTAGGAGAGGATTTGGCTCATCTTGAGTCCTTGGATTAAGCCCATCAAGAGAGGAGGCTAGGGAGGCTCCTTATATAAGTTATTCTCAACCCTCCACCGGAAGCACATATCATTCATTCCTAACACATCCATCTCCATCTCCATTGCTGCTCCAGCGCAAGCACCGTCCTTCGGGCTGGTGCCATCTCCACCACGCCAGAACCTCCACTGGCGCGATGCCCCCGTCATCACCATGGGTGCCGCCATCATCATCATCACCAGTGCCCCCATGCCTTCTCCCTTCACCGACTCTATGTCGGCTTGTAACTTAACCATATCCTTTATGTTTGAGTAGATGCATTTTTCTCAAGGATACAAATGAACTCTTTTATGATTAGAATCAGTATGATTCCCAAGTGATCCAATATGCCCTTATTCATGTTCGAGTTACTATTCTCGCGAGTGTTGAGAGGAGACCCCGCTCGCACTATTGTTGTGATTGGCCGTGGAGGAACTACTGTCACTGCATGGGGTAGGACGTTGAGGGAATTCGAGGTGATAGTAAAACCTCAATCCCCAATCTTTGCAAGTTGATAGGGGAGTTTGATGTCTACTACACAACTGCTTATAGACTCTGTTGAGCCTCCAAGCGCAGAGTTTTGTAGGACAATAGCAACTTTTTCTCATTTGGATAACCTAAGGTTTATCAATCCGTGAGAGGTGTTGGGATGTGATTTTGAGAGAATACTGAGAACAAACACAAGCAACGATGCAGTGGGTTCCTTGCATATGTCGCGTGGAACACCTTGAATAAAAGGAACCACTGAATCTTCAGTTACACGAGATTGACATATATCGAGGTGGTTCACCTTGCATTTGAGGATACCATGCATATGGTCATGGCTTTTCAACCAGTAGTTAACGTAAATCATGAGTACTTTACATGAGGTGTGTGTTCTACAGGGTTTGGACACCCATTTTCAAAACATATCCTTTTTGTAAATCAATCACAATAATTGTAAATATTCTACTCCTACTTAATACATCACTCTTGGTGGTACTAAAAAAAATGCCAGTCCTTGCTGTCGTGAGAAAAAAGAAATGCTTCCATTCACGTTTTAGGGGTAAAACCAACTTTATTCATAAAAAACCATAGTTTGTGGGATACAAATAGGGTCATGGGGTTAAATCAACCACACATGGCGCCCCTATCAACGCAGACGTAGATATTGCCAACTATCTAAACCACGGAGAAAAGATCCCCACGTCACGAGTGTTTGCATTCTCTTAACCCTACCTCCTACTTACTTGCAAGTTGTTAGTTTTCCCTGTTGGATACTCTTGTTAAGTTATATGGGAAGTTTAGTTGTTGTAGTGGTTCCCTAAAAAACTACCCATTAAAATCAGACTAGAACTATTTGCTAGGACTATTCACCCCCTAGTCCTTAGACATCGATCCCAACACTCAGAGATGATTTGTGGCACACAAGTGTGGTGGCACGCAAATTTCTGGTTGTTCGATTGCTTCGCGATTCAAAAATTGGTTCGGTCTTTGCATGTGCTACCAGTTCGTCCAGAGCTACTCACATCATAAATTTTATTAAACCCTAGCGAACTAGCTAAAATCCCATCACGAGAAGCCTCTATTTAAGTTCCAAGAATACATAAGATAGATGGGGAAAATTGCTTCGTCAGATAATGAAGCTCTTGAACCGTCGTGGGTTTGCCAGCTCCATAACAATTCCAACACAGAGACTCATTGTGCATGGCGCGACCCAACCAAAAGTGCATCCATTTTTCTCCATTGTATTTTTTTCTAATTCTCGTGTCCTCCATAGATTTTTTTATTGGTTTTATTCCTCTTAGGATTTTGCTTCAATGAGGGGCTTAGAGGTACTTCATAGGGGGGTGGGAGTGGAGTAGAGCAAGCACTATGTTTCTCGCCCCAAGAACCGGTGCAACAGTCCCAGGCGAAGAAGCCATATCATCGGTGATTTGGACATCCCCCTTTTCCTATTTGAGCCGACATCTTCCATAGTGGAGTCAGGTAGATGATCATCTGGATCCTTGTCAAATCTGCCATTCCCCTCATACTGCGTGGGTTGAGAGAACCCACGACCTTGCTCACGTCCAGAGCACCTTCCTCCTCTTCCTCCTTGCGACTATCTACCTCCACCAGGGCCTCTACCGACTCCTCTAAACCAACCAGCACGTTGGTCTTTGAAGACCAGTGCCTTTGGAGGGTGGACGCCATCCCCACGCTCTTTATACACATGTCCCAAGTTGTCGCAAACCACACCACAATCCGGCAGTCTTTCATATTTCACTCTAAAGATTTCCCTTTTATTTTTCTTGATGAGAGAGACATCGTTCTTCAACGGTATAGTCACATATATCCCGACCCCGACTCTGAAAAAACCACCTTCAAAATCTGAAGGGTTCTGTGTAGATATATTCAGCCACCGTTCCTGATAGAGACTTGATCAAAGGGAAGGAACCATTTGGAAGATCATGGATCTGGATCCATATGTCCACCTTATTCAGAGCAATCACCGACGGTCTAGTGAATCGGTCATATGGAGCGATAACAATTGCATTGCCACTGAAGGTCCATGACCCTTCTTCCATGATACGTTCCCACTCTCCAAGGCACGAGAACTACATGGTATAGAGATTGTCATTGAGTGGACGAAACTTGACCTCCTTTGCAAGATCCCAAGCGACCCTCATGTTCCTGAATAACAAGGACTAGTTGTAGGTTTGTCCATATGGACGCGGGTGATCAACATCCACTGAGCTGTCTCCTCTCGCAGTTCATCATCCTCGACCACACCATCTTCTATATCATCTTCTTTCAGCCCGAGCTCCTCCATCATTGTTTCCATCTCGTTCATGGCCACGTCTGTTGCTGAACCATCCATCATGTCCCTTGCTTAGTACCCTAGCTATTGAACTCCAGGCCCACAAACGCAATCAAAGATCGGCAGATGGTGACAAAGAAGACATGCAGTGGAGAAGAAGTCTCAACGGCGATGCAAGGCGCCGCCAAGAGGATATCCTTTTTTTTTATTTGAGAATTCAAACCCTAACTAGAGGGGACGGTGCTTCCACTCACGTGCCAGCACAAGAGACCCAGCGAACAAAGACACGGGGAGCGAAAATCAGCCCAGCCCACCCATCCCAGCCCATGAGCTCGCTCGGCGCCTCGGCCCCGTCTGGTTCCGAGCCCACGGCTACGAGCGGCCCCGACGACATACACACGCCACGCGCAGAGAAAAAAAAGAGAGAGAGCAGCAGTAGGATTCCCCGAAATTCGAATTCCGCCCCTCTCTCTCCCCCCCGTCCGCTCCTCTCCCCCCAAATCCAGCCGGATTCCGGCGCGCCGCCCTCCCGCCCCTGTCCCCGCGGCCGCGGCGGCCGCGGTCGCCGTCCGCCTGACCTCCCCGCCCCCTCGCCGGCGGGCAGCTCCCCGCTCCTCCCCTCCTCGCGCTCAACCTCTGGTCCCGCCCCCGCGCGCCCCCCGCCATGGCCGCCGCCACCGGTAAATAAAGCTCCTCCCTCCCCCGCAGCTCCCTACGTTCCCTAGCGATTTCTACCTCCCGTCGCGCGCTGTCTAAGCCTCAGCTTCCCCGCCTAACCAGGGGCGCCGCTCGGCGGCCTGAACCCGAAGCCGAAGACAAACCCTAGCGCCAACCCCCCCGGCCTCCGGTCCGGGGGGAAGCCCGCCGCGCTGGCCGACATCACCAACACCGGGAGGCCCGGCCCTCCCAGGCACACCATGGCCGACGTCCTCAAGGTAATCCCTTCTCCCACTCGGGGGAAACATCAGGGTCGGTTATCAGTAGCTCAATTCTGCAATTTGTTCGTTCCCATTTCCGCGCTGACGCCTAAATTCCTCGCTTGCTTGCTCGCAGGAGAACGCCAAGTTGGCTCAGCTGGTTGCCCAGAAAAAGTATGTTTCCCTTCCTCGCCCCTCGGTTGTTGTTCATTCCTATGAGAAAGGGGATGTTTGATGTTTCTGAAGCAGTAACCTAGTTTTGACTTTGATGTCTTGTCCGCAGCAAAATCATTGAGCTCAGCGGCGTTGAGATCAACAAGCTCCGCGTTGCGCTGCACTCGACGCATCAGCAGAACCTGCACCTCGCGCACGCTAATTCTCAGATCACTGCGGTTCGTCTGTTTCTCCATCTCCGTTCTTGTTTAGATGGTTTTAGTTGTTGCTGTGAAAAGTTTCGTGGAACTGGCCGAGTTGCCAACCCAACCAGTACCATGCTTACATCTTAGTTATACCTGTGGACGAGAATCAGAGAGAAATACTGTTGTTTGGTCATTCTATATGTATTGAATCGAGCTAAGTTTGAAGAGAAAAGTCGAGCAAATAATGTGCATCTATTTTGTACTTACGAAAGAATGCATCACACATAGTCACTTTGTTTTGTGGGGTTGCGTAGCCACTTTCTGATCTATCCATGTGTTTTCTTCTTCTCTGCAGGAACTAAATCAGGCAAAAGATCGAGTAAGCTGTTACTGCTTCTTTTCTTTATGAGAATTTCAACTGTAAATACTCAGAATGTTGGTCACTGATCTGGGGAATTATTTGTGGATGTGACATGCAGCTAAAGGTATTGCAACATGAGCTTGCATGCACAGTAGCAGTGCTTAAAGTAAAGGCTTCGGGACATGAGGTAAAGTACGCACATGGCTTAACTTAGTTTCCTTTGTTACACATAACATGATTATTTTCTTTCCATCCTGCACTAATAGCACCGAAAGAGTAGCACTGCTGACAACCAACTGCGAACAAAAATAACTTCACAGGTAGCCAGCACAATTCTCAAAATAAATGGCTCTTCATGTTCATCTACAATTCTAAGATTGTTCGTCTCATTTAATTTAGGAGGAGTTCAAAGCTGCTACTTCCAAATTTGCACCAATCGAAGCTCATCAAGCTGATAATAAGGGCACAAGTGCTAACGTGCACCATTCAGTCGAGACACAATGTAAAGCTCATTCTTCTCATTTTTCTCTTTCTTAGATATTGATATTATACTTGGCAACCATTTCAGCAATGCCATTTTATGGTTCTGATTTTCCCTACTTAACACAACTTAATTTTTGTTTCTACTTTACCTTTAGTGCTCCACTTTTGGAAAATCTAATGTCAGTTCTGTAAATTTCTTGACAGCCTCTGTGCCATTTAATACAGATCAACCAGAAGCACCGCCAGATAAAACAAATAAGAGGTATTGTCTGTCTGTCTACTAATCCTTGAGAGGCAATGCCAGTAGCAGACTGAGCGCTAGATAGCCTGATTTACCCAAGTGACTTTCTATTGATTCAGAACATCAGTGAATACGCGCACAAGTAAGCGAAAGTCAGAATCATGTGAAGGTACAAAAGAGACCAACACATTTCAACAGAGCCACAGAACTGATGTGCAACCCGCTGGATCATCGCATCATGAGGATCAGAGGTAGTATTTATGTACAAAATGTGCTCATGATGCAACACTATCTGATTGTTGGTTGACCAATTTTTGTTTATGTGACCAGAAACACAGTACGAAGAAGGTCTTCTAGACTAAACCCAGGGTCTTGTGAGATGGCAGAAGCCTCTTGTGAAATCTTGCATACAGACACTGCTGTTCCTTCATCTTGTAGTTTTAGTGTTCCAGAACTTGATGAACCAAATAGTGGAGAAGACATGGTAAGACATTGATATCTCTTTTCTGTTCTTTGTTCCAAATGATTCACAGTGCAGTACTCATTTCATACTATACTTGTGGATATGTTGTGCAGCGGAAGCCAGCACAAGATGAACTGTTATGCAACACAGCAGTGCATATAAAGGCTTCAGTGCTCAAGGTAAAGTTATTTCATTGTTATACTCACCTTATATAGTTAAAGATGTTGTGGTTTGAGTTTCAATGCCTGACATCTTGATTGTCTGACTGTATTAGAAAAACGAGATAAATAAGCATCTGCAAAAAGAAGTGGATGTGCAGGTACGCAGCACAACTCTTCAGTAATTGATCAATCTGTTTACCCATGGCGATTTCTTAATCCTTATTACGGCGCTGCTTGTTTCTGACAATGTAACTAGGAGGAGATAAAAGAAGCACATTCTGGGATTACTATAATTGAGGACCCTGAGTTACATCAAATTGACAATCAGGCAACAAATACCAACCCAATCCACCCGGCAGAAACTCAACGTAAAGCACTTCTATCCCTAAGTATTTTGCTATTATATTACACTCAACTTGGACTATTGGTTGCTACGCGCTAGCATTTGAGGTTTTTAATTACTGTATATGAAGGAGTCAAGCGTAGCATGCTCATTCAAAACTTTATGATCGTTAATGAATTGGTAGTATGCAGGAATGTTTGAACAAAAAGTACACCTTGTTTTTTCAATGCTCACATGTTTAACTTTGTTGCTTTAAAGTTTTAAATCTCAAGAACAGTGGCCAAATTACTTGCTAACTGCATCTTTGTTGTTGTTGTTCTGATCACCTCCTTTAAAGGGAAAAATAATCTTACTGTAATTGCAATACCTTTTCAGCATCTCTGCCATTTAATACTCAACAGCCAGAACCACCCAAAGAAAGAGCAAAAAAGAGGTATGCCCATATTTCTAGTGATCTTTGAAATTCTCTCAATAGTACATCACACTGTCCAACAAAACGATATTCAGTTGGCTCAGTTTTTATTTCTAGGGGTGGACACAAACGGAAATTGGATTCATGTGGAGGTCAAAAGGACTCAAACATAGAGGACACTAATGTCAAACCTGACTCTACTTGTAGTGAACCACCGTCTCATGAAGAGACGAGGTAAAGTCTTTGCGTTCTTGCATCTTTCTGCCTTTCACTAATGCACTTATATCTGACTGGAACATGGCAATCATCGTTGGCCTAAATATGCGCAGAAAATCTCCGAGAAAAAAATCCTCAACAAAGAACCCAGGAGAATCTCATGAGGCCACAAAGGGCACTCTTGAGACCAAGCAGGAGGAATGCATTGCTCCTATGATCCCTTCCAGCTCAGATGTCGTGATGGAGCATAGCAAAGATGAGAAGCAAAGCGACAGCCGTTCCTCTATGGAACCTTCTGAAGAGCAGGCGGCGGGGAGGTCCTCGGTGCAGGCGACAGGTAGAAGGTCGTCGATGCGGGCAGCAGCAAAGGCTGTCTGCTACAAGGAGATACCTGTGAACGTGAAGATGCGACGACCTTAGCGAACAGGCTGTGACAGTATGTGACTGAGTCACTTGCGCTTGCTTTTGTGGAGTAGAATATCATGTTTGTTGTATGATTGTAGAGATCTGTTGCTTCCCTGCACGAAAATTAGTATCATGTTGTTTTGCCATACTGGTGATGGACTGTACAGCGGTCCCTTTCCTTCTAGAACTGACCATGGCCATTTGTCCCGGACATGCCTGAATGACAATGCCAATTGCAACCAGCTGACCATTGGTAGTATTTTGCTCTTCTGTGTGTCCTGTTTGAAGAATTTTTGTGTTATCTGTCATATATGGTCATGATATTTGGGTAGAAAAATTATGTGCAAACTTTCTATCTTTTATGTGTGCAAGCAAATAATCTTACATTGCACAATTTTCTGCAATTTTATAGAAATGTTGTCCAAATTTTTGACAGTGTGTTCTGAATTTCAGAGTATAGTTTCTAGTTTTGTTGTGCTTCTAACAAGTTTGACGTTGATATATACACGTGCAAATTTACTACTCCCTCCGTTTTCATAATATAAGAGCGTTTTTTACACTAGTGTTCAAAGACGCTCTTTTATTATGGGACGGAGGGAGTAGTAATAATATGTAGTAGGTTGGTTTATGTCGATACATCGATGTAAATCACTCGGATGAAGACTACTATAACTATGTATCGGATAATGTGATGTTAATTTTAATTGGTGACACAGGATTCACGAGGTGAATGATGCACCGCAAAGTGAAAGTGGACAAGCGGTGCGGGCGTGTCTATATATATTGCCTTTGGAATTTGGGCCTTCAGGCGCAGTTACTATTGTCCCTCGCGGCACACACCTCGCATCAAGCACTTTATATAAACTAGTCATCAATCCGTACACCTGCACGGCCTAGCTATTACAGGGATATAGAATTGTTAATAAAAATCCATTAACATGTAAATTTGAATAGTTCAAATTACCTATATCATACAACTGAACACATGCTAAGTTATCCAAACAATGTTAACAGATACTACCACATGTGGTGCGAGTTCAATTATTCGATTCAGTACATCTATTTTTCCCATTTATGTTTCACAAACCATCATCACTGGTCTGACTGAATGAGGCCTCCATGTCATAGTTGCGAGATTAACCTCTTAGTGAATTTTACGCCACCTACTAAGTGATGCAGTTAGTATGAATTAATTTGACGCATATGTAGGATACACGTCTTCCTGGCATATTCGATCTACATTGTGTCATATATAACACATCTCAACCTTAGCACAGAAGGCAATGCTATTCGTTCGATTGATATTTATCAATAGTTTTGTGGTAATAAATGATTTTTTATTTGATGCAATGTATGCATATTTTCTTACTTGTGTTGCGGTTAGGTGATTTGACATATTAAATTAATGACATTGGCATTAGTGATATCATGGAGCGTTAAGGGACAGTTTTTATGTTCATATTTGATATATTTTATCTTGGATAAGCCTTATATTTGGATGTTGGAATTGAAATTTCTTTTTCAACTGGCATAGGCTTTATCAGTGTGACGCTTGATAAAACCTTATTTGTATGTTATTTTATGTTGTCCAAGAGGACATGCAAGTGATTTTTGTTTTTATGAGAACTTCGATGTGAGCAATTTTTTCACTTTTGGAACTAAATATGTGTCCTAGCATCAAATTAAATTGAGAACTATCCATGTTTGAAATACGCAACAGTCTGCCTTGCCAACCCCTTTGAAAAAAAAACAATGGTCTTCCATCAATTGATATTTATTAATATGTTTACGTTCGAAAATAATTTTTGATGTGTGCCAATTTATGAAAATTTTCCTACTTGTAGTACAATGTGGCAATTACAAATATTAAATTAATGGCCCTAGCGGTGGCGATGTCTAGAAGCCATTAGGGATACATCTGTTCATGTCAGATTTATTTTATGTTGTCCGATCTTTTTTACTGTGGGTTTGAAAAAAAAATAGCCATAGGCTCATTTTTAACGTGAAGCTTCTTGACTCCTTATTTGTACCGGTCATCTTTTTTCTTCAAGGCGATATGCACATGTTCATTGTTTTCGTGGGAATTGAGACATGGGATTTTTCTTGTAGCTGGTGTACGAAGAGTATTTGGTTGTACATGTCTCTCTTTTTTCGTCTAGAGAAACGTGCCTCTCTTTCTTCCCGACTCTATTTTTTTTAAGGTGTTGAAGACTCTATTTTTCTGGACCAGTTTCAACGTAAAGCTTCAGGACTCCTTGTACGTACATGTCTTCTTTCCTGTTTTCTTTGTCTAAAACGTGTCTCCCTTTTTTTTTCCATTTGCAGAATTTTTCTTTAAATCTTAAACGTGGGCGCTCCAGACTCTATTTTTTTTGATGTAGGTGTTGAATTTCCTTTAGTGACGTGTGAGTTTATAATTTTCAATGTATATGGTGAGAGCTCCTTTTGGTGTGTGCACGTAACTCTTTTTTTCGCACGTGTAGGTTTAATCCCTTGCAGACGTGGTGTTTCTTTTTTATTTTTGTACGTGTAGGTTCGAGCCCACGTAATTTTTTTTTGTACGTGCGGGTTTAATCCCTTGCAGATGTGGGGTTCATTTTTTTTTATGTACGTGTAGGTTCAAACCGTTTACGTACACGTCGATTTCTTTAAAACTATTAGTTAGATCTGGGCCATTAAATTTTAAATCTAAAGGCTAAATTAATCTCACATATGTGGATTAACTTGAAAGCTTGAAAGGTGCCTCCAATTAGTAAATAAGAGATTATTTGAAAAATATTAATCAAACATTTGAAAAGTAAAATGTGTATAGAAAAAAAATCTAGTGTATATGAAAAGTATATACAATGTGTATTAATTTTTTTGATCATGTATTTAAAAAATATTAATCAAGCATCTGAAAAAAATGTCGATCAAGCATTTATAAAATGTTAAATGTGTATACATAAAATATTGCTCATGTATACAAAAATATATACAATGTGTATGACAATTTTATCATGTATTTAAATATGTTAACAAGCATTTGAAAAATATTAATCAAGTATTTGAAAAAAAATCAAGCATTAGAAATATGTTCAATGTGTATAGAAATCATTTCCCATGTATATAAAAAATGTATACAAAATATATACAATGTGAATGAAAGTAATGTTGATCATGTATTTAAAAAATGCTAAACCTGTATAAAAACTGTTGATCGTGTATTTTAAAAATTGTTACACATGCATTAAAAATGTTGATCTGTTGAATTTTTTTAACGGCAATAAATATTACTACACACGCAATATACATGCTTAATATAGATCAGAAAAAATTTATAACGTGGTTTACATTTTTTAAATACAGGACTATTATTTTTAACATATGTTTTTGGTGTCTTTTTTTATTTAATGTACATCATAAATATTTTTGTTCTCATTTAACATTTTAAAATACATTATCATTATTTCTCCATATAAATAAAAGTAAAACAAAGAAATCAACGAAAACCAAACAAGAAACAAAGGAAATAAAAATTAATAAATAAATAAATAAAGAACACCACTGCAAAATGGAAAACAGGAAAACCGAGAAGAAACAAAAAAAAACCAAGAAAGTCAATAAAAATAATAAAGATACAAAAAGAAACCCGAATAAAAGGAAGAACAAAAGAAAGAAAGAAGAAACGAAGAACAACGGTGAAGAAACAAAGAAAACCCAAGTATAAAAAAACCCGAAGAAAACGGGAAGAAACCAAGAAACTAAAGTTCAACAACGAAAACAAGAAAAAATGAGGAAAACCGATGAAGAAACACAGAAAATCAAAGTATGATAAAGAAGAATAAATTGATGAAAACCAATGAGAAAATAAAGAAAACTGAAAAAACCAGAAACAAAAAAAACATACGGAACGTTCAACACGCGAAAAATGAGCCGACCTGTTACTGTAGCACACAGGAAAAGGTTAGGCCAGAGAACCTTCTATCTCCATGCGTTTAGGCCATTTCTAACTGATCCCTTATCCGGTCATAAGGAAGTAAATCTTACTTTTTTCTCTTTTAAGTCGCACCTAGCCGATCCCTTATAACCGTTAGTGGAGTAAAAAAATTTACTCCATCCCTATTCCATGGAGTATATTTACTCCGGCTCGCGACGACTGAGTAAAATTTCCTCTTCCTCTCCTCTGCTTGCTCTTCTCCCCCTCGCCTCGCCGCCAGCGTGTCCCCCGCCCCCTCTCCTTCCAATGGCCGGACACGGTGGCCAGAGGTCCCCGCTGCCGATCTGTAGCGTAGATCCGCACTGCCACGTCCGCGGGGCGTCGTCCGCCGGCGCATCCTCGAGCCGCCACTGCTCGTCTGATCCGCCCGCCCCCACCCGATTTCGGGATTTCCCAGACCTCCCTCCTCCGTGGCCGCCGACGAGGACCTACCTCGGCATCCGACAACGATCGTGGGGGACGTGGGTGGCGGAAATCACCCATCGGGAGACGCACCAACGGCGGTTGCTCGGGACGTTCCACACGACCGAGCTCGCGGAATGGAATACGACCGATGGCAGGTTCGGTACCACGGTGTCACTGCCCGGTTGAATTTCCCGTTCGGGACGGCACCGGTCCACCTCGTCCAGCCGGAGCCGGGGGTGGTGAGCACTCGGATGGCGTGGGAGGACCAAGAGGCTCGGGAGCGGCACGGGGCGAATGCCATCGCCGAAGCCTACATGGAGGAGCTCCGCCAGTAGCACCCCGAGATTGTGGAGGAGGAGCGGGCAATCTTCGCCGACGCCGGTGGGGAGGCTATAGTCATCTTCGATGACGAGAAGGAAGACGACGAGGAGGGCGGTGAGGAGGAGGAGATCGATCTCAGGGAGTGGCGTAGCGTCTTTGAAAGCACAACTTCTCCCTAGGTGGTTTTGGTAACTAATAACAACATATATTTCATTGGACTAATGTTTTCACCAAGTATATTTTAGGAAAGTTCAGTGAATGGATTGGCAAAAGGATTGTGAGGAGATCCCCTAGATGCAAGGAACATCTATTGTAACAAGCTTGAAGACTCTAAATTTTACATTTTGTGAGAAATCACACTTTGAGTCCATAGGAAAGCCAATACTATTAAAAGGGGACGAGGTGTCTATGATGATTTGGTTGCTCAAGTGCTTAGAGATTAGCCACCAAAAACACACATGAAATTCTCCCACAAAATCTCTGTCTAAACCCTACCACTAAAATCGGTGCCACCAACTTTTCAGAATCGACCTCACCGAGTTTAAACCCTAGACAGATCCTAGACAAAACCCTAGTCTCGATGCCACTAACTTTCCACTTCGGTGCAACCAAAACCAGTGACAAACTCTCCGGTATCCTATTTTCAAGAATCGGAATTTCCGAGTTTTGAGAATCGGTCTCACCGATATTTGGAATCTGCTTAGGTCACCCATATCGGTACCACCGAGATTTATATATCGGCCTCACCGAAAAGCCGAAAGTTGCCACATTTTGCACTAGTCGGTGCAATCGAGTTTTTACTCCGGTTTCATGAAGTTGGGCAATAATGTTGTAACGGTTGGATTTTTGGAGATGCCTATATATACCCCTCCACCTCCTCTCACTCGTAGAGGAAGCACTCAGAACATACCTACACTTACCCATCCATTTTTCTGAGAGAGAATCACCTACTCATGTGTTGAGATCAAGACCTTCCACTCCAACCATATGAATCTTGTTTTCTAGCCTCCCCAAGTTGCTTTCCACCCAATCAACCTCTTCTACCAAGCCAAATCTATGAGAGAGTGATTGTGTGTTGAGAAGACTATCTTTTGAAGCACAAGAGCAAGGAGTTCATAATTGTTACCACATCTATTACCTTTTGGAGGGTGGTGCCTCCTAGATTGGTTAGGTGTCGCTTGGGAGCCTCCTTCTTCGTGTTGTGGAGTTGAACCAAGAAGTTTGTACGGGCAAGGAGATCACCTACTTCGTGAAGATCTACCCATAGTGAGGCTAGTCCTTCGTGGACAGAAGCCGTGATGGAAGACAAGGTTGCTACTTTATGGACCGTAACGGGTGGAGCCCTCCGTGGACTCTCGCGACCGCTACCCTTCGTGGGTTGAAGTCTCCATCAGCGTGGACGTACGATAGCACCACCTATCGGAACCACCGGAAAAATCTTCGTGTCATCAATTGCGTTTGATTCTCCTATCCCTACCTTTACTTTCATGTGCATGTATTTACTTTCTGCTGCTATACTCTTAGACTTGCATGTGCAGGGTGTACTTGACTTGCTACAATTGCTAAAACTTGCCAACACTTAAAATTGGGAAAAGGCTAGATTTTTATTTGGTCAAGTAGTCTAATCACCCCCTCTATACATACTTCGGATCCTACAAGTGGTATCAGAGCCTTGGTCTCTATTGCATTGGTTTCACAACCCAGGAAGAGTATGGCGTCTAGTGAGGGAAGTTATCATCGTAGAGGTCCATATTTTGATGGTACAAACTTTGCTAGTTGGAAGCACTAAATGAAAATGCATATTCTTTGTCATAACCCCGCCGTATGGGCTATTGTTCGTGTTGGATTGCAAGGTGAATTCTTTGGTGATGGAAAGGAACCGGATCGTGAAACGACCGCAAAAGAATTGAAGATGTTGCAATACAACGCTCAAGCATGCGACATCCTATCCAATTGTTTATGCCCCGAAGAGTTCAACAAGATAAGCCGTCTTGAGGATGCAAAGAAAATTTGGGATACTTTGGTTGATATGCACGAAGGTACCGAATCCGTCAGGGAATGTAAGTTGGATGTGCTACAAAATCAACTTGACAAGTTCAAGATGAAGGATGGTGAAGGAGTCGCGGAAATGTACTCTAGGCTTGCACTCATCACAAATGAGATTGCCGGCTTAGGAAGTGAAGAGATGACCGACAAATTCATCATCAAGAAGATCCTTAGAGCCTTGGATGGGAAGTACGACACCGTGTCCACATTGATCCAAATGATGCCAAACTACAAAGATCTCAAGCCTACGGAAGTCATTGGAAGGATTGTTGCTCATGAAATGACACTCAAGGACAAAGAAGAACTTCACACCAAGTCAAGCGGTGCATACAAAGCTACAAGTGACACTCCCGCTACTTCAAGTGACAACCTTGCCACCAGTGAAGAGATAAGCCTCATGGTCAAGAAATTTAACAAGTTCTACAAGAGTAGAGGCAAAGAGAGAAGCTCCAATTCAAGATATGAAGAGAAGCGTTCCTCTAGTCGTGAACGGAATTGTTACAATTGTGGAAGGCCCCCCCCCCACACAAAAGAAGAGAAGAGTCACCTAGAAGACGAAGCTCAAGAGATGAATCACCTCGTAGAGAGAGAAGGAGTAGAGAAGATCGCTATGAACGAAGACCCCCCCGCCCCCCCCCCCGGAGAAGCAAGGACTCGGAGAAGAAGGACAAGTACACCAAGAGCTACACAAGAAGAAGACATCAAGCTCATGTTGGTGAATGGGTTTTTGGCTCCGATTTCGACAACCAATCCGAGAGAAGCTACCACTCCAACTCCGGCTTATAGTCAAGATGAAGGTGTTGCCGAATTAGCACTCGTAACCTCCAACTCCTATGACATATTTGATTCACCAAATGAAGGAAGTGGAAGTTGCTTCATGGCTAAAGGCCCCAAGGTATCACACCCCGAATACATTGACTTCAATAGTGATGAGGATGATTTATTAGGAGATGATGACTTGCTCTTTGAAAAAACTAGTGATGTTAGTCAAAATGAACTTGATAATAATCATGCTACTCAAGATAAGTCGTGCGATGATGATAAGAAGGAGATTGAGTGTCTAACTAAAGAACTAAACACTCTTAAGTTAGTTCATGAATCTACTCAAGAAGATCATAGAGAGCTCTTAAGAACTCATGAGAAGCTACGCTTCGAGAAGCTAAATTTAGAGCAAGAGCATGCATTTCTTAAAGCTATCAATGACGATCTTCGAAAGAAGAGTTTCTTCTTATCTTGCCAAACGACTACTCTTGCCTACATTTGTTCCACAAGTTAAATCTAAGCAAACTAGTAACAAAGGAAAGAAATGTTCTTCATCTAGTAGGAACAATACTAATGCTAAATCCAATAATGTTGCTTCTAGTAGCTCTATTGATTCCACTAATGATTCTCTTAGCCAAGTTACACTTGAGCAAGAAAACGATTTATCGAAAGGAATTATAGAGAAAGGTGTCAACAAAAGTCTTGCCGGATGTAAGCAATTTGAGGAAATTGTATGCAAGAATGGAGGACACCGGAAGAATCATGGCATTGGCTACTCACTGGTGCAGCGACGTGCTATACAAACGGTTTTTAACCCCTTTCCGCGACGTAGTTGTAAACCGTCGCCTTGCATGTGTGGGCGATAGGGGGGTCCATCCCACACGACACGACAAACCCGTCGGCGATTGTGGCCAACGGACGCAAATGTTTGGCAAAACTAAGCGTGTGGAATGTCCGCATCTATCACAAACGTGGGTCATCGGGCAATCATTTGAGATATGGTGTATTTCCCATATGATTCATCCTTGCAACTCGTGTGAGATCACACAAACATCGCACACGCTATTCTGTGGCGCGCCGTTTATGATGTGCACAGAATCACAAACAGTCCACGATTATAAAGTGTGTATGATAAGGGGGCTATCACACACATTTAGTTCCACTATGACTGTCTGTGATATAATATAAGAGTGCATACGTTTATCATTATAAAACCGTATGCGAAGGTGGAATATATCCCACACGCGGCGTTTTTGATAAGTGTTTGTGATTTATAAAACGTCCCAAACGTGTGATCCATACTTCCCAAATGTGTCATCCAGACTAACTGTGTCAGATGAAGGCCTATCGCACGCGTTCTTCTTTGACCAACGTTTACGATGGGCACGATATCATACACAGTTCAAAATATGAAATCTTGTGTGATAAGGAGACTAGCACAAACGCTGGTGTTGTTAATCTCACACGTTCTTTCTCGTCTGATAGTGTGCGAGGACGAGACTCATCGCACACGCCGCGAATGGAGAAACGTGTGTAATGTTGAAGTTGATCGCAGACGTTTTGCTTTCTCAAACTGTGTGCATTGTAATGGTTTGCAGAGCATGATTTGCCCCTAATTAAATACCTTTGTTCATAATTCACATAATTAAAATTTGAAAGTAGAAATTCATGTATTTCATATCCAATCATGTTTAAATGTAGGTTTAAGAACGAATGCATAATTCGATTCACATGTACATATACTCAAGAACTACATAATCATCAATTCTAAAAAAAAAGGAAAACTACAGAAGGGACAAATAAAGAATGATGGAACCACAGTTGTATTAAATACGGCAAAGAGAGAGCCGAAAGACATTCTGGTTGCTGGAGAAGGTGAAGCGGAATGCCCATATTGTGCCCTCCTTCATGCCTAACGCACAAACGACTCTAGGCCAGCCCCTAGTGATGGTCGCCCGCCCATCCTTCACTGTCTTGATTACGACTTCTCGATGCTCATTGTAGTTTAGATGATATATTTTAACCTTCATTGCACGTCCAACAATCATGTACTTTGCGAGGTAATCTTGAGTAAACTGCTTTGGGAACCACTGCAAAAGAAAAAGATTCAGACATTGTTGTGTGACAACTCATTATGGGCAATACTAATAGAAGCCTATAGAGTTCGTAGTTACCATCCTACAACTCACTGTTGTGTTGGATAGAGCGTAAACAAATAATCTAATTGGCATTGTTCGTCTCTTTTCCCTAACAATCATTTTCAGTTTCCTCACTTGATGCTAGTTCATGAATATTTCATTGCCCCACACGCAAAAAGGGTCCAGGAATGGATCTTTACCTAAGACATATGTACCTACAAGCAAGAAGCCGATATTACAAGCTAAAATGCAGTTGCAGAATGGTGTAATATATTACTCCATCAGTTCCACAATGTGTTGCGTATAAACATTTTGAGAAGTCAACATTTATTTACTTTGACCAAATTTGTAGAGAAAAACATTTACATCTAGAATTGCAATTCCATTTCATTAGATACATCACAAAATTTCATATTGTATACATTTTAGATGGTATATGTAGAAACATCACAAAAATCTATCTGCACTACATGATGGAACGGATGGAGTATAAGCGGAGGGATGAAAAGAACCTCGGTGGAAAACGTTGGCCACTCCCATTGTTGTCCTGTGCAAGTACATGTAAAGTCATGATAAGTACAACATGCTTAACATCAACCAAGTATACAAGGTATCTGCTTGAAATAAACAAGGCATTGATACGTCCATTTTGCATCATGATTTCCTACTGCTATTTATTTTGTTTTGTCAAATAATAATGCTTTAAGAAGTGATTCTAATGCCTTTTCCCTCATAATATGCAAGGTTTGCACCAAGAGGGAGAATACCGGCAGCTGGAATTCTGGACCCAAGAAAAGCACATCAGAGATACCTATTCTACACAACTCCAATGAAGCTGAAATTTTACGGAGATTATTTTTGGAGTAAATAAAAAATACTGGAGCAGAAAACTAACGGAGGGGGCAAGCCTGGTGGGCACAACCCACCAGGGCGCGCCAGACCCCCCTGGGCGCGCCCTGATGGGTTCTGGCCACCTCGGCCCACCTCCGGTGCCACTCTTCTGGTATATAGTCACATTTGACCTAGAAAAAAAATCATAGGAGGACTTTCGGGATGAAGCGCCGCTGCTTCGAGGCGAAACTTGGGCAGGAGCACTTTTGCCCTCCGGCGGAGCGATTCCGTCGGGGGAACTTCCCTCCCGGAGGGGGAAATCGAAGCCATCGTCATCACCAACACCCCTCTCATATTTGGGAGTCCAATCTTCATCAACATCTTCAACAACACCATCTCCTCTCAAACCCTAGTTCATCTCTTGTGTTCAATCTTTGTACCGGAACCTCAGATTGGTACCTATGGGTGACTAGTAGTGTTGATTACCTTGCGTAGTTGATTACTATATGGTTTATTTGGTGGAAGATTATATGTTCAGATCCATTATGCTATTCAATACCCCTCTGATCTTGAGCATGTTTATTATTTGTGTGTAGTTAACTTTGTTCTTGAGGTCACGGGAGAAGTCATGTTGCAAGTAATCATGTGAATTTGATATGTGTTCGATATTTTGATGATATGTATGTTGTGATTCCCTTAGTGGTGTCATGTGAACGTCGACTACATGACACTTAACCATTCATGGGCCTAAGGGAATGCATTGTGGAGTAGTTATTAGATGATGGGTTGCTAGAGTGACAGAAGCTTAAACCCTAGTTTATGCGCTACTTCGTAAGGGGCTGATTTGGATCCAAACGTTTAATGCTATGGTTAGATTTTATCTTAATAATTTTATCGTAGTTGCAGATGCTTGCGAGGGGCTTAATCATAAGTGGGAGGTTGTTCAAGTAAGAACAACACCCAAGCACCGGTCCACCCACATATCAAATTATCAAAGTAGCGAACACGAAGCAAACCAACATGGTAAAAGTGACTAGATGAAATTCCCGTGTACCCTCAAGAACACTTTGCCTATTACTAGAGATTGTTCTGGCCTGTCCTTTGCCACAAAAGGATTGGGATACCTTGATGCACCTTATTTACCGTTACCGTTACTTGCTCGTTACCAATTATCTTGCTATCAAACTACCTGTTACCTACAATTTCAGTGCTTGCAGAAATTACCTTGCTGGAAACCGCTTGTCATTTCCTTCTGCTCCTCGTTGGGTTCGACACTCTTACTTATCGAAAGGACTACGATTGATCCCCTATACTTGTGGGTCATCAAGACTCTTTTCTGGCGCCATTGCCGGGGAGTGAAGCGCTCTTGGTAAGTGGAAATCGGTAAGAAAAAACTTATACTACGTGCTGAAATTTATTGCTACTTCTACTATGGAAAACAATCCTTTGAGGGGTTTGTTCGGGGTATCTTCACCTTGACCGGAACCACAATTAGTTGCCCCTCAACCTACTGCACCTACTGAAAACATTGGTGATGAGATTCCTTCGGGTATGTTAGAACATCTGCTTGCTAAACCTTATGCAGGAGATGGAACTGAACATCCTGATATGCACCTTTTATATGTGAACGAAATTTGTGGATTATTTAAGCTTGCAGGTTTACCCGGAGATGAAGTTAAGAATAATGTTTTCCCTTTATCTTTGGAGGGAAAATAATTGACATCGTATAGGCTATGTGATGATCTTGGATCGTGGAACTGGAATCGTTTGCAATTGGAATTCCACCAAAAGTTTTATCCCATGCATCTAGTTTATCGTGATCGGAATTATATATATAATTTTTGGCCTCGTGAAGGAGAAAGCATCGTGATAATCCCCAAGTGCAAGGAATCATCATAGCAATTTCCAAAGGTGGAAGTGATAAGTATGGAGTGTCGAACCCACAAGGAGCTAAAGGTAAGATCAATATTCTCTCAAGTCCTATCTGCCACTGATACGACTCTACGTACGCCGAACGTTTGCTTCCAACTAGAAACGAGAAATAAAACTATGTTGTGGGTATGAAGAGAATAGCTTTGCATGATATCGGAGAATTAAAATATAAAAATAGGTGCTGTTATCATAAAGTTAGAATATATTACAATATTACAAATAGCGAGTGTGGAATAATGATGGGTCGGTGTGCGGAATTGTCCTAGGCAATTGTTAACAAGATCGGTAATCATTATTGCAATTTTATATTAGGAGAGGCATAAGCTAACATACTTTCTCTACTTGGATCATATGCACTTATGATTGGAACTCTAGCAAGCATCCGCAACTACTAAAGATCATTAAGGTAAAACCCAACCATGGCATTAAAGCATCAAGTCCCCTTTATCCCATACGCAACAACCCCCTTACTCGGGTTTAAGCTTCTGTCACTCTAGCAACCCACTATAAGCGAATCATGAACGTATTGCAACACCCTACAGCGGGAATCCTTCACGTGTGCATGGCACGGAAGGCACCATAGGACAGCACCAAAATAAACATACAACTCAAACCAATCTAGATAATCAATCAACCCATAAGACAAAAGAAATCTACTCAAAACATCATAGGATGGCAACACATCATTGGATCATAATATGTGGCATAAAGCACCATGTTCAAGTAGGGGATTACAGTGGGATGCGGGAGAGTGGACCGCTGAAAAGATATGAGGACGGTGATGAAGAAGGTGATGTTGATGAAGACGATCACCGCGGCGATGGTTCCCCCGATGGCACTCCGGCGCCACCGAGAGAGAGGGGGAGAGGGTCTTCCCCTTGTGCTTCCTCCTCCATGGCCTCCTCCTAGGTGGGGAGAGGTTCTCCCTCTGGTCCTTGGCCTCCATGGTGATGATGGCCCCTCCGTCTTCCTCCTCCATGGTCTCCGGTGATGGTGACCCCCTCCGACAGGGTGCCGGAGAGGGCCAAGATTGATTTTTCGTGGCTACAGAGACTTGCGGCGACGGAACTTTTGATCTAGGGTTCTTTACGGGGACTTGGGTATTTATAGGAGTATTTGGCGTTGGTCCCACGTCCAGAAGGTTCCCGAGGAGGTGACAAGCCAAGGGGCGCGCCCTAGGGGGGGGGGGGTCGCCCCCCACCCTTGTGGCTGCCTCGGGCTTCCTCTCCGGTATCTTTTCGCTGCAGTATTTTTTATATTTTCCAAAAATATTCTCCGTAAATTTTCAGCCCATTCCGAGAACTTTTATTTCTGCACAAAAACAACACCACGGTAGTTCTGCTGAAAACAGCGTCAGTCCGGGTTAGTTCTAATCAAATCATACCAAAATCATATAAAATTATTGTAAACATGGCATGAATACTTCATAAATTATAGATACGTTGGAGACGTATCAGCATCCCCAAGCTTAATTCCTGCTCGTCCTCGAGTAGGTAAATGATAAAATAAATAATTTATGAAGTGTGAATGCTAGCAAGTGCACAAGTTTGATCAATGATAATGCCAATCACTTTTTCTAGCATCAATATAAACCATAAACAGTAGCTCATCTCATAAAACTTCTCATGATCAAGTAACAAGCTATTCACATGTTAAAGTACATACCAGAAAGTTTCTTGAAAACTAACAAACCATGTTCCTAGTCATCGAACAATTGTAATTCATCTTATTTCCAGGAAGGGTCTATATAAGAGCTTTGATTTAGAAAATTCCACATACTGAACTATCATATAGTCTTCCATGATTATTGACACTCAAAGCATATTTTTAGAACAAATAGCACCCATCGAACACAGAGAAAGATAGGGGCATAATGTGTCGCCTCCCAACTTATTTATCATATAGATAATTGTCAACAATAATAATTCATGATCAAATATATTTGTATGGATATATATGTCTAGATCATTCCCCAACACATGACGCTTGCCAAGAGAAAAAGGCGAAATATAGGAAGTGGTGAAGATCACCATGACTCTTGCATAAAGGTAAGTACTAGAAAGTAAAAGATATGCCCTTCGCAGAGGGAAGCAGAGGTTGTCATGCGCTTTTTGTTTTTGGATGTGCAAACCCTTAATGCAAAGGAACGTCACGTTGTATTGCCCTTTGTGATAGCAACCTTTATTATGCAGTCCGTCACTTTTATTTGTTTACCATCACAAGTTCGTACAGCGCTTATTTTCCTTTACAATAAAAGATCATACATATTTAGGAGCAATTTTTATTGCTTTTTTGCACCGATGACAACTTACTTGAAGGATCTTACTCAATCCATAGGTAGGTATAGTGGACTCTCATGGCAAAACTGGTTTAAGGGTGTTTGGATGCACAAGTAGTATTTCTACTTGGTGCGGAAGTTTTGGCTAGTATGAGGTGGAAGCAAGCACCACATGTTGGAGGATCCATAACAATATAACTTCTATACAAATATACCCAAACATAACTCATTACGTTGTCTTCCTTGTCCAATTTCAACTAATTTTCTCAAGTTTGAAAATAATTAATGAGCTCACAATCATAGAAGATGTCCAAGATAGTATATTTATATGTGGAATCTCTCTTCCTTCAATATTCTTTCATGAATTGTTCAAGTGACCAATGCGGTGTTTGCTAACTTTCAATAAATTTTACCACCTATACTTATTAGGTGTGAAGTCATTACTCCCCATGGGATAGGTATATGAAGCATATTTAATTTCAGATTTATGATATTCAATTCATTCAACCATTTACTCATAGGGTATAAGTGAAGCACGAGAGTGAATGACAAACTACTCCCGAAAGATATAAGTGAAGATCAAAGTGTAGTCAATTAGTTTAAATAGCCATGTGAGGACTCTCTCTTATTCAAAATTTCAGATCCAATGCTTTTATTCAAACAGAAAAACAAAATAAAATGATATTCCAAGGATAGAACATATCATGTGAAGAAGCAAAAACTTAGGTTCAACATAGGCTAACCGATAATTGTTGATGAAGAGAGGTGGGATGCGTAGCATCCCCAAGCTTAGATGCTTGAGAGTTCTTGAAATATTTACTTGGGGTGCCTTGGGCATCCCCAAGCTTGAGCTTTTGTATCTCGTTCAATCCTCTCATATCATGGTCTCACCTATTCTCAAAAACTTCATCCACACAAAACTCGAAAAGAACTCGTGAGATAGGTTAGTACACATAATAATAAATCAACTCTTTATGTACTTCCAAGACAAGTTTCATAATAATTTCAAACATTATCTACTTTTTACTATCATCTCCACAATTTATATCTACCAATATAGGCTATGGAAACTATAGGATAAGTAGATAACGAAACTATGACAGCAATCTGTCCAAACAGAACAGTCTGTAGAAATTTATGAAAACAGTGTACTTCTGTAACGCAAAAAATTATGAAAATTTAGTACATGCTAAATAATTTATATGAAAATACTGTGTAAAAATTTCATAAACTTTCCACGTTCCAGTAAAATATGAAAATTCAAACACTACAGCAAAAGTTTCTGTTTTTACACAGCACACATCAAACATGCAATGCAAGCATCCTAAGGCAATTCATGGAACTTTTTATTGAAAAATAAGATTATAATTGACACCTAACAGAGAAAAAGAAAATAAAATGACGCTCCAAGCAAAACTCATATTATGTGACGAATAAAAATATAGCTCCAAGTAAGATATACCGATAGTGTTGAAGATGAAAGAGGGGATGCCTTCTGGGGCATCCCCAAGCTTAGTTGCTTGGATATTCCTTGAATATTACCTTGGGGTGCCTTGGGAATCCCCAAGCTTAGGGTCTTGCCACTCCTTATTCTCCTCATATCGATATCTCACCCAAAACTTGAAAACTTCAATCACACAAAACTTAACGGAACTTCGTGAGATGGGTTAGTATGATAAAGAGCAAATCATCCACTTAGGTACTGTCAAATACAAGATCCATAATTGTTCTCGCATAATATATACTGTAGATTATCATTTCCACAATTTATATCACTTAATATAAGCCATGGAAATGCTAAAACAAGCAAACTATGCAAACAAGGCAGATTCTGTCAAAAACAGAACAGTCTGTAATGATCTGAACAATGACCATACTTCTGCAGCCCCAAAAATTCTGAAAAATTACGACAACCTAGGAAATTTGTATATAAATCATTTGTAAAAAATTCAGAAGCTTTTTACTCTATGGTGAATTTAGAAAAATTCTGGACTGGGCACCAAAGTTTCTATTTTTGCACAGAATCAAATCAACTATCAACCACATCATCCCAAAGGCATTACTTGGCACTTTATTGAAAGAAAACATATAAAACATAGTTAATACAGTAGAATAATCATGATAACACACAAAAACAGTAGGGGTAAATATTGGGCTGTCTCCCAACAATCGCTTTTCTTTAATGCCTTTTTAGCTAGGCATGCCATTTTAATGATACTCTTCCAAGCCTAATTCCGATGATAATTTTATTCATACTCTAAAAGATATAAGTGAAGTTCATAGAGCATTCAACAATTAATATAGATTAACCAATATCCAAGCTCAAAATATATAAGTGAAGCACATGAAGCATTCTATAAAGCCATACTCAAAAGATTTAAGTGAAGCACAAAGAGCATTCTACAAAGCCATACTCAAAAGATTTAAGTGAAGCACAAAGAACATTCTACAAATCAATGAAGGACTATCTCATACTAGAAGGGTGCATAAAGGAAAAGAAAAACACTAAAGACGCATATCATGTGAACAAAACAAAAACCGAGGTATACCGATAATTGTTGAAGAATAAAGATGGGATGCCTTCCGGGGCATCCCCAAGCTTAGATGCTTGAGTCTCCTTGAAATATTTACTTGGGGTGCCTTGGGCATCCGCAAGCTTGAACTCTTGTCTCTCCGTATTCTTCTTATATCGATACCTCCTCGATCTTCGAACACTTCATTCACACAAAACTTAACAAAACCCTCGTGAGATCCATTAGTATAATAAAGCAAGATACTACTTTAAGTACTGTTGTGAACTCATTCCAAATTCATATTAGCATTATATATACTGTAGTCCAACTTCACCATGGTTCATACCCCCCGATACTACCCATAGATTCATCAAAATAAGAGAACAATGCATAGAAAACAGAATCTGTCAAAAACAGGACAGTCTGTAGCAATCTGGAAACTTCGTATACTTATGTAACTCAAAAAATTCTGAAAATTTAGGACAAATTAAACAATTTGTAAATAAGTACTGTGTAAAAATTTCATAAACTTTTGACGTTCCAGTAAGAAATGTAAATTCATGCACTACAGTCAAAGTTTCTGTTTTTGCACCGCACAAAGCAAACAAGCAATCTAATCATCCTAAAACCAAATCTTGGCATATTATTTTTGTAATACAATGGATATATACAAGGGGATAATTATTTTTGGGAAACTTCCATGAAAAATTCTACATTGTTTCCATGAGCATGAACACAAGTGTTCAAGGTCGACCCTCACTTCTCCAATGCACAACCTTCCAATCACTTCTCTTTTTGAAAAACTTCTTAGGCAAGTAATTCTTTTTGTATTTTTCATTTTTTTTGTTTGTTTCACCCACAACTAAAGAAAGCAAAAAAGGGAAAACAAAATCTACTTAGTGAAGAAAGCAAACAAGCACACACGAGAATATCAACCCCCACGCTATTGCTCCCTGGCAACGGCGCCAGAAAAGAGCTTGATAATCCCCAAGTGCAAGGAATCATCGTAGAAATTTCCAAGGTGGAAGTGATAAGTATGGAGTGTCGAACCCACAAGGAGCTAAAGGTAAGATCAATATTCTCTCAAGTCCTATCTGCCACTGATACGACTCTACGTACGCCGAACATTTGCTTCCAACTAGAAACGAGAAATAAAACTACGTTGTGGGTATGAAGAGAATAGCTTTGCATGATATTGGAGAACTAAAATATAAAAATAGGTGCTGATATCATAAAGTTAGAATATATTACAATATATTACAAATAGCGAGTGTGGAATAATGATGGGTCGGTGTGCGGAATTGTCCTAGGCAATTGTTAACAAGATCGGTAGTCATTATTGCAATTTTATATGAGGGAGAGGCATAAGCTAACATACTTTCCCTACTTGGATCATATGCACTTATGATTGGAACTCTAGCAAGCATCCGCAACTACTAAAGATCATTAAGGTAAAACCCAACCATAGCATTAAAGCATCAAGTCCCCTTTATCCCATACGCAACAACCCCCTTACTCGGGTTTAAGCTTCTGTCACTCTAGCAACCCACTATAAGCGAATCATGAACGTATTGCAACACCCTATAGCGGGAATCCTTCATGTGTGCGCGGCACGGAAGGCACCATAGGACAGCACCAAAATAAACATACAACTCAAACCAATCTAGATAATCAATCGACCCATAAGACAAAAGAAATCTACTCAAAACATCATAGGATGGCAACACATCATTGGATCATAATATGTGGCATAAAGCACCATGTTCAAGTAGGGGATTATAGTGGGATGCGGGAGAGTGGACCGCTGAAAAGATATGAGGACGGTGATGAAGAAGGTGATGTTGATGAAGACGATCACCGCGGCGATGGTTCCCCCGATGGCACTCCGGCGCCACCGAGAGAGAGAGGGGGAGAGGGTCTCCCCCTTGTGCTTCCTCCTCCATGGCCTCCCCCTAGGTGGGGAGAGGTTCTCCCTCTGGTCCTTGGCCTCCATGGTGATGATGGCCCCTCCGTCTTCCTCCTCCATGGTCTCCGGTGATGGTGACCCCCTCCGGCAGGGTGCCGGAGAGGGCCAAGATTGATTTTTCGTGGCTACAGAGACTTGCGACGGCGGAACTTCTGATCTAGGGTTCTTTACGGGGACTTAGGTATTTATAGGAGTATCCAGTATTTTTTATATTTTCCAAAAATATTCTCCGTAAATTTTCAGCCCATTCCGAGAACTTTTATTTCTGCACAAAAATAACACCACGGTAGTTCTGCTGAAAACAGCGTCAGTCCGGGTTAGTTCTAATCAAATCATACCAAAATCATATAAAATTATTGTAAACATGGCATGAATACTTCATAAATTGTAGATACGTTGGAGACGTATCACATCGCTCTAGCTTGGGGGAGGCTTAAGTCAATGTTATATTCATGCCCCAATCATGACATTCCGAGAGAAGTTATCATTCAGAATTTTTATGCTTGGCTTTCTCATAATGATCAATCCATGCTCGATACTTCTTGTGCTGGTTCTTATATGAAGAAGACTATTGAATTCAAGTGGGATCTCTTAGAAAGAATTAAACGCAACTCTGAAGATTAGGAACTCGACGAAGGTAATGAGTCAGGTATAAAGCTTGAGTTTGATTGTGTTAAATCTTTTATGAATACCGAGACTTTTCACAAGTTTAGCACTAAATATGGACTTGACTCTGAGATAGTAGCCTCTTTCTGCGAAACATTTGCTACTCACATTGATCTCCCTAAGGAGAAGTGGTTTAAATATCATCCCCCTATTAAAGAAGAAATTAAAGAACCGGTCATAGCTAAAGAAGAAACCATCTTTTACAATGTTGATCCAGTTGTGCCTACCGCTTATATTGAAAAACCACCTTTCCCTGTTAGGATAAAGGAACATGCTAAGGTATCAACTGTGGTTCGTAAGAGTAATATAAGAGCATCTAAGCCCCCTGAACAAATTAAAGTAGTACCTAGTGTTGCTATGGTTAAAGATCTCTTGGTAGAAAATATTGATGGGCATGTTATCTACTTCTGTGATGAAGCTGCTAGAATTGCTAAACCTGATGAAAAAGATAAACATAGACCCATAGAAGGCATGCCTGTCGTCTCAGTCAAAATAGGAGATCATTGCTATCATGGTTTATGTGATTTGGGTCCTAGTATGAGTGCTATCCCTTTTACCTTATACCAAGAAATTATGGATGAAATAGCACCTGCTGAAATGGAAGACATTGATGTTACTATTAAACTTGCTAATAGAGACACTATCACACCACTTGGGATTGTTAGAGATGTTGAAGTCTTGTGTGGGAAAGTGAAATACCCTACTGATTTTCTAGTCCTCGGTTCCCCACAAGATGACTTTTGTCCCATTATCTTTGGTAGACCTTTCTTGAGCACCGTCAATGCTAAGATAGATTGTGAAAAACAAACTGTCGGTGTTAGTTTTGGTAGTGTGTCTCATGAGTTTAATTTTTCCAAGTTTAGTAGAAAACCCCGTGATAAAGCGCTATCTAGTAAGGATGAAATAATTGGTCTTGCTTCTATTGCCGTACCTCCCACCGATTCATTAGAACAATATTTGCTTGACCATGAAAATGATATGCACTTGTGTGAAAGAAATGAAATAGATCAAATTTTCTTTGAACAACAACCTCTCCTGAAACACAATTTGCCTATTGAAACTCTTGGAGGTCCTCCTCCACCTAAAGGTGATCCTGTGTTTGAATTAAAACAATTGCCTGACACTTTGAAGTATGCTTATCTTGATGAGAAAAAGATATATCCTGATATTATTAGTGCTAACCTTTCAGAACATGAAGAAGAAAGATTATTGAAAGTTCTAAGGAAGCACAGGGCTGCTATTGGATATACTCTTGATGATCTTAAGGGCATTAGTCCCACTCTATGTCAGCACAAGATTAATATGGAACCTGATGCTAAACCCGTTGTTGATCACCAACGGCGATTGAATCCTAAGATGAAAGAAGTGGTAAGAACTGAAATATTAAAGCTTCTGGAAGCAGGTATAATCTATCCCATAGCTAATAGTAGATGGGTAAGCCCTGTTCATTGTGTCCCTAAGAAAGGAGGTATTACCGTTGTTCCTAATGATAAAAATGAACTCATTCCACAGAGAATTGTCACTGGCTATAGAATGGTAATTGATTTTAGGAAATTAAATAAAGCTACTAGAAAAGATCATTACCCTCTGCCTTTCATTGACCAAATGCTAGAAACATTATCTAAGCACACACACTTTTGCTTCCTAGACGGATATTCTGGTTTCTCTCAAATACCTGTGTCACAATCCGATCAAGAGAAAACCACCTTTACTTGCCCTTTTGGAACGTATGCTTATAGATGTATGCCTTTTGGTTTATGTAATGCACGTGCTACCTTTCAAAGATGTATGACAGCTATATTCTCTGATTTTTGTGAAAAGATTGTGGAGGTTTTCATGGATGATTTTTCCGTTTACGGAACTTCTTTTGATGATTGCTTAAGCAACCTTGATCGAGTTTTGCAGAGATGTGAACAAACTAATCTCGTCTTGAATTGGGAGAAGTGCCACTTTATGGTTAATGAAGGCATTGTCTTGGGGCATAAAATATCTGAACGAGGTATTGAGGTGGATAAAGATAAAGTAGATGCAATTGAGAAAATGCCATGTCCTAAAGATATTAAAGGTATTCGAAGTTTCCTTGGTCATGCTGGTTTTTATAGGAGGTTCATTAAAGACTTCTCTAAAATTTCTAGGCCTCTTACTAATCTTTTGCAAAAGGATATTCCTTTTGTTTTTGATGATGATTGTGTGGAAGCCTTTGAAACACTCAAGAAAGCCTTAACCTCTGCACCTATTGTTCAACCACCTAATTGGAATTTGCCTTTTGAAATTATGTGTGCTGCTAGTGATTATGATGTTGGTGTTGTTCTAGGACAAAGAGTTGATAAGAAATTGAATGTTATCCATTATGCTAGTAAAACTCTATACAGTGCCAACGAAATTATGCTACTACCGAGAATGAATTTTTAGCAGTTGTGTTTGCCTGTGATAAATTTAGATCCTATATTGTTGATTCCAAAGTTATTGTTCACACCGATCATGCTGCTATAAAATACCTTATGGAAAAGAAAGATCCTAAACCTAGACTCATTAGGTGGGTTCTCTTGCTTCAAGAATTTGAGTTACACATCGTTGATAGGAAAGGAGCTGAGAACCCCGTAGCTGATAACTTGTCTAGGTTAGAAAATATTCTTGATGACCTACTACCTATTGATGATAGTTTCCCTGACGAACAGTTAGCTGCAATAAGTGTTTAAAAAAACACACCTTAATATGCTGATTATGCTAACTACATTGTCGCTAAATATATACCACCTAGCTTCACATACCAACAAAAGAGAAAAAAATTCTATGACTTGAGAAATTACTTTTGGGATGACCCACATCTTTATAAAGAAGGAGTAGATGGTATTATTAGACGTTGAGTACCTGAGCATGAACATGAACAAATCCTACGGAAATGTCATTCCGAAGCTTATGGAGGACATCATGCGGGAGGTAGAACTGCTCATAAGGTATTGCAATCTGGTTTTTATTGGCCTACTCTCTTCAAGGATGCTCGTAAGTTTGTCTTGTCTTGTGATGAATGTCAAAAAATTGGTAATATCGGTAAGCGTCAGGAAATGCCTATGAATTATTCACTTGTTGTTGAGCCATTTGATGTTTGGGGTTTTGATTATATGGGGCCTTTTCCTTCCTCTAACGGGTACACTCATATTTTGGTTGCTGTTGATTATGTCACTAAGTGGGTAGAAGCTATTCCAACTAGTAGTGCTGATCACCACACCTCCATTAAAATGCTTAAAGAGGTTATCTTCCCGAGGTTTGGAGTCCCTAGATATTTAATGACTGATGGTGGTTCACACTTTATTCATGGTGCTTTCCGTAAGATGCTTGCTAAATATGATGTTAACCATAGAATTGCATCACCCTATCATCCTCAATCTAGTGGTCAAGTTGAACTTAGCAATAGAGAAATAAAATTAATATTACAAAAACTGTCAATAGGTCTCGTAAGAATTGGTCTAAGAAATTAGATGATGCACTTTGGGCCTATAGAACAGCTTATAAAAATCCTATGGGTATGTCTCTATATAAAATGGTGTATGGAAAAGCTTATCATTTGCCTCTAGAATTAGAACACAAAGCATTTTGGGCAATTAAAGAACTTAACTATGATTTCAAACTTGCCGGTGAGAAGAGGCTATTTGATATTAGCTCACTAGATGAATGGAGAACCCAAGCCTATGAAAATGCCAAATTATTCAAAAAAAAGTAAAAAGATGGCATGATAAAAGAATCCAAAAGCGGGAATTCAAAATAGGAGACTATGTTCTTTTGTTCAACTCTCGTTTAAGATTTTTTGCAGGTAAGCTTCTCTCCAAATGGGAAGGTCCTTATATTATCGAGGAGGTTTATCGTTCTGGAGCTATCAAGATTAATAACGCCGAAGGTACTAACCCGAAGGTGGTCAACGGACAAAGAATTAAGCATTATATCTCAGGTACGCCTATTAACGTTGAAAGCAATGTTATCCAAACCATTACACCGGAGGAACACATAAAAGAAATCTTTCGGAACACTCCAGAATTCTGAAAAATATGAGGTACGTGATACGGTAAGTAAACGGACTTCGAAAAATCGGCAAAAATATTTTTTGTCAGTTTTGGAATATTAGAAAATTTTGGAAGTAAAGAAATAAACCGAAGGTGATCGAGGTGAGCACGATACACCAGGGCGCGCCAGGCACCCCTGGGTGCGCTGATACGTCTCCAACGTATCTATAATTTTTGCTTGTTCCATGCTGTTATATTATCATTCTTGGATGTTTTACAATCATTTTATAGCAACTTTATATTATTTTTTGGGACTAACCTATTGACATAGTGCCAAAGTGCCAGTTGTTGTTTTTGCTTGTTTTTTACTTCGCAGAAAATCAATACCAAACGGAGTCCAATCGCGATGAAACTTTTTGGAGATTTTTTTCTGGACCAGAAGACACCCAATGGGCCAAAGAAGTGCCGGGGGAGTGTGCCGAGGAGACCACAACCTACCAGGGCGCGCCAGGGGGGCCCCGGCGCGCCCTGATGGGTTGTGCCCTCCTCGGGGCCCCTCTCCACCGCCTCTGATGCCTATAAATTTCCAAATATTCCAAAAACCCTAGGGGAGTCGACGAAACACAATTCCAGCCGGCGCAAGTTCCAGAACCTCCAGATCCAATCTAAACACCATCACGGAGGGGTTCATCTTCCTCATAGGTGCCTCTCCGATGATGCGTGAGTAGTCCACCATAGACCTACGGGTCCGTAGGCAGTAGCTAGATGGCTTCCTCTCTCTCTCTCTCTCTCTCTCTCTCTTATGATTCTTAATACAATGGTCTCTTGGAGATCTATTTGATGTAAACTTTTGCGGTGTGTTTGTTGGGATCCGATGAATTTTGAGTTCATGATCAGTTTCTATCCATGAATATTATTTGAGTCTTCTTTGATCTCTTATATGCACGATTACTTATAGCCTCGTATTTCTTCTCTGAATCTTTGGTTTAGTTAGGCCGACTAGATCGATTTTTCTTGCCATGGGAAGAGGTGCTTTGTGATGGGTTCGATCTTGCGGTGTTCTTTCCCAATGACAGAAGGGGCAGCAAGACACGCATGTATTGTTGCTATTAAGGGTAACAAGATGGGGTCTATTCCTACATGAATAGATCTTGTCTACATCATGTCATCGTTCTTATTGCATTACTCCGTTTTCCATGAACTTAATACACTAGATGCATGCTGGATAGCGGTCGATGTGTGGAGTAATAGTGGTAGATGCAGGCAGGAGTCGGTCTACTTATCTTGGATGTGATGCCTATATAATGATCATCACCTTGGATATCGTCATGACTATTCGGTTTTCTATCAATTTCCCAACAGTAATTTGTTCACCCACCGTGCGCTATACTCATGAGAGAAGCCACTAGTGAACCCTACGGCCCCCGGGTCTACTTTTCCAACATATTGCTTTTCGATCTATCTTTTTGCAATCTTTGTTTTCAGATCTACAAAACCAAAATCCCAAAAACATATTGCTGCATATTTGCTCTTTTTATTTTGTGTTCTTGAGAGATCTATCTCTCCTATCTATCACTACCTAATCTATCTTATTACCGTAGAGAGATTGACAACCTCTCTTTCACGTCGGGTTGCAAGTATTTGTTGTTTGTGTGCAGGTGTTGCTTATTGGGTGGTGGTGATCCTCCTACTGGTTCGATAACCTTGGTTTCATAACTGAGGGAAATACTTACCGTCATTGTGCTGCATCATCCCTTCCTCTTTGGGGAAATACCGATGCAGTCTCAAGCCACGTCACGCGCCCTGGTGGGTTGTGCCCACCTCGGACACCTTCCCAACTCCGTTTTCCTTCCATATGCTTGTTTCCCAAGAATAAAAATTCTCTATATATACCCCCGACTATTTTGACAACCGCATCGCAGAAAAATCTTCTGTTCTTGTTTCATGCTGTTTTCCTGTCAGATCTGTCAAGTCAGGCATCATGTCTTCCCCCTCTTCTAATAACATGGAAGAAGATGCCTGGCTAATGAAGATAGAGCTGAAGAGGGAGGAGCCGGAACAAGCCAACAAGGAAGACAAGGGCAAGGATGCTATGGTGGATCAGCCCCTGAAGGAGAGCAATCCATGCCAACAAAGGAGGGAGAAGAAGAAGATATCCTTCAACCTTATTACAGCCATCTCACCCCTATTGAAATCGAAGCTTTTAGAGCTTTCGAAGCGGTCCGTGTTCAGAATAAATTTCTCATCCATGAAAATATTTTGCTAGAGGAGCACATCAATAACCTTAGGAGGGTCATCCGCAAATTGGAGCACCTTTTGAAGTTGAAGTGTGATACCTCTACACCACCACCTTCTTCATCACCACCACCAAAGGATACTTGATCACACGGGTATGGGCACTCCCCTTGGCTTGAGCCAAGTTTGGGGGAGGTGCCCCGGTATCGTATCACCACCACATTTATTCACCTTTACCTATTTTAGTTCGATCTTTAGTTTCCCTTTGCTTAGTTGAATAAAAGTTAGCATGATCTATTTTCGTGTGTTAGTTTCGTGGCCTATCTATCTATGTAATCGAGTGAAAGTTATATAATAAAGTTAGTTTGAGTTTTTGCCTCTCTACTTTCTTGTTGCAATCAAAATAAAGGAAAGGAAAATAAAAGAAAAGAATCATATACTAATCTTATGGTGAGTAATGACATCACATAAGGAAAAGTATAAGTAGTAAAATTTATTGGAGATTGACAAACATAGCATTGGTCAATGATGCAATTCATGAAAGAATTAATAAGGGAAGAGAAGATTCACATGCAAATACACTATCTTGGACATCTTTTATGATTGTGAGCCCCCATCAAATATTATATGTCAAAATTGTTGACGTTGGACAAGGAAGACAACTTAATGATTTATGTTTGTTCATATCCACAGAGAAGTTATATTGTCATAGATCCTTCAACATGTGGTGCTTGCTCAATATATTTGCTAGCCAAAAATTCCGCACTAAGTAGAGATACTACTTGTGCATCCAAAAACCCAAACCCAAATTCATTCTTTGAGTGTCCACCATACCTACCTATGGACCGAGAAAGATCCTTCAAGTAAGTTGTCATCGGTGCAATAAGGCAATAAAAATTGCTTCTAAAAGTGTTTGATCAATTAGTGTAAGAGAAAATTGAGCGCTATACGAACTTATGATGGCAAAGTAATAAAAGCGACAGATTGCATAATAAAGGTTGCTATCATAGGGGGCAATATAGCGTGACGTTCTTTTACATTAAGGGATTGGGCATACAAACCAATAAGCGCATGACAACCTCTGCTTCCCTCTGCAAAAGGGCCTATCTTTTACTTTCATGTATTTACTTTTATGCAAGAGTCAAAGTATTCTTCCCTATTCCTTTTTACTTTTTCTTTTTGCAAGCATCATGTGGTGAGGAAAGATCTAGGCACATATATCCAGTTGGATATGAGTGGGCATGAGTTATTATTGTTGACATCACCCTTGAGGTGAATACGTTGGGAGGCAAAACTATAAGCCCCTATCTTCCTATGTGTCTGGTTGAAACTTTTTGTTCATGGGTATGCCGTGAGTGTTAGCAATCATAGAAGACTAAATGATGGTTGAGTATGTGGACTTGCCAAAAGGCTCTGCTACTTCTTGAGCTTGCGTTGGTTTTCCCGTGAAGAGGAAAAGGTGATGCAGCAAAGTAGATAAGTATTTCCCTCAGTTGTTGAGAACCAAGGTATCAATCCAGTAGGAGATACAAGCAAGTCCCCAATAGATGCACCTACACAAATAATCAAACACTTGCACCCAACGCAGAAAAGGGGTTGTCAATCCCTTCACGGTTACTTGCAAGGATGAGATCCGATAGAGATAGATATAAAAGATTACTAAAACGATAATTAAAATAAAAGTAAATAAATTGCAGCAAAGTATTTTTGTGTTTTTTAGTTTATAGATCTGAAAATATAATATGGAAAATAGACCCGGGGGCCATAGGTTTCACTAGAGGCTTCTCACTTGAAGGAAAATAATACGGTGGGTGAACAAATTACTGTCGAGCAATTGATAGAAAAGCGCATTGTTATGACGATATCCAAGGCAATGATTATGCATATAGGCATCACGTCCATATCAAGTAGACCGAAACGATTCTGCATCTACTACTATTACTCCACACATCGACTGACTCCTGCCTGCATCTAGAGTATTAAGTTCATGAAGAACAGAGTAACGCATTAAGTAAGATGACATGATGTAGAGGGATAAACTCAAGCAATATGATGAAAACCCCATCATTTTATCCTTCATGGCAACAATACAAATACGTGCCTCGCTACCCCTACTTTGTCACTGTGTGAGGACACCGCAAGATTGAACCCAAAACTAAGCACTTCTCCCATTGCAAGAATTACCAATCTAGTTGGCCAAACCAAACCAATAACTCGAAGAGACTTACAAAGATATGAAATCATGCATATAAGAATTCAGAAAAGATTCAAATAATTTTCATAGATAATCTGATCATAAATCCACAATTCATCGGATCTCGACAAACACACCGCAAAAGAGTATTACATCGGATAGATCTCCATGAAGATCATAGAGAACATGGTATTGAAGAACATGTAGGAGATATGCCCTAGAGGCAATAATAAATGTTATTGATTATCTCCCTGTTCATAATTCGGTTTATGTTCCATGCTATAACTGCTATGGTTCTCGAGTCTGCAATAACCACGAGGCTCGGAGGAAGACTCATATGCACGTGTGGAATAATAAACGGTAAAATATATTCCTAGTCTGGCCTCTAAGACTGGCTCAAGTATTGCATGATGATCCTGTTTTCCTGATCATGGGCATGGCTATGCCGGCAATTTTGAGGGCACAATGTTAGAAGAACATTTGTGTTGAATCGACCCGAATTGATGTTATGCTATGAGATACATTCGTCATAAGTTAATGGTTAATAACACAGAGATGGTTTACGTTTGCATGATTCCTTAGACCATGAGAGTATCGAGTTTCTTCATGCTTGCTTCATGAACTTTGGGGTTTGTTAAACGTCATCCGTAAATGGGTGGCTATTACGACGGCTTACGGGTTCATGGAAAAGTATGTCAAGTAACTTGATAGCTCAAGATTGGGATTTGCTCCTCCGACGATGGAGAGATATCTCTGGGCCCTCTCGGTGTTACGGTATCCATCATCGTCTGGCCAGACACTTTGTGATTTGATCACGGGGATGCCGGAACACGGGAACGAGAAAAGAGAACAATACCGGTAACGAGGTAACTGGCATAGTGGACAAGTTGTTGATCCACGGGGATGCCAACATGTCTCACCTCGGGTATTTGTAACATATCGCGAAGCAACAGGAATAGCACACGACAACTGGAGGTTCACTCGAATATTCATTCATGTGGGTATAGGGGTCAATATGGGTGTCCACGACTCTGATGTTGATCATTGATCGGAAGGGGTTCCGGGTCATGTCTATGCTTCACCGAACCTATAGGGTCACACGCTTAAGGGTCATCTATCTTATGAATACTAGACAGGGAGTCTGAGAGAAATTCACCGAAAAAGTTTCGAAGACAACGGAAGAGTTCCGGAGAGAGAGAACACCGGAAGAGTTTCGGTAAAACCGAAAAGTTATTTCGGAGTGTACCATTAAGTCAAATTGGTTTCGGCACATGCCTGGAAATTATTGGAAGGTACCAGAATTGTTCCGGTAACTTCTGAGATTTTTCAGAGACAAAAACCGGAAATGTTCCGGACTGCCGGAACCGCTTTAGTTGCTTTTCACAGATGAAAATCACTAAACCGAAAAGTTGTTTCGGAGTACACCATAAAGTCAAATTGGTTTCGGCACATGCCTGATAATTCTTGGAGGGTGCCAGAATCGTTCTGGAAACTTTCTGGAATTTTCCGGGATGAAAACCGGAAATGTTCCGGAGCTGCCGGAACCGCTTCAGATGCTTTTCGCAGATGAAAATCACTAAACCGGAATTGTTTCGGAACGCGTTGAAAATTATTTTAGTGGGTACTGGAAATGTTCTAAGCCCACATAAATATTTTCAGTTCGAACGGACGTTGAAATATGTCGTCGTGAATAGTGAAAGTGCTTTTTGGATTACTTTATGGAAAGCCACCTTTTGGGGCTTTACTCACAAATATCTCTAGGGATGACATGGAAGGATAAGGGATGCCCACTTGCTTTTACCTTTGTGCCCTTGTGAAGGGCATTTTGGGTTTTTCAAGTGTCACCCTACCCCTTGGGTTTTCCTATAAATAGAGGTGGAGATGCACTCTCCACACTCACTCTTTCTCACATACACATGCCATCTGATGTTATCTGGCTTCTCTCTCCCTCCCAGCGAAATAGTTTCGTAGAGCCGAAAGGCTGTCTGGGTTCCGGTGGGAACTAGTTCTGGACGGCAAAGCCCTGCCGGATAGATGACACCGTATGTGTGCAACTCTGTAGAGAGATCGTAGTTTCGGTCTTAGTTCGAGAGTGCCTCCCGAAGGGCTGTCCGAGTGGCTGTCCGAGTTTCGAGGGTCCTCCCGAAGGGCTGTCCGAGTGACTGTCCGAGTCTCGATGGTCCTCCCAAACGGCTGTCCGTGACACCATCCGGGGGACTGTCCAACCGCCTCCCGGAGGGCTGTCCGTGGGGCGGATGAGGGTATACATCCTCGCGGTTGGGAGGTTGTAAATCCTAGCTGCGGGGATCTGCACCGCCGATCGTCATCGACTCTACTTCCGCTGCGCTACGAGTCGGTAACGAAAAGATCAAACCTTGTATGCAGTCTCCATAGTGGTCCTGGGCTGGTGCGTAGGTCGGAAATTTTTTGTTTTCTGCTGCGTTACCCTTCAGTGGCATCAAGAGCTAGGCTATGCGTAGATCCAGGTTGCGATCTAGAATACATAGAGATGTATGGGTGTTGCACAATATAATTAGGTAGTAGATGAGTTCTATTACTGAAAATTATTTGTGCGGGTAGCAGATGAAATCTGTTACCCGATGTTCTTGTTGCTTCCCTGGAATTTGCATATTTCTGATCTTGATAACAGTATGGTGGAGTTTCAATGTTCTGGCAATCCACGATCCTGATTGATCAATGAAGTGCTAACAGTTCATTGAATTCCACCGTAGTTAAAAAGAAAGATGAAATTTCGCAGACAAAAGGGCAATGCAGATATGATCTGCACGGGGGTCACGCGTATGTCGAAGTTCAGTATGGGGCTTGAGATTTTATTATCTCGTGTTTCATACACCCCGCAATGTTAATCTAGCGACTTGGATTATCATGCTTGATGATGGACGTTGGTAGCTTCGGTTTGTTTCGAAACCTTAGAAGCCACGTAAAACAAGTTTTTGCATGAACTGATTAGAGGCGTCTAACTTGGTTTTGCAGGATGGTTTGCATGTGCATATGATGTGGTATAGCAGTGCTCATATTAATTTGAGTATGTATGAGATGACTATATGATGTAATATTAACATGACCTGCGTGTCATGATTCGGCATGATGGCTGGAGCCATATGATTGTCACTTTAATGACCTGCGTGTCAACCTTAAGTAATGCACTTATTTTATTAGCTATAGAGATAGCAATATTATCTGGTGCATCGACAAGGTGGTGACAATCTTCGCGAAGGTGAACACCAACGCGAATGCTGGAGACAAAGAAATGAAAGACTTCTCCGTCAGAAAGGGCTATACCATATCATGCTATTATGAATTGCCTGAGATGTTTATCCCTTATGATGCACCCTTCTTGATTGCGCGGTAGTCGCTTTTTATTAGGGTGATCTCTCACAAAAATATCAAGTAGTTAGTGTTCTCCCAAGTGTAGCACCGTCACGGCACCTAACTTTTTGGGGTACGACATGTACACATGAGTACGAACGATTAGAGAAGTGTGAGGCGGGTGAGGTCAGACCTTGCAGCAAGATCACTTGGTTGTCTTGACGTTCAGGCAGGACAGTCCTGAGCTCGGAACACACACATCGAAAGATGGACAAGAGTCACATAGAGATGTGATTGGCAAGTTGGCCTACCGATTGAAGTTCACGTCATCAGTGATGAACCCGTCAATGGCGTCGAATTGAAATGCGGATCTTGAATCACTCACAATCAATTATGAGAGATATTGATTTGAGTGGGAGCGCACTGTAAAATTAACTTGTTTAATTCTTAGTGCAATTAATTTTGAACACTGTCTAAGTGTGGTTTGCAAAATAGTTGTAGAATAATGGCTCGCGTTTCCACCTTCCCAATTAAAATTGAATAGCTGTTAAATATCTGGTTAAAACTTTACGGTTGGTAAACGTAATGTGAGGATTGTCCTCTAGAGTGCCGAGAAGGACTTTGTCCTATCGCATACTTTCGGTATTCTCCCGCTAATGCTATGGATCATGTGACTCTCGTCCTTCGATCCAAAAGCTAAAATTCCGTTACGGTCAAGTGAAATATGTTTGATTCCATGAGACCCGAACTTCGAAAGTTTGGATAGTTATGTGATATTCATGGAATCTGAAAATCATTTTCAGAGACAGACAAAGGCTAAAAGATATGAGATATCCAAAGCAATGTTTGTTTGCAAACTATTAGTAAAGGTGTTTACTATGCACTTGACTGATAAGAGGGGATCCAGAAGAACGCCTGTCATATGATGATGGTGAATAAAACAATAACTTAAAGAGAAAGGAAGTGTCCGAAGGGTGTTAGTGAAACTTTCACGCCTAGGAAGTCCAGGGCTAACGCCACTCTTAAGTTGGGTGCTTCTTCTGAGAGTAGGAGAAATACTGAAAGTTAAACTGTTAGAAGTATAATGACAAAAGGAAAGAAGACTGGAATATCCAGCTCATGTATGAATGTCATACAAGTTTTTGATGTATAGAAGGCTGGTCAAAGATATAGTTCTTGGAAATTATGGTTAAACATGCTAATCACTAATTCTTGGGTATTGTGAGTTATTCACAAAGATACCCGCTCGATTGCATTCTGTTGCAACTCGATGTAAGAACTACTATGGCCGGAAAGACTAGCCAGGAATGAGGTTTAGATACACGCAGGGAACATAGTAAATGTCACTATGCCTTCCATCGGTGTATTCCCTATGTATTTACTTTCATAATTCATTTTAGAGTTTCACACTCTAGCCCTTTGCATAGGGTATCTTGCAAGAAGGTTGTTCATAAGAGAACTTTTGATGTTCGGTGTTATGAATAAACATAAGGGCCATACTTTCATTATGAATGAGATGTATGTTATGAATATTGATAATAATACATTACCTCTATATTTACTTTTATAATTCATTTAGAGTTTCATATACTCTAGCCCTTTGCATAAGGTATCTTGCAAGAAGGTTATTCATAAGAGAACTTTTGATGTTCGGTGTTATGAATAACATGAAGGGCCATGCTTCCATCCAGGATGGGATGTATGTTATGAATATTTATGGTAATATGATACATCCATAACACTGACGCTAAATCTCGCAAGACTAAAAGAATACCACATATGTGTGGCACTGCATTTGGTCACATTGGAAAAACCCGCATGGAAAATTCCATTATGATGGATTTTGATGTCGTTTGATTTTGAATCATCTGACACTTGCAACTTTCCTCTGAAAAGTGAAGTGACTGAAATACCGTTCACAGGCCATAAGGAACGAGCAAAGAACATATTGGTGATCATACATTATGATGTGTGTAGTCCAATAAATGTTGTTGCAAGTAGTGGATTTATCTATCTTCAGAAATGACTCAAGTAGATATATGGATATTTACTTGATGAGACGTAAGTCTGGATCTTTTGAATTCATTCATAAGGTTTTCAAAAATGAAGTAGAAGTTATTGTAACAAGAAAATTATGTTTCTACAATTCGATTGCAGAAAGGAATATTTGAGTTACAAGTTTAGCGAATGTTTGATGAGTTATGAAAGGGGTTTCATAACTTGCACCTCCCAGAACACCACTGCAAGTGGAAAGTCCGTGAAGATGTAATCGAACCATTTATGACATGGTAAGATCAAAGATGACATAAATAAATTTGCCATTATCCCTTTTAAAGAGTGATGCTTTAGAGACTGCGGCTTTTACACTGAAAAGAGCTCCATCGGGTCTGTTGAAATGACGCCATGGTATGGTACGCCCAACCATGTTATATCTTTTCTTAACATTTGGAATATGGGGCTTGTGTAAAAGGTTACAAACCTATTCCAAATCAGACAAGTGCTACTTTGTAGGTTATCCCAAGTCATTGGGTATTCCCCCACCACTATACCGAGGCAAAGGATTTTGCCACAAAACGGTATGCTTTTAAAGAGAATAGTTCTTACAAAAGGCGAGTGGGAGGACAGTGCAACTCGACGAGATAACCAGTATCTTCGTCATCAGATCAAAGGAAAGAAACCTTAGAAGTGATTTCGGAGTTTCCTACTGCGACTGATACGGAAGTCTCTACAATAAAATGTATGGACTTCGGTCGAACTTGCAGCTGAACCACGTAGGCAAAGCTCGTGCAAACCTATCAGGTGCGCAAACGAGATATTGTTGTTAGACAATAGTATACCTACAATACACAAGGAAGCGTTGATGGGCCCTGACTCCGGAATTGGCTAAATGCCAATACAATCCGAGATAGTTTCCATATAAGTGTTTCGAGATTAAAATCTTGATACACCTTTCAGAAGACTTAGAGTCTAACGAATATTTATGGAACTAAAACTGATACGGATAAAATGTTTTATCCATAAAGCTCGACTTGTTGCAATAACAAGTTCAAGGAGTTGACCACGATGAGATTGTCTCACCGTAGCGATGCTTAAAGTCGGTTCGGGTTGAACTAGCAATTAATACATATTTCAATCATGAGATATGAAACATGGATGACAAAAGGATTTCCATCTGATGGAAATGAAACCTAGGACTTGTATGTGATACAGTCCAAAGTAATTTGTCGATCCAGAGGATGCTAGTAGGTATGCAAACTTCAGAGTTCCAGCGATGGACAGAAGAGAGCAAAGAGGAGTTGGATTCTTCGTGTTTTGATGAAATGGTCAAAGGGGTTTGACTTCATCAATGGATAACGAAGATGCTTGTGATTCAAGAAAGTAAGTGGGAGCATAATAATATTTCTAAAAACCTTGTGTACTTGACACATTGTTAATTGGAAATAAATTTCTTGACACGAATTAGGACTTCATTTGAAAATAGTTTTTTCGATGAAGTGCTTGGGCTAAGTAGCCTTGATATTAGCCATGATGATCTATGGAGATAGATTTACCTAATGGGGCTGAGCAAAGATACATATTGACAAAATGCTAAAACCTTTTAGCATTGAAAAACCGTCAAGGAGTGATTGTTGCCGAAGTCACATGGAAAGAGTTTTTGCAAGACTTGGTGTCCCAAAACACTGATGAGAAAAATACATGATGGTGATTCCACACACTCTTGTGTTTGGATTAATCATGTATTCCATGGTATGTAAAAACAACCAGATATGTCCAATACTCCAAAGTTGTTGCAAGTATAGATACCATAGTGATCAAAGTACTGATCATGGGACAACAGTGAAAGATGTCATTGAGTACTAGAGCAGTACTGATGACATGTTTTCTCGCAAGCGGAGATCATGAAGAGTTCGTTGTAAAAGGTTACGTCGATACAGTCTTCATCAATGCTCCATGCGATTTTCGATTTAAATTGAGGGTTTTGTGATACACAACATGGTGGCACGGTAGTTGGAAATTGTTCCAAACAAGATACTGTGGCGAATTCTATAACAAAGGCTAAGTATGTTGACGGTTTAGAAGCGACAAAGAAGATGTTGAATCATATAGTTCATTCATGAACTTAGTATGGTTCCAAGATGGCTTTGGTCAATGGGACACTATTGCAGATAGTTGCTCCATAGCTCAGTCTGAGGAATCAAGGTTTGACCTGTGATTCACATATATACAAAGCAAAATCCACACAAAATATGAATTTTGTGAAAGCGTGAAAACGCAAGGATATGCAAAGTTACACACGGAGCTGAAGTTGTCAGATCCGTTGGACATCAGGCTATACCACAAGCGAAGCATATTTTACACCAGTATGCCATAGGTGTAAAGTGCATTAGCATTGACTAGATTATTGACTCTAGTGCAAGTGGGAGTCTATAGGAGATATTCCCTAGAGGCAATAATAAATGTTATTGATTATCTCCCTGTTCATAATTAGGTTTATGTTCCATGCTATAACTGCTATGGTTCTCGAGTCTGCAATAACCACGAGGCTCGGAGGAAGACTCATATGCACGTGTGGAATAATAAACGGTAAAATATATTCCTAGTCTGGCCTCTAAGACTGGCTCAAGTATTGCATGATGATCCTGTTTTCCTGATCATGGGCATGGCTATGCCGGCAATTTTGAGGGCACAATGTTAGAAGAACATTTGTGTTGAATCGACCCGAATTGATGTTATGCTATGAGATACATTCGTCACAAGTTAATGGTTAATAACACAGAGATGGTTTATGTTTGCATGATTCCTTAGACCATGAGAGTATCGAGTTTCTTCATGCTTGCTTCATGAACTTTGGGGTTTGTTAAACGTCATCCGTAAATGGGTGGCTATTACGGCGGCTTACGGGTTCATGGAAAAGTATGTCAAGTAACTTGATAGCTCAAGATTGGGATTTGCTCCTCCGACGATGGAGAGATATCTCTGGGCCCTCTCGGTGTTACGGTATCCATCATCGTCTGGCCAGACACTTTGTGATTTGATCACGGGGATGCCGGAACACGGGAACGAGAAAAGAGAACAATACCGGTAACGAGGTAACTGGCATAGTGGACAAGTTGTTGATCCACGGGGATGCCAACATGTCTCACCTCGGGTATTTGTAACATATTGCGAAGCAACAGGAATAGCACACGGCAACTGGAGGTTCACTCGAATATTCATTCATGTGGGTATAGGGGTCAATATGGGTGTCCACGGCTCTGATGTTGATCATTGATCGGAAGGGGTTCCGGGTCATGTCTATGCTTCACCGAACCTATAGGGTCACACGCTTAAGGGTCATCTATCTGTTGAATACTAGACAGGGAGTCTGAGAGAAATTCACCGAAAAAGTTTCGGAGACAACGGAAGAGTTCCGGAGAGAGAGAACACCGGAAGAGTTTCGGTAAAACCGAAAAGTTGTTTCGGAGTGTACCATTAAGTCAAATTGGTTTCAGCACATGCCTGGAAATTATTGGAAGGTACCAGAATTGTTCCGGTAACTTCTGAGATTTTTCAGACACAAAAACCGGAAATGTTCCGGACTGCCGGAACCGCTTTAGTTGCTTTTCACAGATGAAAATCACTAAACCGAAAAGTTGTTTCGGAGTACACCATAAAGTCAAATTGGTTTCGGCACATGCCTGATAATTCTTGGAGGGTGCCAGAATCGTTCTGGAAACTTTCTGGAATTTTCCGGGATGAAAACCGGAAATGTTCCGGAGCTGCCGGAACCGCTTCAGATGCTTTTCGCAGATGAAAATCACTAAACCGGAATTGTTTCGGAACGCGTTGAAAATTATTTTAGTGGGTACTGGAAATGTTCTAAGCCCACATAAATATTTTCAGTTTGAACGGACGCTGAAATATGTCATCATGAATAGTGAAAGTGCTTTTTGGATTACTTTATGGAAAGCCACCTTTTGGGGCTTTACTCACAAATATCTCTAGGGATGACATGGAAGGATAAGGGCTGCCCACTTGCTTTTACCTTTGTGCCCTTGTGAAGGGCATTTTGGGTTTTTCAAGTGTCACCCTACCCCTTGGGTTTTCCTATAAATAGAGGTGGAGATGCAGTCTCCACACTCACTCTTTCTCACATACACATGCCATCTGATGTTATCTGGCTTCTCTCTCCCTCCCAGCAAAATAGTTTCGTAGAGCCGAAAGGCTGTCTGGGTTCCGGTGGGAACTAGTTCTGGACGGCGAAGCCCTGCCGGATAGATGACATCGTATGTGTGCAACTCTGTAGAGAGATCATAGTTTCGGTCTTAGTTCGAGAGTGCCTCCCGAAGGGCTGTCCGAGTTTCGAGGGTTCTCCCGAAGGGATGTCCGAGTGACTGTCCGAGTCTCGATGGTCCTCCCGGAGGGCTGTCCGTGGGGCGGATGAGAGTATACATCCTCGCGGTTGGGAGGTTGTAAATCCTAGCTGCGGGGATCTGCACCGCCGATCGTCATCGACTCTACTTCCGCTGCGCTACGAGTCAGTAACGAAAAGATCAAACCTTGTATGCAGTCTCCATAGTGGTCCTGGGCTGGTACGTAGGTCGGAAATTTTTTGTTTTCCTGCTGCGTTACCCTTCAGAACATAGAGAGAGAAGAAGCCATCTAGCTACTAGCTATGGACCCGAAGGTCTGAGGTAAACTACTCACGCATCATCGGAAGGGCAATGGTGTTGATGTAGAGGCCCTCCGTGATCGAATCCCCCTCCGGCAGATCGCTGGAAAAGGCCCCAAGATGGGATCTCATGGGAACAGAGGCTTGCGGCGGCGGAGAAGTATTTTCGTGGCTCTCTCTGGTATTTGGGGAATATTTCTGAATTTATAGGTGAAGAGTTAGGGTTGGACGAGCTACAGGGGGCCCACAAGCCAGGGGTCGTGCCCCCCCAGGGGCGCGCCCTGGTGGCTTGTGGCCCACCCGTAGGTCTTCTGGCCTCTTCTCCAAGCCTCCTAGGGTCCTTCTGGTCCAAGAAAAATCAGCGTAGAATTTTATTCCGTTTGGACTCCGTTTAATATTCCTTTTCTGCAATACTCAAAAACAAGGAAAAAACAGAAACTGGCACTGGGCACTAGGTTAATAGGTTAGTCCCAAAAATAATATAAAATAGCATATTAATGCATATAAAACATCCAAAATAGATAATATAATAGCATGGAACAATAAAAAATTATAGATACGTTGGAGACGTATCAGCATCCCCAAGCTTAATTCCTGCTCGTCCTCGAGTAGGTAAATGATAAAAACTGAATTTTTGATGTGGAATGCTACTTAGCATATTTATCCATGTAATATTCTTTATTGTGGCATGAATGTTCAGATCCATAAGATTGAAAACAAAAGTTTAATGTTGACATAAAAACAATAATACTTCAAGCATACTAACAAAGCAATCGTGTCTTTTCAAAATAACATGGCCAAAGAAAGTTATCCCTACAAAATCATATGGTCTGGCTATGCTCCATCTTCCCCACACAAAGTATTTATATCATGCACAACCCCGATGAAAAGTCAAGCAATTGTTTCACACTTTTTATCTTCTCAAACCTTTTCAACTTTCACGCAATACATGAGCGTGAGCCATGTATATAGCACTATAGGTGGATTAGAATATGGTGGAGGTTGTGAGGAAAAGGAGAAGATAGTCTCACATCAACTAGGCATATCAACGGGCTATGGAGATGCCCATCAATAGATATCAATGTGAGTGAGTAGGGATTGCCATGCAATGGATGCACTAGAGCTATAAGTGTATGAAAGCTTAAAAAGAAACTAAGTGGGTGTGCATCCAACTCGCTTGCTCACGAAGACCTAGGGCAATTTGAGGAAGCCCATCATTGGAATATACAAGCCAAGTTATATAATGAAAAATTCCCACTAGTATATGAATGTGACAAAATAGGAGACTCTCTATCATGAAGATCATGGTGCTACTTTGAAGCACAAGTGTGGAAAAAAGATAGTAGCATTGTCCCTTCTCTCTTTTCTCTCATTTTTTTTGGTGGGCATCTTTGACCTCTTTTTTTTATTTGGGCTTCATTGGCCTCTTTTATTATTTTTAAAGTCCGGAGTCTCATCCCAACTTGTGAGGGAATCCTAGCTTCCATCCTTTCCTCACATGGGACAATGCTCTAATAATGATGATCATCACACTTTTATTTACTTACAACTCAATAATTACAACTCAATTCTTAGAACAAAACATGACTCTATATGAATGCCTCCGGCGGTGTACCGGGATGTGCAATGATCTAGCATAGCAAATGACATTAATGAAAACATCACGCTAGCTGTCTTACGATCATGCAAAGCAATATGACAATGATGATGCGTGTCATGATAAACGGAACGGTGGAAGTTGCATGGCAATATGTCTCGGAATGGCTATGGAAATGCCATAATAGGTAGGTATGGTGGCTGTTTTGAGGAAGGGTATATGGTGGCTGTATTAGTTATCGAAGCAAAGTATTAGACGCATGCTCCTAGGGGAGAGGTTGGTAGGAGTTAACCATCGCGCGCTCCCGACCCTCACAGAAAGGATGACAATCAATAAACAAATCATGCTCCGACTTCGTTACATAACGGTTCACCATACGTGCATGCTACAGGAATCACAAAATTTTAACACAAGTATTTCTACCAATCCACAATTACTCACTAGGATGACTCTAATATCACCATCTTTATATCTCAAAACTATATGCAAGGAATCAAACTTCTCATAGTATTCAATGCCCTTTATATGAAAGTTTTTATTATATCCCTCTTGGATGCCCATTATATTAGGAATAAATTCATAACCTAAACCAATTACCATGCTGTTTAAAGACTCTCAAAATAATATAAGTGAGGTACGAGAGTTCAATTATTTCTATAAAATAAAACACAACCTTGCTCTAAAAAGATATAAGTGAAGCACTAGAGCAAAATTGCCTAGCTCAAAAGATATAAGTGAAGCACAAAGAGTATTCTAATAAATTCACGATTCGTGCATGTACCTCTCAAAAGATGTGTGCATCAAGGATGATTGTGGCAAACTAAAAAGCAAAGACTCATATCATACAAGACGCTCCAAGCAAAACACATATCATGTGGTGAATAAAAATATAGCCTCAAGTAAATTTACCGATGGATTGAAGACGAAAGAGGGGATGCCTTCCGGGGCATCCCCAAGCTTAGGCTCTTTGGTATCCTTGAATATTCCTTGGGGTGCCTTGGGCATCCCCAAGCTTAGGCTCTTGCCACTCCTTATTCCATAGTCCATCAAATCTTTACCCAAAACTTGAAAACTTCACAACACAAAACTCAACAGAAAACTCATGAGATCCGTTAGTATAAGAAAAATAAATCACCACTTTAGGTACTGTTGTGAACTCATTCTTTATTAATATTGGTGTAATATCTACTGTATTCCAACTTCTCCATGGTTCATACCCCCGATACAACCCATAGATACATCAAAATAAGCAAACAACACAAAGAAAACAGAATCTGTCAAAAACAGAACAGTCTGTAGCAATCTGGAAACTTCGAATACTTATGTAACTCCAAAAATTCTTAAAAATTCCGTCAATCTGGGAAATTTGTATATCAATCTTGTGTAAAAATTTCAGACTCATTCGACGCTCTGGTGAATTTATAAAATTCCTGGACTGAGCGTAAAAGTTTCTGTTTTTCAGCAAGATCAAATCAACAATCACCATAGACCATCCCAAAGGTCTTACTTGGCTCAAACACTAATTAAAACACTAAAACACAATTACTACAGAGGTAATAATGTGTAAATCACTCAATAACAGAAACTAAAACAAAAAACATAAAATAAAATTGGGTTGCCTCCCAACAAGCGCTATTGTTTAACGCCCCTAGCTAGGCATAACGCAATGAATCTAGGTATTGTCATCTTTGGTATGCAATCCATAAGTAGCTCTCGTAATAGATTCATAAGGTAATTTAATTTTCTTTCTAGGAAAGTGTTCCATGCCTTTCCTTAACGTAAATTGGAATCTAATGTTTCCTTCTTTCATATCAATAATTGCACCGATCGTTCTAAGGAAAGGTCTACCAAGAATAATAGGACATGTAGGATTGCAATCTATATCAAGAACAATGAAATATACGGGCACATAATTCATATTTGCAACAATAAGAACATCATTAATCCTTCCCATAGGTTTCTTAATAGTGGAATCCGCTAGGTGCAAATTTAAAGAGCAATCATCAAGTTCATGGAAATCTAGCACATCACATAAAGTTTTCGGAATCGTGGAAACGCTAGCACCCAAATCACACAAAGCATGGCACTCATAATCTTTAATTTTAATCTTAATAGTAGGTTCCCACTCATCATAAAGCTTTCTAGGTATAGAAACTTCCAACTCAAGTTTTTCTTCAAAAGATTTCATCATAGCATCAATGATATGTTTAGTAAAAGCTTTATTTTGATTATAAGCATGCGGAGAATTCAACATGGATTGCAACAAGGAAATACAATCAATCAAAGAACAACTATCATAATTAAAGTCCTTGAAATCCAAAAGAGTGGGTTCATTGCTATTTAAAGTTTTGACCTCTTCAATCCCACTTTTATCAATTTTAGCATTAAGATCTATAAACTCCGAATCATTGGGACGACTTTTAACTAAAGTTGACTTATCTCCAGTCCCATATTTATCAAGATTTATATTATAAAACAAAGATTCAATAGGAGTCACATCAATCACTTTAAGATCTTCATCATTATTATCACGAGAACACACTTTTTCAAGCCATTCACGCTTAGCACGCATTCTAGCGGTTCTTTCCTTACACTCATCAATAGAAGTTCTCATAGCTTTTAAAGACTCATTAATATCACGCTTGGGTGGAGTAGATCTAATTTTCAAAGAATCAATCTCAAGCGAAATTCTATCAACGTTCCTAGCCAAATCATCAATCTTGAGCAATTTTTCTTCAATCGTAGCATTGAAAACCTTTTGCGAACTAATAAATTCTTTAATATTATTCTCAAGATCAGAGGGAATCTTATTATAATTTCCATAAGGATTGTTGTAGGAATTACCATAATTATTAGAGGAATTACTAGGAAACGGCCTAGGGTTGAAATTACCTCTATACGCGTTATTACCAAAATTGTTCCTACCAACAAAATTCACATCCATAGATTCATTATTATTTCCAATCAAAGAAGACAAAGGCATATCATTAGGATCAATAGGAGCACTCTTACTAGCAAACAATTTCATTAATTCATCCATCTTTTCACTCAAAGTATTTATTTCTTCAATAGCATGCACTTTTTTACTAGTAGGAGATCTTTCGGTATGCCATTCAGAGTAATTTGCCATAATATTATATAGGAGTTTAGTAGCTTCTCCTAATGTGATTTCCATAAAAGTACCACCCGCGGAGGAATCTAAAAGATTTCTAGATGCAAAATTCAATCCCGCATAAAAAAATTGTATAATCATCCATAAACTCAAACCATGTGCGGGGCAATTTCTAATCATTAATTTCATCCTCTCCCAAGATTGTGCAACATGCTCATGATCAAGTTGCTTAAAATTCATTATATCGTTCCTAAGGGAGATGATCTTAGCGGGCGGAAAGTACTTGGAAATAAAAGCATCTTTACACTTATTCCATGAATCAATACTATTTTTAGGCAAAGATGAAAACCAAGTTTTAGCACGATCTCGTAGTGAGAACGGAAATAGCTTCAATTTAACAATATCATTATCCACATCTTTCTTCTTTTGCATATCACACAACTCAACGAAAGTATTTAGATGGGATGCGGCATCTTCACTAGGAAGGCCGGAAAATTGTTCTTTCATAACAAGATTAAGCAAAGCGGCATTAATTTCATAAGATTCCGCACTAGTGACGGGAGCAATCGGAGTACTAATAAAATCATTATTATTTGTATTGGAGAAGTCACACAATTTGGTATTCTCAGACATCGTGACAAAGCAAGCAATCTAGCAGACAAGCAAACAAAAAGCAAACGGAAAGACGAACGGAAGAAGGGCGAATAAAAAGCCAAATCTTTTTGGTTTTTTATGAAATTCGTTTTAGAAGTGTGGGAGAGGAAAACGAGAGGCAAATGGCAAATAATGTAAATTCAAGAGATGAGTTTGTGATGGGTACTTGGTAGGCTTGATGTAGATCTCCCCGGCAACGGCGCCAGAAATTCTCAAGTTGACGGGAGAGTTCTTGTCTTGACTTGCTATGTATCCTCCTCGGCAACGGCGCCAGAAATCCTTCTTGCTACTTCTTGAGCTTGCGTTGGTTTTCCCTTGAAGAGGAAAGGGTGATGCAGCAAAGCAGATAAGTATTTCCCTCAGTTGTTGAGAACCAAGGTATCAATCCAGTAGGAGATACAAGCAAGTCCCCAATAGATGCACCTACACAAATAATCAAACACTTGCACCCAACGCGGAAAAGGGGTTGTCAATCCCTTCACGGTTACTTGCAAGGATGAGATCCGATAGAGATAGATATAAAAGATTACTAAAAAGATAATTAAAATAAAAGTAAATAAATTGCAGGAAAGTATTTTTGTGTTTTTTATTTTATAGATCTGAAAATATAATATGGAAAATAGACCCGGGGGCCATAGTTTTCACTAGAGGCTTCTCACTTGAAGGAAAATAATACGGTGGGTGAACAAATTACTGTCGAGCAATTGATAGAAAAGCGCATTGTTATGACGATATCCAAGGCAATGATTATGCATATAGGCATCACGTACGTATCAAGTAGACCGAAACGATTCTGCATCTACTACTATTACTCCACACATCGACTGACTCCTGCCTGCATCTAGAGTATTAAGGTCATGAAGAATAGAGTAACACATTAAGTAAGATGACATGATGTAGAGGGATAAACTCAAGCAATATGATGAAAACCCCATCTTTTAATCTTTGATGGCAACAATACAAATACGTGCCTCGCTACCCCTACTTTGTCACTGGGTGAGGACACCGCAAGATTGAACCCAAAACTAAGCACTTCTCCCATTGCAAGAATTACCAATCTAGTTGGCCAAACCAAACCAATAACTCGAAGAGACTTACAAAGATATGAAATCATGCATATAAGAATTCAGAGAAGATTCAAATAATATTCATAGATAATCTGATCATAAATCCACAATTCATCGGATCTCGACAAACACACCGCAAAAGAGTATTACATCAGATAGATCTCCATGAAGATCATAGAGAACATGGTATTGAAGAACATAGAGAGAGAAGAAGCCATCTAGCTACTAGCTATGGACCTGAAGGTCTGAGGTAAACTACTCACGCATCATCGGAAGGGCAATGGTGTTCATGTAGAGGCCCTCCGTGATCGAATCCCCCTCCGGCAGATCGCCGGAAAAGGCCCCAAGATGGGATCTCACGGGAACAGAGGCTTGCGGCGGCGGAGAAGTATTTTCGTGGCTCTCTCTAGTATTGGGGGAATATTTCTGAATTTATAGGCGAAGAGTTAGGGTTGGAGGAGCTACGGGGGGCCCACAAGACAGGGGGCGCCCCCCCAGGGGCACGCCCTGGTGGCTTGTGGCCCACCCATAGGTCTTCTGGCCTCTTCTCCAAGCCTTCTGGGTTCCTTCTGGTCCAAGAAAAATCAGCGTAGAATTTTATTCCGTTTGGACTCCGTTTGATATTCCTTTTCTACAATACTCAAAAACAAGGAAAAAATAGAAACTGGCACTGGGCACTAGGTTAATAGGTTAGTCCTAAAAATAATATAAAATAGCATATTAATGCATATAAAACATCCAAAATAGATAATATAATAGCATGGAACAATCAAAAATTATAGATACGTTGGAGACGTATCAGGCTCCGACATGAGACCCTTCCTGAAAATATGATGAATTGTAGTTGCAAAGTTGACTGAGAACATAGTTTGTTGGTTTTCAATAAGGTTTATGCTTCATACTTCTATGTTGTGATGAATTGTTACTTGTGCATGAGAAGTTATATGATGAAAATATATTGAATAAGTTTTATGTTAGAGTTTGTTTCTGCTATAATAATATGCATGATGCTTCTATGTCTGTATTTTGTTTTATCGACACCTCTCTCTCAAACCATGTGGACATGCTTTTCAATATCGGCTTTTGCTTGAGGACAAGCGAGGTCTAAGCTTGGGGGAGTTGATACGTCCATTTAGCATCATGATTTCCTACTGCTATTTATTTTGTTTTGTCAAATAATAATGCTTCAAGGAGTGATTCTAATGCCTTTTCCCTCATAATATGTAAGATTTGCACCAAGAGGGAGAATACTGGCAGCTGGAATTCTGGACCCAAGAAAAGCACATCAGAGATACCTATTCTACACAACTCCAATGAAGCTAAAATTTTACGGAGATTATTTTTGGAGTAAATAAAAAATACTGGAGCAGAAAACTATCGGAGGGGGCAAGCCTGGTGGGTACAACCCACCAGGGCGCGCCAGACCCCCCTGGTGGGAGAAGTCGTGTTGCAAGTAATCATGTGAATTTGATATGTGTTCGATATTTTGATGATATGTATGTTGTGATTCCCTTAGTGGTGTCATGTGAACGTCGACTACATGACACTTCACCATTCATGGGCCTAAGGGAATGCATTGTGGAGTAGTTATTATATGATGGGTTGCTAGAGTGACAGAAGCTTAAACCCTAGTTTATGCGCTACTTCGTAAGGGGCTGATTTGGATCCAAACGTTTAATGCTATGGTTAGATTTTATCTTAATACTTTTCTCATAGTTGCGGATGCTTGCGAGGGGGTTAATCATAAGTGGGAGGTTGTTCAAGTAAGAACATCACCCAAGCACCGGTCCACCCACATATCAAATTATCAAAGTAGCGAACACGAATCAAACCAACATGGTAAAAGTGACTAGATGAAATTCCCGTGTACCCTCAAGAACACTTTGCCTATTACTAGAGATTGTTCTGGCCTGTCCTTTGCCACAAAAGGATTGGGCTACCTTGCTGCACGTTATTTACCGTTACCGTTACTTGCTCGTTACCAATTATCTTGCTATCAAACTACCTGTTACCTACAATTTCAGTGCTTGCAGAAATTACCTTGCTGAAAACCGCTTCTCATTTCTTTCTGCTCCTTGTTGGGTTCGACACTCTTACTTATCGAAAGGACTACGATTGATCCCCTATACTTGTGGGTCATCGGGCATATATGCTCACTATAACAACCAAATATAGCCATTTGATATTGGACAAATGCTCAATGGAACCAACCTAACAACCAGATAACGAAAAGCAAGGCGTCTGCTTGAAAACTAGACAAATGCTCACTGCAATCAACCTAACAACCAGATATAGAAAAGCAAGGCATCTGCTTGAAAACTAGACAAATACTCACTGCAACCAACCTGGCAACCAAATTCAGAGAAACAAGGCATAAATGTTTAAAGCGGGAGTTAAGGGCACAGCTGGTTAATAACACCAGGCATAATAGGTGGTATTGATGAAATTGAACTGCACAGTTCATACTTGCACATAATGAACATCACATTGTGAATAACGGAAAGAAACAAGGCATTCATGCTCACTGTAACAACCAACTATAGCCATTGAAAACTGGACAAATACTCAATGCAACCAACCTAACAACCAGATACAGAAAAGGAAGGCATCTGCTTGACAACTGGACAAATGCTCAATTAAACACTGCATGATTATCGCATGGCAAAAGCTACTACAACAATGGGTATGAGACGGCTAGCTAGAAAAGGTATGATTTGCTCACAGGATGTTGCCTCACTTGTCATGGATGGGGTCCTTCCACTTGGGATATGAGGTGCCCAGGGTGCGCTCTCTGATGTCGCAGATGGGACGTTTCCCCTTGTAACAGCCGTAGTGTGTGCCATTATCTTGATGGATGAGATCTGACTTTGGAGCTAAGGATCCCAAGCCACCGTCGTAGAATGTTTCCTTCAGAAATGACAAAAGGGGCTCGATGGCGTAGAAGGATTGCAAATCCATGACCGCGAGGCGTAGGAGATCAGCGGCGGGGCCTTTGAGGAGATCGACGATGGTTGAACCAGAGGCGTTGCCGGTGGACCACTTAACTTGTGACATGGCCCGAGTGAAGCCGGTGATGTTGACGAGCTTGATGTCGTAGCCGGCTCTCCTGAGATACAGGAATACGCAAGCCCGCAGACTTGAAGCCTTTGGCATGGCAACGTAGGCATCGTCCTCACCGGCTCCCGCGGCGAGGTGTTCGTCCGGGATTGAAGGGTCGGCGCGAACGACGCCCACCTCGCCAGCGTACGGCGGAGAGGCCATGATAGACCTCCTTTTGCTCGTACACTCCTCGAGCTCCATGGGAGATGTGGTCGGGCTGATTAGGCCGCGACTCTCTAGAGTACGGGATGGGGATCTGGGGGAAAGGGACACCACCGGCCTCATCTAAAAACTCAGGGCGGCAATGGTGTATGTGGATCGGTGGGGACCCTGAACTTGTTTAGCTATGGGGCACGGGCAGACCGGTTGAGGTTGGTGGTGGAAGGCGCGGTGGGGGCGAGCTAGGGTTCAAGCGGGGGAGGAAGGGGGAGGGGGGTGTTGTGTGGACGGGGGGTGTTTGCGGATGTGCCGCTGCTGCTGAAAATTTTAGTAGTAATGGTGTGGGTGGAGATGGTGGTGGACGAGGGATGGCGACGATTCAAATGCCTCGGCAGCTGAAATTTTACTATAGGGTCGGTGCGGTGGACAAGGAAGGGCGGCATGCAGTTGAAATACCGCTTCCACTTTAATTTTGGTAAAGGACCTGGCGGGAGCAACCAAGATCGCACACGGTCCAAACATAATAAAGTGTGTACGCTGTAATGAAATGTCGTGCCGCGAAACCACGAATTTTTGCATCACTCAAGGCGGGTAGCTCTTTCTGAGATTTCTCAAGGTGGGTTCATCTCACACGGTTCATCCTCAATTTCAGTCGCAGACGTGAAATTAATCCTAAATTTCCACATGCCCACAAATAGATGACACAAACATTTGGCAAAATTTCACCACAAAATGCCTTATTTTGCAGCGGATTAGTTGACATTACTTCATACACTCAATAATTTACAAACAGTTTGTCAATTTACATGAAGATGAACTGCACAAAATATTCAGTACGCGATGGATGCATACAAACGCGGCGCCTCCACCGTCGTCATGACCTTCCTTGGATCAGAACGATTATTCAGAGGAGCTCATCAAGTCGATGAGCTCCACTAGTTCCACGGTGGAGACCGGCCGGGCTACCTCGTCCGGAGCGACCGCGACGCCTCTCTCCAGGTCTGCCGCTGTCGACGAAGATGTCATGGCATCCACGTGGGCCATCGGGATACAGACGGGCGCCGCTCTCGCTAGAGCTGCGTCCCTGGTCGCCGTGGCGTCTGTTGCCAGGGCTGCCACCATAGCTGCAAGGCCTGCACTGGCCTCCAGCGTGGCTGAGAGGCATGCGGCGGCCTGCTCCACCGCCTTCTGGTCCTGCTCCCGCCTCTTTTTGCCCTCTGCATCTAAATTCCGCTTCCTCTTCGCACTCTCCCGTCGTTTCTGCCGCTTCAGATCCCTTGCCGCGTTGCGGATGCCATCCGCAGATGCGATAGATTGTTCCACACCGACACTGAGACGGCGCTTATCCTCATCATGCAGGAACGCATCGAGGCCCGATTGCTGGACGGACAAAGCGATGGCCATCTGCATCCGACGCTGAAACTCGGGGTCATCGTCGTCGGCGGCGGCTGAGGGAGTCCTGGATTAAGGGGTCCTTGGGGGGCCGACCTATTTCTTATGGGCCAGACTGTATGGGCCATTTGCTGAGCACTGGATTGATCGAAGACCCTATCTCCAGGAAGGAAGCTTCAAGGATCGTGGCGTATTTTCCACGTTTGGAGTAGTGAATAGGCATGTTTATCCCTTCGATGTGTAACCGACCATGTGTAAACCCTAGGTACCCTCGGCGTCTATATAAGCCGGAGGGTTTTAGGTTGTAGACCAAGAGAACTCATCTAGGGTTTTAGTCATACGATCTCGAGGTAGATCAACTCTGTAACACCTATATCATCAATATAATCAAGCAGGACGTAGGGTATTACCTCCATAGGAGGGCCCGAACCTGGGTAAAACATTGTCCCCTTCGTCTCCTGTTACCATCGATTCTAGTCTCACAGCTCGGGACCCCCTACACGAGATCCGCCGGTTTTGACACCGACATTGGTGCTTTCATTGAGAGTTCCGCTGTGATCGTCAAAGGAATCGATGGCTCGCCTTGTCATCAACGAAGAGGTCCGCAATACGGGCACTTTCATCCCCGGACAGATCTTTGCTTTCAGCAGCATTGTGCTGCACGCCGACCCGACCGGCCATCTAGGCCGTGTTGGAAGTTTCGCCCCTCATCAAGAGATCAGATTCGGAAACCTGGTGTTTTCCGTAGACTCTCGGGGCGACCTGTCACTAACCGAGCTCGCGGCCTCGCCTGCCATGCCTGAAGACTCTGAGGCTTTAACCTCAGATCCATCTTTCAGCCCCGCCCACGGGATCTACCCCGGCGAGGACCCGACTCTCAGTCTGGACCCGGTCATAATGCCTGACGTCCGGACACCTGTTCTTGCCGAACACTCCCCCCGCACAGACGCATCGGAGGTTAACTCCGGAAGCTCTGAGCAGGCCGACCCGATCGAGCTCTCGATACTCAACGAGGCCCTAGATCGGATCTCGTCGATGAATATCGCCGACGACCCAACCCCGATCTGTGCTCAGATCGGGCTCAAGACGGGTCAGGACGGATTTTTCGTCCCACCCACCACCCACTTGGTAGCCACTGTCGAGGATTTAACCGACATGTTGGACTATGCCTCTGAGGAGGTAGATTACATGGATGAGGAGGATCACGCCCTCACCCCCGTTAACACCGGGCGGTGGACTGCCACCTCCACATACGACGTCTATATGGTAGACACTCCGAAAAATGATGGCGACAAATCGGACGAATCGTCGTCAAGACGTCGAAAGCCGCATAAACGGTTAAAAGGAATAAAAGGGAAGAAGAGCTATCAACGGCACCAGGGACGGAGACACCCCGGAAGTCCTCGGCGATCCCGAAATCCCCGAACACCCGTTAGAGGGTCAGGAGAGGCCGGAAGACCGACGCAACCCCGACGATCCACATGATTCCGAGGACGACAATTACCTCCCCCCTGTCATGGAGGAGGACAACACGGAAGCCGATGACTTCGCCATCCTCGACAATCCTGAAGATCAGGAACTGTTCAGGCAACAGCTTATAGCCATGGCCCGCAGCCTGAAAGCAAAAGAACGGCAGCTTAAAGCCAAGCAAGACGACCTCAACGATCGATGGACGAGAGTCCTCTCAGCTGAGGAAGGATACGGTACCTGTCTGTCGGACCAACCTAAGAGCTATCCGCGCAGAAGGCTGCTGCCACAATTCGATGACGAGCTCACTGATACGCCGTCTCCTAAACATACCCCATACGACAAGCCAGACCGCCCTCCTCGAGGACGAGATAGGCCGACGATACCCCGTAGACGGGGAAAGGAGCCACTAGAGCCCGATGACAGGTTCGACCTGCGACACGACCTGGACGACAGAGCAGGTCGTACGCGATCCATCTACGGATCCAGAGGATACTCACCTGATAGACGGGAAGGGTACCGGCCTCGGCTCGACCGCAACCATAACAGACGGGAACAAAACCGGGCTAGGACAGACGCCGATCACCGGCGCGTCATAGCTCGGGTTAGAGGCGCTGCCCACCCACTGTGCTTCACGGACGAGGTGATGCAGCATCAGTTCCCGGAGGGGTTTAAACCCGTAAACATAGAACAATACGATGGGACAACTGACCCAACCGTATGGATCGAGGATTTCCTCCTCCACATCCACATGGCGCGAGGAGATGACCTCCACGCCATCAAATACCTACCCCTGAAGCTCAAGGGGCCAGCTCGGCACTGGTTAAATAGCCTCCCCGAAAACTCCATTGGGTGCTGGGAGGACCTAGAGGATGCATTCCGATCTAACTTCCAGGGCACCTATGTTCGGCCGCCGGACTCCTCCGACCTAAGCAACGTCGTCCAGAAGCCAGGAGAATCCACGCGGCTATGCTGGAATCGTTTCTTGACCAAGAAAAACCAGATCATGGACTGCCCGGATGCCGAAGCAATAGCCTCTTTCAGGCACAATATTCGGGATGAATGGCTGGCTCGTCAGCTCGGCCAGGACAAACCAAGGACAATGTCTGCCCTTACATCACTCATGACCCGCTTTTGCGCGGGCGAGGATAACTGGCTAGCAAGACGTAGCCACAACCCCGAAGACCCCGGAACCTCCGAAGTTCGGGATGGAAACAGGAAACCGAAGCGCAACAAGAACAAGCGCCGGCACAATAATAGTGATGACGATGACACAGCTGTTAACGCCGGCTTCCGCAACTCCCGGCCTGGGCAGCGAAAGAAGCCTCCTAAAGGCAATCGCGACGGACCCACCCCGCTAGACAAGATCTTGGAGAGGCCTTGCCAAATCCATGGCACTCAAGAGAAGCCCGCCAACCACACCAACCGTAACTGTTGGGTATTCAAACGGGCCGGCAAGTTCGCATCCGAGGACCAAGGCAAGAGCCCACGCAGCGAGGACGAGGATGAGCCCCGTGGTCTGATCGGTGGCAGACAAAAGGAATTCCCTCCAGAGGTAAAAACGGTAAATATGATATACGCCACCCATATACCCAAAAAGGAGAGGAAGCGCGCCCTTCGAGATGTCTACGCCATAGAGCCTGTAGCCCCGAAGTATAACCCATGGTCGGCATACCCGATCACCTTCGATCGACGTGACCACTCGACCAGTATCCGTCATGGGGGCTCGGCCGCCCTCGTCCTAGACCCCATCATAGACGGGTATCACCTCACTAAAGTCCTAATGGATGGAGGAAGTAGCCTCAATCTGATTTACTCAGATACGGTGAAAAAGATGGGCATAGATCCGTCAAGGATCAAACCCAGCAACACTACCTTTAAAGGAGTGATCCCAGGTGTCGAAGCTTGGTGCACGGGCTCTGTAAGCCTGGAAGTAGTGTTCGGCTCGCTCGATAACTTTCGAAGCGAGGACTTGATCTTCGACATCGTACCTTTCCGCAGTGGCTATCACGCCCTGCTCGGCCGTACAGCGTTCGCTCGCTTTAATGCCGTTCCACACTATGCATACCTCAAGCTCAAGATGCCCGGCCCCAAGGGGGTCATTACTGTCAATGGCAACACAGAGCGCTCTCTCCGAACTGAGGAACATGCGTTGGCCCTGGCAGCCGAATTCCATTACACTGATGATCGGCAAGCGCCGACATCTGCCGTAAAGGCACCCAAGGCTGGGAAGCGAGCTCGGTCTCAACCCGAAGTACCAGAACCATCTTCTCCCCATAAATAGGGACTCGCCCCCCATCGCACGGCCCTAGAACCGGCAAAGTACGTGCCGAGGAGGCACAACTTCGCGCTCAAAATTCCATGGGCAACGGTGGGGAAAAATTACCAAAGGGTAGGTGTTCGGCTGGACCGAATCATCACCATCAACACGTCTTCGGACACATTACAGGTACCATAACGTACCTGCTAAGGCGTAAAGCTCATTCACACTTCGGTGACTTCTCAAGAATTTTCTCCAAAGTCCGCTCGCCGAACAGTACACCAATAATGGTATACAACTCCTTGGGAGACGCAGGAGCGGACAAGCAACAGGGCACATCGAGGACGTCAGGTCTCCTATCGAAGACCCTTGGTACAACCCCTCCTGTAAGGTTTATATTTCATTTTTAATACCTGTAAACAGTCGTATCGGCAATTTGAATAATAGGAGTTGTTGAGTAAAATACAGATGTATCATGCATGATCACTTCGCTGTTTTTTGCGCACTCTCTATTTTCCCTCTCTTCTTGCGAACCTGTTCGGTATACTTTACGATGCAATTGGCTAATAGACCGGGGGCTCGACCTTAAAAAACCGCCCTAAGCACAACTGATTTCGAGTTCGGCGTCTTGGAATTCCGCTTTATATGAATTGGTTCCGAACTATGTCTTGGGTCAATGGTTGGGTTGCCCGGCTCCTGTGCTTGCCCCTTTATGTTCCGCTCGTTCGGCTAAAAGGGCAAAGGAAGAACCGCTGTGATTGTGCTTCTGGCTAGTCTGGTCAAGCACCTCAGCGGAGAAAGCCGAAAACTGACTGTCATGGTAGGCGAGAACTGGTCTGGGAATCCGAGCTTAACTGAATCTCGTCAGAGGTTATTCCGTGTCATACGATGGGTTTGGTATTAGTACAAACCATGTGATATAGGCTTTGGCCATGGTTCATCCGAACATCACAAACCCCTGGGGGCTAGTCATCAGCCCCCCGCACTCCTTTCTCGCGCCCCTACGGCTAAGTGAAAGCAATAAAGCATTATGGTCCGATTGCCTTGTCCGCCCCACACTACCGCCTTCGGGTACCGATAGCTCGGCTAAGGGTCACTGTGCATTGGAAGAGACACCCCGCGTAGTATCTACATGGGGGCTGAAGCCGACGACTCGCAGCTTTCAGTTTTAACGGCCACACAGGAGTTATAAAGGATGCAAAACACGAAAGACATGATAAACCATGCATCTTAAATATAAATGCGTTAAAAGGTCTTCGGACATATTACAACGCTTTACTCATACATGTTCTCTCTTGAACACTGCGACTCTATCGCCCGAGCACCCTCCATTACTCCGGAGAAGTACAGCTCGGGGCACCTATGCTCCTTTCCAGGAGGCGGAGGGGCGGTGGCTATCTTCATCGGATCCAGCCCCGGCCAGTGCACCTTGGCCTTCGCAAAGGTCATCCGAGCTCCCTCGATACAGGAAGATCGCCTTAGCGCGTCGATCTGGGGCGGGGCGTCGCTCAGCTTCTGCACCAGGCCGAAGTAGCTGCCCGACAATGGCTCGTTGGGCCATAGCCGGATGCAGAGATCCATCATGGCCGGCTCCGCCATCCGGTGTAGCTCCATCAGCTGCTTCTGCTGCTCAACAAGGAGAGGAGAGCGCTCGGGGGCTTCAAACTGCGCCCAAAACAGCCGAGATTCATCTCCTTCTCCCCGCGAAGCATAGAACTGGTTCGCATCCGCTGTGCTCTTCTGGAGGTCCTAGCAGGCACCTGAGGAACGCCATACTTGGGTAAGCAACTCGAACTTGCTATCCCCGAAGACACACTGCAATAAATACGGCTTACCATCCATGATAGCCTTGGACTGGCTAACTTGCTCTTCAAAGGACCGCCTATCCACCCGCTCCTTTTGGAGGTTGGTTTTCAGGGTGGACAGTTCGGCGGCCTGCTCCTTGCCTTTCCGCTCAAGGTCCTCGCATTTTTGGCCGGCGTCCTTGAGCTCCTGTTGGATTTCCTCCACCCGAGCCTCGTGCTTGTCGCTGGTGGCTCTTACGGCGGATAGCGCGGTAGCCGCTTCTTTGGCCGCCGCCCTCTCAACCGCAGTCTCCTACTTCGCCTTCTCAAGCTCGGCCTTGAGCTTCTCAATTTCCTTCGCCGAGGCTGCGTAAGCATTAAAACATATCAAAAATACTGCGTTGACAATACGGTAATGAAGAATTTGGATACTCCAATCTGGCTTACCTTGCGCCTCGTCGAATCTCTTGTTCAGAGTGTCAAGCTCGTCTTCGGAGCTTTTGAGCTTTCGATTTAGCTCGTCCAGCTCGGCAACATTAGCAGCCGCCGCCGTCGACGAAGCCTCTAAAAAACAAATCCATATTAAGTTACATGGGTTCAAAACTTCCAAACTATCATAATTATGATCTTGTGTCCGGTGTCCTTAAGGGCTGTTAGGACGTTCCGAACAAATATTGTCCTGTACATAGTTCGGATGATGATCTATGATTGACCCCCAGGTAAGTTTTTCCAAACTCACCTAGGGCTCGGGGGCTGCCATGTATATAACGATAACACAAAGAAATTAATATTTCACAAACAGAGCATTACGTGGCTCACTTGAAAGCCCGTCAGGAAACCGTTGAAGGCCTCCTTCAGTCCGCTGTCAACGGACTGAATGCTCTGCAATACCGCACCCATAAGGGTGCGGTGCTCCCCGGAGATAGAGGCGCTTGACAGAGCCTCCCCCATAGCCGGCCACCCATTGGTCGGTGGCGCCGGTGGGGATCAGTTGACCCGATCTCCAACCGGGGATTGAACCAATGCTTCCGGAGGCATGGTGCGCTCCGGAGACAGCCTTGGAGGTGACTGGACATCTCCTCGTCCGGTCTCCTCAGTGTCCGGGAGGGGCTCGTCCCCCCGGTCTTCGGCGGCTGAGGCGTTAGCCTTGACCATGACGTCGTCACCCCCACCTCTGGTGTCCGGTTCCAATGGAGCCTGCTGGGATGACACCTCCACGGCATCCTTCGTGGCGCCCGGAGGAGAGGGGCGTGACACGGTCCCGCTCTCCGCTAGCTCGGCGGGTGGGGTCTCCCCGTCCGAAACTTGATCGGCAGGGAGAACACACGGTGGGCTGCAAGTCAATAGGCACTCACATGTTAATAACACTCAAAACTTAGCACTAATAGCTCGGGAGGTCTTCGGATCTATACCTTCGAGCTGGGGGCTTGACCCTGAGGCTCCTTCGTGGAACCCTCTCAAAGTCCTCGGACTCAGTATCCGAGTCTGAACTGTCGTCGGACAGAACTACCTGTGTCCGACGTGCTTTCTTCTGGGTGGCAGGAAGTACATCCTCTGAGGCGTCCGATGACGCCGCCCTCTTTCTTGCGAGGGGGGAATCGCCTCCCCCCTCACCCTCGTGCTCCTCCTCTTGATTCAAGGAGGCATGGGTTTCTTCGGACACAGCCCCGGCTGGTCCCTGATGCGCATGCCTGCTCGGCCTGGTTTCTTCTTCCCTTTCTTCTCTGGCGCCTTGTAAGGCGCCACGACGAGCATCTCCGACAGCAGCTGGGATCTAGGGTCTTCGGGCTGTGGAGCCGGGCACTTGACGCCCGTGGCCTTGTTCAACCATTCCTGCGGAAGTGATCGGAAAGTACTTAGATTTTCTTCAAGAAAACGGAGCCGATCTAATGAAACTATGTCATACCTCGGAAGGGGGTTTATCGGCGCGTAGACCCTGGTCCTCCTTCTTGGCCGGCCAGTTCTCCTGCGCCTTGACAGCGCCTTCCATAGCTTCTCCCATGTGGTGCGGAAGAGTTGACGAATCGTAGGCTCATCGTCGGTCCGATAAGTCCACATAGGAGAGCCCCGGCGCTGGCAGGGGAGGATGCGCCGCCGAAGCATAACCTGGAGCACGTTGGTCAGCTCGATTCCGTCCTTGATCATGGAGGCGATGCACCTCTGCAGGTCATCCACCTCTGTGTCCGACCCCCAGTCGAGGCCCTTTCGGACCCATGAGGTCAATCTGGTCCGGGGGCCGGATCTGAATTCGGCAGGAACAGTTCTGCCTTCCTCCCTTGTCTCGGTGATATAAAACCACTCTTTTTGCCAAGTTTTGATGGTGTCGATGAAGGTGTCGGATGGCCATACTGCGCGTGGAAGCTTGCCGATGACCGCCCCGCCGCAGTCTGCGTGTGCGCCTGCGACACACTTCGGCTTGATGTTGAATATCTTGAGCCATAGTCCGAAGTGTGGTTCGACCCGCAAGAAGGCCTCGCAGACGATGATGAAGGCCGATATATGAATGAAGGAGTTCGGCGGGAGGTCGTGGAAGTCGAGTCCGTAGAAGAACATGAGGCCCCTCACGAAGGGGTGGAGCAGGAAGCTCAGTCCTCGGATGAAGTGAGGAATGAAAACCACCCTCTCGCCTGGTTTGGGGGTGGGAATCACCTGGCCCTCCTCTGCGGTGCGGTGGAAGATGTTGGCGGGGAGGTAGCCGGCCTCCTTGAGGTCCCGGATGTCCTGGTCTGTGACTGTGGAAGCCTCCCACTTGCTATTGGAGCCTAAGCCGGCCATGGCTGAGCTCGGAGGAGGAAGGGTGGAAAACCCAGATCTGGGCTCTAGGGGCTCAGTAGATTGGGGAAGCAGGGGTGCGAATGGGAAGTGCGGATAAGCCTTGGGGTTTTCTTCCCCTTTTATTGGGCTTGTCACCGGTTAGCCTCCCTTCACTACGCCGTGAATCCCTCCGCTTCCCAAGACGTGCGTGCCGTTATACGCGCATGATTAAACATATCCCGTGTGAAACGGAGCACAATCTGTGCATTGATGGATCGTGCTGATGAAAACGGCCTCGAACCACGAATCGAGTCTTTACGACTGGTTTAGCGGTCGTGGTGGGCCGTGACCTTTCATCTGAAAGGTTGTCAGAGAGCATTATTGGCTCCTTGACGTTTAGCCTTCAAGGCCGAGTTATTCATGATGTTCGGACGATCTATGATCGGAAAAACTACACGTCGTCGGAAGCCGAGCTAAACTCGGCCGATCACTATTCGGAGAAAAGGAACTCGCCACGCAAGCCGAAGACTCTGATTATTTGAAGCAGCTGGAGCTTGGACCCTTGGCGTTGGAGGCTAGTTCGGGGGCTACTGAGGGAGTCCTAGATTAAGGGGTCCTCGGGGGGCCGACCTATTTCTTATGGGCCGGACTGTATGGGCCGTTTGCCGAGCACTGGATTGATCAAAGACCCTGTCTCCAAGAAGGAAGCTTCAAGGATCGTGGCGTATTCTCCACGTTTGGAGTAGTGAATAGGCATGTTTATCCCTTCGACGTGTAACCGACCATGTGTAAACCCTAGGTACCCTCGGCGTCTATATAAGCCGGAGGGTTTTAGGTTGTAGACCAAGAGAACTCATCTAGGGTTTTAGTCATACGATCTCGAGGTAGATCAACTCTGTAACACCTATATCATCAATATAATCAAGCAGGACGTAGGGTATTACCTCCATAGGAGGGCCCGAACCTAGGTAAAACACTGTCCCCTTCGTCTCCTGTTACCATCGATTCTAGTCTCACAGCTCGGGAGCCCCTACCCGAGATCCGCCGGTTTTGACACCGACAGCGGCCGCGGCAGATGATGGTTGACCATTGACCGACATGAAGGACAACGCATCTGAATCCTCTATCCCATCGTCGTCGGCCGCGGCAGCTGGCTGTTTGCCGTTGCCCGCCATGGCGGCCAACGTGTCGGAATCATCTATCACATCGTCGTCCAACACTATCAGGGCGGCGCCATGCACATCCCCATGGTTGAGCACCGGTTCCATTTGGTGTGTGTGGTGGTGGTGGCGAGCTATCGGCGGAAAAAAATAGCTGTAAGCTGATAACCCACAAGTGCAAGGGATCGTTTGTATCCTTTTTCGATAAGTAAGAGTGTCGAACCCAACGAGGAGCTAAAGGTAGAACAAATATTCCCTCAAGTTCTATCGACCACGGATACAACTCTACGCACACTTTAACGTTTGCTTTACCTAGAACAAGTATGAAACTACTTTGTAGGTGTTAGGATAGTTTGCACGAATAAAACTAGAAGTACTTAGCGGGAATAAAACTACGAGTAAAAAGCAAGATAATAAAAGTTAGTTGTTTAGTAGAAAGCTTTTTGTCAAACAAGAAGGTTATTTGTCCCTAGGCAATTGATAACTAGGCCGGTAATCATTCTTGCAATTTTACATGAGGGAGAGGCATGAGCTAACATACTTTCTCTACTTGGATCATATGCACTTATGATTGGAACTCTAGCAAGCATCCGCAACTACTAAAGATCATTAAGGTAAAGCCCAACCATAGCATTAAGTATCAAGTCCTCTTTACTCCCATATGCAACAACCCACCTACTCGGGTCTGTGTATTCTGCCACTCACGCCACCCACCATAGGCAAATCATGAACACATTGCAACACCCTACAGCGAGGATCCCTCACGTTTGCGCGAGATGGAGGGCACCGTAGGACAGCACCATAATAAAATATACAATCATACCAACCACGATCATCAATTAGCCCATAGGACAAAGCGGATCTACTCAAACATCATAGGATAGCCATATATCATTGGGAAATAGTATATGGAGTTGAGCACCATGTTTAAGTAGAGATTACAGCGGGGAGAAGGGGAGTTACACCGCTGCATAGAGGCGGAGAGAGTTGGTGTTGATGGCGGCGAAGTTGTTGGAGTAGATCGCCGTCACGATGCTTGCCCCGGCGGCGTTCCGGCGCCACCGGGAGAGAGGGGGAGAGAGCCCCCTCCTTCTTCTTCTTCCTTGGGCTCCCCCCTAGATGGGAGGAGAGTTTCCCCTCTGGTCCATGGCTGCCATGGCGGCGGAGGGGCAGGAGCCCCTCCTAGATTGGATCTCCCTCTCTGTTCTCTTCTGTTTCGCGTTCTTGTTTTCTGGCCGAAAACCGTTTCTTATATTCCCAGAGATCCGTAACTCCGATCGGGCTGAAATTTTAACGGGATTTTTATCCAAAAATTGGCTTCCTTGCGCCCGAAGGAGAGCTCCAACTGATTTACGAGCTGGGCACAACCCACCAGCGCGCGCCTGGGCCCTGGGGGCGCGCCCTGGTGTCTCGTGGGGGCTGTGGGCCTCCGTTTGTGTTGATTCCACTTCTCAAAATTCACAAATATTCTAAAACAAATCTCCGTAAATTTTTATCGCGTTTGGACTTCGTTTGATATGGTTATTCTGCGAAACAAAAAACATGCAACAAAGAGGAACTAGCACTGGGCACTGGATCAATAGGTTAGTCCAATAAATCATATAAAATGTTGCTAAAAATATGTGAAAGTTGTATAATAATGGCATGAAACAATCAAAAATTATAGGTACGACGGAGACGTATCAGCATCCCAAAGCTTAATTCCTGCTCGTCCTCGAGTAGGTAAATGATAAAAAAGATAATTTTTGATGTGGAATGCTACCTAGCATAATCTTGATGATATATCTAATCATGGCATGAATATTAAGACACAAGTGATTCAAAGCAATAGTCTAGTTTTGACATAAAGACATTAATACTCAGGCATCCCAACAAACAATAATGTCTTTCAAAATATCAAGGCTAAAGAACGCTATCCCTACAAAATCATATAGCCTTGTCATGCTCTGTCTTCTTAACACAAAGTATAAATCATGTACTACCCCAGTGTCAGCCAAGCAATTGGTTCATACTTTTTAACGTGCTTCACATTTTCAACTCTCACGCAATACATGAGCGCAAGCCATGGATATAGCACTATGGGTGGAATAGAATATGGTGGTAGGTTTCAAAGGGGTAAAAGTAGAGAAGAAAGTCTCACATCAACTCAGCGTATCAACGGGCTATGGAGATGCCTATCAATAGATATCAATGTGAGGAGTAGGGATTGCCATGCAACGGATGCACTAAGAGCTATAAGTGTATGAAAGCTCAATATGAAAAATTAAGTGGGTGTGCATCTAACTCTATAATGAAAAATTCCCACTAGTATATGAAAGTGACAACATAGGAGACTCTCTATATGAAAAACATGCTGCTACTTTGAAGCACAAGTGTGGAATTAGCATGCCCCTATTCCTTCTTCTTTCATTTTTTTCTTTTTTTTCTATTTTTTCTATTTTTTTCTTTTTCTTTTTTTTTCTTTGTCCGGAGTCTCATCCCGACTTGTGGGGGAATCATAGTTTCCATCATCCTTTCATCACTAGGGCATGTTCTAATAATGAATAATGATGATCATCACACTTCTATTTACTTACAACTCAATACTACAATGATATTAGAACAAAGTATGACCCTATATGAATGCAATGATCTAGCATAGCAAAGATATCAAAAAATGGATAAGCCATGAAAACATCATGCTAGCTATCTTACGATCATGTAATGCAATATGACAATGAATGCTCAAGTCATCAAAACGGAGGCGGTGGAAGTTGCATGGCAATATATCTCGGAATGGCTATGGAAATGCCATAATAGGAAGGTATGGTGGCTGTTTTCAGGAAGATATAATAAGGCTTATGTGTGATAGAGCGTATCATATCACGGGGTTTGGATGCACCAGCGAAGTTTGCACCGACTCTTGATGTGAGAAAGGGCAATGCACGGTACCGTAGAGGCTAGCAAATTGCGGAAAGGTAAGAGTGCGTATAATCCATGGACTCACATTACTCATAAAGAACTCACATACTTATTGCAAAAGTTTTATTATCTCTCTTGAAGCAAAGTATTACTACGCATGCTCCTAGGGGGGAGGTTGGTAGGAGTTAACCATCGCGCGCCCCCGACCTTCACACAAAGATAGACAATCAAGGATAAATTGTGCTCCAGCTTCCTAGAATAACGGGAGACTATACGTGCATGCTTCGGGAATCACAAACCTTAACACCAATATCTTACTAAACACGATCATCCACTAGTACCTCCCACATATTATCATCTCTATATCGCAAAACTATTGCTAGGAATCAAACATATCATATTCAGTGATCCCTAAGTTTTATGTAGGATTTTATGACTAACCATGCAAATGACCAATTCCCGTTGACTCTCTAAATAGATATAAGTGAAGCAAGAGAGTTTAATTCTTTATACAAAAGACCATGCTCTATTAAATATAAGTGAAGCAAAAGAGCATTCTATGAATAACGGTTTTCTATGTGAAGAGAAACAGGCAATCCAAACTTCAAATGATATAAGTGAAGCACATGAAGCATTCTATAAAGCCATACTCAAAAGATATAAGTGAAGTGCAATGAGCATTCTATAAATCAACCATGGACTATCTCATACCAGCATGGTGCATAAAAGAAAAGTGAAAACTAAACACAAAATACGCTCCAAGATTTACACATATCATGTGATGAATAAAAATATAGCTCCAAGTGACATACCGATGATTTGGAATAAAAGAGGGGATGCCTTCCCGGGGCATCCCCAAGCTTAGACGCTTGAGTCTTCCTAGAATATTACCTTGGGGTGCCTTGGGAATCCCCAAGCTTATGCTCTTGCTGCTCCTTATTCCTTCTCATCGTGATAACACCCAAAACTTGAAAACTTCAATCACACAAAACTTAACAGAAAATTTGTGAGATCCGTTAGTACACATAACACCAAATCCCATCATGTCTTGCCATAACATTATTGCATAATTATAATCTAACATTCCCCACTGTATGCTATCACAATTCTATGGCTCCCAAGTCAATGGGGCTCAACAAGAATTCAAACATAAGCACGCAAAGCAGCTATAATAACAATCTGTGAAAAACAGGACAATCTGTAAAGATTTGTAGACACGTATACTTATGTAGCTCAAAACATTCTGAAAAATTAGGACGTGAGAAATAGTTTGCATAACAGTACTTTGTAAAAATTTCAGAAATTTTGCACGCTCCAGTAAAATATGAAAATTCAAACACTACGGCAAAAGTTTCTGTTTTTGCACAGCACACATCAAACAAGCAATTCAAACATCTTAAAGGCAAATCTTGGCACATTATTTTTATAATACAATGGATTTTACAAGGGGATAATTATTTTTGTTGTAAAAGTTTCCGTGATTCAAGATTCACAAAGTTTCCATGGGCATGAACAAAAGTTCAAGGCTAGCCCCCACTTCAACGATGCTCATCATCTCTTCTCACTTTCACCTGTCCTTTTGTGAAGTTTTAGGTTCCCCTCTATATTTTTTTTGTTTTTAAACTTTATAAAAGCACACTACAGAAATAAATTACTCTCTAAAACTTCCGGGTTGTCTCCCTGGCAGCGCTTTCTTTAAAGCCATTAAGCTAGGCATAAAGTGCTCAAGTAATGGATCCACCCGGATCCCAAGGTATATCGAAGCCAATTTTAATTAACAATGATTTGTAATTTAGTAGTGAGCACAAAGTGATATATATCATGTGACAACGAAGTCTAACTCTCTTCCTATGCATCGGCATGTCATACAAGAACAATTCATGCACATTAAGTAAAGGCCAATGCATAGTATAAATGGTTTCTTGCAATTTTCTAGTATTGGAAACATAGAGAGGTGAAGATGTAGTTCCTCTCTCATAATAATTGCAAGTAGGAGGAGAAAGCACATGCATATTATATTCATCAAAATCATCATGTGTAGTAGATAAACACAACCCATCTATATAATCCTTAATAAGAGCAAACTTCTTCGATATGGTGTAGTTGGGAGAATTCAAAAAGATAATAGGACTATCATGTGTGGTTGCAATAGCAACAATTTCATGCTTAACATAAGGAACTATAGCAACTTCATCTTCATAAGCATAATTTATATTGGCATCATGGCCACAAGCATAGCAAGCATCAAGTTCATCAAAAAGGGATATTTCAAATGAATCCAAGGGATCATAGCAATTATCATAGCAGTCATCATAGCATTCATCCTTCGGTAAACACGAAGGGTAATTAAACAATGTATGAGTTGAAGAGTTACTCTCATTAGAAGGTTGTCACGGGTAGCTAATATGCTCTTCCTCCTTTTGTTCTTCACTCTCCTCCTCATCTTCTTCATCTAATGAGCTCACAGTTTCAGCAACTTCTTCTTCCATAGGTCCCTGCAAAATATTAGTCTCTTCCAAGGCAGCGGACATTCTTTCAATATATTCTTTAACATAAGCATTAGAAGCATAGTTTTCATAGCAATATTTAAGTATGGCAAAATTTTCAGATTTTTAAAGAGTAGCATCATACTTTTCAATCAAAGAAGCAATTTCATAAGCACCCTTAAAAGCAACAAATTCTTCAATTTGTTCAACATCAAAATAACAATAGGCTTCCTTGGCATAAGAAGATAGTATTTCATTATCATTAAACACACATTGGTAGGGAAGGTGTTTTTTAGTTTCTTCAGAACAACAAGTAAAATCATCTATTTCGCATAAATTCCAAGCATAGCAACGCAAAGTATTAATTTGATGCCACAAGAGTTTCCCTTTTTGAGATATGCGGTGTCGCACATAATAAGCATGCTCATTTAATGATTTCCCTCAACTAAGCTAGTTGGGTTTTTAGCACGAGCACAAATGGATTGAAGATGATCCAAATAATATTCTTCGGTACTACGGAACACTAGTGGTTCCTCAACTTTTGGAGCAGCAAGTACATCTAATTTTTTTTGGTATTTTGCGATTCCTACCCATATCTAAAGATAGAAAACAAGAGCACAAAATAAAAACTACTTAGTGATAAAGAAAACAAGCACACACGAGAATATTCACCCCACGCTATTGCTCCCCGGCAACGGCGCCAGAAAAAGGTCTTGATAACCCACAAGTGTAGGTGATCATTTGTAGCCTTTTTCGATAAGTAAGAGTGTCGAACCCAACGAGGAGCTAAAGGTAGAACAAATATTCCCTCAAGTTCTATCGACCACCGATACAACTCTACGCACACTTTAGTGTTTGCTTTACCTAGAACAAGTATGAAACTGCTTTGTAGGTGATAGGATAGTTCGCACGAATAAAACTAGAAGTACTTAGCGGGAATAAAACTACGAGTAAAAAGCAAGATAATAAAATTTAGTTGTTTAGTAGAAAGCTTTTTGTCAAACAAGAAGGTTATTTGTCCCTAGGCAATTGATAACTAGGCCGGTAATCATTCTTGCAATTTTACATGAGGGAGAGGCATGAGCTAACATACTTTCTCTACTTGGATCATATGCACTTATGATTGGAACTCTAGAAAGCATCCGCAACTACTAAAGATCATTAAGGTAAAACCCAACCATAGCATTAAGTATCAAGTCCTCTTTACTCCCATATACAACAACCCACCTACTCGGGTCTGTGTATTCTGTCACTCACGCCACCCAACATAGGCAAATCATGAACACATTGCAACACCCTACAGCACGGATCCCTCACGTTTGCGCGAGACGGAGTGCACCATAGGACAGCACCATAATAAAATATACAATCATACCAACCACGATCATCAATTAGCCCATAGGACAAAGCGGATCTACTCAAACATCATAGGATAGCGATATATCATTGGGAAATAGTATATGGAGTTGAGCACCATGTTTAAGTAGAGATTACAGTGGGGATAAGGGGAGTTACACTGCTGCATAGAGGGGGAGAGAGTTGGTGTTGATGGCGGCGAAGTTGTTGGAGTAGATCGCCGTCACGATGCTTGCCCCGGCGGCGTTCCGGCGCCACCGGGAGAGAGGGGGAGAGAGCCCCCTCCTTCTTCTTATTCCTTGGCCTCCCCCTAGATGGGAGGAGAGTTCCCCCTCTGGTCCATGGCCGCCATGGCGGTGGAGGGGCAGGAGCTCCTCCTAGATTGGATCTCCCTCTCTGTTCTCTTGTGTTTCGCGTTCTTGTTTTCTGGCCGAAAACCGTTTCTTATATTCCCGGAGATCCGTAGCTCCGATCGGGCTGAAATTTTGAAGGGATTTTTATCCAAAAATTAGCTTCCTTGCGGCTGAAGGAGAGATCCAACTGACTTACGAGCTGAGCACAACCCACTTCTCAAAATTCACAAATATTCCAAAAAAATCTCTGTAAATTTTTATCGCGTTTGGATTTCGTTTGATATGGATATTCTGCAAAACAAAAAACATGCAACAAAGAGGAACTGACACTGGGCACTAGATCAATAGGTTAGTCCAATAAATCATATAAAATGTTGCCAAAAATATGTGAAAGTTGTATAATAAGGGCATGAAACAATCAAAAATTATAGATACGACGGAGATGTATCATTAGCCGCCGCTGGCGAGATCTTTTATAGGTCGCTGTCGGGTTTGGGTTTTTACTGTGCACATTACCCCTTTGCACTGGCTGACGCTTGCGGTTGCCACCACTAGGCAAGACCGATTTTGCTGTGTACGGGCATCGCACACGGTTAGAGTAGCACACTCGTGCCTGTTGGGGATACAATCGCATACGGTTGTTTCGTCAGTTTCGTTTTCTATTTTACATAATACTAGCATCTTTGGGATAAACGAAAAAAACGCAAGAGAGGGTCAAAACACAACCACACCCGCTAGTGGCCCAAATATATACTCCCTCCGTTCCTAAATATATGTCTTTCTAGAGTTAAAAAAAAGTCTTTTTTAGAGATTCCAATACTAACTATATATGTACAAAGTAAAATAAGTGAATCTACACTCTAAAGTACGTGTATATATATATATATATACATATGTAGTTCATAGTGAAATCTCTAAAAAAGACTTGTATTTAGGAATGGATGAAGTATATATATATGTACGAACATGGTGTTGTCATGTTTAAATTCGCAGTGCGCAACTTTAATGTGTGGCACATGCTGCATATGTGCATGCCTAAAAGTGTCCAATGTTATAGAAAAGGGTTTCATGACAAACGAAGGGTGTTGCCCCCTACACTATGTGCCGGAGGATGGGGTCCTACGAACACATGACCTGGTTCAAACTTTGTCACACATTTATCCATGTCAGACTTTTCGTAAGACAACCAAGAGAATTTATACCTTAATTTGGCCAAACCATCACATATTGTTGTCGGACAAGAGGGATATATAGATCGCGCGGTCCCACGAGTTGGCGCGTCATCGAAGATCAGTTGAGCGGGGCTAGAAGAACACCATCCCCCTGCATATGGGCAAATGTATATGCGAAAATGGTGTGGTCCGGTGTTTCAATTAATAAATAATGCACAACACTAGCTATGATGTGGCATGCACCTAGCTGAGATAACTGGACATATATACCCCCCTTATGATTGGTTATATATATACTACCTAGCTAGGTCGTTATGGACGTATATATATCGTTCCCCTCCCCCCACCCCCACCCCCCCACACACACATGACACGTAGCAGAGTGGCGTTCCAGCGTTGTCAGTCAAATGGATAATATATAGCGGCCCATCGATATATAAGTGTGTCGTCGAAAACCACACAATGGAGGCATGCATGGTCCACACACACACACACACACACACACACACACACACACACACGTACGCACGCACACACCGTCGCCCTTCCTTGGCCTTCCAGCATTGTCAGTAAAAGGCATGATAGACCCTAAGGGCCCACCGATAGGTTTGTCATCGAAAACCGCACAATGTAGGCACATGGTCCACACACAGGTATGTGTTCACACACACACACACACACACACGCACGCACACGCACACACGCGCACACACACACGCACGCACGCACGCATGCACGCACACGCATGCACGCACGCACACGCACGCACACACACACCGTCACCCATCCTTGGCCTTCCAGCATTGCCAGTAAAAGGCATGACAGACCCTAAGGACCCACCGATAGGTTTGTCGTCGGAAACCGCACAATGTAGGCACATGATCCACACACAGGCATGGGTTCACACACACACACACACACACACACACACACACACACACACACACACACACACACACGCACGCACGCACACGCGCGTGCACACACACGTGCACACACACACACACACATGCACACACACACACACGTGCACATACACACACACAAACACGCACACGCGCGCGCGCACACACACACACGCGTGCACACACACACACGCACGCACGCGCGTGCACACACACACACACATCGTCACCCATCCTTGGCCTTCTAGCGTTGTGAGTAAAAGGCATGACAGACCCTAAGGGCCCACCGATAGGTTTATCATCAGAAACCGCAAAATGTAGCTAGGCACATGGTCCACACACACGCATTGGTTCACACACACACACACACACACGTCATCGATCCTTGACATTTTCAAAACATCAAAAGAAAATCATGGATATTTTCAAAACAAGGATCTCAAGATTTATTTAGCCGGAATGACATATCACTACATGCATTTTATTTATGCCTATAGTGATCGTATCACACCGCCTAAATGAACCTTAAAATCTAGCAACTTCCCAACCGGTCACCCATCCTTGACTACTCCACTGAAAGCACGCTTAACTTCTCAGCTCCATTCGACTGGGTTACGGGCTAGGAAGCTGCCTCTTGCTGGTCAGGGTTGCCGCCTATCATTTACAAGGCGTGCCCCGATGGGCACCTAGTGGGACGAGATACGTATCGCAAACGTTTCTGGTAGTACTAGAAATCATGTGCGATGGTGGCACGGGGGCTAATGATGACGTCTCGCTCATGCTCGATGGCGCGATGCCGCTTTTGCCTGCTCTCCGGCCTGCTCTGTCTCGTCTTCCTCGTCCAGAAGGTTGATGACGGGGCCGGCGCTTCAGCGGGAAACCAATTGGGGGAGTGGTGGGAGACAGATTGGGGGAGTGGCGGGAGAAGCGTGTTTGGTTAGAACATCATTTTAATACAAATTGGATAACTTATGAAAGAAGGAAGCTCGAGCTAGCACGACACGTGCACACCGTGCTTACACACACACGAGCTTCAGACGGGCGTATAGAACTGCTTTAAATTATTCATGGTTCATTTAGTTTTTGGTATACTACACTAATTAAGTTTCTAGACATTTAATGTGCATAATTCAAATTTGAACTAAAAGAACATGCTTTGTGTCACCAAAATGGGTTGAAAAAAGTCCTTGGCTTCCTTGTTTAGGTCCCATGCATTGAACGTGAATGGATTACAAACATCCCAGAGTCATGACGAGGCCACAAACATCGAGAAACTTGGCTTTTAAATCATCATAAATCCAAAACTCGTCTGAAATTCTTGAAACTTACCCTGGTGTCATGACACGGCACTTATACGGCATGATAATTTTTTGTCCAATTTGGTACAAGTCTCTTGCACACCAAAACTTCTCTCAAGAACCATCGTGGTTTCGATACAGAACATGTCACCTCTGTGGAGGGAACGACATTCGATGTCTCTTCTTGCATTGATATTTTTTCTACATGCAACATAGACTAATACAACTGCAATGCTAAAATGTGGAATTATTCTCGGCTCGTTTGGGGCCCTTTATACATTAATTGAGCTTTTCTATATCCATTTAATGTGCATAATTCAAATTTAAACTACAAACACATGCTCCAGGGCACCAAAATGGGTTACAAAATCATTTATATGTCCTTGGGTCCCTGTTTAGGTCCCATGCAATGATTAAAAACATCCCACGCAAACGTTGAGAAACATTGCTTTTAAATCCCCATAAATTCGGAACTCGTCTGAAATTATTGAATCTGGGTGTCGACACGACACTTATAGGACATGGTAATTTTTTTGACAAGTCTGGGACAAGTTTTGGGACAAACCTCTTACAAATTGGAGCATCCCACGAGAAGCATGGTGGTTTCGATAGGGAACATGTCGCCTTTGTGGTCCAAACGACATTTGAGTTTTCTAGGCATGCACTTAATGTGAAGAACTCAAGTTTGAATTACAAGCACGGACTCTAGGGCACCAAAATGGATTAAAAACCATTTTGTGTCCTTGGGTCCATGTTTAGATCCCATGCACTGATGGTCACTGAATTACAAACATCTTGGTGTCGTGACTAGGCCGCAAACATTGATAATCTTGGTTTCAAAGTCCGAGAGAACCCAAAGCTCAACAGGAATTCATGAAACTTACACAGTGTCATGCCATGACACATATATGGTGTGCATTTTTTTTGACGAATTTGGGACAAATATTGGGACATGCATCTAACAAGCCAAAGCTTATTCAAGAAGCCATGTGATTTCGATAGGGAACATGTCACCTTTGTTGGTGAAACTACATTCAATGCGTCGTCTAGTGCACCAATTCGGCCCCTTTTATACATTAATTGAGTTTTCTAGGGATTTAATATGCGTAGTTCATATTTTGAACTATAAGCACATGCTCTGACCTCATGGTTTCGATAGGGAACATGTCACCTTTGGTGGCAAAACTACATCAATGTGTCCTCTAGTGCACCAATTCGGCCCTTTTTATAAATTAATTGAGTTTTCTAGGGCCCTTTTCATACAAATGTGAATGAATTAGAAACATTTAGGCATGATAGCTCGGTCGAAATCATTGATAATATTGGTTTATTGAATTCCCGTAAATACAAAACTTGTATGATAACCATTTGGTGCTACGCGTCCAATTTTTTTTACTCCCTCCGTTTCTTTTTTACTTCGCATATAAGATTTGGTCAAAGTCAAGTTAAACATAGTTTGACTAAATTTATACAAAAAACATATCAACATCTACAATGCTAAGGTTATATAGTATGAAAGTTAATTTGACGATGCATCTAATAATATTGATTTTAAATTATAAATATTTATATATTTTTCTATAAAGCTAGTCAAACTTTACAAAATTTGAATTTGACCAAATTTTATATGCTAACTAAAAAGAAACGGAGGGAGTACTTGATATGGGGGTGCCGTGTGTGTAGCTGCAGGTTGATGACAAGACGCATGCGAGCTTTCCGCCGTGCAGGTTCGACGGGAAGCGTGTGAGCTGTCCGCCGCGCAGGCTTGACAGGATGCGTGAGAGCTCTCCGCCGTGCATGCTCGACGAGACACATGAGAGTCTAGTGCCCATGCTCATCAGGAAGCGATGCTTTGACCTCCCCCCCCGCTCGCCTCACTCCCAACTTCTGAATTAATGCCGTCCGACCCGCTGTTTATCATGTGGTTAATGCGCCTGGACGGAGGGACTAGTTTGCTTGTGATCACTGTTTTATTCGTGCCTCGCCGAGAACTTTGACGTTTCGTCTGTTTTTGACTCATATACATGTACAAACGAACGAAATAATATAACAACAAATTCTCACCGGCAAAGGATAATAATTCTCTTACATATGCATGATAATAATAAATGCCACATGTGGCAACTCCCTAAATACACAGGGGCAAAAGAAGAAGGAAGAGGTTGAAGAAGGAAGACAAAGAAAACGATCTGGCCCACTGCTATCTAATTCTTCAAGGATTGCTAGGCGCGGAGTTCCTCAATCTCCTTCTTCATCGCCTCCACGACCTCCATCTCCTCTCGCCTCTCATCCGACATCTTCCGCATTGCGGCCATGGCACGGGCTCTTTGCTCGAGAGCGTCGATGGTCTGCGTCGCGTATGCATGAAGTTCCATCACACGCTCCACAGATTCCTTCACCAGCCCCTCGCGCTCGATGTAGAGCTTCGCCAAGTCTTCCAAAAGTTCCTCGGCGAGTGCTTTCAGCCTCCCCTTCGAGGCACTTTTCTTCTCGAGTAGTTTCTTCCAGGCATCGTTCTCCTCCATAAGTTTCTCCACGAGGCCGGTCGCCCTGTCAACCGAGGCGTCGCTCTTCTCCAGCAGCTTCACCAAGTCATCGATCATCGCGTCCTTCCTATCGAGCTCAGCGCGCATGTCGTCGCTGGCTTAGGAATCCAAGACTGCCAACTTGTCCAGTTCGCCTCCGAGGCGAATGTGCTTGTGATTGTGAGAGCTGTCGCCTCTCCGCGAAAGATCCTCCTGGGCGTCCGCGGTGCCAACGGACATCTCTGCTGCGGCCAAAGCGGTGTGGCTGGAGCTCTCTGGCGATTTCACGGCGCGGCGGCGGGACCTCTCGGTTGCTTTGCTACTTCTTGAGCTTGCGTTGGTTTTCCCTTGAAGAGGAAAGGGTGATGCAGCAGAGTAGATAAGTATTTCCCTCAGTTGTTGAGAACCAAGGTATCAATCCAGTAGGAGACACAAGTGTTGGAAATATGCCCTAGAGGCAATAATAAATTGGTTATTATTATATTTCCTTGTTCGTGATAATCGTTTATTATCCATGCTATAATTGTATTGATTGGAAACTCAAATACATGTGTGGGTACATAGACAACACTGTGTCCCTAGTAAGCCTCTAGTTAACTAGCTCGTTGATCAAAAGATGGTGAAGGTTTTCTAGCCATGGACATGAGATGTCATTTGATAACAGGGTCACATCATTAGGAGAATGATGTGATGGACAAGACCCAAACTATAAACGTAGCATATGATCGTGTCAGTTTATTGCTATTGTTTTCTGCATGTCAAGTATCTGTTCCTATGACCATGAGATCATGCAACTCACTGACACCGGAGGAATACCTTGTGTGTATCAAACGTCGTAACGTAACTGGGTGACTATAAAGATGCTCTACAGGTATCTCCGAGGGTGTCTGTTGGGTTGGCATGGATCAAGACTGGGATTTGTTACTCCGTGTGACGGAGAGGTACCTCAGGGCCCACTTGGTAATGCAAAATCACAATGAGCCTTGCAAGCAATGTGACTAAAGTGTTAGCCACGAGATCTTGTATTATGGAACGAGTAAAGAGACTTGCCGATAACGAGATTGAACTAGGTATAGAGATACCGACGATCGAATCTCGGGCAAGTAACATACCGAAGAACAAAGGGAACATCATACGGGATTAACTGAATCCTTGACATAGAGGTTCGGCCGATATAGATCTTCGTAGAATATGTAGGAACCAATATGGGCATCCAGGTCCCGCTATTGGTTATTGACCGTAGAGGTGTCTCGGTCATGTCTACATAGTTCTCGAACCCGCAGGGTCTACACACTTAACGTTTGGTGACGATTAGTATAGTTGAGTTATTGTGTTGGTGACCGAAGGTTGTTCGGAGTCTCGGATAAGATCCCGGACATGACGAGGATCTCCGGAAGAGTCCGGAGGTAAAGATTGATATATGTGATAATAGTGTTTTGATCTCCGGAAGGGTTCCGGAATTCACCGGAAGGGGTTCCGGATGTTTACCGAAGTGTTCGGGTGCAACAACACTTTATATGGGCCAAAGGGGTAAAGCCCATGAGGTATTGGAAAGTGCAAAAGGAAGTTTTGCTACTGCCTTAAGCAGTACTACCGCTGGTAAGGCAGTACTACCGCGTAAGCGGTACTACCGCTTGTACTACCGCTCAAGCGGTACTACCGCTCATGAGCGGTACTACCGCTTGTATGCGGTACTGCTGGAATCCGAGTTGGACTCTTTCCGTGCGGGCCAAACCGACCTTGTGCGGGCAAAACCGACCTTGTGGAGGCTTTCTCTCCAAGTTTAGACCCCAGGGCTCAACATATAAATAGAGGGGCAGGGCTAGCACACGGGATACATCAAGATTTCCCAAGCCGTGTGCCGGCAACCCTAACCCTCTAGTTCCTCCCGTCATAATCTCCGTAGAGCTTGGCGAAGCCCTGCAGAGATTGTTCCTCACCACCATCACCACGCCGTCGTGCTGCCGGAACTCATCTACTACTTCATCATCGCTCGCTGGATCGAGGAGGTGAAGGCGTCATCAAGCCATACGTGTGTTGAACGCGGAGGTGCCGTCTGTTCGGCACTAGTTCGTGATCGGATCGAGGGACGACTTGCGATTTGGATCGCGAAGACGTTCGACTACATCAACTGCGTTTCTTAACACTTCCGCTTAGCGATCTACAAGGGTATGTAGATTCACTCTCCCTCTCGTAGATGCTCATCACCATGGATAGATCTTGCGTGTGCGTAGGAATTTTTTTGTTTCCCATGCGACGTTCCCCAACAACAAGCAAGTCACCAATTGATGCACCTACACAAATAATCAAACACTTGCACCCACCGCTATAAAGGGGTTGTCAATCCCTTCGCGGTTACTTGCAAGGATGAGATCCAATAGAGATAGATGGAAAAGATTACTAAAACGAAAAGTAAAAACAAAAGGAAATATATCTGAAAATATAATATGGAAAATAGACCCAGGGGCCATAGGTTTCACTAGAGGCTTCTCTCTTGAAGGAAAATAATACGGTGGGTAAACAAATTACTGTCGAGCAATTGATAGAAAAGCGCATAGTTATGACGATATCCAAGGCAATGATTATGCATATAGGCACCACGTCCGTGTCAAGTAGACCGAAACGATTCTGCATCTACTACTATTACTCCACACATCGACCTACTCCTGCCTGCATCTAGAGTATTAAGTTCATGAAGAACAGAGTAACGCATTAAGTAAGATGACATGATGTAGAGGGATAAACTCAAGCAATATGATGAAAACCCCATCTTTTTATCCTTGATGGAAACAATAAAAATACGTGCCTCGCTACCCCTACTTTGTCACTGGGTGAGGACACCGCAAGATTGAACCCAAAACTAAGCACTTCTCCCATTGCAAGAATTACCAATCTAGTTGGCCAAACCAAACCAATAACTCGAAGAAACTTGCAAAGATATGAAATCATGCATATAAGAATTCAGAAAAGACTCAAATAATATTCATAGATAATCTGATCATAAACCCACAATTCATCGGATCTCGACAAACACACCGCAAAAGAGTATTACATCGACTAGATCTCCATGAAGATCATGGAAAACATGGTATTGAAGATCATAGAGAGAGAAGAAGCCATCTAGCTACTAGCTATGGACCCGAAGGTCTGTGGTGGACTACTCACGCGTCATCGGAGGGGCAATGGAGTTGATGTAGATGCCCTCCGTGATCGAATCCCCCTCTGGCAGATTACCGGAAAAGGCCCCAAGATGGGATCTCACGGGAACAGAAGGCTTGCGGCGGCGGAAAAGTATTATCGTGGCTTGTTCTGGTATTGGGGGAATATTTGGGAATTTATAGGCCGAAGAATAGGGTTAGGAGGTCTGCCGTGGGGCCACAAGCCAGGGGGCGCCCCCCCCTAGGGCGCGCCCTGCAGGCTTGTGATCTCCCGGCAGGTCTCCTGCCTTCATCTCCAAGTCTGGTATGTTTCTTCTGGTCCAAGAAAAATCATCCCGAAGATTTTATTCCGTTTGGACTCCGTTTGATATTCCTTATCTGCAATACTCAAAAACAAGGAATAAACAGAAACTGGCACTGGGCACTAAGTTAATAGGTTAGTCCCAAAAATAATATAAAATAGCATATTAATGCATATAAAACATCCAAAACAGATAATATAATAGCATGGAACAATAAAAAATTATAGATACGTTGGAGACGTATCAAGCATCCCCAAGCTTAATTCCTGCTCGTCCTCGAGTAGGTAAATGGTAAAAACAGAATTTTTGATGTGGAATGCTACCTAACATATTTATCCATGTAATATTTCTTTATTGTGGCATGAATATTCAGATCCATAAGATTCAAAACAAAAGCTTAATATTGACATAAAAACAATAATACTTCAAGCATACTAACAAAGCAATTGTGTCCTTTCAAAATAACATGGCCAAAGAAAGTTATCCCTACAAAATCATATGGTCTGGCTATGCTCCATCTTCCCCACACAAAGTATTTAAATCATGCACACTCCCGATGACAAGTCAAGCAATTGTTTCACACTTTTTATATTCTCAAACCTTTTCAACTCTCACGCAATACATGAGCGTGAGCCATGGATATAGCACTATAGGTGGAATAGAATATGGTGGAGGTTGTGAGGAAAAGGAGAAGATAGTCTCACATCAACTAGGCGTATCAACGGGCTATGGAGATGCCCATCAATAGATATCAATGTGAGTGAGTAGGGATTGCCATGCAACGGATGCACTAGATCTATAAGTGTATGAAAGCTCAAAAAGAAACTAAGTGGGTGTGCATCCAACTCGCTTGCTCACGAAGACCTAGGGCACTTTGAGGAAGCCCATCATTGGAATATACAAGCCAATTTATATAATGAAAAATTCCCACTAGTATATGAAAGTGACAAAATAGGAGACTCTCTATCATGAAGATCATGGTGCTACTTGAAGCACAAGTGTGGAAAAGGATAGCAGCATTGTCCCTTCTCTCTTTTCTCTCATTTTTTTGGGTGGGATCTTTGGCCTTTTTTATTTATTTGGGCTTCACTGGCCTCTTTTATTATTTGTAAAGTCCGGAGACTCATCCCATCTTGTGAGGGAATCATAGCTTCCATCATCCTTTCCTCTCATGGGACAATGCTCTAATAATGATGATCATCACACTTTTATTTACTTACAACTCAAGAATTACTTAGAACAAAATATGACTCTATATGAATGCCTCCGGCGGTGTACCGGTATGTGCAACGATCTAGCATAGCAAATGACATTGAAAACATCATGCTAGCTGTCTTACGATCATGCTAAGCAATATGACAATGATGGTGCGTGTCATAATAAGCGGAACGGTGGAAGTTGCATGGCAATATATCTCGGAATGGCTATGGAAATTCCATAATAGGTAGGTATGGTGGCTGTTTTGAGGAAGGTATATGGTGGCTGTTTTGAGGAAGGTGGGTTTAATGCACCGGCGAAAGTTGCGCGGTACTAGAGTGGCTAGCAATGGTGGAAGGGTGAGAGTGCGTATAATCCATGGACTCACATTAGTCATAAAGAACTCACATACTTATTGCAAAAGTCTATTAGTTATCGAAGCAAAGTATTAGACGCATGCTCCTAGGGGAGAGGTTGGTAGGAGTTAACCATCGCGCGCTCCCGACCCTCACACAAAGGATGACAATCATTAAACAAATCATGCTCCGACTTCGTTACATAACGGTTCACCATACGTGCATGCTACGGGAATCACAAACTTCAACACAAGTATTTCTACCAATCCACAATTACTCACTAGCATGACTCTAATATCACCATCTTTATATCTCAAAACTATATGCAAGGAATCAAACTTCTCATAGTATTCAATGCACTTAATATGAAAGTTTTAATTATATCCCTCTTGGATGCCTATTATATTAGGACCAAATTCATAACCTAAACCAATTACCACGCTGTTTAAAGACTCTCAAAATAATATAAGTGAGGTACGAGAGTTCAATTATTTCTATAAAATAAAACACCACCGTGCTCTAAAAAGATATAAGTGAAGCACTAGAGCAAAATTGCCCAGCTCAAAAGATATAAGTGAAGCACTAGAGCAAAATTGCCCAACTCAAAAGATATAAGTGAAGCACATAGAGTATTCTAATAAATTCACGATTTATGCGTGTCCCTCTAAAAAATATGTGTACAGAAAGGATTATTGTCGAAAACTAAAAAGCAAAGACTCATATCATACAAGACGCTCCGAGCAAAACACATATCATGTGGTGAATAAAAATATAGCCTCAAGTAAATTTACCGATGGATTGAAGACGAAAGAGGGGATGCCTTCCGGGGCATCCCCAAGCTTAGGCTCTTTGGTATCCTTGAATATGGCTTGGCGTGCCTTGGGCATCCCCAAGTTTGGGCTCTTGCCACTCCTTATTCCATATTCCATCAAATCTTTACCCAAAACTTGAAAACTTCACAACACAAAACTCAACAGAAAACTCGTGAGATCCGTTAGTATAAGAAAAATAAATCACCACTTTAGGTACTGTTGTGAACTCATTATTTATTTCTATTGGTGTAATATCTACTGTATTCCAACTTCTCCATGGTTCATACCCCCCGATACAACCCATAGATACATCAAAATAAGCAAACAACACAAAGAAAACAGAATCTGTCAAAAACAGAACAGTCTGTAGCAATCTGTAGACTTCGAATACTTCTGTAACTCCAAAAATTCTGAAAAATTAGGAAAATCAGGGCATTTTGTATATCAATCTTGTGTAAAAATTGCAGACTCATTCGACGCTCTGGTGAATTTATAAAATTCCTGGACTGAGCGCAAAAGTTTCTGTTTTTCAGCAAAATCAAATCAACAATCACCGTAGACCATCCCAAAGGTCTTACTTGGCTCAAACACTAATTAAAACACCAAAACACAATACTACAGAGGTAATAATGTGTAAAACACACAAAAACAGAAACAAAAACAAAAGCATAAAAATAAAATTGGGTTGCCTCCCAACAAGCGCTATTGTTTAACGCCCCTAGCTAGGCATAACGCAATAGATCTAGGTATTGTCATAATAGTAAGGGAGATCATCCATGATCATCTCATACTCCCTTCTTTCAGCGGCAAGTTTCCTTTGTGGCAAGTAAAAATAATCAAAAGGGTTAAATTTAATAGGATAATGATCCTTAAGATCAAGTGCGGGAGGGATAGGTTCCTCCTTTGGCCCCCTATAGTTTATAATCAATTCATCATTGTAAGCTTTCCTTTGGTGGAAAGTCATATGCCTATCTCTTAATATGAACTCTAATCCGTTATTTTGTATAGCAAAATTATAATTGAGTTCAGAAATCTTATCAACCAAAACCTCAATAGGGACCCTTTTTCTCAAATTTTCATTATAAGCAACATAATCCGGAGATTGCAATCTCATTATTTCTTCTTGATTAAAGATAATCTCCTCTATAGGGGGACATCCACCATTAATTTTATAATGAGCAAAAATTTCGCTAGCCTCTTTCATGATGAATCTAAACTCGTGGGCTAGAAATATAGTGGCGGCACGCTTAACGGAAGAATACTGAATATTAGAGAACTCTAGAAAAATCCTTTGTATACAAGGATGCATATGAACAAATTGCCTCTCAAGTTCAATTATTAACAGTGTTATTGCATCCGCAAGACTATTCGTTTTATGGAGAATAGACCCTCCTAAAGTAGGTAGCGTACCAGCACAAGTAAAGAAATCTTGAATAACACCTTTTCCAATAATATTACCGCTACCTATGCGGAATTTTTTTGTATGTGTGACAGTAGGTTCTTCATGGGGGTCGTTATTAGCAAAGTCATCAAAATTCCCCTCAAGATTATTACTATCCCTTTTAATGAAAACCCCTTTAGATTCAGACATGGTGGCAACGAAACGATCTAGCACACAAGCAAGCAAAAAGAAAACGAAAAGGCGAACGGAAGAAAGGCGAATAAAAAGGCAAATCTTTTTGGTTTTTCTAAAAATCGTTTTAGAAGTGGGGGAGAGGAAAACGAGAGGCGAATGGCAAATAATGTAAATGCAAGAGATGAGTTTGTGATGGGTACTTGGTAGGCTTGATGTAGATCTCCCCGGCAACGGCGCCAGAAATCCTTCTTGCTACTTCTTGAGCTTGCGTTGGTTTTCACTTGAAGAGGAAAGGGTGATGCAGCAGAGTAGATAAGTATTTCCCTCAGTTGTTGAGAACCAAGGTATCAATCCAGTAGGAGACACAAGCAAGTCACCAATTGATGCACCTACACAAATAATCAAACACTTGCACCCAACGCTATAAAGGGGTTGTCAATCCCTTCACGGTTACTTGCAAGGATGAGATCCAATAGAGATAGATGGGAAAGATTACTAAAACGAAAAGTAAAACAAAAGGAAATAAATCTGAAAATATAATATGGAAAATAGACCCGGGGGCCATAGGTTTCACTAGAGGCTTCTCTCTTGAAGGAAAATAATACGGTGGGTAAACAAATTACTGTCGAGCAATTGATAGAAAAGCGCATAGTTATGACGATATCCAAGGCAATGATTATGCATATAGGCACCACGTCCGTGTCAAGTAGACCGAAACGATTCTGCATCTACTACTATTACTCCACACATCGACCGACTCCTGCCTGCATCTAGAGTATTAAGTTCATGAAGAACAGAGTAACGCATTAAGTAAGATGACATGATGTAGAGGGATAAACTCAAGCAATATGATGAAAACCCCATCTTTTTATCCTTGATGGCAACAATACAAATACGTGCCTCGATACCCCTACTTTGTCACTGGGTGAGGACACCGCAAGATTGAACCCAAAACTAAGCACTTCTCCCATTGCAAGAATTACCAATCTAGTTGGCCAAACCAAACCAATAACTCGAAGAGACTTGCAAAGATATGAAATCATGCATATAAGAATTCAGAAAAGACTCAAATAATATTCATAGATAATCTAATCATAAACCCACAATTCATCGGATCTCGACAAACACACCGCAAAAGAGTATTACATCGGATAGATCTCCATGAAGATCATGGAAAACATGGTATTGAAGATCATAGAGAGAGAAGAAGCCATCTAGCTACTAGCTATGGACCCGAAGGTCTGTGGTGGACTACTCACGCATCATCGGAGGGGCAATGGAGTTGATGTAGATGCCCTCCGTGATCGAATCTCCCTCCGGCAGATTACCGAAAAAGGCCCCAAGATGGGATCTCACGGGAACAGAGGCTTGCGGCGGCGGAAAAGTATTATCGTGGCTTGTTCTGGTATTGGGGGAATATTTGGGAATTTATAGGCCGAAGAATAGGGTTAGGAGGTCTGCCGTGGGGCCACAAGCCAGGGGGGCGCGCCCCCTCTAGGGCGCGTGTGATCTCCCGGCAGGTCTCCTGCCTTCATCTCCAAGTCTGGTACGTTTCTTCTGGTCCAAGAAAAATCATCCCGAAGATTTTATTCCGTTTGGACTCCGTTTGATATTCCTTATCTGCAATACTCAAAAACAAGGAAAAAACAGAAACTGGCACTGGGCACTAAGTTAATAGGTTAGTCCCAAAAATAATATAAAATAGCATATTAATGCATATAAAACATCCAAAACAGATAATATAATAGCATGGAACAATCAAAAATTATAGATACGTTGGAGACGTATCATGCTTCCGCGGTCTTGGTCTTTCTTCCCTGGTTATATCTCAACCCAGAACCTCCCTCCTACCGGCCATGGCAGACGGAATGAAGGACTAACAAAGAAAGGTCTGTTTTTTGGTGGCGGGGGTGAGGAATGTGCGGTAATTTTTGAGTACGTGTTTGTGTTTTTATAGCCTACTACAGTAAACATCTGCTAAGTGGGAACGCGTTTAGGTTTGGTAGGTGTGAACTGATTTGCGAAAAAATTAGCGTGTGGTAATTTGGAATGTGAAAGGAAACAAGCTCAATATTTATTGATGGTTTTAGTTCCCAAGCACGGAATGCTTTATGGTTTTTAGAAACCGTTTGGGATGGCGTACGTGGGCCTGCGTTCTCGGATGTGTGTACATGTGTGCCCACTATTACTGCGGGGTCGGGGCCATGACCGATGACGGTGTCATGGCAGGCTAGATGGCCGCCGCTATGGTGGCGGCCTCGGCGGCTGCCCGTGGGGTGGCGGCCAAGGCGGCCACGGCGACTGTCGGCAGCAGCTGCCTTCGGGCAGCCGTGGCGGAGCGTAGTGGGTAGCGCGCTTTTGTGCGCGGTTGTGCGTGGGAACAGGCACATTGAGCAGACGCGTGGCCCTGCATGTCAGGGAAATGTGAAAATTAACGTAAAAGTAAGTTTTTTTATAAATCAATAAAAGTTTGTAAATTCTAATCGCAATAACAAACATAATGTGCTGTGGGTCCAGGTTTGATTAGACGGGACGCGTGCGAGGAGTCCGCCGCGCAGGCTCAAAGGGATCCGTGCGAGCAGTCCGCCGCGTAGGCGGAGCTTGCTCATCGGGAATCAAGCCTATTGACCTCGGACCTCCACCCACAGCCATATTCTCTCCCAAGTTCTCCATTAATGCTACACCTTCTCCTTCGGTATTATCTATAAGGGTCGCTGCCGAGGATCGCCTCCTTTTTCGATGGACGACAAGGCGGCCAACAAGCGGGGGCAGGTCGAGGCTGAACAACACGAGCCTCCGGCGAGCATGGACTTCATCAGCAGCATCCCCGACGAGATGTTGGTAACCATCATGTCCCTCCTCCCCATCTAATCTGCCGTGCAGACCACCATACTCTCCAGGCGGTGGCGCCCCCTATGGCACTCCACCCCCCTTGACCTCCTCGACAATGACGAGCTCTGCAGCGGGGATCGCAAATGCTTGGACGCATTGTCCCACATCCTCGCCACGCACACTGCGCCAGTCAGATGCCTTGCCATCGGCACTTTCCGTTCAAACTGCAAGGCCGAACCCAAGTTTCATGAGTGGTTCTTATCCCCTGCCCTAGATCACCTCGAGGATCTCAACTTTGTTGCTGGACATGGGCGCTCGCTGCCTCTGTCCATCCTCCGCCTCGAGCCCATGCTGCGCCGCGCTACGTTCATGCGGTGCCTTTTCCCCAAAATTAATGCCGCGCACGCTCTTCATCTCCCTAAACTGAAGCACCTCGAGCTCAGTGGCGTCAGCATCTCGAAGTCGGATTTGGAGCGCCTACTCGGCGGCTGTACAATGCTCGAGTACCTTCGTCTTCAGATGATGTTTGGGCTCAGTAGCCTCCACATCGCTACGACGAATCTCCGTACGATTTATGTGCATGGCTGGTGCCGCAAAGCGCTGTTAGTTGGGGAGATATGGTTGTTGAGAATACACCTTTCCTAGAGAGATTGTTTGTACTTGATAAAGAAGGTCGAACAAGAATCAGGGTCATTGACGCACCGAAATTGACAGTGTTGGGCTATTCGTGTGCCGAATTCTATGAACTTGTTATAGCTGGATCCATACCCGTTCAGGTACAACAATCTTCTTCTCATTCTTATTATTATACATCACTTTTTATCTAGTTTTTGTTGATCTATGTTCGGCTGTCATCTAGAAAATGATTCCCACAAGCCTCGCATTGTCTCTGCGCATAGTGAAGATCTTGGCACTACAATCTATCGGCCCCAATCTGGATGAAGTTGTTAAGTTCCTTATATGCTTTCCGTGCACGGAGAAGCTATATGTCGAGGTGATGTTCCTTTCCTGTTAATTGTTAACCACAACGGAGTTCAATTTGTTGGTACTTTTGCCCATGATTACAATGACAGATGTACTATACATTTGTTTTGAGATGTTAATCATGAACGATCAAAGATGACATGTCAATCTATTAGTGTATTTTATAAATCATGCAAATCAAAGAGGCCCGTAGTGTTCAGTACTGCATCTAAGCACTGATATGTTGTCTTCGTTTGCAGATACAAGCAGGACTTGGAGTGGAAAAGGTGGCGCAATATAACAATCCCATCGAATGCCTTGAATTCCATCTCACAGAAATTACTTTGAACGAGTACCGATGCACCAATCCAGAGATTCAATTTGTCAGTTTCTTTGTTCAAGGTAATGAGGTTTGCACTATATTTAGTGCGCCACAATGGATGGTTTACTGACCAGTGGAGGCATCTACAGTGGAATGGAAAAGGCTCTGCAAAAGCTGATTTTCACTTTGGAAGTTCATATGATAGATTATTCGGAAGCGATTCTATCGAGCCGATATATGACTTCTCGGTGGATGATCCCTTCGCAGAAATATTTCATCCCATGGATCCTGAAGATTGGATTTGATTTCTAATGTCATTTTGTACCTTGTAATATTTGAATTTGGCCTTGTTATGCTGGAATTTGAACCTTGTAATATTGCTGGTATTTGTGATACAATATTTGAAATTGCATTGTGTTCTTTTTTGTTTATGCAATCATGTTCTTATAAGTACATATGTTGTTGTTCTGTAGGCACAACATTGATGTTGTGCAGACCGAGCAAATCACAGTACACACGGACTAAACTACGAAACCCGTCGGTGATGATTTCATCAATCGCTGACAATTGTATACCAGCAAACGTTTTCCCACAACACACACAGGTTATTAGCACCAATCGTCTGTGTTATTTCTGGTGTTCGCACATGACTCTCATTACTCACCTGTTTGTTGTATACCGCACACATCTGGCTATGCCAAATCGTTTGTGTTCTGTTGTATCAGCGCACACAATTTATTAGAGTGAACTGTATGCCGTACTTCGCACACGTATGTAGTTTTGCTAATCGTTTCTGTTATCTTCGCTAATCACAAACGGTTCATAAGAACAAACTGTCTGCCATAGATCGCACACGCAACTACTTTCTGAATTGTATTTGATGGATCCTCCTTCGCACACAGTTCGTGCCATTAGCGACGGAGCTTGAACTATACCGTTTGCGATTCATGCATCGCACACAGTTTCGGCGAAGGGTCTCTGATTGATGTGTCATCTTTGGACCATCCTGCAGTAGTGACTTCAACTCGAATGGAGTTGAATGGGAAGAAGGTCAATACCCCAAGCCGAAGTTTGTTCCTCAAAGGGAGAAGTATGATCTTACTATCCCCAAGGGAACAAAAGATCAAGATGACCTTCCACAACAAGACCACAAGCCAAGGGCAAGGACAAGCTTCAACAAGAGATTGACACATTTGAAGATGAATCTCAAGCCATGGTCAAGTGGGTGCCCAAGGCTACTACAAGCTCTACTTCAACAAGTGCTACTCCAACTCCAAGGATCCCCATCAAGTTGATGTGGGTCCCAAAGAAGAAGAACCAGAGAAGTTCTTGAGCGGTGACTCCGCCAACATATTCACTCACATTCATCATTGGCAAGAATCATTGCAATCAACTCCAACCTTATGCAATGATTCAAGGAGTCACAAACCCCTCATAGGTGAGGAAGGGACAAGGTAATTAATAAATCAATGGACATCGTCTAAATGTGTTTCACTCCATGTCCATGACGTGGCTTGAGACTGTGTCGGTACTTCCTCAAAGAGGAAGGGATGATGCAGCACAACGATGGTAAGTATTTCCCTCAGTTATGAAACCAAGGTATCGAACCAGTAGGAGGATCACGCAACACTATGTAAACAGCACCTACACACAAAGAACAAATACTTGCAATCCGACGCGAAAGATAGGTTGTCAATCTCTCCACGGTAAAAAGATAGATTAGGTGGTGATAGATTGGATAGATAGATCTTGCAAGAACACAAAATAAAAGAGGCAAATAAAAAGTGCAGCAAGGTATTTTTGGGTTTTTGGAATAATAGATCTGAAAACAAAAGCGGCAAAAAGATAGATCGGAAAGCAATATGTTGGAAAAGTAGACTCGGGGGCCGTAGGTTTCACTAGTGGCTTCTCTCATGAGTATAGCACACGGTGGGTGTTCAAATTACTGTTGGGCAATTGATAGAAAATCAAATAATCATGACGATATCCAAGGCGATGATCATTATATAGGCATCACGTCCAAGATTAGTAGACCAAAACGATTCTGCATCTACTACTATTACTCCACACATCGACCGCTATCCAGCATGCATCTAGTGTATCAAGTTCATGAAAAAACGGAGTAATGCAATAAGAACGGTGACATGATGTAGACAAGATCTATGCATGTAGGAATAGACCCCATCTTGTGGGAAATCCAATTCGGCTCCCGGGAGCACGTGCTCCTGCGCGCGAAAAATATTTTTTCAACTTTCAAAAAAATCCCAACAAAATTTGTATGTATTTGTAGTCACATTCAAATGTCACCTGCAACGTTTTAGGCAAAAAGGTTAAACATTGTGACCTATGAAAAAATAACAAATTTGAACACCAAATGTTACCCTAAAATGTCACCCAAATTTGTTTTTTTCGCCGAAGAAATACTATTGCTCGTTTTCGTCTGAAAATTGTCAAGCATGTTTGTCACACTGACACGAATATCTACAAAAAAATTCAGAATTTTTCGAAAGCATTTCATGACATTTTTTGCGGTACTGTTCATCCGGGAGCAAATGCTCCCGGGAGCCAAAACGCCCCTCCCCCATCTTGTTATCCTTAATAGCAATGATACATGCGTGCCTCGCTGCCCCTTCTGTCACTGGGAGAGGACACCGCAAGATCGAACCCATCACAAAGCACCTCTTCTCATGGCAAGAAAATTCGATATAGTTGGCCTAACTAAACCAAAGATTCGAAGAAGAAATACGAGGCTATAAATAATCATGCATATAAGCGATCAAAGAAGACTAAAATAATATTCATGGATAGAAACTGATCATGAACTCAAAATTCATCGGATCCCAAATAGCAACTATCATAATTAAAATCTTTGCAATCCACAATAGTGGTCACATCACTAGTTAAAGTTTTGACCTCTTCAAACCCACTTTCATCAATTTTTTTGATCAAGATTTTGACCCTCCAAATTATTGGGACGCCTTCTAGCTAAAGTTGACTCTACTTTAGTCCCTTTATCATCAATTTTAATATTACTAAACAAGGAATCAATAGAAGAAACACCAATCACTTTAAGATCTTCATCATTTTTCTGAAAGCAATCACTAGAGAACGCTTTTTCTAAAAAATATCTTTTAGCTCTAAGCATAGCGGTTCTTTTCTTACTTTCATCCATAGAAACATATAAAGCTTTAATTGATTCATCAATCTTAGGTGCAAAAGCTTTCAACTTGAGATTTTCTACATCATGAGAAATTCTATCAATGCTTCTAGACATATCATCAATCTTATTCAACTTTTCTTCTATAGTAGCATTGAAAATCTTTTGCACATTGATAAATTCTTTAATATTACTCTCAAGATGAGAAGGGTTCCTATTATTATTGCAAGAAGAATTACCATAGGAATTACCATAATTATTAGAGGAATTTCCAGGAAAAGGCCTAGGATTAAAATTACCTCTATAAGCATTGTTATTAAAATTATTTCGCGAGATGAAATTCACATCTACGGAATCACTATTTTGCTCAATCAAAGTAGACAAAGGCACATCATTAAGATCAATAGGAGCATTTTTACTAGCAACCAACTTCATAAGAGCATCAACTTTTTCACTCAAAGTACTAATTTCTTCAACCGAATTGACTTTTTTACTAGTAGGTTCTCTTTCAGTATGCCATTGTGAATAATTTGCCATAATATTATCTAGAAATTTAGTAGCTTCACGTAAAGTAATTTCCATAAAATTACCACCCACGGCGGAATCTAAAAGATTTCTAGAGACAAAATTCAATGCCGCATAAATTTTTTGTATGATCATCCAAAGATTTAAACCATGAGTAGGACAATTTCTTAGCATCAATTTCATTCTTTCCCAAGATTGTGCAACATGTTCATGCTCAAGTTGCTTAAAATTTATGATTTGAGTTCTAAGGGAAATAATTTTCGCGGGCGGAAAATACTTAGTAATAAAAGCATCCTTGAACTTATTCCAAGAATCGATACTATTGCGAGGCAAAGAAGAAAACCAAATTTTTGCACGATCCCGCAAGGAGAAAGGAAATAATTTCAACTTCACTATATCATTGTCCACATCTTTTTTCTTTTGTATATCACACAATTCTACGAATGTGTTTAGATGGGTCGCAGCATCCTCATTAGGAGTACCGGAAAATTGATCTTTCATGACTAGATTCAACAAAGCGGCATTAATATCACAAGACTCCGCACTAGTGGCGGGAGGAGCAATCGGAGTGCTAATAAAATCATTGTTATTGGTATTAGAAAAATCACACAATTTGGTATTTTCTTGAGTCATCATGACTACGCAAACAAGAGATCTGACGAGAAAAAGGCAAACGAAAAAAAAGAGGGCGAATAAAATGGCAAATTTTTGAAGTGGGGGAGAGGAAAACGAGAGGGAAATGGCAAATAATGTAATTGCAAGGAGATGAGATTTTTGATTAGGCACCTGATAGATGTTGATGATGTCTCCTCGGCGCCACAGATTGGTACGTTGAAGAGACTGCTTCCTCCCCGGCAACGGCGCCAGAAATTCCTTTGGCGTGGCTTGAGACTGCGTCGGTATTTTCCCAAAGAGGAAGGGATGATGCAGTGATACGTCTCCGTCGTATCTATAATTTTTGATTGTTTTATGCTAATATTATACAACTTTCACATATTTTTGGCAACATTTTATATGATTTATTGGACTAACATATGGATCCAGTGCCCAGTGCCAGTTCCTGTTTTTTGTGTGTTTTTTGTTTCACAGAATATCCATATCAAATGAAGTTCAAATGCGATAAAAATTTACGGAGATTTTTTTGGAATATTTGTGAATTTTGAGAAGTGGAATCAACGCAAACGGAGGCCCACAGCCCCCACAAGACACCAGGGCGCGCCCAGAAGGCCCAGGCGCGGCGTGGTGGGTTCTGCCCACCTCGTAAGTCGGTTGGAGCTCTCCTTCGGGCGCGAAGAAGCTAATTTTTGGATAAAAATCCCCTCAAAATTTCAGCCTGATCGGAGTTACGGATCTCCGGGAATATAAGAAATGGTTTTCGGCCAGAAAACAGGAACACGAAACAGAAGAGAACAGAGAGGGAGATCCAATCTAGGAGGGGCTCCTGCCCGTCCGCCGCCATGGAGGCCATGGACCAGAGGGGGCACTCTCCTCCCATCTAGGGGGGAGGCCAAGGAAGAAGAACAAGGAGGGGGCTCTCTCCCCCTCTCTCCCGGAGGCACCGGAACGCCGCCGGGGCAATCATCGTGACGACGATCTACACCAACAACTTCGCCACCGTCAACACCAACTATCTCCCCCTCTATGCAGCGGTGTAACACCTCTCTTCCCCGTTGTAATCTCTACTTAAACATGGTCCTCAACTCCATATATTATTTCCCAATGATATTTGGCTATCCTATGATGTTTGAGTAGATCTCTTTTGTCCTATGGGTTAATTGTGGTATGATGTTATGGATGTGAGTTGTATGTTGATATGGTGCTGTCCTATGGTGCCCTACGTGTCGCGCAAACATGAGGGATCCCCGTTGTAGGGTGTTGCAATATGTTCATGATTTGCCTATGGTGGTTTGCTTGAGTGACAGAAGCATAAACCCGAGTAGGTGGGTTGTTGCGTATGGGAGTAAAGGGGACTTGATACTTAATGCTATGGTTGGGTTTTACCTTAATGAACTTTGGTAGTTGCGGATGCTTGCTAGAGTTCCAATAATAAGTGCATATGATCCAAGTACGGAAAGTGTGTTAGCGTATGCCTCTCCCTCATTGCATATAACAAGTATCTATCATATTATATTCAATTGCCCAGGGACAATCTTTCTCTTGCGTTACACAAAAAGCTTTCTACTATGTTATTTACTCTTTTTGTTCTTTTATTAAAACAGCACCTAACTTTTATTTCCACGTTCTTTGTTTTCTTGCAAAGTACTTCTAGATTTATTGCCGCAAAGTAGTTTCATACTTGTTCTAGGTAAAGCAAGCATTAGCATGCGTAGAGTTGTATCGGTGGTCGATAGAACTTGAGGGAATATTTGTTCTACCTTTAGCTCCTCATTGGGTTCGATACTCTTACTTATTGAAAAAGGCTACAAACGATCCCCTACACTTGTGGGTTATCATGCAGCACAGCGACGGTACGTATTTCCCTTAGTTATGAAACCAAGGTATCGAACCAGTAGGAGGATCACGCAACACTATGTAAACAGCACCTGCACACAAAGAACAAATACTTGCAACCCAACGCAAAAGAGAGGTTGTCAATCTCTCCACGGTAAAAAGATAGATTAGGTAGTGATAGATTGGATAGATAGATCTCGCAAGAACACAAAATAAAAGAGGCAAATAAAAAGTGCAGCAAGGTATTTTTGGGTTTTTGGAATGATAGATCTGAAAACAAAAGCGGCAAAAAGATAGATCAGAAAGCAATATGTTGGAAAAGTAGACCCAGGGGCCGTAGGTTTCACTAGTGGCTTCTCTCATGAGTATAGCACACGGTGGGTGTACAAATTACTATTGGGCAATTGATAGAAAATCAAATAATCATGACGATATCCAAGGCGATGATCATTATATAGGCATCACGTCCAAGATTAGTAGACCAATACGATTCTGCATCTACTACTATTACTCCACACATCGACCGCTATCCAGCATGCTGATAACCCACAAGTGTAGGGGATCAGTTGTAGCCTCTTTCGATAAGTAGGAGTGTCGAACCCAACGAGGAGCTAAAGATATAACAAATATTCCCTCAAGTTCTATCGACCACCGATACAACTCTACGCACGCTTAACGTTCGCTTTACGTAGAACAAGTATGAAATTAGAAGTACTTTGTAGGTGTTGTGGGATAGGTTTGCAAGATAATAAAGAACACATAAATAAAGACTAGGGGCTGTTTAGAGAAAGTAACAATTAAGTTAGTTTAACGAGTGTGGAAAAGTGGTGGTAGGAGTTGCGGAATTGTCCCTAAGCAATTGACTACGTTACTAGACCGATAGCAAGTTTTATGTGGGAGAGGCCACTGCTAGCATGTCATCCCTTACTTGGAATTCTATGCACTTATGATTGGAACTATTAGCAAGCATCCGCAACTACTAACGTTCATTAAGGTAAAACCCAACCATAGCATTAAGATATATTGGCCCCCCTTCAATCCCGTATGCATCAATTTCTATGCTAGGCAGAAGCTGCTATCACCCTTGCCCTCCAATACATAGTCCTATCAACATAAAACTAACCCTATGGTGTGATCCACGCGCGCACTCATATGATGGGCACCAAAGGACAGCAACATAACCACACGCAAATTAAACCAATCATAGCAATTCACCAATCACCGATAGGACAACAAAAATCTACTCAGACATCATAGGATGGCAACACATCATTGGATAATAATATGAAGCATAAAGCACCATGTTCAAGTAGAGGGTACAGCGGGTTACAGGAGAGTGGACCGCCGTAGATAGATGGGGGAAGGTGATGGAGGTGTTGGTGAAGATGACGGAGTTGTTGGAGTAGATCGCCGTCACACGATGATTGCCCCGGCGGCATTCCGGCGCCACCGGGAGAGAGGGGGAGAGAGCCCCCCTCCTTCTTCTTCCTTGACCTCCCCCCTAGATGGTAGGAGGGTTTCCCCTCTGGTCCTTGGCCTCCATGGCAGCGGAGGGGCGGGAGCCCCTCCGAGATTGGATCTCTCTCTCTGTTTCCTTCTGTTTCTGCTTTCCCAGATTCTGGTCTTTCACCGTTTCTTAAATTCCCGGAGATCCGTAACTCCGATTGGGCTTAAATTTTAACACGATTTTTATCCGGATATTAGCTTTCTTGCGGCGAAAGAAGGGCACCAACCGCCTTACGGGGTGACCAGAAGCCTCTAGGCCGCGCCCTACCCCCTAGGGCGCGCCCCTACGGCTTGTGGGCCCCTCGGGCATCTTCTCGCGTTGATTCTTTGTCCAAAAAATCACATATATTCCAAAAAAAAATCTCCGTAAGTTTTTATCGCGTTTGGACTTCGTTTGATATGTATTTTATATGAAACAAAAAACATGCAACAAACAGGAACTGGCACTTGGCACTGGATCAATATGTTAGTCCCAAAAATAGTATAAAAAGTTGCCAAAAGTATATGAAAATTGTAGAATATTGGCATGAAACAATCAAAAATTATAGATACAACGGAGACGTATCATCATCCCCAAGCTTAATTCCTGCTCGTCCTCGAGTAGATAAATGATAAAAAAGATAATTTTTGATGTGGAATGCTACCTAGCATAATCTTGATCATATAATCTAATCATGGCATGAATATTAAGACACGAGTGATTCAAAGCAATAGTCTATCATTTGACATTAAGACAATAATACTTCAAGCATACTAATAAAGCAATCATGTCTTCTCAAATTATCATGGCTAAAAGAAAGTTATCCCTACAAAATTATATAGTCTGGCTATGCTCCATTTTCATCACACAAACTATTAAATCATGCACAACCCCGGTTTTAGCCAAGCAATTGTTTCATACTTTAGTATTCTCAAACCTTTTCAACTTTCACGCAATACATGAGCATGAGCCATGGATATAGCACTATAGGTGGAATAGAATATGGTGGTTGTAGAGAAGACAAAAAAAAGAAGGAGATAGTCTCACATCAACTAGGCGTATCAACGGGCTATGGAGATGCCCATCAATAGATATCAATGTGAGTGAGTAGGGATTGCCATGCAACGGATGCACTAGAACTATAAGTGTATGAAAGCTCAAAAAGAAACGAAGTGGGTGTGCATCCAACTCGCTTGCTCACGAAGACCTAGGGCAATTTTGAGGAAGCCCATCATTGGAATATACAAGCCAAGTTCTATAATGGAAAATTCCCACTAGTATATGAAAGTGACAATATAGGAGACTCTCTATCGTGAAGATCATGGTGCTACTTTGAGGCACAAGTGTGGAAAAAGGATAGTAGCATTGCCCCATCTCTCTTTTCTCTCATTTTTTTGGTGGGCTTCTTTGGCCTCTTTTTTTATTTGGGCTTCTTTGGCCTCTTTTAATTTTCATAAAGTCCGGAGACTCATCCCGACTTGTGGGGGAATCATAGTTTCCATCATCCGTTCCTCACATGGGACAATGCTCTATAATGATGATCATCACACTTTTATTTACTTACAACTCAAGATTTACAACTCGATAGTAGAACAAGATATGACTCTATATGAATGCCTCCGGCGGTGTACCGGGATATGCAATGATCTAGCATAAGCCATGAAAACATCATGCTAGCTATCTTACGATCATGCTAAGCAATATGACAATGATGGTGCGTGTCATAATAAACGGAACGGTGGAAGTTACATGGCAATATATCTCGGAATGGCTATGGAAATGCCATAATAGGTATGGTGGCTGTTTTGAGGAAGGTATATGGTGGCTGTTTTGAGGAAGGTGGGTTTAATGCACCAGCGAAAGTTGCGCGATACTAGAGAGGCTAGCAAAGGTGGAAGGGTGAGAGTGAGTATAATCCATGGACTCAACATTAGTCATAAAGAACTCACATACTTATTGCAAAAATTTATTAGTCATCGAAACAAGGTACTACATGCATGCTCCTAGGGGAAGGGTTGGTAGGAGTTAACCATCGCGCGATCCCGACCTCCACACAAAGGATGACAATCAATAAATAAATCATGCTCCGACTTCATCACATAACGGTTCACCATACGTGCATGCTACGGGAATCACAAACTTTAACACAAGTATTTCTACAAATCCACAATTACTCACTAGCATGACTCTAGTATCACCATCTTTATATCGCAAAACTATTGAAAGGAATCAAACACATTGATGTCTACTACACAAGCTTCTTCTTGTAGACTCGTGTTGGGCCTCCAAGCGCAGAGTTTTGTAGGACAGTAGCAAATTTCCCTCAAGTGGATGACCTAAGGTTTATCAATCCGTGGGAGGCATAGGATGAAGATGGTCTCTCTCGAACAACCCTGCAACCAAATAACAAAGAGTCTCTTGTGTCCCCAACACACCCAATACAATGGTAAATTGTATAGGTGCACTAGTTCGGCGAAGAGATGGTGATACAAGTGTAATATGGATGGTAGATATAGGTTTTTGTAATCTGAAAATATAAAAACAGCAAGGTAGCAAGTAACAAAAGTGAGCAAAAACGGTATTGCAATGCTTGGAAACAAGGCCTAGGGTTCATACTTTCACTAGTGCAAGTTCTCTCAACAATACTGACATGGTTGAATCATATGTAAATCCCTCACGTGCGACAAAGAGTTCACTCCAAGTCACAAATAGCGGAGAACAAACGAAGAAATTATTGTATGGTACGAAACCACCTCAAAGTTATCTTTTCCGATCAATCTTATGAGCTATCCCTATAAGTGTCACGAACAGCCCTAGAGTTCCTACTAAAATAACACCTTAAGATACACATCAACCAACCAAAGCCCTAGAGTTCCTACTAAAATAACACCTTAAGATACACCCAAAGTTTCTACCGGAGAGTCAAGACGAAAACATGTGCCAACCCCTATGCATAGATTCCCAAGGTCACGGAACCCGCAAGTTGATCACCAAAACATACATCAAGTGGATCAATAGAACATCCCATTGTCACCACGGATATCCCATTGCAAGACATACATCAAGTGTTCTCAAATCCTTAAAGACTCAATCCGATAAGAAAACTTGAAAGGGAAAACTCAATTCATCACAAGAAGATAGAGAGGGGAAAACTCCATATGATTCATCTATATTAATAAAGCTCGCGGTACATCAAGATCGTGCCATCTCAAGAACACGAGAGAGAGAGAGAGATCAAACACATAGCTACTGGTACATACCCTCAGCCACGAGGGTGAACTACTCCCTCCCCATCATGGAGACCGCCGGGATGATGAAGATGGCCTCCGGTAATGGTTTCCCCCTCCGGCGGGGTGCCGGAACGGGCTCCCAATTGGTTTTTCGTGGCTCTGGAGGCTTGCGGCGGTGGAACTCCCAATCTAGGTTTGTTTCTGGGGGTTTCTGTATTTATAGGAATTTTTGGCGGCAGTAACAAGTCCAGGGGGGCACGAGGTGACGACAAGCCTGGGGGGCGCGCCCTAGGGGGGGCGTGCCCCCCAGGCTTGTGGTGGCCTCGTGGCTCTTCTGGCCCAACTCCAATGCTCCCTGGGCTTCTTCTGGTCCATAAAAAATCACCGTAGATTTTTATTCCGTTTGGACTCCGTTTGATATTCCTTTTCTGTAAAACTCAAAAACACGGAAAAAACAGAAACTGGCACTAGGCTCTAGGTGAATAGGTTAGTCCCAAAAATAGTATAAAATTGTGGTAAAATGATTGTAAAACATCCAAGAATGATAATATAACAGCATGGAACAAGCAAAAATTATAGATACGTTGGAGACGTATCAGCATCCCCAAGCTTAATTCCTACTCGTCCTCGAGTAGGTAAATGATAAAAACAGAATTTTTGATGTGGAATGCTGCCTAACATGTTCATCATATTCTTTTCTTCGTTGTATAGCATGGACATTTGGACTTGTAAATGATTCAAAGCAATAGTCTAGTTTTAACATAATGACTTCAATACTCAGGCATGTCAACAAGCAACCATGTCTTTCAAAATATCAACACTAAAGAAAGTTATCCCTAGCCCATCATGCTCAATCATTTATCCATTCATGAAACACACGCAAATATTAGCTATGCCCAATGCTCAAGTACGATCATAGTGCCCCCTAGTTGGTGCTTATAAGAGAAGATGGAGACTCAAAGCAAAAATAAAAATTGCATAAAGTAAATAGATAGGCCCTTCGCAGAGGGAAGTAGGGATTTGTAGAGGTGCCAGAACTCAAGGTTTAAATTGAGAGAGAAAAATATTTTGAGTGGCATGCTTTTCCTGTCAACGAAAATGACAAAGTAGTTCACAATACTTTCCATGCTAGATACATTATAGGCGGTTCCCAAACAGAATGGTAAAGTTTTTACTCCCCTTCCACCAATCAATCACACTCCACGGCGAGCCGAATCCACGGGTACCGTCCATACAAACAACAATCCTGGGGGAGTTTTGTTTCGTTATATTTTGATTTGATTTTTGAGCATGGAACTGGGCATCCCAAATACCAGCCACTTTCTCGTGAATGATAGTGAATCAACACATATCATGAGAATAACACACCTAGCATGGAAAAATATTGGATACTCCCCACCGTTTCATGAGCGGTACGGGCACACAAAAGAGAAAATTTATTTTGAAAATTTAGAGATGGCACATACAAATTTGCTTGGAACGGCATGGAAATACCGCATATAGGTAGGTATGGTGGACTCATAAGGCAAAACTTGGTTTAAGGATTTTGGATGCACAAGTAGTATTTCTACTTAGTAAAAATGAAGGCTAGCAAATAGATTGGGAAGCAACCAAACCAAGGAACGAAAAATCACATAAGTGAGCATTGTGTCATAACTAACACCGAATAATGCACCACAAGTAGGATATAACTTCATTGCATAACTATTGACTTTCGTGCATGCATAGGGAATCACAAACCTTAACACCAATATTCCTACTAAGCATAATTACTCACTAACATGACTCACATATTACTATCATCATGTTTCAAAACTATTACAAAGAATCAAGTTTAATTTGTCCCACGATCTTCATGAAAGTTTTTACTATATCCTCCTTGGATATCTATCACCTTGGGACTAGTTTCATATATTGCCATTTCTTTTTTTTTGACAATCTCAACCAATTTTAAATGAAGCACATGAGCATAAAGATTTCATCCCTCAAAAAGGTATAAGTGAAGCATGAGAGGAAATGACAAGCTACTCTCAAAAGATATAAGTGAAGATCAATGAGTAGGTAAACAATCAAGTAGCTATGTGAAGGCTCTCTCCCAATAAATATTTTCAGATCTTAAGTATTTTATTAAACAGCAAGCAAAAGAAAAATAGCACTCCAAGAATAGCGTGCATCATGTGAACGAATAAAAATTTAGGCTCAACATAGGCTAACCGATAATTGTTGATGAAGAGAGGTGGGATGCGTAGCATCCCCAAGCTTAGATGCTTGAGACTTATTGAAATATTTACTTGGGGTGCCTTGGGCATCCCCAAGCTTGAGCTTTTGTATCTCATTCAATCCTCTCATATCCCGGTTTCACCTATTCTCAAAAACTTCATCCACACAAAACTCGAAAAGAACTCGTGAGATAGGTTAGTACACATAATAATAAATCAACTCTTCATGTACTGCCAAGACAAGTTGCACAATAATTTTCAAACATTAGGTACTGTATACTATCATTTCCACAATTTATATCTACCAATATAGGCTATGGAAACTATAGGATAAGTAGATAACAATACTATGACAGCAATCTGTCCAAACAGAACAGTCTGTAGCAATCTATTAAACCAGTGTACTTATATAACTCAAACAATTATGAAAATTTAGGACATGCTATAAAATTTATATTAAAATACTGTGTAAAAATTTCAGAAACTTTCCACATTCCAGTAAAATATGAAAATTCAAACACTACAGCAAAAGTTTCTGTTTATACACAGCACACATCAAACATGCAATGCAAGCATCCTAAAGGCAATTCTTGGAACTTTTTATTGAAAAAAAAGATTATAAATAACACCTAACAGAGAACAACAAAATAAAATGACGCTCCAAGCAAAACTCATATTATGTAATGAATAAAAATATAGCTCCAAGTAAGATATACCGATAGTGTTGAAGATGAAAGAGGGGATGCCTTCCGGGGCATCCCCAAGCTTAGGCTCTTCAGTCTTCCTTGGATATTACCTTGGTGGTGCCTTGGGCATCCCCAATCTTAGGTTCTTGTCACTCCTTATGCTCCTCATATCGGTGTCTCACCCATAACTTGAAAACTTCAATCACACAAAACTTAACGGAACTTCGTGAGATGGGTTAGTATAATAAAGATAGATCATTCACTTAGGTACTGTCAAGACAAGATTCATAATTGTTCTCACATAATAACTACTGTATTCTATCATTCCCATAATTTATATCACTGAATATAAGCTATGGGAACACTAAAACAAGCAAACTATGCATGCAAAACAGAATCTGTCAAAAACAAAACAGTCTGCGAAGATCTGTAGCGTAACCATACTTCCCTGTATCTAAAAATTCTGAAAAATGAGGACAATCTAGGAAATTTGTATATCAATCATTTAAAAAAAATTCAGATCAAAATCACGTTCCAGTGAATTTACAAAATTCCTGGACTGAGAGAAAAAGTTCCTGTTTTTGCACAGAATCAAGTCAACTATCATCCATACTATCCCAAAGGCTTTACTTGGCACTTTATTGAAACAAAAGCTATAAAACATGATTACTACAGTAGCTTAATCATGTGAACACACTAAAACAGAAAGTAAAAGTGTTGGGTTGTCTCCCAACAAGCGCTTTTCTTTAATGCCTTTTAGCTAGGCATGATGATTTCAATGATGCTTAAATAGGAATAATAATTGAAACATGCAAGAGAGCATCATGAAGCATATGACTAGCACATTTAATCCTAACCCACTTCCTATGCATAGGGATTTTGTGAGCAAACAACTTATGGGAACAAGAATCAACTAGCATAGGAAGGTAAAACAAGCAAAACTTCAAGATTTTGAACACATAGAGAGGAAACTTGATATTATTGCAACATGTACAAGCATAAGATCCTCTATCATAATAATTTTTAGTAGAATCATGAAGGAATTTCACAATATAACCAGCACATAAAGCATTCTTTTCATGATCTACAAGCATAGAAATTTTACTACTACTCTCCACACAAGAAAATTTCTTCTCATGACTAATAGTGGGAGTATCATAAAAGAATTGAATACTACAAATTGGTTCCACATTAAAAGAGTAATATTCAATAAAAGGATATTCATAATTGTGACAAGTATCATAATAGTAATCATCACTCTTTTTCATCGCATAAGTATCATCAGAATAATCATCATAAGTAGGAGGCATGTAATCTTTATAACAAATTTGATCATTCAAAGTAGGGGGAATAAAAAGATCATCTTCATTAAGCATAGCATCCCCAAGCTTGGGACAAACATTAATTGCAGCAAATAAATTCTCAAACATGTCATTTTCATCAAACATAGCATCCCCAAGCTTGTGGCTTTGTATATCATAAACATAATCACTCTCATCATTAATAGTATGAATAGCACCAATAGTATAGCAATTATTATCATCATCTTCCAAGTTGGTGCCATAAATATTTTCAAGATTATAAGAAGTATCATTATCTTTCCAATCATAAATATCACAACAAATAATATGCATAACAAAATCATCCTCAAGTGTATCATCTTCCACAACTATTTTTGATTCATTCTCATGAGGCCTATCAATAATGGGAGCAACATTATTTGGGAGAGATACTACTTTACCTTTACTTTTCCTTCTTTTCTTCTTCTTCACCTCATTATGTGTGGGTTTATTTAATTCCTCCAAGCTTCTTTTTGAAGAGGTTGGTTGAATAAAAAGCTCCTCCTCGTTACCTGATTCATCATAAGAAAAAATAGGAGGATATTGGGAAACCTCTTCCCCTTCATTAGTATTCTCTTCATCTTCTATTTGTTTTCTTGTCTTTAAGTAATTTGCAATATAAGGATTCTCAATGCAATTTACCACGCAATACATATAGATTTTATTTAAATCAAAATCAATCATTTTCATGAGAACCCAAGCTGGAACATCCTTAGTTTTATGTTTCATTTCTTCATACCCCAAAAATAGACTAAGTTCATTATGATGCTCAAGGGTAATGAGGTTATCACAATTTTTGGACACAATTCGATCATGAAATAATTCACATTGGAAATTAAAATGACCACTTTCATTGCAAAGTTCACAAGGACGGTGAGAAATATTAAGTCTTTCAGCACAAACATATAGCCTCTCTTGCAACCATTTAGTTTCTAAATACTTATGCCTCTAACAAAATCTATCTTCCCTTTTAGGCATGTCTTCACAAACTCTATGCACTCCACAAAAATTGACATGCTTATAAGAAATCTTTTTATCATGACTAGTGCAATCATCATTAGTACTATGGATATTCAAAGAATTCATACTAACAACATTGCAATCATGCTCATCACTCAAAGATTTAGTGCCAAACATTTTAATAACTTCTTCTTCTAACACTTGAGCACAATTTTCTATTCCATCATTTTCACGAAAGACATTAAAAAGATGAAGCATATGAGGCAGCCTCAATTCCATTTTTTTGTAGTTTTATTTTATAAACTAAACTAGTGATAAAACAAGAAACTAAAAGATTCAATTGCAAGATCTAAAGATATACCTTCAAGCACTCACCTCCCCGGCAACGGCGCCAGAAAAGAGCTTGATGTCTACTACGCAACCTTCTTCTTGTAGACTCGTGTTGGGCCTCCAAGCGCAGAGTTTTGTAGGACAGTAGAAAATTTCCCTCAAGTGGATGACCTAAGGTTTATCAATCCGTGGGAGGCGTTGGATGAAGATGGTCTCTATCGAACAACCCTGCAACCAAATAACAAAGAGTCTCTTATGTCCCCAACACACCCAATACAATGGTAAATTGTATAGGTGCACTAGTTCGGCGAAGAGATGGTGATACAAGTGTAATATGGATGGTAGATATAGGTTTTTGTAATCTGAAAATATAAAAACAGCAAGGTAGCAAGTAACAAAAGTGAGCAAAAACGGTATTGCAATGCGTGGAAACAAGGCCTAGGGTTCATACTTTCACTAGTGCAAGTTCTCTCAACAATACTGACATAGTTGAATCATATGTAAATCCCTCACGTGTGACAAAGAGTTCACTCCAAAGTCACAAATAGCGGAGAACAAATGAAGAAATTATTGTAGGGTACGAAACCACCTCAAAGTTATCTTTTCCGATCAATCGTATGAGCTATCCCTATAAGTGTCACGAACAGCCCTAGAGTTCGTACTAAAATAACACCTTAAGATACACATCAACCAAAACCCTAATGTCACCTAGATACTCCAATGTCACCACAAGTACCCATGGGCTTGATTATACGATATGCATCACACAATTTCAGATTCATCATGTTCAATCCAACACAAAGAACTTCAAAGAGTGCCCCAAAGTTTCTACCGGAGAGTCAAGACGAAAACATGTGCCAACCCCTATGCATAGATTCCCAAGGTCACGGAACCCGCAAGTTGATCACCAAAACATACATCAAGTGGATCAATAGAACATCCCATTGTCACCACGGATATCCCATTGCAAGACATACATCAAGTGTTCTCAAATCCTTAAAGACTCAATCCGATAAGAAAACTTCAAAGGGAAAACTCAATTCATCACAAGAAGATAGAGAGGGGAAAACTCCATATGATTCATCTATATTAATAAAGCTCGCGGTACATCAAGATCGTGCCATCTCAAGAACACGAGAGAGAGAGAGATCAAACACATAGCTACTGGTACATACCCTCAGCCCCGAGGGTGAACTACTCCCTCCCCATTATGGAGACCGCCGGGATGATGAAGATGGCCTCCGGTGATGGTTTCCCCCTCCGGCAGGGTGCCGGAACGGGCTCCTGATTGTTTTTTCGTGGCTCTGGAGGCTTGCGGCGGCGGAACTCCCGATCTAGGTTTGTTTCTGGGGGTTTATGTATTTATAGGAATTTTTGGCGGCGGAAACAAGTCCAGGGGGGCCACGAGGTGACGACAAGCCAGGGGGGTGCGCCCTAGGGGGGGGGCGCCCCCCAGGCTTGTGGTGGCCTCGTGGCTCTTCTGGCCCAACTCCAATGCTCCCTGGGCTTCTTCTGGTCCATAAAAAATCACCGTAGATTTTTATTCCGTTTGGACTCCGTTTGATATTCCTTTTCTGTAAAACTCAAAAACACGGAAAAAACAGAAACTGGCACTAGGCTCTAGGTTAATAGGTTAGTCCCAAAAATAGTATAAAATTGTGGTAAAATGATTGTAAAACATCCAAGAATGATAATATAACAGCATGGAACAAGAAAAAATTATAGATACGTTGGAGACGTATCACGCATCATATTTAGTGATCTACAAGTTTTATGTAGGATTTTATGACTAACCATGTGAATGACCAACTCCTGTTAACTCTCTAAATAGATATAAGTGAAGCATGAGAGTTTAATTCTTTCTACAAAAGATATGCCCACACTCTAACAAATATAAGTGAAGCAAAAGAGCATTCTACAAATGGCGGTTTTCTATGTGTAGAGAAACAGGCAATCCAAACTTCAAATGATATAAGTGAAGCACATGAAGCATTCTATAAAGCCATACTCAAAAGATATAAGTGAGGTGCAAAGAGCCTTCTATAAATCAACCAAGGACTTTCTCATACCAGCTTGGTGCATTATTGAAAGGAAAATAAAAAGCACACGATGCTCCAAGATTTACGCATATCATGTGACGAATAAAAATATAGCTCCAAGTAAAATTACCGATGGTTGTTAGAAGAAAGAGGGGATGCCTTCCGGGGCATCCCCAAGCTTAGTTTCTTGAGAGTCCTTGAATATTACCTTGGGGTGCCTCGGGCATCCCCAAGCTTAGTCTCTTTCCACTCCTTATTCCTTCATCCATCGTGATCTCACCCAAAACTTGAAAACTTCAATCACACAAAACTTAACAAAACCCTCGTGAGATCCGTTAGTATAATAAAGCAAATTACCACTTTAAGTACTGTTGCAAACCCATTCACATTTTATTTTTGCATTGTATCTACTATATTATAACTTCTTTATGGCTTATACCACCGATAAAATCGATAGTTTCATCAAAACTAGCAAAACAATGCATCAAAAACAGAATCTATCTTAAACAGGACAGTCTGTAGCAATCTGAACATTTACTATACTTATGTAACTCCAAAAATTCTGAAAAATTAGGAAAAAATAAACAATTTGCATAGAAGTACTGTGTAAAAATTTCAGAAACTTTTGACATTCCAGTAAAAAATTTAAATTCACGCACTACAGCCAAAGTTTCTGTTTTTGCACTGCACACACCAAACAAGCAATCTAATCATCCTAAAGGAAAATCTTGGCACATTATTTTTATAATACAAGGGATTTATACAAGGGGATAATTATTTTTGTTGAAATTTTTCTGTAATTAAGATTCGCAAAGTTTCCATGGGCATGAACAAAGTTCAAGTAGCTCCCCCACTTCAACGGTGCTCGTCCTTCTTACTTTCACTTCTCTTTTTGAAAAAGTTTTAGGTTCCCCTCTTTATTTTTTTGTTTTTGAACTATATAAAAGCACACAACAGAATAAAATGACTCTCTAAAACTTCTGGGTTGTCTCCCTGGCAGCGCTTTCTTTAGAGCCATTAAGCTAGGCATAAAGTGCTCAAGTAATGGATCCACCCGGATCCCAAGGTATATCAAAGCCAATTTTAATTAACAATGATTTGTAATTTAGTATTGAGAACAAATTAACATATATCATGCAAAAACAAAGTCTAACTCTCTTCCTATGCATCGGCATGTCATAAAAGAACAATTCATGCACACAAAGTAAAGGCCAATGCATAGTATAAACAATTTCTTGCAATTTTATCGTATTGGAAACATAGAGAGGCGGAGATGTAGTTCCTCTCTCATAATAATTGCAAGTAGGAGCAGCAAGCACATGCATATTATATTTATCAAAATTATCATGTGCAATAGTAGAACGCAACCCATCAATATAATCCTTAATGAGCGCAAACTTCTCCGGTATAGTGTAGTTGGGAGAATTCAAAAAGATAATAGGACTATCATGCGTGGGTGCAATAGAAACAATTTCATTCTTAACATAAGAAACTCTATCAAGTTCATCTCCATAAGCATAATTCATATTGGCATCATGGCCACAAGCATAACAAGCATCAATTTCATCAAAAAGGGATATTTCAAACAAATCCAAGGGATCATAGCAATCATCATAGCATTCATCCTTCGGTAAGCACGAAGGGAAATTAAACAATGTATGAGTTGAAAAGTTGCTCTCATTAGAAGGTGGGTACAGGTAGCTAGTCCGCTCTTCCTCCTTTTGTTCTTCGCTCTCCTAGTCATCTTTTTCATCAAATGAGCTCACAGTGTCATCATTTTCTTCTTCCATAGTTTCCTGCAAAATATTAGTCTCCTCTTGGACAGCGGAGGAGTCCTCAATATATGGCTTAACATAAGCATTAGAAGCATAGTTTTCATAACAATATTTAAGTATGGCAAAACTTTCAGATTTGTAAAGAGTAGCATCATACTTTTCAATCAAAGAAGCAATTTCATAGGCACCCTTAAAAGCAACAAATTCTTCAATTTGCTCAATATCATAGTAATTATAAACACCCTTGGCATAAGAAGATACGATTCCATTATCCTTAAACTCACATTGATAGGGAAGGTGTTTTTTAGGGTCTTCAGAACAACAAGTAAAATCATAAATTTCGCATAAATTCCAAGCATAGCATTGCAAAGTATTAATATGATGCCATAAAAGTTTCCCTTTTTGAGATAAGTGGTGTCGCACATAATAAGCATGCTCATTTAATGATTTGCCCTCAACTAAGCTAGTTGGGGTTTCAGCACGAGCACAAACGGATCGAAGATGATCCAAGTAAAAAGCTTCAACTGTGTGATAGATTTTGGGTGGTTCTTCAACCATTGGTGTAGTAGGTTCAACTAATTTTTTTGGTATTTCGTGTTCCATATCCATAACTAAAGATAGAGAACAACTTAGAACAGCAAATAAAATCTACTTAGTGATAAAGCAAACAAGCACCCACGAGAATATTCACCCCACGCTATTTCTCCCCGGCAACGGCGCCATAAAAAGGTCTTGATAACCCACAAGTGTAGGGGATCAGTTGTAGCCTCTTTCGATAAGTAGGAGTGTCGAACCCAACAAGGAGCTAAAGGTAGAACAAATATTCCCTCAAGTTCTATCGACCACCGATACAACTCTACGCACGCTTAACGTTCGCTTTACGTAGAACAAGTATGAAACTAGAAGTACTTTGTAGGTGTTGTGGGATAGGTTTGCAAGATAATAAAGAACACGTAAATAAAGACTAGGGGCTGTTTAGATAAAGTAACAATTAAGTTAGTTTAACGAGTGTGGAAAAGTGGTGGTAGGAGTTGCGGAATTGTCCCTAAGCAATTGACTACGTTACTAGACCGATAGCGAGTTTTATGTGGGAGAGGCCACTGCTAGCATGTCATCCCTTACTTGGAATTCTATGCACTTATGATTGGAACTATTAGCAAGCATCCGCAACTACTAACGTTCATTAAGGTAAAACCCAACCATAGCATTAAGATATATTGGTCCCCCTTCAATCCCGTATGCATCAATTTCTATGCTAGGCTGAAGCTGCTATCACACTTGCCCTCCAATACATAGTCCTATCAACATACAACTAACCCTATGGTGTGATCCACGCGCGCGCTCATATGATGGGCACCAAAGGTCAGCAACATAATGATACGTCTCCGTCGTATCTATAATTTTTGATTGTTTCATGCCAATATTCTACAACTTTCATATACTTTTGGCAACTTTTTATACTATTTTTGGGACTAACATATTGATCCAGTGCCCAGTGCCAGTTCCTGTTTGTTGCATGTTTTTTATTTCGCAGAAAATCTATATCAAACGAAGTCCAAATGCGATAAAAACTTACAAAGATTTTTTTGGAATATATGTGATTTTTGGAAAAAGAATCAACGCGAGACGATGCCCGAGGGGCCCACAAGCCGTAGGGGCACGCCCTAGGGGGTAGGGCGCGGCCTGGAGGCTTGTGGTCACCCCGTAAGGCGGTTGGTGCCCTTCTCTCTCCGCAAGAAAGCTAATATCCGGATAAAAATCGTGTTAAAATTTCAGCCCAATCGGAGTTACGGATCTCCGGGAATTTAAGAAACGGTGAAAGGCCAGAATCTGGGAAGGCAGAAACAGAAAGAAACAGAGAGAGAGATCCAATCTCGGAGGGGCTCCCGCCCCTCCGCTGCCATGGAGGCCAAGGACCAGAGGGGAAACCCTCCTCCCATCTAGGGGGAGGTCAAGGAAGAAGAAGAAGGAGGGGGGCTCTCCCCCCCTCTCTCCGGTGGCGCCGGAACGCCGCCGGGGCAATCATCGTGTGACGGCGATCTACTCCAACAACTCCGTCATCTTCACCAACACCTCCATCACCTTCCCCCATATATCTACAGCAGTCCACTCTCCCGTAACCCACTGTACCCTCTACTTGAACATGGTGCTTTATGCTTCATATTATTATCCAATGATGTGTTGCCATCCTATGATGTCTGAGTAGATTTTTGTTGTCCTATCGGTGATTGGTGAATTGCTATGATTGGTTTAATTTGCTTGTGGTTATGTTGCTGTCCTTTGGTGCCCATCATATGAGCGCGCGCATGGATCACACCATAGGTTTAGTTGTATGTTGATAGGACTATGTATTGGAGGGCAAGGGTGATAGCAGCTTCAGCCTAGCATAGAAATTGATGCATACGGGATTGAAGGGGGACCAATATATCTTAATGCTATGGTTGGGTTTTACCTTAATGAACGTTAGTAGTTGCGGATGCTTGCTAATAGTTCCAATCATAAGTGCATAGAATTCCAAGTAAGGGATGTCATGCTAGCAGTGGTCTCTCCCACATAAAACTTGCTATCGGTCTAGTAACGTAGTCAATTGCTTAGGGACAATTCCGCAACTCCTACCACCAATTTTCCACACTCGTTAAACTAACTTAATTGTTACTTTATCTAAACAGCCCCTAGTTTTTATTTACGCGTTCTTTATTATCTTGCAAACCTATCCTACAACACCTACAAAGTACTTCTAGTTTCATACTTGTTCTAGGTAAAGCGAACGTTAAGCGTGCGTAGAGTTGTATTGGTGGTCGATAGAACTTGAGGGAATATTTGTTCTACCTTTAGCTCCTCGTTGGGTTCGACACTCTTACTTATCGAAAGAGGCTACAACTGATCCCCTATACTTGGGGGTTATCACATAAGCACAAGCAAATTAAACCAATCATAGCAATTCACCAATCACCGATAGGACAACAAAAATCTACTCAGACATCATAGGATGGCAATACATCATTGGATAATAATATGAAGCATAAAACACCATGTTCAAGTAGAGGGTACAGCGGGTTGCGGGAGAGTGGACCGCTGTCGATAGATGGGGGAAGGTGATGGAGGTGTTGGTGAAGATGACGGAGTTGTTGGAGTAGATCGCCGTCACACGATGATTGCCCCGGCGGCGTTCCGGCGCCACCGGGAGAGAGGGGGAGAGAGCCCCCTCCTTCTTCTTCTTCTTTGACCTCCCCCCTAGATGGGAGGAGGGTTTCCCCTCTGGTCCTTGGCCTCCATGGCAGCGGAGGGGTAGGAGCCCCTCCGATATTGGATCTCTCTCTCTGTTTCCTTCTGTTTCTGCCTTCCCAGATTCTGGCCTTTCACCGTTTCTTAAATTCCCGGAGATTCGTAACTCCGATTGGGCTGAAATTTTAACACGATTTTTATCCGGATATTAGCTTTCTTGCGGCGAAAGAAGGGCACCAACCGCCTTACGGGGTGACCACAAGCCTCCAGGCCGCGCCCTACCCCTAGGGCGCGCCCCTACGGCTTGTGGGCCCCTCGGGCATCGTCTCGCGTTGATTCTTTTTCCCAAAAATCACATATATTCCAAAAAAATCTCCGTAAGTTTTTATCGCATTTGGACTTCGTTTGATATGGATTTTCTGCGAAACAAAAAACATGCAACAAACAGGAACTGGCACTGGATCAATATGTTAGTCCCAAAAATAGTATAAAAAGTTGCCAAAAGTATATGAAAGTTGTAGAATATTGGCATGAAACAATCAAAAATTATAGATACGATGGAGACGTATCACATGCATCTAGTGTATTAAGTTCATGAAAAAACAGAGTAATGCAATAAGAACGGTGGCATGATGTAGACAAGATCTATTCATGTAGGAATAGACCCCATCTTGTTATCCTTAATAGCAACGATACATGCGTGCCTCGCTGCCCCTTCTGTCACTGGGAGAGGACACCGCAAGATCGAACCCATCACAAAGCACCTCTTCCCATGGCAAGAAAAATCGATCTAGTTGGCTTAACTAAACCAAAGATTCGAAAAAGAAATACGAGGCTATATGTAATCATGCATATAAGAGATCAAATAAGACTCAAATAATATTGATGGATAGAAACAAATCATGAACTCAAAATTCATCGGATCCCAACAAACACACTGCAAAAAGTCATTACATCAAATAGATGTCCAAGAGACCATTGTATTGAGAATCGAAAGAGAGAGAGGAAGCCATCTAGCTACTGCCTACGGACCCGTAGGTCTATGGTGGACTACTCACGCATCATAGGAGAGGCACCAATGAGGATGATGAACCCCTCCGTGATGGTGTTAGATTGGATGTCGCGGTTGTAGAAGTTGCGGCGGCTGGAAATATTTTTCATCGACTCCCCTAGTGTCTCTGGAATATTTGGGTATTTATAGAGCCCAGAGGTGGTGGAGAAGGTTCCCGAGGCGGCCACAACCCACCAGGGCGTGCCCGGGGCCCCTGGCGCGCCCTGGTGTCTTGTGGGCGGCCTGGGCTCTCTCCTGGTTACTTCTTTGGCCCACTGGCCTTCTTCTAGTCAAAAAAAATTCTCCAAAAATTTTCGTCGCGATTGGAATCCGTTTGGTACTGATATTCTTCGATGTAAAAAACAAGCAAAAACAACAACTAGCACTTGGCACTATGTCAATAGGTTAGTCCCAAAAAAATGATATAAAGTTGCTATAAAATGATTGTAAAACATCCAAGAATGATAATATAACAGCATGGAACAAGCAAAAATTATAGATACGTTGGAGACGTATCAGTCCATAGATATCCTTGTATTTGTTCCTTGCGTGGGACTAACCCATGTAGGTTAGAAGAGTACGAAACAACAAGGATTGCTCCCAAAACAAGATGATCTTCATCAACTATGAGCATCCACTACTACAACACCTACATGAAGTCTTCTACGACCAAACCCAAGGTTAGTTTATCCCTCTAAGGGGGGATGTCACATCAAGGGGGAGCTTTACTCTAAGACTTGAGTCAAAGCATCTCTTAAGATGTGAACACATTAAATGCTTTATGTAAAAGTGGTAACCCCACTTGTGCTTTAACGATGAGTATGACCTATGATCAAGTACTCTTACTTGGCTCCTAAGTCAATATACTCATATATAGATGACTCCGTCATCACCAAAGTGCTTGGTAGATGCTAGAGTGGTTTTGCATGTTTGCCATATTTCATTCGACATCTTATTGTGTGAGCATGTTGGTATGCATATCTTTACTCATTCGAGGATATCCAATTGTTGTTATTTGACTTTCATTTTTCTTTGGCCAATTGGATATACAAGAATGCCTAAGTACCTCGCTCTAGCTATCTATGATTTCTCGTCTCAAATTCTATTCATACTTCATCACAAAATGTGAGCAAGCACTTCTCGGACCCTCTATGTGGGGAGCACTCGGAGTTCAGTTTCGACAAGAGCTAACTTCCAAAACCTCCCATGTGCCTCTCGGTGTAACCAACCCCCAAAACTCGGTTCCACCGAAGCACTAGGGTTGATCTGGTTGTTCACCTCGGTACAACCAATTCTGCAATCTCGGCCTCACCGAGTTAAATTCTCTTCCCCATGGCAGTTAAGAAACTCAGTGACACCAAAATTCTGGAATCGGTGACACCGACAACAGAAGGGTATTTATATCCAGCGGACCCGATTTTTTAAATCCAATCTTCAATTGTCGTCCTCCGCAAACCCCTGCTGCCACACTCAAGTCTCCGGACGTCCCCCTTCGCCTCCCGTGCGCCCTTGCCGCAGGAGTCCTCCGCCGTCGACAACAATCTGCCCCGCTGTCGCCGCCATAGCGAAACCTTCATCGAATTAGGGTAAGTTTTCATCCCCTTTTGCGCTCCCCAATCTGAATCTTGCGCATTAGGATAAGTTCATCGATAAGCCACGATTTGCAATGCTCCTATCCAGAAGAAATTTCCTTAGATAGGTGTATAATTTTTTTAGGTTTAGGTTTCCACCATGTGTGTCTCGGTGTCACCGAGTTGATACCAATCGGTATCACCGATTCGGGGTCTAGGGTTACTGAGAACATTCTCGGTGAAACTGAGTTTCTCTTTTCGGTGAAACCGAAATGGGTTGCCAAGTTTCTGTCATATGAGAATGTGTGTCTCGGTGGCTTCAAAAACTCAAACTCGATGGAACCGAAACCCACTTAGCTGAAACTTATGACTAAGATTTTAAGTTCAAATTTTGCAAAAACATCTGTGTTTTGTGATGCTCATCCATTCCACTCTTCTATAATCTATTCACAGGGACAACATGTCTGGGTTAGAGGACATTGACAATGATTTCAGAGAGCAAAGTGTTGATTTGGATGCTGGCACTAGCCCAGAGGCTAGTTCATCTTCCGAGGACCCTGGCACCCCAAGTTCTCATGGTTTGCCCAAGGCAGCCACTAGGGCTAGGAAGAAACTCAATTCAGATGAAGAAGATTCAAACTTTGTGCCTGAGGAGGTCCTAGCTAAGAAGCAGCAAGAAAGGAAGAAGAAAGCTGCTGATGAGGCCACTTCTGCCAAAAGGCCTGTAAGAAAAGAGTATGCCAGTTCTGAAGCTGTGAGAGCACCAGAGTGTGCTAGGGCAGGTATGACTCTCACTCTTGAGTCACCTAGGACTTCTAAGTCCATGCCCAAGAAACCAGGCCAGAAGAGATCCAGAAAGAGGATTGTTCATGTGGTTGGCAGACCAACTTCCATGTATAAGGACCCAGCTGAGCAGGAGGAAGAGGAAGAGGAAGAACCAGTTGCAAAACCTCCTCCCTCTAAGAAGAAGAAGCTGTTGGCTGATGCAATGACTAGCCAGGCTGCATCCAAGGCCAAGCCAACTGCACCCAAGAAGCCATCTGCCCCCAAGTCCAAGAATACCACCAGGGATATACCTCTTGCTAAGAAGAACAAGAGATCTTCCACCATGGATGAAGAGGAAGATGTTGCTATGTTGAGGAAGCTGAGACCCCATCTACTAGAGCATAATGATGATCACCCAGTGGCAGAGGACATGAAGAAGAGGAAGGATTAAGGGCTCAGGACATGGAGAGCATCTGATCCATATTCTATCAGGAGAAGGACTATTGTAGATACTCGCTTCCACACCAAGGAGCAGCAAGATTTCTATGAGACTGTGTTGCTAGACAAGAGTCCCGTAGTTAGCGACATGACATATGTTGATTGGGAGTTCATTAAGGAGAATGAAGACTACTTCCCTCATGTGCTAGAGAACTTCAAGGCCATAGACATTGATGCATTTGTTGGCAGAGAGTTCACTGCATGGAATGATGAGATGATCATGCAGTTCTACTCCACAACTCATTTCTATCCAGATAGGAAGATAGTTTGGATGACTGAGGAAACCAGATACCAGTCTATAGTTGATGAGTGGGCTACCATCTTAGGAGCCCTGAAAGTTGAAGAGGGAGATCTTGATGTCTATATTGAGGCCAAGATGAGTCACAATTCCATGGCCAATATGTATAATTCTATCCCTGCTGCTTATGTGAAGACTCATAAGCTTGGCTCTGTCTACTATCTGCAAGCTGGATTGCCCACTACCAACACCATCATGAGATATACTTTGATGCCAAAGTCTGGAGATGACAAGATTATTAGGGGTTACTCCATCAACATGCTGCATCATGTAGACACCCACACAAGATTCCGAGTGATGGATTTGTTTGTTGAGACAATCAAGAGGACAACTGCTGATCAGAAGAGATCATGTGGATATGCTCCATATATTCAGATGCTCATTAATTCCAAAGTTGGAAGGAGCCTATATGCACTTGATCATCCACACCTACCACTATTGCCAGACTTCGAGGACAACGTTGTGGTAATGGATCCTTCTCATCCAATTTCAGCTACTACAGAGGCAGAGGCAGACGCAGAGGCAGCTAGAGCCACCAGTGCTCAGATTCCGAGGACGAAGAGCGATCAAATGTCCTATCTTATCCGCTCTCCAAGGGATAGAAAAGAATGTGGCTGAGATACTCAGGAACCAGAAGAGTCTTGAGAGGATTGTGGAGACGAAGTTTTATGATCTTGACAACAAGGTTGATGAGCTGACAGTGACTGTCAATGAGCTAACAGTGACTATCAATGAGCTAAAATGGGAAGTGGATGCAGTGCCCAGTCCCCACTCCAGTGATGATGATGATAGCCCTCCTCTCCGGCCAAGCACTCAGTTCAAGACCCAAGCCAGATGGTCTACCGTGCCTACTCCAGAGTTGAGGCCTTCCTCATCAGCACTAGCTACTGCTCCATCAGCTCCTTCTGCACCCTCTAGCCTCTACTCTACCACCTCAGAGGATTTCAGCTAAAGCATTCGCCGACGCCCTTCTTTCGACTCCTTCAATAGCTACCGGAGGAGATATAGCCCAGAGAGACAATTAGCTCTACACACTTTGAAATTTTTGGTAACTTGTTGCAGAGGAGAGTCCAGTTCTCAAGACCTGCACTCAGTTCAAGACCCAGTCGAGGACTCCTAGAGTTCCAGCTTCACAGACCAGACCTACCTCTTCAGCACCTGCCACAGTTCCATCAGCACCTCCTGCACCTCCAGTGTCTACTCCACCACCTCAGAGGACTTCAGCTGAAGCTTTTCCAGATGCTCTTCTCTTGACTCCATCGACAGCTACAGGAGCAGCTTCATCGTCACATGGAGGAGACCATGCCTAGAGTGACGCTTAGCTCTATAGCTTTGAACTTTTTGGTAACTTGTTGCCCAAGGGGGAGAAGTGTATAGATCATAGGGCTTCGAGAGAGAGTGTTTTGTCCTTTGGTTGCTCTCTTTGTGTTAAAACATTTGGTTTATCACTTGGTTATTCTTAAACTTCGTTGTGTTTGACCATACACTTGCTTGATGATGCTACTATTTCCTATCCATGTGATGTTAATATTATGATCATTCACTCATATTTGGTGTCATGTGCATTGTAATCCATTCATATCATTTATGCACACCACCAAGTTGTATGTGGCATGGAAGAGTTACCCACACTCCTAATCGTTTGTGCATTTGCATGCAAACGCAAATTTTAAATAATGCACAAATTTAGGGGGAGCTCTTGCTTATCACATACTTCTCAAAGTGACGATGCTACTCATTGTTTTATCCCTATCGAAGCATTGATCTATATGTTGTCATAAATTACCAAAACAGGGGAGATTGAAAGCACAACTTCTCCCTAGGTGGTTTTGGTAACTAATAACAACATATATTTCATTGGACTAATGTTTTCACCAACTATATTTCAGGAAAGTTCAATGAATGGATTGGCAAAAGGATTGTGAGGAGATCCCCTAGATGCAAGGAACATCTATTGGCAACAAGCTTGAATACTCTACATTTTACATTTTGTGAGAAATCACACTTTGAGTCCATAGGAAAGCTAATACTATTAAAAAGGGATGAGGTGTCTATGATGATTTGGTTGCTCAAGTGCTTAGAGATTAGCCACCAAAAATTCACATGAAATTCTCCCACAAAATCTCTGTCTAAGCCCTACCACTAAAATCGGTGCCACCAACTTTTCAGAATCAGCCTCACCGAGTTTAAACCCTAGACAAATCCTAGCCAAAACCCTAGTCTCGGTGCCACCAACTTTCCGCTTCGGTGCAACCAAAACCAGTGACCAAATCTATGATATCCTCTTTTCAAGAATCGGAATTTTCGAGTTTTGAGAATCGGTCTCATCGAGGTTTGGAATCTGCCTAGGTCACCCGTATCGGTACCACCAAGATTTATATATCGGTCTCACCGAAAAGCCGAAAGTTGCCACATTTTGCACTAGTCGGTGCAACCGAGTTTTAATCCGGTTTCACCGAGTTGGGCAATAATTTTGTAATGGTTGGAATTTTGGAGATGCCTATATATACCCCTCCACCTCCTCCCACTCGTAGAGGAAGCACTCAGAACATACCTACACTTGCCCCATCCATTTTTCTGAGAGAGAACCACCAACTCATGTGTTGAGATCAAGACCTTCCACTCCAACAATATGAATCTTGATTTCTAGCCTCCCCAAGTTGCTTTCCACCCAAGCAACCTCTTCTACCAAGCCAAATCTGTGAGAGAGTGATTGTGTGTTGAGGAGACTATCTTTTGAAGCACAAGAGCAAGGAGCTCATCATTGTTACCACATCTATTACCTTTTGGAGGATGGTGCCTCCTAGATTGGTTAGGTGTCGTTTGGGAGCCTCCTTCTTCGTGTTCTGGAGTTGAACCAAGAAGTTTGTACGTGCAAGGAGATCGCTTACTTCGTGAAGATCTACCCATAATGAGGCTAGTCCTTCGTGGACGAAAGCCGTGATGGAATAGACGAGGTTGCTACTTTGTGGACCCTAACGGGTGGAGCCCTCCGTGGACTCTCGCGACCGCTACCCTCCGTGGGTTGAAGTCTCCATCAGCGTGGATGTACGATAGCACCACCTATCGGAACCACGGAAAAATCTTCGTGTCATCAATTGTGTTTGATTCTCCTATCCCTACTACCTTTACTTTCATGTGCATGTCTTTACTTTCCGCTACTATACTCTTAGACTTGCATGTGTAGGGTGTACTTGACTTGCTACAATTGCTAAAACTTGCCAACACTTAAAATTGGGAAAATGCTAGATTTTTATTTGGTCAAGTAGTCTAATCACCCCCCTCTAGACATACTTCGGATCCTACAGTCTTCCCCAACGATGACGACACCGGACCGGATCCGGCTCTCACCACCAATGGCCTCACAAGGAAGGATTGGCTCGACCTCACTTTTGGTCGATATCCCTAGTCTACTAGTGTAGTTGAAGTTTAAATTTAAGTTTAACGTTTGTTTGTCAAGACTATGTTGAACTTATGTTTAAATTTATGCAAATTTCGGGTGAAAATATGTTGAATTCATATAAATTTATGTTTTACTCCGTTAACTTTAGAGGATCGGCTAGAACCAACCAAAATTTAGTGGAATATATATACTCTACTAAGGTTTACTAGGCCGGATACTCCGCTATTTTTTAGGGATCGGTTAGAAATGTCCTTAAAGCCATCAACCATTCTCCTATTGCTAGGGCTGTATCCACCTGATTGATCTAATTAATCCCCCTAAAAAAAACTGATTGATCTAATTCTCATCACATGGCCCCTAAAAAAAATCTCATCGGATGGGGAATGATCCTAAAAACAGATGGCGAATCAACTTCCAAGCTTATGACCTTTTTTTTCAATAAAAAAGAAAAGAAAGCTTAAGACCTTTGCAGAAGAAAAAAAAAACAGTTTCAATTCGAGCTTCTATGCAATGGAGCCGGGGAACCCTCCCTGTTATTCTAAAAAAGTTGAGAAAAGAAGACTTGTAAGCTTATGTACACACATGTTGCATTCTTCACTCTGCAGCAAATGACAAGACTAGGATTCTAATTAATAAGGTTTGAATTTGCCTGAGAATCCACTACCAACCATCGATCCTATTGGGACCCATCTCGTCCCTAACCGCTGTACATTATGCATGGGAATTGGGAAATCATCACTAGAGCATGCACGCTTCTGTCTAACTGCACATTCCTCCATCGCCAGTATCGTTGGCCCTTTGATTATCACGACTTGCTGCGACTTTGGGGCAATTGCTCACTGCTTGTGCACTTTGACTCTCCAACGGATCATTCACCTCATGAATCCTGCCTTGCCAGTCAAATCAAAATGATGGTATCAGAGACGTAATTCGGGGTAAGTAGGTACATAACCTGCATCCCACAGAGTTGCATCGACGGATCAACATAATCTGCACCTCACATTCACGTACGTAGTAGTAGCATCTGGCGGCGGGGGCTGATCATGATTAGTAGTGGCCAGTCGTAGCAGGAGATGCGCGTTGACGAAGAGCAGAAGCACGCAGTACGAGTCGACGACGTCCTGCATGTCGCGGAGCCGGCTCGCCATGCTCCTGCCGCTCCGGACGCGGCGCCAGAGCGTGCTCCGGCCGGTTGTAGGAGTCGACGAGGCCGGCCGCGTCGACGAGCGGCTGCACCACGGGGCCTCCCAGCTCCGAACACAGCACCGCGGCTCCGCATCCCGTCGGCCACTGCAACAGAACATGAGCCTGCGGCTGCACCGCTCGAGCTTGGCGCACTCCCGCCTGCTCTGCGGGATGCGCATGATGCTCGCGCCCGCGTGCAGGCCGGACATCTGCGCCAGGTTGGCCGCCTTCGCCAGGACGTCCCACAGCGCCGCCACCATCCCCATCGTCCTCCCTGCTCGTACGTCGCGCGAGCGCGTGTGCCCGGCCTTGTGAAAGAGTGGCGCCCCTTTATATATGTTGCAGCTTTGCTAGCCGTCGATCGATGGTGGGCGCCCAGACGAGACGACCGGTGAACACATGGGATTGGGATGTGACGTTCGACAAACGCGGCTAGGGTGCTATCTTAGGTGTGTCACGTAGGATAAATGATGAGGTGGAGCCGTGGAGGAGAGAGAACTCAGAAAAAAAGCTTTGCCTTTTCTTATTTAAGAGAAGACAAGAGGTGATCTCTTAGCACAATATGTCTCACCACGTTTTTAGGAATAGCTCGAGGGCAACTCAGAAAGGAAGGGAATTGTGAGTGCGCGAGGAGCGATCGAGGGCAACTGACAGACACAGTGTCCCTCGCGGCACAAGGCTAGCTCATGCTGCTACCTTGGTCTTATTTTTCAATGAAATGAAATGAGCGTGGTCTGAGGGCCTTTTGTTCTAAAAATATATTTTCTCCGTTTCAAAATAAGTGACTCAAAAATCACTCAAGTTTGTACTAAACTTGATTTGGGACGTAGGGAGTACTAGCGAAAGCGATTTGCTAGGCATTATTGAAGATAGTGCGACCGGCCATCTCAGCCGGAGACCGGTCGAGGTCACGAGCTTGCTGCCGGCCGGGTTAGCGGAGCGGCCGGAGTCGATGTTGACGAACTGGGCTCGACACCAGGGAAAAGATCGGCCAAGGGGACGCTCCCTGTCAGCACATGAAATGGCGGTGTCATTCCCGCGTAAAAGGATGGCTCGCGAATAGGTCGGCTCAGGTGTCAACCAGCTTTAGATTAGAAAAAAATTAGCTTTATACTGTATTTATTATTCTATGGAAGCCACGCCCTGGGCCTGGGTGGTAATCGTGATCGTATCCCGAAATTTCGAAGATCCAGTTTTATAGTAGTATACTGGATGCATGGGTGGAGCGAGTGGAAAGGTGTAGACTGTAGAATGCCACTTCGGTACAACCCCTTTAAACACATCAACGGATGAAATTTATTCATATCCGTGCATAATAAAGGGTAGGATGGTCCTTTAAAAAAAATACTTCGTCCACACCATTCGTGTACGCCGCGATGGGCCGGCCCATATAGACGGATGCATGTATGTACGGCCCGTTCGTCCAGTGAAATATAAAGCAAAAATAATATAGCTAGGCAAGGATTTCAAAACAAGACCTCCTGCTACAAGGAGCAGGTTGATAGCCAATAGGACTAACAAGAACTTGTGATTACTTACGCAGCACAACGTATTAGAAAGGCTATTAGAAGCGCCAGATCCTGAAAACAAAGCTGAAACATTTTTTTTTCTGAAAAAGTGAATATTTTGCAAAAGTTATGAATTTTGGAAATCTCAAACTTCTTTTCGAATTTTAACCATTTTTTGAACGCGGACTTCTTTGAAAAACAAACAAATTTTCAAAATAGGAGGTAATGTAGCAAACATTTTTATAAAACATAAAATAGTTTTTGAACATTTGTAAAAACCCCAACATTTTTATAAAACTAGCGGGTACTGTAGCTAACTTTTTTTTAAACGAACATTTTTATTTTTATTATCAGTTTTGGAAAACGCGAACAATTTTGAAATTCTCGAACAATTTTTAAAACACAAATATTTTTCGAATAAGAAACCAAAAACCATTGAAAACAGATTCATGACAAACCGGATACTGTAGCATATGCGTTTATCTCATAATTGGGCTGGCTCATCTTGTTTGTTAGATCGCTCGCCTCTGTGCGAAGGATCCACACTATGTCGCAAAGAGTAATAAAGTTGTTTTTTCGTCGTATTTTGTGGGTCATCCTTTTCTAAATTTTTTGAATCGTTTTCAGTTAATCGAATTTCTTTGCAACTTTTTATTGAACTTTGTAAAAATCTGCGATTTGTTTACAAAAAATTAAGAAATACGGGATGCGGCAGATTGCTGCTGTTTCGCACAAGGCGACTGGCCGAGAGACGTGTTTCGGCCGGTGCATTTCTGCAGATAGTGTAGGAGCAACCTTACCAGTTTTTTTTTTCTTTTACTGGTTTTCCAGTTTAATTTTAATATCCCACAAATTTTTTACATTTTTCTCTTTCACTTTCGTCTTTCCTATTCTTTTTTTCGGTCTTTTTTTCCTGTTTCTTTTTTCTTTGAAAATTTATTATTCTTTTTAAGAAATGTTCGTGTTTTATTTTGGAAATTTCAATTACTGTTCACCTTTAAATATAATTTTTAATAATTTCACAGAACGTTAATTTTTAAGTTTTGTTCATACATAAAAATGTAATGGGTTTTCAAGAAATATTCTTGTTTTTAAAAATTGTTCAGAATTAAAAAAACGTTCACATTTACAAATATTTCTCCAAACTCAAAAAATGCACACATACTTTTTTATAAAAATTAAATTTCGTAATATATTCTGTTTTCTAGAAATTGTTCGTAATTTTAATAAAATGTTCAAGTTTATTTAAAATTCTTGGAAATGTTCTAGTTTTCATATTTATTTCATAAATTCCAAAACTTTAAGTGAATTACAGATAATATTCTTGTTTTCTAAAATAAAAAATGCTTCCTTTTAAAAAAATTCTCAAAAATTAAAAAATGTTTAGGTATTTTAAAATGTATTCGTGATTTTAAAAAATTATTCAGAATTTGGAAAATGGTCCAATTAATAATTTATGTTCTCTGAATTAAAAATGATTGCATTTTAAAGAAAATGTTAGGGATTTACAAAAAAATGTTAAAAAATATTTCTTCATAATTCTTAAGAAATGTCCGGATTCTGCGTCGTACTTAGTTCTTAAAGTGACTTGAATCACCAACACTTCTTATGTCAACTGGTTACAAGCTGTTCTTTGTGATCTGCATGTCCCAACTTCGAATCCTTTAAAGGACATTCTTTTCTTTACTTTTTAGAAATTAGATCGCTGATACTAAGGGTGCGAAGCTACAACGGCCAGTTTTATGGGTCGGCCCAGTCGGATATACATATGCCATATACGTACAAATATGGGTATAACTTGTCAAAAGTTCATATTACCCTTTATACGTGTTGTGAGGGAGGTTGTATCGAAGCGGGACTCTGCCACCGATAGATATTTGCTCGGCGATCGCACAAAGCCAACCGCGGCATGCTTTGAAGTTTTAACACTCCACCCCACACGCAGGGGTGCACGTCCGGCCAGGCTGAACCGAACAACGCCAACCGTAGCATGCCAAGCTGAACAACCCGGGATCCATCGTAGTAGCCATTTGGGGACGACTATTATACGTACGATAGAAACAACCTTGCTTAAAGCTGAAAATAATAGGAAAAATCAATATGGTCCGTTAGATTAGATATGGGTAACAAATCCAAATTACAAAACTTACACCGACAAGCTTTAATCTATACCTACTAATAAAGTAACTATCGCTTCTTACTCCGATAATTTGGTCCGTTTTCGTCCGTCCGTGCCTTCGTACGTCGCTAGCTTCGTTTCTATGTTGGTCTTCGTATACGTCATGGGCCTAATCCAGACTTAGTGCTAATCAACTAATCCAGCCCAAAACTATTATGTTTCCTTGCACGATCGCTTCAGGTTTTAGATAGTACCACCTTGATCCCCCACATCCATTCAGACCAGTTTATATACATCGATGTAACTTGCCTTCACGTGGCAGATGAGATGTGGAAAAACAGCAGGAGGAAAGCACGTATGCATGCTAGATCAATCAAAGAGAGCCTGCACATGTATGTGCCTGCATGCAAATCGTGGCGCTAGATATAATTAAATAGGAGAGAAGCAGAATGCAAAAAGGTAATTGTAGGCCATTCCATACATGCATGCCCACGGTGGGTTAGCTAGATATAATTAAATAGGAGAGAAGCACAATGCAAAAAGGTAATTGTAGGCCATTCCATACATGCATGCCCGCGGTGGGTTAGCTCTAATTAAACCGCTCAAGGTGATTGTATTGCATATACCTGCATGCACGCCGCGGTGGGTTAGCTCTAATTAAACGGCTCAAGGTGATTGTATCGGCTGTCCTTGACCAATTGACCATTGGTTCATATGAATTTCATTTGGACATCGGCGTGTGCGGCATCGTCTAGATGTATTTGTGTCCTCCTTGGTGGGTGTTTACGTGGACGACGCAACTTTTTTTTTACATGACTAGAGTTCTTGTGTGGCGAAGCCCTAAAATAAAGGACAGTGGATTTTTCTGATTTTTTGTCCCTTCACACTAATTCTATAACGATTGAAATTTTCACGCACATGCTTTCACTCACAGCCACACGGATGTTATTGTGCATTAGAGAAAAGATTAATTAGTCTTATTAAATAATTTCACCTCGCTCCCTTACAACCAAATAGTGCCAGTTTATATATGTATTTATGTATTCTAGGTGAAAGGAGCCGTCGTGTACGTCTCCATTAGATATGCGAAGCACGGCGTAAAAGAGAAATAAGGAAGGAAGAGAATCATGACATGCATCCATAATTAAAGAAGGAACATGCCCTTGGGACAACAAATTATAACGGGTTTATGAATCACATACATCAATAAAATTCCTTGATCCATTTCGCTCGTCAATTTATTTATTTTTCCTTGGGGTCACAAATATGATTTCTATTGTTCTTCACATTCTTGCATTAAGTATTCCTATCAATTATTGAACTGTAAAATTAATGATAGATTGATTTAATTTCACTGATTTCGAATTGTTTTATTTTGAGGCTATAAATTTTATAATTGTTTTGTTGTCCACCCGTTGCAACGCACGGGCCCTTTTGCTAGTTAAAACTTAAATCAACAAGTTTCAAAACATATAGCAACAAGTTCTAAAACTTGAAGACCAATTTGGGCCGTGAATCTTCAAGCTGACGGACTAAACCAACTTTTTTTTTATTATTTCACCACAAGAGTTGATTGTATTAGCCACTCCCTAACCATATTCACTCACATCATTGGTTTTTTCTTTTTGAGGATTCTCTCACATCATTGTATGGCAGCGATACTCTTGCCAGGAGTCGGCCGACCATGCAATTTGATGATACTCCTGGTTTCCAGAGCCTACTAGAAATTTCAAGGTCGTTTCTCTCACCAATCTGCAAAAATCGTTGTCTCCACGAGCAGCTCCCTTCGGCATATTTCCGGGTGCTAAGAGCCTCTACAGTCGGACCCCTCATACCCTCTCAAACGTCCGGGCAGGCCGCCCGGTCAATGCCCGGTCATAAAAAAATCGATCCAGACGGACCCCTCATACCCATCTCAAACGTCCGGACTGACCGGCACCCCTCATATCCATCTTAAATATGAGGACGATATGAGGGGTCGCGGACGCGCCTGGACGCGTCCGGTCAGTCCATCATGTAAGACGTGACCCCACCCCGGACCACATTTCTCTTTCTTTATTCATTCTTTTCTTTCTCTTTCTTCTTCTCCACCAATCACGTGCAAGTGATCGGACATATAAGGAAAAATATGAAAGATGCAACTGCACGGATGAAAAAGTAGGGGTTTAAAACGGACACGTCCGGTCTCCGCGGGCGTTTGAGGAGCGAGATTTGCAAGTCGTGGCTGAAGATGCTCTAATATATCTCGCCTGCAAGGACCATCTATGGCTTAGCACGAACTAGAAGGAATATGCGCGCTTTGCCGCGCCGTTTACTCCCTATCTTCTTTTCTATTGAAACCCAACAACTATTCGATCGTGCTAGTGCTTTTTTTAAGACCATTTGCAGAGAAAGTTAAAAAATGACCCTTCTCAACATATATCAATTAGAGGTCATCAGTTTAACATATTAAGTATATCTAATGTTGAAGGACATATAGAAGAAAATTTGCTTGCAAATCACACTCCAAAGAGCCCCTCCGCCATTTCTTCCATGCGTGTAGTAGGCAGTGTGCATCCATACTAATGAGGATGGAAAAAGAAAGCATTCATAAAAGATAGTAAGAACGCATGTCAAACAGCTCTCACAAGGCTATCGTTTCACTGCAAGAGAAACGTGATGCCCACCCGTATCACCCTACCTTCAGGAGACACATTTTAGGTAGCATGTTAGACTTGCTTATTCCACAAAAGCTAACTGATATAATTAATAATAAAAGCCCATCTAGCTTGAAAATGTTGGACAATCTATTCACCTGAGCTTTAGTCAACGACTTACTGAGAGAAGTGTAGTTTCAACCGGGATACCTTTAGCCCAACTTTGTTTGTGATTGTTTCTTCGCCAAACACCATCAGACCCAACTACCATATAATTCCCCAGGCCATCAACGCTCTGAGTAGCCAAACAACATATAGTTCTAGTACATTAACACATAAACATAATATCCAACTTAGAAAAAGAATAAGTGACTAAATAGTTCTGCATAGTTAAGAAAGAATCAGAACGATAAAATAAAGAAATGATTTTCAACAAATGTTAAATCATTCAAATTTCCCTTCTCCTATACGTAATAAATAATATGAACTATATCCATTTTGTGTGGGTGCACTTTATACAGAATTTACCCTTGAGGAGAACAACAAAATTATGGAAATCTAGACAGTTATTGTGAACAATTTAAATACCAAACCAGTAGTGTAGAACCATGCACACAAAAGGTTTATTTGCTGATAAAAAATATGCATTGTCTCTCAAAACAATAAATCTACATTTATAAAGAACAACCATACTATAGTTTAGTAAAACTTTTCAAATTTGTCACTATATGGTCAGTCATTTGTTTTACTGGATCCTGATCACTTGAACTCTCGAGTCTAGTGGTCTGCAGAAAAATGATTTTTTTCGGCATGAATTGTGCCACGGTTACCTCAATAAACAGAGTTGTAAATTTAGCAAAGCATCCAGTTAATCTATTTCACTGCCTTTCCCAAAAGATAGGCAGAGCATGTCAACATTGCGATGCAGTTCCAACAGACTCTAATGATTTGCATAATTTGCATGACAGTACACAAAAACCGACCTATATGTTTAATTATAAATACTAAAAACCAAAATAGTACATCTTGTCTTTCAAAGGAAATACCTCCTTTTGGTTCGTTATGCTCTATTAGAATAATAGAATGATGATGTAGGATAAGGAGACTTAATTATACAACTCATATGATGGTTGCAAGAAATGAACAGAACACTAAAAGTAGTGGTCATCAACATTTCTTCATGGATGTCTATAGAGTGGTTTGACTGATTGAAAGATAGTAAGCATGTGCGTGCAATGCATGTCTCGACTATTAGCATATTGAATCCCTAGAAGACACTTCAAAGTTACGTCTCGACTAATTTGCAAACAATTCAGATTTCCAAATCAATTATGAGACAATGGGAACATCTGTCTTTTTCCAATATCTGTAGCAACCAATGGGGGATAAAAGCTAAATTCATAGCACTGCAATACTATCAGGCATGAATTATTAAGAATAGGGGTTGTCTTACTATGCAAGATTCAAACTTCTGATTTTGAATAGAACTGCTAGAGAAATAGGGCCAGTATGCATCCTGCAAATGTACAACTATGAAGTATATTGTCTTATGTTATATACTAATACGATTATAACAAGAGGAGAGCCGGGCATGAGAAGAGTTGCCTGTCTGGCGAGAGGATTAGCTGGTCCGGCAATAGGGAACTTGAAATTCTCAGCATCCCATTCAATCTTAACTACTCTTGAATTCTGTAGCATCAAATGTGTAAAGTTCAAAAAAACATAAAGCAGCTATACTATGATAACCCAGGTTGACTGAAATTGGTGAAATCACAAATATCATTAGTTGACACCAAAAATCAAGGCAGAAGTTATGTGGTGACCACATTTTAACTTAATTTGAAAATCCCAGTCACCTTCATTAGTTCACCCATGCCCTTTATCATCAGTTCAGCTGCCATTAAGTCAGTGTCATGCCTTTTAAGGTCCAGGCTATCTATCCTATAACAGTGCATAACTGAATTCATGACAAAAATTAGTTACAGAACACTGAAAGAGTGTCGCACCACATAAACAAGAATTGACATTTCTTGCTTCCTTAAGAAGGTTTGCCATAAACATAGGGGGTCTAATTAAGGTATATTAGGTTATTGTAAGTTGTAAAATAACAAAACGTCATTGCATCTCATTTAAGTAAAATTCAGCTCTAACTATCTAACAAAACAAAAACTGTGTCCCGTGAACAAATGAAGTCTGAGCTTTCCTTTTCAAGCAATCAATTTTCTAAGGAAAGTACTACTCCGGTGTTGTATGTTATCGTCTTACAAAATGTTACTCATTTTCTAGCAAACTCTGAAGTCTCAACAAGTGCATCAAATGTCAGCATCGCAGCTCCATCATCAGGTACATAGTAAGATACCTTCTCAATTAAAATACCTGAAATTTTGCATATGTGTCAGCTACACGACTTTGCCTTATATTTGAAAGGAGAATTCGAAGTGAAATGGGTGGCTTGCATAACCCTGATCAGATGCACCATAGGATTTAGTGGATCGTCATTGCATCCCGGCAGTTTCTCGCTTCTGTTATGGTGCTTAGAGCAGTGGGAGTTGGGAAACACAGCACAACCATGATTCAAGTATCTTAGGGATGGCAAACATATACTCATTCTCCTAGTAGCAGTAGCTAATCAGCTTCGATGTGACCTTCAGTTTGAGGCTGGGATCGCCGTCCCTGGCACCCCACAACTGAGGTTCTCCGACGCTCCACTCTGATGGAACTCCAACGGGGGACCTGGCCCAGAAGAGCATCTTCCGGAAAGCTTCCCACAACTGCAATGCAACAAAAGGAGTGAGCATGAAGGGTGAACATCACACACTAACGCTAACGACATGGGTTGAGCGCCTTCGGAGGAAGCAGCAGCCATGGGGACATCGGAAGACCTGGCTAGGGCACGTGGAGATGGTCGCTTGCGTCTCGCGTGTGGCTCATTAGCTTTACCCGAAGATCCTCAATATGCCAAACGGTCGAAGCAACAACTTGAGGTGGTTGCCTCCTCCCTGCAACCTCCATTCACAACAAATTCAACTCTCAATAACCAGAAGAAATCTTGAAACAGAATTTGCATCCCTCATGAGCATATCAACAAACAGGTAAAAGGCACACACTCATGACACGGGGAAGTTTCTCCAAATTATAGATTAGTAAGCATCACATACGGGATCCATAGAATGAATTAGTACACAACATTACTGTGCTAGCTATGAATCAATTAGAGAGAGACATATTCTGTATGTCAGAATCAATTAGAGAGAGAGAGAGAGAGAGAGAGAGAGAGCAGTGCCCAGCAGCCAACCTATATCTCAGTGACATCTCCATGAGCGCGGGCACGCGGGGCAGCTCTGGCGCCGGCGGCCGGCAGCTCGCTGAAGTGGCAGTTGGGTAGTGCGAGAACACAACAACCACAACAGCACACACGGACCAGCACACACCCAAGTCCATGCGCCGCCACGCGGGAGATACCGGACCTCCAACCCGTGGTTGCTCTCGCAGGCTCCACATTCTCCCGCTAAGCGCAGGCCACGGCGCCGACGCGGATGCGTCCATGGCGATCTCTAACATGCACCTCGACTAGTAGCATTCAAGGGATGGCGCGGGCACAAATTTGGTTGGCGCAACCGTATCGAGGGCTGGGGTGAGGAGGAGTGGTGATTATTGACTTTGAAGACATCGGGAATCGACGATGGAGCAGTGGCCAGGGGCACGAGGGCGGGGAAGCGGCTAGGTCGCGGAGATGCGAGAGGCAGAGTATATTACGCGCCGGCAAAGAAAGAGACGGAGGACGAAGACGATGAAGCAGCCCTCCAATGCAGCAACCACAAGCGGAACCGGAACTCCATCCCCACAGCAGCGGCACCCAGCCGGACAGAGAACCTCGAAGAGCAAGACCAGTCGCACCGCCCGACCACCTCCAAAAGCAGCGACGACGGCAACGAAAACCACCAACAACACCAGAAGCGCAGATGTTGCCCCCCTCTTAAGAGCCGAGGCGGCAGATGCAGCAGCGCTACCGCCCGCACAGCAGGACCGGTGGCCGCCCAGCTCCACTCCCCTCCGGCGTCCGCGCACCTCCAATGTGACCCCCACAGCGCCTGCACCGCCCACGCCGCACAAGCACCATCAGCCCTCTCGCTCCCGCACCAGTTACCAACCATAGACGGGACACGCGGCTACCGAACATATGACGAGTGGCCACACCGCTTTCCTCACAGGAAAAGACCAAGAAGCCCATAAAGTTGTGCCACTTACAGCCAGAACCCACAAAACAGTTGCGGCCCAGGGCTTGACCGAGTGAAAATCGGATGCCCAAATCAGAATTGCTGTCCTCAATTGATTCTAGGCTTTCCAATTCTAGGAAGATTAGTGTATTAGAGGATTGTAACGAGCTATTGTCCACATAAGCCATGCTCCTGCTCCCGAATGGGCCGTTTTGTCTACGCAAAGTGAGTTTCTTCTGTTGTATCACTTTGATAGTGCTAGCAGTTCTAATTTTTTTGGTATTCTAGTCATAGCCTGCTAGGATGTATTTGCTTACACCAAGTCACATACTTGATTTTTTATAGTATTTCCTCCTTTCCTCCTTTTCCAAATGTATTTGCTTACACCAAGTGACATACTTGATTTTTTTAATTATATTTTTCATTCACTTTTTTGTTCTTGGTTTCTGTTTTTCCTTTTTATTATTATTTTTTCGTTTTTCTATTTGCTCTTTTCACACCTTTTTTAACAAACTAGTTTTTTTAATAAATGTATATTTTTCAATATACACGAACATATTTTAGTATACATGAACAATTCTTTTTAACACACTAAACATTTTCTTTTTAACACAGTACATACACATACACTGATACGCTTGTCCCTATGACCACACACGCGCACACACACACACACACAAACACGAAACCATGGATCATCCGGAAAAGTTGGGTTCGAAGCAAAGCAATCCTTCTATAGTAGCTTTGCTCCGGATACACTATCCCGATTAATCACTATTCTTCCTTTGATTGAGCCCTTGATATTGAAAATATGCTCCACTTGCCGGCAGCGGCGGCGCTGGGGGTATTCCTAGGAATTCCCTGGAATACCCAAGATTTACACCCATTTTTTTAATAGGTATAATCCAGCGAGCCCAAGGCCCAAGCGAGGCAGCCAGACATAGAGCGAGCCAGCGGGCGAGCGAGGCAGCCAGACGCCCAGACATCGATCCCTCCCCTCCCCTCCCCTCGGCCCCTCTCCTCGATCCCTCCCCTAACCTAGCGTCGGCGGCGGCGGCCGGGCCGGCCCTCTCCCTCCCCTCGGACCTCCGGCCCTCTCTTGGCTCCTGCCCTCCCTTCCCGTCCCCTCCTCTCCGCCCCTCCGGCCGGCCGCCGCTCTGGGCTCCGCGGCCCCAGATCCCTCCCTGCGCCGCCGCCCACCGCCTTGCCATGCGGATCCGCAGGTCTGCCTCCCGCCTGCTCGGCTCCGCCCACTCCGCCCCCGCGCCGCCCCAATCCGAGCCCCCGCTCCCGCACCCACCCCCACCCAGCGCCCTCATCCCCCGCCGCCGCCAGTGCAGCAGCCCTGCTCCTCCCACGCGGGGGGCGGCGGGTTCACGGTCGGAGGGACCTCCTCCGTGGAGACGGAGCGGTGCGAGCTCAGCCGGTCGCCGTGGGAGCTCATGGCCCAGCTCGACCCCTCGGATCCCAAGGTCAGCACCACCTCCCTCGCTCTCCTTTCGCTTCTTCCCTCGTCGTTGTCGGCGCCCCGGCTCTGCTCTGCCTCCGCCCCTCCGGCCTACATTTAGAGCAATTTTTTTTGGATGAATACCCAGCCTTCATTTCCTGGAGCCGCCACTGCTTGCCGGTCCATCTCCTCTTGCATGCTCATTGATACGTCTCCAACGTATCTATAATTTATGAAGTATTCATGCCATATTTACAACAATTTTATATGATTTTGGTATGATTTGCATGGAACTAAATCCGGACTGACGTTGTTTTCAGCAGAACCACCGTGGTGGTGTTTTTTGTGCAGAAATCAAAGTTCTCCAAATGCAACGAAACTTTTTGACAAATTTTTTTGGAACAAAAGAGGCACTAGAAGCTTCGTTGGAGGGCCAGAAGAGCCACGAGGTGGGCACAACCCACCAGGGCGCGCCAGGCCCCTCTAGCGTGCCCTGGTGTCTTGTGGCCCCCTTGTGGCCCATCTTCGCGTGAAACCGACGCCCAAAAATCCTATATATTAACAAACCCCCAGAAATAACCCTAGATCAGAAGTTCCGCCACCGCAACTCTCTGTATCGATGAAAAACCAATCTGGAGGCGTTCCAGTACCCTGCCAGAGAGGGTAGATCATCTCCGGTGGCCATCTTCATCATCCCGGCGGAGGCCATGACGAGGAGGGAGTAGTTCACCCTCGGGGCTGAGGGTATGTACTAGTAGCTACGTGTTCAATCTCTCTCTCTCTTGTGTTCTTGAGATGTCATGATCTTGATGTATCACGGGCTTTGTTAATATAGTCGGATCATATGATGTTATTCCCTTGCTATCATGTTGTGATGAATTGAATCTTTCCCTTTGAGATGTCGTTATGTTGGATTGAATATTTTGGTTGAGAACACTTGATGTACGTCTTGCGTGGGATACCCGTAGTGACATTGGGGTATTCTATTGATTCACTTGATATATGTTGAGGCATCAACTTGCGGATTCCGGTGACCTAGGGGACCTATGCATAGGGGTTGATTCCACGTTTTCATACCATGTTCTCCGATAGAAATCTTGGGGCACTCTTTGAGGTTCTTTGTGTTGGATTGAGTATTATGATTCTGAAATTGTTTGATGGTTATCGTATAATTAACTCATGGATCCTTGTGGTGACATTGTAGTATCTAGGTGACATTAGAGTTGGTTGATGCGTATCATATTGTGTTATTTTAGTACGAACTCTTAGATAGATCGATCGGAAAGGATAACTTGGTGTTATTTTAGTACGAACTCTTGGATAGATCGATCGGAAAGGATAACTTTAAGGTGGTTTTGTACCCTACAAACAATTTCTTCTTATGTTCTCCGCTAGATAAGAACTTTGGAGTGATTCTTCGTTGCACGTTGAGGGATGGTTATGTGATCCAATTATATTAGCATTGTTGAGAGATTGCACTAGCGAAAGTACGGACCCTAGGCCTTGTTTTCAAGCATTGCAATACCGTTTGTGCTCACTTTTGTTACTTGCTACCTTGCTGTTTTTTATTGTTACTATTACAAAAATCAATACCTACTATCATTACTACACTTGTATCACCATCTCTTCGCCGAACTAGTGCACCTATACAATTTACCATTGTATTTGGTGTGTTGGGGACACAAGAGACTTTTTATTATTTGGTTGCAGGGTTGTTTGAGAGAGACCATCTTCATCCTATGCCTCCCACGAATTGATGAACCTTAGATCATCCACTTGAGGGAAATTTGCTACTGTCCTACAAAACTCTGCGCTTGGAGGCCCAACACGAGTCTACAAGAACAAGTTGTGTAGTAGACATCAAGCTCTTTTCTGGCGCCATTGTCGGGGAGGTGAGTGCTTGAAGGTATATCTTTAGATCTTGCAATTGCATCTTTTAGTTTTTTGTTTTTCACTAGTTTGGTTTCATAAAAGAAAACTAAAAAATGGATTTTATGTTGCCTCAATTGTTTCGTCTTTTTAATGTCTTTCGTGAAAATGATGGTACGGAAAATTGTGCTCAATTGGTAGAAGAAGAGTTTATGAAAATACTTAATGATAATTCCTTGAATGATGAGCATGATTGCAATGTTGCTAGTATGAATTCTCTGAATATTCATGATGCTAATGATATGCAAAGCCACAAGCTTGGGGATGCTATGTTTGATGAAGATGATATTTTTAGTCCCCCAAGTTTTGATGAGCAAATTTATTATGATCATGGCATGCCTCCTATCTATGATGATTATGATGATGACATGTATGCTATAAAGAGTGATAGTAACCATGAAACTTGTCATCATGATTTTAATATTGAATGTGGTTATGTCAATCAAGTGTCTCATGATAGTTATTTTGTTGAGTTTTCTCCCACTACCATGGATGAAAAGGAATTTGCTTATGTGGAGAGTAATGAAAATTCTATGCTTGTAGATCATGAAAAGAATGCTTTATGTGAAAGTTATATTGTGAAATTCCTTTATGATGCTACTAAAAATTATTATGAGGGAGGAACATATTCTTGTAGGAATTGCAATAATATCAAGTTTCCTCTCTATGTGTTGAAAGATTCAAAGTTATGCTTATTTTGCCTTCCTATGCTAGTTGATTCTTTTTCCCATAAATTATTTGCTCGAAAAATCCATATGCATAGGAAGTGGGTTAGATTTAAATGTCCTTGTCATGAGATTTATGATGCTCTCTTGCATGTTTCAATTACTACTTTTTATGTGAGCATCATTGAAATCATCATGCCTAGCTAAAAGGCTTTAAAGAAAAGCGCTTGTAGGGAGACAACCCAACACTTTTCCTTTCTGTTTTTGTGTGTTCACATGATTAATCTACTGTAGTAATTATGTTTTGTATCTTTTATTTCAATAAAGTGCCAAGTAAAGCCTTTGGGATGACCCACAAGATGAGTAGAATTGATGCTGAAGCAAAACAGAAACTTTTGACTCTAGTACAAGAATTTTAATTTTTTACTGGAGCCTGATAATGATCTGAAATTTTAACACAGTGTTGATATACAAATTCTTCAGGTTGTACTAATTGTTCAGAATTTTTAGAGACAGGGAAGTATGGTTATACTACAGATCTTCACAGACTGTTCTGTTTTTGACAGATTCTGCTTTGCATGTATAGTTTGCTTGTTTTAGTGTTCCCATAGCTTATATTCAGTGATATAAATTATGTGAATTGTAGAATACAGTAGGTATTATGTGAGAACAATTATGAATCTTGTCTTGACAACACCTAAGTGAATGATCTTTATTTATTATACTAACCCATCTCACGAAGTTCCGTTAAGTTTTGTGTGATTGAAGTTTTCAAGTTTTGGGTGAGACACCGATTTGAGGAGAATAAGGAGTGAAAATAACCTAAGCTTGGGTATGCCCAAGGAACCCCCAAGGTAATATCCAAGGAAGACTCAAGCGTCTAAGCTTGGGGATGCCCCGGAAGGCATCCCCTCTTTTGTCTTCAACACTATCGGTATATCTTACTTGGAGCTATATTTTTATTCGTCACATAATATGTGCTTTGCTTGGATCGTCATTATATTTTGTTATTTTCTGTTAGCTGTTATTTATAATCTTGTTTTTCAATAAAAAGTTCCAAGAATTGCCTTAGGATGCTAGCATTGCATGTTTGATGTGTGCTGTGTAAAAACAGAAACTTTCTCTGTTGTGTTTGAATTTTCATATTTTACTGGAACGTGGAAAGTTTCTGAAATTTTGACACAGTGTTTTCATATAAATTCTTTATCACGTCCTAAATTGTCATAATGTTTTGAGTTACATAAGTACACTGTTTTCATAAATTGCTACAGACTGTTATGTTTGGACAGATTACTGTCATAGTTTTGTTATGTACATATCCTACTGTCATAGTTTCAATACCGTTTGTGCTCACTTTTGTTACTTGCTACCTTGCTGTTTTTTATTGTTACTATTACAAAAATCAATACCTACTATCATTACTACACTTGTATCACCATCTCTTCACCGAACTAGTGCACCTATACAATTTACCATTGTATTTGGTGTGTTGGGGACACAAGAGACTTTTTATTATTTGGTTGCAGGGTTGTTTGAGAGAGACCATCTTCATCCTACGCCTCCCACAGATTGATAAACCTTAGGTCATCCACTTGAGGGAAATTTGCTACTGTCCTATAAAACTCTGCGCTTGGAGGCCCAACACGAGTCTACAAGAACTAGTTGTGTAGTAGACATCACCCATGAGCATGTTATGTCCACTTCTTCGTCCGAATCCGAGGAATCAAAGAAGTCATCTTGAATCATTTGAGCTAGCTCCGTCGGTCCATACTCCTCGTCGGACGAAGCATCGGAATCCATCGTTTTCCCTAATAAGATCACAAAAAATTCGGTCAGACATTTTGTCGAACACATCAAGCGCAAGGCAGAGCCTGAGAGTTGCCGGACGTACTGCGGTGGCTTTCGGGCCGGCGACGACATCCCCGCGGCAAGGACGGGAGAGTTGCGGAGTGCGCGCGGTGGCGAAACTGCGAGACGGACGTCGCGGAGGAGGTAGAAGAGAGGAAATAGCAAATGGATCCGGCATGTCTGGGGGTGGATTTGGTGCAATTTGCAGTAGGCCGGGTTGTCAGGTCTGGCGTGGCGGGCATGCCCGGGCGCCCCATATCCGCCCCATATTTGGGCTGGATATGAGGGATGCCGATCAGCCCGGGCGTTTGAGGACTGTTTAGGACTGCCGTCTGGGTTGAATTTTCGTGACCGTCAATGACCGGGCGGCTTGCCCGGACGGTTGAAAAGTTTATGAGGGGCCTTTTTATTCTGAAAGTATACTAGCGGAAGCGGTTAGCTAGGCATTATTGAAGATAGTGCGGCCGGCCATCTCAATACCTGGCAGTTTCTTCAGGGATCTCACCCGAGCTATGATCATGTGATGGTTCCTTCTCTTTGGGTGTCCACCGCCCACGGCTCAGGAACCGCGAGTCAACTGGATTATTCGATAATATTCGAGCTGTATTAGTGATATTATATGATAATATTCGAGATGTATTAGTGATAATATTCGATGATGCATTGACTGGATTATTCGAGATGTATTAGTGATATTATATGATGATCTTGCTAATAAAATTAATCCTCCTCACTATCCCTTGCCCCTCAGATCGAACCTCACCGGCGGCTGACTACTATGATTCAGTTTTTGTTTATTGAATGCATTCTAATTTAAATACTAAATTGTTAATCTTAGAATCAATGAGCATTAAGAAAAAAAATTGCCGTCGATTTTTAATCTTAGAAGCATGAACACGGAAATGTCGACGTTGTCTGACGACGAGGGGAGGATCCCTAAGTGCCCTTTGTGCTGGGATGACAGGGGTATATGTGACCGTTATCCTCACCTAGACAACGATACGTCCTTCACCGTCAAGCTACAGGATGACTTTGAAATTATTACGGTATGTAAAGACGGCATGTATTTTTTGTTAATGAAGTATGACTTGTGATTTTTTTGCTTTAATTAATCTTTAATATTCTTTTGTACAATTCGACTAGTGCGTTCCCAGCCATGCATGTCTTGGACAAGTTCCATTTCAAAGAGAAGGATAGTACAGAGCCTAAGATAGCTCACCTAAAAACGGAGCATTACACTTTTGTTGTTAAGGTAAAAAATGAAGAAGATCACACATATTTTGGTTGTTCTAATTGGAGAAAATTTTGCAAGGCGTTTGGGTTGGATGAGGACATGAACATTACCATCGATCTTGGTAATGACGATGTTCGTGATAATAATATAGAAATTTGGGTGCATGCGGATGACTTGATTCCAGTTCTACCTCCAGGTGAGTTTGTCAACAGATTTGTTAGGTAATTTATATTGATTATTGAAAAGTATTTGGTACTCATACCGACTAAATTTCTTTATTTTTAATTATCAGCTTATTTCTCTGCTACAAGAACTACACGGCAGATAATAGATCGGACCTACTACAGTCATGACTCCGAGCTTACTTGGTTGGAGAAAAATCATCGCATCTCATTTATTGATGAGGTTGAGGAATATAAGAAGAACAATTACAGGATTGGCAACAATTATCATGAATATGTGCCACTAGTGCACAAGTTGAACCATTATAACATCACTTCAAACTACCTTGTAAGATTTTTTTACTATTGTGTCACTAGTGCATCTTTTTCATATGTTCTTAAGCAAAACTAGTTTGCTAACTATGTTATTATTACTTATGTTCTTCAACAACTACTCCCGCTAGAGACCGTGCCTAAATTGATGTTTATCAAAGGTGATTTGCATATGGTTAGCTTACGGCCAATCCCGATGCATTACTGTGGTAAATACACGATATCTCAAAGTGAAGAAACCCTGAAAAACAAAGAATGGAGAAATGCAATAAAAGCATCCATGCTACCACTTGGAGACGAATACTTGTGCATCCCACAAGTTGGAGATAGGTTGATCTGTATTCTTCAAAGGGGAGATGCAGGAGTTCACCTTTTTATGCTTTTTTAGCTCCGAGAGAGAAGCAGTTAGTGTTTCAACCTTGTGATAACTTGGTCACTCATACGTCTCCAACGTATCTATAATTTTTTATTGTTCCATGCTGATATATTATCATTCTAGGATACTTTTTGGGTCTTTGTTTACCAATTTATAATATTATTGAGCACTAACCTATTGACCCAGTGGCCAATGTCAGTTGTTGTTTTCTGCATGTTTTTGCCTTTTCAGGTTTACTGTACCAAACAAAGTCCAATTGCCACGAAACTTTTTGATGATTTGTTCTGGACAATATGAAGACCTAGAAGCTTCGGAAGGAGGCCAGGAGGTGCACGAGGGCCCCACCACACATCAGGGCGCGCCCTGGGGGGCCGCGTCCTGATATGTGGTGGCCCCCTCAGCCGCCTCCCGACGTCCCTCTTCGGCCTATAAATTCTCTAATATTGTAAAAACCCTGAAGGCAGTCTTGAAACCCTTTTTCCGCCGCCGCAAGTCTCTGTTCCATCGTGAGGCCATCTGGAGCTCCGTTCCGGCACCCTGCGGGAGGGGGGATTGATCACGGAGGGCCTCTTCATCAACCTTGCTGCCCTAATGATGATGTGTGAGTAGTTCACCACACACCTACGGGTCCATAGCTAGTACCTAGATGGCAATCTCTCTCTTATGATCTTCAATACAATGATCATCGCATCTTCGCTTTGATCTATCCGATGTAATCCTATTGTGCGGTGTGTTTGTTGGGATCCGATGACTTGTGGGTTTATGTTCAAATTATTCATGAAAAGTATTTGAGATACCTCTAATATATATTGTCTCTTAATTGCATGATCAGTATAGCTTCGTAATGCTCTCCGATCTATTTATGTGCTTTGGCCAAGTAGATTGATATTTCATCGGTGGGAGTGATGCGTCGTGGTAGGTTTGACCTGGCGAGTTTCTATATCACAGTGACAAAGTAGGGGACAAGATGCGTCTTTGTGTTTTTGCTACTAAGTATAAAATGATGGGGTTCATTCATATTGTTTGAGTTTAGTTTGTCTACATCATGTCATCGTTCTCCAAGCATTACTCTATTTTACTTAATACTCTAGATGCATGCTGGATAGCGGTCAATGAGTGGAGTAATAGTAATAGGTGCAGGCAGGAGTCGGCCTATTTGCTTATGGACGTGATGCCTATATATACATGATCATTGTCGTGAACATCGCATAACTATCCGCTTTTCTATCAATTGCCCAACAGTAATTTGTTACCCACCGTATGCTGCCTACATGAGAGATGCCGCTAGGGAACACTATGGCCCCCGGGTCTATTCACTTATATATTTAGAAACGCTACAATTACCTCGCTGCCTTTATTTACTTTTTATTTATTTTTCAATTTATATTTATCAACAATTATCTACACAACTCATTTGCTTGCAAATAACGAGATCAAGGGGATTGACAACCCTCTTGCCCGCGTTGGGTGCAAGTTGTTTGTTCATTTGTGTGCAACCGCTGAAGACGGTTGAGGGTTGATATTCCTATTGGTTCGATAAACCTTGGTTTCATAACTGAGGGAAATACTTACCCACTTTGTGCTGCAATTACCCGTTCCTCTTTACGGAAAACCCAACGCAGATCACAAGTATCAGGAAGGATTTCTGGCGTCGTTGCCGGGGAATATCGTCATCACCTACCAAGTAACTTCACACAAATTTTCATTCACTTATTCTTCTTTTTATTTTCTGTTATATTTTGCTTGTCTCATAAAAATCAAAAATACAAAAATATTTATCTTTGCTTGCTACTAGTTTACTTCTTCTCGTGCTAGTTTACTTGTCTTGCTTGTTACTTTGCTTGTTAGGTCACCATGTCTCAAGATACTACTAAGTTGTGTGACTTCTCAAATACTAATAATAATGATTTTATTAGTACACCTATACCACCCGCCACTAATGCTGCATTGCTAAATCTTGTCATGAAAGATCAATTTTTAGGAAGTCCTAATGAGGATCCCGCGTCACATCTTAATACCTTTGTTGAATTATGTGGCATGCAAAAGAAAAAGGATATGGATAATGATATTGTAAAATTAAAATTATTTCCTTTTTCACTAAGAGATAAAGCTAAGGCTTGGTTTTCATCTTTACCTCGTAATAGTATTGGAACATGGGATAAGTGTAAAGATGCTTTTATTGCCAAGTATTTTCCACCTGCTAAGATCATCTTCCTTAGAAATCAAATAATGAAGTTTAAACAGCAAGATCAAGAGCAAGTTGCACAATCTTGGGAGAGAATGAAATTAATGATAAGAAATTGTCCAACTCATGCTTTAAATATGTGGATGATTATCCAAAACTTCTATGCTGGACTAAACTTTGTGTCTAGAAATCTTCTAGATTCTGCTGCAGGTGGTACCTTTATGGATGTGACCTTAGGAGAGGCCACAAAACTTCTGGACAACATTATGACAAATTATTCTCAATGGCATACCGAAAGGGCTCCAACCGGTAAGAAGGTAAATTCTGTTGAAGAAATCGCTACTTTGAGTGAAAAAGTGGATGCTCTTATGAATATGGTTGCTAGTAAAAATGCTCATGTTGATCCCAATGATGTTATCTTGTCTACTTTGATTGAGAAAAATAATGATGCTATTGATGTGAACTTTGTCTCGCGAAATAATTTCAATAACAATGGCTTCAACCTCCTCGGCCAATAGCCGAGGAGTGTTTGTCCTACTTTATAAAGCCTTTATAAGGGCAAAGATTTACGGCAAACAAGGCAATCCGGCCATGCGGTTTTATAAACAAAGGTACGCGGAGAGATATGTTATATTACTACTTAATGTAAGAAACATCTTCTGGGAAAAATAGTTCATTTATAAGTTCCTTTTCCCCGGATATCATGTTGACCATGATCGTGAAACCTCAACTCCGATCAATGTGGGAGGAAAATATTGAGGATTTAGTTCGGCGAATGTTCCCGAACTTTGTGGTCTTATGAACCAAAATTTTCACTTCCGTCGTTGCCGACCAATTATATTCTTAAGATGGCTAGCTTTTGGCTTCACCCAGTCTGAGGTACTAACCCGGATGACCCGGAAGTAACAATCACAGAGGTGCTCCCTTTACCCCCTAGCCGATCAATCGAGAACGTAGGGGGTAAGCACAGGAGCCAGGCAACCCAGCTTGGCCAAAATCTGAAGTCAAATTGATGCATATCTATGGCGTTAAAACGATGATTACGGAAGGCAGCACTCGTATATTGAATACAAATGCTTTTATGCTATATGCTATTTTGCCTCCTTTGTGACCGTTTATCATTTGAGAGTGGCCCATCGTCGGCTTCTACCCCTTTGTAGATGCTACGCAGGGTGTTTCCGCAGTAACAAGACAACCCTTAGCCGACGTCTCGGTGCCCGGAGGCGGTTGTGTTAGCGGAAACGAAGCAATCATATATCTAGGCTTTATAACTTTCACTTGGTCATGGGAGCTTAAAGTTTGGGAAGCCAGTTACTAGCCCCTGGTTAGTGTTCGGCGTCAGCCGAGGTCAAGCCATTAACACTCCGGCCAATTTTATGAAAGGCCCGTTATTTAATACGGTCATCAGATCGCCGACCAGTTTATGCTTATTGTGACAGTCAGTTTTCGGCTTTCTCCACTGAGGTACTTGACCAGTTAACCCGGAAGTGCAATCGTAGTGGTTCTCCCTTTGCACTCCTAGCCGAACAAAGCGGAACGTAGGAGGCAAGCACAGGAGCCGGGCAACCCAACTATTGACCAAAGACACAATTCGAAACTGGTGCATATAAAGCAATATCCGAGAACATTTCGCCGAGGACTCCTCGGGGTGCCTTGGCTTTTGGTGGGTTTGGCTCTAGTCGCAGCCCCCCGTTGATATTACCGATGCTTTAAAAGTGTATTGCGAGAGTTATGCTCAGAAAAAACAAAATTTATGTAAAAAACTTTATGTTTAGATAAAAGAAAATTGTGCCAATCCGAAACTGGTCTTAAAATTAATATGTGCTTCGGTCGTGCTTTAACATGATACATCCGATCTCCGGCCTCCAAGCGGGCCAGCCTTTGGCTTCAACCTCCATATCCCGAAGGCGGAGTGTTTCTCCGAGACCTGTTTAGCGAACTAAACTCGAGCGGCTTTAGAAAGAAACCAGTTTATCCGGCTATTGACCACACACTAGTGTCGGAAAAAGGAGTAGTAGAAAAAGACTTTGTAACGAACAAGAAGAAAACACATTTATTATAAAACAGCTCATACAAATTTAAGAGCACCCAAGTGACTTGGGTAAAAGAATTTTATGTATAATGATTGTATGTACCGAAGTACTTATATCATATATGTGTTCGCCCGAACTTTAAACGCGTCTTAACCGATCGTCGGCTTCTCCCTCTTCGGCCAAGGGCCGAAAAGTGTTATCTACTATGCCATCCGAGGATATCGGAGGTGTTTCGAATAACCAGGCAATCAGACCATTAGGCTATAACAGACAAAGCGCGCCCAGAGAACTTATGCTATATTACTATTTAACGTAAGAAGCATCTTCAAAGAAAATAGTTCCGCCAACGGTTCCTTTCTTTGGGTTCTCATGATTACCATGAGGGGTGCGCAATAGATTTATGTATGCTTGTCTTCTGTCGTGGCCGGCCATAGTTGAAAACAGAAAGAGCGCTAGCTTTCGGCTTCACCCGTCTGAGGTACGAGTTCGGATGACCCGATCGTAACAATCGCAGAGGTGCTCCCTTTACTCCCTAGCCGAACAATCGGGAACGTAGGGGTAAGCACAGGAGCAAGGCAACCCAGCTTTATGGAACACTTAAGTCAACATGATGCATATATTGGCGTAAACACGAACAAGGAAGGGTGCGATACATTAATAATCATATGCAAGAGGAATGGCTTCATAAAGGAAGCCCCCAAGTAAACGGGGTATTTGAATTTGTTTGTAACAAACAAAGTTTTGACAAAGAAAGTTTTTCGCAAACAACTTTTTGTCAAAAAGTATAATGCTTGGTCGAACCGAACAAAATTTAAAACTGAAAGTTTTTGAGCATGAAAGCGACTTAGCTGGTTAATGTGCTCGGTGTCGATGACGCGATCCGGGCTTTTGGCGAGACGAGGACGCCCATCGAACTTTGACAGATCCGGTATGTAGTCTTCGGCATGACCGAGGTACCAGCCCCCAAGCCCGTCCCGAGGTGACCGAACGAGGAGTTCGGCACTCCGAAGTAGTGTCACGGCTCGGCCGATGTGGCGAGACGAAGCCCCTGGTCCAGCCGAGGTGGTGGAGTAGGTCGGCAAGGTGACACCGGGGTGATCGTGTGACGGCAGTCGAAGTCGATTTCCTGCACTCATAAAATAGTGCAAGCCAAAAGTAATAACAAAGAAAGATAATAATATATTAAAAAATTCTTCTACTTAGTTAATTTAAGTGAAGCAAATAATTAAAGGAATATGGCCTGGGCGCCGAGGTGCCTGAACGAAGAGTTCGGCTTGACGAAGTGGCGACGCTGCACGGTCGATGTGGCGAGATGAAGTCCTCGGTCCAGTTAACATGGCGAAGCTGTGATCGGCGGACGCCGAAGTCTCATGCAGGTCGGCTGGTGACGCCGAAGTCTCATGCCAGCCGAGGTGTTGAAGCAGGTCGGCTGGTGACGCCGAAGTCCCCGGAGCAGGTTGATGAAGGGATGCCAAAGCCCCCGGTCTAGCCGAGGTGACGGAGCAGGTCGGCTGGTGACGCCGAAGTCTCATGCCAGCCGACGTGTAAAAGCAGGTCGGCGTGGTGGACGTCAGCTTGAAAAAGTAACGGCGCGGCGATGCCGACGCAGGTCGGAATTTGTGACGAGGTCAATGCTGGCTTGATGAAGCAATGGAGCGCCCGACCCGTACAACCCGCGGATGACGAGGTTCTCTTGATGATTATTCGGCCCTCGCGATGCCGAACTCTTGATCGGTTGACCGAGGTGATGAGAAAATTTCCTTCAAAAAGGACGCCTCACAACCCGTTCATGAAAAAGATGAACTCTGGTCGGTTTAGTTTTCGCGCAGAAAATAGATCCAAAATTCATTGTACTCATCAGACGTTTCCCAGAGTTTGGACGGTCAGATCGAGCTGAAATTTTGAGGGGTGATCGGTATAGGAATTCTGCAGCCGATGAACGGTGGGATTTTCCAACGGATATCTGAGCTAGATACTGGACACCTCATACTAAACTCATCCAGATTCCCGTCCAGATTCGATAGGGCTCCGGTATATTGGAGATTGCCGGAGATTCCTCCATCGGAACGCGACGAAATTTTGCAGGGTTGTTGTAGATACAATTCCGCACAGTTCCACCGAAGCAATAGTCAAAACGATGCTCGAGGAAACGGAGACGACGAGCACAAATTCGCTGTCCAGAAAAAACTGCAATATGCAGACGAGCCATCGATCCTTCTTGCGATCCCACAGCGGAACTCTCAATGAAAGCACCAATGTCGGTGTTAAAACCGGCGGATCTCGGGTAGGGGGTCCCGAGCTGTGGGTCTTGGATCGATCGGTAACAGGAGACAAGGGAGACGGTGTTTACCTAGGTTCGGGCCCTCCTATGGAGGTAAAACCCTACGTCCTGCTTTGTTTGTATTGATGATGGTGTATCGAGTACAGAGTTGATCTACCACGAGATCGTATGTAGTGGCCTAAACCCTAAGAGCTATGCTCGTATGATGATATGATCTATGATGATCTGATCGTGCCTAATGACTAGCCTGGCCTCGTCTTATATAACACACCAGAGGCCTAGGATAACAAGAGTCCTAGTCGGCTACGTCGGTGGAGAGGAGTCCTTGTCTTGATCACCAAGTCTTCTGGAATCTTCCTCGTATGCATCATGGGCTGTCCGAACTGGCCCATTAATGAACCGCCCTAGGGGTCCTCGGCCCGACCCACTGGTCGGGAGACGACGTGGTGATTACCCCCTAGTCCAGGACACCGTCACCAGGCAATCAGGCCATTAGGCTATAACAGACAAAGCGCGCCCAGGGAACTTATGCTATATTACTATTTAACGTAAGAAGCATCTTCAAAGAAAATAGTTCCGCCAACGGTTCCTTTCTTTGGGTTCTCATGATTACCATGAGGGGTGTGCAATAAGTTTATGTATGCTTGTCTTCCGTCGTGGCCGACCATAGTTGAAAACAGTAAGAGCGCAAGCTTTCGGCTTCACCCGTCTGAGGTACGAGTTCGGATGACCCGATCGTAACAATCGCAGAGGTGCTCCCTTTACTCCCTAGCCGAACAATCGGGAACGTAGGGGTAAGCACAGGAGCAAGGCAACCCAGCTTTGCGGAACACTTAAGTCAACATGATGCATATATTGGCGTAAACACGAACAAGGAAGGGTGCGATACATTAATAATCATATGCAAGAGGAATGGCTTCATAAAGGAAGCCCCCAAGTAAACGGGGTATTTGAATTTGTTTGTAACAAACAAAGTTTTGACAAAGAAAGTTTTTCGCAAATTTTTTTTGTCAAAAAGTATAATGCTTGGTCGAACCGAACAAAATTTAAAACTGAAAGTTTTTGACCATGAAAGCGACTTAGCTGGTTAATGTGCTCGGTGTCGATGATGCGATCCGGGCTTGTGGCGAGACGAGGACGCCCATCGAACTTTGACAGATCCGGTGTGTAGTCTTCGGCATGACCGAGGTACCAGCCCCCAAGCCCGTCCCGAGGTGACCGAACGAGGAGTTCGGCACTCCGAAGTAGTGTCACGGCTCGGCCGATGTGGCGAGGCGAAGCCCCTGGTCCAGCTGAGGTGGTGGAGTAGGTCGGCAAGGTGACGTCGGGGTAACCGTGTGACGACAGTCGAACTCGATTTCCTGCACTCATAAAATAGTGCAAGCCAAAAGTAATAACAAAGAAAGATAATAATATATTTAAAAAAAAATCTTCTACTCAGTTAATTTAAGTGAAGCAAATAAGTAAAGGAATATGCCCTGGGCGCCGAGGTGCCTGAACGAAGAGTTCGGCTTGACGAAGTGGCGACGCTGCACGGTCGATGTGGCGAGGTGAAGTCCTCGGTCCAGTTAACATGGCGAAGCTGTGATCGGCGGACGCCGAAGTCTCATGCAGGTCGGCTGGTGACGCCGAAGTCTCATGCCAGCCGAGGTGTTGAAGCAGGTCGGCTGGTGGCGCCGAAGTCCCCGGAGTAGGTTGATGAAGGGATGCCAAAGCCCCCAATCTAACCGAGGTGACGGAGCAGATTGGTAAGGTGACGCTAGAGCCCCATGCCAGCCGACGTGTCAAAGCAGGTCGGCGTGATGGACGTCAGCTTGAAAAAGTAACGGCGCGGCGATGCCGACGCAGGTCGGAATTTGTGACGAGGTCAATGCTGGCTTAATGAAGCAACGGAGCGCCCGACCCGTACAACCCGCGGATGACAAGGTTCACTTGATGATTATTCGGCCCTCGCGATGCCGAACACTTGGTCGGATGACCGAGATGATGAGAAAATTTCCTTCAAAAAGGACGCCCGACAACCCGTTCATGAAAAAGATGAACTCGGGTCGGATTCGTTTTCGCGCAGAAAATAGATACAAAATTCGTTGTACTAATCGGATGTTTCCCGGAGTTTGGACGGTCGGATTGAGCTGAAATTTTGAGAGGTGATCGGTATGGGAATTCCGCAGCCGATGAACGGTGGGATCTTCCAAACGATGTCCGAGCTGGAAGCTGAACACCTCTCCCTTAACTCATCCTGATTACCGTCCAGATTCGACAGGGCTCCTGTATTTCATAGATCGCCGAAGATTCCTCCATCGGAATACGACGAAATTTTACGGGGTCATTAGAGACTCAATTCCGCACAGTTCCACCAAAGCAATTGTCAAGGCGATGCTCGAGGAAGCGGGGACGACGAACACGAGTCGCTGTCCAGAAAAACTGCACGGTTGCTCGAGGACAATGTCAACATCGAGCCCCCGAGCTCCATGGATGATTTCTTGTGATCTTGATAGAGATCGGAGATGATGACGATGAAAGTATCCGTCCGATCTTGACGATCCGGCACGGAGCGCAGTCCTCGGTCCAGCCGAGGTGACCAATCGAGCCGGCGACGAAGATGCCGACATAGACAACAAAGCTCGGTTCCAACGCGTAGATCGCGCCGGAGATGATCTGAATTCCCATCGCACCGCGGCGACTGCCGGCAGGCACTCAATGAAGGCACCAATGTCGGTGTCAAATCCGGCATATCTCGTAGTAGGGGTCCTAAGCTAGGCGTCTTGGAGCGATGGTAACACGGACACAGGATTTTACCCAGGTTCGGGCTCTCTCGAAGAGATAATACCCTACGTCCTGCTTTTGATTGTATTCATATGGGGTGTTGTACAAAGTACATGTATCTACCACGAGATTGTTCTAATGAATATATGATGTCATATAATGATCTATTGACTAGCCTGGCCTCGGTTTATATATGCACCGTAGGCCTAGGGTTTAGAGGAGTCCTTGTCTTATGCGCCAAGTCTTGTGGAATCCTCCTTGTATTCGGCATGGGCTGCCTGAAGTGGCCCATTAATGAATCGCCCTGGGGGTGCTCGGCCCGACCCACTGGTCGGGAGACGACGTGGTGAGTACCCCCTAGTCCAGGACACCATCACTTGCCCCATCCTATTTTCTAAGAGAGAGCCACCTACTCATGTGTTGAGATCAAGCCATTCCACTCCATCCATATGAATCTTGATCTCTAGCCTCCCCAAGTTACTTTCCACCAATCCAATCTCTTCTACCAAGCCAGATCTGTGAGAGAGTGATTGTGTGTTGAGGAGTCTATCATCTTGAAGCACACGAGCAAGGAGTTCATCGACATTACCGAGCCTATTACCTTTTGGAGGGTGGTGCCTCCTAGATTGGTTAGGTGTCGCTTGGGAGCCTCCTACTTCATGTTGTGGAGTTGAACCAAGAAGTTTGTACGGGCAAGGAGTTCGCCTACTTCGTGAAGATCTACCCATAGTGAGGCTACTCCTTCGTGGACGGAAGCCGTTATGGAATAGTCAAGGTTGCTACTTCGTGGACCCTTATGGGTGGAGCCCTCCGTGGACTCTCGCGACCGTTACCCTCCGTGGGTTGAAGACTCCATAAACGTGGACGTACGATAGCACCACCTATCGGAACCCCGAAAAAAATCTTCATGTCTTCAAATTGAGTTTGATCTTCCTCCCTACCCTCTACTATATACATGCTTGTTGTTACTTTCCGCTGCTATACACTTAGACATGCATGTGTAGGGTGTGCTTGACTTGCTATCATCGCTAAAATCTGCCAACACTTAAAATTGGGAAAAGGTAGAAATTTTATTTGGTCAACTAGTCTAATCACCCCCCTCTAGACATACTTTTGGTCCTACAAGTGGTATCAGAGCTTTGGTCTCCATTGCATTGGTTTCACAACCTAGGAGAGTATGGCGTCTAGTGAGGGAAATTATCACCGTAGAGGTCCGTACTTTGATGGCACAAATTTTGCTAGTTGGAAGCACAAAATGAAAATGCATATTCTTGGTCATAACCCCGCTGTTTGGGCTGTTGTTCGTGTTGGCTTGCAAGGTGAATTCTTTGGTGATGGAAAGGAACCGGATTGTGAAGCAACCGCGGATGAACTGAAGATGTTGCAATACAACGCTCAAGCATGTGACATTCTCTTCAACTGCCTATGCCCCGAAGAATTCAAAAAAATCAGCCGTCTTGAGAATGCAAAAGAGATTTGGGATACTTTGGTTGATATGCATGAAGGTACCGAATCCGTGAGAGAATCCAAGTTGGACGTTCTTCAAAGTCAGCTTGACAAGTTAAAGATGAAGGATGGTGAAGGAGTCGCAGAGATGTACTATAGGCTAGCTCTCATCACAAATGAGATTGCCGGCTTCGGAAGCGAAGAAATGACCGACAAATTCATCATCAAGAAGATACTTCAAGCTTTGGATGAGAGATACGACACCGTGTGCACATTGATCCAAATGATGCCCAACTACAAAGATCTCAAGCCTACGGAAGTCATTGGAAGGATTGTTGCTCATGAGATGACACTCAAGGACAAAGAAGAGCTTCACAACAAGTCTAGCGGTGCTTACAAAGCCACAAGTGATGCTCCCGCAACTTCAAGCGACAACCTTGTCACCAATGAAGAGATAAGCCTCATGGTCAAAAAATTCAACAAGTTCTACAAGAATAGAGGCAAAGAACGAAGCTCCAACCCAAGATATGAAGAGAAGCGGTCATCAAGTCATGACCGAAACTGCTACAATTGTGGGAAGCCCGGACAGTACTCCAATGAGTGCACGACTCCCTACAAACGAAGAGAAGAGTCACCTAGAAGACGAAGCTCAAGGAATGAATCACCTCAAAGAGAGAGAAGGAGTATAGATGATCGTTATGAACGAAGACCCTCAAGGAGAAGTAGGGACTCGGAGAAGAAGGACAAGTACACCAAGAGCTACACAAGAAGAAGACATCAAGCTCATGTTGGTGAATGTGTTTCCGACTCCGAATCCGACAACAACTCCGAGAGAAGCTATCACTCCAACTCCGACTATAGTCAAGATGAAGGTGTTGCCGGACTTGCACTAGTGACTACCAACTCCTATGATCTATTTGATTCACCAAATGAAGGGAGTGGGAGTTGCTTCATGGCTAAAGGCCCCAAGGTATCACACCCCGAGTATCTTGATTTCAATAGTGATGAAGATGACTTATTTTGTGATGATGACTTGCTCTTTGATAAAACTAGTGATGTTAGTCAAAATGAACTTGATAATTTTCATGCTAGTCAAGATAAGTCGGTTGATGATGATAAGATGAAAATAGAACAACTAACTAAAGAATTAAACACTCTTAAGTTAGCCCATGAATCTACTCTAGAAGATCATAGAGAGCTTGTAAGGACTAATGAGAAGCTACGCTTCGAGAAGCTCACCTTGGAGCAAGAGCATGAGTTTCTTAAAGCTATCAATGATGATCTCCGAAAGAAGACTTCATCTTATCTAGCCAAACGATTACTCTTGTCTACATTCATGCCACAAGTTAAATCTAGAAAAACTAGTAACAAAGGCAAGAAAGGTTCTTCATCCAGTAGCAACAATGAAAATGCCAAATCTAATGATGTTGCTTCTAGTAGTTCTATTGATTCCACTAATGATGATTCTCTTAGCCAAGTTACACTTGAGCAAGAACACGATTTATTGAAAGGGATTATAGAGAAAGGTATCTACAAGAGTCTTGCCGGGTGTAAGAAATTTGAGGAAATTGTACGCAAGCACGGAGGATACCGGAAGAACCATGGCATTGGCTACTTCAACGCTAATGGAGTTGAATGGGAAGAAGATCAATACCCCAAGCCCAAGTTTGTTCCTCAAAAGGAGAAGTATGAAAATACTCCTCCCAAGGGAACAAACACTCAAGATGACCTTCCACCACAAGACCACAAGCTCAAGGGCAAGAACAAGCTTCAAGAGGACATTGACTCATATGAAGATGAATCCCAAGCTTTGGTGGAGTGGGTTCCCAAGGCTACTTCAAGCTCAACTTCAACAAGTGCCACTTCAACACCAAGGATCCCCATCAAGTTGATGTGGGTACCCAAGAAGAAGAACTAGAGAAGTTCTTGAGGGGTGACTCCGCCAATGAAATTCACTCACATTCATTATTGGCAAGAACTAATTGTAATCAACATCAACAACATGTAATAGTTCAAGGAGTCACACATTCCCTCAAAGGTAAGCAAGGGACAAGGTAATCAACAAATCAATGGACATCATCACATATGCTTTGCACTCCATGTCCATAGATATCCTTGTATTTGTCTCTTGTGTGTTGGGACAAACCCATGTAGGTGAGAAGAGTAAGGAAACAACAAGGATGCTCCCAACTCATGGTGATCTTCATCAACCTTGAGCATCCACCACTACCTCACCAACATGAAGTCTTCATCGACAAAACCCAAGGTTAGTTTCTCCCTCCTATGGGGGGATGTCACATCAAGGGGGAGCTTTACTCTAAGACTTGAGTTAAAAGCATCTCATAGTATGTGACAACATTAAATGCTTTATGTAAAAGTGGTAACCCCACTTGTGCTTAAACGATGAGTATGACCTATGATCAATTATTCTTACTTGGCTCCTATGTCAATATACTCATATATAGATGACTCCGTCATCGCCAAAATGCTTGATAGATGCTAGTATGTATGTGCATGTTTGCCTTGATTTCATTTGACATCTTATTGTGTGAGCATGTTGGTCTGCATTTATTTAGCCATTCGAGGACATCCAATTATTGCTATTTGGCTTTTGACTTTTCTTTCGCCAATTGGATGGACAAGAATGCCTAGGACCACTCTCTAGCAATCTATGCTTTCTTACCTCATATTCTATTCTTGCTGCATCACAAAATTTGAACAAGGACTTTTCGATCTCTCTGTGTGAGGAGCACTCGGAGTTCCGTATCGACAAAGGACTGACCATTAAAACCTCCCAAGTGCATCTTGGTGGAACCAACCCAAAATCTCGGTCTCACCGAATGCCTAGGGTTGATCTGGTTTTTGCATCTCGGTATCACCGATTCCATCTTCTCGGTTACACCGAGTTTCCCTGTCAGCAGACAGTTGAGGAACTCGGTGACACCGAAAAGTTAGAACCGGTGTCACCGACAGCCATGGGTTTATATAGAGGCAGACCCGACTTTTGAAATCTATTCCTCAAACGTCATCCCCTCCGAAACCCTTGCTGCCGAACCAAGGCCCTGGTCATCGCCTTCGTCTTCCCGAGCGCCTCCGCCGTTGGAAGTCCCTGCCGTCGACGGAATCCTCTCCCCCGTCGCCGCCGTAGCGAAGTCGTCACCGATTTAGGGTACGATTTCATCCCCTCGTGCGCTCCAACCTCCGAATCTTGCGCATTAGGACTTTTCCATCGATAATCCACAGTTTGATATTGATTCATCCATAAGAAACTCCAGTAGAATAGCGAACGAACGATTTTTTTAGGGTTTGCCATCCGCAGCTTGAATCTCGGTGGAACCAACGCAACAGAATCGGTAGCACCGATTCACTCTTCTGGTCGACTGAGAACAATCTCGGTGAAACCGAGTGCCCATTTTGGGTCTCACCGAAAGTGGTGCCAAGTTTCTGTAATGCAGGTTGTCTGTCTCGGTAGGTCTGAAAAGTTTGCCTCGGTTGTACCGATATTCATTTGGCAGAATGCAAATCTTGAGAAATTCTAGTTCAAATCTTTGAAAATGTCTGCATTTTGTGATGACTCATCCCTTCCACTCCTCTATACTCTACTTCACTGGGTCAGAGATGTCAGGTTCAGATGACAGTCAGAATGATCTCAGAGAGCAGAGTGTTGACATGAGCTCAGGCACTAGTCCTGAGGGGAGCTATGATGATGTTCCTAGCTCTCCTGATTTGCCCAAAGCTGCAACCAGGGGAAGGAGGAAGCTCAACTCAGATGAGGAGGATGAAGATTTCATTCCTGAGGAGCTGTCCAAGAAAGATGATGCTGCCAAGAGCACCACTGCTGCCACTACTTCCAAGAAGAAGAAGGCCATCAGGAAAGAGTATGCTAGCTCAGGGACAACAAGAGCACCAGAGAGCTCTAGGGCAACAAGGACTGTTGAGCCCTCCAAGAAGTCCATGCCTAAGAAGGCAGGAGAGAAGAAGAGAGCCAGGAAGAGGATCATTCATGTTGTTGGTAGACAAACCTCTATGTATGAGGATCTAGCAGAGGCAGCTGCTGAAGAAGAGGAGGAAGAGCCAGTTGCAAAGGCCCCTCCAAAGAAGAAAAAGAAGCTCATGGTAGATGCTATGCCTGAGGCCACTTCATCCAAGGGCACCAAGACTGCCCCCAAGAAAGCTGCTGCAGATAAACCCAAGAGGTTCTCCAGAGAGATACCAGCTTCCAGCAAGAACAAGACCTCCACCTTTAGGGAAGCCGAGGATGATGATATTACAGCCTTGATGAAGTTAAGACCACACCTTCCAGAGCACAATGCCAACCACTTGCTTGCTGAGGACATGAAGAAGAGGAAGGACTCAGGTTTGAGAGAATGGAGAGCCATTGATCCATATTCTTAGAGAAGGAAAACAGCTATGGACGACATATTTTATACCAAAGAGCAACAAGATTTCTACGAGACAATCTTGGTTGATAAGAGCCCTGCTGTAAGTGACATGAGATATGTGGATTGGAAGTATATCAAGGAGAATCAAGATTACTTCCCGAGTGTTCAAGACAACTTTCACTGCATTGGTCTGGATGAATTTGTTGGCAAGGAATTCACTGCATGGAATGATGATATGATCATGCAATTCTACTCCACTGCTCACTTCTATGGAGATGGTAGAATTGTGTGGATGACTGAAGGAGCAAGGTATGAATCAACTATTGAGGAATGGGCTACCATCTTAGGAGTCCCAAAGGTGGAAGAAGGAGATCTGGATGTCTATTCTGAATCCAAGGAGAGCCATGATGCTATGAAGAACATGTACAATGAGATCCCTGCTGCAAACTTGAAATCTCACATGTTAGGATCCATTTACTTCCTCCAGGCTGGTATCCGCATAATGAACACCATCTTGAGGCATACCTTGATGCCTACAAGATGATAAGAGGCTATTCCATCAACATGCTGATCCATCTTGATTGACACACCAGGATAAGGGTGATGGACTTGATTGTGGAAACTGTGAAGAGGGTTGCTGCTGATCAGAAGCGCTCATGCTGCTATGCACCCTACATCCAGATGCTTATCAACTCCAAGCTGGAGAAGCACATCTTTGCTCTTGATAGACCACATTTGCCCCTACAGCCAGATCTAGAAGACAACATTGTGGTGATGAACCCAGATCATCCCACCTCAGCTGCAGCATAGGCACAGGCAGAGGCAGCTAGAGCCACTAGTGCTCAAGTCCCTAGATCCAGGAACGAGCAAATGGATCTCTTGATCAGTACCGTTCACGGCATCCAGAAAGATATCAAGGACATCTTGGCGAATCAACATAGTCTTGTGAGGATCATGGAGGACAGGATCAAGACACTCAATGACAAGGTGGATGGGCTGACCAAGACCGTGAACTAGCTCAAGAAGGAAGTTGATAGCGTGCCCAGTCCCCACACTATAGATGATGAGGATAACTCACCTCTCAGGCCAGGCACTCAGTTCACTACTCAGCCTAGATTAGCCACAGTGCCAGCTCCAGAGTTGAGGCCTTCTTCATCAGCACCTGCTATAGCCTCTTCAGCTCCATCAGCTCCTCCAGTTCCTACTCCAACTCCGTCCATGACGTCTGCTGAAGTCTTCGACGATGCCGTTCTCTCGACTCCTTCACCAGCTACCGGAGAAGATCAGCCCCAGAAGAACGATTAGCTATATACCTTTTAACTTTTTGGTAACTTGTTGCCAAAGGGGGAGAAGATGTATATAGATCTTTAGGCTTCGAGAGAGAGAGAGCGTTGGTTTTTATCGCCTTTCAAAACATTTGATAACTTTTGGTTTGCTTGCGTTAAACCTTGTTGGTGTTTCATCATACACTTGATGTGTATTGCTACTACTTCCTATCCTTTTGATGATTATGAGATGATCATTCACCTTTGCATGATTGTGTTGTGCTATGATATTCATTCTTATTATTCTCGCACACCACCAAGTTGTATGTGACATGAAAGAGTGCCCTATGTACCTAATCGATTGTGCATTTGCATTCAAATGCAAATTTAAAATAATGCACAAATTTAGGGGGAGCCCTTGCTTATCACATACTTCTCAAAGCGACGGTTATATTCATTGATTATATCATATGTCGAAGCTTTGATCTATATGTTGTCATCAATTACCAAAAAGGGGGAGATTGAAAGCACATTTGCTCCCTTGGTGGTTTTGGTAATTAATAACAACATATATGTCATTGAACTAATGTTTCCACTAAGCATATTTCAGGAAAAGTTCAATGATAGGGATGGCAAAAGGATTGTGGAGATACCCCAAGATGCAAGGAAATGGATTGGCAAAGCTTCAAGCAAGAGGACTCTACATTTTACTTTGTGAGAAATCACTTTGAGTCCATAGGAAAGCCAATACTATTAAAAGGGGGTAAGGTACTGTTGGTGAACAAGATGCTCCACGTGCACAAGGGATAGTCACCAAAAACACCCACAAGCTCTTCCACAAAAGTCTGTCCAAAGCCAAACATCCAAAATCGGTGCAACCAACAATTCCCACTCGGTGCCACCGATTCCCAAACTTAGACAGACTCATGCCAAACCCTAGCCCTTCGGTGCAACCGATTCTACATCAGTGCCACCGAGTTCAGTTGCCAACTTTCTGTTTAGCTATTTTAGAGCTTCGGTACCACTGAGTTTTGCCAGTCGGTCTCACCGAGATTTGGACCAACTTCCTGGTTAGCCATTCACAAGAATCGGTACCACCAAGAATTGTGAATCGGTCTCACCGAGGTTTTGGACCAACTCTCTGGTTAGCCATGGTCAAGAATCGGTACCACCGAGAATTGAGAATCGGCGTCACCGAGTTGAGCAATCTGACCGTTGGTCACCTAATCGGTACCACCGAGAGTTATGTATCGGTCACACCGAGATTCAAAAGTTACTGCCTTTTGGTCACTTCGGTACCACCAAGATTCACACATCGGTGTCATCGAGTTGGTCACTTTAGGTGTAACAGTTGGATTTTTGGGGATGCCTATATATACCCCTTCACCACCACTCACTCGTAAGAGAAGCACTCAGAACTATTCCATACTTGCCCCATCCTATTTTCTGAGAGAGAGCCACCTACTCATGTGTTGAGATCAAGCCATTCCACTCCATCCATATGAATCTTGATCTCTAGCCTCCCCAAGTTGCTTTCCACCAATCCAATCTCTTCTACCAAGCCATATCTGTGAGAGAGTGATTGTGTGTTGAGGAGTCTATCACCTTGAAGCACAAGAGCAAGGAGTTCATCGACATTACCGAGCCTATTACCTTTTGGAGGGTGGTGCCTCCTAGATTGGTTAGGTGTCGCTTGGGAGCCTCCTACTTCGTGTTGTGGAGTTGAACCAAGAAGTTTGTACGGGCAAGGAGATCGCCTACTTCGTGAAGATCTACCCATAGTGAGGCTAGTCCTTCGTGGACGGAAGCCGTTATGGAATAGTCAAGGTTGCTACTTCGTGGACCCTTATGGGTGGAGCCCTCCATGGACTCTCGCGACCGTTACCCTCCGTGGGTTGAAGACTCCATAAACGTGGACGTACGATAGCACCACCTATCGGAACCACGGAAAAAATCTTCGTGTCTACAAATTGCGTTTGATCTTCCTCCCTACCCTCTACTATATACATGATTGTTGTTACTTTCCACTGCTATACTCTTAGACATGCATGTGTAGGGTGTGCTTGACTTGCTATCATCGCTAAAATCTGCCAACACTTAAAATTGGGATAAGGTAGAATTTTTATTTGCTCAAGTAGTCTAATCACCCCCTCTAGACATACTTTCGGTCCTACAGATGACTGAAGGAGTAAGGTACCAATCAACTATTGAAGAATGGGCTACCTTCTTAGGAGCCCCACAGGTACAAGAGGGAGACTTGGATGTGTACTCAGAGGCCAAGATGAACCACAACTCCATGGCCACAATGTACAAGGAAATCCCTGCTTCACATGTGCATTCACATAAATTTGGCTCTGTCTATTTCCTGCAAGGAGGACTACCCACCATAAACACTATTTTGAGGCATACCTTGATGCCCAAATCTGGAGATGATAAGATAATTAGGGGGTACTCCATCAACATGCTGCATCACATAGATACCCACACCCGGATAAGAGTGATGGACTTGATTGTTGAGACAATGAAGAGGACTGCTGTTGATAAAAAACGATCTTGTGGAGATGCACCATACATTCAGATGCTCATCAACTCCAAGATGGAGAAGAATGTATATGCACTTGATCGTCCTCATTTGCTACTTTTGCCAGATTTAGAGTATAATGTTGTGGTGATGGATCCAAATCATCCCACTTCATCTACTGGACAAGCAGCAGCTGAAGCAGCCAGAGCCACTAGTGCTCCAATTCCCAGATCCAAGAGTGAGCAGATAGAACTTCTTATGAACACCATTCAGATCATGCAGAAGGATATCAGGAACATCTTGCTTAATCAGCAGAGTCTCGAGAGGATCATGAAGAACAAGTTCACCACACTGAACAACAAGGTGGATGAGCCGACGGTGACTGTCACTGAGCTAAAGAAGGAAGTAGATGCGGTGCCTAACCCTCATACCACTGATCATGATGAGGAGAGTCCAGTTCTCAAGACCTGCACTCAGTTCAAGACCCAGTCGAGGACTCCTAGAGTTCCAGCTTCACAGACCAGACCTACCTCTTCAGCACCTGCCACAGTTCCATCAGCACCTCCTGCACCTCCAGTGTCTACTCCACCACCTCAGAGGACTTCAGCTGAAGCTTTTCCAGATGCTCTTCTCTCGACTCCATCGACAGCTACAGGAGCAGCTTCATCGTCACATGGAGGAGACCACGCCCAGAGTGACGCTTAGCTCTATAGCTTTGAACTTTTTGGTAACTTGTTGCCCAAGGGGGAGAAGTTATAGATCATAGGGCTTCGAGAGAGAGTGTGTTGCATTTTGATTCCTCTCTACAGATTTTACAAACTTTTGGTTGTTTGGTCGTTTAAAAACTTTGTCGATGTTTGATCATACACTTTTATGTGATGCTACTACCTTACTATCTTTAAGATATCTCTTGATGATCATTCACTTAATGTTTGGTGTGATGTGCTTGTTATTCATTCATATTAATTCTTGCACACCACCAAGTTGTATGTGACATGCAAGAGTGACCCATGATCCTAATCGATTGTGCATTTGCATTCAAATGCAAATTTAAAATAATGCACAAATTTAAGGGGAGCTCTTGTTTATCACATACTTCTCAAAGCGACGATGTTATTCATTGATTATATCTCTCATCGAAGCTTTGATTTATATGTTGTCATCAATTACCAAAAGGGTTTTTTACATCTATGCCCCTCGTTCCTTAGCTGTACTCATCCATCCCCACGCTCTTAGAATTTGCTCACTTTTCCCCACTCTCTTGTACAAAACCCTCACGAAAGGTCACAACGGAGGATGCCGTCGGGTCAATGGTTTGACCGTTAACTCTAACTAGTGGGGCCGCGTCGTAAGGGCAACTCCAAATCGTACGCCCACATCCGCTTGGGGAAAAATGGACAGACAGGCCGTCACTCGTGGCGGCGTCCAACCTACCCCCACCGCCCAAAGTAAATGCACACGTGTGGTGGGGCCTGGTCGTCAGCCACCCACCTTCGTGTCGTCGTCCTACTTTAAGTGGAAACCCGTGGACCGGCCAGTCACACCCCACACAGTAGCTTCCGCTTCCAAAGCCAATCCTGCCCCCTCCACCCCAGCAGTTTCTAGAACCCTAGCCTGCCACCGTCGACATGAACTGGCCGTGGTCTGGGGAGGGGAAGCACGACCATGAGGCCGGATCATCCTCTGGTAGGCGCCGCTCCGGTCGCTCTAGGAGCCCACCACCACCACCACCGCCGCCGCCGCCTGCTCTGTCCGCTCCGCCCGCATTTGCAATCGGTCCGCCGGCCGCCCCGCAGCGCACGCGCCCATACGTCGGCACGAAAATATGCCGGAGGAACTGGGAGATGGCCACGCCATTGCCGTGGGGAGATGCCCACCTCCCGAACAATTGGCATCTGTCCGCGGATCGGGTTCCAATCCCCCCGGTGCCGATGAACGGCCGCGCTCGCCGTGAGGAGATCGACCGACGTCGCGCGCGCCTGCCTCTGGATCTCCTCCATGACCCAAGGTACGGCGTCAACTCACCGTTCTGGGATACGTGGCTCCACGACGAGCACGACCTGCGATGGCAGTATTTTTTGCCGGTCGTCCACCTAGCCCACGGCGACGACGTGCTGCTAGCCCGCCCCAAGTGCGCGGTCGTAGGCGTGTCCGCGGCCTCACCCTGACACCATCTCCGTCCCCGTCACCACCACCTCCGATGACCGAGGAGGAGGAGGCCGAGCTCATTAGGCGTGTCATGGAGGAATCCGCACGCATGCACGACAAGCGTCAATGGACGGACATGGAGAGGGCATTGGCCCTCTCTGCGGCCGGCGACATGGCCATCCCTGAGCTGGAGATGACAGCTGTCGTCAAGGAGGAGGTGAAGGAGGAGGTGGCGGAGCTGCCGACCCTTGCGGCGTCGAAGCCCCGGCTGGTGGGCCAGTCGTGGGGATGGTCGGCAACTGTGTCGGAGATGGCCGACGCGCTGACTGTCCAGCCGTGGGCACCCACGCCGCCGCGGTCACCCGAACCGGAGCAGGAGCCACGGGAGGAGGTGTTGCAGGAACCGCAAGCGCCTCTGGCCTGGCAGGGGCCGCCATCCCACCTTTGGCAGCCGCCTCCCTACGTCGACCTCACCAGCGACGACGACGAGTAGGACGGTGCTCCTAAAGACGGCGGCGGCTTCACCGGCGGGCGAAATTGTCTATATTTTACATGTGTTATATTTTTATTTGTGTTTTTATATTAGTTGCTACTGGCATTGTGTATATTGCACTAGAACTATCGCCGGCCTCTGTGGTCGGCATTGATGTTTAATTAAAGCTAATACATGGCGATGTGATGTGATGTGACCGGTATCACACCCACGCCAGACTGAACAGCAGAGTTAGAATCCAACCAAATATGATTCTTATATTAGCTTACCGAAAGTTTTGATAGGGTTAGGCAGATGCCCCATTATTCATAAACAAGAAGAAATCCAGTGAATAAATACCTGCATCTGCAATAAGATAGATGGCCATCATCTAACCACTTATATGCCGCCAATCCTATGTGATGTTTGAATATGATGTGATTTGATGAATAATTAAGGTAAAAAACTTGAATTTGAACTAACATTTGAATTATAAGCGACATGTTGAAAGAGGCCTAAGTTGTAATGATCATGTTACCCTATGTTGAGATGATCTAACACCAAACAAAACAGAAATATACTCCTAAACCCTAACCCTTTATTACAAAACCCATTTATATGAAGATACTTTAAAATTTCAAAAATGAAAAATACGTTCGGATCCTTCTTACTCACACTAAAATGGAGCTCTGGTGATTTTTTTTCGTAAACATAAACCCACTGTCGCTCTCTTCTCGAACTGTATACAACCCCATACGTGATAGCTCATATGTGTGAAGGAGTTTCATGGAAATGCCGATAAACCAAGGTTTGTATTTTTTGCCATAACCATGTCACATACAATGGCATTGTGAGCAGGTTTTACATTTTTTTGGTTTTTCTGAATTTAGTTCTGCTCATTTGAATTTGGAAACGGTAGCTCATCTCAAAAGAAGTTTTTTTCTTAAAAATGTTGCTAAACCGAGGTTTATATTTTTTAGGGTAACTATGTCTTATAAAACGACGAACAGGGAAGGTTTCATATTTTTTTGATTTTTTTTGAATTAGTTAAGGTCATTTGAAAGTGGTCAAACTTAAGATAACCCCGTTGACCGGCTCAAAACCCCGCATCATCTCTACAAACCCTAACGTCGAACTGCAGCCGTCCGATCATACCCTAGCGCCAAGCGAAAACCGTCGGATATGGTATTCTAGAAGGATACGGGCAGGCTGCGTGCAGGCTTCGCGCCGTTGGATCACATGGATGGCTCTACATCGTTGGATCGTTGGGCGATCCGCGAGACGTTGGTCTGCTCACCCACTCGCCCGCGGGAAATAAAAAAAAGTCCTGGTTGGTCCTTCGCTACGCGTTGACTGTCGAGGGAGGAGGCACCGGTCCGGCTCCCCGTCATTATCCATAGACGGCTATTTAAGTCGGACGGCGTCCCCCAGCCCTAGCTCATCCGCCTGCACCCTCTCCCCGCCGGCACCCGAGCACTCCCCTCTCCGAGCCCATCAGCCATGCCACCCCGCCGCCAGTACTACACAGTCGAACACCATCTCTTCCTTCTTCGGCAGGCCCAAATCCGAAGGCAAGCGAGGCTACCTCTGGAACCAAAGGAGGATTTCGAGGAGGGGTCGGAGATGGGGGAGGAGGAGCCAGAGGAGGCACCGCCACAGCCGGAGGAGGAGGCGCCGCCGTGGCAGCCGAAGGAGGAGGCGCCGCCGGAGGAGCCACAAGTGGAGGCACCGCCGGTCTACTATCTGTGGCCCGACCAGGTGGTGATCCTCAACTCCATCTGGTCGGAGCAGGCCCGACGTCTTTGTCAGCAGCAGATGGAGGCAGCGCGAGCGGCGCAGGAGGAATCACAGGCGACGGCGCAGGCGGATCAGACTCCGGCGATTGCAGATCAGTGCATCTCCAACGACGAAGACGCGTAGTGCACTACGTAGTACGTAGGATATATATTGTATGCTGCTATTATGCTCTCTGAGCTATGTTTAGCTGACTCTGGTTGCTGGTTCTATTCTATGCTTCAAAAAATATATTGCATGCTCTTGTACATGGAGGGAGTGACATATGGGTGGGTGAAAAAGGTGGGTGAAGCTCGCACGTAGTACTGCACCCTGGCCTCGGCCTGTGGCACCTGGAAGGTGGAGACGCGTGTGAGAAGAGAGGAACCAGTGGTAGCGACCGTCACTGCGTTCGTGGCGGCACACATCGGCGTATGCAGGTAGGCTAGCTGGATCACGTGGCATGCATAGCAGGCTTCCAGGCGGCGCACGTCGATTGGTATGCCCTAGAATTTAATTGCCACGCTGAATTGATGCTGCAGAGGTCAAAGGATGAGACGGTGTGAACTATGAATCGATCGAGGAGGCGCGTGCAAGAAGAGACGAACCGGCAGCAGCGACAGTCGCTGCGTCCGTGGCGGCTCACAGGAAGGATGCGTCTGTGGCGGCTCGCATCGGCGCATGCAAGCAGGCTAGCTGGATCATGCAGCGCATGCATAGCAGGCTTATCATGGCGGCGTGCATCAGCGCAAGGACGCGGGCGCTTAATTCAATGGCCCAAACGAAATCATGGCCCAACGGTCCAACCAGCGCCACCATCCAACGGGCGACACAGTCCAGCGCGGCCCCACACATTAGAATGGTCAAAGGAGGGCGACACAGCCCAACGTGGCCCCACTTGGCAGGTCCAACGGGCGACACAGTCCAGCGCGGCCCCACACGTCAGAGTTAACCATCAAACCATTGACCCGACGACATCCTCCGTTGTGACCATTTCTGAGGGTTTTGGACAAGGGAGTGGGGAAAAGTGAGCAAAAGTTAAGGGCGTGGGGATGAATGAGTACAGCTAAGGAACCATGGGCACAAGAATAGAAAGCCCTTACCAAAAAGGGGGAGATTGAAAGCACAACTTCTCCCTAGGCGGTTTTGGTTATTAATAACAACATATATTTCATTGGACTAATGTTTCCACTAAGTATATCTCAGGAAAAAGTTCAATGATGGGTTGGCAAAATGACGTGTGTGGAGAATCCCCAAGGAGATGAAGAGAAGAAGAAGGAATAGGATTGGCCAAGCTTCAAGCTACAAGACTCTACATTTTACATTTTGTGAGAAATCGCTTTGAGTCCATAGGAAAGCCAATACTATTAAAAGGGGATGAGGGAAATATGATGATATGGTTGCTCAAGTGCTTAGAGATTAGCCACCAAAAATACTCACTCATTTTCCACACAAAATCTTCTGTCCTAAGCCCAACATGCAAAATCGGTGCCACCAATACTTTCAACTCGGACCTACCGATTTTCATCCCAGACAGAACCCTTGCCAAACCTTAGCATCTCGGTGTAACCAAGTTTCACATCGGTACCACCGAAAACAGTGACCAACTTTCTGTTGGCCCTTTTCATGAAATCGGTCCCACCGAGTTTCAGGAATCGGTCTCACCGAAACCTGGTAACTGCCTAAGTCACCCATATCGGTACCACTGAGATTCATATATCGGTCTCACCAAAAACTCCAAAGTTGCCACATTTTGCACTAGTCGGTGCAACTGAGTTTTTACTTCGGTGTCACCGAGTTGGGCAATAATGTTGTAACGGTTGGATTTTTGGAGATGCCTATATATACCCCTCCACCACCTATCACTCGTAAGAGAAGCACTGAGAACCATTCCACATTTTCCCCATCCAATTTTCTGAGAGAGAACCACCTACCTTGTGTTGAGGTCAAGATCATCCACTCCAACCATATGGATCTTGATTTCTAGCCTCCCCAAGTTGCTTTCCACCCAATCAACCTCTTCTACCCAAGCCAAATCTGTGAGAGAGTGATTGAGTGTTGAGGAGACTATCTTTTGAAGCACAAGAGCAAGAAGTTCATCATACTACCACATTTATTACCTTTTGGAGGGTGGTGCCTCCTAGATTGGTTAGGTGTTACTTGGGAGCCTCCTTCTTCGTGATTGTGGAGTTGAACCAAGAAGTTTGTAAGGGCAAGGAGATCGCCTACTTCGTGAAGATCTACCCCGAGTAAGGCTAGTCCTCCGTGGATGTAGGCCATGATGGAAAAGACGAGGTTGCTACTTCGTGGACCCTAACGGGTGGAGCCCTCCATGGACTCTCGCGACCGCTACCCTCCGTGGGTTGAAGTCTCCATCAACGTGGACGTACGATAGCACCACCTATCGGAACCACGCGAAAAATCATCGTGTCTCCATATTGCGTTTGATCTCCTCTTCCTACTCTACTTACATGTGCTTGTCTTTACTTTCCGCTGCTATACTCTTAGACATGCATGTGTAGGGTGAACTTGAATTGTTGTAATTGCTAAAATCTGCCCACAACTAAAATTGGGAAAAGGCTAGATTTCTTATTTTGTCAAGTAGTCTAATTACCCCCCTCTAGACATACTTCGGATCCTACAATTGCATTGCAAGATCCGGGCAATCCGAAATAAGCATGCCAAATCCAAGTCTCATGATCAGCCACCGCTTCAAGGATTATAGTGGAACCCTTTTTCTGGCCGTGGAATTGTCCATTTCATGCAGTAGGACAGTTTTTCCAACTCCAGTGCATGCAATCTATTGAGCCAAGCATACCTGGGAACCCGCGTGATTTGTTGAACTCCAGAAGCCTTGCGGTGTCTTCAGCTTTGGGAGCTCTCAAATATTACGGACCAAACATTTGCACAATTCCAACTGCGAAGCGCTTGACACACATGATGGCTTGACTCTCACCCATGGTCAAGTAGTCATCAACTAGATTCGCCGGAATACCGTATGCCAACATACGCAAAGCGGTGGTCACCTTTTGGAAGGTGATATGCCCGAGTTCTCCAGCGGCATTCCTCCTTTGCTGGAAAAACCGATCATGCCTCAACAGTTTCTCCACAATGTGTTCGAACAACTCGATGCTCATCCTAAAATGGCGCCGAAAGTATGATGCGGGGTATGTGGGATTCTCCACAAAGTAGTTCCTCATTAATCTGTTGTGGGCATCAATTCTTTCTGATGAGGACATGACAACCATTGAACCCTTAGAATCGAGGACGACTCCTTTTCAAGAAGGGGAGGATGATGAGGACATGACAACAATCTATGCATCCCCGGTGATGAAAGGAGAAACCATAATAATTGGTGTCAAACAAATACAGTGCCAGGTGAATGCTAACTTAAGTTCATACTGTAATCCTAAACACATGGCTGCACTTTCATCTCCTTCGTTGTTGGTTGAACTCAGGTGCGGCATCACAGACGACCAACAACACTTCCAGTCCGTGCCAAAACAATGTTTTATGACGAAGAAACAGAGTTACAAAGAAATATGTGTCTACTGAAGAAACAATGTTTTGGCGCTGGTGAAACAATGTTATGCACGAGTTTGGATATTCCAACTTGCGAAAGGTTCTCAGAACTCGAGTTTGCTGCTGAAGGAAACATTGTTCGACTCCAGTAAACAATGTTTGATCGGGAACCACCAACCACCTCCAACGAGAGTTTTCCAGAAGCTACCTCATTAAGTTTAGTCAAACCAAAGCTGGTTTCGTTTCACACCTAAGCTGGTTCCCAAAGCTAGTTTGCTTTCACACCTATCCAGGGGGGTTGTTCCTAATATAAATAGGCTAGCTCAACCCTTCTTCAGAGACTTTTGCCATTTCTATCAAAGACCAAGACATAGACTCCTCCTGAGATTGGAGAGCTCTTGTTACCCTTATTCTCGTGATTCCTTGAGAAATTGCTCCTAATTCGTGCTCCACGACTAGATCGTGTTGTGTGGGTTAGAGTTCGTGGTTTCCTTGCGGATTGCACCTATCCTGTGCTCCACGAGTTGAGCGTGGTTGTGTGGGGTAGTATTGCGGGTTGTGGATCGGCGAATGTTCGGATTGCAGGCTTCGGTGAGCATCCTCCTCGTCGGGTCATAATCTCTTATTTTCCTTTTTTTGGCTGCTTGCAGCTAGTTATCCCCATCCTCTTATCGATCCTACGCCGTGAAGATCGGACATCCCCTTGTACACCCTCTGCTCCGTAGACGGTGTCATATCATGTGGTATCAGAGCAAGGTTTACACGGTAGGATATGTATCCTTTGTTGCTAGATCTATCCTTTTTAGTTTGGTTTTTCCCCATCCTAGAAGTCCAAAGCCAAAAAGCCACACAAAAAAATCCAAGCCTTTGTTTGCTGAGATCTGGTTGTTTGCTTTCCTCTTTGTGTTGGTAGAAAAAAGAGAGAAAAGAAAAAAGAGAGAAAAGAGCAGAAAAAAGAGAGAGAGAAAAAAGCAAAAAAAAGGAGAAGAGAAAGTGTTGAGAAAGTGTGCAATCATATTCGGTTTGATGAGAAACTTCAGAAGTTGTATTGGCAAGTGTTGCAGCTCAAACGTGGTGCAAAGGTCTACAAAAAAATTCTTGTTTCATTTGGTTTGCATCAATTGGATCTCAGCACTAGCCCTCCTCATTTTACTCCACCAAGCTCCACCCAAAAACCGTCTGCTTCTTTCCTTTCATTCGCCTGTCCACTCTTGTTTTTGCTACCACTGCACGACCGCCAAGGAATCACTAGAATTTGGGTAAGCAAGAAGGTGAGCTGAGTGTTTTCTACATATATATTTCTCTTTTGTCCACTTGCTTCCAAGAGTTAACATGCCAGGTTCCCACTCGAGTGTACATGCACATCAAAATGTGGAAGATGATTTCCCAAGGACTCGTGCGGCGCTTGCTGCTGAGATTGAAGAAAGGGTGATTGCAGCGATGCAAAGGTTGCTCGGAGGTCATTTACCTATCGCTGGTAATGGGGATCAACACCGACAAAGCCCCACCACCTCGCTGAGAACCAAGAAATGGCGAAGCCACATCTACCATGACCCCCCAATATGGTCGTGGATGGGATGTTGATGGCCTTGCCAATGGTGTCCCGGCCATGGGAGTTGTACGAGGCCATGGAGACTTAACCAATCATAGTTCCCGTTGGTATGCTGCTGCCCACAAGGAGTTTTCTTACCATGGTGACAAGTTTGATTGCTCCACTCCTATTACCATGGGTCCTTTTCGATCGATGGAGGACAAAATTTTACCACACCCATGTGAGCGAAAGCATGCTCAGCACAAAATCCCACAACTTGAGAGTGACAAGAAACGAGAGTTGAGTAGCTCCACAAAATATGAGCGAAAGTGTACACATCACAAAATCGAACCACTTGAGAGTGACAAGAAAAGAGAGTTGAGTGACTCCACCAAATATGAGAGAGTGTGTACACCAGCCAAAATTCCACCACTTGAGAGTTATAAGAAAGGTGGATTGAGAGACACCACAAAATATGTGAGAGAGTGTTCCCAACGCAAAATCCCACAATCTGAGAGTGATAAGAAAATAGAGTTGAGTGAATCCAAATATGAGGAAAAGTTCCCACTCCTACAAATTCCACAAATTGAGAGTGATAAGAATAATGATTTGAGTGACACCACCAAATGTGAGAAAGAGTGTCCACATCCCAAAAATCCACATATTGAGAGTGATAAGAGAGTTGAGTTGAGTAACTCCACCAAATGTGAGGAAGAGTGTCCACTTCTCAAAATTCCACAAATTGAGAGTGATAGGAGAGGTGAGTTGAGTGACTCCACCAAATGTGAGGAAGAGTTTCCACTTCCCAAAACTCCACATATTGAGAGTGATAGGAGAGGTGAGGTGAGTGAGTACACCAACTACGAGGATCAGATTATTGTACATGAAAGAAAAGGAAAGGAAAAGGGAGAGAGTGATCATATACCTAGAGTGAGCCACCAACATAGTGAGGGAGTGTTTCCCCAACCAAAAGCTTCACAGACAAATATGACCAAGCCCCGGGAAAAACAGGGATTAGTTATGATGGCTAGGAAAAGGGATATGCAGGAATTGAGAGAGCCTAATACTCCATTCTTTGTACTCATGTACAGGGAAACTTTATTGGCTACTAATAATGACTTACCCTCAACCTTTCCTAGTGTTGTATTTGATCTTTTGCAGGAGTATGAGGATGGGTTTCCCAAGGAGGTGCCACACGTATTACCACCGATGTGAGGCATTGAACACCAAATTAACTTAGTCCTGGGTGCCCCACTACTAAACCGACCAGCGTACCGAAAAACTCAGCGGAGTGGAAGGAAATTCAGCGGCAAGTAGAAGATCTTATTAACAAATGGTATGTAAGGGAAAGTGTTTCTCCCTCTGTTGTTTCCATTCTTTTAGTTCCAGAGAAATATGGTACTATGAGAATGTGCACTGCTTGTAGATCAATTAACAACATAATTGTGAGATATCGGCACCCTATACCTAGGCTCGATGACATGCTTGATGAACTTTGTGGTTCCACCATATTCTCTAAAATTGATTTGCAAAATGGATACCACCAAATAAGGATGAAAGAGGGTGGCGAATGGAAAACTGCATTCAAGACAAAATTTGGATTATATGAATGGTAGGTTGTGCCTTTTGGATTAATGAATGCACCTAGTATTTTCATGAGATTAATGAATCATGTGCTTAGGTCCTTCATTGACAAGTTTGTAGTGGTTTACTTTCATGACATATTGGTTTACAACAAAACTTTGGAGGATGTTGTTGGACATATAAAATGTGTGCTTGCTATCCCGCGACAGGAAATGTTGTATGCTAATGTGGAAAAGTGCACATTTAGCACAAACAAGGTTGTGTTTCTTGGCTTTGTTTTTTAAGGTTTCTACCACCGGTTCGTGAAGGATTTCAGCACCCTTGCTGCACTAATGAATGAGTTAATGAAGAAAGACACTCCATTCAAATGGGGTGATGCTCAAGATAAGTCCCTCCAAGAACTAAAGACGAGGTTTTCATTAGCCCCGTTGTTTCCGTTTCCTATTCTTGGTAAGACATTTGAGATTAGAAAGATAAAAGATATCCACCCAAATATACCACACAATCGACAAGAGTGGATTAGTGAATTGTGTGAGTCCAATAAATGTGAGGTTTAGGTTGCCCAGCATGAGACTAGAGAGATGAGTGAACCACAATGTCAGGACCGGTTTTCCAGGATATTAATTTCCCAGTAAATGGCCCTTGTGCTCACCAGCCCCAGAATTACTGTTAGCTGATGAGACCCAATCTTGATACAGAAATTCCAAGCAAAATACAAGATTTGAAGTACACGACCAAAGTGGTCTCTGAGTACAACAAAAATTTCTAGTGGTTGATGGCGGAAGCTGTTTGCGGATCATCAGCATCTATGGGACTCCATTTCCCACAGGAACAACTGACCTGGATAATTCCTATCTTCGCGTATCTGCTATCTTCGATGCCTAGGTTCCGGGCTATCGTCGTTGCGCTCCTCCCCAAGCAAGAAATTTGGCCAAGACAATAGCCAGGGACAAGCCAGTGAGTACTTTGAATGTACTCGCAAACATCATGAAAACAGGTATAATATAACAGATGATAATCATGCACTGAAATAGTCCACGATCACTTAGTCAGTCACAAAATAAAATTCATGACGCACGCAAGCAGGTCATTCATAATTAAATATGAATAAGCAATCAGAGAATAAAAATAAAATAAACCGATCGGGTGTCTGAAGCGACGCCTTGAAAGGATAATAATATAAAGCATGCCTCAGTCGGGCGTCTGAGCGACGCCACATAAAGGGCTTATATGAAAAATAAATAACATGCGTGCCACAGTCGGGCGTCTGAGCGACGCCACCTAAAGGGCTTATAAGGAAAATAAATATCAAGCAAGCCACAGTCGGGCGTCTGAGCGACGCCACATAAAGGGCTTTTAGGAAAAAATAAATAACAAGCATGCCACAGTCGGGCGTCTGAGCGACGCCACATAAAGGGCTTATAAGGAAAATAAATAACAAGCATGCCACAGACGGGCGTCTGAGCGACGCCACATAAAGGGCTTATAAGAAAGTAAATAACAAGCATGCCACAGTCGGGCGTCTGTGCGACGCCACATAAAGGGCTTATATGGAAAATAATAACATGAGTATCCAGGAGGTAGAACCATCCCAGGGATACTCAATAAAACAATATAATTGGTTAGTCCACAATAATAATAATCATAATCATCATTCCTCACACATCAGAATCAATATTCTGGTTTAGATATTTTTCCTCCGAAGACCGACACTAAGACCGACACTTGACCCATCCCAGACTGTAGTCCTTAAACACGGACACGGCTATTCGAATAGATATAACTCTGCAGAGGGTGTATTCTTTACCCACGAGTAACGGATTCCGTTAGTCCACCGGGACTAATTCCGTTTACGGTCTTTGAATTGAAAACACACCTGACCCGCACACAGCAGCTTAACTTACCGGTGCCTGGAATCACCCAGGACACTCGTTAAGCAAAACTCTAAGTGGGGAGGCTCCAACCTCGATTAGCATGGGATCACAAAATTTATATCGCGCGCAAAACAGGGGAGCTACCCCCTCGGACTCACCAGAACACCCATGCCCCCGGACCAAGTGACATGCCTACGAGGGGCCACTGGTATCTTTCACTATGGCCTCTCTGTACGGTGTGTGCTAAGGCAGGGGTTGACAACTTACTGAACAGTACCGTACCTGTGGCAGAGAGAAGTGGTAGTACGAAGCAAGTATGGGGGTTATTGGTACAAGACTTGATCTACGGTCGACTCAGGAGGTTATGTATTCTCTGCATGGTTAGCACAACAAATATATTTCACGACATCAGACAGAAATCACCACTCATCATACCCCTTCCTGCCTCACTGACCATTCTCGCTCCAACGAGATGTCAGCACCAAGCTCATGTCTACCCGAGACAGATACTTCTCCGGATTCCTTCTGGTAGGCATCAGAGGTATAAGAGGATAAATACTGTCATAAGCATTTCAATTCCAACAGCAAGGAATTTCCAACATGCACTCAAGAGCATGTTCACAGCATCACATGAAATAATGCATGCTTCAAGTCAACTTGGTGTTGTAGTCACATCAAACAACACACAACGAATATTATTCCAGGGTTCAAGATGCTTGCCTTCAATGTGCAGAGAGGTGGGGTACACTCCAAAACTTTTGAAAGTTTATTCGTCCCTCCATTTCCTATTTTGAAAATTATTCGAATCAACACTCAATTCAAAAACAGTACCAATTTTTTTTTGTAAAATTTTGAAATAAATCCTAAAATAAACTAGGTGAAATTTGAGAAACAACAGAAAAAGAATCAAGTCAAATGGAGTTTTATTTTAAAAGATAAGGCCAATCAAAGTTATGGTCAACATCTGATTTTTAATAAAACAGAAAAACGAAAATGGTTCGGCATTACTTACGCTTTCCCCTTAGCGAAGACGTACTCGCTGGAATATGTTTCCACTTAAAACACGTCGGTAGAGCTGGGGGTCACTGGCAGGTGGGGCCGTCGGGTCCACTGGTCATATTTGACCAGTCGACTTTCTTCCTTCTCCCGCTGCTGAGCGGAGGTGAGGGTTCCGGCGACCCTCGCCGGCGAACGGTGGCTCCTCACGGGGTTCTGAGGGCGGGGATGGATCCATGGCTTCTGGGCGGTCCTCCCGGTAGTCGCTATGGACGGAGGGGTGGACGGGGTGGTCAATGGCACTGTCTCCGGCGGACGGCGGCGTCGAACAAAAGGGGACTTTCCCCTCCGGTGGTCCTCTGGTGAAATTGACGCGCGGGGTTGGTAGCTAGGGTCGAGGGCGACCTACTGGAGGGTAGAGCAGAGAGGGGGATGCTTTGGTCCGGTTGAATTCGACCGGATGGCAGCGGCGGCCATTGCTACCAGAGACGGAGAGAACACGACCTCTAGAGGAATGGGAGCTAGAGGGGCTTTGCTATGGCGTCGAGGAGGGTCTATGCCGAGCGTGAAGAGCTCGAAGTGGGTTTATATAGGCAGGCGAGGTCGGTTCCGCCGACGGCCGAGGATAACTCCGGCTAACCGACGTTCAGTTGCAAGGGGGCACGTGGCAATGGCTGGCGTGGTCCGGCAGGGCGAGCGGATGAGAACCCACTGCTCAAGGGGCAGTTGGCGCGCTGGGGAGGCTTGGGCGGCGCCGTCCATGGCAGAGGCTCGCTGCCACGGCCGTGGCGGCTTTCGGAGGTGGCGCTGCGCCACAGAGGCTGGTGGGGAAGGTCGGTTGGGGGCTTGGCGCGACGCGGAGGGAAGCAGGGGATCAGGATAAGCTCGGGGAGAGGCGGTAGGTGGGCGCGGCGGCTCGGGCGTTGCACGTGCAAAACGCGCGCTCTGGCCGCGCTCTGCACATGCCCACCAAGTGCTCGACACAATGCCAGGGGTAGCTAAGGGGCTTATATGGGCATGAAACTTAACAGGATCATTTATTGGGGTTAAATAAGTCTAATAGACATGCTGGTTTGGCCAGGAATGCAACTTCCCAAAGTAATCTTTGGATCATGCCAAATCTGGCCATGCACTCTAGGTGTTTGACATAATGCCCAGGCCACCTAGGGGACTTCTCTGGCCACCAGAATTCCCAGGTTGTGGTCTCTTTGGATGATAAGAATGATGGCAAGGTTAGTTTGAGAAAAACAGAAACTAGTTAGTGCAAGTTTTGCAAATCTACAGTTCTGGATAGTAAATATAGGCCATTATTGCATGTGTTTAAATCACTGTAATGAGGCTTATCTCCTGGACTTAAGGGTTTGGTAGGGCTCACTAATAGTAGGAAAAATCCCAAGGCCAATAGGGCAAAATAAATATGGGTTGCAGTACAAACTTCCAAACTGGACCAGAATGAAGATGAGGATGGTTTGCTCAAATTTTCCAAAACACCAAGTTGGGTTTCTGCATAAAAGTGATCCAGGGACATCACATGACCTCTACAAATTTTTGTGGAATTTATAAATGGAGTTATAAAATAGTTGCAGTGCAAATGAGGCTCTTAAAAGGGTTAAAATGCTATTAAATGAATTAAAACTTAGCAAATTTTATTTATCAAAATTATTCCACTGGTTTTACTAAATGTAATTAAATGATTCAATGAAACATTCAAGCCACACAATAATATTCAAAAGTTTCAGATAGGAGAGGAGAATTTTTTTTTGAAATCCAGACAAAAGGAGTGGCTCTGAAATCACAAGAAAATCCAGAAAGTAGAAAATAATTATTTCTGGCAACATTTCATTTAATAAAACATTATTAAATTTTTGGGGTGTTACAACACTACCCCCCTTAAGAAAAATCTCGTCCTTGAGATTTGCTAAGGACGGTAAAAATATTACTCGTACTACCACGCAATATTAACTCGAAAATTAAATATCCTGCTCACGTGATTTGTCGTGGCTACAGTGAGAGTGCCGATAATTGGTGCAACTACAGTGGGGTACTGGCGTTGCGTGGAAAAATCTACGGTTGGGGAAACCGAGAGATTTCTACTTATGGCTACGGTAAATTTAGAATTAATAAAATTCTAAATTTCCAAATTACGCTGGTCGTACCCGAGTGCACAGTGCTCCCTCTGGCTGACAGGTGGACCCGGGGCCCACTGTCAGTCTCTTCTTCTACCTCTGGCTCTCATCTCTTTTCTCTCTCGTGCGCTTTCCCGCGCTTTCTCCACCGGCGGCGTCTAGTGCATAGGGCAACTAGGCCGTACTGCGGTAGTGCGCGGCATGCTAGCTGCCGACGCAGCATGCACTCACCTCGCGGGCCAATGCGCTGTCGGCACTGCTCGCGGATTCGCCTCCGAACACCAGCGATCGAGCGACGAGCGGCGCTGGTGGACTTCGCTCACCGTACACCGATCTCGAGTTATAAAATGACCGCGATGCTCCTCTCTTCTTCCTCACACCTAGCCTCGTTTCTTCTTCTTCTTCCTTCTCCTCCATTTCTGTTTGCAGGAGCTCGAGACGAGGCTCTAATGGCGGAGCTGAAGCCGGATTGGTACACGATCCTGATGTGTGGAGGGTTGGCGGCATTGCTGGGGCTCTCTGTGCTCTTGTGCGTGATGATCCACGATGATCGTCGTGATGCTACTGCTCGAGTGTTAGCTCTTCGCGGCGGCGGCGATCATGAGGATTAAGTGTCAGTGTCGGGTGCTAACTGCTATCAGTGTGCTGGAGGCAACTTGCACCAAAATAATTACCCACAAATTTCTCTTTCAGAAACTGTGGTGTGTTAGTGAGGTGATCAGTTAGGTGCAAAATGTGTACGTGGTTTTGCAATTAGTGCATGTGGTCGAGTGGTTGTGGCTGTGAGCCTGTTCTCGTGGTGAATTTAAATTTATGTCATGGAGAAATATTTGTTGCAATGGCTCAAAGAAAATCCCACCTCGAGATTTACTGAGAGCAAAAACAGTTGATCAAAAATCACAGCAGTAAAATTTACTCACATACTATTGCAATCAAACAATTTATTCACAGCACAAACTAAGGATACAACGCATAAGCTGCAACACATAAATAAATGCTAGGCTAACAAACATAGTAGTGGCGTCTACGACGCAAACGTAAAATATGCTGGGTCCTGAGAAAATGTCTACGGCACTGGGGCACATTCTTCTTCTTCCGGGGGAAGTGGATTAACTAGTCGAAGAACGCGCCTTTCCTGGTCTGGCCTCAGTGGTCTGCCAATGGCGATCTGAGGATTCAAAACAGCGAGGTTCTGGAGATAATCCATTACTCGCTGGGTCAAACGCTCTTGAGCGATGACGTACTGGGCAAGGTTGGCCAGTACATGGTCCCTCTCTATTCGTCCCCCGGGAAAAGATGCTTCTTCTCCGGGTGCTGCACAACTCGGGAAGTAATAATACCCCTTTTTGCTGGCATAGGGTACCGCGAATCGAAGGCGAGTAATCGCTTCGTACGCAGCAGCTTCTATGGCCATTTGCAGAGTCGGCATAGATTTCCCCACGAAGGAGACTTCCGTTGGGTCTTGGTTTGGGTTTGCGGGAGGGATGTGCACTACTGCCCAATATTTCGAGGTGAATGGGGTGATTCTCGTTCTGAGCAGCTCGTACTGGGGTGGATGGGTAGAACTCATGGTACTGCGGGTAAAGTCCCACAATATTTTAACAAAACTACCTGGGGTCGCATCTGGAGTTCTCAGATGAATACTAGGGCTTGACATGGCAAAAATGGCTGTGAGAGCTGTGCACAAAGTGAAGGATGCTTAGTAAGGTTACGGAGTGGCCTCTTATATAGCATCAGGGCTGGGTTACCTATTGCGGTGTGGGGGCAATCTAGGTTGACGGTTCTGCTCTATGGGGGTCGAGGTCAATGCCACATATATACATATCTCGCAAAAGTGACGTATTACTGTGGGTGTCGTCTGGGGGTGGTTTTTGGTAGCTACGCCCGGAATTTAATATGCAACCGAACGCCAACATACTTATGCGTGGCTACGTACTATTCAAAACAATGGCATACAAGCAGTCTGCATTTTATTCATGGCGATTACAAGGTCAAACTATTACATGGCGTAGAATACTAAGACTCGGTACTACTCGAGTGACTTAGTCTACCTCGTTAATAGCTAGTCGAGCGTGCCATGTGGACGTCGAGGCTTCTCCTTGGGCTTCACCGTCGGGGTTTGCTGGGTTAGGATGGGGCTGTGCAGGGTCGGTGTAGCGATGATGACCATCGCGGGGGTTGGTGGTCACAATCCCATTGGAGCGTGTCCCCAAAAGGCGACGATGCTCTTCCGGGGATACAAATGCATTCCGGTCAGTTGCAGGGGCAGGCCTCAAGGACTCGATCGGTTGCCCGAACAGCACGACTGGGTTCTCGGTGTCGGGCACATCTTCTCTTCTTGCCAGGGCTCGACGGGCAAGTTCTCCACGAGCTGCGATCAGATCAAGAGTGACCTGATCGAACAATGCCTCTAGTGCACTTACATAGCGCACCAGATGCAGAAGTGCAGGGTCCGTCTCGTGGTCTCCGTTGGCAACCTGGGGAGGCCTACTATACCCGTCACGGCTGGGATAGTAGTAGAACGAGCGGCAGTTAACTCTTGGCGACAGGTGCCGGAGTTGAACTATAGCCTCTCAAGCTGCTAGCTGGATGGCTTGTGGCTCAAAGGAAGTTGTCCTTCCGGTGAACCAGTAGGGGCGTTCTGGCGCTATACCCCTACCATAGACGTGCACCGTGGCCCAGAATTGACGATTCTCTTCACTCGTGTGCCCTTGGTACACAACATATTCTGGGGGCTCTTCTAATGCAAAGGCATGACAGGTGAGGTTTGCTAGCACGGTTACAAAACCCCCAAGGTTGGTTGCTGTGGTCTCATTGTGAACAATGGGGCCAGGCATCTTGGCTTGGTTTTGGGGTAGAGGCTGTGCTGTGCAGAGTTGGGGCTAACGTTCCCTTTTATAGAAAAAGAAAACAGAGTCTTCCTTCGCACGCTTGCGAATGGGACAATTTAGGTGTCGGTCACGGCGCATGATCGATGGGCTAGGCTTGATAGGTTGGGCACCGACTGCTGAAAGGTGTCGGGGTCACTGTGTGGGCTATCGGATAGGATAGGCTTAGCTGTGGTTAGGTTAAGGTCTGGTGGGTGGTTTAACCTAGGTTTATCGACCTGGCTAAGATAGGATTAGCCAATGGTCAGCCTGGCTCTGATACCAAGGTTGTCAGGACCGGTTTTCCAGGATATTAATTTCCCAGTAAATGGCCCTTGTGCTCACCAGCCCCAGGATTACTGTTAGCTGATGAGACCCAATCTTGATACAGAAATTCCAAGCAAAATACAATATTTGAAGTACACGACCAAAGTGGTCTCTGAGTACAACAAAAATTTCTAGTGGTTGATGGCGGAAGCGGTTTGCGGATCATCAGCGTCTATGGGACTCCATTTCCCACAGGAACAGCTGACCTGGATAATTCCTATCTTCGTGTATCTGCTATCTTCGATGCTTAGGTTCCGGGCTGTCGTCATTGCGCTCCTCCCCAAGCAAGAAATCTGGCCAAGACAATAGCCAGGGACAAGCCAGTGAGTACTTTGAATGTACTCGCAAACATCATGAAAATAGGTATAATATAACAGATGATAATCATGCACTGAAATAATCCACGATCACTTAGTCAACCACAAAATAAAATTCATGACGAACGCAAGCAGGTCATTCATAATTAAATATGAATAAGCAATTAGAGAATAAAAATAAAATAAACCGATCGGGTGTCTGAAGCAACGCCTCGAAAGGATAATAATATAAAGCATGCCTCAGTCGGGCGTCTGAGCGACGCCACATAAAGGGCTTATATGAAAAATAAATAACATGCGTGCCACAGTCGGGCGTCTGAGCGACGCCACCTAAAGGGCTTATAAGGAAAATAAATATCAAGCATGCCACAGTCGGGCGTCTGAGCGACCCCACATAAAGGGCTTTTAAGGAAAAATAAATAACAAGCATGCCACAGTCGGGCGTCTGAGCGATGCCACATAAAGGGCTTATAAGGAAAATAAATAACAAGCATGCCACAGTCAAGCGTCTGAGCGACGCCACATAAAGGGCTTATAAGAAAGTAAATAACAAGCATGCCACAGTCGGGCGTCTGTGCGACGCCACATAAAGGGCTTATATGGAAAATAATAACATGAGTATCCAGGAGGTAGAACCATCCCAGGGATACTCAATAAAACAATATAATTGGTTAGTCCACAATAATAATAATCATAATCATCATTCCTCACACATCTTGATCAATATTCTGGTTTAGAAATTTTTCCTCCAAAGACCGACTCTAAGACCGACACTTGACCCATCCCAGACTGTAGTCCTTAACCGCGGACACGGCTATTCGAATAGACATAACTCTGCAGAGGGTGTACTCTTTACCCACGAGTAACGGATTCCGTTAGTCCACCAGGACTAATTCCGTTTACGGTCTTTGAATTGAAAACACACCTGACCCGCACACACCAGCTTAACTTACCGGTGCCTGGAATCACCCAGGACACTCGTTAAGCAAAACTCTAAGTGGGGAGGCTGCAACCTCGATTATCATGGGATCACAAAATTTATATCGTGCGCAAAACAGGGGAGCTACCCCCTCGGACTCACCGGAACACCCATGCCCCCGGACCAAGTGACATGCCTACCAGGGGCCACTGGTATCTTTCACTATGGCCTCTCTGTACGGTGTGTGCTAAGGCAGGGGTTGACAACTTACTGAACCGTACCCTACCTGTGGCAGAGACAAGTGGTAGTACGAAGCAAGTATGGGGGTTACTGGCACAAGACTTGATCTACGGTCGACTCAGGAGGTTATGTATTCTCTGCATGGTTAGCACAACAAATATATTTCACGACATCAGACAGAAATCACCACTCATCATACCCCTTCCCGCCTCACTGACCTTTCTCGCTCCAACGAGATGTCAGCACCAAGCTCGTGTCTCTCCAAGACAGATACTTCTCTGGATTCCTTCCGTTAGGCATGAGAGGTATAAGAGGATAAATACTGTCATAAGCATTTCAATTCCAACAGGAAGGAATTTCCAACATGAACTCAAGAGCATGTTCACAACATCACATGAAATAATGCATGCTTCAAGTCAACTTGGTGTTGTAGTCACATCAAACAACACACAACGAATATTATACCAGGGTTCAGGATGCTTGCCTTCAATGTGCAGAGAGGTGGGGTACACTCCAAAACTTTTGAAAGTTTATTCCTCCCTCCATTTCCTATTTTGAAAATTATTCGAATCAACACTCAATTCAAAAACAGTACCAAATTTGAGAAACAACAGAAAAAGAATCAAGTCAAATGGAGTTTTATTTTAAAAGATGAGGCCAATCAAAGTTATGGTCAACATCTGATTTTTAATAAAACAGAAAAAGGAAAACGGTCGGCAGTACTTACGCTTTCTCCTTAGCGAAGACGTACTCGCTGGAATAAATTTCCACTTAAAACACGTCTGTAGAGCTAGGGGTCACTGGCAGGTGGTGCCGTCGGGTCCACTGGTCATATTTGATCAGTCGATTTTCTTCCTCCTCTCGCTGCCGAGTGGAGGTGAGGGTTCCGGCGACCCTCGCCGGCGAACGGTGGCTCCTCACGGGGTTCTGAGGGCGGGTATGGATCCATGGCTTCTGGGCGGTCCTCCCGGTAGTCGCTATGGACGGAGGGGTGGACGGGGTGGTCAATGGCACTGTTTCCGGCGGACGGCGGCGTCGGACAGAAGGGGACTTTCCCCTACGTTGGTCCTCTGGTGAAATTGACGTGCGGGGTTGGTAGCTAGGGTCGAGGGAGACCTACTGGAGGGTAGAGCAGAGAGGGGGATGCTCTGGTCTGGTTGAATTCGACCGGATGGCAGCGGCGGCCATTGCTACCAGAGACGGAGAGAACACGGCCTCTGGAGGAATGGGAGCTAGAGGGGCTTTGCTATGGCGTCTAGGAGGGTCTATGCCGAGCGTGAAGAGCTCGGAGTGGGTTTATATAGGCAGGCGAGGTCGGTTCCGCCGACGGCCGAGGATAACTCTGGCAAACCGACGTTCTGTTGAAGGGGGCACGTGGCGATGGCTGGCGGGGTCCGGCAGGGCGAGCGGATGAGAACCCACTGCTCAAGGGGCAGCTGGCGCGCCGGGGAGGCTTGGGCGGCGCCATCCATGGCAGAGGCTCATTGCAGCGGCCGTGGCGGCTTTTGGAGGTGGCGCTGCGCCACAGAGGCTGGTGGGGAAGGTCGGTTGGGGGCTTGGCGCGACGCGGAGGGAAGCAGGGGATCAGGATAAGCTCGGGGAGAGGTGGTAGGTGGGCGCGGCGGCTCGGGCGTCGCACGTGCAAAACGCGCGCTCTGGCCGTGCTCTGCACATGCCCACCAAGTGCTCGACACAATGCCATGGGTAGCTAAGGGGCTTATATGGGCATGAAACTTAACAGGATCATTTATTGGGGTTAAATAAGTCTAATAGACATGCTGGTTTGGCCAGGAATGCAACTTCCCAAAGTAATCTTTGGATCATGCCAAATCTGGCCATGCACTCTAGTTGTTTGACATAATGCCCAGGCCACCTAGGGGACTTCTCTGGACACCAGAATTCCCAGGTTGTGGTCTCTTTGGATGATAAGAATGATGGCAAGGTTAGTTTGAAAAAAACAGAAACTAGTTAGTGCAAGTTTTGCAAATCTACAGTTCTGGACAGTAAATATAGGCCATTATTGCATGTGTTTAAATCACTGTAATGAGGCTTATCTCCTGGACTTAAGGGTTTGGTAGGGCTCACTAATAGTAGGAAAAATCCCAAGGGCAATAGGGCAAAATAAATATGGGTTGCAGTACAAACTTCCAAACTGGACCAGAATGAAGATGAGGATGGTTTGCTCAAATTTTCCAAAACACCAAGTTGGGGTTTTGCATAAAAGTGATCCAGGGACATCACATGACCTCTACAAATTTTTGTGGAATTTATAAATGGAGTTATAAAATAGTTGCACTGCAAATGAGGCTCTTAAAAGGGCTAAAATGCTATTAAATGAATTAAAACTTAGCAAATTTTATTTATCAAAATTATTCCATTGGTTTTACTAAATGTAATTAAATGATTCAATGAAACATTCAAGCCACACAATAATATTCAAAAGTTTCAGATAGGAGAGGAGATTTTTTTTTTGAAATTCAGACAAAAGGAGTTGCTCTGAAATCACAAGAAAATCCAGAAAGTAGAAAATAATTATTTCTAGCAACATTTCATTTAATAAAACATTATTAAATTTTTGGGGTGTTACACACAACATATTATACCACACCATAAAAGTGAGAGGGTTAGTAAGTTGTGTGAGTCCACCAAATGTGAGCTTGAGGTGTTCACACACAATATAAAAGAGATGAGTGACCCACCAAATGAAAGGATAGGAGATTATTCAATTACTAGCCATTCACAAAGCTCTTTGAAGTATGTGCAGATGCAAAAGTCATACTTAGCTGCCCTCCTACAACAATGGGAGGACGAGATCCATGAACAATTATGGCGCATGTGGAGTACCATCAAACAAACATCATGTTAGGTAAGTGATCTTCAAAAGTCATGGGAGTACTCAATGAGGAAAGAGAAAAGAGATCATTCATCTTGAAGCACCCAGAGGTATGCACTTATGAACTCTTGAAACATTGGCGCGACGAAATCAGAGACAAGATGTTTTCTATATCATCCATCCAACACTACCATTTTGTTAGTCATAACGAAACCATCAAGGAGCCAACAAACCTAAAACCTGAATATGTTGATTCGACTTTTCCTTGGCCAAGATATTTTGTATTTTCCTCGTGCTATTATTTTGCAGATCGAAGTAAATTGAGGGCGACTTTTCTTCAAGAGAGGGAGGATGGTATGAACATGCATGGGCCTGATTACAAGTTTGTACTCCATGGGAATGTTAGTTGGAAGGAATTGCTGAGTCGAACTAAACATTTGAAGTTCGCAAAGGTGAAAGCTAAACTTATGCATTTGATAAACCCTTTGCATTGCTTCTTTGTACTGGCCTATTTTATTTTGTGTGATGACCACCTAGAGTCGAGGACGACTCCTTCTCAAGAGCGGGAGGATGATGAGGACATGCCAACCATTGATCCCTTAGAGTTGAGGACGACTCCTTTTCAAGAAGGGGAGGATGATGAGGACATGACAACAATCTATGCATCCCTGGTGATGAAAGGAGAAACCATAATAATTGGTGTCAAACAAATACAGTGCCTGGTGAATGCTAACTTATGTTCATATTGTAATCCTAAAGACATGGCTGCACTTTCATCTCCTTCGTTGTTGGTTGAACTCAGGTGTGGCATCAAAGACGACCAACAACACTTACAGTCCGTGCTGAAACAATGTTTTATGATGAAGAAACAGAGTTACAAAGAAATATGTGTCTGCTGAAGAAACAATGTTTTGGCGCTGGTTAAACAATGTTATGCACGAGTTTGGATATTCCAACTTGCGAAAGGTTCTCAGAACTCGAGTTTGCTGCTGAAGGAAACATTGTTCGACTCCAGTAAACAATGTTTGGTCGGGAACCACCAACCACCTCCAACGAGAGTTTTCCAGAAGCTACCTCATTAAGTGTCAAGCCTTTTAGTCAAACCAAAGCTGGTTTTGTTTCACACCTAAGCTGGTTCCCAAAGCTAGTTTGCTTTCACACCTATCCAGGGGGGTTGTTGAAAGCACATTTGCTCCCTTGGTGGTTTTCGTAATTAATAACAACATATATGTCATTGAACTAATGTTTCCACTAAGCATATTTCAGGAAAAGTTCAATGATGGGTTGGCAAAAGGATTGTGGAGATACCCCAAGATGCAAGGAAATAGATTGGCAAAGCTTCAAGCAAGAAGACTCTACATTTTACTTTGTGAGAAATCACTTTGAGTCCATAGGAAAGCCAATACTATTAAAAGGGGGTAAGGTACTGTTGGTGAACAAAATGCTCATACGTGCACAAGTGATAGTCACCAAAAACACCCACAAGCTCTTCCACAAAAGTCTGTCCAAAGCCAAATATTCAAAATCGGTGCAACCAACATCTCCCACTCGGTGCCACCGATTCCCAGACTCAGACAGATCCAAGCCAAACCCTATCCTATCGGTGCAACCGATTCTGATTTGGTGCCACCAAGTTTGGGTTGCCAACTTTCTGTTACCCAATTTCACAAAATCGGTCCGACCGAGTTTGTTGAATCGGCGTCACCGAGTTTGGCAATCTGACCGTTGGTCACCTGATCAGTACCACTGAGTTTTATATATCGGTCTCACCAAGATTCGAAAGTTGCTACCTTTGGAGCAACTCGGTACCACCGAGATTCACAGATCGGTGTCACCGAGTTGGTCACTTAAGGTGCAACGGTTGGATTTTTGGAGATGCCTATATATACCCCTCCACCACCACCTACTCGAAAGTGAAGCACTCAGAACTATTCCATACTTGCCCCATCTGATTTTCTGAGAGAGAGCCACCTACTCATGTGTTGAGATCATGCCATTCCATTCCATCCATATGAATCTTGATCTTTAGCCTCCCCAAGTTTCTTTCCACCAAATCAATCTCTTCCACCAAGCCAAATATGTGAGAGAGTGATTGTGTGTTGAGCAGTCTATCATCTTGAAGCACAAGAGCAAGGAGTTCATCGACATTGCCGAGCCTATTACCTTTTGGAGGGTGGTGCCTCCTAGATTGGTTAGGTGTTGCTTGGGAGCCTCCTACTTCGTGTTGTGGAGTGAACCAAGAAGTTTGTAAGGGCAAGGAGATCACCTACTTCATGAAGATCTACCCATAGTGAGGCTAGTCCTTCGTGGATGGAAGCCGTTATGGAATAGTCAAGGTTGCTACTTCGTGGACCCTTATGGGTGGAGCCCTCCGTGGACTCTCGCGACCGTTACCCTCCGTGGGTTGAAGACTCCATAAACGTGGACGTACGATAGCACCACCTATCGGAACCACGGGAAAAATCATCGTGTCTACAAATTGCATTTGATCTTCCTACCCTTCCCTTACTACTCATGCTTGTCTATACTTTCCGCTGCTATACTCTTAGACATGCATGTGTAGGGTGTACTTGACTTGCTATGAATGCTAAAATCTGCCAACACTTAAAATTGGGAAAAAGTAGATCTTTATTTAGTCAAGTAGTCTAATCACCCCCCCTCTAGACATACTTTCGGTCCTACAAGTGATATCAGAGCTTTGGTCTCCATAGCATTGGTCTCACAACCTAGGAGAGTATGGCGTCTAGTGAGGGAAATTATCACCGTAGAGGTCCGTACTTTGATGGCACTAATTTTGCTAGTTGGAAGCACAAAATGAAAATGCATATTCTTGGTCATAACCCCGCCATATGGGCTATTGTTCGTGTTGGCTTGCAAGGTGAATTCTTTGGCGATGGAAAGGAACCGGATCGTGAAGCGACCGCGGAAGAATTGAAGATGTTGCAATACAACGCTCAAGCATGTGACATTCTCTTCAACTGCCTATGCCCCGAAGAATTCAACAAAATCAGCCGTCTCGAGAATGCAAAAGAGATTTGGGATACTTTGGTTGATATGCATGAAGGAACCGAGTCCGTAAGAGAATCCAAGTTGGATGTTCTTCAAAGTCAGCTTGACAAGTTCAAGATGAAGGATGGTGAAGGAGTCGCGGAGATGTACTCTAGGCTAGCTCTCATCACCAATGAGATTGCCGGCTTAGGAAGCGAAGAAATGACCGACAAATTCATCATCAAGAAGATACTTCGAGCTTTGGATGATCGATATGACACCGTGTGCACATTGATCCAAATGATGCCCAACTACAAAGATCTCAAGCCTACGAAAGTCATTGGAAGGATTGTTGCTCATGAGATGACACTCAAAGACAAAGAAAAGCTTCACGACAAGTCTAGCGGTGCTTACAAAGCCACAAGTGATGCTCCCGCAAATTCAAGCGACAACCTTGTCACCAATGAATAGATAAGCCTCATGGTCAAGAAATTCAACAAGTTCTACAAGAATAGAGGCAAAGAACGAAGCTCCAACTCAAGATATGAAGAGAAGCATTCGTCAAGTCGTGACCGAAACTGCTACAATTGTAGGAAGCCCGGACACTACTCCAATGAGTGCACGGCTCCCTACAAACGAAGGGAAGAGTCACCTAGAAGACGAAGCTCAAGGAATGAATCACCTCAAGGATGATCGCTATGAACGAAGACCCTCAAGGAGAAGTAGGGAATCGGAGAAGAAGGACAAGTACACCAAGAGCTACACAAGAAGAAAACATCAAGCTCATGTTGGTGAATGGGTTTCCGGCTCCGACTCCGACAACAACTCCAAGAGAAGCTATCACTCCAACTCCGACTATAGTTAAGATGAAGGTGTTGCTGGACTTGCACTAGTGACAACCGACTCCTACGACATATTTGACTCACCAAATGAAGGGAGTGGATGTTGCTTCATGGCTAAAGGCCCCAAGGTATCACACCCCGAATATCTTGATTTCAATAGTGATGAAGATGATTTGCTTTGTGATGATGACTTGAACTTTGATGAAACTAGTAATGTTAGTCAAAATGAACTTGATAATCCTCATGCTAGTCAAGATAAGTCATTTGATGATGATAAGATGAAAATAGAACAACTAACTAAAGAATTAAACACTCTTAAGTTAGCCCATGAATCTACTCTCGAAGATCATAGAGAGCTTGTGAGAACTCATGAGAAGCTACGCTTCGAGAAGCTCAACTTGGAGCAAGAGCATGAGTTTCTCAAAGCTATCAATGACGATCTTCAAAAGAAGACTTCATCTTATCTAGCCAAATGATTACTCTTGTCTACATTCATGCCACAAGTTAAATCTAAACAAACTAGTAACAAAGGCAAGAAAGGTTCTTCATCTAGTAGCAACAATAAAAATGCCAAACCTAATGATGCTGCTCCTAGTAGTTCTATTGATTCCACTAATGATGATTCTCTTAGCCAAGTTACAATTGAGCAAGAAAATGCTTTATTGAAAGGAATTATAGAGAAAGGTATCTACAAGAGTCTTGCCAGGTGTAAGCAATTTGAGGAAATTGTACGCAAGCACGGAGGATACCGAAAGAACCATGGTGTTGGCTACTTCAACGCAAATGGAGTTGAGTGGGAAGAAGGTCAATACCCCAAGCCCAAGTTTGTTCCTCAAAAGGAGAAGTATGAACATACTCCTCCCAAGGGAACAAACACCCAAGATGACCTTCCACCACAAGACCACAAGCTCAAGGGCAAGAACAAGCTTCTAGAGGACATTGACTCATATGAAGATGAATCCCTAGCTTTGGTGGAGTGGGTTCCCAAGGCTACTTCAAGCTCAACTTCTACAAAGGCTACTTCAACACCAAGGATCCCCATCAACTTGATGTGGGTCCCCAAGAAAAAGAACTAGAGAAGTTCTTGAGGGGTGACTCTGCCAATTAAATTCACTCACATTCATTATTGGCAAGAACTATTTGCAATCAACATCAAATCTATGCAATGGTTCAAGGAGTCACACATTCCCTCAAAGGTAAGCAAGGGACAAGGTAATCAACAAATCCATGGACATCATCACATATGCTTTGCACTCCATGTCCATAGATATCCTTGTATTTGTCTCTTGTGTGTTGGGACTAACCCATGTAGGTGAGAATAGTAAGGAAACAACAAGGATGCTCCCAACTCATGGTGATCTTCATCAACTTTGAGCATCCACCACTACTTCACCTACATGAAGTCTTCATCGACAAAACCCAAGGTTAATTTATCCCTCCTATGGGGAGATGTCACATCAAGGGAGAGCTTGACTCTAAGATTTGAGTTAAAGCATCTCGTAGTATGTGACAACATTAAATGCTTTTATGTAAAAGTGGTAACCCCACTTGTGCTTAAACGATGAGTATGACCTATGATCAAGTATTCTTACTTGGCTCCTAAGTCAATATACTCATATATAGATGACTCCGTCATCGCGAAAATGCTTGATAGATGCTAGTATGTTGGTGCATGTTTGCCATGTTTTCATTTGACATCTTATTGTGTGGGCATGTTGGTCTGCATTTATTTTCTCATTCGAGGACATCCAATTGTTGCTATTTGGCTTTTGATTTCTCTTTTGCCAATTGGATGGACAAGAATGCCTAGGACCACTCTCTAGCTATCTATGCTTTCTCACCTCATATTCTATTCATGCTGCATCACAAAATTTGAACAAGTACTTTTCGATCCCTCTGTGTGTGGAACACTCGGAGTTCCGTATCGACAAAGGACTGACCATTAAAACCTCCCAAGTGCATCTCGGTGGAACCAACTCAAACAACTCGGTCTCACCGAATGCCTAGGGTTGATCTGGTTTTCAACCTCGGTACCACCGATTCCATATTCTCGGTTACACCGAGTTTCCCTGTCAGCTGACAGTTGAGGAACTCGGTGACACCGAAAATTCAGAATCGGTGTCACCGACAGCCGAGGGTATATAAGAGGCGGACCCGACCTTTGAAAATTCCTTCAAACCGTCGCCCCCTCCAAAATCCTACGCTGCCGATTCGTGACCCCTGGTCATCGCCTTTGCTTCCCCGTGCGTCTCCGCCGCTGGAAATCGCCGTCGCCGACGAAATCTTCTCCATCGTCACCGCCGTAGCGGATCCGTCGCCGAGTTAGGGTATGGATCCGGCCCTTCTTGCGCTCCCCGTCCGAATCTTGCGCATTGAAGTTTATTCCATCGATAATCCATCGTTTGCAAACCTCTCCATCCACTGGAAATCTCATTAGATTAGAGAACCAAATTTTTTTAGGTTTAGTTGCCCACAAAATTGCATCTCGGTGATACCGAGTCAGAAAAATCGGTTCCACCGATTTTATTTTTGTGCTACTGAGGACAGTACTCGGTGAGACCGAATGGTAGTTTTCGGTCTGACCGAAACTGCTACCAAGTTTGTGTTAAGAGTATTGTGAGTCTCAGCAGCACCGAAAATTTTGACTCGGTGACACCGAAATTCATTTTTGCAGTGAACTACATCTAAGATTTTTCTGTTCAATCTTTCAAAAATAGCTGCGTTTTGTGATGACTTATCTTCTTCTGCTCTTCTACACTCTATTCACAGGGTCAGAATGTCAGATGCTGAAAACAGTCAGAATTTGAAGGAGCAGAATGTTGACATGAGTTCAGGCACTAGTCCTGAGTCCAGTTCCTCTTCAGATCCAGGCACCCCCAGTTCTCATGGGTTGCCCAAGGCTGCTACTAGGGCCAGGAAGAAGCTGAATTCAGATGAGGAGGATTCAGATTTTGTACCAGAGGAAGTTCTTGCCAAGAAGCAAGACAAGGCTGCCAAGAAGTCTGCAAATGAAGCCACCTCTTCCAGGAGAACTGTCAGCAAGGTATATGCTAGCTCTGAGGATATGAGAGCACCTAAGAGTGCTAGGGCTACCATGACTATTGAGCCCCCAAAGAGGTCATTGCCCAAGAAGGCAGAAGAGAAGAAGCATGCCAGAAAGAGGATTGTCTATGTCACTGGCAGGGCTACCTCCATGTATGAGGACCCAGAGGAGACTTTTGCTGCTGCTGAGGAGGAGGAGGAAGAGCAAGTTGTCAAGGCCCCTCCCAAGAAGAAGCAAAAGAAGCTTTTGGCAGATGCTATGCCAAGGCAAGGTCCCTCCAAGAGCACCAAATCTGCCCCCAAGAAGGCTGCTGCTGAAAAGTCCAAGAGGTCATCTAGACAGATTCCAGCTTCTGAGAAGAAGAAGGGAACTACCTCCAGAGATATGGATGAGGATGCCATGTCTGCATTGATGAAGCTCTGACCACACCTTCCAGAGCACAATGCCAGCCATCCACTTGCTGAAGACATGAAGAAGAGGAAGGATTCTGGTTTGAGGGCATGGAGAGCAATTGATCCATATGCCCAAAGGAGAAAGACAGCTGTGGACTTCTATGAGATTGTGCTGCTTGACTAGAGTCCAGCTGTGAGTGATATGAGATACGTTGACTAGAAATTTATCAAGGCAAATGAAGACTATTTCCCTAGTGTGCAAGACAACTTCCACTGCATTGGTCTAGATGAGTTTGTTGGCAGAGAGTTCACTGCATGGAACGATGAGATGATCATGCAATTCTACTCCACTGCTCACTTCTATGGAGATGGTAGAATTGTATGGATGACAGAAGGAGCAAGATATGAGTCTACTGTTGATGAATGGGCTGCCATCTTAGGAGTCCCAGAGGTGCAAGATGGTGACTTGGATGTCTACTCTGAATCCAAGGAGAGCCATGATTCTATGAAGGACAAGTACAATGCTATCCCTGCTGCTAACTTGAAATCTCACAAGTTAGGATCTATTTACTTCCTCCAGGCTGTCCTCCGCACCATGAACACTATCTTGAGGCATACTTTGATGCCTAAGTCATGCTTGTAGACATGCTTGTCTATAATTTCTGCTGCTATACTCTTAGACATGCATGTGTAGGGTGTACTTGACTTGCTATGAATGCTAAAATCTGCCAACACTTAAAATTGGGAAAAAGTAGATTTTTATTTAGTCAAGTAGTCTAATCACCCCCCCTCTAGACATATTTTCGGTCCTACAGTTGTCCCAAAAAATAGGCTAGCTCAACCCTTCTTCGGGGACTTTTTCCATTTCTATCAAAGACAAAGACATAGACTCCTCCTGAGATTGGAGGGCTCTTGTTACCCTTATTCTCGTGATTCCTTGAGAAATTGCTCCTAAATCATGCTCCACGACTAGATCGTGTTGTGTGGGTTAGAGTTCGTGGTTTGCTTGCGGATTGCACCTATCCTGTGCTCCACGACTTGAGCGTGGTTATGTGGGGTAGTATTGCGGGTTGTCGATCGATGAATGTTCGAATTGCAGGCTTTGGTGAGCATCCTCCTCGTCGGGTCATAATCTCTTATTTTCCTTTTTTTGGCTGCTTGCAGCTAGTTATCCCCATCCTCTTATCGATCCTACGTCGTGAAGATCGGACATCCCCTTGTACACCCTCTGCTTTCTTTCGGCACGGACTGGAAGTGTTGTTGGTCGTCTTTTATGCCGCACCTGAGTTCAACCAACAACGAAGGAGATGAAAGTGCAGCCATGTGATTAGGATTATAGTATGAACATAAGTTAGCGTTCACATGGCACTGTATTTGTTTGACACCAATTATTATGGTTTCTCCTTTCATCATCGGGGATGCATAGATTCTTGTCATGTCCTCATCACTTTCCCTCCACAATTTCTGACGATCGAAAACTGAACCACCGTGCTTCGGCTTTTTATTGACGTGGATAGCTAGGATCATTAAGATATCCTCCTCCTCTTGAAGATCAAATTCTTCATCAGAAGAATCATAGGACGAACCCATCTACAAACTTGATTCAAAACTAATTTAAAACTACAAACAACATGCACCAAATTCATCTGCAACTATAAAGTTAAGCAATACATACCTTGCAGGTACTTTGTCAAACACCTTGTGGGGGCCGAGCTGCAAACGGCCGCCGGGCGCTGTTCGTCGGAGGAATGGAGCGCTCGAGAGGCGGCAGCGAGGAGAGTAGGTAGAGGATGCAGCGGCGGCCACCGGGAGCAGCAGGGGAGGCGGCGCGCTGGGGAGAGGCGGGGGAAGCGTCGACGGGAGGAGCGGGCGGAGGCACCGACGCTAGGAGGTTTCAGATCCGGTGGTTGGTTGTTCGCGCACGAGTTTGGTTTGTCCACCGCGCTGGAGCGAGTGCACCAAATAAGCCGCGCGCGATACAGTTTTTCCCAACGCGCTGGCTCGTTTTTACCGCGCGCGGCATTATTGCGCGGCTGCTGGAGCGATGCTTTCGCCCGCGCGCGCTATATGGCCGATTTTTTTTTAACGCGTGGCTTATTTAGTGCGTCTGTTGGAGATGCTCTTAGCTCTCTCCCGTTTTCCGTGCCATCTCATTCGACTACCCGTCGAACCGCTGGCAACAAAGTTGGGGACTCTAATGAGAAGCTGATATTGCATTGTTTTTTTGCATGCAACTATTATAGATTAGCGACTTTGATGTTGCTAGGTCGGGTGATAGTCTTTGACCTATCAATCCTCCCCATGGGATACTTGGCTTGCTGTACAATGCTTATTTGGTTGTTGAGTATTTTATGATTAATGCAAGTCTTTGAGCTCTGTGCTTGCACCGTATATAAAGTTTTTTGCTAACATTTTCGGTACCGAGCATTGTCCACTCTCACATTGAGGCATGGTGCATACTTCGCTGGAACGTCCAACCCCGCGGGAAAAATTCTTCTTGGCCTCCTTCACATAAGCCCAATATATCCTTAAAACAACCACCATACTACCTACATATGGCATTTCCATACTCATTCCAACCAAAGCACTAGCATTTATATTACATGATTAGAGATATGATGCCACTGTCTTATCCTTAGCATGATCGTTGTAGATAGAATTGTTTTTTCATGGATATGCCATTTGCTCATCATATTCACTAGATGACCCGTTGCGCTATTGGCGCCAAGCCCAACTGGAGCCAAGAATCGAAGCAACTTATGAACATCATATTTTACGAATGGTCCAAGGGGCAAAAACCAAATGCAAGCGAGAACTTAGAAGAGTTATATGAAAGATGTTTTTCGTGATTTCTTTTACGTGCGATCATGTTCTTATTGCATTTGTATTTGTCGTGTATTAACTAATGACATACAACGACGATCATTGCACATATCATTCTATGGCGATACATAAGCCATTTGACTGAGAAGGTAAATCGAGTGTTAGATTTTTCTTCATACTCTAGCCAGGTTGATAAAAAAACCGACCACAACCCCCTAGGGCTAATGACCTAAACCATCAGAATCAGAAATCCCTGCCCTGAATCACATGAGTAGAAGGAAACCGGACAAACCAACCAGACGTCCGACATGGCAGGGAAGAGTGCAACCAGTAACCACGTGCAACATACACGTCAGTCGGATGTCCTGAGCAGTAGGAATGCAAGCGAACCAACCAGATGATCGATGGGGCAAGGACGAGTGCAATCAGCAAGCGAGCACGTGCAGCGCACGCACTAGTCAGCTAGGCCGCAGCTGTGCAAGGCCGATAGTGATGGCAAAACACGCGATCCGGGACAGCTCGCAAAAACATCTGGGGTGTGTTTGGCACCCGTAGTAACCGAGGCTGGCTAACTCAACCCTGACTTACCTGAGGCTGTGTGAGCAAATCCAGCCTCTAAACTAACTTCTACACATTGTTTGGTTGCCTGCATATACTCTAGGCTGCATGAAGTGTCACTCAAGGCATGTTGTTTGATTACCCGCTTCTGTACGCGCAAACACACAACCTGTTGTTTGGTGCCATGCACTGCATGTTGTATGGTAAGCTCTACGGCACGGTGGTGAGGTTGCCAGCATATATCAGCACATATCAGGAAGAACACACATAACTGAACATAATATTGTGCCAGAATTTAAACACACCAGTTTAAACAGAAATCGGTTCGAGATTAAACTAAAGAGCAGCTGGAGCATCTCGGGGCAGGCTTAGGGGTTGATGGCGAAGACATCGTGGTGCTTCCCGCACCTAGTCACCACTTCAATGCCATGGTCATTGAACACAATGACCTTGAGCATGTCGAGAGTCAGCATCTTGAAGGTCACCATGAAGCCTATCTTGATCTGATGGACGACGGTGAAGGAGGCCCAACCCTGATCGAGGGTGACCCTTGTTGGGGAACGTTGCATGGGAAACAAAAAATTTCCTACGCACACGCAAGATCTATCCATGGAGATGAATAGCTATGAGAGGGGGAGTGTATCTACACACCCTTGTAGATCACTAAGCGGAAGCGTATATAACGCTGTTGATGTAGTCGTACGTTTGCATGATCCCATCGCGGTCCGTCCTGATCTAGCGCCGAACGGACGGTACCTCCGCGTTCAGCACACGTACATCTCGATGATGTCTCCGCCTCCTTGATCCAGCGAGCGAGGGCGGAGTAGTAGATGGGTTCTCAACCAACACGACGGCGTGGTGGAGGTGGTGGTGGAGCTAGTCCAGCAGGGCTTCGCCAAGCACAACTAGAACGAGGAACGGTGGAGCTATGGAGTAACGAGAGAGAGAGAGAGAGAGAGAGAGAGAGAGAGAGAGAGGGGCGCCAAGGGCTTGTGTGTACTCTTGGGGGCGCCCCCTCCTCTCTATATATAGGTGTAGGGGTGTGGTGGCCATCCCTCCAAGCCCTAGGGGCGCATCCAAGGGGGAGGAGTTGGACTCCTAGTCCAGTTTCCTCCCTTTCCATAGACAGGTGGACTTTCCACCTCTCCCAAGCAAGATGGGCCTTGAGGGACTTGTGCGCCTGGCCCAATAAGGCCAGGATGCCTCCCCTTAGCCCATTCAAACCCTTGGAACGTGGTGGAAACCTTGGTGGGCTTCCGGACTCCTCCGGAAGTTTCCGAAACCTTCTAGAAGCTTCCCAGTACAATACCGAAAAAACTCAAAACTTTTTCGGTAGCCAAAATATGACTTCCCATATATAAATCTTTACCTCCGGACCATACCAGAGCTCCTCGTGATGTCCGGGATATCATTCGAGACTCCAAACAACATTCGGTAACCAACATACATAACTCATCAATACTATATCATCATCGAGCCTTAAGTGTGCGTTCCCTGCGGGTTCGAGAATGATGCGGTCTCTTTACTCGTTTCGTTATACAAGATCCCGTGACTAACTCGTTAGTCACATTGCTTGCAAGCTTCTTGTGATGCTGTATTACTGAGAGGGCCCAGAGATACCTCTCCGTCAAACGGAGTGACAAATCCTAGTCTCGATCCACGCCAACCCAACAGATACCTTCGGAGATACCTGTAGAGCACCTTTATTATCACCCAGTTACGAAGCGACGTTTGGTACACACAAGGTATTCCTCCGGTGTCAGGGAATAGATACTTGATCCGAAGAAAGCAATAACAATACTTACTGTCGTGGTTTTGTCAACCCGGCAGATGTCCTCGTAACAGGACTTAGGTGTGAGGCCCTCGCCGCTTGGTGGCGACTCGAAGGGGTTAAGCGAGAGAGAGAGTCGGGTTTACCCAGGTTCGTCCCCTCCTATGGAGGTAATATCCTGCATCATGCTTTTCGTATATTAGATTGATAGGTATCGATTACAAGGGTGCAGAATCGCTAGCCTAGCTATAGAGAGGTTGTAACTTGTCCCTTTCAACCCTAGGGGCTAGCCTTTATATAGAGGTCAAGCCCTAGGGTTTACAACAGAGTCCGGGTCATATTATGACCCGTGATCGATTACATCTCTAACTTATCTTGCTTCTTAAGGAAACCTTACCCGGCATCCCTAGCTCCATGGGCTATGGGCCGCCATCTTCTAATGTTGGGTCGCCCGGTGTCCTGACAAGCCGCCTCCTTACTTATCTTGTACTCAGGACACTGCCCACTTAACCTTTGGTTGCATAGTCGTTGATACGTTTAACCCGGCCCAGTATGGCGAGTTACACCGTGAAGCTATATCCCCGACATTAGGCCCCAGATTGACTTGAATTCATTCATGTCAATAGATTTTTCTTTCTTGTGGCGGCTCATCCTTGCTTGTGGCGACTCATTTTTGAACTGATATCTTCAGCAATTTTCATCAACATCGGTTTGTTCTGCTCCCACACTTGTTATTTTTTCACCATTTGCCTGTCGTGACGTCACCTGTCATCAGTCTGAAACAACAATAATGACATCATGGAGAATCTGGTCATATCCACTTATACCGAAAACCGAGGCATTTTTTGTTCCTTGAAATTTACTGTGTTCCCTCGATTATCGCGTCTGTCAGTTGCCCCTTCGGGCTCCATCCTGTTAAATATTCACCGAAGGGCTCTGGGTTCACTTCCCACTTTCCTTTCTTGCTGCATCTTCTTCGTTGAATCCGGGACCTCCTCGCACCACCGCCGCAACTTCCTCATCTTACCGAGCTTTCTTGAGGTCGACGCGGTGCTCCTTCGTCAGTCGATTCTTCGTGCTCTTTCCTGTCACCGGTCAACCGCTTCTGGTAAGTCACCTCCCTTCCTGCTAGATCCATTATAGCACCTCAAAGTTCTTTGAGTTCTTCGACAAATTTCCTTCGGTTCATCGCCATTGCCGGTTCCGTGGGTAAATCTTATGAACACATTCACCCAAGTAGGGCAGTAAAGCACCAATGTCGTTTTTGCACATGACGTGTCTTAATATTTCTTTAGATTAATCGTACTGTCACGGCTCCCATGCCCTCTTGCTAGGTCTAGCGATTATTTTTGCCTTTTTGAACCATTCTTAGATCCACAATTGTTGCTGTTTCGAGAGAAACTTGTTTGTCTCATACTTAGCCAAATTCCCAAGAGCTTATTGCCTGACGAGCCGCCCTTAATACTTGCCGGCTTAATACTCGTAGTTTACCATACATTTAGGCCATTATGAAGATTCTGGCCTTTATCAGACTTGCTCTTTTATTGCAAATACTTAGATCATTTTGCTTGAACCATTCACTTAAGCTGCCCTGTTTTTACTTTATCCAGGTGACTCATTATGTCAGAGTCGAAAGCCTGAAATTGGGTGGCCACTCAAGTTTCTGATATCAATTTAAAGGATTATGAGGATCATGGGTTTCTGCCGCCTCAAAATGTGATTGGCTGGCAAGTCGTCCTTGGAGAGGAGACCCCACATCCCCAAGAGGGAGAAGTGGTGATATTCTTGGATCACCTACAAAGGGGCTTTTCACCTCCGGGGTCGAAATTTTTCCGGGACGTCTTACACTTTTTCAAACTCCATCCTCAAGACTTGGCTCCCAATTCCATATCGAACCTTTGCCAGTTCCAAGTTTTTTGTGAGGTGTAGCTTCAGATGGAACCCACCGTCTCCCTCTTCAGGGAGTTTTTCTATTTGAACCGGCAAACAGAGTGCGCGGATGGCCCTGGCTTGGAACTTGGCGGGGTCTCGATCCAACGGCGGAAGGATGTACTTTTTCCTGCTGCCTCTTTACCAAGCCATCCGAAAGGATGGAACAAAACTTGGTTTTATTGCTGAAACACTGCGCCTGCCGATGAGAACCCCTTGTCGGGTTACAGCCCCAATCGCCTTCCAATGGACTTCGAGCTTCCGGGTTGGCTCCTGCCGAGGAGCGCTCCCAACATGCCCATGTATACCCAAAGCTGAGGGCTCTACTAGCCAACGGGTTAACGGGAGTCGACTTAACCCGGTGTTGGGTATCTTGGAGAATTCTTCCATTAAGTCTGCGCGGTGGCTTAATGTGCAACTATTCTAGAGATTTGAACGACCCTCAACGGTATAGCAACTTTTCCTTGGAGGCCGAGGAAATAAATCGGATGGTGAAGAGACTACTGGGTGAAAACCTGGAGACTTGTAGCAAAGACGGGTTGAAACCCTTCTACATCGGCAACCCGGCTCCTCCGGTATAAAAACTTTTTAAGACATTAACCCAGTTTTTTGAACAAAATTTGAGCCTTTGCTTCCCTGGTCTGACTGTTCAATCTTGCAGGTTAACTCGTCTTTCTGGAATCAAAGATGCCTCAAGGCCACGGCTAATAAGCCCAAAGCCGCCCCAAGCAAGAAGAAAAATAAGGCGGCGGCAGAAGAACCATCTCAAATGGACGAAACAGCCGCCACTGATACTCGATCGGAGGTAAAATTAAATCCCTTGTTTATATCTCATTGAAACTCATCTGACGCCCTTCTTTTTTCTGAGGGTGATGTTGAGACAAGCCGTGCAGACGATGTTGAGGTAATTTCCATCTCTTCTGACACCGAACCTTTGCCTCCGTTGAAAACAAGGCGGGTCATCCGGAAAGTAGGCTTTTCTCGTCCAGACGCTCATCTAGATCCTTGCTTTATTTTGAAGAAAACTCAGCACCAGTCTAGGCGTCAAACCCGAAGTGGGAGTGGCAATCTTGTTGAGGGCTTACCCGATAAATCAGTCGCCAAAAAACAATCAGCCAAGGTACTTAATGTTCTAATCTAAAGTAAACTCCGGCTTGCTGTGTCAATGTTTTAATTCCTATAACTTGATTAATCAGGAAATGCCACCTTCGTCGGATGACTCGACTGCGTCCAAGCTGGCGCCCTTTGTCATCAATCATGGGTAAATTCCTTATCAACTTTGTCTGTTTTGAGTAGACTATCGTCTTTTTCCACTTTTCATGTCATTTTTTTTAACTTAGCAGGGCCAAAGCCAAGAAAAGGAAGACTGACAGGTATTTTGTTGACCCGAAGGCCTCTGAGCCAGAGCTTCCTGATCCGGTGGCTCATTAAATTCATGTGGATCATCCTAAAGACCCTTAGAGTATCCAAAATGATTTACCTCCTTCATCTGAACCAACCCATACTGAAGCCGTAACTGTTGAAGCCACTCCAGCAGTTAATATTGACCCGCCCAATCCTTCAGTGACAAACATAGATAACCCTAAGGTTATTATTACTAGGACGGGTTATACTGCTCCTGAGACTTCCAGTCTTTTAACAAAGGTTGTTGCTATGGATGAAGCAGTCTTGCAAGAAAGAGGGAAAGCCAAGTTGGAACTTCCAAATTATGAGAGCTTTAGTGTCGAAGATCTTCATGCTGCCTGCTTAGACCGCCTGGCTACAAGCCGTGAGATGGAAATCATCCTTGTTAGCATGATGAAAAATAAATATGAGGTATGTTCTCCTTTTCATGTTATCATATCCCCCTTTGTAGCCCCCAAGACCCATCTTCGCCTTTGTAAGATAAGCTGGGTCTTGCGAATGTCTGACTTAGCCTATAGCCCCAAGGGTCGGCTCATCTCCTTGAGATGGGTCGGGTCTTGTAATAAATTTATAGAACTTTCGACCTGTAGCCCCCAAAGGCCGACTCATCTCCTTGAGATGAGTCGGGTCTTGTAATCTTTAAAGGACTTTCGACCTATAGCCCCCAAGGGTCGGCCCATCTCCTTGAGATGAGTCGGGTCTTGTAATAACTTTAAAGAACTTTCGACCTATAGCCCCCAAGGGTCGGCTCATCTCCTTGAGATGAGTCAGGTCTTGTCTCATCTTTGATGTTAAAAAAGAGCTGAGATACATTAGCCCCCAAGTGCGAAATATATTTCTTTGCAATTTGTTTTGGACTTGATGTAAATTTCATTCATGATGCAGGAAGATCTGAAGACAGCCGCATCCAGCGTGACCAATTTGAAAAAAGACCTGGAAAAAAGGCAGACTTCCCAGGTAGAAATTGAAGGAAAACTTCGCCTTTCTTTGATTGAGCTAGAAAATACCAAGGCGGGCTTCTTAAAAGAGAAGAAAGCCTTTGAAGATGAAAAGATGGCTTTGGTTAAGCGTGCAGAGGATGCTGAGGGCCGGCTCGTGCCCGTCACTGAGGAGTTGTCCGGGTTGAAACGACATATTGCCTAGATGGCCCAAGATATTTTCGGTGAGTATATATATATATATATATATATATATATATATATATATATATATATATATATATATATATATATATATATATCCCTCTGTCTCTTTGAAATATAGATACCATGCACTTGGCAATTTATGCATTCATTCTATTTTGCAGGCCCTCGGACTAGCAGTTTTTACGATAACAGTCGGCTCATGCTCAAGGCTATGTATTCTCTGACAGAGCAACTTTATGCTGGGAGCCATCTTGCCATCAAGTCGACACTGGGGGATAGGCAACCCTTAAAGTATATCAAGAACGTGTTGGAAAATCTTTCCATCATCCCTCATCATATGCTAGAGCTAAAAAGATCAGCCGCCCGATCTGGCGCGATATACGCATTGAGCCGGGCTTTAGCTTACGGTGAAGAGCTTGATCCAGCCGAGCTGGCAAAGGGCTTCCCCTAATTCAAAAATGACGGGTCAGAGTTCTCCCAGGAGGATTACGCAGCTTGTCTCAAGGACGCACAAGTTTTGGCAACTCAGCTGGTCTCTAAGATGAAACTGAAGAGCTACCAAGCGGCTTATGGCGTCAATCATACTCGGATTCCACCGCCCGTGTTTTTAGCAAAGAGTCTGGCCCCTTAACGGTGCGAGCATGTCTTTGCCCCTGACGTTGACCTGTCTTCAATTCTGGATGATGAGGTTGTGTTCCAGGCTCTGTCTTACTGCAATATGGATGTGGATAATCTTCAAGTACAGGAGCCAGAAGACCAATCGGTGAACAACCCGGATGCATCTCATGCACAAGATTAGCTGCTACTGACCCGGATCATGCGATCGGAGATTTGAGCCTCAAAAACTGTTACCTTGTCAATTTTAAACTTCTATGTATGGGCAGAAAATACAATTTGTGGCCTCATGTAATAGGGATAGCTGAACAATTGCCGTGCCATCATGCACGTTTTGCACCTTTGATGCTAGATACTTTATCTGACGTTTCTTCACCCTGTCTATGCAATCTTTCCATTTGATGGTCCCTTTGATAAGATATAACTGGGCACAATGACCCGATCTTTGATTTAGATTTTAACTTCTTCCTCTTTCAACAATGTTGAATTTGTGGGATAGTTCATCAATTGGCTGCTCATGCAAACTCAGTTATTTAACCCCGGTCTTTGGAAACAAGGGCGGGTAATAACCTTCATACCTGAAACTTTTCTGTAATAAACAGACCAAATAGGACAAAGTTGTTAAGCCGATTCAATGAATCTTGGCTAAAAAATTGATGTGCAAACTTGAGGTCCTATGTTAGCCTCTTCAAGAAATAACTTAATTTTCGCTGTTATGCAGCCGATAACCTGGTTATTTTGTATAAGGTCACGCCCAAAGTATTTTCATCGGATAGTTATTCATGTTGGGGGTCGTTTTCCAAAGATTTAGAAAAACAAAGTACCCCCTTAAACGCACCTTTAGTGGTCCTTAGCCTTATAGGACACATAATTATGATGCCGGCTTTCGAGGCTCGACAGAAAAAAGACCGGCTTTCGAGGCTCAGGTCTTGCTTCAATGAAGCGGGTATGATAACCCATGGTTTATCCTAGCTTTCCGTGTGTCGGCTCTCACATGAATCAAGCCACTGTTTTAACCTTAACAAGTTCAGGGTCCAAAAAGATTGACTCGTCAAGAGTTCACGGGGTCATCTGATCGGAGTCACATCAAGCACACAGGCAGGTTTAACCATATATGGCGTTTTATTTTGCCGGGTCAAGAGGGTGAGAAAGCTAAGCCCGATGGGCCGGAAGCCCCCAAATGCCCTTGATAAGGTGGCATTGATATGCCGGGTCACAAAGGGTGAGAAAGCTAGACTCGATGAGTCGGAAGCCGCAAGTGCCCATTGTTCCAAAAAATAAAGACTCGAACACATCTTGTAAGTTGAAACGACAAAATGCGCCGGCTTTATTCATAACTGAAACATAAAGAAGTATATACAGAATTCTACAGGGGGGAAGAAATTACAAAAAAGGAGCCGACAAAGCTAAGTTTAAATAAGGCCACTAGGTTTCCAAGGCCGGCTTATTTCCCTCTTGGAGACATAAGATTTTATCTTTGATATCCTCCAGAATATGAATTTTATTTAGGGATTAAAGCGCTAGTGATACTGACAGCTATTCAACTGCTTGGGATTACTTTGAAATCCTCCTTGATTGTTATGCTGATTGCCCTGGCCAGGATGTTGTCCGTTGCCATGATTTCCTTGATGTTGAAAACTGGCTCTTGGGCCTCCTTGTGACCCGCCAGGCCCATGCTGACCCGGATGTGGTCCACCATTGCCTCCTGAATTATTCTGGAAAGCCTGGCTACGGAATTCTTGCATGATATAGCAATTCTCCCAAGAGTGCCTGGCCGGCTTATCTTGGGTGATGTGCTTAGGACAAGGTGCTTTAAGCGCCTCCTCATAATTGCGAGGTTTGTTCCCATTGTAAGCTCCACCGGGTCGACCGTTTCGGCGCTGGCTCTTAAAACCTGTATTAGTGTTGGCCACGAAATCGGACCCGCCATCCGGCTGTTTCCGCTTATTGCTATTCTGAGCCCCCTGGTTGCCCCCATGGCTGTGCTGGCCTTTTCCTCCCTCAAATTTTTTGCCTTTGGAAGCTTTGTCCTCATCTGACCCGGGGTCCTTCGTGCTATCTGACTCTGTATATCTGGTGAGGACATCCATCAAGTCGCCCATGTCTTGCACCTTTCGCTTGAGCCGTCCGAGCTTCAGGACCAAAGGCTGAAAATGACAGTTCTTTTCTAATATCAGGACTGCCTGAGCCGCCGTAATGCTATCAGATGAGTGGATGATTTCTGCGACCCGGCGTGTCCAATGATGCGCCGACTCATCTACTTGTTGAACGCAATGTTGTAGATCCACTATCGTCATAGGCTTCTTGCAGGTCCCTTGGAAATTCTTGATGAATCGCTCTTTCAGCTCGGTCCATGTGTTGATGGAGTTAGGCGGCAAGTTTTTCAACCACGTCCGAGCCGGGCCTTCCAACATCATGGTTAGATTTTTAGCACATACCGCGTCGTTGACATCCAGCATGTCCATTGCCAACTCGTAACTCTCAATCCAAGATGTTCGCTCAAGATCCTCCGTGTAGTTTGATACCTTACGAGGCCCCTTGAAATCGTTGGGCATGCGCTCAGCGCATAGCGTCGGGGATAAACATGGTATACCAATCGTTCTACTGTTGGACCCAGCCCCCAAACTCGTCGGTTGAGGGTGAAGCTGTTGGATCGCCCGTGCTGCTGCTTCCGCCTCTGCCTGTCGCGCACCTCTTGTAGCGTCAACAACCGCCTGGGCGTCTGATGGCAGGGGACGAGTTGGAGAGACCTGATGCTCCTATCTTCGCCCGCTGCTAGAGACGGCCGGGGATTCCACACGATGACCCTTGCTTGCATAGGGAGTGGAATGCATCCGATCCCGACTGTACAAATATTGTGCCTGTTGTACCACAGCAGTCTTCAGCATCTCGATGGCGTTCCTGGCTTCAACCTTGAGCGGAGAGTTTCCATTAACGCGCAATGCTTCCAAATTCCGGGTTGCGGCCAACATGTTATCAACAGGATTTGAAAAGTGGCCCTGCGGCATCTGAAATCGCTGAGGGGGAGATTGAGTCGGCGGGGGTTGAGCCGGTTCCTCCTGCCGATTCCCAGGTTGCTGAACAGTTGCTGGTTTCTGATGTGGGGTATTAAAAAGCTGTTGAGGCTCAAGGTTCGGGGGGGAGCCCTCGTTGGCGTCTCCTCTCATTAACCGCCTCCGATGCTTCTCTCTGGACCCCAACCGCCAGGCCTCTGCTTTAAGGCGTTCCGTCTCTTGATGTATGCGCATCTGTACATCTGCCATCCATGCGTTTTCAGCGTCTATCTCCTTTTGCACCTCAATCATCTGAGTACGCAATTAGGCTAGCTCCACATTGCGCTCCTCTTGGTTTTCCGTAGTGACCAGGGTATCCACGAGTTTTGCCATCTTGGCCATAAGTTCGGCCATAGCCTGAGCCGGTGTTTTGGTTGACCCGCCAGAACCTCTGGCCGTGGCTGGATCTGGAACCGCCATAGCTCCTGCCATGTAAACAGCGACTTGTCGTGGTGACTCATTGTATTCCTCAAGAACTTCATTTTCCAATGTGCCCCCAAGTCCGCCATCATGAAGAGGGCAGATTGACTCCGTATCTCCTGTGGATGATGTGCCGTCCGAATTGACAAGGACGTCGCCGCTAGTGGCCGGCTCATCCGAAAGGCTGACCCCCTACATGAAGCCAACGAACACGCGGCGCAAGCCACCATGACGTTGATTTGATTGGGTGCTCCGAGCCAGCTCGTCGATGTCGATGTAGATGTCCGGCTCAGAGATTCCTGACCCAATCACCCCCGCGGGATCTTGAAACTTGCGTCCAATCGGGTCGTCCTTGATGTTCCAAACCGGTTCGTAGACCTGATCGTGATGGCTCTTGATCATCTGCTCCACCGCAAACTTCCCGAATCCTGACTGGATCCCCTTCAAAAACTCAACTCCACCGGGCGAGGGCCCCACGGTGGGCGCCAACAGTCATGGTTTTGACAACCCGGCAGATGTCCTTGATGGGGAACATTGCATAGGAAACAAAAAATTTCCTATGCACACACAAGATCTATCCATGGTGATGAGCATCTACGAGAGGGAGAGTGGATCTACATACCCTTGTAGATCGCTAAGCGGGAAGCGTTAAGAAACACGGTTGGTGTAGTCAAACGTCTTCGCGATCCAAATCGCAGCCGTCTCGCGATCCGTCCCGATCTAGCGCTGAACGGACGGCACCTCCGCGTTCAGCCCACATACAGCTTGATGACGATCTCTGCCATCTTGATCCAGCAAGAGGGGCGAATAGGTAGACGAGTTCTCCGGCAGCGCGACGGCGTGGCGGTGATGGTGGTGGAACTATTCCGGCAGGGCTTCGCCTAAGCACTGTCGAAAACTAGAGGAGACGATCTATTGGGGAGAGAGGGCTGCACCGTGGCTTGGGTGTCTTAGCCCTCTCTCCCCTCTAGTATATATAGGAGGGAGGGGAGGGGCTGGCGCCCCTAGGGTTTCCCCTAGGAGTCAGCCGAACCAGGAGGAGGTGGAGGAGTCCACCTCCAATCCTACTCCAAGTAGGATTCCTTTCCTACTTGGAGTTTCCCTTACCCACTTGGGGTTTTTTGCTTTCCCCTCACCCTAGCCGTATGGGCCCTTAGGGGCTGGCTTGGCCAGCCCACTAAGGGCTGGTGCGCCACCCCTAAGTCCCATGTGGCCTCCCGGCGTGAGTGGCCCCTCCCGATGGCCCTCCGAAACCCTCCCGGCACCCCCGGTACATTACCGGAATTACCCGAAACTTTTCCGGTGACCAAAACGGGACTTCCTATATATCAATCTTTACCTCCGGACCATTCCGGAGCACCTCATGACGTCCGGGATCTCATCCGGGACTCCGAACAACCTTCGGTCACCAACATACATAAATCAACTATACCGAAACGTCACCGAACCTTAAGTGTGCAGACCCTACGGGTTCGAGAACAATGCAGACATGACCGAGACACCTCTACGGTCAATAACCAATAGCGGGACCTGAATGTCCATATTGGCTCCTACATATTCTACGAAGATCTTTATCGGTTGAACCTCTATGTCAAGGATTCAGTTAATCCCGTATGATGTTCCCTTTGTTCTTCGGTATGTTACTTGCCCGAGATTTGATCGTCGGTATCTCTATACCTAGTTCAATCTCGTTACTGGCAAGTCTCTTTACTCATTCCGTAATACAAGATCCCGTGGCTAACTCTTTAGTCACTTTGCTTGCAAGGCTTATTGTGATGTTGTATTACCGAGTGGGCCCTGAGATACCTCTCCCTCACACAGAGTAACAAATCCCAGTCTTGATCCATGCCAACTCAACAGACACCCTCGGAGATACCTGTAGATCATAATTATAGTCACCCAGTTACGTTGCGACGTTTGGTACACACAAGGTATTCCTCCGGTGTCAGTGAGTTGCATGATCTCATGGTCATAGGAACAGATACTTGACATGCAGAAAACTATAGCAATAAACTAACACGATCATATGCTACGTTCATTGTTTGTGTCTTGTCCATCACATCATTCTCCTAATGATGTGATCCTGTTATCAAATGACATCTCATGTTTATGGCTAGGAAACCTTGACCATCTTTGATCATTGAGCTAGTCTATTAGATGCATACTAGGGACACAGTGTTGTCTATGTACCCACACATGTATTTGAGTTTCCAATCAATACAATTATAGCATGGATAATAAAAAATTATCATGAACAAGGAAATATGATAATAACTAAATTATTATTGCCTCTAGGGCATATTTCCAACAGTCTCCCACCTGCACTAGAGTCAATAATCTAGCTCACATCACTATGTGATTAATATTGTAATGAATCTATCACCCAATGAGTTCTGGGTTCGATCATGGTTTGCATGTGAGAGAGGTTTTAGTCAATGGTCTGCATCATTTAGATCCGTATGTTCTTTGCAAATCTATATGTCGTACTGCAGATGCCACCACGTTCCACTTGGAGCTATTCCAAATGGCTGCTCCACTATACGTATCCAGATTGCTACTCAGAGTCATCCGGATTAGTGTCAAAGCTTGCATCGACGTAACCCTTTACGACGAACTCTTTATCACCTCCATAATCGAGAAACATTTCCTTAGTCCTCTAGTTACTAATGATAATCTTGACCGCTGTCCAGTGATCCACTCCTGGACCACTCTTGTACCCCTTGACAGACTCATGGCAAGGCACACACTAGGTGCGGTACACAGCATGGCATACTATATAGAGCCTATGGATAAGGCATAGGGGACGACCTTCGTCCTCTCTCTTTCTTCTGCCGTGGTCGAGCTTTGAGTCTCACTCAACTCCACACCTTACAAATCAGGCAAGAACTCTTTCTTTGACTGATCCATTTTGAACTCTTTCAAAATCTTGTCAAGGTATGTACTCATTGAAAGTCTCATCAGACGTCTTGATCTATCTCTATAGATCCTGATGCCCAATATATAAGTAGCTTCATTCCAGGTCTTCCTTTGAAAAACTCCTTTCAAACAACCCTTTATGCTTTCCAGAAATTCTACATCATTTCCGATCAACAATATGTCATCCAAATATACTTATCAGAAATTCTATAGTGCTCCCACTCACTTTCTTGTAAATACAAGTTTCTCTTAAACTTTGTATAAACCCAAGAACTTTGATCACCTCATCAAAGCGTATATTCCAACTCCGAGATTCTTGCTCTAGTCCATTGAAGGATTGCTAGAGCTTGCATACATTTTAGCATCCTTAGGACTGGCAAAACCTTCCGGTTGTATCACATACAACCTTTCCTCAAGGAAACCGTTAAGGAAACGATGTTTTGACATCCATCTGCCAGATTTCATAATCGAAAAATGCAGCAACTGCTAACATAATTCCAACAGACTTTAGCATCGCTACGGATGAGAAAGTCTCATCATAGTCAACTCCTTGAACTTTGTCGGAAACTTCTTTGCGACAAGTCGGGCTTTATAAATGGTGACATTTACCATCAACGTATGTCTTCTTCTTAAAGGTCCATTTGTACTCAACGGCCTGCCGTTCAACGGACAAGTCTACCAAAGTCCATAATTGGTTTTCATACATGGATCCTTTCTCGGATTTCATGGCTCCTAGCCATTTGTTGGAATCCAGGCCCACCATCGCTTCTTCATAGCTCGTAGGTTCACTGTTGTCTAACAACATGACCTCCAAGACAGGATTGACGTACCACTCAGGGCAGTACGTGTCCTTGTCGACCTACGAGATTCGGTAGTAACTTGATCCGAAGTCTCATGATCATCATCATTAGCTTCCTCTTCAATTTGGTGTAGGCGCCGCAGAAACATCTTTCTGCGCCGTGCTACTTTCCAACTGAAGTTACGGTTCAATAACCTCATCAAGTTCTACTTCTCCTCCCACTCAATTCTTTCGAGAGAAACTCTTTCTCGAGAAAGGACCTGTTTTAGCAACAAACACTTTGCCTTTGGATCTGAGATAGAAGGTATACCCAACTGTTACCTTAGGGTATTCTATGAAGATGCATTTATCCGCTTTGGGTTCGATCTCATTAGGTTGAAACCTTTTTCACATAAGCATCGCAGCCCCAAACATTAAGAAATGACAGCTTAGGTTTCTGCCAAACCATAATTCATATGGTGTCATCTCAACGGATTTAGATGGTGCCCTATTAAAGTGAATGTAGTTGTCTCTAATGCATAACCCCAAAACGATAGTGGCAAAACGATAAGAGACATCATAGTACGCACCATATCCAATAGAGCACGACTACGACGTTCCGACACACCATCACACTATGGTGTTCCAGGTGGCGTGAGTTGTGAAACAACTTCCACATTGTCTTAAGCTGTATACCAAACTCGTAACTCAGATATTTACCTTCACGATCATATCGTAGATATTTTTTCCTCTTTGTCACGATGATCTCAAAACTTCACTCTGAATTTGCTTGAACTTTTCAAACATTTCAGACTTGTGTTTCATCAAGTAAATATACCCATATCTACTTGAATCATCAGTGAAGGTTAGAAAATAACGATATCCACCGCACGCTATAACACTCATTGGACCGCATACATCAACATGCATCATTTCCAATAAATCACATGCCCGCTCCATCATACCGGAAAACAGGGTCTTAGTTATCTTGCCCATGAGGTATGGTCCGCATGTCTCAACCGATTCGAAAACGAGTGAGTCCAAAGAACCATCAGCATGGAGTTTTCTTCATGCGATTTACACCAATATGACATTTAGCGGCAGTGCCACAAGTATGTGGTACTATCATTATTAACTTTGCATCTTATTGTTGGAAATATGCCCTAGAGGCAATAATAAATTGGTTATTATTATATTTCCTTGTTCGTGATAATCGTTTATTATCCATGCTATAATTGTATTGATTGGAAACTCAAATACATGTGTGGGTACATAGACAACACTGTGTCCCTAGTATGCCTCTAGTTAACTAGTTCGTTGATCAAAGATGGTCAAGGTTTCCTGGCCATAGACATGAGATGTCATTTGATAACGGGATCACATCATTAGGAGAATGATGTGATGGACAAGACCCAAACTATAAACATAGCATATGATCGTGTCAGTTTATTGCTATAGTTTTCTGCATGTCAAGTATCTGTTGCTATGACCATGAGATCATGCAACTCACTGACACCGGAGGAATACCTTGTGTGTATCAAACGTCACAACGTAACTGGGTGACTATAAAGATGCTCTACAGGTATCTCCGCGGGTGTCTATTGAGTGGGCATGGATCAAGACTGGGATTTGTTACTCCGTGTGACGGAGAGGTATCTCAGGGCCCACTCGGTAATACAACATCACAATAAGCCTTGCAAGCAATGTGACTAAGTGTTAGCCACGGGATCTTGTATTAAAGAATGAGTAAAGAGACTTGCCGGTAACGAGATTGAACTAGGTATAGAGATACCGACGATCGAATCTCGGGCAAGTAACATACCGAAGAACAAAGGGAACAGCGTACGGGATTAACTGAATCCTTGACATAGAGGTTCAACCGATAAAGATCTTCGTAGAATATGTAGGAACCAATATGGGCATCCAGGTCCCGCTATTGGTTATTGACCGTAGAGGTGTCTTGGTCATGTCTACATAGTTCTCGAACCCGCAGGGTCTGCACACTTAAGGTTCGGTGACGTTTCGATATAGTAGAGTTATGTATGGTGGTGACCGAAGGTTGTTCGGAGTCCCGGATGAGATCCTGGACGTCACGAGGAGCTCCGGAATGGTCCGGAGGTAAAGATTGATATATAGGAAGTCCTGTTTTGGTCACCGGAAAAGTTTCGGGTATTTCGGTAGTGTACCGGGAGTGCCGGGAGGGGTACCGGGGACCATCGGGAGGGGTGTTTCGACCCAAAGGACCTCACGGGCAGTGGGAGGCGTCAAACCAGCCCCTAGTGGGCTGGCCTAACCCTCCACTAAGGCCCATGTGGCTTTGGGTGGAAAAAATCCAAAGGAGCAAAGGTGGAAAGGGTTTCCATGTGGAGAGGAGGAATCCTACTCCTAATAGGATTGGAGTAGGACTCCTCCACCTCCAATTTCGGCCAAACCTTGAGGGTTTGAGGCTGCCTCCTCCCCTCCCTCCCTCCTATATATACTAGAGGATTTAGAGGGAAGAGCTAACCCTAATTGTCACGTGCTCCCTCTACTTCATCTAGATCGGTTTCTCCTCTAGTCTAGTTTCAGCGGTGCTTAGGCGAAGCCCTGCCGGAATTGTTCCACCACCATCGCCGCCGCGCCGTCGCTCCACCAGAGAACTCTTCTACCTCTCCGCTCCCTCGTGCTGGATCAAGAAGGCAGAGATCGTCATCGAGCTGTACGTGTGCTGAACGCGGAGGTGCCGTCCGTTCGGTGCTAGATCGGAAGGACCGTGATCAGGATCGCGAGACGATTCGTGATTTGATCGCGGGACGGATCATGATGGGATCGCGGGACAGATCATGATGGGATCACGGGACGCTCGGCGATTTGGATCGCGAAGACGTTCGACTACATCAACCGCGTTTCTTAACGCTTCCCGCTTAGCGATCTACAAGGGTATGTAGATCCACTCTTCCTCTCGTAGATGCTCATCACCATGGATAGATCTTGCGTGTGCGTAGGAAAATTTTTGTTTCCCATGCAACGTTCCCCAACAGTGGGATCATGAGCTAGGTCTATGTGTAGATGAGATCTCGAGTAGAACACAAAGGAGTTTGTGGGCGTTGATATTCAGATTGCTTCCTCCCTTGGTCTTTTCTTGATTCGGCGGTATTGTGGGATGAAGCGGCCCGGACCAACATTACTCGTACGCTTACGAGAGACCGGTTCCATCAACTGACATGTAACTTCGTTGCATAAAGATGGCTGGCGGGTGTCTGTTTCTCCCACTTTAGTCGGATCGGATTTGACAAAGGCGGTCCTTGAGAAGGTTGAATAGCAATTTTTGTATCACCGTTGTGGTTTTTGCGTAGGTAAGAATTTTTCTTGCTAGATACCCATTGCAGCAACGTAAAACTTGCAACAACAATTAGAGGATGTCTAACTTGTTTTTGCAGGGTATGTTGTGATGTGATATGGCCAATTACATGATGAGATATATGTGATGTATGAGATGATCATGTATTGTATAGAATATCACGACTTGCATGTCGATGAGTACGGCAACCGGCAGGAGCCATAGGGTTGTCTTTAATTATTTTCGCCGTTTTTGATTTACTTTATCGCTATGAGGTAGCAATAGTCGTGGAAGCAACAGTCGGCGCGACAACCTCATGGCGACACATTGATGGAGATCAAGATGACGGAGATCATGGTGTTATGCCGGTGACGATGGAGATCATGCCGGTGCTTTGAAGATGGAGATCAAAAGCACAAGTTCATGGCCATATCATGTCACTTATGATTTGTATGTGATGTTAATCCTTTTATGCATCTTATTTTGCTTAGGACGACGGTAGCATTATAAGGTGATCCCTCACTAAAATTTCAAGATAATATTGTGTTCTCCCCGAGTGTGCACCGTTGCGAAAGTTTGTTGTTTTGAGACACCACGTGATGATTGGGTGTGATAGACTCTACGTTCACATACAACGGGTGCAAGCCAGTGTTGCATGTGCGGAACACTCGGGTTAAACTTGACGAGCCTAGCATGTACAGACATGGTCTCGGAACACAAGAGACCGAAAGGTCGAACATGAGTCATATAGTAGATATGATCAACATGAAGATGTTCACCATTGAAACCACCTCAACTCACGTGATGATCGGACTTGAGTTGGTGGATTTGGATCATGTGACACTCGAATGACCGGAGGGATGTCAATTTGAGTGGGAGTTTTTAAGTAATATGATTAACTAAACTCATTATCATGAACATAGTCAAAATGTCTTTGCAAATTATGTTGTAGATTACTAGCTCGCGCTGTAGCTCCCTTGAATTTTTATATGTTCCTAGAGAAATAGAGTTGAAAGATGATGGTAGCAATAATGCGGACTGGGTCCGTGATCTGAGGATTGTCCTCATTGCTGCACAGAAGGCTTATGTCCTTAATGCACCGCTCGGTGTGCCACCCCCTCTAGCATCGTCTGTAGATGTTTTGAACATCTGACAGGCACGTTTTGATGACTACTTGATAGTTCAGTGCGTCATGCATTACGGCTTAGAATTGAGGCTCCAAAACGTTTTGAACGTCATGGAACATATGAGATGTTCTAAGAGCTGAAATTGGGATCTCAGGCTCGTGCCCGTGTTGAGAGGTATGAGACCTCCAACAAGATTCTTTGCCTGCAAGATGAAGGAGAATAGCTCAATCGGTGAGCATGTGCTCAGATTGTCTGGGTGCTACAATCGCTTGAATCGAGTGGGAGTTGATCTTCCAGATAAGATAGTGATTGATATAGTTCTCCAAGTCACTGTCACTAAGCTACTAGAGCCTCGTGATGAACTATAAAATGCCAGGGACAGAAATAATGATCCCTGAGCTATTCGCGATGTTTGACACCGCGAAGGTAGAAATCAAGAAGGATCATCAAGTGTTGATGGTTAGTGAAACCACTAGTTTGGAGAAGGGCAAGGGCAAGGAGGGAAACTTCATGGATGGCAAGTCAGTTGTTGCTCCAGTGAAGAAACCCAAGGTTGATCCCAAACCCGAGACTAAGTGCTTCTATTATGAGGAGAACGGCCGCTGAAGCGGAACACCCCTGGATACTTGGTAGATAAGAAGGCTGGCAACGTCGACATAAGTATATTTGATATACGTGTTATTGATGTGTACCTTACTAGTGCTCCTAGTAGCACCTGGGTATTGGATACCGGTTCGGTTGCTAAATGTTAGTAACTCAAAATAAAAGCTACGGAATAAACGGAGACTAGATAAGGGTGAGGTGACGATGAGTGTTGGAAGTGTTTCCAAGGTTGATGTGATCACCATCGCACGCTCTCTCTACCTTCGGGATTAGTGATGAACCTAAATAAATGTTATTTGGTGTTTGCGTTAAGCATGAACGTGATTAGATCATGTTTATTGCAATACGGTTATTCATTTAAGTTAGAGAATAATGGTTATTCTGTTTACATGAATAAAACCTTCAATGGTCATGCACCCAATGAGAATGGTTTATTGAATCTTGATCGTAGTGATACACATGTTCATAATATTGATGCCAAAAGATACAAAGTTAATAATGATAGTACCACATACTTGTGGCACTGCCGCTAAATGTCATATTGGTGTAAATCGCATGAAGAAACTCCATGTTGATGGATCTTTGGACTCATTCGATTTCGAATCGGTTGAGACATGTGGACCATGCCTCATGGGCAAGATGACTAAGACCCCGTTTTCCGGTATGTTTGAGCGGGCAAGTGACTTATTGGAAATGATACATGTTGATGTTTTCGGTCCAATGAGTGTTGTAGCGTGCGGTGGATATCATTATTTTCCTACCTTCACTGGTGATTTGAGTAGATATGGGGCTATTTACTTAATGAAACACAAGTCTGAAACATTTGAAAAGTTCAAACAAATTCAGAGTGAAGTTTGAGATCATCATGACAAGAAGATAAAATATCTACGATATGATCGTAGAGCTAAATATCTGAGTTACGAGTTTGGTGTACACTTAAGACAATGTGGAAGTTGTTTCACAACTCACGCCACCTGGAACACCATAGTGTGATGGTGTGTCCGAACGTCGTAGTCGTGCTCTATTGGATATGGTGCGTACTATGATGTCTCTTATCGATTTGCCACTATCGTTTTGGGGTTATGCAATAGAGACAACTACATTCACTTTAAAAAGGGGCACCATCTAAGTCCGTTGAGATGACACCGTATGAATTTTGGTTTGGCAGAAACCTAAGCTGTCATTTCTTAATGTTTGGGGCTGCGACGCTTATGTGGAAAAGGTTTTCAACCTGATGAGCTCGAACCCAAAGCGGACAAATGCATCTTCATAGAATACCCTAACGTAACAGTTGGGTAAACCTTCTATCTCAGATCCAAGCACAAAGTGTTTGTTGCTAAAACGGGTCCTTTCTCGAGAAAGAGTTTCTCTCGAAAGAATTCAGTGGGAGGAAGATAGAACTTGATGAGGTTGTTGAACCTTTGTTTCAACCAAAGAGTAGCGCAGCGCAGAAAGTTGTTTTTGTGGAGCCTACGTTAGTTGAATAGGAAGTTAATGATGATGATCATGAAGCTTCGGATCAAGTTACTATCGAACCTCGTAGGTCGACAAGGACGCGTACAGCTCCTGAGTGGTACGGCAACCCTGTCTTAGAGGTCATGTTGTTGGACAACGGTGAACCTACGAGCTATGGAGAAGCGATGATGGGCCCGGATTCCGAGAAATGGTTAGAGGCCATGAAATCCGAGATGAGATCCATGTACGAAAACAAAGTATGGGCTTTGGAAGTATTACCTGAAGGGCGATAGGCCATTCGGAACAAATGGATCTTTAAAAGGAAGACGGACGCGGACGGTAATGTCACCGTCTATAAAGCTCGACTTGTGGCAAAGGGTTTTTCACAAGTTCAAGGAGTTCTACGATGAGACTTTCTCACCCATAGCGATGCTAAAGTCTGTTGGAATTATGTTAGCAGTTGCTGCATTTTTCAATTATGAAATCTGGCAGATGGATGTCAAAACATCGTTTCCTTAACGGTATCCGTGAGGAAAAGTTGTATGTGATACAACCGGAAGGTTTTGTCAGTCCTAAGGATGCTAAAATGTATGCAAACTCCAGCGATCCTTCTATGGACTGGAGCAAGCATCTCGGAGTTGGAATATACGCTTTGATGAGGTGATCAAAGTTTTTGAGTCTATACAAAGTTTATGAGAAACTTGTATTTACAATAAAGTGAGTGGGAGCACTATAGAATTTCTGATAAGTACATGTGGATGACATATTGTTGATCGGAAATGATGTAGAATTTCTGGAAAGCATAAAGGGTTGTTTGAAAGGAGTTTTTCAAAGAAAAACCTGGAATGAAGCTACTTAAATATTGGGCATCAGGATCTATAGAGATAGATCAGGAAGTATGATAAGACTTTCAATGTGTACATACCTTGACAAGATTTTGAAAGAGTTCAAAATGGATCAGTCAAAGAAAGACTTCTTGCCTGATTTGTAAGGTGTGGAGTTGAGTGAGACTCAAAGCTCGACCACGGCAGAAGAAAGAGAAAGGACGAAGGTCGTCCCCTATGCCTTATCCATAGGCTCTGTATATTATGCCATGCTATGTACCGCACCTGTGTGTGCCTTGCCATGAGTCTGTCAAGGGGTACAAGAGTGATCCAGGAGTGGACCACTGGACAGTGGTCAAGATTATCCTTAGTAACAAGAGGACTAAGGAAATATTTCTCGATTATGGAGGTGATAAAGAGTTTGTCATAAAGGGTTACGTCGATGCAAGCTTTAACACCAATCCGGATGACTCTGAGTAGCAATCCGGATACGTATAGTGGAGAAGCCATTTGGAATAGCTCCAAGTGGAGTGTGGTAGCAGTGTCTACAGTATGACATAGAGATTTGCAAAGTACACACGGATCTGAATGTCGCAGACCCGTTGACTAAAGACCTCTCTCACATGCAAAGCATGATCAAACCCCAGAACTCATTGGGTGTTAGATTCATAACAATGTAAAACACATGGTGATGTGAACTAGATTATTGACTCTAGTGCACGTGGGAGACTGTTGGAAATATGCCCTAGAGGCAATAATAAATTGGTTATTATTATATTTCCTTGTTCGTGATAATCGTTTAGTATCCATGCTATAATTGTATTGATTGGAAACTCAAATACATGTGTGGGTACATAGACAACACTGTGTCCCTAGTATGCCTCTAGTTAACTAGTTCGTTGATCAAAGATGGTCAAGGTTTCCTGGCCATAGACATGAGATGTCATTTGATAACGGGATCACATTATTAGGAGAATGATGTGATGGACAAGACCCAAACTATAAACATAGCATATGATCGTGTCAGTTTATTGCTATAGTTTTATGCATGTCAAGTATCTGTTCCTATGACCATGAGATCATGCAACTCACTGACACCGGAGGAATACCTTGTGTGTATCAAACGTCACAACGTAAATGGGTGACTATAAAGATGCTCTACAGGTATCTCCGAGGGTGTCTGTTGAGTGGGCATGGATCAAGACTGGGATTTGTTACTCCGTGTGACGGAGAGGTATCTCAGGGCCCACTCGGTAATACAACATCACAATAAGCCTTGCAAGCAATGTGACTAAGTGTTAGCCACGGGATCTTGTATTACAGAACGAGTAAAGAGACTTGCCGGTAACGAGATTGAACTAGGTATATAGATACCGACGATCGAATCTCGGGCAAATAACATACCGAAGAACAAAGGGAACAACGTACGGGATTAACTGAATCCTTGACATAGAGGTTCAACCGATAAAGATCTTTTTAGAATATGTAGGAACCAATATGGGCAACCAGGTCCCGCTATTGGTTATTGACCGTAGAGGTGTCTTGGGCATGTCTACATAGTTCTCGAACCCGCAGGGTCTCCACACTTAAGGTTCGGTGACGTTTCGGTATAGTAGAGTTGTGTATGGTGGTGACCGAAGGTTGTTCGGAATCCCGGATGAGATCCTAGACGTCACAAGGAGCTCCGGAATGGTCCGGAGGTAAATATTGATATATAGGAAGTCCTGTTTTGGTCACCGGAAAAGTTTCGGGTATTTCGGTAGTGTACCGGGAGTGCCGGGAGGGGTACCGGGGACCATCGGGAGGGGTTTTTCGACCCAAAGGACCTCATGGGCTGTGGGAGGAGTCAAACCAGCCCCTAGTTGGCTGGCCTAACCCCCCCACTAAGGCCCATGTTGCTTTGGGTGGAAAAAATCCAAAGGAGGAAAGGTGGAAATGGTTTCCAAGTGGAGAGGAGGAATCCTACTCCTAATAGGATTGGAGTAGGACTCCTCCACCTCCAATTTCGGCCAAACCTTGAGGGTTTGAGGCTGCCTCCTCCCCTCCCTCCCTCCTATATATACTAGAGGATTTAGAGGGAAGAGCTAACCCTAATTGCCACGTGCTCCCTCTACTTCATCTAGATTGGTTTCTCCTCTAGTCTAGTTTCAGCGGTGCTTAGGCGAAGCCCTGCCGGAATTGTTCCACCACCATCGCCGTCGCGCCGTCGCGCCGCCGGAGAACTCTTCTACCTCTCCGCTCCCTCTTGCTGGATCAAGAAGGCGGAGATCGTCATCGAGCTGTACGTGTGCTGAACGCGGATGTGCCATCCGTTCGGCACTAGATCGGAAGGACCGTGATCAGGATCGCGAGACGATTCGTGATTTAATCGCAGGACGGATCGTGATGGGATCGCGGGACGGATCATGATTGGATCGCGAGACGGATCGTGATGGGATCGCGGGACGCTCGGTGATTTGGATCGCGAAGACGCTCGACTACATCAACCGCGTTTCTTAATTCTTCCCGCTTAGCAATCTACAAGGGTATATAGATCCACTCTCCCTCTCGTAGATGCTCATCACCATGGATAGATCTTGCGTGTGCGTAGGAAAATTTTTGTTTCCCATGCAACGTTCCCCAACACTTTTGGCATCAATATTATGAACATGTGTATCACTTCGATCGAGATTCAATAAACCATTCACATTGGGTGCATGACCATTGAAGGTTTTATTCATGTAAACAGAATAACTATTATTCTCTGACTTAAATGAATAACCGTATTGCAATAAACACGATCCAATCATGCTCATGCTCTACGCAAACACCAAATAACATTTATTCAGGTTTAACACTAATCCCGAAGGTAGAGGGAGCATACGATGGTGATCACATCAACCTTGGAAACACTTCCAACACACATCGTCACCTCACCCTTAGCTAGTCTCCGTTTATTCCGTAGCTTTTATTTCGAGTTACTAACATTAGCAACTGAACCGGTATCTAATACCCATGTGCTACTAGGAGTACTAGCAAGGTACACATGAATAAAACGTATATCAAATATACTTCTGTTGACGTTGCCAGCCTTCTTATCTACCAAGTATCTAGGGAAGTTCCGCTTCAGTGATCGTTCTCCTCATAATAGAAGCACTCAGTTTCGGGTTTGGGTTCAACCTTGGGTTTCTTTACTGGAGCAGCAACTGGCTTGCCATACATGAAGTTTCCCTCCTTGCCCTAGCCCTTCTCGAAACTAGTGGTTTTACTAACCATCAACACTTGATGCTCCTTCTTGATTTCTACCTTCGTGGTGTCAAACATCGCGAATAGCTCGGGTATCATTATTTCCATCCCTGGCATTTCATAGTTCATCACGAAGCTCTAGTAGCTTTGTGGCAGTGACTTGGAGAACTATATCAACCATTATCTTATCTGGAAGATCAACTCCCACTCGATTCAAGCGATTGTAGCACCCAGACAATCTGAGCACATGCTCACCGATTGAGCTATTCTCCTTCATCTTGCAGGCAAAGAATCTTGTTGGAGGTCTCATACCTCTCAACACGGGCACGAGCCTGAGATCCCAATTTCAGCACTTAGAACATCTCATATGTTCCGTGACGTTCAACACGTTTTGGAGCCTCAATTCTAAGCCGTAACGCATGACGCACTGAACTATCAAGTTGTCATCAGAACGTGCCTGTCAGATGTTCACAACATCTACAGACGACGCTTGAGGGGGGTGGCGCACCGAGCGGTGCATTAAGGACATAAGCCTTCTGTGCAGCAAATGAGGACAATCCTCAGATCACGGACCCAGTCCGCATTATTGCTAGCATCATCTTTCAACTCTATTTTCTTTAGGAACGTATAAAAACACAGGGGATCTACAGCGCGAGCTAGTGATCTACAACATAATTTGCAAAGACATTTTGACTATGTTCATGATAATGAGTTCAATTAATCATATTACTTAAGAACTCCCACTCAAATTGACATCCCTCTGGTCATTCGAGTGTCACATGATCCAAATTCACCAACCCAAGTACGATCATCACGTGAGATGAGGTGGTTTCAATGGTGAACATCTTCATGTTGATCATATCTACTATATGACTCATGTTCGACCTTTCGGTCTCTTGTGTTCCGAGGCCATGTCTGTACATGCTAGGCTCGTCAAGTTTAACCCAAGTGTTCCACATGTGCAACGCTGGCTTGCACCCGTTGTATGCGAACGTAGAGTCTATCACACCCGATCATCACGTGGTGTCTCGAAACGACGAACTTTCGCAACGATGCACACTCGGGGAGAACACAATTTTATCTTGAAATTTTAGTGAGGGATCACCTTATAATGCTACCGTCGTCCTAAGCAAAATAAGATGGATAAAAGGATTAACATTACATGCAAATCATAAGTGACATGATATGGCCATGAACTTGTGCTTTTGATCTCCATCTCCAAAGCACCGGCATGATCTCCATCGTCACTGGCATGGCACCATGATCTCCATCATCTTGATCTCCATCAACGTGTCGCCATCAGGTTGCCGCGCCTACTATTGCTTCTACAACTATTGCTAACTCATAGCGATAAAGTAAAGCAAAAACGGCGAAAATAAATTAAAGACAACCCTATGGCTCCTGCCGGTTGCCGTACTCATCGACATGCAAGTCGTGATATTCTATACAAAACATGATCATCTCATACATCACATATATCTCATCATGTAATTGGCCATATCACATCACAACATACCCTGCAAAAACAAGTTAGACGTCCTCTAATTGTTTTTGCATGTTTTACGTGGCTGCTACGGGTATCTAGCAAGAACGATTCTTACCTACGCAAAAACCACAACGGTGATACACAAATTGCTATTCAACCTTCACAAGGACCTCCTTTGTCGATTCCGATCCAACTAAAGTGGGAGAGACAGACACCCGCCAGCCATCTTTATGCAACAAAGTCACATGTCAGTTGATGGAACCGGTCTCTCGTAAGCGTAAGAGTAAGGTTGGTCCGGGCCGCTTCATTTCACAATACCGCTGAATCAAGAAAAGACCAAGGAAGGAAACAATCTGAGCATCAACGCCCACAAACTCCTTTGTGTTCTACTCGTGATGTCATCTACGCATAGACCTAGCTCTGATACCACTGATGGGGAACGTTGCATGGGAAACAAAAAATTTCCTACGCACACGCAAGATCTATCCATGATGATGAGCATCTACGAGAGGGAGAGAGGATCTACATACCCTTGTATATCACTAAGAGGGAAGCGTTAAGAAACGTGGTTGGTGTAGTCGAACGCCTTCGCGATCCAAATCGCAGCCGTCCCGCGATCCGTCCTGATCTAGCGCCGAACTGACGGCACCTCCGCGTTCAGCACACGTACAGCTTGATGACGATCTCCGCCTTCTTGATCCAGCAAGAGGGGAGAAGAGGTAGAAGAGTTCTCCGGTAGTGCGACGGCGTGGTGGCGATGGTGGTGGAACTATTCCGGCAGGGCTTCGCCTAAGCACTTTCGAAAACTAGAGGAGACGATCTATTGGGGAGAGAGGGCTGCACCGAGGCTTGGGTGTCTTGGCCCTCTCTCCCCTCTAGTATATATAGGAGGGAGGGGAGGGGCTGGCGCCCCTAGGGTTTCCCCTAGGAGTCGGCCGAACCAGGAGGAGGTGGAGGAGTCCACCTCCAATCCTACTCCAAGTAGGATTCCTTCCTACTTGGAGTTTCCCTTCCCCACTTGGGGTTTTTTCCTTTCCCCTCACCCTAGCCGCATGGGCCCTTAGGGGCTGGCTTTCCCAGCCCACTAAGGGCTGGTGCACCACCCCTAAGGCCCACGTGGCCTCCTGGCATGAGTGGCCCCTCCTGATGGCCCACCGGAACCCTCCCGGCACCCACGGTACATTACCGGAATTACCTGAAACTTTTCCAGTGACCAAAATGGGACTTCCTATATATAAATCTTTACCTCCGGACCATTCCGGAGCTCCTCGTGACATCCGGGATCTCATCCAGGACTCCGAACAACCTTCGGTCACCAACATACATAACTCAACTATACCGAAACATCACCGAACCTTAAGTGTGCAGACCCTGCGGGTTCGAGAACTATGCAGACATGACCGAGACACCTCTACGGTTAATAACAAATAGCGGGACCTAGATGCCCATATTGGTTCCTACATATTCTACAAAGATCTATATCGGTCCAACCTCTATGTCAAGGATTCAGTTAATCCCGTATGATGTTCCCTTTGTTCTTCGGTATGTTACTTGCCCGAGATTCGATCGTCGGTATCTCTATACCTAGTTCAATCTCGTTATCGGCAAGTCTCTTTACACGTTCCGTAATACAAGATCTCGTGGCTAACACTTTAGTCACATTGCTTGCAAGGCTCATTGTGATGTTGTATTACCGAGTGGGCCCTAAGATACCTCTCCGTCATACGGAGTAACAAATCCCAGTCTTGATCCATGCCAACCCAACAGACACCGTCGGAGATACCTGTTGAGTATCTTTATAGTCACCCAGTTACGTTGCGACGTTTGATACACACAAGGTATTCCTCCGGTGTCAGTGAGTTGCATGATCTCATGGTCATAGGAACAGATACTTGACATGCAGAAAACTATAGCAATAAACTGACACGATCATATGCTACGTTCATTGTTTGGGTCTTGTCCATCACATCATTCTCCTCATGATGTGATCCTGTTATCAAATGACATCTCATGTCTATGGCTAGGAAACCTTGACCATCTTTGATCAACGAGCTAGTCTATTAGAGGCATACTAGGGACACTGTGTTGTCTATGTACCCACCCATGTATTTGACTGTCCAATCAATACAATTATAGCATGGATAATAAACGAGTATCATGAACAAGGAAATATGATAATAACTAAATTATTATTGCCTCTAGGGCATATTTCCAACAGTCCTCGTAACAGGACTTAGGTGTGAGGCCATCGCCGCTTGGTGAGAGTTGGGTTTACCCAGGTTCGGCCCCTCCTATGGAGGTAATAGCCTATGTCCTGCTTTTCGTATATTAGATTGATAGGTCTCGGTTACAAGGGTGCGGAATCGCTAGCCTAGCTATCGAGATGTTGTAACTTGTCCCTTTCGACCCTAGGGGCTAGCCTTTATATACAGGTCAAGCCCTAGGGTTTACAACAGAGTCTGGGTCATATTATGACCCGTGATCGATTACATCTCTAACTTATCTTGCTCCTTAAGGAAACCTTACCCGGCGTCCCTAGCTCCATGGGCTATGAGCCGCCATCTTCTGATGTTGGGCCGCCCGGTGTCCTGACAAGCCTTCTCCTTACTTATCTTGTACTCAGAACATGGCCCACTTAAGCTTTGGTTCTAGAGTCGTTGATACGTTTAACCCGGCCTAGTATGGCGAGTACACCGTGAAGTTATATCCCCGACACTTACGGTTTGGGTCTTGTCCATCACATCATTCTCCTAATGATGTGATCCCGTTATCAAATGACAACTAATGTCCATGGTTAGGAAACCATAACCATCTTTGATCAACGAGCTAGTCTAGTAGAGGCTCACTAGGGGCACGACGTTGTCTATGTATCCACACATGTATCTGAATTTCCAATCAATACAATTCTAGCATCGATAATAGACATTTATCATGAACAGGGAAATATGATAATAACCAATTTATTATTGCCTCTAGGGCATATTTCCAACAGTCTCCCACTTGCACTAGAGTCAATAATCTAGTTCACATCGCCATGTGATTCACACCCAATGAGTTCTGGGGTTTTATCTTGTTTTGCTTGTGAGAGAGGTTATAGTCAAACAGGTCTGCAACATTCAGATATGTGTGTACTTTGCAAATCTCTATTTCATACTGTAGATGCTGCTACTACACCCCACTTGGAGCTATTCCAAATGACTACTCCACTATACGTATCCGGTTTACGACTAAGAGAAATACAGATCGGTGTCAAAGCTTGCATCGGCGTAACTCTTTACGACGAACTCTTTATCACCTCCTAATCGAGAAATATTTCCTTAGTCCTCTTTAGGTACCTAAGGATAATTTTGACCGTTGTCTAGTGGATCCACTCCTGGATCACTCTTGTACCCCCTTGCCAGACACGTGGCAAGGCACACATCTGGTGCGGTACACAGCATGGCATACCGTATAGAGTCCATGGCTAAAGCATAGGGACGACCTTCGTCCAGTCTCTTTCTTCTGCCGTGGTCGAGCGTTGAGTCTTACTCAACTTCACACCTTACAACTCAGGCAAGAACTCCTTCTTTGACTGATCCATTTTGATCTCCTTCAAAATGTTGTCAAGGCATGTGCTTTGTGAAAGTCTTATCAGGCATCTTGATCTATCTCTATAGATCTTGATGCCCAATATGTAAGAAGCTTTATCCAGGTCTTCCATTGAAAAACTCCTTTCAAACAACCCTTTATGCTTTCTAGAAAATTCTACATCATTTCCGATTAACAATATGTCATCCGCATATACTTATCAGAAATTCTATAGTGCTCCCACTCACTTTCTTGTAAATACAAGTTTGTTCATAAACATTGTATAAACCAAAAAGCTTTGATCACCTCATCAAAGCACATATTCCAACTCCGAGATGCTTGCATCAGTCCATAGAAGGATCACTGGAGCTCGCATGCCTTTTAGCATCCTTAGGATCGCCAAAACCTTTTGGTTGTATCACATACAACCTTTCCTTAAGGAAAACGTTAAGGAAACGATGTTTTGACATCCATCTACTAGATTTCATAATCGAAAAATGCAGCAACTGCTAACATAATCCAACAGATTTTAGCATCGCTACGAGTGAGAAAGTCTCATCGTAGTCAACTCCTTGAACTTGTCGGAAACCTCTTTGCGACAAGTTGAGCATTATAGATAGTGACATTACTACTAGCGTTTGTCTTCTTACAAATCCATTTATCCTCAATGGCCTGCCGGTCATCGGACAAGTCTACCAAAGTCCATACTTGGTTATCATACATGGATCCTATCTCGGATTACATGGCCTGTAGCCATTTGTTGGAATCCGGCCCCACCATTGCTTCCTCATAGTTCGTAGGTTCGCCATTGTCTAACAACATGACCTTCAGGACAAGATTACCGTACCACTCAGGAGCGGTACGTGTCCTTGTCGACCTACGAAGTTCGGTAGTGACTTGATCCGAAGTTTCATGATCACTATCATTAGCTTCCTCTTCAACCGGCGTAGGCGGCACAGAAACATCTTTTTGTATTGCGGTACTCTCCGATTGAAGTGAAGGTTCAACAACCTCATCAAGTTCTACCTTCCTCCCACTCAATTCTTTCGAGAGAAACTCCTTCTCTAGAAAGGATCCATTCTTGGCAATAAAGACTTTGCCTTCAGATCTGAGATAGAAGGTATACCCAATTGTTTCCTTAGGGTATCCTATGATGAGGCACTTCTCCGCTTTGGGTTCGAGCTTATCAGGTTGAAGCCTTTTCACATAAGTGTCGCAGCCCCAAACTTTAAGAAATGACATCTTTGGTTTCTTGCCAAACCATAATTCATACGGTGTCGTCTCAACGGATTTAGATGGCCCCCTATTGAAAGTGAATGCGGCTGTCTCTAATGGATAACCCGAAAACTATTGTGGCAATTCAGTAAGAGACATCATAGATCCCACCATATCTAATAGAGTATGATTACGACGTTCGGACACACCATTACGCTGTGGTGTTCCAAGTGGCATGAGTTGTGAAACAACATCCACATTGTCTTGCATACCAAACTCGTAACTCGGATATTCACCTCCACGATCACATCGCAGATATTTTATCCTCTTGTCACGATGATCTTCAACTTCATTCTAAAATTTGCTTGAACTATTCAAAAGTTTTAGATGTATTTCATTAAGTAAGTATCCCAATATCTACTCAAGTCATCCATGAAGGTAAGAAAATAACAATATCCACCACACGCATCAACACTCATTGGACCGCATACATCAGTATGTATCATTTCCAATGAGTCACTTGCTCGTTCCATCGTACCAGAAAACAGGGTCTTTAGTCATCTTGCCCATGAGGCATGGTCCGCATGTCTCAAGCGATTCGAAATCGAGTGAGTCAAAATATCCATTAGCATGGAGTTTCTTCATGCGCTTTACACCAATATGACCTTTAGCAGCAGTGTCACAAGCATGTGGTACTATCATTATTAACTTTGCATCTTTTGTAATTAATATTATGAACATGTGTATCACTACGATCGAGATTTAATAAACCATTCACATTGGGTGCATGACCATAAAAGGTATTATTCATGTAAACAAAATAACCTTTATTCTCTGACTTAAATGAATAACCGTATAGCAATTAACATGTTCTAATCATGTTCATGCTCAACACAGACACCAAATAACATTTATTTAGGTACAACACTAATCCCGAAGGTAGAGGGAGCGTGCGATGGTGATCACATCAACCTTGGAAACACTTCCAACACACATAGTCACCTCGCCCTTAGCTAGTCTCCGTTTATTCTGTAGCTTTTGTTTCGAGTTACCAATATTAGCAACTGAACCGGTATCTAATACCCAGGTGCTACTACGAGTACTAGTAAGGTACACATCAATAACATGTATATCAAATATACTCTTGTTGATGTTGCCAGCCTTCTTATCTGCCAAGTACTTGGGCATTTCCACTACCAATGACCGTTCACCTCGTAATAGAAGCACTTAGTCTTGGGTTTGGGTTCAACCTTGGGTTTCTTCACTGGAGCAGCAACTGGCTTGCCATTCTTCAAGTTTCCCTTCTTTCCCTTGCCCTTCTTAAAACTAGTGGTCTTGTTAACCATCAACACTTGATGCTCCTTATTGATTTCTACCTCCGCGGCTTTAAGCACCATGAATATCTCAGGGATCATCATCTCCATCCCTTGCATGTTTATAGTTCATCACGAAGCTCTAGTAGCTTGGTGGCAGTGACTTGGAGAACTCTGTCAATCACTATCTTATCTGGAAGATTAGCTCCCACTTGATTCGAGCGATTGTAGCACCCAGACATTCTGAGCACATGCTCACCGATTAAGCTATTCTCCTCCATCTTGCAGGCAAAGAACTTGTCGGAGGTCTCGTACCTCTCAACATGGGCATGAGCCTGAAATTACAATTTCATCTCTTGGAACATCTCATATGCTCCGTGGCGTTCAAATCCTCTTTGGAGCCCTCATTCTAAGCCGTAAAGCGTGACGCACTAAACTATCAAGTAGTCATCATAACGTGCCTGTCAAAAGTTCACAACATCCACAAACGACGCTTGAGGGGATGGTGCACCGAGCGGTGCATCAAGGACATAAGCCTTTTGTGCAACAATGAGGACAATCCTCACATCACGGAACCAGTCCGCATAATTGCTACCATCATCTTTCAATTTACTTTTCTCTAGGAACGTATCAAAATACAGGGGAGCTACAGCATGAGCTATTGATCTACAACATAATTTGCAAAGACATTTTGACTATGTTCATGATAATTAGTTTAGTTAATCAAATTACTAATGAACTCCCACTCAAATCAACATCCCTCAGGTTGACTAAGTGTGACATGATCCAAATTCACCAACCCAAGTCCGATCATCACGTGATATGAGGTGGTTTCAATAGTGAACATCTCCATGTTGATCATATCTACTATATGAGTCATGTTCGACCTTTCGGTCTCCTGTGTTCCGAGGCCATGTCTGTACATGCTAGGCTCGTCAAGTGTAACCACTAGTAGACAAACGAGATTTAGTCCTGGTTGGGAACGCCCTTTAGTCCAGGGTCGCCAACCAGGACTAATAAATCGGGACTAAAGGCCCCACCCTTTAGTCCCAGTTGGCCACGACCCGGGACAAAAGTCCCTCCACGTGGCCGCCAGCGCGCACCGGGGCCTGGGGGACCTTTAGTCCCGGTTGGTGACTCCAACCGGGACTAAAGGTTTTAGTGATTTAGGTGTTTAGGGGTATAGGGTTTATGGTTTATTTTTCCTTTTCATTTTGTGTTTTCCATTCAATTTTTTTTCATTTCAAACATATTTTACGCTACTACATACTGTACACGTTATGCATATATAATATAATTTCTTAGATGAGCATATACATATATCATATAATTTCTCGTACGACCATGCATACACACACACACATATATATACACACATATATATATATAAATATATATATATATATACAATTTGGTATATACAATTTCTCCTACAATTTGCAGATCATTACACGCAGGCATTAGGTGCAATGGTATTCTCCGTTTTCAGGTATAACCTCCTCAAGCAAAAATCCCGCAATTTCCTCTTGAATTGCTCGTATGCGATTATGTGGTAGGAGCCTATCCCGCATCTCTTACATCTTTAAAGAAGGAGATCAATATGAATATATTAGTTGTGTGTATATATATTAGATCATGATAAAAAAATGTGAATAGTGTTTACGTACCCGAAGTTGTCTTACATCTCTACGCCATTCGGTCAACATGCGAATGTTCTCGCAAACGTAGTATGCACATAAATTATTCCCCTGTTCCTGCCTCATGCACTTTGCGACAATAGAATTCAATTAGATAATAATCAAGCATGGTAATGGTATTGATACTAGAATTAAAGAGGTGCGCGGACCTAGCTAGTACTACTTAATTACCTTCATCCGTCGCCATGTCAGCTCCTGTTTCCATGGACCGACAACCTCTTTGCTGAACCGTTTCCAAACCCTGCCCGACAAATAAAATGAATAAAGGAGTTATTAATTACTTGATATCAGGAAATGAAAGAAAGAGGCCTATATAGTGCGATACTGATTGAAATTACCTGTCGAGCATCAAAAACACGTTGGTGTATTCTTGAGGGTCTTTACGTAGTGAGTCAAAGACTTCAACAGCTCCAGCGTCAACTTTAATGTCCAGCAGGATCCAGTGGAACCTGCGCACACGTTTATATAGGCAGGCATGCATAACTCAACTACACTTAACATCGAGTAAGCAAAATAGAATTTGTAGTACAAGACAGTAACACTCACTTTAAGTTGTAAGGAAGTAGTATATATGTTTTGGTATTTTGTTTCTTCAAGAAAGATAAAACAATTAGAATGCATTCAAGAAGCAAAAACTGAATCATAGTATCGATAAGAACAATACCGGAGATGCAATCAATACACAGCAATGCAACAATATGATCATATAATATTATATAATATCACTAATACATATCAAATAATCCAGTTAATGCATCATCGAATATTATCACTAATACATCTCGAATATTATCTTATAATATCACTAATACAACTCAAATATTATTGAATAATCCAGTTGACTCGCGGTTCCTGAGGCGCGGGTGGTGGACACCCAAAGAGAAGGAACCATCACAGGATCATAGCTTGGGTGAGATCCCTGAAGGAACTGCCAGGTATTGGAGAACCTGACATCCAACGCAACCATGTAGCGACGGATGTGCTCGTCCTCCTCCCTGACAGGCGACGTACCACCTCCTCGGGGGCCGACTGCCTCCACACTGATAGTGGCCCACGCAACCGCCACGAAAGAAGCTCCGGGTCGACGACGAGACCCCGATTCGCCACCAAGCTGTGCGCCCCAGAAGGTAGCACCTCCCAGTGCCAGCCCGGCGGAGCCCAGTCCCGGACATGGCGCCTCTCAAGGATGTCGCCGCCGAGTCGACAACGAGGATGCGGGCCGGGCATCGTCGATGTCAAGAACAAATTCCTATGAAAACAAATTCCTATGCGAGAATTTTTATTTTATTATGGTACTTATATTTAATAAACTCACTAAGATGTGAAACACTAATAATCTCACTCATGTAAGCATTCACAAGATCAATCGCAGACTTAATGCCTAATAGGAAGTAATCTAGGGTTCATAATAAACTCACTAAGATGTGAAACACTAATAATCTAAAATCTGCCTAATATAAAATAACCTAGGGTTCATAATTAACTTAATGCCTAATAAGAAATAATATAGAGTTCATAATTAACTTAATTCATATAAGATAGCTAATGCCTAATAAGAAGTAACCTAGTATTTTCACATGAACATTAACACAAATACGGGCGGGGCCTAATAAGAAGTAACTAGTAATTCACATGAACATTACTCCCTCCGTTCCTAAATATAAGACCTTCTAGAGATTACACTATGGACTACATATGGATCAAAATGAGTGAATCTACATTCTAAAATATGTCTATATACATCCATTTGTAGTCCATAGTGAATTTTCTAAAATGAGTGAAATTTCTAAAACATGTCTATATACGGATCAACCCCGAGCGGCGCGTGTTGGAAATAAGCCCTAGAGGCAATAATAAAGTAGTTATTATCATATTTCCTTATTCATGATAATCATTTATTATCCATGCTATAATTGTATTGATCGGAAACTCAGATACATGTGTGGATACATAGACAACACCATGTCCCTAGTAAACCTCTAGTTGACTAGCTCGTTGATAAGAGATGGTCAAGGTTTCCTGGCCATAGACATGAGTTGTCATTTGATAATGGGATCACATCATTAGGAGAATGATGTGATGGACAAGACCCAACCGTAAGCATAGCATTTGATCGTACTAGTTTATTGCTACTGCTTTATCCATGTCAAGTATATGTTCCTACGACCATGAGATCATTCAACTCCCGGACACCGGAGGAATGCCTTGTGTGTATCAAATGTCACAACGTAACTGGGTGACTATAAAGGTGCTCTATAGGTATTTCCGAGGGTGTCTATTGGGTTGGCGTGGATTGAGACTGGGATTTGTCACTCCGTATGACGGAGAGGTATCTCTGGGCCCACTCGGTAATACAGCTTCACAAGAAGCTGGCAAGCAATGTGACTAAGGAGTTAGCCACGGGATCTTGTATTACAGAATGAGTAAAGAGACTTGCCGGTAACGAGATTGAACTAGGTATGGAGATACGGACGATCGAATCTCGGGCAAGTAACATACCGATGGACAAAGGGAACTGCATACGGGATTGTCTGAATCCTTGACATCGTGGGTCGACCGATAAAGATCTTCATAGAATATGTAGGAACCAATATGGGCATCCAGGTCCCGCTATTGGTTATTGACCGTAGAGGTGTCTCGGTCATGTCTACATAGTTCTCGATAACACAGGGTCTGCACACTTAACGTTCGGTGACGATTTGGTATTGTTGAGTTATGTATGTTGGTGACCGAAAGTTGTTCGGACTCCCGGATGAGATCCCGGACATCAGGAGGAGCTCCGGAATGGTCTGGAGGTAAAGATTTATATATGGGAAGTCATATTTTGGCTACCGGAAAAGTTTCAGGTTTTTTCGGTATTGTACCGGGAAGGTTCCGGAAGGTTCCAGAGGGTTCCGAAGGAGTCCGGAAGGGTCCCTCCAGCCTCTAGGACATGCATGGGCTGTAAGGGGGTGTCCAAGCCTTGTTGGGCCAGCCCCCAAGGGCCCATGCAGCTAGGGGGTAGGAAACCCTAAAGGGGAAGGCACATAGTTAGAAGGTGCCTTGGGGAGGGAGGACTCCTCCCTCCTGGCCGCCGCCCCTTCCTTGGAGGAAGTGCTAGGGCTGCACCCCATCTACCCCCTCCTCCTATATATAGAGAGGGAGAGGGAGGGCAGCCACACCCCAAGGCATAGGTGCACCCCTCCCTCTCTCCCTAGATATGTTTCTCCACCCAAAACGCATCTGCGGCAGCGCTTGGCGAAGCCCTGCGGAGATTGCTCCACCGCCACCTCCACCACGCCGTCGTGCTGCCGGAGAACTCATCTACCTCTCCACCCTCGCTTGCTGGATCAAGGAGGCGGAGAACATCATCGAGTTGTACGTGTGCTAAATGCGGAGGTGCTGTCCGTTCGGCGCTAGATCGTGATTGGATCGCGGGACGGCTTGCGATTTGGATCGTGAAGATGCTCGACTACATCAACCGTGTTTCTTAATGCTGCCCGCTTAGCGATCTACAAGGGTATGTGGATCCGATCTCTCCCCTCGTAGATGCTCATCTCCAAGATTGATCTTTGTGAAGCGTAGGATTTTTTTTCCCATGCAACGCTCCCCAACAACGCGGGGGTGGCGGCGCAGGGCCGGTGGCGGTGCTACGGTGGGCGGGGCGAGCAGCGGAGGCGGAGGCGGATACGGGGCCGGCTGCGGTACTGCGGTGGGCGGGGGCGAGCAGCGGAGGCGGAGGCGGAGGCGGGGCCAACGGGGACAGATCGGGGGAGAGGGGAGGGGCCTTACCGGTGTTGCCGAGGAGAGGGGCGGCGATGGCGACAGAGGAGACCGGCGAGGAGGACGTCGGAGACGAGGAGCGGCGACGGCGACGACGTTAGGGCGAATTTGGGCTGCCTCGCAGCGTCGAACTGATTCTTCTCCCAGGCGGTGGCTGGCACCGGGAGAAGAGGCAGTTATATAGGATGAGCCTTTAGTCCCGGTTCCAGCCATGAACCGGGACTAAAGGTCCTTTAGTCCCGGCTCCAGCCACCAGCTGGGACTAAAGGGCGGGCGCCTGGCCCACTAGCAGGCACCTTTAGTCCAGGTTGGAGCCACCAACCGGGACTAAAGGTCCTTTTCGGCGGCCGGCTCCAACCGGGACTAAATGTTGATTTTCTCTTTTCTATTTTCTTTTTCTAAACAGAACAGTTTCTGTTTTTTGATTTCGAATAACTGTTAGAATATTTAGAGTTTTTGAATGAATCTTTTTTGCTTTAGGTCCAAAAATTATAAACTTTCTGTTAGTGCCAGTAGTTTTCAAATTTGAATAGTTTAAATTTGAATTCTTTGAAATTTGTGTGAATCACTAGTTTGTGAATAACTTTAGTTTAAAAATAGATTTTTGAGTGATTCTTTTTCCTGCTGTTTAATATTAGTATATTTTATCAGTATGTTCAATTTGGTAATTTTTAGGATATTTTAAATGAGTGTTTTAATCAAAAACAAATTCTGTTTAACTCTTTTAGTTTTATACTATGTTTATATTATGTTTCTGTTCTTCAACATGAGGAGTTTTAATTTGCATTTTGAAGAAATTCTTTGAGAGATTCAATTTTACAGAATGAAATTAATTCTTGTAAAATGCATAACAATTTGAAAACTAAACCAAATGAGTTGGACTTAATTGCATTGATCAACTGCTCACAAATCATGTTTCAAATGCCAAAATGCCCTAGCTCTTACAAAGATTCCCTCCGGTTTGTCCGAAGTGGGACTTTCCAGCTATAAGTCCGGAAACTCACTAGAGAGAAACTGATGACGGTGAAGACAGTCACATCCCACAGTGTGATCCTGGGGTACAAAACTTTTTCTTTGCGTGTGTCCCTTGCTTATGATTGCGCCGTAACCATGGAGAATCTTCATCATTTAACAGGATGCTTGGGTCAGTCTTCAATGTGAAGGGAGGAGGTTCATCAAACTTTTCATAATCTTCTGACATGTCTGTCTTGTCCTCCACTCCCACGATGTTTCTTTTCCCTGAAAGAACTATGTGGCGCTTTGGCTCAACGTATGATGTACTCACTTCCTTATCTTTTCTTTTTCTCGGTTTGGTAGACATGTCCTTCACCTAGAAAACCTGAGCCACATCATTGGCTAGGACGAAAGCACTAGTAGAAAACAGGGCACTAGTCCCGGTTCCAGAGGGCCTTTAGTCCCGGTTCTGGAACCGGGACAAACCGATCGAGACAAATGCCCAAAACCTGTAGTCCAGGTTTGCTTACAAACCGGGACCAAAGGGGCTCCACGTGGCCGCTGCGGGGCGCCCAGGCAGGAGGACCTTTAGTCCCGGTTGGTTACATCGACCGGGACTAAAAGGCAGCCACGCGTCAGCACCTGACAGGCGCTGGGGTTTTTGTTTTTTGTTTTTTTTAAGGAGGGGTTTAGTGGTTTTCCTATTGTGTTTCCCCCTTTTATTTTTGTGGAAATATGCCCTAGAGGCAATAATAAATTGGTTATTATTATATTTCCTTGTTCATGATAATCGTTTATTATCCATGCTATAATTGTATTGATTGGAAACTCAAATACATGTGTGGGTACATAGACAACACTGTGTCCCTAGTATGCCTCTAGTTAACTAGCTCGTTGATCAAAGATGGTTAAGGTTTCCTAGCCATGGACATGAGATGTCATTTGATAACGGGATCACATCATTAGGAGAATGATGTGATGGACAAGACCCAAACTATAAACGTAGCATATGATCGTGTCAGTTTATGGCTATTGTTTTCTGCATGTCAAGTATCTGTTCCTATGACCATGAGATCATGCAACTCACTGACACCAAAGAAATACCTTGTGTGTATCAAACGTCGCAACGTAACTGGGTGACTATAAAGATACTCTACAGGTATCTCCGAGGGTGTCTGTTGGGTTGGCATGGATCAAGACTGGGATTTGTTACTCCGTATGACGGCGAGGTATCTCAGGGCCCACTCGGTAATACAACATCACAATGAGCCTTGCAAGCAAGGTGACTAAAGTGTTAGCCACGAGATCTTGTATTATGGAACGAGTAAAGAGACTTGCCGATAACGAGATTGAACTAGGTATAGAGATACCGACGATCGAATCTCGGGCAAGTAACATACCGAAGAACAAAGGCAACATCATAAGGGATTAACTGAATCCTTGACATAGAGGTTCGACCGATATAGATCTTTGTAGAATATGTAGGAACCAATATGGACATCCAGGTCCCGCTATTGGTTATTGGCCGTAGAGGTGTCTTGGTCATGTCTACATAGTTCTCGAACCCGCAGGGTCTACACACTTAACGTTTGGTGACGATTAGTATAGTTGAGTTATTGTGTTGGTGACCAAAGGTTGTTCGGAGTCCCAGATAAGATCCCGAACATGACGAGGATCTCCGGAAGAGTCCGGAGGTAAAGATTGATATATGTGATAATAGTGTTTTGATCTCTGGAAGGGTTCCGGAATTCACCGGAAGGGGTTCCGGATGTTTACCGAAGTGTTCGGGTGCAGCAAGACTTTATATGGGCCAAAGGGGTAAAGCCCACGAGGTATTGGAAAGTGCAAAAGGAAGTTTTGTTGCTGCCTTAAGCGGTACTACCGCTGGTAAGGCAGTACTACCGCGTAAGCGGTACTACCGCTCATGAGCGGTACTACCGCTCAAGAGGTACTACCGCTCATGAGCTGTACTACCGCTTGTACGCGGTACTGCTGGAATCTGAGTGGGACTCTTTCCATGCGGGCCAAACCGACCTTGTGCGGGCAAAACCGACCTTGTGGAGGCTTTCTCTCCAAGTTTAGACCCCAGGGCTCAACATATAAATAGAGGGGCAGGGCTAGCACACGGGACACATCAAGATTTCCCAAGCCGTGTGCCGGCAACCCTAACCCTCTAGTTCCTCCCGTCATAATATCCGTAGTACTTGGCGAAGCCCTGCAGAGATTGTTCCTCACCACCATCACCACGCCGTCGGGCTGCCGGAACTCATCCACTACTTCACCATCACTCGCTGGATCGAGGAGGTGAAGGCGTCATCAAGCCATACGTGTGTTGAACGCGGAGGTGCCGTCCGTTCGGCGCTAGATCGTGTTTGGATCGAGGGACGACTTGCGGTTTGGATCGCGAAGACGTTCGACTACATCAACTGCGTTTCTTAACGCTTCTGCTTAGCGATCTACAAGGGTATGTAGATTCACTCTCCCTCTCGTAGATGCTCATCACCATGGATAGATCTTGCGTGTGCGTAGGAAAATTTTGGTTTCCCATGGGACGTTCCCCAACAGTGGCATCTGAGCTAGGTCTATGTGTAGATGAGATCTCGAGTAGAACACAAAGGATTTTGTGGGCGTTGATATTCAGATTGCTTCCTCCCTTGGTCTTTTCTTGTTTCGGCGGTATTGTGGGATGAAGCGGCTCGGACCAACATTACTCGTACGCTTACGAGAGACCGGTTCCATCAACTGACATGTAACTTCGTTGCATAAAGATGGCTGGCGGGTGTCTGTCTCTCCTACTTTAGTCGGATCGGATTTGACAAAGGCGGTCCTAGAGAAGGTTGAAAAGCAATTTTTGTATCACCGTTGTGGTTTTTGCGTAGGTAAGAATTGTTCTTGCTAGATACCCGTAGCAGCCACGTAAAACTTGCAACAACAATTAGAGGACGTCTAACTTGTTTTTGCAGGGTATGTTGTGATGTGATATGGCCAATTACATGATGAGATATATGTGATGTATGAGATGATCATGTGTTGTATAGAATATCACGACTTGCATGTCGATGAGTACGGCAACTGGCAGGAGCCATAGAGTTGTCTTTAATTATTTTCGCCGTTTTGCTTTACTTTATCGCTATGAGTTAGAAATAGTCGTGGAAGCAACAGTCGGCGCGACAACCTCATGGCGACACGTTGATGGAGATCAAGATGATGGAGATCATGGTGTCATGCCGGTGACGAAGGAGATCATGCCGGTACTTTGGAGATGGAGATCAAAAGCACAAGTTCATGGCCATATCATGTCACTTATGATTTGCATGTGATGTTAATCCTTTTATGCATCTTATTTTGCTTAGGACGACGGTTGCATTATAAGGTGATCCCTCACTTAAATTTCAAGATAAAATTGTGTTCTCCCCGAGTGTGCACCGTTGCGAAAGTTCGTCGTTTCGAGACACCACGTGATGATCGGGTGTGACAGACTCTACGTTCGCATACAACGGGTGCAAGCCAGTGTTGCACATGCGGAACACTCGGGTTAAACTTGACGAGCCTAGCATGTATAGACATGGCCTCAGAACACAAGAGACCGAAAGGTCGAACATGAGTCATATAGTAGATATGATCAACATGAAGATGTTCACCATTGAAACCACCTCAACTCACGTGATGATCGGACTTGAGTTGGTGGATTTGGATCATGTGACACTCGAATGACCGGAGGGATGTCAATTTGAGTGGGAGTTTTTTAAGTAATATGATTAACTAAAACTCATTATCTTGAACAATAGTCTAAGTTGTCTTTACTATATTTATGTTGTAGATCATGGCTCGCACAGTAGCACCCCTGAATTTTAATGCGTTCCTAGAGAAAGCTAAGTTGAAAGATGATGGAAGTAACTTTGTGGACTGGGCCCGTAATCTAAGGACTATCCTTACGGCTTCCCAGAAGGCTTATGTCCTTAATGCACCGCTTGGTGATCCACCCGCTCCAGTTGAGTCTCTAGACGTTGTGAATGCCTGGCAAGCTCGCTCTGATGATTACTCAATAGTTCAATGTGCAATTTTGTATGGCTTAGAACCGGGATTTCAAAGACGTTTTGAACGTCATGGAGCATATGAGATGTTCCAGGAGTTGAGGTTTATCTTTCAGAAGAATGCCTGGTTCGAGAGGTATGAGACCTCCGATAAGTTCTATGCTTGCAAGATGGAGGAGAACGGGTCTGTTAGTGATCACATACTCAGAATGTCTGGATACTCCACCCGTCTGGCTGAATTGGGGATGCCCCTTCCGCCAGAGTCTATCACTGACAGAGTTCTTCAATCATTGCCACCTAGCTACAAGAGCTTCGTGTTGAACTATAACATGCACGGGATGAACAAGTCAGTCGCCGAGCTGTTTGCGATGCTGAAAGTCGCTGAGTCTGAGATTCAGAAGGAGCATCAAGTGTTGATGGTTAATAAAACCACTAGTTTCAAGAAGAATGGCAAGGGTAAGAAGGGTAACTCCAAGAAGAGTAGCAAAGCAGTTGCTCCTCCCGTGAAGAAACCCAAGGCTGGACCCAAACCAGAAACTGTGTGCTTTCATTGCAAGGGAACTGGACACTGGAAGCGGAATTGCCCCAAGTATTTGGCTGATAAGAAGGCGGCCAACAACAAACAAGGTATATATGATATACATGTTATTGATGTGTACCTTACCAACTCTCGTTGTAGTTCCTGGGTATTTGATACCGGTGCGGTTGCTCATATTTGCAACTCAAAACAGGAACTGCGGAATAGACGGAGGCTGGCAAAGGACGAAGTGACGATGCGCGTGGGAAATGGTTCCAAGGTTGATGTGATCGCCGTCGGCACGCTCGCTCTTCGATTACCATCGGGATTAGTGATGAACCTGAATAAATGTTATTTGGTGCCTGCGTTAAGCATGAACATTATATCTGTATCTTGTTTATTGCGAGACGGTTACTCATTTAAATCAGAGAATAATGGTTGTTCTATTTATATGAGTAATATCTTTTATGGTCATTCACCCGAAGTGAGGGGTTTATTCTTTTTGAATCTCGATAGTAATGATACACATGTTCATAACATTGATGCCAAAAGATGTAGAATTGATAATGATAAATACCACTTTCTTGTGGCACTGCCGTTTAGGTCATATTGGCGTAAAACGCATGAGGAAGCTCCATGCTGATGGACTTTTGGAGTCACTTGATTTTGAATCACTTGACACATGTGAGCCATGTCTCATGGGCAAGATGACTAAAACGCCGTTCTCTGGAACAATGGAACGGGCAAGTGACTTGTTGGAAATCATACATACTGATGTGTGCGGTCCGATGAGCATTGAGGCGCGCGGTGGTTATCGTTACTTTCTCACCTTCACTGATGACTTATGTAGATATCGGTATATTTACTTAATGAAACACAAGTCTGAAATGTTTGAAAAGTTCAAACAATTTCAGAGTGAAGTTGAGAATCATCGTAACAAGAAGATTAAATTCCTACGATCTGATCGAGGAGGAGAATATCTGAGTTATGAGTTTGGCAGTCACTTAAGACAGTGTGGAATTGTTTCACAATTAACACCGCCTGGAACACCATAGCGTAATGGTGTGTCCGAACGTCGTAATCGAACCTTATTAGATATGGTACGATCTATGATGTCTCTTGGTGATTTGCCACTATCGTTTTGGGGTTATGCATTAGAGACAACTGCATTCACTTTAAATAGGGCACCATCGAAATCCGTTGAGACAACGCCATATGAACTTTGGTTTGGCAAGAAGCCAAAGCTGTCGTTTCTTAAAGTTTGGGGATGTGATGCTTATGTCAAAAAGCTTCAGCCTGAAAAGCTGGAACCCAAAGCGGAGAAATGCGTCTTCATAGGATACCCAAAAGAGACAGTTGGGTATACCTTCTACCTCAGATCCGAAGGCAAAGTGTTTGTCGCTAAAAACGGAACATTTCTTGAGAAAGAGTTTCTCTCGAAAGAATTGAGTGGGAGGAAGATAGAACTTGATGAGGTTGTTGAACCTTTACTTCAACCTGAGAGTAGCGCAGCGCAGAAAGATGTTTCTGTAGAGCCTACATCAGCTGAAGAGGAAGTTGATGATGATCATAAAGCTTCGGATCAAGTTGCTATCGAACCTCGTAGGTCGACAAGGATGCGTACTGCTCCTGAGTGGTACGGCAACCCTGTCTTAGAAGTCATGTTGTTAGACAACGATGAACCTACGAGCTATGGAGAAGCGATGATGGGCCCGGATTCCGAGAAGTGGTTAGAGGCCATGAAATCCGAGATGGGATCCATGTATGAAAACAAAGTATGGACTTTGGAAGTATTACCTGAAGGGCGTAAGGCCATTCAAAACAAATGGATCTTTAAGAGGAAGACGTACGCGGACGGTAATGTCACCGTCTATAAAGCTCGACTTGTGGCAAAGGGTTTTTCACAAGTTCAAGGAGTTGACTACGATGAGACCTTCTCACCCGTAGCGATGCTTAAGTCCGTCAGAATCATGTTAGCAATAGCTGCCTTTTTCAATTATGAAATTTGGCAGATGGATGTCAAAACAACGTTCCTTAACGGTTTCCTTAAGGAAGAATTGTATATGATGCAACCAGAAGGTTTTGTCGATCCAGAGAATGCTGACAAAGTTTGCAAACTCCAGCGATCCATTTATGGACTGGTGCAAGCATCTCGGAGTTGGAATCTTCACTTTGATGAGGTGATCAAAGCGTTTGGGTTTATACAAGTTTACGGAGAAGCTTGTATTTACATGAAAGTGAGTGGGAGCTCTATAGCATTTCTAATATTATATGTGGATGACATATTGCTGATTGGAAACAATATAGAAATGTTGGAAAGCGTAAAGGAATATTTGAACAAGAGTTTTTCAATGAAGGACCTAGGAGAAGCTGCTTTCATATTAGGCATCAAGATCTATAGAGATAGATCGAGACGCTTAATAGGACTTTCACAAAGCACATACCTTGACAAAGTTTTGAAGAAGTTCAAAATGGATCAGTCCAAGAAGGGGTTCTTGGCTGTATTGCAAGGTGTGAAGTTGAGTAAGACTCAATGCCCAGTGACTGCAGAAGATAGAGAAAAGATGAGTGTCGTCCCCTATGCCTCAGCCATAGGCTCTATCATGTATGCAATGTTGTGCACAAGACCCGATGTCAGCCTTGCCATAAGTATGGCCGGAAGGTTTCAAAGTGATCCAGGAGTGGAACACTGGACGGCGGTCAAGAATATCCTGAAGTTCCTGAAAAGGACTAAGGACATGTTTCTCGTTTATGGAGGTGATCAAGAGCTCGTCGTAAAGGGTTACGTCGATGCAAGCTTTGACACTGATCCGGATGACTCTAAGTCGCAAACCGGATACGTATTTATTCTTAATGGGGGTGCGGTTAGCTGGTGCAGTTCCAAGCAAAGCGTGGTAGCTGATTCTACATGCGAAGTGGAGTACATCGCTGCCTCGGAGGCGGCAAAGGAAGGTGTCTGGATGAAGGAGTTCATGACAGATCTTGGAGTAGTGCCTAGTGAGCTTAACCCAATGACTCTATTTTGTGATAATACTGGTGCCATTGCTCTATCCAAGGAACCAAGATTTCACAAGAGGACCAGACACATAAAGCGACGTTTCAATTCCATCCGCGATTACATCAAGGAGGACGACATAAATATTTACAAAGTACACACGGATCTGAATATTGCAGATCCAATGACTAAACCTCTTCCAAGGGCTAAACATGAACAACACCAGAACTGCATGGGTGTTCGATTCATTACAATGTAAATCACATAGTGATGTGAACTAGATTATTGACTCTAGTGCAAGTGGGAGACTGTTGGAAATATGCCCTAGAGGCAATAATAAATTGGTTATTATTATATTTCCTTGTTCATGATAATCGTTTATTATCCATGCTATAATTGTATTGATTGGAAACTCAAATACATGTGTGGGTACATAGACAACACTGTGTCCCTAGTATGCCTCTAGTTAACTAGCTCGTTGATCAAAGATGGTTAAGGTTTCCTAGCCATGGACATGAGATGTCATTTGATAACAGGATCACATCATTAGGAGAATGATGTGATGGACAAGACCCAAACTATAAACGTAGCATATGATCGTGTCAGTTTATTGCTATTGTTTTCTGCATGTCAAGTATCTGTTCCTACGACCATGAGATCATGCAACTCACTGACACCGGAGGAATACCTTGTGTGTATCAAACGTCGCAACGTAACTGGGTGACTATAAAGATACTCTACAGGTATCTCCGAGGGTGTCTGTTGGGTTGGCATGGATCAAGACTGGGATTTGTTACTCCGTATGACGGAGAGGTATCTCAGGGCCCACTCGGTAATACAACATCACAATGAGCCTTGCAAGCAATGTGACTAAAGTGTTAGCCACGAGATCTTGTATTACGGAACGAGTAAAGAGACTTGCCGATAACGAGATTGAACTAGGTATAGAGATACCGACGATCGAATCTCGGGCAAGTAACATACCGAAGAACAAAGGGAACATCATACGGGATTAACTGAATCCTTGACATAGAGGTTCGACCGATATAGATCTTTGTAGAATATGTAGGAACCAATATGGGCATCTAGGTCCCGCTATTGGTTATTGACCGTAGAGGTGTCTCGGTCATGTCTACATAGTTCTCGAACCCGCAGGGTCTACACACTTAACGTTTGGTGACGATTAGTATAGTTGAGTTATTGTGTTGGTGACCGAAGGTTGTTCAGAGTCCCGGATAAGATCCCGAACATGACGAGGATCTCCGGAAGAGTCCGGAGGTAAAGATTGATATATGTTATAATAGTGTTTTGATCTCCGGAAGGGTTCCGGAATTCACCGGAAGGGGTTCCGGATGTTTACCGAAGTGTTCGGGTGCAGCAACACTTTATATGGGCCAAAGGGGTAAAGCCCACGAGGTATTGGAAAGTGCAAAAGGAAGTTTTGCTGCTGCCTTAAGCGGTACTACCGCTGGTAAGGCAGTACTACCGCGTAAGCGGTACTACCGCTTGTGTGAAGCGGTACTACCGCTCATGAGCGGTACTACCGCTTGTACGCGGTACTGCTGGAATCCGAGTGGGACACTTTACGTGCGGGCCAAACCGACCTTGTGGAGGCTTTCTCTCCAAGTTTAGACCCCAGGGCTCAACATATAAATAGAGGGGCAAGGCTAGCACACGGGACACATCAAGATTTCCCAAGGCGTGTGCCGGCAACCCTAACCCTCTAGTTCCTCCTGTCATAATCTCCGTAGTACTTGGCGAAGCCCTGCAGAGATTGTTCCTCACCACCATCACCACGCCGTCGTGCTGCCGGAACTCATCCACTACTTCACCATCGCTCGCTGGATCGAGGAGGTGAAGGCGTCATCAAGCCGTACGTGTGTTGAACGCGGAGGTGCCGTCCGTTCGGCGCTAGATCGTGTTTGGATCGAGGGACGACTTGCGGTTTGGATCGCGAAGACGTTCGACTACATCAACCGCGTTTCTTAACGCTTCCGCTTAGCGATCTACAAGGGTATGTAGATTCACTCTCCCTCTCGTAGATGCTCATCACCATGGATAGATCTTGCGTGTGCGTAGGAAATTTTTTGTTTCCCATGCTACGTTCCCCAACAATTTTTGTGTTTACCATTTTTATTTGACGCTTTTCATTCAACTCGATGCTAGATACTACATATTGCAATGAAGGAACCATTACACAACTCGACGCTAGCTACTACATATAGAAGTGACCTCTCTTTCGCCGTGCTTGGTCGAACAATATGCAACAAGTTTTCGTAAATCTATTCGACGCTATTACATATAGTACACGTTCATGCATATATACAATATAACATCTCTTACGATCCTAACTTCTATTACCACTCCCGATGGCATTCTCCGTCTTTAGGTATGACATGCTCAACAAAGAATCCCGCCAATTCCTCTTGAATTGCTCATACGCGATCAGTTGGTAGGAGTTTGTCCCGCATCTGCCAGATCTAATTTAAAGAAGGGGGTCAATAAAACTCAACACAATTGATGGTAATAAAATAAAATTGTGAATATTGTTTACGTACTTCAAATTGTTCGTCAGATATGCCCCGGCCCCGCTCAGTGGTCAAGTGGCGAATGAACTCGCAAACGTAGTAAGCACATAAATTAGTCCCGGTTGCCTGCCACAAGCACTTTACGAGAATAGAGTTTAATAAAAATGATAATCAAGCATGATAATGGTATTGAAACTAGAATCAATGAGACATGCGCGGTACTAGAGTAATACTTACTTTGGGGTGTAAAAATTGCAGCTCTTTTTTCCATTTGACACCCTTAACCTGTTTGGTGAACTTTTTCCAAACCCTGCCCGGCAAAGAAAATGATTACTTGATATCAGGAAATGAACGAAAGTTGCCGATATGGTGCGATAATGATTGAACTTACTTCTGAAGCATTTGACGCATGCCCGTCCACTCCTTAGGGTTTTTATGTCTCGAGTCCAAGACAATTACTTTTCCCTCTTCAAGATGAATGTCTAGCAGAATAAAGTGGAAACTGCGCACGCATATCTCATTAATTGCACTTAACCTCGAGTAAGCGAAAAAGAATGTGCACAAGATAGTAACACTCACTGGAAGTTGTAAGGAAATAGTATTTCCTTTCTGGTTTGTTGTCCAAGTAACGAATCTAGCAAATTTTTCTCTGTATCAGCGGGAAATACTTTTAACATAGGTTCATTTATGAAATTTGGGTCAATGAACCCAATGTCATGGATTTGTAGTTGTTTGCATTCGAGGATCTTCATTCTGCATAATATAGAGTGAGGATAATTAATACATGCAATGAACGAGCTGAGCTAGAGACTTAATTACAGAAAAAATACTTACAGACAATAGGAACTGACGATAGTTTTGCCGAGCTCCTTTTGGTTGTATAACTGAAAAATTTCTCCAAATTCAACGATCAACATCTGCTTTCCATTGAAGAAGTGCTCATTTTCTATTCCCACCAAGATTTTGTTCTTCCCCTCCTTGCAGGCATCGAAGTACCATTCATGCAAATGTCGCATCCTCGTTGGTAGATCCTTGAGCTCCTCACGTGTGACGAGAGGCTTCCCATGCTCATAGCTTAAGGATGGTACTACCTCAGCCATTTCGAACTGTACTGAATCGGGTAAGTAATCATCAGCAGTGATAGCAAGACCATCGGCCGCTTTCTCTGGATCATTAGCGATATCGGTAACCACCTTGAGCGGAGGGCACGGTTGCAGTTCTTGTTCGTCGAGCTGGGGAATTGTTTTCCCACTTCTTGAGCCACTTCTACTTAAGCTTCCCGACCGCCTCGCTTGATCATGTTTCTTTTGAATACATCGGTCATAGTTTGATGGCAGCGGAGGCGGTGGTGGTCGCCTAAGGGCATCCAGAGTTCGCTTCGCTTTCACCGGATCTATTTTCTCATCTTCAGGTGGGCGTTTCGGTGCAAGCTGACGTTTTGACATCGGCATCCACGATCTCGTTGAGTTCCTCCTCAGACCTCTCGTAGGGTAACTTGGGAAGAGGCTTCAGGCTTGGGCCGTAACTACATCTCCTCTGTTTCGTACTGCTGCTAGCCGCCGGAGAGGCGGCGAATCTCTTTCGCTGTTTCTTACGCGGCGGAGGAGGCGGAGTCCGATGACGCGGCGGAGACAGCTGAGGCGGAGGAGGATTCTGCTGAGGGGCCTCCTCCATCGGAGTTTGCTGAGGCGACGGAGACGGCTGACGCACCGGAGACGACTCAGGCACCGGGGCCTCCTCCGCCTGAGTCTGCCGAGGCGGCGTCCAGTATGGAAACACGATGTGTTCCTTTCTCCATAGACAAGTAGTCCTTAAGGCATATCGAAGAAGAAGCTCCCCTTCACCTGTAGCGTGCTCAAGCTCCAGCCCATCAAATCCATCCATTATTTCATCCACCCCGACAATAGCAAAGCCAGCTGGAACCGGAGTGCAATGGAAAGTTGCATCAGGTCAAGGAGGTAAGACATGGCCGACCGCCGCCTTCAAGGTCAGGTTATGACATTTCGCCATTAGCACACAATGTTCATTTTGCGTGATAGCATCCACGGGGCAGCGAGGAGCCATGCTATCAGGATGAACGAGCTCAGTGGAAGCCACGCTGCTTCTCCGCTGAGATGGTGGGGTAGCATCGTGGGTAGTCTCCAATGAAGGATCTTCGTGCCGCTGAGATGGTTGGCCGGTAGCTTGCTGGCTCTCAAGTGACTCTAGTTTCGCTAATCTTTCATTGAACTTCTGCATTTCGCTTGCTTCTTCTTTCTTCTTTCTCTGTCGGCTTCTGTAACCAGCGCTGTCGGGAAACCCAACCTTCCACGGAACGGAGCCTGATGTGCCTCGTGTTCGTCCAGGGTGTTCAGGATTCCCGAGGGCAAATGACAGCTCGTCCTTCTCTCTGTCGGGAACGAACGTCCCTTCCAGCGATTTCTTGATTGTTTCCTCAAGCTTTTTGAATGGTATTGCAAGTTGAGCTTTCGTCCGGACACACTTCCCTGTTTCTGGGTCCAATGTTCCCCCAACCCCGAAGAATCAAGTCCTTGCCCGATCTGGCCAGTGTAATGTCTCTGGTTGGACATCTTTAGCAAGCAGGTCTTGCTCAGCTTTGTCCCACATAGGCCGGGCTTTTCTGTAGCCACCTGACCCCGTAACATGGTGATACTCCTTCCTTGCGGCATTTTCCTTATTTCTAAGTGACATGTTCTTAGCCTTCTCCGATTTCTTGTAGGCCACAAATGCGGGCCAGTGATCTCTCATCTTCTCATATTGACCTCTGAATTCTGGAGTCTTGTCTTTCTCGACAAACTTCCTGTTCAATACTTTCTTCCAGTTCTTGAATAGTTCTGCCATCTTCTTAAGAGCAAACGCCCTGACCTTTCGATGTATAACTGGGTTATTCGGATCCTCCTCTGGCGGTAGACTGAAATTTCTAATCAGATTGGTCCAAAGATCATCTTTCAGTTTATCGTTGACATAAGGAACTTGAGGGTCCTTCTTCTTATTCCATTCTTGGCAGTTGATCGGGACGAGGTCCCTAATAACCACTCTACACTGATGTATAAATTTGTTCTTGGTCCGGTAGGGAGCAATCGGTTGGCCTTCTGGTGAGACTTCTTCGATCGTGAACCTTTCTTGCGCCTCCAACCTTCTCATCGGGCCTTGTCTCCTTACCGAAGTGGAGCTCGATCCGGATGGCTAATTAAAAGAAGAAAGAAGCATTAATATATGTACATACCAGAAAATTACTGCATCTAGTCAGCAGAGGATTAATTAATATATACCTCGCCGGACTTTGAAGCAGTTATGGCTCCTTCGTCCCCAGTTCGATCACCGGAGCTGTCATGATCTCCTTCGTCCCCAGTTCGATCACCGGAGCAGTCATGATCTCCTTCCTCCTCACCGGAGCCGCCATGCTCTCTTTCCTCACCATCGGTCTCGTTGAGAAACGACAAGCAGGTGAGATCAATATCACCCTCTCGTATTATATCCCCCAACAACTGTTCTTTTTCTAAGTCTCTATCCGCCATAGTTTTTGCAAATATTACAACGTGACAACATACAACCATGAGATATGGATTAGTGGGAAACATCATGCAAAGTTCACAAGTTTTATAACAGTCAGTTTCAAACGATTGTCGAGGACTCCTCCCCCCTTTTGTCCTTAATCTTGTTTTGACCACACAAATTGCATATGACCTCGGGTTCGGGTATTACTGAAATGGGTTTGAACCCGAGACCGCCTCTCTCATGGTCCTCGAGGATACTTGCGGACCCCAACCCCCCTCATGTCGAAGTTATCATTCTACGAACATATGAAAATTCTCAAGTGCATTATGTTCATATGGTGGGACTGGCAACCTACGAAGCACCGATACAGCGACATTGATACGGGTACGGCGATACGGGATACGGCAATTTCTAAAAACAGCAATAAGGCGATACGATAAACATATATAAGTAATAATAAAATGACATGGACTGTCTCATTTTAAAATCTCATTGTGGGGGATAAGGTAAACATACGTAAGTAATAATAAAATGACATGGACTGGACATTGATACGGTAAACATATACGGCGATACGGGATACGACAATTAATAAACAAGAACTCTCAAAAAGCACGAAGCCATCAGCATCAACATGCAAGCCATGTTCAATGGGCTCACTAGGCGGCAGGGGCCGGCGCGGCGATGTCGAGGCCGGCAGGGGTGCGGCGACGGCGACGGGGCAGGGGGAGGCGACGGCGGGGAAGGGCGAGGCGACGGCGACGGCGGGGCAGGGCGAGGCGACGGCGACGTTGGGGCGGGGCGCGGTGACGGCGAGGACGACGTCGGTGCAAGGGCGCGTTGACGGCGGGGCAGGGCGAGGCGACGGTGACGACGGGCCAGGCGACGGCGACAGCGGGGCAGGGCGAGGCGACGGCGACGACGACGTGGTGGCAGGGCGCGGCGACAGCGACGACGATGGCGGGGCAGGGCGAGGAGACGGCGATGGCGGGGCAGGGTGCGGCGACGGCGATGGGGAGGAGGGCGCGCGAGGAGGTCCGGCACCGGCGATGGTCAGCGGGCTTGGGGACGGCAGGGTGACGGCAAAATCCGGCAGCCTGGCGGCGTCGATGTCGTCGTCGGCGCCGAGGAGAGAAGAAACTGCAATGGATTGGAAAAATTGATAAGTCCGCCTTAAATAGCCCCCCCTTTAGTCCCGGTTGGTGGCTCCATTAGCCCCCCTTTAGTCCCGGGTGGTGCCACCAACCGGGACTAAAGGTCAATTTTCAGGAGCCCAAAGGACGGGAAGCAGGGACCTTTAGTCCCGGTTGGTGGAAACAACCAGGACTATAGGGGGGGCATTAGTCCCGGTTGGTGGAACCAACCGGGACTAAAGGGCTGTGCTTCCCGTACCGAAAGTTTAGTCCCACCTCGCTAGTCGAGAGGGGCTCAGAGTAGTTTATAAGTGCTGCGGCCGGTCCTACCTCGAGCTTCTCTCTAATGCGGGTAGTACATGCCTATTTGAAGCCCTGCTGGGCCTGCTATCACTGGTCCTGCATACTGGCCCATTTGTAGGGATTCTAGTCGTATGCAGGCCATGCAGCCTAGCAGGCGGGCCTTTTTTTGCATATATTATGATTTTTTTGTTATTTTTTGCATATGTTATTTTTAGTTATATAATTTTAGTTGCATAAATTTTATATAATTTTACTTGCATAAGTTTTATTTTTTATTGGTTCTTTTTGTTGATTCCTTTTGCTATTAGAGTTTTATAAAAGCTTTTTAGTTTCTATTAAAGCTTGTAACAAAATATACTTTATGAAAATTCATTTTACTATTAAAGTTTTTAACTAAATATTTTTTCTGCATTCAATATGCACCATTCAAAGCCGCATCATCACATTTCAGACCTTTTCTGACTTCATTTGCTATTTTCCATGCATTTCATGATTTATTTTGAGCTAAGATGACCCCGAGATTGAAAAGAACTGCAAATGAACTCTGAAATGGTTGAAAATTGGCATGGTATCATCATTTCACCCACATAGCATGTGCTAAAAAGTTGAGAGGGTTACGGCAAAAACTGGATGCACTTCGTGTACGAACTGGACAATCTCTTTCGAAGTGTCAGGGTTTCGGACGAAAACTCTTCTGTTACAAAAGGATTTCAATTTTTTGAACATATTTGAACTCAAGACTTTTTTTGCATTCAATATGCACCATTCAAAGCCGCATCATCACTTTTCAGACATTTTCTGACTTCATTTGCTATTCTTCATGCATTTCATGATTTATTTTGAGCTAAGATGACCCTGAGATTGAAAAGCACTACAAATGAACTCTGAAATGGTTGAAAATTGGCATGGTATCATCATTTCACCCACATAGCATGTGCTAAAAAGTTGAGAGGGTTACGGCAAAAACTGGATGCACTTCGTGTACGAACTGGACAATCTCTTTCGAAGTGTCAGGGTTTTGGACGAAAACTCTTCTGTTACAAAAGAATTTCAATTTTTTAGTTCATTCTTTTTAACAAATAAATACTTTGATAATTTTAGTTAATATTATTTTGATTCTTTTTAGTTCATTCTTTTTAGTTAATGTTTTAGTTGATTCTTTTTAGTTCATTCTTTTTAGTTCATTCTTTTTAGTTAATATTTTAGTTGATTCTTTTTAGTTCATTCTTTTTAACAAATAAATACTTTGATTATTTTAGTTAATATTATTTTGATTCTTTTTAGTTCATTCTTTTTAGTTAATTTTTTAGTTGATTCTTTTTACTTCATTCTTTTTAGTTAATATTTTAGTTGATTCTTTTTAGTTCATTCTTTTTAACAAATAAATACTTTGATTATTTTAGTTAATATTATTTTGATTCTTTTTAGTTCATTCTTTTTAGTTAATGTTTTAGTTGATTCTTTTTAGTTCATTCTTTTTAGTTAATATTTTAGTTGATTCTTTTTAGTTCATTCTTTTTAACAAATAAATACTTTGATAATTTTAGTTAATATTTTAGTTGATTCTTTTTAACAAATAAACACTTTGATAATTTTAGTTAATATTATTTTGATTCTTTTTAGTTCATTCTTTTTAGTTAATGTTTTAGTTGATTCTTTTTAGTTCATTCTTTTTAGTTAATATTTTAGTTGATTCTTTTTAGTTCATTCTTTTTAACAAATAAATACGTTGATAATTTTAGTTAATATTATATTTAACTACAGTGATATTGTAGATCAAAGCCATCATCAGAATAGTTGTGGAGAGAAAGTCTTCACTTTTTCTTCTCGTGTGTCCCTTGCTTATTGCGCCGTAACCGTGGACAATCTTCATCACATACATCACAATGCTTCAGAAAGCTTGCTAACATCATACTAAATATTCTTACACACAAACCGTACTTAAACAGGGACATAATAGAAATAATAGTTCAGATATCCATTACAGAAAGTACTGCATATCTAATTGAAGATACCAATCCTACTCTTCCGGATTGCAAACCTACTCGTCTGAATCAGGAGACCCCCAAGCACTACATAATAGAGATAAAAGTGTTCGCCATTGCAAACACTACTCGTCGTCCGGATCAGAATACCCCCAAGCAGGAGATACTAGCGGTACAAGGTGATGCTGCCCATAATTGCATATTCCAATCCTGCGGTACAACTCGTATGCAACGTACCCATCTATTGCTGCATACTCAATGTTGATAGGGTCAAGTGGGGTCTTCTCCCAATGTTGGTGCCCTGACTTGGGGAATTTTGTCTTCATATCAGCGTAGTCCTCGTCGATCAGAGCGGCTGCCATATCAGCCATTGAAGTCTTCTCATGCTCAGGCTTGAACCTGCCCTGAAGATCAATGTGGCATTCAGCTGGTATCTCAATACCCTAGGTGCACCTCATCTTGATCTTGTCATTCGTTATATCAACGCTAGCAAAATATATGCCGCTGCGAAGGAACTCCATGAGTTTTGGACAGTGCTTATCACTACTGCAACAACAAAATGGAACAAATGTGTTAAATACTGCTGCAACAAGTATATTTTAGAACAAGTATAATAAGAATCATAACAAGTATATTTTAGAACAAGTATAATAAGAATCATAACAAGTATAATAAGAATCATAGCAAGTTTCCTATTTCCTATGCATTTCCTATCCTATGAATCAAAAAGAAGCCCCTAAACTATGACATGTTCTCCCACGATGGCCAATATGCAACAACAAGGAAAATTCTTATGCAATTTTCCTATCCTATTCCTATCCTCCTATTCCTATGCAATTTTCCTAATCCTCCTATTCCTATGCAATTTTCTATTCCTATGCAATTTTCCTATGAATCAAAGAAAAGCCCCAATTTCCTATGAATCAAAGAAAAAGCCCCAATTTTCCTATAAATTTTTCCTATGAATCAATGAAACTATGACATGTTCTCGACATTCCCAATCCTCCTATTCCTATGCAATTTTCCTATCCTATGAATCAAAGAAAGCCCCAATTAAACTATGACAAGTTTCGTATTACCTTGCCCACTGAAAGACCATGACACGTTGCTTGAAACAAAGTTGGACGACGGCAACATCGCGACCATCGGCCGTGTACTCGAGATCGAGGCCCATGAACTTGTGTTTCTCCTCTTGAAGCCATTCCTCGAACATGGAAAGAAAAACCTTCACTTTGGCGCTGTCATTCGTGTAGACGACATGGAGATTGGTCCTGCCATGTGCGAGCACCTTCCCGTAGTGAGTGATTGGATTCATGGTGGAGGATGGGAGGATGGGGAAGAAGAGAGGAGAGGGAGACGAACAGAAATGGAGGCGCTGGTCGCGTTTACTGTAGCGTCGCGGTTACTGTAGCGTTTGATCTCGCGCGGGACAACTTCCAAGGTGCGGGAATCGAAGGGTTTGGACCTTTAGTCCCGGTTCGAGCCACGAGCCGGGACTAAATGGGCACGCGCCAGGCGAACGGTTGCCACCTCCCCTTTAGTCCCGGTTCGTGGCTCAAACCGGGACTAAAGGTCCCATCTGAACCGGGACTGATGGCCCCCGACGCCCGGCCGGCGCCCTGGCCTCACGAACCGGGACTGATGCTCACATTAGTCCCGGTTCGTAAGTGAACCGGGATTAATGGCCTTATCCTGGCCTCAACCAATGCCCTGTTTTCTACTAGTGATGGTTCATCTGTGTACCCGAGATTGTTGAGATCCACTGTTGTCATTCCGTACTGCATGTCTAACTTTACCCTCCCTCCTGTCAGATTGACCCATTTGCACTGAAACAAAGGGACCTTAAAATCATGTCCATAGTCAAGTTCCCATATCTCCTCTATGTAACCATAATATGTGTCCTTTTTCCCATTGTTGTATGTTGCATCAAAGCTGACACCACTGTTTTGGTTGGTGCTCTTTTTATCTTGGGCGATCGTGTAAAATGTATTCCCATTTATCTCGTACCCTTGGAAAGGCAATACTGTCGAAGATGGTATCCTGGCCAACAAGTATAGCTCATCTCCAACAGTGTTGTTATTCATGAGATGTGTTTACAACCAACCGCCGAAAGTCTCCATGTGTGTAAGTTTAATCCAGGGGTCAGACTACTCCGGGTTCTTGGAGCGTACAATATCCATGTGTTCCTTGGTATACGGAGCCACCAAGGTGGAATTTTGTAGAACTGTGTAGTGTGCTTGAGTGAAAGAATGCCTGTCCATACATATTATTGCTATGTGTCCTAGCGTGCCTTTTCCACTTAGTCTCCCCTCATGCCGTGATTCAGGAACACCAATCGGCTTAAGGTCGGGAATAAAGTCAACACAAAACTCAATAACCTCCTATGTTCCATGGTCCTTGGAGATGCTTCCTTCTGGCCTAGCACGGTTATGAACATATTTATTTAAGAATCCCATGAACCTCTCAAAGGGGAACATATTGTGTAGAAATACAGGACCCAGAATGACAATCTCTTCGACTAGGTGAACTAGGGCGTGCGTCATAATATTGAAGAAGGATGGTGGGAACACCAACTCGAAACTGACAAGACATTGGACCAAATCATTATGTAACCTTGGTAGGATTTCTGGATCGATTACCTTCTGAGAAATTGCATTGAGGAATGCACATAGCTTCACAATGGCTAATCGAACATTTCCTGGTAGAAGCCCCCTCAATGCAACCAGAAGCAATTGCGTCATAATCATGTGGCAGTCATGAGAATTTAGGTTTTGAAATTTTTTCTCTGCCATATTTTTTATTCCATTTATATTCGACGAGAAGCCAGACGGGACCTTGATACTGAGCAAGCATTCAAAAAAGATTTCCTTCTCTGCTTTGGTAAGAGCGTAGCTGGCAGGACCTTGATACTGCTTTGGATGCATGCCGTCTTTTTCGTTTATACATTGCTGGTCCTCCCGTGCCTCTAGTGTATCTTTAGTCTTCCTATACAGGCCCAGGAAGCCTAGCAAGTTCACGCAAAGATTCTTCGTCACGTGCATCACGTCGATTGCAGAGCGGACCTCTAGGACTTTCCAATAGGGTAGCTCCAAAAATATAGATTTCTTCTTCCACATGGGGGCGTGTTCGTTAGCGTCATTCAGAACAGATTGACCGCCAGGACCCTTTCCAAAGATTACTTTTAAATCCTTGACCATATCAAATATATCATCACCAGTACGGTGGCCAGGCTTCTTCCGGTGATCTACCTGACCTTTGAAATGCTTGCCTTTCTTTCTTAAGAGATGCTTGATCGAAAGAAATCGACGATGTCCCAGGTACACAACCTTCTTACATTTATCCAAATATATACCTTCACTCTCATCTAAATAGTGTGTGCATGCATTGTATCCCTTGTTTGTGTGTCTTGAAAGGTTACTAAGAGCAGGCCAATCATTGATGGTTACAAACAGCAACGCTCGTAGGTCAAATTCCTCCTGTTTATGCTCATCCCAAACACGGACACCTTTTAAATCCCTCAACTGTAACAGTTCTTTAACTAATGGCCTTAGGTACACATCAATGTTGTTGTTGGGTTGCTTAGGGCCTTGGATGAGCACAGGCATCATAATGAACTTCCGCTTCATGCACAACCAAGGAGGAAGGTTGTAGATACATAGAGTCACAAGCTAGGTGCTATGATTGCTGCTCTGCTCCCCAAAAGGATTAATGCCATCTGCACTTATACCAAACCACAAGTTCCTTGCGTCATCTGCAAACTCCGGCCACTTTCTCTCGATTTTTTTGCACTGCGACCCATCAGCGGGTACTCTCAACATACCGTCTTTCTTATGGTCTTCTTTGTGCCAACACAACAACTTGGCATGCTCTTTGTTTTGGAACAAACGTTTCAACCGTGGTATTATAGGAGAATACCACATCACCTTGGCATGAATCCTTAATGTCTACTACACAACTTTATTCTTATAGACTCGTGTTGGGCCTCCAAGCGTAGAGTTTTGTAGGACAGTAGCAATTTTCCCTCAAGTGGATGACCTAAGGTTTATCAATCTGTGGGAGGTGTAGGATGAAGATGGTCTCTCTCAAGCAACCCTGCAATCAAATACAAGAAATCTCTTGTGTCCCCAACACACCCAATACAATGGCAAATTGTATAGGTGCACTAGTTCGGCGAAGAGATGGTGATACAAGTGCAATATGGATGATAGATATAGTTTTTTGTAATCTGAAAATATATAAACAGCAATGTAGCAAGTAACAAAAGTGATCACAAACGGTATTGCAATGCTTGAAAATAAGGCCTAGGGTCCGTACTTTCGCTAGTGGAATCTCTCAACAATGCTAATATAATTGGATCACATAACCATCCCTCAACGTGCAACGAAGAATCACTCCAAAGTTCTTATCTAGCGGAGAACATAAGAAGAAATTGTTTGTAGGGTACGAAACCACCTTAAAGTTATCCTTTCCGATCGATCTATTCAAGAGTTCGTACTAAGATAACATCAAGTTATCCTTTCCGTTCGATCTATCTAAGAGTTCGTACGAGAATAACACCATATGATACGCATCAACCAACTCTAATGTCACCTAGATACTCCAATGTCACCACAAGTATTCATGAGTTAATTATACGATACGCATCAAACAATTTCAGATTCATAATACTCAATCCACACAAAGAACCTCAAAGAGTGCCCCGAGATTTCTGAGCGTCGACGCGAAGATGGGCCACGAGGAGGGCACAAGACACCAGGGCTCGCATGGGCCCTCTAGCGCGCCCTGGTGGGTTGTGCCCACCTTGTGGCTCTTTTGGCCCTCCCACGAAGCGTCTAGTGCCTCTTTTGTTCCAAAAAAAATCATCAAAAAGTTTCGGGCGATTCCGAGAACTTTCATTTTCTGCACAAAAACAACACCACGGTAGTTCTGCTGAAAACAGCGTCAGTCCGGGTTAGTTCTAAATAAATCATATAAAGTTCATCAAAACCATATAAAAGTATTGTAAACATAGGTGAATATGGCATGAATACTTCATAAATTATCGATACGGTTGAGACGTATCAACATCCCCAAGCTTAATTCCTACTCGTCCTCGAGTAGGTAAATGATAAAAGAAATAATTTATGAAGTGTGAATGCTAGCATAGTGCATAAGTTTGATCAATGATAATTTCAACCACTTTTCCTAGCATCATAACATCAACTCTTTCTCATAAAACTCATCATGATAAAGTAGCAACCAATTCACATGTTATGGTTCAAACAATGAATTCTCTTAACAATCTATGTTCTTAGTCACCAAACAATTGCAATTCAACTTATTCTCAACAATGTCTAAGTAAGAGCTCCACATACTCAATCATCATATAGTCTTCTATCATTGCTAGTACTCAAAGCATATTTTTAGAACAAACAACATCCATCGAACACAGAGAAAGATAGGGGCTTAAAGTTTCGCCTCCCAACATACTTATCATAAAGATAATTGTCAACAATAATGAATCATGATCAAATATATTCAACTGGATATATGTGTTTGGATCTTTCCCCACCACATTAAGCTTGTCAACTAATAGATTAAGGTTGGAATAAGAAGTCGACTCAACATGAATAGTAAATAACATGAAAGTAAATAGATTGGCCCTTCGTAGAGGGAAGCAGGGATTTGCATAGGTGCCAGAGCTCATTGCTTAAAACAGAGATGAATATATTTTGGGTGGTGTGCCTTTCCTATCAACGTCACGACCAAGAGTTATCAATATCTTCCATGCTAAACACATTAGCGGCGGTTCCCAAGCGGTAAAAGTAAAGGTTTACCCCCCCTCAACCAACAAACACACTCCACGGCTAGCCGAATCCACGGGTACTGTCCATACCAACAACATTCATGGGGGAGTTTTGTTAAAGTATTTGCAATTTTTTTATTTCGGGACTGGGAATCCCTATTACCGCCCCTCTCATGCAAGGACGAGTGAATAAACACTCGTCATGAGAATAACCCGCTTAACATGGAAGATACTGACCGCCCCCTGTCGCTCCATGAGCGGTCCAGGCACACAAAACAGGTGTTCATTTGAAATTTTAGAGGTGGCACATGCAAATTTACTTGGAATGGCAATGAAATACCATATATAGGTAGGTATGGTGGACTCTTATGGAAGAAACTTGGCTCAAGGATTTGGATGCACAAGTAGTATCTCTACTTAGTACAAAGTTTTGGCTAGCAAAAGGTTCTAAACAAGCACCACATGTTGGAGGATCCATAACAATATAACTTCTATGCAAATATACCCAAACATAACCATTACGATGTCTTCCTTGTCCAACTTCAACTAATTTCCGCAAGTTTGAAAATAATTAATGGGTATTCACAATCATAGAAGATGTCCAAGATAATATATTTATATGTAAAAGTTCTCTTCCTTATACTAATCATTCACGAATTGCTTGTATGACCAATATTGTGATTGTCAAACTTCAATAGATTTTACTTTCTAAACCAAATGTGAACCTGCTACTAAGCATAAAGCACATTGATAATTTCAGCTTTATGATATTGCATTCATTCATAATATACTATTAGGATATAAGTGAAGCACAAGAGTAAACATCAAACTACTCTCAAAAGATATAAGTTAAGATCAATGAGTAGTCAAACAATTAAGTAACTATGTGAGGGCTCTCTCTCTCAATAAAGATTTTCAGATCTGAGTATCTTATTCAATCAGCAACCTAAATAAAAATTTATTCCAAGAATAGCACATATCATGTGGACAAAAAACAAATTAGGCTCAACATAGGCTAACCGATATTTGTTTGATGAAGAGAGGTGGGATGCGTAGCATCCCCGTGCTTAGATGCTTGAGACTTATTGAAATATTTACTTGGGGTGCCTTGGGCATCCCCAAGCTTGAGCTTTTATATCTCGTTCAATCCTCTCATATCCCAGTTTCACCTAAGTCTCAAAAACTTCATCCACACAAAACTCAAAAAGAACTCGTGAGATAGGTTAGTACACATAAGAACAAATCAACACTTCATGTACTGACAAGACAAGTTGCATAATAATTTTCAAACATCCACTAGTAGAAAAAGGGCCTTTAGTCCCGGTTCCAGAGGGCCTTTAGTCCCAGTTCTGGAACCGGGACTAAAGGGTCGGGACTAAAGCCCAAAACCTTTAGTCTCGGTTCGCTTACGAACCGGGACCAAAGGGGCTCCACGTGGCCGCTGCGGGAAGCCCAGGCAGGAGGACCTTTAGTCCCGGTTGGTAACACCAACCGGGACCAAAAGGCATCCACGTGGCCGCTGCGGGGAGCCCAGGCAGGAGGTCCTTTAGTCCCGGTTGGTCACACCACTCGGGACCAAAGGTCATCCACGCGTGAGCATCTGGCAGCAGCTGGGGTTTTTGTTTTTTTTTTAAGGGGGGGGGGGGGTTGGGGGTTTTGGAGGGTTAATTTAGGGGTTTCATATTGTGTTAGCTAGCTAATAGGGAGAAGTGTCCTCTCTTTCTCCGTGCTCGGTCGACGGTAGCTACTATACATATAGAGATAACTCGATGCTAGCTAATAAGAAAATGAAGGAAACCATTAATTACACAAGATCGTCATGCTGAACATATATAGAGAGAAGTGACATCTCTTTCTCCGTGCTTGGTCGAACAACAAGTTTTCGTATATCTATCCGACGGTACTACATATATACAATATAACATCTTTTACAATCCCTAACATCATCTACCTAAGATCCAATCACAAATCCGCATGGTATTCCCCGTCTTTAGGTATGACGTGGTCAAGAAAGAATCCCGCCAATTCCTCTTGAATTGCTCGTATGCGATCATGTGGTAGGAGTTCATCCCGCATCTGCCAGATCTAATTTAAAGAAGGGGGTCAATACATGCATATATATGAATAAAACTCAACACAATTGATGGTAATATATAAAATAAAATTGTGAATATTATTTACATACTTCAAATTGTTTGTCAAAGAAGCCCCGCTCAGAGGTCGAGTGGCGAATGAACTCGCATATGTAGTATGCACATAAAACAGTCCCTTCTTTCTGGTACAAGCACTTTACGAGAATAGAGTTCAATCAAACTGATAAGCAAGCATGGTAATGATATATTGATGAAAATTTGAATCAATTAGAGATGCGCGGAACTAGCTAGTACTACTTACTTTGGGGTGCATAAATCGCAACTCTTTGTTTAGACCGGGAACCTTTCGGGTGAACTTCTTCCAAACCCTGCCAGGCAAAGAAAATGATTACTTGATATCAGGAAATTAACCAAAGTTGCATGCCAATATGGTCCCGGTATTGACTAAACTTACTTCTTGAGCATTGCAGTCATGTCCGCATAATTCTCGGGATCTTTACGTCTCGAGTCTAAGACAGTTACTAATGCCCCGTCAAGCTTAATGGATAGCAGAATAAAGTGGAAACTGCGCACGCATATATAACTCATCAATTACATTACTTAACCTCGAGTAAGCGAAACTGAGTATACAGAGAAGACAGCAATACTCACTTGAAGTTGTAAGGAAAGAGTATTTCCCTTTTGTTTTGATGTATAAGGAACGACTGTAGCAAGTTCTCCTCGGTCTCTTTGATTGAGTTTTGTACCGTCCATTCATTTACGGCATCTGGGCTAATGAACCCAACGTCGAAGATTCCTACTTTTTTGCATTCGAAGATCTTCAATCTGCATAATATAGTGAGGATAATTATATATACATGCATTGAACGAGCTGAGCTAGAGACTTAACTATAGAAGTAATACTTACAGACAGTAGGAAGTCATGAGTTGTTTGTCGAGGGCCAGTTGATTGTATAACTGAAATAACTCCACAAATTCAATAGGCATCACGGGAAGTCCAATGAATTCGTGCTCTGGTTTCACTGCCATATACATAGTGTCTCTCCCAGACTCCCTGCAGGTTTTCATGTACCACTCATGCAATTTGTACATCATCGTTGTTAGAGGAGGATGATCAGGTTTGACGAGAGGCTTCCTGTGCACGTATTTATATTCTTCTTTTGTTACCTCAGCCGTTTGAAAAATTACATCATCCCCCAAGTAATCACCAGGATTGGTACCAGGCACCATCCCCGGATGATTAGCGACGATATCGCTAGACACCTTGAGTGGGGGGCACGATTTCTTCCCCTGTTCGCCGAGCTGGGGAATTTTTTTCCCACTTCTTCGTTCTGCTAACCTTGCATCACTGGAAGTACTTCCCGACCGCCGCGCTTCTTCATATGTCTTTTTAAGAATGCGGACATAGTTGGAATCCGGCGGAGGCGGTGGTGGTCGCTTCAGGGCATCGATAGTGCGCTTCACTTTCACCGGATCTAGCTTCTCCTTCGGAGGTGGAGTTTTCTTTGCAAAATGGTCCCTCACTTGGGCACGACATATGTCCTCGTTTTCCTGCTCGGTCCTCTCATATGGTAACTTTTCCAGAGGTTTGAGAGATGGACCATATCTGAATTGCCTCCCGCCTCTGCTTGTACTGCTAGCCGCCGGAGCGGCGGCATCTCTCTTCCGTCGTTGCTGACGAGGCGGAGAAGGAGGCGGAGTGCTCCGACGCGCCGGAGTAGGCGAAGGAGGAGGCGGAGTGCCCTCACGCGTCGGAGGAGCCGGAGAAGGAGGCGGAGTGCCCTGATCACTCGCCGGAGGAGGAGGAGGAGGAGGAGGAGGCGGAGTGCCCTGACTCGCCGGAGGAGGAGGAGGAGGCAGAGGCGTCCAGTTTGGAAGCTTGATGTACTCCTTCTGCCATAGACATGTACTCCTCAGAGCACGAACCAGCTGATTCTCCCCTTCACCTGTAGAGTGGTAAAGCTCGAGCTCCTCAAATCCCTCCATTACTTCATCCACCATCACAACAGCATAGCCATGTGGAATCGGAAGGCAGTGAAAAGTTCCGTTGGGTTGAGGAGGTGCAACAGAGCCGAGAGCCGCCTTGAAAGTGAGGTTATGGCATTTCGTTATAAGCTCGCAATTTTGAGCCTCCGTGATAGTATCCACGGGGTAGATAGGCTCCGTGAAGTCAGTCTGAACGGGCTCCATGGAAGCCACGCTGCTTCTCCGCTGAGATGGCGGGGTAGCTTCGTGCCGCTGAGATAGTTGGCCGGCAGCTCGCTGGCTCTCAGCTTCCTCTAGCTTTTGTAGTCTTGCACCCATCTTCTGCATGTCGCTCAGCTCCGCTTTCCTCTTTCTCTCCCGGCTTCTGTAACCGCCTGCGTCGGGAAACCCAAACTTCCACGGAACGGAGCCTGGTGTGCCTCGTGTTCGTCCAGGGTGCTCAGCATTCCCTAGGGCCTCAGTCAGCTCGTCTTTCTCTCTGTCGGGAATGAACGTCCCTTCCTGCGCTGCGGTGATATACTTCTGAAGCTTCATGACGGGTATTGCAAGTTGCTCGTCCGTCCAATGGCACTTCCCTGTTACAGGGTCCAAAGTTCCCCCAACCCCGAAGAACCAAGTCCTTGAACGGTCTGGCCAGTTCAATGTCTCTGGTTCGACCCCTTTAGCAATCAGGTCATTCTTAGCTTTGTCCCACAACGGTCGGGCTTTGAGGTAGCCACCTGACCCCGTGTGATGGTGATACTGCTTCTTTGCAGCGTTGTTCTTGTTTGTCTCTGACATTTTCTTACTCTTGTCTGATGTCTTGTAGGCCACAAATGCGGGCCAGTGATCTCTTATCTTCTCAAATCGGCCGATGAATTCTGGAGTCTCACCTTTGTCGACAAACTTTGATTTCAACTCCTTCTTCCACCTCCTGAATAGATCCGCCATCTTCTTAAGAGCACACGCCTTGACCAGTGGCTCTATAACGGGCTTATTCGGATCCTCCTCTGGCGGTAGGGTGAAATTTGCCTTCAGCAAGGTCCAAAGATCATCTTTCTGTCTATCGGTGACATATTCACCTTCAGGGGCGTCATCCTTAGGCTTATTCCATTGCTTCATGCTGATCGGGATGTTGTCCCTAACAATAGCTCCGCACTGAGCAGAAAATGCGTCCTTGGTCCGCTTGGGTTCAATCGGTAGGCCATCGTCTGTGAGTGATGTGATCGTGAACCTTTCATCCTTGCGCAACCTCTTCTTCGGGCCTCGTCTCGTTACCGAAGTTTGGCTCGATCCGGAGGGCTATAAAAGAAGAAAGAAGAGTTAATATATGTACATACCAAAACAATTAATGCATCAATTAGCTAGTCAGCACCTCTAGAGCCATCATGATCATGTCACCGGAGCCATCATGATCATGTCCTTCCTCCTCCATTGTTCCATCGGTGTCGTTGAGAAACGACAAGACAGCATCACCTCCGGCGAGGATTATCTCCCCCAACAACTGTTCTTGTTCCAAGTCTCTTTGATCCATAGTTTCTGCAAATACAGAAGAATATATATATAGATGAGATCAGAAAAAATTGGATCAACTTGTGCACATCCATAATGGGGGCATTCTTGATAAATCTATGTTACCGGAGTTATCTATGTTACCCGAGGGGGTAGACGACAACGACGCTCACCCCTCATGTCATGTCCGACGTCGCTCCTCATGTCAAAGTTATCGGGGAGGGGGTAGACGACAACGACGCTCACCCCTCATGTCCGACGTCCCCCCTCATGTCGAAGTTATCGGGCAGGGGGTACAGGTGGCCTCGAGAGTTGGTCGGGCGAGCGGACCGGGAGTAAGTAACTTTTAACTCATTTTGAATATATGAACATTTTAACTTTTACGGGTAGGGGCAGGAGGGGGTTGATCGACGTCTCCCCCCCTCATGTCGAAGTTACCGGAGTTTTCTATATGAACAAAAAAATCCACATGACATGTCCGACGAGCGGACCGCCTCTCTCTCATGCATGTCCGACGTCCCCCCTCATGACAAAAACTTTCTATAAACAAAACAAAGCATACATCTATGAACAAAAAAAAATTCTATGAACAAAAATAAAATTGTATCAATGCATATATAAAAACTTTCTATGGATCATCATTGCTCATATATCAATGCATATATAAAAACTTTCTATGGATCATCATTGCTCATATATAAAAACTTTCTATAAACAAAAAAAAACATACATCTATGAACAAAAAAAATCTATGAACAAAAATAAAATTGTATCAATGCATATATAAAAACTTTCTATGGATCATCCATCCATACATACATATTGCATATACATACATACATACAGCATCCATCCATACATACATACATACTGCATATACATACAAAAAAGGCAGATCCGGCCGGGGCGGCGGTGGCGGCAGCGACGCGGCAAGCAGAGCAGGGGCACGGCGCGGCAAGTAGAGCAGTGGCGGCGGCGCGGGGGAAGGGGGGGCTCACTGGGGGCGGCGTCGGGGCAGGGGCAGGGGGGCACGGCGGGCGGCGTCGGGGCAGCAGGGGCGCGGGGAGCGGCGCCGGCGTCGGGGCAGAGGGCGTCGAGGGCGTCGGGGCAGCGGGGGCTCGGCGGCGATGGCGACGAGGAGCAGCCTGACGGCGTCGACGGGGCAGAGGGCGTCGACGGCGAGCTCGGGCAGCCTGGCGGCGTCGATGTGCTCGGCGTCGTCGGGGGAAACTGCAGATGTCTTTGGCAAATTTTCCCAACTCCCGCTTATATAGGAAGACCTTTGGTCCCGGTTGGTGCCACCAACCGGGACCAATGCCCACCTTTAGTCCCGGTTGGTGCCACCAACCGGGACCAAAGGTCTCTTTTCGTCAGCCCAAAGGGCGGGATGCAGAGACCTTTGGTCCCGGTTGGTGGAACCAACCGGGACCAAAGGTGGGCATTGGTCCCGGTTGGTGCCACCAACCGGGACCAAAGGTGGGCATTGGTCCCGGTTGGTGCCACGAACCGGGACCAAAGGGCTCTACGGCGTCGGGGCGTGGAAGTTTAGTCCCACCTCGCTAGTTGACTAGCGCCCGCACTCGTTTATAAGCGCGGCTGCGGCCACCGTTTCGAGCTCCTCTCTAAAGCAGGCCTACGGGCCTAAACGAACTCTCTCTGCCGTGGGCCTACTGGGCCTTCTACGGGCTTGCATCCTGGCCCAACTAGCGGGTTTCTAGTCGTATGCAGGCCGTGGTGGCCCAGTAGCCGGCATTTTTTTTTGCTTTATTTTTTTTCTTTTATTTTTTTTTCTTTTATTTTTTTTTCTTTTGTTTTTTTTTTGCTTTATTTTTTTTCTTTTATTTTTTTTGCTTTATTTATTTTCTTTTGTTTTTTTTGCTATATTTATTTTTTTTGTTTTTTTTGCTTTATTTATTTTCTTTTGTTTCTACTTACAACTAAATACTTAGAGTTTTTGAGTGATTCTTTTTGCTATTAATGTTTTGAACAAAAAATACTTTGATAACTTTAGTTGCATAAATTTTATATAATTTTAGTTTCATAAATACTAGAGGTTTATAAAATATTTTTAGTTGATTCCTTTTGCTATTAGAGTTTTATAAAAGCTTTTTAGTTGATTCTTTTTGGTATTGAAGAATATTATAGTTTTATTTTAGTTGATCATAACAGAATTTTTTAATTGATTATTTTTAGTTCATTATTTTCGCTATTAGAGTTTCATAAAGGTTTTCTAGTTCATTCTTTTTGCTATTAGTTCATTCTTTGAGCTAAATGACCCTGAAATTGAAAAGCACTTCAAATGAACTCTGAAAAGGTTGCAAGTTGGCAAGGTATCATCATTTCACCCACATAGCATGTGCTAAAAAGTTGAGACGGTTACGGCAAAAACTGGATGCACTTCGTGTACAAAATGGACAATCTCTTTCGAAGTATCAGGGTTTCGGACGAAAACTCATCTGTTACAAAGGGATTTCATTTAATTTCTTCACATGTAACTGCAATGATATAGTTGTGGAGAGAAAGTCTTCACTTTTTCTTCGCTTGTGTCCTTTGCTTATTGCGCCGTAACCATGGATAATCTTCATCGTTTAACAGGGTGCTTGGGTCAGCCTTGACTTTGAAGGGAGGAATTTCATGAAACTTTTCATAATCTTCAGACATGTCTGTCTTGCCCTCCAATCCCACGATGTCTCTTTTTCCTGAAAGAACTATGTGGCGCTTTGGCTCATCGTATGATGTATTCGCTTCCTTATCTTTTCTTTTTCTCGGTTTGGTAGACATGTCCTTCACATAGAAAACCTGCGCCACATCATTGGCTAGGACGAATGGTTCGTCTGTGTACCCAAGATTGTTGAGATCCACTGTTGTCATTCCATACTGTGGGTCTACCTGTACCCCGCCTCCTGACAGATTGACCCATTTGCACTGAAACAAAGGGACCTTGAAATCATGTCCATAGTCAGGTTCCCATATGTCCACTATGTAACCATAATATGTGTCCTTTTCCCTCTTGGTTGCTGCATCAAAGCGGACACCGCTGTTTTGGTTGGTGCTCTTTTGATCTTGGGCGATCGTGTAAAATGTATTCCCATTTATCTCGTACCCTTTGTAAGTCAATACAGTCGAAGATGGTCCCCTGGCCAACGAGTACAGCTCATCAGAAACAGTGTTGTCACCCATGAGACATGTTTGCAACCAACTGCCGAAAGTCCTGATGTGTTCATATGTAATCCAGTAGTCACACTGCTCCGGGTGTTTGGAGCGCAGAATATTCTTGTGTTCATCGACATACGGGGTCACCAAGGTAGAATTCTGTAGAACTGTGTAGTGTGCTTGAGACCAAGAATGCCCGTCCCTACATATTATTGAGTCCGCTCCTAGCGTGCCTTTTCCAGTCAGTCTCCCCTCATACCGCGATTGAGGGAGACCAATCTTCTTAAGGTCAAGAATGAAGTCAACACAAAACCCAATGACATCCTCTGTTTGATGGCCCATGGAGATGCTTGCTTCTGGCCTAGCGCGGTTACGAACATATTTCTTTAAGACTCCCATGAACCTCTCAAAGGGGAACATATTGTGTAGAAATACAGGGCCCAGAACGACAATCTCGTCGACTAGATGAACTAGGACGTGCGTCATGATATTGAAGAAAGATGGTGGGAACACCAGCTCGAAACTAACAAGACATTGCACCAAATCACTCTTTAACCTTGACAGGATTTCTGGATCGATCACCTTCTGAGAGATTGCATTGAGGAATGCACATAGCTTCACAAAGGCTAATCGAACGTTTTCCGGTAGAAGCCCCCTCAATGCAATCGGAAGCAGTTGCGTCATAATCACGTGGCAGTCATGAGACTTTAGGTTCTGGAACTTTTTCTCTGCCATATTTATTATTCCCTTTATATTCGACGAGAAGCCAGACGGGACCTTCATACTGAGCAGGCATTCAAAGAAGATTTCCTTCTCTTCTTTGGTAAGAGCGTAGCTGGCAGGACCTTCATACTGCTTTGGATGCATGCCGTCTTTTTCATGCACACGTTGTTGTTCCTCCCGTGCCTCCGGTGTATCTTTTGCCTTCCCATACACTCCCAAGAAGCCTAGCAGGTTCACGCGAAGATTCTTCGTCACGTGCATCACGTCGATTGCAGAGCGGACCTCTAGGTCTTTCCAATAGGGTAGGTCCCAAAATATAGATTTCTTCTTCCACATGGGTGCGCGTCCCGCATCGTCAGTCGGAACAGATAGTCCGCCAGGACCCTTTCCAAAGATTACTTGTAAATCATTGACCATATCAAGTATGTGATCACCAGTACGGAGGGCGGGCTTCTTCCGGTAATCTGCCTCACCTTTGAAATGCTTTCCTTTCTTTCGACATTGATGGTTGGTCGGAAGAAATCGACGATGCCCCAGGTACACATTCTTCCTGCATTTGTCCAAATATATACTGTCGGTGTCATCTAAACAGTGTGTGCATGCGTGGTATCCCTTGTTTGTCTGTCTTGAAAGGTTACTGAGAGCAGGCCAATCGTTGATGGTTACAAACAGCAACGCATGTAGGTCAAATTCCTCCTGTTTGTGCTCATCCCACACACGTACACCTTCTCCATTCCACAGCTGCAAAAGTTCTTCAACTAAGGAGGAAGGTTATAGATACATAGAGTCACGGGCCAGGTGCCTTAGGTACACATCAATGTCATTTCCGGGTTGCTTAGGGCCTTGGATGAGCACTGGCATCATAATGAACTTCCGCTTCATGCACAACCAAGGAGGAAGGTTATAGATACATAGAGTCACGGGCCAGGTGCTTTGATTGCTGCTCTGCTCCCCAAAAGGATTAATGCCATCTGCACTTAAACCAAACCATACGTTCCTTGCGTCACCTGCAAAGTCCCCCCACCTTCTCTCGATTTTTCTCCACTGCGACCCGTCAGCGGGTGCTCTCAACTTCCCGTCTTTCTTACGGTCTTCTTTGTGCCATCGCATCAACTTGGCATGCTCTTTATTTCTGAACAGACGTTTCAGCCGTGGTATTATAGGAGCATACCACATCACCTTGGCAGGAACCCTCTTCCTGGGGCGCTTGCCCTCAACATCACCAGGGTCATCTCGTCTGATCTTATACCGCAATGCACCGCATACCGGGCATGCGTTCAAATCCTCGTACTCACCGCGGTAGAGGATGCAGTCATTAGGGCATGCATGTATCTTCTGCACCTCCAATCCTAGAGGGCATAGAACCTTCTTTGCTTCGTACGTACTGCCGGGCAATTCGTTATCCTTTGGAAGCTTCTTCTTCATTATTTTCAGCAGCGAACTAAATCCCTTGTCAGATACACCATTGTCTGCCTTCCATTGCAGCAATTCCAGTGTGGTACCGAGCTTTCTGTTGTCATCTTCGCAATTTGGGTACAACCCTTTTTTGTGATCCTCTAACATGCGATCGAACTTCAACTTCTCCCTTTCACTTTCGCATTCTCTCTGTGCATCAACAATGACCCGGCGAAGATCATCATCGGGCACATCGTCTGGTTCCTCTTGATCTTCAGCTTCCCCCATTGCAGCATCACCGTATTCAGGGGGCGGGTAGTTGTCATCATCCTCTTCTTCTTCGTTGTCTTCCATCATAACCCCTCTTTCTCCGTGCTTGGTCCAAACATTATAGTGTGGCATAAAACCCTTCTCAAGCAGGGGGAAGTGAAGGGTTTTAGAGTTGGAGAAAGCCTTCGTATTCTCACAGACAGTACATGGACAATGCATAAAACCATTCTGCTTGTTTTCCTCAGCCGCTTCGAGAAAATTATGCAGGCCCTTAATATACTCGGAGGTGCGTCGGTCACCGTACATCCATTGCCGGTTCATCTGCGTGCGTTATATAGTTCTTATTATTGAACAACATATAACTATCTAGAGCATCTAATTAAAACACACAAGTAAGAACTTTTTTCTTTTAGAAAGAAGATAAGAAGAAGAGGCTAACCACGGTGTTGCCGACGCCGAGATGGGCGCGGGCGATCCACGGCGGTGAGGACGGGGACGGGACAGGACGGACCACCAAACCTAGACAAATCTTGAGGAAAATGGAGCTTGGACAAGGAGCTTCGAGAGGAGAAAGCTTAAGTGTGGCTCGGGCATTTCATCGAACACCTCATGTGCATAGGAGGTGAGCTAGAGCACCACAAAAGCTCTCCCACGGCCGGGCAAAAAAACAGAGCAATGCATTGCTCTCCTCGCGGGCGGGGGCTATATATAGGCCAACCATTGGTCCCGGTTCCATCCACAAACCGGGACCAATGGTTGTGGGCCAGGAGCGAGGCGCATTGGTCCCGGTTCGTGGCTGGAACCGGGACAAAAGGGGTCACCTTTAGTCCCGGTTCAAGCCACAAACCAGGACCAATGGTTGTGGGCCAGGAGCGAGGCACATTGGTCCCGGTTCGTGTCTAGAACCGGGACAAAAAGGGTCAGACGAACCGGGACCAATGGCCCACGAGGCCCGGCCGGCGCCCTGGCCTCACGAACCGGGACCGATGCCCCCATGGGTCCCGGTTCGTGAGTGAACCGGGACTAATGGGCTTCTCAGCGGTGGACCGATGCCCTGTTTTGTACTAGTGATCAACTGTTGTTTACTATCATTTCCACAATTTATATCTACCAATATAGGCCATGGAAACTATAGGATAGGTAGATAACCAAACTATGACAGCAATCTGTCCAAACAGAACAGTCTGTAGAAATCTATTAAACCAGTGTACTTATGTAACTCAAAAAATTATCAAAATTTAGGACATGGTAAATAATTTATATCACAATACTGTGTAAGCATTTCAAAAACTTTCCACATTCCAGTAAAATATTAAAATTCAAACACTACAGCAAAAGTTTATGTTTTTACAGAGCACACATCAAACATGCAATTCAAGCATCCTAAAGGCAATTCTTGGAAATTTTTATTGAAAAACAAGATTATAAATAACACCTAACAGATAACAACAAAATAAAATGACACTCCAAGCAAAACTCATATTGTGTGACGAATAAAAAAATAGCTCTAAGTAAGATATACCGATAGTGTTGAAGATGAAAGAGGGGATGCCTTCCGGGGCATCCCCAAGCCTAGGCACTTGAGTCATCCTTGTATATTACCTTGGGGGTGGCTTGGGCATCCTCAATCTTAGGTTCTTGTCACTCCTTATTCTCCTCACATCGGTGTCTCACCCAAAACTTGAAAACTTCAATCACATAAAACTTAACGGAAGTTCGTGAGATGGGTTAGTATAGTAAATATAGATCATGCACTTAGGTACTGTTAAGACAAGATCATAATTTTTATGACATCATACCTACTGTATTATAGCATTCCCATAATTTATAACACTAAATATAAGCTATGCAAACACTAAAACAAGCAAACTATGCATGCAAAACAGAATCTGTCAGAAACAGATCAGTCTGTGAAGATATGTAGTATAGCCATACTTTCCTGTCTCGAAAAATTCTGACAAATTAGGACACCCTGACTAATTTTTAAATGAAGACTTTGTAAAAATTTCAGATCATTATCACCCTCGAGTAAAAAATGAAAATTCCTGCACTGGAGTCAAAAGTTTTTGTTTTAGTTCCGCATCAATTCTACTCATCTTGTGAGTCATCCCAAAGGCTTTACTTGGCACTTTATTGAAATAAAAGGCACAAAACATTATTACTACAGTAGCTTAATCATGTGAACACATCAAAACAGAAAGTATAAGTGTTGGGTTGTCTTCCAACAAGCGCTTTTCTCTAATCCTTTTAGCTAGGCATGATGATTTCAATGATGCTCACATAGGAATAGTATTTGAAACATGTAAGAGAGCATCATGAATCTCATGACAAGCACATTTAAGTCAAACCCACTTCCTATGAGTAGGGATTTTGTGATCAAACAATTTATGGGAGCAAGAATCAACTAGCATAGGAAGGCAAAACAAGCATAACTTCAAAACTTTGAACACATAGGGAGGAAACTTGATATTATTGCAATTCCTACAAGCATATGTTCCTCTCTCATAATAATTTTCAGTAGCATCATGAAGGAATTCCACAATATAACTATCACACAAATCATTCTTTTCATGATTCACAAGCATAGAATTTTTATTACTACCCACACAAGCAAAATTCTTCTCATTCATTGTAGTGGGAGCGAACTCAACAAAATAACTATCATGAGACACTTGATTGACATAACCACATTCAATACTAAAATCATGATGACAAGTTTCATGGTTACTATCACTATTTATAGCATACATGTCATCATCATAATCATCATAGATAGGAGGCATGCCATCATAATAAATTTTCTCATCAAAACTTGGGGGACAAAAAATATCATCTTCATCAAACATAGCATCCCGAAGCTTGTGGCTTTGCATATCATTAGCATCATGGATATTCAGAGAATTCATACTAGCAACATTGCAATCATGCTCATCATTCAAGGAATTCTCATTAAATATTTTCATAATTTCTTCCTCTACCAATTGAGCACAATTTTCTGAATCCTTATTTTCACGAAAGACATTATAAAGACTAAACAAATGATGCAACCTAAACTCCATTTTTTTGTAGTTTTCTTTTATGAAACCAAACTAGTGATAAAACAAGAAACTAAAATATTCAATTGCAAGATCTAAAGATATACCTTCAAGCACTCACCTCCCTGGCAACGGTGCTAGAAAACAGCTTGATGTCTACTACACAACTTTATTCTTGTAGACTCGTGTTGGGCCTCCAAGCGCAGAGTTTTGTAGGACAGTAGCAATTTTCCCTCAAGTGGATGACCTAAGGTTTATCAATCCGTGGGAGGTGTAGGATGAAGATGGTCTCTCTCAAACAACCCTGCAATCAAATACAAGAAATCTGTTGTGTCCCCAACACACCCAATACAATGGCAAATTGTATAGGTGCACTAGTTCGGCGAAGAGATGGTGATACAAGTGCAATATGGATGATAGATAGTTTAATGTAATCTGAAAATATAAAAACAGCAAGGTAGCAAGTAACAAAAGTGAGCACAAACGGTATTGCAATGCTTGAAAACAAGGCCTAGGGTCCGTACTTTCGCTAGTGCAATCTCTCAACAATGATAATATAATTGGATCACATAACCATCCCTCAACGTGCAACGAAGAATCACTCCAAAGTTCTTATCTAGTGGAGAACATAAGAAGAAATTGTTTTTAGGGAACGAACCCACCTTAAAGTTATCCTTTCCGATCGATCTATTCAAGAATTCGTACTAAGATAACATCAAGTTATCCTTTCCGTTAGATCTATCCAAAGTTCGTTGATGTCTACTACGCAACTTTATTCTTGTAGACTATGTTGGGCCTCCAAGCGCAGAGTTTTGTAGGACAGTAGCGATTTTCCCTCAAGTGGATGACCTAAGGTTTATCAATCCGTGGGAGGTGTAATATGAAGATGGTCTCTCTCAAACTACCCTGTAATCAAATACAAGAAATCTCTTGTGTCCCCAACACACCCAATACAATGGCAATTTGTATAGGTGCACTAGTTCAGCGAAGAGATGGTGATACAAGTGCAATATGGATGGTAGATATAGGTTTTTGTAATCTGAAAATATAAAAACAACAAGGTAGCAAGTGACAAAAGTGAGCACAAACGGTATTGCAATGCTTGAAAACAAGGCCTAGGGTCCGTACTTTCGCTAGTGCAATCTCTCAACAATGCAAATATAATTGGATCACATAACCATCCCTCAACATGCAACGAAGAATCACTCCAAAGTTCTTATCTAGCGGAGAACATAAGAATAAATTGTTTTTAGGGTAGGAAACCACCTTAAAGTTATCCTTTCCGATCGATCTATTCAAGAGTTTGTACTAAAATAACACCATATGATACGCATCAACCAACTCTAATGTCACCTAGATACTCCAATGTCACCACAAGTATCCATGAGTTAATTATACGATACACATCAAACAATTTCAGATTCATAATACTCAATCCACACAAAGAACCTCAAAGAGTGCCCCGAGATTTCTACCGGAGAAAGTAGGAAAAGAACGTGTATCAACCCCTATGCATAGATTACCCCAATGTCACCTTGGGAATCCGCAAGTTGAGTACCAAAACATATATCAAGTGGATCAGTAGAATACCCCATTATCACTACGGGTATCGGCATGCAAGACATATATCAAGTGTTCTCAAATACATTATTCAATCCAACATAACGAGATCTCAAAGGGAAAGATTCAATTCATCACAACAAGATAGCAAGGGAAACATCATATGATCCGACTATATTAACAAAGCTCGTGATACATCAAGATCGTGACATCTCAAGAACATGAGAGAGAGAGAGATTGAACACATAGCTACTGGTACATACCCTCAGCCCCGAGGGTGGACTACTCCCTCCTCATCATGGCCTCCGCCGGGATGATGAAGATGGCCACCGGAGATGGATTCCCCTCTCCGGCAGGGTACTGGAACGTCTCCAGATTGGTTTTTCATCGATACAGAGAGTTGCGGCAGCGGAGCGGAGAGTCTAGGGTTATTTCTGATGGTTTCTGTATTTATAGGATTTTTGAGCGTCGGTTTCACGCGAAGATGGGCCACGAGGAGGGCACAAGACACCAGGGCGCGCCTGGCCCCTCTAGCGCGCCCTGGTGGGTTGTGCCCACCTCGTGGCTCTTATGGCCCTCCCACGAAGCGTCTAGTGCCTTTTTTGTTCCAAAAAAATCGTCAAAAAGTTACGGGGGATTCAGAGAACTTTCATTTTCTGCACAAAAACAACACCACGGTAGTTCTGCTGAAAACAGCGTCAGTCCGGGTTAGTTCTAAATAAATCATATAAAGTGCATCAAAATCATATAAAAGTATTGTAAACATAGGTGAATATGGCATGAATACTTAATAAATTATCGATACGTTGGAGACGTATCAATCCTCTTCCTGGGGCGCTCGCCCTCAACATCACCAGGGTCATCGCGGCTGATCTTATAGCGCAATGTACCGCATACCGGGCATGCATTCAAATTCTCATACTCACCGTGGTAGAGGACGTAGTCATTAGGGCATGCATGTATCTTCTGCACTTCAAATCCTAGAGGGCAGACAACCTTCTTTGCTTCGTACCTACTGTCGGGCAATTCGTTGTCCTTTGGAAGCATCTTCTGTAACATTTTTAGCAACTTTTCAAATCCCTTGTCAGATACATCATTCTCTACCTTCCATTGCAGCAATTCCCGTGTGGTACCCAGCTTTTTCTTGTCATCTTCAAAATTTGGGTACAACACTTTTTTGTGATCCTCTAACATGCGATGCAACTTCAACTTCTCCTTTTCACTTGCGCAGTTTCTCTTTGCATCAGCAATGGCCCGACCAAGATCATCGGCAGGCTCATCTGATGCCTCTTCTTCAGCTTCTTTCCCCATTGTAGTACCATGGTATTCAGGGAACCTAGTATAGTTTTCATCATCCTCTTCTTCTTCATCGTCTTCCATTATAACCCCTCTTTCTCTATGCTTGGTCCAACAGTTATAGACGGACATGAAACCGGACTCAAGTAGGTGGCTGTGAAGGACTTTTGAGGTAGAGTAATTCCTATCATTCTTACAGACACCACATGGACAAGACATAAAACCTTTCCGCTTGTTTGCCTCAGCCGCACACAGGAAACTATGCATGCCATTAATGAACAGGGGAGAGTGTCGGTCATCGTACATCCATTGCCGGCTCATCTTTATTACACAACATTGAAGTGACCAAATTAATACAAGTTCATACATAAACTTCATACACACTTATTCTCATAAAACAACATAGAACTATCTATCTAAAGCATTTAAATGCAACAACAAATGCGATCAAGATCGCAACTAAGGTAATAATTGATCCAATAGCATAATGATACCAAGGCTCTTTATTAATGGCATATTTTCTAATCTTTCTAATCTTCAAGCGCATTGCATCCATCTTGATCTTGTGATCATCGACGGCATTGGCAACATACAACTCCAATTTCATCTTCTCTTCTTCAATTCTTTTCAATTTTTCTTTCAAATAATCGTTTTCGTTTTCAACTAAATTTAACTTCTCGACAAGAGGGTTGGTTGCAATTTCCGGTTCACATACCTCCTAAATAAAAATATCTATGTCAACTTGATGGGCATAATTGTCATAAACACGAAATGAAACAAAATAGTTATAGATAATATACCACATCCGAATCATAAACCGGGCGAGGGCCGACGGGGACGGATATCAAAACCATGGAACTATATATAACAAACAATCATACAAGTAAGAAAATTATACAAGTAACTATCTAAATAAGATCTTTTTTTACAAAAAGGATAAGAACAAGAGGCTCACCAAGGTGGTGCCGGCGATGGGACGACACGGGCGATCAACGGCAGTGAGGATGAGGACAGGGACGGGAAGGCACTAAGTAAACCACACCTACACATATGCAAACTAAGAAGTTAATTTGAGCTCAAATTGCATATAAATCAAATAAACTCCCACATAATTACCCTCAAACTAAAACCCACGAATCACTATACTTATAGAGCATGAAACTCAATAAACTAGCAATGAGAGATGAAAGGATGAAGTTGCTAACCTTTTAGAACGATGGGGTGCCTCCAATCTTCACAAATTTTGGCAAAAATGGATGATGAGCTCAAGCTAGGGGAAAGAAACAAAGAGGCGAGAAAGGAGAGAGCTTGGGCTCGGGCTGGAAGAAGCATCTATATATAGGGATATTTTTAGTCCCGGTTGGTGATACCAACCGGGACTAAAGGTCCATCTCTAGTCCCGGTTGGTGATATCAACCGGGACTAAATGGGCTCGCAGGGCCCCCAGCCTGCTGCAACCCTGCCACAACCCTTTAGTCCCGGTTGGTGACACCAACCGGGACTAGAAGTCTCTCATGAACCGTGACTAGAGGTGGCCCTGCTCCCATCCACTCCTAGCCGTTGGAACTAGGACTAATGCTCACATTAGTCCCGGTTCCAAACCCGACCGGGACTAAAACTCCAGACGAAAGGTCCATTTTCTACTAGTAGTCCCGGTTCCAAACCTGACCGAGACTAAAACTCCGGACGAAAGGTCCGTTTTCTACTAGTGAACCCAAGTATTCTACGTGTGTAAATCTGCCTTACACCCGTTGTATGCGAACGTAGAGTCAATCACACCCGATCATCACGAGGTGCTTCGAAACGACGATCCTTCGCAACAGTGCATACTTGGGGAGAACACAATTTATCTTGAAATTTTAGTGAGGGATCATCTTATAATGCTACCATCGTCCTAAGCAAAATAAGATGCATAAAAGGTTAAACATCACATGCAAATCATATAAGTGACATGATATGGCCATCATCATCTTGTGCTTTTGATCTCCATCTCCAAAGCACCGGCATAATCTCCATCGTCATCGGCATGACACCATGATCTCCATCATCTTGTCGTCAAGTGGTTGTCGCGCCAACTATTGCTTCTGCCACTATTGCTAACTCATAGCGATAAATTAAAGCAAATGGCACAAATAAATTAAAGACAACCCTATGGCTCCTGCCAGTTGCTGTACTCATGGACATGCAAGTTGTGATAACTATACAAAACATGATCATCTCATACACCACATATATCATATCATATCTTGGCCATATCATGTAACACCCCAAAAATCGGGTTATCGATTTTTGTGATGTTATTCCTTCCTAGCTTTTCTCTCCCAAATTTTTTTCCTCTGGAATCTGGTAAGTAACCAGGTGATCCAGACAATCCCCAACCTCTCAGTGCCTTTCCCATGTTCTTGTGCCAGCCAACCTTCCATCAGTAAACCCTGAATCTCATTCAAACCCTAGTTCCAAAATATTGGAACTGGAAATCCTACCTTTGTGTTTACAAAGGAGCTATCATTTCCCTTGCTCTGTTAATCCTCCCAAAATTTCCAGAGAATCTCCTTCACTCATACACCCTAGATGTGCAAAAATATTGCCAAGTCATACGCAATATTTCTCATCTAGAATTAATTCCTTTTTCTGCCTTTTAGAGGAATTAAATCCAGGAAAATATCTATCCATCTCCAAAGTTCATGAAAACTTGTGGAGATATTCTTTGTGATCATATTGAGCTCTCATAAAAATATTGGCCATAATTAAATAGTGGAAATTGCATTTTCCTATTTAAAGCCAATATCTCAATTTGGGGCCTTTCCAAAGGAACTACCATTTTGGTAGCTAGGAAAAATCCCAAATAATTTATGGAGCTGTTCCAACCCATATCTTTACCATTTCCATCAAAATATCAAGCTCCACAATTTAAAATTTGAGCACAACACCCATTTGCAAATTCTGTCCAGATTTCCTATTTGCAAAGGAAGTGCTTGATTCCTTGATCTCCTTGGGCTAAAAATTTTCAGGGTGATTCATTATGATATATTACCCTTGTACACTAAAAAACTAGCCCATTTCATCTAGCCAATCTCCCTCAGTAAATTTACCAAGTTTCTGTCCAGATCAAAGCACTGTGAAGGAAGTACCATTTTTACTTATGCAAATGGTATGAAATTTTTACAGTGCCTCCATATGCCTAAATTATTGGTCTTCGCCAAATTTGGGCCATTTTCATCTAGCCATTTGACCCCAGCATCATCATTTTCACTTCTGGCCAGTATGCCAAGTTGCAAAGGAGGTACCATCTAGCTTTGCCCATTTGAGCTGATATTTTGCCAAGTTGGTTACCTTAGTGGATGATCAACCTATGCCAGAAATCAAGCCAAGAGGAGCACTGTGTTGACCACACCACATGACAAACAGTTTGCTGTTGGAAACTATTTGACCTTGGTTTAGTCACACCAATGCTCTCCCGTGTCTTCCAGACGCATAGGTCAACTCAATGATGCATGGAGAACACCCTAGACAACCTTTGGCAGCGAGTGGAGTGTGGCACTGCCGTGGCCACGCGGTGACCACGGGCAGAGCGTGCCAAACCGGAGCGCTGTGCACTGGATCCTTCGGGAGGTCGCCTCTGACCAGCTCCGGCTCGTCCGGGAGCACCGATGAGCTCTACATCGCACGCGTGTGCCCTCTAGAACCTCTCCCCCTCGTCTCCTAGCTTGTGGCCGGCCCCGACGTCCTGTTGCGACGCGGTCGCGACATCGCCGTCTCGGAGCTTCGGCCACCGTCGCGAGAGCCCCTCCCCGCTGCTATAAATAGCACCCCCAAGCTCTTCGCCCCTCACCATCGAGCCCAGCCCCTCCCTCTCGAGCTCCCGGAGCTCTGTGCTCTCCCATGGCCGTGGCGCCGCCGCCCGATCCCTTCTGTTAGTTTCGGCCGTGTGGCCCTCCCCCTCCTCTTCGTCCACGTTCTTGGCCACCCCAGGATCCCGCGAGGCCGCCGCCGTCCTCAGCTCCGGCGGAGGAGCTCCACCGGCACGGTTCCATCGACGCCGTCACCGCCGTCCGCCCCTGCCGACCCATCACTCGACTCTGGCAGTCCCGACGAGCTTGGCGACCACCTGCGGGCGCGGTGTGGCACGGGGCATCCGCCTCAGCCATCGGTTCCACCTCTCGCGCGGCGGAGCGACGTCAACCGCGGCGGCCGGCGCCTCCTCTGCCTCTCTGTCACGGGAAAGAAGAAGGGAAGGGAGGAGAGAGAGAGAGGATGGGGCGGGTCCCACCCGTCAGCCGAACTAAGGAAGTCAACGGGCCCTCGCGTCAGTTTAAGTGAAGGCGCATTTCATAAAATGCATTTTCGGTTTACCGAAGACGTATTCCTGAAAAGGCGCTTTCATTTTTGTCAGCCGCCGGCCGAAAGGACTATTTAGTGAACGTTCGCTGGTTAGGGCACTTTTCTGCCTAAAAAGTGAACGGCCACAACTTTGCAACCGTAACTCCGATTGAGGTAAAACCAACGCCCACGTCTTTAGATCGTCGAGCCCGTTTCGATGGCATCATTTTCATAATGTTTTAACACTCTGAAAATGACCATTTTGCCCTTGCCCTTCGATCAGCTCCTCCGAGAGGGAAACTTTTCCGGCAAATCTTTCCAGAGTTTGATCACACTTCTTTCCGGCGTAATCATCGACCCCCAGGCAAGCCAACCTCTTATCATGAGCTCCGGACTTGCGTGATGGCTCTGCTTGCACCCTGGGTGTTTATCGTAGTACATCTGTATCCCCTGTTAGTCTGCACTTGCATGCACCTGTTATGTCATCTGTACTAGATGTGAGCAATACTTTTCACCTAATGTCATGACTTATTGGTATGCCATATTTTGCCATGCTAGCAACAATATTGTTAATACCATTATTATGTTAGTACCATGATTTGATCTCATGCCATGTTTGTCAACATTGTTATAATTTTTGTTATGCTGTTGTTAAGTGAATGCTCCCACTTATAGTTATTGAGGTAAGGGTGTGATGATGGAGATGTTGAACTGAATTTATAAATTAAACTTAGTTGATTGATCAAGAGCCACCTGTCCGGACTTATCCGTGCAGCCACATTTGCCGGTATGGGACGGCCTTGACTTGGTCTGGCTTTGTGCTCTTTTATCGGTACCACCAAAGAGGGAAGGTTCTGCGCGCGTGCTGCCTTGATTAGGTAGGCGGCGATAACCTTGTGAGCCCAATTATTGGTTTAGCCCGGGAGTCCCCGTTTGGGACAGTTGTTTGACCACGACGGTGGCAGGTGTCAGGAGTGACACAGGGGCCACCCAAGGCATGACTCCGGGGAAGGATGATTGTCGGTGGTACGATGGAGGAGTCACGGGTTAGGCAAGTTTCATTGGAGTAGCACCGGTCCACCCGAATGGGAGCATGTATTAAGTACGAGGCCGGGTACTCCATGGTGTGGGTAAAGTGCGCAACCTCTGCAGAGTGTAGAATCTATTCGAATAGCCGCGTCCACGGTATTGGACAGTCTGTCCAGGCCTCACTAGGTGGTCAACCACAACAACGATAATAATGATGGAAGAACTTGTCTTACATTCAGAAGTGCCCAATGGATCATGAGTATGTCGAGGGTGTGGGACAACCCAGAAGAGAGTAAGTTGGTATTCGGTAACAGTAAGCACTTTAAGCACCTAGTGTGATCATTGCCATGCTATGTTATGCAGATTATATGCCTGATCCATGCTATGCCATGCTTGATCCATGTTTTCCATGCCATGTTTAGAATAAATTCTTATATAAGCATAGGGCTTGCTTTGTCATCTTCTTGTTTGGATGCTATGTATTTGGTTGTCTTGCGAGTACATTCAAAGTACTCACCTGGCCTTGCACGTGGCCAGTTGCAGGAGAAGGTCCGTCATGCTAGATCGCAACCCAGCCAGTTCTGTGAGTTATGGAGCCCAACCAGAGACGTCGTTGCTGCTGAACCAAGACCTCCACTATCTTTTAGTTAGCCTTGGAGCTATGTAATATTGTTGTAAGCAACAGTATTGTAATACTCCATTTCATATAATAAAGCCATTTTGTGCCTGGAATTGCTGTATCATGTCTTTGACATGCGCCAGGTCTTATCCTAGGGCTGGCGTGCGTCGACCCTCTATCGGGGTGCCATAGGACGTGGTATCAGAGCCAGGCTAGCTATAGGTTACCCTAGCACCAAACCACCCTCCTTTTCAACCGGTAGTGAGCCCAATAGAGTTTACCCATCGCGGGTATCCGACACGGCCACTGTTGATCAACAGGTGGCGCAGTCGGAACTGGCGTGTCCCTACCCAGCTGTCCGCCCACCCAGCCACTCTAGATTGGACCGCGACCCTACTCAGCTGTCGGCCGTATCGGCGTATCTTCCACCCGGCACGAGAAGGATCCACGCCATGTTGGTGTGTCCCAGCCCGACTGCCTATTTAACCCCTCCCACCTGCGAGTCGCAGCTCTCTCCATTTAGTAAGCCAGATCCCTGCAAGAGAACCCAGGCTAGTATCCTCAAACCAGCAGCCATGGCTAGTTCTTCCAAAACACCCACTTTCCATAGCCGAACCTTGGCTAATGGTTATCCCGGCTTTCCGCCCATCCTTTCGAGTATGCTCACTCAAGCCCTTGGCTGTAGTACTCCTCCGGTGTATTTGGTGTTCCAATCGGAACCCGTTCCCCACCTTTGTCGATTTTATGCGAAGGCGCATATCAACCCAGGTCCAATAGCGGATGGGAAGCCCATGAATTTTCGGGGCAAACCCATGCCCACCCCCGCGTTGGCTATCAAGATAGCTGCCGCGGAAGCCATCACCCGTCTTCGTTTCCAGTTTCCGCAAGTAGCGGAGATGCAGGAGTTCCGCTATTTTCCCTCTTCGTCCGACACAGGTTGCGAGTTCTCCAGCGCAGTTGGAGACGCTGACCCAGCAATAGCTCGACTGGTCCAGTTCATTGCTGCCCAGGGACTACTGCTCTCCAGCATTCTTAGAGAGCTCAAAGCTGTTAACCATGACACCACTCAGGTTGTTACGGAAGCATACCGTGAGGCTCGTCAAATTGCATCCCAGGCCACCAGTTCCCTGTCGCCAAACCTAGTGCCACCTCCGCAGCTAGTACCACTCTCGCAATCTGTGGACCTATATCGACCAGGCAACATCCACCAAAATTCCATTCAAGGAGCTATCCGGCAACTTTGTCGTCGGGATGTGTTCGATCAAGTTTCCACTGCAGCTCTAGTAGTTGAGCCCCAACCCATAGAGGTGTCCAACGATGAAGACGGAAGTTGGCTCAGCCTTCGTCCCCCAAGAGAGCCCTAGCAAGAGTAGGCCCATTTGTGGCTCCGTCAGTGAGCAAAGCCAGGAGATGCCACGAGTATGTCTGTTGCGCAGACTGTTTCTTCGCCTGCGTCTAGGATTAGGACTCTGTAGTCCGGAGTGAGTTGTTGCTGTTAGCTGCCTAGTAAGGCTGAGTGTTGTTGTATGATTGTACTACTTGTACTGCTTGTGCTTGTGTGCTGTTGTAATGTTATGTATGCCTGTTTGCTCTGTGTGCCTGGTTCATCTGTCACTCTGTTAAGCTAAAATGTTTAAAAGAGCTGGCAGTGGATTCTTAACAAGATTTTAGTCAGTAGAGCACTTACACTTAATAACAATGGACTCGCCCGAAGTCTCTAATAAAATGCGAGCTGGTGTAGGTGGATGTATACCAGGAGTACATACACCCACTAGTATTAAGACACCTTAGTCTAATCTACTCGATATTTTTTCCTTCTTCCGTCTGCATTTTGCTACCATGTGCATTCTGCATCTGCTTGCATATTAGTCTGAATAGATTGCATGTGTATCGTGTGAGCAATGTCTGCACGCCAAGTCCCTTCTCCTGAGTACAGTCGCGGCAGTACTCGGGCAGAATGCAAAGTCACCTATCCATACCTATCCGTGCTTACTCCGTTGCCAGTTTTCCTGAGCCCAGCATTCTGGAAAAATCAGCCCTATCCAATAATTCCCCGATCCCAAAATCTTTTCCCAGGACCCGGTTGCAATCTCGGAGAAATTCTGAGAAATGTTATTGCAACATAAACCGTTACAACCCTTCTAGTCCAAGATCTAAACCCTGATTCTACCACAACAACCACTCGTTGTGGATGTCGTTCAGCAAGGAGCAACCAGCAGCGTGGCCTCCACACTGGTAGAGCTCCGCTGACCGCACCGCACTAACCACAGACCCAGTGGCGCCTCTGTCACCGTCTTGTGTGATGTTGACAGGCCGCCCCCTCGCCGCCGCAGCCCACGCTTATTCCGCCGGCCTGAGACGGCATAGATGACCACCAGCCACCACTCTGGTAGCGGCATCCCTGCGATCATCGAGGATCATCGCACATAGCAGCAGCGAGAAGCCAACCAATGCCGCCAGTAGACCAGCCAGGAGGATCGTGATCAGCTCCAAACCCACGTCCGCCATTAACGACTTGCCTCGCGCTCCTGCAACCAGAAGGAGAAGGAAAAGAGGAGGAAGAAGTGAGGTAGGGTGCGAGCTGGTAGGTAGAGAGAAGAAAACCGCGGTCGTTTTATAGCCCCAGCCCGGTGTACGGTGAGCAAGGTCCAGGAGACCGCGCGTCGCTCGATCACCGGCGTCTAGGAGGCGAATCCGCGAGTAGTGTCGACCGGCGTTGGCCCGCGATGGGAGTGCTTTCTGCGTCGGCCTCGTGCACGCCGCGCATTACCGTTGTAGGGTGCTTTACGCCCTAGGATCTAGGCGTGTGCAGTGACCAGTCGCACGCGGAACAGTGCGGGAGCAAGGGAGAGCCGTTGGCCGGAGAAAGAAGAAGAAGGCTGCTAGTGGGCCCTGGGCCCACCTGACAGCGAGAGAGGCCACTGTTCATTATGGTACCCCAAGCATTTTTGGAAAAAGGAAATTTTGCTTTTTCTAAAAATGTCAGGGCTACGAGGGAAACCCAGCGGCCCCTACCTGTGGAGTAGATCCCGCGATATTCGTATCTCGATCTGGGTGTACCAGTTTTCGGTACTCTTAACCCGGTTGTTTTCAACCACAGGGTTAAAACCCAACCCAGAGGTTTTTCCAGGAGGCGTAATATTTGTTCTAAGCTAACCCTAGGAATCTCGAGGACGAGACTCTTCTAAGGGGGAAGGTTTGTAACACCCCATAAAACGGTTTATCGATTTTTGTGCTGTTATTCCTTCCTAGCTTTTCTCTCCCAAATTTTTTCCTCTGGAATCTGGTAAATAACCAGGTGAATCCAGACAATCCCCAACCTCTCAGTGCCTTTCCCATGTTCTTGTGCCAGCCAACCTTCCGTCAGTAAACCCCGAATCTCATTCAAACCCTAGTTCCAAAATATTGGAACTGGAAATCCTACCTTTGTGTTTACAAAGGGGCTATCATTTCCCTTGCTCTGTTAATCCTCCCAAAATTTCCAGAGATCCTCCTTCACTCATACACCCTAGATGTGCAAAAATATTGCCAAGTCATACGCAATATTTCTCATCTAGAATTAATTCCTTTTTCTGCCTTTCTGAGGAATTAAATCCAGGAAAATATCTATCCATCTCCAAAGTTCATGAAAACTTGTGGACATATTCTTTGTGACCATATTGAGCTCTCATAAAAATATTGGCCATAATTAAATAGTGGAAATTGCATTTTCCTATTTAAAGCCAATATCTCAATTTGGGGCCTTTCCAAAGGAACTACCATTTTGGTAGCTAGGAAAAATCCGAAATAATTTATGGAGCTTTTCCAACCCATATCTTCACATTTCCATCAAAATATCAAGCTCCACAATTTAAAATTTGAGCACAACACCCCTTTGCAAATTCTGTCCAGATTTCCTATTTGCAAAGGAAGTGCTTGATTCCTTGATCTCCTTGGGCTAAAAAATTTCAGGGTGATTCATTATGATATATTACCCTTGTACACCAAAAACTAGCCCATTTCATCTAGCCAATCTCCCTCAGTAAATTTACCAAGTTTCTATCCAGATCAAAGCACTGTGAAGGAAGTACAATTTTTACTTATGCAAATGGTATGAAATTTTTACAGTGCCTCCATATGCCTAAATTATTGGTCTCCACCAAATTTGGGCCTTTTTCATCTAGCCATTTGACCCCCAGCATCATCATTTTCACTTCTGGCCAGTATGCCAAGTTGCAAAGGAGGTACCATCTAGCTTTGCCCATTTGAGATGATATTTTGCCAAGTTGGTTACCTTAGTGGATGATCAACCTGTTGGGGAACGTTGCATGGGAAACAAAAATTTTCCTACGCACACACAAGATCTATCCATGGTGATGAGCATCTACGAGAGGGAGAGTGAATCTACATACCCTTGTAGATCGCTAAGCGGAAGCGTTAAGAAATGCGGTTGATGTAGTCGAACGTCTTCGCGATCCAAATCGCAAGTCGTCCCTCGATCCGATCACGAACTAGCGCCGAACGGACGGCACCTCCGCGTTCAACACACGTACGGCTTGATGACGCCTTCACCTCCTCGATCCAGCGAGCGATGGTGAAGTAGTGGTTGAGTTCCAGCTGCACGACGGCGTGGTGATGGTGGTGAGGAACAATCTCTGCAGGGCTTCGCCAAGCGCTACGGAGATTATGACGGAGGAACTAGAGGGCTAGGGTTGCCGGCACACGGCTTGGGAAATCCTGATGTATCTCGTGTGCTAGCCCTGCCCCTCTATTTATATGTTGAGCCTTGGGGTCTAAACTTGGAGTAAAAGCCTCCTCCAGGTCGGTTTTGCCCGCACAAGGTCGGTTTGGCCCGCAGGAAAAGAGTCCAACTCGGATCCCTGCCGAACCGTGCACAGCCGCGCACAAGCGGTAGTACCGCTCACAAGCGGTAGTACCGCTTGGGCGGTAGTACCGCTTCACACAAGCGGTAGTACCGCTCGGGCGGTAGTACCGCTTCACACAAGCGGTAGTACCGCTTACGCGGCAGCAAAACTACTTTTTGCACTTTCCAATACCTTGTGGGCTTTTATCCCTTGGCCCATATAAAGTGTTGTTGCACCCGAACACTTCGGTAAACATCCGGAACCCCTTCCGGTGAACTCTGGAACTCTTCCGGAGATCGAAACACTATTGTCACATATATCAATCTTTACCTCCGGACTCTTCCGGAGATCCTCGTCATGTCCGGGATCTTATCCAAGACTTCCGAACAACTTTCGGTCACCAACATAATAACTCAATTATACTAATCGTCACCAAACGTTAAGTGTGTAGACCCTGCGGGTTCGAGAACTATGTAGACATGACCGAGACACCTCTACGGCCAATAACCAATAGCGGGACCTGGATGCCCATATTGGCTCCTACATATTCTACGAAGATCTTTATCGGTCGAACCTCTATGTCAAGGATTCAGTTAATCCCGTATGCTGTTCCCTTTGTTCTTCGGTATGTTACTTGCCCGAGATTCGATCGTCGGTATCACTATACCTAGTTCAATCTCGTTACCGGCAAGTCTCTTTACTCGTTCCGTAATACAAGATCTCGTGGCTAACACTTTAGTCACATTGCTTGCAAGGCTCATTGTGATGTTGTATTACCGAGTGGGCCCTGAGATACCTCTCCGTCACACGGAGTAACAAATCCCAGTCTTGATCCATGCCAACCCAACAGACACCCTCGGAGATACCTGTAGAGCACCTTTATAGTCACCCAGTTACGTTGCGACGTTTGATACACACAAGGTATTCCTCCGGTGTCAGTGAGTTGCATGATCTCATGGTCAAAGGAACAGATACTTGACATGCAGAAAACAATAGCAATAAACTGACACGATCATATGCTACGTTTGTAGTTTGGGTCTTGTCCATCACATCATTCTCCTAATGATGTGATCCCGTTATCAAATGACATCTCATGTCCATGGCTAGGAAACCTTAACCATCTTTGATCAACAAGCTAGTCAACTAGAGGCTTACTAGGGACACAGTGTTGTCTATGTACCCACACATGTATTTGAGTTTCCAATCAATACAATTATAGCATGGATAATAAACGATTATCATGAACAAGGAAATATAATAATAACCAATTTATTATTGCCTCTAGGGCATATTTCCAACAGTCTCCCACTTGCACTAGAGTCAATAATCTAGTTCACATCACTATGTGATTTACATTGTAATGAATCGAACACCCATGCAGTTCTGGTGTTGTTCATGTTTAGCCCTTGGAAGAGGTTTAGTCATCGGATCTGCAACATTCAGATCCGTGTGTACTTTGCAAATATTTATGTCGTCCTCCTTGATGTAATCGCGGATGGAATTGAAACGTCGCTTTATGTGTCTGGTCCTCTTGTGAAATCTTGGTTCCTTGGCTAGAGCAATGGCACCAGTATTATCACAAAACAGAGTCATTGGGTTAAGTGCACTAGGCACTACTCCAAGATCTGTCATGAACTCCTTCATCCAGACACCTTCCTTCGCCGCCTCCGAGGCTGCGATGTACTCCGCTTCGCATGTAGAATCAGCTACCACGCTTTGCTTGGAACTGCACCAGCTAACCGCACCCCCATTAAGAATAAATACGTATCCGGTTTGCGACTTAGAGTCATCCGGATCAGTGTCAAAGCTTGCATCGACGTAACCCTTTACGACGAGCTCTTGATCACCTCCATAAACGAGAAACATGTCCTTAGTCCTTTTCAGGTACTTCAGGATATTCTTGACCGCCGTCCAGTGTTCCATTCCTGGATCACCTTGAAACCTTCCGACCATACTTATGGCAAGGCTGACATCGGGTCTTGTGCACAGCATTGCATACATGATAGAGCCTATGGCCGAAGCATAGGGGATGACACTCATCTTTTCTCTATCTTCTGCAGTCACTGGGCATTGAGTCTTACTCAACTTCACACCTTGCAATACAGGCAAGAACCCCTTCTTGGACTGATCCATTTTGAACTTCTTCAAAACTTTGTCAAGGTATGTGCTTTGTGAAAGTCCTATTAAGCGTCTCGATCTATCTCTATAGATCTTGATGCCTAATATGAAAGCAGCTTCTCCTAGGTCCTTCATTGAAAAACTCTTGTTCAAATATTCCTTTACGCTTTCCAGCATTTCTATATTGTTTCCAATCAGTAATATGTCATCCACATATAATATTAGAAACGCTATAGAGCTCCCACTCACTTTCTTGTAAATACAAGCTTCTCCGTGAACTTGTATAAACTCGAACGCTTTGGTCACCTCATCAAAACGAAGATTCCAACTCCGAGATGCTTGCACCAGTCCATAAATGGATCGCTGGAGTTTGCAAACTTTGTCAGCATTCTCTGGATCGACAAAACCTTTTGGTTGCATCATATACAACTCTTCCTTAAGGTAACCGTTAAGGAACGCTGTTTTGACATCCATCTGCCAAATTTCATAATCGAAAAAGGCAGCTATTGCTAACATGATTCTGACGAACTTAAGCATCGCTACGGGTGAGAAGGTCTCATCGTAGTCAACTCCTTGAACTTGTGAAAAACCCTTTGCCACAAGTCGAGCTTTATAGATGGTGACATTACCGTCCGCGTCCGTCTTCCTCTTAAAGATCCATTTGTTCTGAATGGCCTTACGCCCTTCAGGTAATACTTCCAAAGTCCATACTTTGTTTTCATACATGGATCCCATCTCGGATTTCATGGCCTCTAACCACTTCTCGGAATCCGGGCCCATCATCGCTTCTCCATAGTTCGTAGGTTCATCGTTGTCTAACAACATGACTTCTAAGACAGGGTTGCCGTACCACTCAGGAGCAGTACGCGTCCTTGTCGACCTACGAGGTTCGATAGCAACTTGATCCAAAGCTTCATGATCATCATCATTAACTTCCTCTTCAGCTAATGTAGTCTCCACAGAAACAACTTTCTGCGCTGCGCTACTCTTAGGTTGAAGTAAAGGTTCAATAACCTCATCAAGTTCTATCTTCCTCCCACTCAATTCTTTCGAGAGAAACTCTTTCTCAAGAAATGTTCCGTTTTTAGCGACAAACACTTTGCCTTCGGATCTGAGGTAGAAGGTATACCCAACTGTCTCTTTTGGATATCCTATGAAGACGCATTTCTCCGCTTTGGGTTCCAGCTTTTCAGGCTGAAGCTTTTTGACATAAGCATCACATCCCCAAACTTTAAGAAACGACAGTTTTGGCTTCTTGCCAAACCAATGTTCATATGGCGTCATCTCAACGGATTTCGATGGTGCCCTATTTAAAGTGAATGCAGCTGTCTCTAATGCATAACCCCAAAACGATAGTGGCAAATCGGCAAGAGACATCATCGATCGCACCATATCTAATAAGGTTCGATTACGACGTTCGGACACACCATTACGCTGTGGTGTTCCAGGCGGTGTTAGTTGTGAAACAATTCCACATTGTCTTAAGTGACTGCCAAACTCATAACTCAGATATTCTCCTCCTCGATCAGATCGTAGGAATTTAATCTTCTTGTTACGATGATTCTCAACTTCACTCTGAAATTGTTTGAACTTTTCAAATGTTTCAGACTTGTGTTTCATCAAGTAAATATACCCATATCTACTTAAGTCATCAGTGAAGGTGAGAAAATAACGATAACCACCGCGCGCCTCAATACTCATCGGACCACACACATCAGTATGTATGATTTCCAATAAGTCAGTTGCCCGTTCCATTGTTCCAGAGAACGGCGTTTTAGTCATCTTGCCCATGAGGCATGGCTCACATGTGTCAAGTGATTCAAAATCAAGTGACTCCAAAAGTCCATCAGCATGGAGCTTCCTCATGCGTTTAACGCCAATATGACCTAAACGGCAGTGCCACAAGAAAGTGGTATTATCATTATCAATTCTACATCTTTTGGCATCAATGTTATGAACATGTGTATCATTACTATCGAGATTCAATAAGAATAAACCCCTCACATTGGGTGCATGACCATAAAAGATATTACTCATATAAATAGAACAACCATTATTCTCTGATTTAAATGAGTAACCGTCTCGCAATAAACAAGATCCAGATATAATGTTCATGCTTAACGCAGGCACCAAATAACACTTATTTAGGTTCATCACTAATCCCGACGGTAATCGAAGAGCGAGCGTGCCGACGGCGATCACATCAACCTTGGAACCATTTCCCACGCGCATCGTCACTTCGTCCTTTGCCAGCCTCTGTTTATTCCGCAGTTCCTGTTTTGAGTTGCAAATATGAGCAACCGCACCGGTATCAAATACGCAGGCACTACAACGAGAGTTGGTAAGGTACACATCAATAACATGTATATCATATATACCTTGTTTGTTGTTGGCCGCCTTCTTGTCAGCCAAATACTTGGGGCAATTCCGTTTCCAGTGTCCAGTTCCCTTGCAATGAAAACACACAGTTTCTGGTTTGGGTCCAGCCTTGGGTTTCTTCACGAGAGGAGCAACTGCTTTGCCACTCTTCTTGGAGTTACCCTTCTTACCCTTGCCATTTTTATTGAAACTAGTGGTTTTATTGACCATCAACACTTGATGCTCCTTCTGAATTTCAGACTCAGCGGCTTTCAGCATCGCAAACAGCTCGGCGACTGACTTGTTCACCCCGTGCATGTTATAGTTCAACACGAAGCTCTTGTAGCTAGGTGGCAATGATTGAAGAACTCTGTCAGTGATAGCCTCTGGCGGAAGGGGCATCCCTAACTCAGCCAGACGGGTGGAGTACCCAGACATTCTGAGCACGTGATCACTGATAGACCCGTTCTCCTCCATCTTGCAAGCATAGAACTTATCGGAGATCTCATATCTCTCGATCCGGGCATTCTTCTGAAAGATAAACTTCAACTCCTGGAACATCTCATATGCTCCATGACGTTCAAAACGTCTTTGAAGTCCCGGTTCTAAGCCATACAACATTGCACATTGAACTATTGAGTAATCATCAGAACGAGCCTGCCAGGCGTTCACAACGTCTAGAGACTCAACTGGAGCGGGTGGATCACCAAGCGGTGCATCAAGGACATAAGCCTTCTGGGAAGCCGTAAGGATAATCCTTAGATTACGGGCCCAGTCCACAAAGTTACTTCCATCATCTTTCAACTTAGCTTTCTCTAGGAACGCATTAAAATTCAGGGGTGCTACTGCGCGAGCCATGATCTACAACATAAATATTGCAAAGACAATTTAGACTATTGTTCTAGATAATGAGTTTAGTTAATCATATTATTTAAAAAACTCCCACTCAAATTGACATCCCTCCGGTCATTCGAGTGTAACATGATCCAAATCCACCAACTCAAGTCCGATCATCACGTGAGTTGAGGTGGTTTCAATGGTGAACATCATCATGTTGATCATATCTACTATATGACTCATGTTCGACCTTTCGGTCTCTTGTGTTCCGAGGCCATGTCTGTACATGCTAGGATCGTCAAGTTTAACCCGAGTGTTCTGCACGTGCAACATGGCTTACACCCGTTGTATGTGAACGTAGAGTCTATCACACCCGATCATCACGGCGTGTCTCGAAACGACGAACTTTCGCAACGGTGCACACTTGGGGAGAACACAATTTATCTTGAAATTTAAGTGAGGGATCACCTTATAATGCTACCGTCGTCCTAAGCAAAATAAGATGCATAAAAGGACTAACATCACATGCAAATCATAAGTGACATGATATGGCCATGAACTTGTGCTTTTGATCTCCATCTCCAAAGCACCGGCATGATCTCCATCGTCACCGGCATGACACCATGATCTCCATCATCTTGATCTCCATCAACGTGTCGCCATAAGGTTGTCGCGCCGACTGTTGCTTCCATGACTATTGCTAACGTTTAGCGATAAAGTAAAGCATTACATAGCGCTTAATGATTGACACGCAGGTCATACAATAATTAAAGACAACTCTATGGCTCCTGCCAGTTGCCGTACTCATCGACATGCAAGTCGTGATATTCTATACAAAACATGATCATCTTATACATCACATATATCTCATCATGTAATTGGCCATATCACATCACAACATACCCTGCAAAAACAAGTTAGACGTCCTCTAATTGTTGTTGCAAATTTTACGTGGCTGCTACGGGTTTGCAAGAACCGTTCTTACCTACGCAAAACCACAACGTGGTGTAGTGATTGCTTTTTGATCTTCTAAAAGAACCCTCTTCATTGAAATCGATTCAACTAAAGTGAGAGAGACAGACACCCGCTAGCCATCTTTATGCAACGAAGCTACATGTTAGTTGAAGGAACCTGTCTCGCGTAAGTGTACGCGTAATGTCGGTCCGGGCCGCTTCATCTCACAGTACCGCCGAATCAAATATCAACTAGTAACGGCAAGCAATATGTATACACCCACGCCCACAACTCGTTTGTGTTCTACTCGAGATCTCATCTACGCATAGACCTAGCTCATGATGCCACTGTTGGGGAACGTTGCATGGGAAACAAAAATTTTCCTACGCACACACAAGATGTATCCATGGTGATGAGCATCTACGAGAGGGAGAGTGAATCTACATACCCTTGTAGATCGCTAAGCGGAAGCGTTAAGAAACGCGGTTGATGTAGTCGAACGTCTTCGCGATCCAAATCGCAAGTCGTCCCTCGATCCGATCACGAACTAGCGCCGAACGGACGGCACCTCCGCGTTCAACACACGTACGGCTTGATGACGCCTTCACCTCCTCGATCCAGCGAGCGATGGTGAAGTAGTGGTTGAGTTCCAGCAGCACGACGGCGTGGTGATGGTGGTGAGGAACAATCTCTGCAGGGCTTCGCCAAGCGCTACGGAGATTATGACGGAGGAACTAGAGGGCTAGGGTTGCCGGCACACGGCTTGGGAAATCCTGATGTATCTCGTGTGCTAGCCCTGCCCCTCTATTTATATGTTGAGCCTTGGGGTCTAAACTTGGAGTAAAAGCCTCCTCCAGGTCGGTTTTGCCCGCACAAGGTCGGTTTGGCCCGCAGGAAAAGAGTCCAACTCGGATCCCTGCCGAACCGTGCACAGCCGCGCACAAGCGGTAGTACCGCTCACAAGCGGTAGTACCGCTTGGGCGGTAGTACCGCTTCACACAAGCGGTAGTACCGCTCGGGCGGTAGTACCGCTTCACACAAGCGGTAGTACCACTTACGCGGCAGCAAAACTACTTTTTGCACTTTCCAATACCTTGTGGGCTTTTATCCCTTGGCCCATATAAAGTGTTGTTGCACCCGAACACTTCGGTAAACATCCGGAACCCCTTCCGGTGAACTCTGGAACTCTTCCGGAGATCGAAACACTATTGTCACATATATCAATCTTTACCTCCGGACTCTTCCGGAGATCCTCGTCATGTCCGGGATCTTATCCGAGACTTCCGAACAACTTTCGGTCACCAACATAATAACTCAATTATACTAATCGTCACCAAACGTTAAGTGTGTAGACCCTGCGGGTTCGAGAACTATGTAGACATGACCGAGACACCTCTACGGCCAATAACCAATAGCGGGACCTGGATGCCCATGTTGGCTCCTACATATTCTACGAAGATCTTTATCGGTCGAACCTCTATGTCAAGGATTCAGTTAATCCCGTATGCTGTTCCCTTTGTTCTTCGGTATGTTACTTGCCCGAGATTCGATCGTCGGTATCACTATACCTAGTTCAATCTCGTTACCGGCAAGTCTCTTTACTCGTTCCGTAATACAAGATCTCGTGGCTAACACTTTAGTCACATTGCTTGCAAGGCTCATTGTGATGTTGTATTACCGAGTGGGCCCTGAGATACCTCTCCGTCACACGGAGTAACAAATCCCAGTCTTGATCCATGCCAACCCAACAGACACCCTCGGAGATACCTGTAGAGCACCTTTATAGTCACCCAGTTACGTTGCGACGTTTGATACACACAAGGTATTCCTCCGGTGTCAGTGAGTTGCATGATCTCATGGTCAAAGGAACAGATACTTGACATGCAGAAAACAATAGCAATAAACTGACACGATCATATGCTACGTTTGTAGTTTGGGTCTTGTCCATCACATCATTCTCCTAATGATGTGATCCCGTTATCAAATGACATCTCATGTCCATGGCTAGGAAACCTTAACCATCTTTGATCAACAAGCTAGTCAACTAGAGGCTTACTAGGGACACAGTGTTGTCTATGTACCCACACATGTATTTGAGTTTCCAATCAATACAATTATAGCATGGCTAATAAACGATTATCATGAACAAGGAAATATAATAATAACCAATTTATTATTGCCTCTAGGGCATATTTCCAACACAACCCATGCCAGAAATCAAGCCAAGAGGAGCACTGTGTTGACCACACCACATGACAAACAGTTTGTTGTTGGAAACTGTTTGACCTTGGTTCAGTCACACGAGTGCTCTCCCATGTCTTCCAGATGCATAGGTCAACTCAGTGATGCGTGGAGAACACCCTAGACACCCTTTGGCAGCGAGTGGAGCGTGGCACTGCCGTGGCCACGCGGTGACCACGGGCAGAGCGTGCCAAACCGGAGCGCTGTGCACTGGATCCTTCGGGAGGTCGCCTCTGACCAGCTCCGGCTCGTCTGGGAGCGCCGACGAGCTCTACATCGCACGTGTGTGCCGTCTAGAACATATCCCCCTCGTCTCCTAGCCTGTGGCCGGCCCCGACGCCCTGTTGCGACGTGGTCGCGGCGTCGCCGTCTCGGAGCTTCGGCCACCGTCGCGAGAGCCCCTCCCCGCTGCTATAAATAGCACCCCCGAGCTCTTCCCCTGTCACCATCGAGCCCAGCCCCTCCCTCTCGATCTCCCGGAGCTCTCTGCTCTCCCATGGCCGTGGCGCCACCGCCCGATCCCCTCTGCTGGTTTCGGCCGTGTGGCCCTCCCCCTCCTCTTCGTCCACGTTCTTGGCCACCCCAGGATCCCGCGAGGCCACTGCCGTCCTCAGCTCTGGCGGAGGAGCTCCACCGGCGCGGTTCCATCGACGCCGTCACCGCCGTCCGCCCCTGCCGACCCATCACTCGACTCTGGCAGTCCCGACGAGCTTGGCGACCACCTGCGGGCGCGGTGTGGTACAGGGCATCCGCCTCAACCACCGGTTCCACCTCTCGCGCGGCGGAGCGACGGCAACCGCGGCGGCCGGCGCCTCCTCTGCCTCTCTGTCACGGGAAAGAAGAAGGGAAGGGAGGAGAGAGAGAGAGGATGGGGCGGGTCCCACCCGTCAGCCGGACTAAGGAAGTCAACGGGCCCGCGCTTCAGTTTAAGTGAAGGCGCATTTCATAAAATGCGTTTTCGGTTTACAAAAGACGTATTCTTGAAAAGGCGCTTTCATTTTTTTCAGCCGCCGGCCGAAAGGACAATTTAGTGAACGTTCGCTGGTTAGGGCACTTTTCTGCCTAAAAAGTGAACGGCCACAACTTTGCAACCGTAACTCCGATTGAGGTAAAACCAACGCCCACGTCTTCAGATCGTCGAGCCCGTTCCGATGGCATCATTTTCATAATGTTTTCACACTGTGAAAATGACCATTTTGCCCTTGCCCTTCGATCAGCTCCTCCGAGAGGGAAACTTTTCCCGCAAATCTTTCCAGAGTTTGATCACACTTCTTTCTGGCGTAATCATCGACCCCCAGGCAAGCCAACCTCTTATCATGACCTCCGGACTTGCGTGATGACTCTGCTTGCACCCTGGGTGTTTATCGTAGTACATCTGTATCCCCTGTTAGTCTGCACTTGTATGCACCTGTTATGTCATCTGTACTAGATGTTAGCGTTACTTTTCACCTAATGTCATCACTTATTGGTATGCCATATTTTTTCATGCTAGCAACAATCTTGTTAATACCATTATTATGTTAGTACCATGATTTGATCTCATGCCATGTTTGTCAACATTGTTATAATTTTTGTTAGGCTGTTGTTAAGTGAATGCTCCCACTTATAGTTATCGAGGTAAGGGTGTGATGATGGAGATGTTGAACTGAATTTATAAATTAAACTTAGTTGATTGATCAAGAGCCACCTGTCCGGACTTATCCGTGCAGCCACATTTGCCGGTATGGGACGGCCTTGACTTGGTCTGGCTTTGTGCTCTTTTATCGGTACCACCAAAGTGGGAAGGTTCTGCGCGCGTGCTGCCTTGATCAGGTAGGCGGCGATAACCTTGTGAGCCCAATTATTGGTTTAGCCCGGGAGTCCTCGTTTGGGACAGTTGTTTGGCCACGACGGGGGTAGGTGTCATGAGTGACACATGGGCCACCCAAGGCATGACTTCGTTGAAGGATGATTGTCGGTGGTACGATGGAGGAGTCACGGGTTAGGCAAGTTTCGTCGGAGTAGCACCGGTCCACCCGAATGGGAGCATGTATTAAGTACGAGGCCGGGTACTCCATGGTGTGGGTAAAGTGCGCAACCTCTGCAGAGTGTAGAATCTATTCGAATAGCCGCGTCCACGGTATTGGACAGTCTGTCCAGGCCTCACTAGGTGGTCAACCACAACAACGATAATAATGATGGAAGAACTTGTCTTACATTCAGAAGTGCCCAATGGATCATGAGTATGTCGAGGGTGTGGGACAACCCAGAAGAGAGTAAGTTGGTATTCGGTAACAGTAAGCACTTTAAGCACCTAGTGTGATCATTGCCATGCTATGTTATGCAGATTATATGCCTGATCCATGCTATGCCATGCTTGATCCATGTTTTCCATGCCATGTTTAGAATAAGTTCTTATATAAGCATAGGGCTTGCTTTGTCATCTTCTTGTTTGGATGCTATGTATTTGGTTGTCTTGCAAGTACATTCAAAGTACTCACCTGGCCTTGCACGTGGCCAGTTGCAAGAGAAGGTCCGTCGTGCTAGATCGCAACCCAGCCAGTCCTGTGAGTTATGGAGCCCAGCCAGAGACGTCGTTGCCGCTGAACCAAGACCTCCACTATCTTTTAGTTAGCCCTGGAGCTATGTAATATTGTTGTAAGCAACAGTATTGTAATACTCCATTTCATATAATAAAGCCATTTTGGGCCTGGAATTGTTGTATCATGTCTTTGACGTGCGCCAGGTCTTATCCTAGGGCTGGCGTGCGTCGGCCCTCTATCGGGGTGCCATATATCACATCACAACATACCCTGCAAAAACAAGTTAGATGTCCTCTAATTTGTTGTTGCGTGATTTACGTGGCTGCTATGGGTGACTAGAAAGAACCGTTCTTACTTACGCATAGCCAGAACAGTGATAATAATGTTGCCTTTTAACCTTCTACAAGGACCGCCTCTGTTGAATCCGATTCAACTAAAGTTGGAGAGACAGACACCCGCCAGCCACCTTTATGCAACTAAGTTACATGTCAGTCGGTGGAACCGGTCTCTTGTACGTGGACAAGTAAGGTTGGTCCGAGCCGCTTCATCCCACAATACCGCCGAATCAAGATAAGACTAAGGAGGTAACCAATCTGAACATCAATGCCCACAAACTCTTTCGTGTTCTACTCGTGCATATCATCTACGCATAGACCTAGCTCATGATGCACTAGTGCAGAAAAGCCAAGCTATGGCGTGGCAAAAATGGCCATGCTGGCGTGGAGTCCCGATGCCACCAATAAGGCGCCAAGGTTAAAAAATACTACTGGAGTTGAGTTTGACGCCGGCACTATTCCATGCGTTTATGGCGTGCCACTTGTCAAACGCCAACAGTAATATACATCACTAGTAGCATTGGATGTTAGTGCTACGCCAGCAATGTAATTGTCAGATTTAAACCAAATCTGTACAGCAGCGCAATACAGCAAAAATGATAGCATAATCAAAGGTTTTGACAGTAATTAAACAGTACATTGCAAATACCAAAATCAAAGTTCAAGAGTCACTATTTATTGTCATTATTAAGAAAAGTATCAAAAAGAGGCATATAACACAAGTACACACATGCATGCCCTACTAGCTAGCTAACTCAGACAATACGCCGGGCGGAGTCAGGATCATAGTCTGGAGTAAGTGGACCATCATCATCGCTGCAAGCAGGCCTGTAGTAGACCATGATCTCGTCACGATCGTAGTCAAGGTAGAACGTGGCTCTCTCCCCAGCTTCCATCTAGTAAGTAGTTGCAAGAGCTGTCCAACCAGGGCAACCGAAATAGGTGCTATCAGACTCGTTGGTGACTAGACAATTGTAGCGTCCGGCCGTCAGCATCTTTATGAGGGTGAATTGGAACGTGATGGTTGCATCAATCGGAACTCGAAACTTCTCTAAGAAGTCACGCCTTGCCCTGCAAGGGATGACCTAAGTGAAATTTGAAAAAATAACTAGTTAGACAATTTCGGCCACAAACGTACCATATGAAACTCAATCAGAACATGTTGAACTAAATCATATATATATACTGTCTTAGCAATGAAGTCCTTCGGAAGATCGATGAAGAACTTCCTATCCTTCTGGCATCTCAAAGCACCACAAGTCTTACATGGGGCATCCATTTGTTACTGTCAATATCGTTGATCAAAGTAAGCATAGATCATTAAACTAAATAACTAACACATCAAAATAGAACATATATGCACTAGTAATTAAGCAATTCTACAAACGATGCACGGTTCAAACATATAATAACATGCATAAAGTTAAACAATCATTCATATACGAAATAGCTAATGCTACTTCCATATCTAGCAAGATACCGGCCAGAGGGGCCGGTCTCGTGGTCATCCCTGGTGGACCTACGATGACGCAGTAGCGACTGAACCTCCTCCTCCTCCTCCTCCTCATGATCCTCCTCCTCCTCGAGCTTATCCCAATCTATGGGATCCTCCTCTGCGCTCTTCTTCGCTGCATACTAAAGGAGCATCATCTTGTTGGTCTCTAAGAGTTTGTCATCTCTCGCAAGCTCCGTCACTAATGGGTCGAACAATTGTTGCTCGGCCTGTAGGTTCTCCTTCTCCTCAGCCCTAGTGCATATCCTTATGTTCTCCGGCGCGAGGAACTGCGCGTACTCACGGCAATCAGGGAAGTTTAGAATCGCTTTTTCCTTGTGATACTCAACCGCCTTTGCATTGTAGGCGCGCCCCGTTAACTCTGTGGTGTCCCCGTGGCCAAGCTTGTGGATGACATTGTCCTTCGTGATGGTTGCATAGTACTTAGTACCCTTCTGTCGCACACCACGAAACTTCGGAGCCATATGACTGTACCTGCAACACCTATATATATATACAATCTATAAACAATGTAATTAAACTACAAAACTACACTAAAAATCTGAAATTACACAAACTACACTAAAAATCTGAAACTACACAACTACACTAAAATCTGAAACTGCACAACTCCAGCACAAATCTGCACTACACAACTACACTAAATATTTGAAACTACACAAACTACAATAAAAATATGAAACTACAAAACTACACTAAAAATCTGAAACTACACAAGTACACTAAAAATCTGAAACTACACAAACTACACTAAAAAATATGAAACTACACAACTACACTAAAATCTGAAACTACACAACTCCAGCACAAATCTGCACTACACAACTATACTAAAATCTGAAACTACAATTACTCACCCACGATGGAAGCGACGGGACGGCGCTGGAGGCGCGGAGACGAAGACGGCGTTGGTGGCGCGGAGACGACGACGGCGGAGGAGGCGCGGAGATGGCGACGATGTTGGTGGCGCGGAGACGGCGACGGAGGTGGCGCGGAGACAGCGACGGCGGAGGAGACGCGGAGACAGCGACGGCGGTGGTGGCGCAGAGACGGCGACGGCGAAGGTGGAGATGGAAGGGGAGACGACGGCGATGTGGAGTCGGAGATGGCGACGGCGGCCCGGGGGCTTGGTCGTTGGAGGCGGCGGCGAAGGGTTGTGATTGATTTGGGGGCGTTTGTGTGGGGATTAGATCCGGGTGTGTATATACGAGTGGTTGTATTTGACGGGCGGTGTGGTGTGTTTGATAGCGTTGGCCCATGTGGCCAACGCCATTTCAGTTTATTATTATTTTATTGTCATATTTTGTGAATAGATATATATACAGAATTAAAATATTAGTTGAAAATATAATTCAAATAGATGAACAACATAGATTTCATTAATTAATCTGGCATGCTTACATACATTACAGAAGGATAATAAAAAATAACAATTATAGTTTACTGCTACTAGATCTAGACTAAGAATATCATCAGTGTGATGACGACCACCAGAAGGAATGGTGTCATCGATCCAGCTGGGAGAAATACGCCAAGCAGGCAAGCTGCTAAAAGAGCATATCGAAGCATCTTGAATGTTTTCATTTTGCCTCGCATCACATCGTTCTGGAGTTGCATCTCGTCTATCTATAGTCTCAAAGGTCCAATGGAGTAGTCGAGAACCTCGCTTACATACTTTTGGACGAGATCAACCCATATCCATGTGAAGCAATATTTTCCCCATGTTTTCTGTGGATCACAATATATATACACACATGCATATTGATGTGAGCGATGCTAGAGGAGTTTAATTGTGCAAATTAGCTGAAAGCCAATCAATATGTACATACGTACCTTTCCACGGTTGGCGCAGATGTAGAACTCTCACTCTGGATTCCATTCCGTGTGCAACATATGCTTATCAAGAGGGCGACGACAGCCGCAAAGCAGCACAGGGCCGGTATCTTCGACGCTGGTGGCGTAGCTGCCGGATTGAACAGAAGTGGCGCTGCTGCGGCGGGATGATTTGCCGGACTGCATTGGCCGTGGCGAGTGATACGTCTCCAACGTATCGATAATTTATGAAGTATTCATGCCATATTCATCTATGTTTACAATACTTTTATATGGTTTTGATGCACTTTATATGATTTATTTAGAACTAACCCGGACTGACGCTGTTTTCAGTAGAATTACAGTGGTGTTGTTTTTGTGCAGAAAATGAAAGTTCTTGGAATCGCCCGAAACTTTTTGGTGATTTTTTCTAGACCAAATAGGCAATATTGGAGCGAAGAACCACCGGAGAAGAGCCACGAGGTGGGCACAACCCACCAGGGCGCGCCAGAGGGCCCAGGCGTGCCCTGGTGTCTTGTACCCTCCTCGTGGCCCATCTTGGCGTGAAACCAACGCCCAAAAATCCTATAAATATAGAAACCATCAGAAATAACCCTAGACTCTTCGCTCTGCAACCGCAACACTCTGCATCGCCAAAAAACCAATCTGGAGATGTTCCAGTACCCTGCCGGAGAGGGGAATCCATCTCCGGTGGCCATCTTCATCATCCCGGCGGAGGCCATGACGAGGAGGGAGTAGTCCACCCTCGGGGCTCAGGGTATGTACCAGTAGCTATGTGTTCAATCTCTCTCTCTCTCGTGTTCTTGAGATGTCACGATCTTGATGTATCACGGGCTTTGTTAATATAGTCGGATCACATGATGTTTCCCTTGCTATATTGGTGTGATGAATTGAATCTTTCCCTTTGAGATCTCGTTATGTTGGATTGAATATTGGATTTGAGAACACTTGATATATGTCTTGCATGCGGATACCCGTGGTGACAATGGGGTATTCTATTGATCCACTTGATATATGTTTTGGTACTCAACTTGCGGATTCCCGTGGTGACATTGGGGTAATCTATGCATAGGGGTTGATACACGTTCTTGTCCTACTTTCTCCGATAGAAATCTTAGGGTACTCTTTGAGGTTCTTTGTGTTGGATTGAGTATTATGAATCTGAAATTGTTTGATGCGTATAGTATAATTAACTCATGGATACTTGTGGAGACATTGGAGTATCTAGGCGACATTAGAGTTGGTTGATGCGTATCATATGGTGTTATTTTAGTACGAACTCTTGAATAGATCGATCGGAAAGGATAACTTTAAGGTGGTTTCGTACCCTACAAACAATTTCTTCTTATGTTCTCTGCTAGATAAGAACTTTGGAGTGATTCTTCGTTGCATGTTGAGGGATGGTTATGTGATCCAATTATATTAGCATTGTTGAGAGATTGCACTAGCTAAAGTACGGACCCTGGGCCTTGTATTCAAGCATTGCAATACCGTTTGTGCTCACTTTTGTCACTTGCTACCTTGCTGTTTTTATATTTTCAGATTACAAAAACCTATATCTACCATCCATATTGCACTTGTATCACCATCTCTTCGCTGAACTAGTGCACCTATACAAATTGCCATTGTATTGGGTGTGTTGGTTACACAAGAGATTTCTTGTATTTGATTGCAGGGTTGTTTGAGAGAGACCATCTTCATCCTACACCTCCCACGGATTGATAAACCTTAGGTCATCCACTTGAGGGAAAATTGCTACTGTCCTACAATACTCTGCGCTTGGAGGCCCAACATAGTCTACAAGACTAAAGTTGCGTAGTAGACATCAAGCTCTTTTCTGGCGTCGTTGCCGGGGAGGTGAGTTCTTGAAGGTATATCTTTAGATCTTGCAATTAAATCTTTTCGTTTCTTGTTTTTCACTAGTTGGGTTTATAAACAAAACTACAAAAAAATGGAGTTTAGGTTGCATCATTTGTTTCGTCTTTATAATGTCTTCCGTGAAAATAAGGATTCAGAAAATTGTGCTCAATTGGTAGAGGAAGAGATTATGAAAATACTTGATGAGAATTCCCTGAGTGATGAGCATGATAGAAATATTTTTAGTATGAATTCTCTGAATATCCATGATGCTAATGATATGCAAAGCCACAAGCTTGGGGATGCTATGTTTGATGAAGATGATATTTTTAGTCCCCCAAGTTTTGATGAGCAAATTTATTATGATGATGGCATGCCTCCTATCTATGATGATTATGATGATGACATGTATGCTATAAAGAGTGATAGTAACCATGAAACTTGTCATCATGATTTTAATATAGAATTTGGTTATGTCAATCAAGTGTCTCATGATAGTTATTTAGTTGAGTTTGCTCCCACTACAATGAATGAGAAGAAAATTGCTTATGTGGAGAGTAATAAATTTTCTATGCTTGTAGATCATGAAAAGGATGCTTTATGTGATAGTTATATTGTGAAATTCCTTCATGATGCTACTGAAACTTATTATGAGGGAGGAACTTATGCTTGTAGGAATTGCAATAATATCAAGTTTCCTCCCTATGTGTTCAAAGTTTTGAAGTTATGCTTGTTTTGCCTTCCTATGCTAGATGATTCTTGCTCCCATAAAGTGTTTGATCATAAAATCCCTATTCATAGGAAGTGGGTTAGACTTAAATGTGCTTGTCATGAGATTCATGATGCTCTCTTGCATGTTTCAATTACTACTTTTTATGTGAGCATCATTGAAATCATCATGCCTAGCTAAAAGGCTTTAAAGAAAAGTGCTTGTTGGGAGACAACCCAACACTTTTACTTTCTGTTTTTATATGTTCACATGATTAAGCTACTCTAGTAATCATTTTTTGTGTCTTTTATTTCAATAAAGTGCCAAGTAAAGCCTTTGGGATGACTCACAAGATGAGTAGAATTGATGCTAAACCAAAACAGAAACTTTTGACTCGAGTACAGGAATTTTCATTTTTTACTGGAGTGTGATAAGGATCTGAAATTTTGACACAGTCTTCATATACAAATTCTTCAGGTTTTCCTAATTGTTCAGAATTTTTAGAGACAGGGAAGTATGGCTATACTACAGATCTTCACAGATTGTTCTGTTTCTGACAGATTCTGTTTTGCATGCATAGTTTGCTTGTTTTAGTGTTTCCATAGCTTATATTTAGTGGTATAAATTATGGGAATTATAGAATACAGTAGGTATCATGTGGTAACAATTATGAATGTTGTCTTGACAGTACCTATGTGAATGATTTATCTTTATTACACTAACCCTTCTCATGAAGTTCCGTTAAGTTTTGTGTGATTGAAGTTTTCAAGTTTTAGGTGAGACACCGATATGAGGAGAATAAGGAGTGACAAGAACCTAAGATTGGGGATGCCGCATCCCCAAGGTAATATACATGGAAGACTCAAGCGCCTAAGCTTGGGGATGCCCCGGAAGGCATCCCCTCTTTCGTCTTCAACACTATCGGTATATCTTACTTAGAGCTATATTTTTATTCGTCACATAATATGAGTTTTGCTTGGAGCATCATTTTATTTTGTTATTTTATGTTAGGAGTTATTTATAATCTTATTTTTGAATAAAAAGTTCCAAGAATTGTCTTAGGATGCTTGCATTGCATGTTTTGATGTGTGTTGTGTACAAACAGAAACTTTTGCTGTAGTGTTTTAATTTTCATATTTTAATGGAACGTGGAAAGTTTCTGAAATTTTTACACAGTGTTTTCATATAAATTCTTTAGTATGTTCTAAATTTTCATAATTTTTTAGTTACATGAGTACACTGGTTTAATAGATTTCTACAGACTGTTCTGTTTGGACCGATTGCTCGCATAGTTTTGTTATCTACTTATCCTATAGTTTCCATAGCCTATATTGATATATATAAATTTTGGAAATGATAGTAAACAGTAGGTGATGTTTAAAAATTATTGTGCAACTTGTCTTGGCAGTACATGAAGTGTTGATTTGTTTTTATGTGTACTAACCTATCTCATGAGTTCTTTTTGAGTTTTGTGTCGATGAAGTTTTTGAGACTTAGGTGAAACCGGGATATGAGAGGATTGAACGAGATACAAAAGCTCAAGCTTGGGGATTACCAAGGCACTCCAAGTAAATATTTCAAGCAGTCTCAAGCATCTAGGCTTGGGGATGCTACGCATCCCACCTCTCTTCATCAACAATTCTCGGTTAGCCTATGTTGAGTCTAATTTTTTATTCGTTCACATGATGCGTGCTATTCTTGGAGTGCTATTTTTCTTTTTCTTTCTGTTTCATAAAATACTCAGATCTGAAAATATTTATTGAGAGAGAGCCCTCACATAGCTACTTTATTGTTTGACTACTCATTGATCTTCACTTATATCTTTTGAGAGTAGTTTAATGTTTACTCTTGTGCTTCACTTATATCCTATGAGTAAATTGTGAATGAATTGAATATCATAAATCTGAAATTATCAATGTGCTTTATGCTTAGTAGTAGCTTCACATCTGGTTTATAAAGTAAAATCTATTGAAGTTTGACAATCACAATATTGGTCATACAAGCAATCCATGAATGATTAGTATAAGGAAGAGAACTTTCACATACAAATGTATTATCTTGGACATCTTCTATGATTGTGAATACCCATTAATTATTTTCAAACTTGCGCAAATTAGTTGAAGTTGGACAAGGAAGGCAACGTAATGAGTTATGGTTGTGTATATTTGCATAGAAGTTATATTGTTATAGATCCTCCAACATGTGGTGCTTGTTTAGAACCTTTTGCTAGCCAACACTTCGTACTAAGTAGAGATACTACTTGTGCATCCAAATCCTTGAGCCAAGTTTCTTCCATGAGAGTCCACTATATCTACCTATATGCGGTATTATCCTGCCGTTCCAAGTATATTTGCATGTGCCACCTCTAAACATTCAAATAAACATCTGTTTTGTGTGCCTGGAGCGCTCATGGAGCGATGGGTGGCGGTCAGTATCTTCCATGTTAAGCGGGTTATTCTCATGATGAGTGTTTATTCACTCGTCCTTGCACGAGAGGGGCAGTAATAGGGATTCCCAGTCCCGAAATCAAAAAAATGCAAATAATTAAACAAAACTTTCCCAGGAATGTTGTTGGTATGGACGGTACCCGTGGATTCGGCTAGCCGTGGAGTGTGTTTGTTGGTGGAGGGGGAGTAAACCTTTACTTTTACCGCTTGGGAACCACCGCTAATGTGTTTAACATGGAAGATATTGATAACTCTTGGTCGTAACGTTGACAGGAAGGGTGCACCTCCCAAAATTATATTTATCTCCGTTTTTAAACAATGAGCTCTAGCACATATGCAAATCCCTGCTTCCCTCCGCGAAGGGACAATCTATTTACTTTCATGTTATTTACTATTCATGTTGAGTCAACTTCTTATTCCAACCTCAATCTATTAGTTGGCAAGCATCATGTGGTGGGGAAAGATCCAAACACATATATCCAGTCAAATATATTTGATCATGACTTATTATTGTTGACAATTATCTCTATGATAAATGAGTTGGGAGGCAAAACATTAAGCCCCTATCTTTCTCTATGTTCGATGGATGTTGTTTGTTCTAAAAATATGCTTTGAGTACTAGCAATCATAGAAGACTATATGATGATTGAGTATGTGGATCTCTTACTTAGACTTTGTTGAGAATAAGTTGAATTGCAATTGTTTGGTGACTAAGAACATAGGTTGTTAAGTTTCAAGAAAATTCATTGTTTGAACCATAACATGTGAATTGGTTGCTACTTTATCATGATGAGTTTTATGAGAAAAAGTTGCTGTTATGATGCTAGGAAAAGTGGTTGAAATTATCATTGATCAAACTTATGCACTATGCGAGCATTCACACTTCATAAATTGTTTCTTTTATCATTTACCTACTCGAGGACGAGTAGGAATTAAGCTTGGGGATGCTGATACGTCTCCAACGTATCGATAATTTATGAAGTATTCATGCCATATTCATCTATGTTTACAATACTTTTATATGGTTTTGATGCACTTTATATGATTTATTTAGAACTAACCCGGACTGACACTGCTTTCAGCAGAATTACCGTGGTGTTGTTTTTGTGCAGAAAATGAAAGTTCTCAGAATCGCCCAAAACTTTTTGGTGATTTTTTCTGGACCAAATAGGCAATATTGGAGCGAAGAACCACCGGAGAAGAGCCACGAGGTGGGCACAACCCACCAGGGCGCGCCAGAGGGCCCAAGTGCTCCCTGGTGTCTTGTGCCCTCCTCGTGGCCCATCTTGGCGTGAAACCAACGCCCAAAAATCCTATAAATATAGAAACCATAAGAAATAACCCTAGACTCTCCGCTCCGCCGACGCAACTCTCTGTATCGCCGAAAAACCAATCTCGAGACGTTCCAGTACCCTGCCGGGGAGGGGAATCCATCTCCGGTCGCCATCTTCATCATCCCGGCGAAGGCCATGATGAGGAGGGAGTAGTCCACCCTCGGGGCTGAGGGTATGTACCAGTAGCTATGTGTTCAATCTCTCTCTCTCTCTCTCGTGTTCTTGAGATGTCACAATCTTGATGTATCACGGGCTTTGTTAATATAGTCGGATCACATGATGTTTCCCTTGCTATCTTGTTGTGATGAATTGAATCTTTCCCTTTGAGATCTCGTTATGTTGGATTGAATATTGGATTTGAGAACACTTGATATATGTCTTGCATGCGGATACCCGTGGTGACAATGGGGTATTCTATTGATCCACTTGATATATGTTTTGGTACTAAACTTGCGGATTCCCGCGGTGACATTGGGGTAATCTATGCATAGGGGTTGATACACGTTCTTGTCTTACTTTCTCCGATAGAAATCTTGGGGTACTCTTTGAGGTTCTTTGTGTTGGATTGAGTATTATGAATCTGAAATTGTTTGATGCGTATCGTATAATGAACTCATGGATACTTGTGGTGACATTGGAGTATCTAGGTGATATTAGAGTTGGTTGATGCGTATCATATGGTGTTATTTTAGTACGAACTCTTGAATAGATCGATCGGAAAGGATAACTTTAAGGTGGTTTCATACCCTACAAACAATTTCTTCTTATGTTCTCCGCTAGATAAGAACTTTGGAGTGATTCTTCCTTGCATGTTGAGGGATGGTTATGTGATCCAATTATATTAGCATTGTTGAGAGATTGCACTAGCGAAAGTACGGACCCTAGGCCTTGTTTTCAAGCATTGCAATACCATTTGTGCTCACTTTTGTCACTTGCTACCTTGCTGTTATTATATTTTCAGATTACAAAAACCTATATCTACCATCCATATTGCACTTGTATCACCATCTCTTCGCTGAACTAGTGCACCTATACAAATTGCCATTGTATTGGGTGTGTTGGGGACACAATAGATTTCTTGTATTTGATTGTAGGGTTGTTTGAGAGAGACCATCTTCATCCTACACCTCCCACGGATTGATAAACCTTAGGTCATCCACTTGAGGGAAAATTGCTACTGTCCTACAAAACTCTGCGCTTGGAGGCCCAACATAGTCTACAAGAATAAAGTTGCGTAGTAGACATCAGCGAGCTCATGGTGTAGCCAACTGGACCAGACGGGAGCTCGGCCAGGGCGGCGGAGTCCCAAACTTTCGACACGCCCCGTCGACGTGGGTCCATAACTAAGAGGAGCTAACTAGTTATTAGGGACAAGAATTGGAAGTGAATGTATTTTGAGAAACAAAGGGGCTTCCAACACCAGTTTATATAGGCTAAACTTAATGCTGGCGTTCACGAACAGGGAACGCCAGAACTACATAATATATCTATGGCGTGTTAGGACATATGACGCCAGCAATGCATTCCGACTGGTCAGCTCAGCAGGGCCCACTTTCTGGTGGCGTTCCACTTTATGTCCACGCCAGCACTAACTGCACAACGCTGGCGTACCATTTTGTCCAACGCCATCGCTATTTAGAAATATCAGTGCTGGCGTTAGTGGAAAATGGCGCGCCACCAACAAGAGTTGTGGCTAGCCATTTCTCTACTAGTGATGCCACTATTGGGGAACGTTGCATGGGAAACAAAAAATTTCCTATGCACACGCAAAATCTATCCATGGAGATGCATAGCTACGAGAGGGGGAGTGTATCTACATACCATTGTAGATCACTAAGCGGAAGCGTATATAACGCAGTTGATGTAGTCGTACGTCTTCACGATCCAATCGCGATCCGTCCCGATCTAGCGTCGAACGGACGGCACCTCCGCGTTCAGCACACGTACAGCTCGATGACGTCTCCGCCTCCTCGATCCAGCGAGCAAGGGCGGAGTAGTAGATGGGTTCTCAACCAACACGACGGCGTGGTGGAGGTGGTGGTCAAGCTAGTCCAGCAGGGCTTCGCCAAGCACTACTAGAACAAGGAACGGAGGAGCTATGGAGTAACGGGAGAGAGAGGGGCGCCAAGGGCTTTTGTGTACTCTTGGGCCCCCCCCTCCTCTCTATATATTGGTGGAGGGGCGTGGTGTCCAGCCCTCCAAGCCCTAGGGGCGCAGCCAAGGGGGAGGAGTTGGACTCCTAGTCCAATTTCCTCCCTTTCCATACACAGGTGGACTTTCCACCTCTCCCAAGCCACATGGGCCTTGAGGGACTTGTGCGCCTGGCCCAATAAGGCCAGGACGCCTCCCCTCAGCCCATGCAAACCCTTGGGACGTGGTGGAATCCTTGGTGGACTTCCGGACTCCTCCGGAAGTTTACGAAACCTTCTAGAAGCTTCCCGGTACAATACCGGAAAAACCCAAAACTTTTCTGGTAGCCAAAATATAACTTCCCATATATAAATCTTTACCTCCGGACCATTCCGGAGCTCCTCGTGAAGTACGGGATATCATCTGGGACTCCGAATAACATTCGGTCACCAACATACATAACTCATCAATACTATATCGTCATCGAACCTTAAGTGTGCGGACCCTGCGGGTTCGAGAATGATGCAGACATGACCGAGATACTCTCCGGTCAATAACCAATAGAGGGACCTGGACGTCCATATTGGTTCTCACATATTCTACGAAGATCTTTATCGGTAGAACCACGATGTCAGGGATTCAGTCAATCCCGTATGCAGTTCCCTTTGTCCATCGGTATGTTACTTGCTCGAGATTCGATTGTCGGTATCTCCATACCTAGTTCAATCTCGTTACCGGCAAGTCTCTTTACTCGTTCCATAATACAAGATCCCGTGACTAACTCCTTAGTCACATTGCTTGCAAGCTTCTTGTGATGGTGTATTACCGAGAGGGCCCAGAGATACCTCTCCGTCCAACAGAGTGACAAATCCCAATCTCGATCCATGCCAACCCAACAGATACCTTCGAAGATACCTGTAGAGCATCTTTATGATCACCCAGTTACGAAGCGACGTTTGGTACACACAAGGTATTCCTCCAGTGTCAGGGAGTTGCATGAACTCATGGTCTTAGGAATAGATACTTGACATAAAGAAAGCAATAGCAATAAACTTAGTGATATGATCATATGCTATGCTTACGGTTTGGGTCTTGTCCATCACATCATTCTCATAATGATGTGATCCCGTTATCAAATGACAACTCATGTCCATGGTTAGGAAACCTTAACCATCTTTGATCAACGAGCTTGTCTAGTAGAGGCTCACTAGGGACACGGCGCTGTCTATGTATCCACACATGTATCTGAGTTTTCAATCAATACAATTCTAGCATGGATAATAGACGTTTATCATGAACAGGGAAATATGATAATAACCAATTTATTATTGCCTCTAGGGCATATTTTCAATAACCCTGCCGTTCAACAGGCGGATGGTCACCCTCCAGGAGCAGCATGTGTTCGTCTTCAGCTTGAACTCCGTTGGCCCTGACACGTCATGGTACTGGCCAACCGCAACGGTCAAAATCCGGGCAGACATGACAAGGGACACACACCCCACTTAGCAAAACACAAGCAAAAGGAAGCACCGTGTTCACATTTCGTTTGCATCAATAACTATTTGAAGGACGCCCCCTTGCATAAACATCATAGACACCTGCCTAATCACACCCTTGGAGCAAAGACCGATTGGAGCCAAGGAGCGAAGCAACTTACTAACAACATATTTTATGAATGATCCACAAAGAGACAAAAGAATGGAATAGATGATTTAGGTGAACTATTTGAAGGATGTTTCTCGTGAATTGTCTGCAACTGATTATATTTGTTTTGTGTTTGTATTTGTGTATGTACTAACAACAGACAATTCTTTGGCCCAGGGCAACTTAGCAGGCGGGTTGATAGAAAGGCCAGAGAAGTGTCGTCTCCATCCCGCCCGACAAGTGTCTTTTTTGCCTAGTACCCAATTTAGATCTCGGAAACGGTTGCTAAGTCCCTGACAGTCTGTACTCAGCAACGCGGCCTTTGCCTAAAGGGTTCGGGCTGAGTACCCTTCGACAAAATCTGAACTCGGCACCTAGTTGGAATCGACTTTCACCGAGTTTTTGAAAGGTACATGAGAGGTAAGTGGTTAGAGTGCTTACCTCCGCGAGTCATCGGCGACATGCACGGTCTCCCGCGACAACGAATTGGTGCCGAAATCTTCGAGCCCACTCGCTGTCGCCGAGAGAAATGGAGGGGATGTGTGAGAGAACCGCAGCGATGCGACTCGAAAATACGCCTGATGCTGCCAAATAGTGCAACTGCATTATTATGTAATTAAGAAAAAACAATGTATCGAGGTAGAGGTGTTCTATATCACTTAGTTCCCAAGATTGGAGATCAAATAAACATGCTTTCAGTTATCAGACTATGCTAGTCAATGTTGCACAGTTAAGTGCTTAGGAATAACCAACTACCAGTCTTTGGCGACTCTAGTATTGAGTAAGTGTCTGATTCATGTTGAGTCATCAGTTGTCATATCCTATTTTTAGTAGTCAATCTATCATTCATTTAGGATAGGGTGGTAACCGGTGTCTCCATGCTAGTGCACGATCTTGCAATTTCCGCAAAAAAAAAAAACAGCCTTTGGTGCGTTCAAAATCCCCACTTCCCAGTTGGCACCGGTGACTAGGCAGGCATCCATCTCGCTTCACAGTTCAGCAAGTTCTTAGCAAAAAATGGTCTGGAGTCTTCTCCCCCCATGATTCCAAATAAGTGTCAGTTTACATAAAAAACAAGTGTCTGTTGGCTGATAGTACATGTCAAATGGTCAAAAGTCAAGAGTCATCGGTTTCCTTGGTGAGCTAATTCTTATCATATGTCGAATTAACCTCCAAGCTTATGTATACATATGTCACATTCTTCACTTTTGCACCAAATGGATATTCTTATCTTTTGTACCAAATGAAAATACTAGTTTTAAGGATGGAGTTGACAATGAGAATCTACTACACTATTATCTCTTCCCCTTACAGTTATGCATGGGAAATTACTATAGCAGGCAAGCTTCTTTCACATCCAGTCGGGTTGGTGTTGTCTTTTTGGCTTCCTACATTGCTGGCTCCTTCCTCGCCACTATCGTTGTTGGTCATTTGAGTGTGACAAGTTGCTGCAACTTTGGAGCAATTGTTCACTGCTTGTAGGCTTTGACTTTGCGGTGGATCATCCACCCCATGAATCCTGCGTTGCCAATCAAAATTAACATGGTAGGATCAGAGACGTCATTCGGCAGCCTACATCCGATCCGAGTGAGTTACCTCTATGGATCGACGTAAAATCGAAAGCTAAATACTATTGCATAATAGTAATTAACGAGTTAAATGTTAATTTGCATCTCACGTACGTGCCCGGGAGATGATGAGTCGCCCGTTGTAACAGAACATTGGCGTTGATGAAGAGCAGGATGCCGTAGTAGGAGTCCACGGCGTCCTGCATGTCACGAAACCGGGTCGCCATGCTCCTGCCGCACCGGACGCGGCGCCACAGCGTGCTCTTCTTGTAGTCGGTGACGAGGCCGGCCGCGTCGACCAGTGCTTTTACAGCGGGGTCTCCCATCTCCGATCGCAGCAGCACAACCCCGCAGCCCGTCGGCCACTGCAGCAGCACGCAGAGCCTTCGGCTGCACCGCTCGAGCTTGGCGCACTCCCGGTTGCTCTGCGGGACGCGCAGGAGGCTCGCCACCAGGGCCACCAGCATGACGGCGTGCAGGCCGGACATCTGCGCAAGGTTGGCAGCCTTCGATAGGGCGTCCCACAGCGCCGCTGCCATCCCCATCGTAGTTTCGAACTGTCGATCGATTACCCTATATCTAGCTTGCTTGCTCCGGCGTTGTCGAGTGTCCGGCCGGCCTTGTGGAAGTATGGCGCCCCTGGAGAGGACTTATATATGCTCTTTGTGGCCACACTGACGACCACGCGGTACTGTCGACGGACGCATTGGTACAGTGGACAATATATCGGCAACGGCACTGTACTGTTGCAGGAATCGGCAGCAATGGTGGGTGAGTGGTGACCGTCGCAATCGTGTGGAGGTAAAGGTGAAAAAGGTGGTGTCATCTTCGTTTGGCGCTATTCCCTGATCGGCTCATTTGAGGCGCTATTCCTCCTCGTTTGAGCCGCGACTCCCTGCTCGTCAACCAGCTTATATGAATGCATAATTACCCCCCTGTAAACTGTACTCCAACTTTCTAATAAAGCGTAGGGCGCCCGTGGCATGACGAAGATCAATCCAACTTTCTTTTTTGCCATGAGATCAATCTAACTTTCTACTCTATGGTGAGTGGAATGACGGGAAAGAAGAGCGTGCCCCAAATAGTTTATGATAGCAGCTTCGACTCGATCCAGTAATAGCGTGCCACAAAGAGTTGGGAGAACTGTTTCGGGGTTGTCCACAGGAACATGAGTAACGCGTAACCGCATCACGCTACAGCGCCCGTTCCCGGTTCCTCGAGCCAGTAGGCGTCGCAGTCCCGGTCGAACGCCACGTCTTCATCGTCTTCGTTTCTAAGTGCAATGACACACACTCATCACCTTTACTTCGTTTTTTTACCTTTTCTTTTCGACGAAGTCCGCAGGAGCAGCTTTTTATACATGGCCGTATTTGGCACCACGCGCCCGTTAACAAGTTTGATACTTTCCCCGATACGTACTAATTGTCGTTAAAACGAGTGTATCTAGACGTATTTTATTGTTAGGTACATCTGTTTTGAGCGACAAACTGTATGGTAGATACATATGTTGAGTATCGTGATTAGTTAGAAAACATAGGATAGTGTTGAAAATATTGTTGGAAATAAGAGCAATTTATCAAATAATTTAAACCACAGAAATAGTAGATAAATGACTATAACAACAGGGATAAAACAAGTCATGCAATCTAATAAAGAGTATGCAAAAAGTTTCTGAAGATATGAATTTAAACAGAGCATATCTAGTACAAAAGCTAGAACAAAAAACTCTAACAAGATCTCAAACAGAAAACACATGAACACATACTGAGCAACGAAGGAAGCATTAGCATTAGGGTTGGTGTTGTCGCCCATATCATCGAAGAGGTTGTCGACGTCGGGGAAGAAGTCGTCGTTGGGAAAGTGACCGTCGACGTTCGTGATGAAGAGTTCAGTACTCATGCAGACCGCTCCTCAAAAATCTTATCACCCTTCTTCCGTACAAAATTCGAACTAGCGTGGTTTCGAAGGACTACTATCCCGACATGAGGTGCACGCCGCAAGCCAGGATGGGGAAGAACATTGCCATATACATAAAGCGGGGCGAAAGCCTGTTTCGAGAACATTGTAGTAACTCAGTGCTTGGAACTCGGTACTGTGAGGCAGATGTTGTCTAGTGTGTCTCTCTGGAGAGAGGCGGCCTATGTTTTATAGGCACAGGAGGAGGAGGTGAATGAACAACGCTAGGAGATGAAACGAAAGGACGGGAGGCGAAGTGAACATGCAGCAGCCGAAGTGTGCATCATTCTTATTCAATCTCCACTACAACAAAAACGTTTCCGCTCTCATGTTACCTTTCATATTCTAGTCATGCATGGCAAAAAGATAGAAAACGGCTCATCCCCACAATTAGCGGCGCACGCGCGTTATGACGAGGCGTGGCAATGCGGGCGACAGAGGAGGAGTGCGCGTGTACGTCTCACTTCTTCTGATGCTCATACATGTGGGGAATAATTCTCCCTTATATGGAGGTCCAGCTCGTACTAAACTAGCAATGTGGGACGAAACTTTAGTCCCACCTCTTGCCTTGCATGAATGGGCCAAGTAGGTGTCGGAGTTAGATCTCGCAGGGGGTCCCGAGCTGGTGATCTTAGCTAGATGGTAACATGATGAACAAGGGACACAATATTTACCTAGGTTTGGGCCCTCTTGAAGAGGTAAAACCCTACGCCCTGCTTTGGTTATATTGATTGTATTGGTGTACAAAGTACATGATAATCTACCTTGGGATCGTATGAACGTATCTAAAAACTTGCCTCTACGGACTAAACTACTTGGCTTATATAGGGGTCGGGGGTACCTAGGGTTACATATGGTCAGTTACATCTAGAGATAAACATGACGAATATTCAAATTTGTCTTGGAGTATGCGTCAAGTCTTCGGGTCGGGGGTACCTAGGGTTACATATGGTTAGTTACATCTAGAGATAAACATGACGAATATTCAAATTTGCCTTGGAGTATGCGTCAAGTCTTCGGAAGATTTCATCTTGAGCATGCATGGGGGCATGGCGGTCTTGGCACCTCTATTGACGATCCAGGGGTCCTCGACCTGGCCCACTATGATGGGGCTGACGTGGTTAGCACCCCCACCCGGGACACCCTTGGTAGCCCCTGAACTGGTCTTCAAGCTAAGGACATTAAACTCTTCGGAATGACTCCGTCTTCAGGTCTTCGGCTTCAGGTCTTCGGCTTCGTAGGCGAGTTTTAATAATCTTGATGATTCATCTTGATTCCACGTCTGAGGACTCCCCTGGTTCCGATGTCTTTGTTCTTATTGGATCCTCCTTTCCGTGAACCTTGTCGTAGTGTTTAGCATGATAGGTTTTACCGAGTACTACCTAGACTACTTTTGATCGAAAATTGAACTATTGTCGCACACTGTTGAACCGAAAGGTGCCACCAATGGTCATTATGCCGATTTTACCATGGCTCAAGGCCGTTTCTGTTGGCATGTCCGATCGATAGAGATCATGCACTGGTTTTTTGCGATTTCGTCCATAAAATCCCTTGACCCACGCATGCATAAAATGCATATCGTGGTTAGGAAACGACGAAATTACCGGACATCGTGGCGCGCTTTGGCATTTTTAGTTGCTTATAAAAGGGGACGAAATGAATCTAATTCACCCCATGCTTTCTTTGTTGCTCCATTACTTGAAACTCCCTAGCTCAAGCGCCTGGAGAATCGTGACACATTTCTCCCGCAACTCCTTCCATCCCTTCCCCCCGTCCGCAAGAGATGGTCGGCAAGGGGAAAGTTTTCGCCACCCAGGCGGCCAAAGAGAAGCTTGCCCTCCATCTTAACTACCGGCATCATCACAAAGCTTCAAGGGAGTGGCTACCTCCCGCCCCAGGGTGTGACTAAATGTCGTCCCCCCTTGTCATAGGCGAGATCGGTTGAGCCTCCTAGATTCCAACACCTTAGGAGGGTGGGGCGTGTTTGCATCCCACCTCATCCGATGTTTGGGTTTCCCCCTTCATCCCTTTCTCTAGGGTTTGTTGTTTTTCTATGGGCTTCAATTCAATCATCTCCTCAACTATATTCTCCACGTAGCCACTTATATCACCTTCTGCGAGGCCTTCCACCGCATTGAGACCCACTTCGGGCATTGGCTAAAACTATTTCTCGCCCGCCGTGACTCGTATTAGGTCTCGCTTACAGCATGACACGGTATAGGGTTGGCCAAATATTGTAGTTGAGCCGAGTTTTCTATGTGGTTTTTAACCGATTTTGACTATTTTACAACCGTTTTCTTATATTTTCTTCGGGTTTTCTCCGGTTTTCTCATGCTTTTCCTTTTCCTCTTTATTTTCCTTTTTATTTTTTATTCCCGTTATTTGTTTCTTTCTTTAGATCCGTTCTCTTCAGTTTTCCTCATTTTTCTTTTCGTTTTTTCAACAAATGTGTTAGGTATACACGTTATACATTTTTGGTGTACGTATAAAATATTTTTATATACATTTAACATTTTTCAAATACATGATTACCATTTTTAAAATATGTGTTTTGACGTCTACTTTATTTCATACACATTGTGCATTTTTTCGTATACATCCATGACATTTTTATACACACTTAACATTCTTTAAGTAAGTAATTAATGTTTTCTTTCAAATATGTGTTTGGAACATTTTCTTGATTACGTGTTAAACATTCTTAAACTACACATTGAAATATTTTTTGAAGGATACAAGAGTTTTTTTTGAACTATGCAAATATTTTTTACATTGTAAAAAAGTATTTTAGAAATGTCACAAATATTTTTTTTTGAAACAAGTGAACTATTTTTAAAATGTAACTTACATTTTTTTACATTGTACAACATCTAAAATATTGGGTTTAGTCTCACATCGGTTGTGAGAAGAGACATAACACGACTTATAAGGGCGGGGATGCCCCTCCTAATAGGCTAGTCTTTTGGGAAGAGAGGGCCCATGGGCTCTCATAAGTCGGTGTTGCTCTCCGGTTGGGGTTGATTGACACATGTGGGTTGGAAACACTGGTGTTAACGGACCCGAGATTACGTAACAAGTGGTATCACAACCCAGGTGCCCTGAATAAATCTTGGTGGACTCACGTGTGATCGGTCATGGTTTATGGACTGGAAATGCTGGTGTTAGCGGGGCCATGATGACCGATGTGTGAGGAAAAGATTGTTCGGTTTAGTCCCACATCGGTTGTGGGAGAAGACATAACATGACTTATAAGGGCGAGGGTGTCCCCTCTTAATAGGCTAGTCTTTTGTGGAGAGAGGGCCCAAGGCCTTTCGTAAGTCGGTGTTGCTTGATACTTGTGATCTGCGTTGGGTTTTTCCCCGAAGAGGAGGGGATGATGCAACACAGTATAGATAAGTATTTCCCTCAGTGAGAACCAAGGTTATCGAACCAATATAAGGATCGCATAACTTCCTGTCTTCAGCGCCTACACACAAAAGAGCAAACACTTGCACCCAACGCGGGCAAGAGGGTTGTCAATCCCCTTGGACTCGTTACTTGCAAGAAAATGAGTAGTGTAGATGATAGTTGATAATTATAACTTGCAAAATAAAAGGAAAATGAATAAATGGCAGCAAGAAAATAAGAGTGTTTGTAAATATATTTGTGAATAGACCCGGGTGCCATAGTGTTCACTAAAGACTTCTCTCTTGAAGAAAGCATACTGTGGGTAAACAAATTACTGTTGAGCAATTGATAGAAAAACGCATAGTTATGCAATATTTATTCACGTCAATGATCATGTGTATATAGGCTTCATGTCCATAAATAAGTAGACCGACTCCTGCCTGCATCTAATACTATTACTCCTGCTTGCCTCTCTAGGTATTAAGTTCATAACAAAGAGAGTGATGCTTGGAGAACGATGACATGATGTAGACAAAGTAAACTCAATTAATATAAATGAACCCCATTGTTTTATTCTTAGTAGCAGCAATACAAATATGTGTCTTGTCCCCTACTATGTCACTGGGTTATAGAGCACCGCAAGATTGAACCCACCACAACGCACCCCTCTCACTAAAGATAAACCAATCTTGTTGGCCAAACTAAACCGATAGATCAGAGAGAATTACGAAGCTATAATAATCATGCAAAAATGAATCAAATAAGAATTCTGAGGAGACTCAAATCTTTTTCATGAATAATATGAACATAAACCCACAATTCATCGGATCCCAACAAACGCACCGCAAAAAGTGATTACATAAGATAGATCACCACGGGAATCGCGGTGATCATGGCAATGAAGAACATAGAGAGAGATAGCCATCTAGGTACGAACTACGGACATGTAGGTCTGTGGTGAACTACTCACACATCACCATGGGAGCAGCAAGGATGATGTAGAGACCCTCTATGATTGATCACCCCTCCGGTAGGACACTAGAAAAGGGCTCCAGATGAGATCGCGACGGAACAGAGACTTGCGGCGGCGGAAAAAGTGTTTCGGGAGCTCCCCTATGGTTTTGGAATATATGTGAATTTATAGGCCAGAGTACGGGGCCAGGAGACAAGGGGGGCGGCCACAAGCTAACAGGGCGCGGCACCCCATGGGCGCGCCCTGTTGGCTTGTGGGGCCCTCGTGCGGCTCCCGACCTTCTCCCAAAGCTTCCAGGTCTTCTTTTTGTCCAGAAAAAAAGCATCAAAAAGTTTCATGGCAATTTGACTTCCTTTGGTATTGTAAACATGAAAAGCCAAAAACATGGAGAAAACAGCAACTGGCACTTGGCACTGGGTTAATAGGTTAGTGCTAAAAAATAATATGAATCAACAAATAAATGACCAAAAAGTATCCTAGAATAATAATATTATAGCATGGAATAATCAAAAATTATATATACGTTGGAGACGTATCAACATCCCCAAGCTTAATTCCTGGTCGTCCTCGAGTAGGTAAATGATAAAAACAGAATTTTTGATGTGACATGCTACCCAACATGTAATCTCTTGCATGTATGCTCATTGAGAAACGATGAATTAACAAACATCAACATAGAATATTTATAAGCATAAGTAACACAATCATCAATCTTTCGAAATATATGATCCTCAAAGAATGTTTAACCACATTCATTTTATCATATTAGTAAGGCATGGCTTCGTCTTCACCATATTAATACAAATTTCAAGAAGCACGGTGTCCAAGTCAGGCAATTGGATCATACTTTTTAACGCGCTTCAGCTTTTTATTACTCACGAAATATATGAGCGTGAACCATGGATATAACATAAAGGTGGAATAGAATATGGTGGTAAGTTTTAATAGGGTAAAAGTGGAGAAGAAAATCTCGCATCAACTAGGCGTATCAACGGGCTATGGTTATGCCCATCAATAGATATCAATGCGAGGAGTAGGGATTGCCATGCAACGGATGCACTAGAGCTATAAGTGTATGAAAGCTCAACTGAAGCTAAGTGAGTGTGCATCCAACTTGCTTGCTCAAGAAGACCTCGGGCATTTGAGGAAGCCCGTCATTGGAATATAGAAGCCAAGTTCTATAATGAAAAATTCCCACTAGCATATGAAAGTGACAAAACAAGACACTCTCTATATGAAGAACATGGTGCCACTTTGACGCACAAGTGTGGAAAAAGAAGTAGTAGCACTGTCCCTTCTCTCTTTTCTCTCATTTAATTTTTTTTCTTTTTATTTTTTCTCTCTCCTTTTTTTCTTTCTTTCTTTCTTTCATTTTTTCTTTTATTTTTCTTCTAGAGCCTCATCCCAACTTGTGGGGGAATCATTGTCTCCATTATCCTTTCCTCACTGAGACAGTGCCCTAATAATGATGATCATCACACTTTTATTTACTTACAACTCAACATGAAAAATTATAGTATGACTCTATACTCTATCATGGCATTTCCATATCTATTGTGAGATATATTGCCATGCAACTTCCATCGTTACATTACATGACTTGTTTGTTCATCATCATATTGCTTTGCATGATCATGTAGATGACATAGTATTTGTGGCAAAGACACCGTTCATTATTGATTACATGTTATGCTAGATCATTGCACATCTTGGTACAATGTGAGAGGCATTCATATAGAGTCATCTTGTTTAGTAGTTTTTCATATCGAGTAAGTAAATAGAAGTGTGATGTTTTTCATTATTAGAGCACTGTCTCAATGAGGAAAGGATGATGAAGACAATGATTCCCCCACAAGTCGGGATGAGACTCTGGACGGAAAAAAAAACAAGAGAGATGCTACTACCTCTTTTTTCACACTTGTGCTTAGAGAAAGCACCATGTTTTTCATATAGACACTGTTCAAGAAATCGTTAACTGGTAGCTGCTCGTTCAGCTTGGGAGTAGTGATTAATCGCTAAATCGGCCTATTAACTGGATTAATTGGACGACAGATAATCGGTGTAATTTCAAACTCAATAGAAGAAAATTTTGCATGGAGAAAAAAATCTACATTACAAATATGAAGCAAATGGCACCATTTTCTTTACTCAATAGATGACAAGCATGTATACAACAACAATCATCCATGTGTGCATAATATCAACAAACCTATACACAACAACACTTTTTTGTTGATTTCCTCCTAGGACACAACTCCGAGAGATGGCGGCCATGCAATGGCAATACACAGAGCAAAGGTGATGGCGGTCGTGCAAGGCGTCTGAACGGGTCTGTTGTTGGAGGTGGCAGGTCACAGAGGAGGAGGGGAAGTAGCGGCGCGCAGAGGGAGAAGACAAAGCGGCATCACACAAGGGAGGAGGGGAAGTGGCAGCGAACCGATGAGGACTTGGCTAACTGTCATCTAGGTCGGAGGGGATGAGAAGAGTGTGTGGGGTCTGGTGGAGGAATAAACCATAGCTACTTAGGAGCGGGAGGGGTTGGGAGGGGTTATGGGCCAAATAATTGGGCTTTGTTTGCCCATGGGCTAGCTGGCCAAGAACTATTAATCGGCCTAACAACCGATTAATCGGTCACCAGACCATTTAATCGGTCTGACAGACCATTTAATCGGCCCGGCAAGTTAACGCGATGAATAGGTGTTATTCGATTCGGTCACCCGATGAGTAGCGATTAACTGGCCAATTAACTGATTAATTGGATGAATTCTTGAACAGTGCATATAGAGAGTCTCATATTTTGTCATTTTCATATACTAGTGGGAATTTTTCATTATAGAACTTGGCTTGTATATTTCGATGATGGGGTTCCTCAAATGCCCAAGGTCTTCATGAGCAAGCAAGTTGGATGCACACCCACTTAGCTTCCGTTGAGCTTTCATACACTTATATCTGTAGTGCACATGTTTCATGGCAACCCCTACTCCTCGCATTGATACCTATTGATGGGCATATCCATAGCCCGTTGGTCCGCCTAGTTGATGCGAGACTTTATTCTCCACTTTTACTCCTTTGATATCTACCACCATATTCTATTCCACCTATATGCTATGTCCATGGTTCACGCTCATGTATTGAGTGAGGTATAAAATGATGAAGCCCGTTAAGAAGTACGATTCAATTGCCTGGCTTACCACTGTGGTGCTTGACATTTGTATTTATGTGGTGAAGACGGAGCCATGCCATGCTAATATGATAAAATGAATGGGGAGTAAACATTCTTTAGGGATCGTATATTTTGAAAGTTGATGATTGTGTTACTTATATTTATGGATATTACTATGTTGATATTTATTAATTCATCGTTTCTCAATGATCATACCTGAAAAAGATTACATGTTGGGTAGCATGTCACATCAAAAATTCTGTTTTTATCAGTTACCTACTCGAGAACGAGAAGGAATTAAGATTGGGGATGCTGATACGTCTCCTACGTATCTATAATGTTTGATTGTTCCATGTTATTACATTATCATTCTAGTATACTTTTTAAGCATTTACTTGTTGTTTTATATTATTTTTTAGCACTAACCTAATAACCCAGTGCCCAGCGCCAGTTGCTGTTTTCTGCTTGTTTTTTTGCCTTTCAGGAATACTGTACCAAACAAAATCCAAATACCCCGAAACTTTTTGATGATTTATTCTGGACAAAAATAAGACCTGGAAGCTTCAGAGGGAGACCGGAGGCCACATGGGGTCGCGCCAAGTCAACAGGGCGCGCCCAGGTGGGTGGTCGTTCCTTGATGGCTTGGGGTCACCTCCCACGGCCTCCTGACCAGATCTCTTCGCTATAAATTCACATATATTTGGAAATCCCTAGAGAGCCTCCCGAAACACTTTTTCCGTCGCCGCAAGTCACTGTTCCGCCGTGTGCCCATCTGGAGCCATGTTCCGGTGCACTGCCGGAGGGGGGATCCATAACGGAGGGCCTCTACATCAACCATGCCGCTCCTATGGTGATGTGTGAGTAGTTCACCATAGACATACGGGTTCATAGTTAGTACCTACATGGCTATCTCTCTCTCTATGTTATTCAATGCAAAGATCACCGTGATTCTCGCGGTGATCTATCTTATGTAATCCTCTTTGCGGTGCGTTTGTTGGAATTCGATGTATTGTGGGTTTATGTTTAGATTATTCATGAATAATTGATGTCTACTATGCAACTTTATTCTTGTAGACTTTGTTGGGCCTCCAAGCGCAGAGTTTTGTAGGACAGTAGCAATTTTCCCTCAAGTGGATGACCTAAGGTTTATCAATCCGTGGGAGGTGTAGGATGAAGATGGTCTCTCTCAAACAACCCTGCAATCAAATACAAGAAATCTCTTGTGTCCCCAACACACCCAATACAATGGAAAATTGTATAGGTGCACTAGTTCGGCGAAGAGATGGTGATACAAGTGCGCAATATGGATGGTAGATATAGGTTTTTGTAATCTGAAAATATAAAAACAGCAAGGTAGCAAGTAAAAAAAGTGAGCACAAACGGTATTGCAATGCTTGAAAACAAGGCCTAGGGTCTGTACTTTTGCTAGTGCAATCTCTCAACAATGCTAATATAATTGGATCACATAACCATCCCTCAACGTGCAACGAAGAATCACTCCAAAGTTCTTATCTAGCAGAGAACATAAGAAGAAATTGTTTGTAGGGTACGAAACCACCTTAAAGTTATCCTTTCCGATCGATCTATTCAAGAGTTCGTACTAAGATAACATCAAGCTATCCTTTCCGTTCAATCTATCTAAGAGTTCGTACTAGAATAACACCATATGATATGCATCAACCAACTCTAATGTCACCTAGATACTCCAATGTCACCACAAGTATCCATGAGTTAATTATGCGATACGCATCAAACAATTTCAGATTCATAATACTCAATCCAACACAAAGAACCTCAAAGAGTACCCCAAGATTTCTATCGGAGAAAGTAGGACAAGCATGTGTATCAACCCCTATGCATAGATTACCCCAATGTCACCGGGGGAATCCGCAAGTTGAGTACCAAAACATATATCAAGTGAATCAATAGAACACCCCATTGTCACCATGGGTATCCACATGCAAGACATATATCAAGTGTTCTCGAATCCAATATTCAATCCAACATAACGATATCTCAAAGGGAAAGATTCAATTCATCACAACAAGGTAGCAAGGGAATAACATCATGTGATCCGACTATATTAACAAAGCCCGTGATACATCAAGATCGTGACATCTCAAGAACACGAGAGAGAGAGAGAGAGAGAGAGAGAGAGAGATTGAACACATAGCTACTGGTACATACCCTCAGCCCCGAGGGTGGACTACTCCCTCCTCGTCATGGCCTCCGCCGGGATGATGAAGATGGCCACCGGAGATGGATTCCCCTCTCCGGAAGGGTACTGGAACGTCTCCAGATTGGTTTTTCATCGATACAGAGAGTTGCGGCGGCGGAGCGGAGAGTCTAGGGTTTTTTCTGATGGTTTCTATATTTATAGGATTTTTGGGCGTCGGTTTCACGCCAAGATGGGCCACGAGGAGGGCACGATACACCAGGGCGCGCTTGGGCCCTTTGGTGATTCCGAGAAAACAGCATCAGTCCGGGTTAGTTCGGGCGATTCCGAGAATTTTCATTTTCTGCACAAAAAAAACAACACCACGGTAGTTCTGCTGAAAACAGCGTTAGTCCGGGTTAGTTCTAAATAAATCATATAAAGTGCATCAAAACCATATAGAAGTATTGTAAACATAGGTGAATATGGCATGAATACTTCATAAATTATCGATACGTTGGATACGTATCAGCATCCCCGAGCTTAATTCCTACTCGTCCTTGAGTAGGTAAATGATAAAAGAACAAATTTACGAAGTGTGAATGCTAGCATAATATATAAGTTTGATCATTGATAATTTCAGTCAATTTTCTAGCATCATAACCAGCAACTTTTTCTCATAAAAATCATCATGATAGAGTAGCAACCTATTCACCTGGTATGGTTCAAACAATGAATTCTTTTAAAACTTAACAACCTATGTTCTTTGTCACCAAACAATTGCAATTCAACTTATTCTCAACAAAGTCTAAGTAAGAGCCCCACATACTCAATCATCATATAGTCTTCTATGATTGCTAGTACTCAAAGAATATTTTTAGAACAAATGGCATCCATCAAACACAGAGAAAGATAGGGCCTTAATGTTTTGCCTCCCAACTCATTTATCATAGAGATAATTGTCAACAATAATAAATCATGATCAAATATATTTGACTGGATATATATGTTTGGATCTTTCCCCACCACATGATGTTTGACAACTAATAGACTGAGGTTGGAATAAGAAGTTGACTCAACATGAATAGTAAATAACATGAAAGTAAATAGATTGTCCCTTCGCAGAGGGAAGCAGGGATTTGCAAAGGTGCTAGAGCTCATTATTTTAAAAACAGAGATGAATATAGTTTTGGGAGGTGCACCCTTCCTGTCAAGGTTACGACCAAGAGTTATCAATATCTTCCATGTTAAACACATTAGCGGCGGTTCCCAAACGGTAAAAGTAAAGGTTTACTCCCCCTCCACCAACAAACACACTCCACGGCTAGACGAATCCACGGGTACCGTCCATACCTACAACATTCCTGGGGGAGTTTTGTTTAATTATTTGCATTTTTTTATTTCGAGACTGGGAATCCCTATTACCGCCCCTCTCGTGCAAGGACGAGTGAATAAACACTCATCATGAGAATAACTCGCTTAACATGGAAGATACTGACCGCCCCCCGTTGCTCCATGAGCGGTCCAGGCACACAAAACAGATGTTTATTTGAAGTTTTAGAGGTGGCACATGCAAATTTACTTGGAACGGCAGGGTAATACCGCATATAGGTAGATATAGTGGACTCTCATGGCAAGAAACTGGGTTTAAGGGTTTTTGGATGCACAAGTAGTATCTCTACTTAGTACGAATTTTTGGCTAGCAAAAGATCCTAAGCAAACACCACATGTTGGACGATCCATAACAATATAACTTCTATGCAAATATACACAACCATAACTCATTACGTTGTCTTCCTTGTCCACCTTCAACTAATTTGCTCAAGTTTGAAAATAATTAATGGATATTCACAATCATAGAAGATGTCAAGATAATATATTTGTATGTGAAAGTTCTCTTCCTTATACTAATCATTCACGAATTGCTTGTATGACCAATATTGTAATTGTTAAACTTCAATAGATTTTACTTTCTAAACCAAATGTATACTTGCTACTAAGAATATAGCACATTGATAATTTCAGATTTATGATATTTCATTCATTCACAATTTACTCTTAGGATATAAGTGAAGCACAAGAGTAAACATCAAACTACTCTCAAAAGATACAAGTGAAGATCAATGAGTAGTCAAACAATTAAGTAGCTATGTGAGGACTCTCTCTCAATAAATATTTTCAGATCTGAGTATTTTATTCAAACAGCAAACTAAATAAAAATAGCACTCCAAGAATAGCACATGGCATGTGAACTAATAAAAATTTAGGCTCAACATAGGCTAATCGATAGTTGACGAAGAGAGGTGGAATGCGTAGCATCCCCAAGCTTAGATGCTTGAGACTTCTTGAAATATTTACTTGGCGTGCCTTGGGCATCCCCAAGCTTGAACTTTTGTATCTCGTTCAATCCTCTCATATCATGGCTTCACCTATTCTCAAAAACTTCATCCACACAAAACTCGAAAAGAACTCGTGAGATAGGTTAGTACACATAAGAATAAATCAACACATCATGTACTGCCAAGACAAGTTGCACAATAATTTTCAAACATAATCTACTGTTTACTATCGTTTTCACAATTTATATCTACCAATATAGGCTATGGAAACTATAGGATAAGTAGATAACAAAACTATGACAGCAATCTGTCCAAACAGAACAGTCTGTAGAAATTTATTAAACCAGTGCACTTATGTAACTCAAAAAATTATGAAAATTTAGGACAAGCTAAAGCATTTATATGAAAACACTGTGTAAAAGTTTCAGAAACATTCCACGTTCCAGTAAAATATGAAAATTCAAACACTACAGAGAAAGTTTCTGTTTTTACACAGCACACATCAAACATGCAATGCAAGCATCCTAAAGGAAATTCTTGGGACTTTTTATTGAAAAGCAAGATTATAAATAACACCTCTCTCTCTCCCAACACCACCGCACCGCCCCGCCACCACCGCGCCGCCCCCTCCCCTCGCCGGCTCCCCGCGCCAGCCCCCTCCCTGCGCTCTCTCCCCCTCTCCCCAGCTCTCTCTCTCTCCCCGCCACCACAGCGCCACCCCACCACCACCGCACCGCCCCTCACCACCGCGCCGCCCCCTCCCCGCCCCCCACCACTGTGCCGGTCCCCTCCCTGCGCCGCCCCCCACCACTGTGCCGCCCCCCTCCCCAAGCCGGCAACCACCACCGCGCCGCCCCCTCCCCCCGCCGCCCCGGCCGCCCTCACCCAACTCCGGTGAGTGCCCAGCCGCCCCCCCCCCCCCCACCTTTTTTGTTTTTTCCTAGTTTTTTCTGTTAACTTAGTTAGTTAGTTAGTTAGTTAGTTTATTAGGTTAGAAAAAATAAGTTAGTAAGTTAGTTAGTTAGTTAGTTAGTTTTTTCTGTTAAGTTAGTAAGTAAGTTGGTTAATTAGTTAGTTTATTAGGTTAGAAAAAACTTAGAAGAAAGGAAAAACTTAGAAGAAAAAAAAGAAGAAAAGAAGAAGGAAAAAAAAGGAAAAAGGAAAAAGGAAAAGAAGAAAAAATAAGAAGAAGAAGAAGGAAAAGAAGAAGAATGTAAAGAAGAAGGAAAAGAAGAAGAAGGAAAAGAAGAAGAAGAAGAAGAAGAAGAAGAAGAAGAAGAAGAAGAAGAAGAGGAAGAAGAGGAAGAAGAGGAAGAAGAGGAAGAAGAAGAAGAAGAAGAAGAAGAAGAAGAAGAAGAAGAAGAAGAAGAAGAAGAAGAAGAAAGAGAAGAAGAAGAAGAAGAAGAAGAAGAAGAAGAAGAAGAAGAAGAAGAGAGGAGGAGAAGAAGAAGAGGAAAAAGGAAAAGAAGAAGAAGAAAAAGAAGAAGAATAGAAGAAGAAGAAGAAGAAGAACAACAACAACAACAACAACAACAACAACAACAACAACAACAACAACAACAACAACAACAACAACAACAACAACAACAACAACAACAAGAAGAAGAAAAGGAAGAAGAGGAAAAAAAGAAGAGGAAGAAGAAGAAAACGACACCCCGACACCCCGACACGACACCCCGACACCCTGACACGACCCCCGACCCCCGACACCTCTTCGGCCTCCTGTTGACCAAAAAGGTGCTCTTCGGCCTTACAGAGGCCGACGGGGTCATAGTTTTGTAAATTATGAGTTAGGTCATTTATTTTCCAATTTTGTTATGAAAAACATCATATTTGTGTTGATCGGGTGGATTTCAAGGTGCAGTTGTTTCGTCGCTACGAGGGTTTGCTGTTCGACGACCTCCCAGTGCGTTTGACGAGCTCCCGTGCGTTCATGGGTGAGCACAAATGACATCTCCTCCCCCCCCTTAATTTGCTCTGTTCCGGTCTTCGTGCCGATGAAACTTGCTAGCTATAGGTGTCTTCAATCATCAGTATGCATGACCAGTATGCGTCTCCCGTTCGAAAGGGCGGCATCTATAAATATGCATGTCTTTGCATATTTATAATCGCCATACTTTTGAATTGTCCAACGTTATCCATGGACAGCCCGAGTATGTGTAGATTGGGTTCGTTTTCCCATATGCTCTGCTCCGGATCCGATGCAGAATTTCGTCAGTGCCTCCCTGTTGTTCTCCGGGTACACATACTCTCTGTTTATTGCTGAGACGTGTATCAGGAGAACAGCGGGGAGGTGCTGCCAAAATTCTGCGTCGGATCCGGAGCAGAGCATGGGAAAACGAACCCAATCTACACATACTCGGGTGGGATTAGGACATATTGACGTGGCTTGAGACTGCGTCGGTATTTCCCCAAAGAGGAAGGGATGATGCAGCACAGCGATGGTAAGTATTTCCCTCACTTATGAAACCAAGGTTATCGTACCAGTAGGAGGATCACCACCACCCAATAAGCAGCACCTGCACACAAACAACAAACACTTGCAACCCGACGCGAAAGAGAGGTTGTCAATCTCTCTACGGTAAAAAGATAGATTAGGTAGTGATAGATAGGAGAGATAAATCTCTCAAGAACACAAAATAAAAAGGGCAAGTAAAATATGCAGCAATATTTTTTTGGGTTTTTGGTTTTGTAGATCTGAAAACAAAGATTGCAAAAAGATAGATCGGAAAGCAATATGTTGGAAAAGTAGACCCGGGGGCCGTAGGGTTCACTAGTGGCTTCTCCCATGAGTATAGCGCACGGTGGGTGAACAAATTACTGTTGGGCAATTGATAGAAAATCGAATAGTCATGACGATATCCAAGGCGATGATCATTATATAGGCATCACGTCCAAGATAGGTAAACCGACTCTTGCCTGCATCTACCTCTATTACTCCACACAACGACCGCTATCCAGCATGCATCTAGTGTATTAAGTTCATGGAAAAACGGAGTAATGCAATAAGAACGATGACATGATGCAGACAAGATCTATTCATGTAGGAATAGACCCCATCTTGTTATCCTTAATAGCAACGATACATGCGTGCCTTGCTGCCCCTTCGGTCAATAGGAGAGGACACCGCAAGATCGAACCCATCGCAAACACCTCTTCCCATGGCAAGAAAAATCGATCTAGTTGGCCTAACTAAACCAAAGATTCGAAGAAGAAATACGAGTCTATAAGTAATCATGCATATAAGAGATCAAAGAAGACTCAAATAATATTCATGGATAGAAACTGATCATGAACTCAAAATTCATGGGATCCCAACAAACACACCGCAAAAGTTTACATCAAATAGATCTCCAAGAGACCATTGTATTGAGAATCATAAGAGAGAGAGAGAGAGAGGAAACCATCTAGCTACTGCCTACGGACCCGTAGGTCTATGGTGGACTACTCATGCATCATCGGAGAGGCACCTATGAGGAAGATGAACCCCTCCGTGATGGTGTTTAGATTGGATCTCGAGGTTCTGGAACTTGTGGCGGCTGGAATTGTGTTTCGTCGACTCCCCTAGGGTTTTTGGAATATTTGGGAATTTATAGGTATCAGAGGTGGTGGAGAGGGGCCCCGAGGAGGGCACAACCCATCACGGCGCGTCGGGGCCCCCCTGGCGTGCCCTGGTGGGTTGTGGTCTCCTCGGCCCACTCCCCCGGCACTTCTTTGGCCCACTGGGTGTCTTCTGGTCCAGAAAAAATCTCCAAAAAGTTTCGTCGCGATTGGACTCCGTTTGGTATTGATTTTCTGCGAAGTAAAAAACAAGCAAAAACAGCAACTGGAACTTTGGCACTATGTCAATAGGTTAGTCCCAAAAAATGATATAAAGTTGTTATAAAATGATTGTAAAACATCCAAGAATGATAATATAACAGCATGGAACAAGCAAAAATTATAGATATATTGGAGATGTATCACATATGTTTACCTATTAGCGTGTAGGTTGCATGGGCGTAACAAAATTGACAAACTTAATTAACTAATGAATATATATGATGAATTATATATATATTTCTTGTGTGTTTAGTAGGTAGGCAAGATGAGTGATCGTGCGTGGATGTACACCGGTCACACTAGTCAGAAATACATGACCAATGAATGGTTAACAAAAACCAAGGGGTTTGTGAGAGCCGCATTTGCAAATGGCCAGGAAAAAACCTGGTGCCCATGTGTCCGGTGCGACAATTTTAAAAAGAGGACAGAGGGTGAAATGGGTAAACACCTGCAGAAGTGGGGTTTTACTCCTGATTATACGGTGTGGACATTTCATGGTGAGTCTGCCCAACGTGCCAGAGCTGAGGTGGTTCGTCGTCGCACCGACGAGCATGGTACCGGGATCAAAGACATGGTGCAAGACTTTGATGATGCTTGAGATTCGGACGATGAGATGGAGGAATCTGCAAAGGCCTTCTATGAAATGTTGGAGTCTTCAAAACGTCCTCTCCACGAGCACACTGAGCTTTGTCAGCTGGATGCCATCGCGCAAGTAATGGCTCTGAAGGCTCAATTCAACCTAGGCAGAGAATGCTACGACGCGATGATGACAATATTTGGACGTTTTCTACCCAAAGGCCATGTACTGCCTGCAAACCTGTATTTGTCAGACAAAATCCTCTGTGTACTTAAGATGCCCTATGAGAAGATAGATGCCTGTGAGAATTGATGTGCCTTATTTAGGCTTGAGTATGCAGACTTGAACTATTGTCCCATTTGCAAGTCTTCCAGGTATGTTGTGGTAGACAACGGTATGGGTGAGAAGATTCAGAACAAAATCCCCGTTAATGTTCTTCGGTATATGCCAATCATACCAAGACTTCAACGTCTTTTCATGGTTGAAGAGACGGCCAGACAGATGACAGGGCACAAATTGGGCAAAAGAACCGAACTAGATGCAGATGGGAATCAGATGTTGGTACACACTTCAGACGCTTTTGCGTGGAAGCACTTCGATGCATTACATAAGGATAAAGCGGCAGATCCAAGGCATCCTCGAGTCGCCATCAGCACGGATGGGTTCAATGTGTTTGGTATGACGGCAACCCAATACAGTTGTTGGCCTGTATTTGTCATTCCACTCAATCTCCCCCCGGACAAATTATACAAAGAAAGAACATTTTCCTGACGTTGATAATTCCAGGGCCCAACTATCCGGGGAAGAATATGAATGTGTACATGCAGCCGCTTAAGGATGAATTGCAAGAAGCTTGGGATAATGGGATCAAGACATATGACGCCGCTACAAAACAAAACTTCTTAATGCATGTGTGGTACATGTACTCGATGCATGAATTGCCGGCGTATGCGCTATTCGTGGGCTGGTGTGTGCATATGGAAGGTTCCCGTGCCCCACATGCAAGGCAGCTCTTCAGTTCTGTTGGCTGCAGGCGGGTCGCAAGTTTTCTTGCTTCAACTTGTATAGACAGTTCCTGGATCCTCGCCATAAGTTCAGAAAAGACAAGAAGAATTTCATCAAAGGTAGAGTTGTCAAAAACTCTGCACCACCTGCGTTGACAGGCCAACAGACCCTGGATCAGTTAAACGCTCTCGAGCCTGATCCAGAACGTCCAGGGTATTTCAAAAGGTATAATTCGGAACACGCCTGGACTCACAAGACATGCTTATGGGATCTGCCTTACTTCAAAGACCTCCTTTTCCCACACAACATCGACGTGATGCACACTGAAAAGAATATCGCCGAGGACCTTTTTGGTACATTGTTCGGCATAGAGGGGAAGTCAAAGGATAATCCTAAGGCTAGAGTCGATCAGGAGGCTCTATGTGATAGACCGTTACAAAACATGCGACAACCGAAAGGAAAGCAGAATTGGACGAAGCCAAAGGCATGGTTCAATCTTGGAAGGCTAGCTATGAGGGAAATGATCTTGTGGGTGAAAATGCAGTTGATGTTCCCCGATGGGTATGCAACGAATCTAAAGAGGGGAGCGAGTCTTGACAAATTGAAAATATTTGGTCTCAAGAGTCATGATTGGCACATATGGCTTGAGCGGGTAATGCCGGTGATGTTGCATGGCTTTATCCCTGAGGATGAATGGCTAGTACTGGGAGAGCTGATCTATTTCTTCCATTCTCTTTGTGCGAAAGAACTATCGCCTGGCGTGCTAGATGAAATGGAAGAGTTGGCGCCAGAGTTGATCTGCAAGTTAGAGAAGATCTTTCCACCGGGCTTCTTTAATCCAATGCAGCATTTGATTTTGCATCTCCCTACCGAGGCAAGATTGGGGGGCCCATGCAAAATCGTTGGTGCTACACAACTGAGAGGATGCAGAAGACGCTTCGAGCAAAATGTAAAAATAAACGTAGAATTGAAGCATCGATGGCCGAGGCATTCATTACCGAGGAGGCGGCAAACTTCGTGACAGCACACTACGAAGCCGAAAATCGTCATTTGCATAATCCGAAGCCTCAGTACAATGCTGGCGACCCTAAAAAAGTCAATCCAACCTCAGCCTATCAAAAGGGAAGCTCGCACCAGCCGGTGCTTCAAAAGCAATAGCGTTGGATGTCGAAGAATGGCGGACCATTTCGTTGTATATCTTCAACAACCTAAAAGAAGTGCGGCCATACATCGAGTAAGTTCTCGGTACATTGTTTCGCAACTTCTAATTCCTTTGAACTGCTCTTATTCCCAGATATTTGATACAGTCGATACGTCGCCAAATTCTCGGATGACCTGTCAATGCTTCACCGATTACATAAAGGAGGCCTTCCACATGTTGTTCCTGATAGTGATGATGATGATGCATTTATTGATGATAGTGATGATGATGATGCATTTATTCATCCCGGAGCATATATAGACGATCAAGATTATTATTAGTTCATGTCAGGTATTCATTTTTTTATATACATGATGATGATACACTTAAATTATATACATATTATTATTCATGTCGGTATTCAATTTTTTTATGTTGTACTAATTTCGTTTACTCTTTGTCATGGCAGGTGTTGAAAGATGGTGGGCGCGGGTCCAGAGCAATCCGTGGCTCCTTCTTCGTCGGCGTGTGGTGGGAGGGGTACTTCCATTCCACCCGATTCTCTCCGGAGAGCGTTGCACGACAGTTTGCAGACACAGGCGGGCGCTTCTTCGTAGGCGTCGATGCCCACTGGGAGAGGAGGTCGGGGAAAGAAGAGAGGAGGAGGTAGAGGTACACATGCCTGCAGGAGAGGTACGCAGGCTACTTCGCCTTCCTCGCCGCCACCCCCAGCTGATTCACCCGAGCACAGGACTGCTAGGGTGGACCCGTCTGAGGTGGAGGCTACGCGGACTCCTATCCACGAGCCTCGGGTCGACGAGCCTTTGACCCACGAGACTCCTGTCCCAGACGCTTCGTCCCACGAGACTCCGGAGCAGAGCAGGGATTAGGCTACGTCCCAGCAGACCCCATGGGATACCTGGCCGGATCTGCGTCAGCAGGAGCCGAGTGGCCATGCTGATGGTGGCGGGGATCGGTTTTCTGATAGCGAGGACGAGGTGGTTGAGGGGGCCACCATCTACCAATGTGGTAGTACACGGCTCCCGCCCGTGCCGGCGACCCACGAGCAGAGGCCGGTGATTAGGCTTGATGGGGAGAAGTAAGTGCATTTACTCTTTTTTAACTTTTTGCCTTCACGTTTCTTCAAACATCTAATGCGCTGGCTTTGTCATACTGCAGGGGTTGGATTCACGCCAATTATGTCCGCAGGCCCAACAGCGTCCTTGGTGTGATTTGCCGGCAAAACTTCCCGGGGTTTGTCGTGTTGCCCGGTGAGGGTCAGCTTCCAGAGCTAGGATTGACCTGGGAGCACTACTTGGCTGCCCCGGCCCCGTCGGAGGAGACGATCGACGGTGTCTTGCGCCACACGAGGGCCGACATGGTGATTAGACAGTTTTGGGTAATTTCTCCTTTACACAATTAAAAATCAGCAATAGCTAGTTATTGTACTAATCAGTGTTGTCTCGTTTGATTGCAGACCTTCTACAGGTGTGAGGAGGGATACGAGGAGGCCGCGGGAAAGGTTATCGATGGCGAGTGCAGGCGCCTGCTACAGAACTTACGGCACGAGGCTCGGCTGCAGGCTATTCGAGACTACTACGCCTCGCGTGGTGTTAAGAAGGACAAGTCGTCGTGCCGCGAAAAGTTTCTGCAGAAGGAGCAGTACATGAAGGTAATTACATATTCTTAAGGCCTTGTACTTAGTTTCCTTGATTTGATTCGTAGGTGTAGTGCTCAAATTTCTCTTTACTAACTTAGGTGCCCTCGAGATGGTGTGCAGATAAGATGAATTGTTGGGAGAGGCGTTGGTGGATGAGTGGTGCTCAGACGAATGGCTAGCCGTCCACAATAATGCCAAGGAGCGGCGTGCCAAAATGGTTGGTGTGCCACACCATCAAGACAGCGCCAACTTATATCAGTTCGGGCAGAACTGGGTATGTGGTTTGCTTCATGATTCATGCAATTCATTCTTGATGCTAGCTTGAGCCCTTTACTAATACTTTGTTCCTCTCTTTTAGGCGCACTACAATAACACGGAGGTGCCAGAGGTGTACGACCTCTATGCCATGGCCCATACTGCCTCGTACAAGAAGGCCAAGGCATTCTCTGAGTCTGACCTCGATCATCCCAAGAACTTCACCAACATCTCCTCCCACGACAAGCTCGTGAGGTACAGAGATGAGGGGAAGGTGAGAAAAGGGGAGGACTTCAACCCGAGCCAGCATCCTATTGATCCAGAGCTGGTGATGATAGCTGGCGGCAGGAGGCCCCATGGCTCGATAGCCATTGGAGATGGACTTATACGGTCCTCTCACACTCTCCGGGAGATCAAGGCGCGCCAAACGAGCTCCTGTCCTGAGATAAGGCCTCGTCCACGGCCAGTCGAGCTCGCCATCGAGGTTAGTTATACAGACTCAGATATCTTTCCTCCATTACATTGTGTGTGCGAACAAAGATGATTACAATGCTAACGAGGAGTTGTGTTGCAGACTGCTCTTTAGGAAGAGAGAGAGGCAACCCAGGCGCTTCTGGAGGATAGGGACCGGCAGGCGGCGGGGAAGGAGAGGGAGTTCGAGGAGAGGACGACTAGGTTGTTGTTGGAGGAGAGGGCATGGAACGAGGCGTCTCACCGGGCCATGTACGAGTTCTTCGTGGTAAGTTTCTTCTTCATATTAGCAAAATCATGCATGTAATGTTCATTTTATTAATAACTAATATGGTTGACTTGTCAAAACCAAATGTGCAGTCTATGTGCGAGAAGACCGGCCAGACCCCTCCGCCGATGCCAGTCATTACCGCGGCGGGAACGGTGAGTTTCATTTGAATGGTCATTAGTTACTAGTCTTAACATTTCAGTGTCACCATGCTAATGAGACATTGCAAATGATCTTTGGTGCAGCATAACTCCCGAGCCGCATCGCACGACCCTTCTCCAGGGCATCCTTCTCCAGGTGAAACCGGCCCGAGCAACCCCGGTGCTTCACCTCCGTGATGACGAGGACGGTAAGCCCTAATATGCCACTTACTTGGCTCATTTCCCAAAGTCATACTTAGTTAATTATCCTCCAAAATGACATAATTTAACTTATTTACTTCATTTATGACATAATTAGCTTAGTTAGGTCAAAAATAGCATAATGACCTTGGTTAGGTCATAAATGTCATATACTTAGCTTGTTTTCTTCCAAATTGACATAATAAGCTCAGTTAGCTTAAAATGGCATAATTACCTTAATAATGACCTAATACTTGCCATATTTACCTAAGTTAGATCTTTTTCTTCATCTTCTACTCCTTCTTCTTCTTCTTCTTCTTCTTATTCTTATTCTTCTTCTTCTAGTCTTCTCCTTCTTCTTCTTCTTCTTCTTCTAGTCTTCTTCTTCTTCTAGTCTTCTTCTTCTTCTAGTCTTCTTCTTCTTCTTCTTCTTCTTCTTCTAGTCTTCTTCTTCTTCTAACTGTCTTAATTACTTCTTTTTTTGCAGATTTGATTCACTTGGAAGCTACCATTGATGGACTGCTAGTGTTTACTTTCTGTTTTCATTGATGGAAGCATGGATATGTTGCTAGCCTATGTGTTTTGATTCACTTGGAAACTATGTATTTTGCTAGCCTATGTGTTCTCTTGTGAAATATTCCATGATGATGTTGGAAACCTCCCTCGCCTAACCCGACAGAGCCAATTGTCGAGCCCGCCGGATACGAGCGAGGGAGCTCGACGGAGCCAGTTACTGCTCCAGGGCAGCTCAATGTTGAGTGGCGACTTCTCCATGCCAGCACGGGGACAACCGCGCCTCTCATGTCTGCGGGCTGCGGCCGCGCCATGCAAGCAGAGAGACAGAAGCCGGGTGCACGGAGAGCGCCTCCGCATCCGCCGTCATCATCAAGGAGAAGTAGAACACAGTAGGCCTCCGCCTCTTGGGTCCCATGAAGGCCACCGCCGAAGCGACGCCGGCGTACACAGCCGGTGTCTTGCCCGTTCTTCTCTTGCGAGGACCATCGTTGATCCTACAGGGGCTTCATGGAAGCGGAGGCGCCCCTTCCCCTCCCGCTGAAGCATCAGTTGAGGGTTTCGCTCCGATGAGCGGTGGGGAAGCGGGTCGTCCTTTGCGCTGAAGCATATGCCTCCGGGGCTCCCGGCAGTTCGGTGATCGGGATTCCGGACATGCGAAAGACAAAAGGGATCCGGCGCGCCGGCCGTAGACTAGTGTAGTGTATCCGTATCGTGGGAGTGGAGCTCCGCGCGATCGTACGTGCACATAGTTTTACCTTTTTAGTTAAAATATGTTCAAAATGTAAACGTTTTCATCCGATTTGTATGAAATCCGTCATGTTTATATGAAATCCGTTCGTGTTTACACGAATTTCGTCCCGTTAGTTTGAATTGTTGTCAAAATATATATGGCTAGCATTGGATGTCGTCCTTCCGCATCCGTGTCCGCGGACTGGTCCCCTATCCACGAACGAATGCGAAAAATAAATTTATGGGTTGCCGTTGTAGATGCCCTAAGCCAGGATAGTCTTTGCCGGCGAGATATATTAGCGCCCGGAAATACATGCATCGGGAGCTGCTTGTGGAGACAACGATCTACTATGCGGATTGATCGGAGAAACGACCTTGAAATTTCTAGCAGGCTCTGGAAACCAAGAGTTTCATCAAAGGGGAGTGCTAGGCGTCGACGCGCCGGCCCAAATTTGGGCTGGTCGGACCAGCACCGTACGATTTGGCGCTTAGAAGCCGCACGATTCCTTCTTCTTCCTTCAGACGTTTCTCTTGCTTTAGAAAAATTGCCCAACCCGCCGCCATGGACAAAAAAGCACCTTCCCGCACGCCTCCTCAGTCGTTGCCCTCGCCGCCGGTCGCCGTCGTCGTCACCGGTCACCGCCGTCGCCTCCTGCGCTTCTCGCGAGCAAACGTGCGCCCCGCGGTTGCAGCTCCCGATGGCATAGATTGCAGCTCCGGTGGGCGGGCCGCGTCCCCGGTTGCACTCGTCGCCGCTCACAGCTCCGGTGTTGGTCGTCGCTCGCAGCTCCGGTCCTGGTCGCCGGTCGCAGCTCTAGTGCCGGTTGACGGTCGCAGCTCCATGGGACGTCGATTATAGCAAAAAAAACTCACGGTCGTGCGATGTAGCAAACATCAGCGACGGTTGTAGCTGTGTGGGATGCCGGTTGTAACAATTTGTGACAACGGTGGTCACATGTAGCAAAAAACATGGCGGCCATGCGATGTAGCAAAAGCGACGCTAGATGTAGCTGTGTGGGACGCCGGTTGTAACAATTTGTGACACCGGTGGTAACATGCAGAAAAAAACACGGCGGCCGTATGATGTAGCAAATCGTGAAGCCGGTTGTAGCTGCATGGGAAGCTGCTTGTAGTAATTTGAGACACCGGTTGTAGCATTAGCAAAACCGCGACGCCGGGGTGTTGCTCGGGAGCGGCACCGCCGTCCTTGAAGCCTGTAGTCATCATGCTCGTCGTCCCGTGATAGCAGCCGGATGCAGCATCCTTGTAGGCGGTGCTCATGGTGGGTCGTAGTAGTGTGCATGTTGTCGCTAAGAGCAGGAAGAGGAGAAACGCGGGCGTAAAAGGAGTATTAGGCGATGTGGGCTGGAGGTAGAAGAAAGGAAAGACATAAGGTAGAAAAGGGAGCCAGTTGCGTAGGACCCACCATGTGCTGGAGCAGTTTGCATGCGTCTGTGCGCGTGCAGTCGTGTTGCATGTGCGGGATTTGGGTGTGAGAGCCAGCGGCCGGTCGAAAGTTCGGCCGGCGCGCCGTTTCGAAACGTTTTCCTTCATCAAATCGCATGGCCGGCCGACCCGTGGCAAGAGTATCGCTGCCATCCAATGATGTGAGAGAAGATGGTTAGGGAGTGACTAATAGAATCAACTCTTGTGGTGAAATAATCCAAAAAAATTGGTTTCGTCCGTCAGATTGAAGATTCACGGCCCAAATTGGTCTTCAAGTTTTAGAACTTGTTGCATGTTTGAAACTCGTCGATTCCGACCGACCTGTTTTTTTGTCCGTGTAAGTTTTGTAATTTGCATTTGTGCTAGCCACCATATCTAATCTAACGGCCCATATTGATTTTTCCTATTATTTCATCGTTAAGTAAGATTGTTTCTATCGTATAGTCATCCCCACTCCTACATGGTTAAATTTAATGAAACCCTCTTGAAATCATTTGCACCGTCGCGTGGGCTACGGTAAGGTGATCTTTTGTCCCCGTTTCTGTTCCTTTTTATGACTGATGATTTATCCGCTTTGTTGAAAGATAGAGAGGAAAACGGTGATTATACCCCGCTGAGAATATGCCGACGAGCGCCGGGCATGTCTCACCTTTTTTTCCGACACGCTGCTGTTTTTTAAAGCGCAAGAGGACCAAGCAAAAAAGATACATGATGTGCTGAACGTATATGCAAGTGCTACAAGGCAATATATTAATCCGGGCAAGTGAAGTTCGGCACTTCTTGCCAAGTGGAGCAGCAGAACACAGTGAGAAACACCCTTCATATAGGTATTGTTACTTTTGAAGAAAAGTATCTAGGCCTTCCTACACTCGAAGACCGTGATTCATGAGACTACTCACAATAGATAGTAACATAGACATGCATATGTTACTAGTGTAAGTTACTACCTCCATAGTGGGTAATAACATAGAGATAGTAACATTGAGTCTTTTATTTATTAGCTTATAGACTCATTTTGTCTTAGGTATGTGTTATGTTACTCATAGTATGAGTAACTACCTATGTTACTCAATTTCTCTCTCTTTTCATTAATTAGCTGCCACATCATATTTTTCGCTTAGGTGGCATCTATGTTACTACCTATGTTACTTCCACTGTGGGCAGTCTGAGGTAAATTTCAGAATTTAGAGTCCCTGTTATTGAAAAGGATTATTGCTTGTGGGGACACCCTCTCGCTCGCTTGGAAGGAAACTATGATCAAGGCAGTAGTTGAGGACATCCCTACTTATATTATGGGTGTTTTTAACTTACATATGTCCCTTGTGATGACCTAAATAGGATGGTCCGAAACTTTTGGTGGGGTGCAAAGGAGGGCAAATGGAAAACACGTTGGTTGGCATGGCCGAAGATACAAGCTCAGAAAAACAAGGGTGGCTTGGGATTCAGAGATTTCCGCCTTTTTAACCAGGCTCGCCTTGCCAGACAGACCTGACGTCTGCTAACTAACCCAGAGAGCTTATGTGCGCGGGTTCTTAAGGCACGGTACTTCCCTGAAGGGTGCCTCGAGGACACTGTCTTCTCAGGGAACGCCTCCCCGACTTGGTAGGCAATTCGGCATGGCTTCGATCTCTTGAAGAAGGGCATCATTTGGCACGTCGGGAATGGGAGGGACATTCGCATTTGGCTTGACCGGTGGCTACCTAGGGACCCGTCACGTCAGCCCATATCCCCGCAGGGTACATGCCGCGTAAGAAGGGTGGCGGACCTACTGGATGGACACGGGTCCTGGGACGTGGACCTTCTTCGCCGCTACTTCCTTCCGCCGGATATCGACGTCATCACCAGCATCCATACTTCACCACGCATCACCACCGACATCATTTCATGGGCACCCGAGAGAAACTGTATCTTCACCGTTCAGTCTGCCTATACCACCTAGCCATGGATGAGCGCGAGCGTCCACTGGCTTTCCGCCGCGAGCAGGGCACCGGATGGTCGTCGCGCCATCTGGAAGATCATATGGGGGGTGCCCTACTCCCCCCGAAGGTACGTGTGTCCGCTTGAAGAATCGTCACCAACTCACTTGCTACTTAGGCCAATAAAGCCTCACGCCACCTCGAGCTTACTGACATATGTCCCCTTTGTGGCATGGAATGGGAGAACGGATTCCATGTGCTTTGCAGGTGCCCCATGCCAAGAGACCTCTGGCGCGTCATGGCCTTGGACTGGAATATTCCCAAGGTGGATTCTATCTAGAACAAAGGCCCGGAGTGGGTCTTTTCACTGTTGGATCCCTTGGATGATACGACAAGATTGGTGGTGATCATGACCATGTGGAGTGTTTGGCATGTCCGCAACGAGATCACCCATGACAAGGCGCCCCCTCCCGCCGAAGCCTCCCGCCAGTTTTTACATGGGTATATCACTTCACTCATGTGCATACATCCGCATCCCAAGGGCGATCTAGAGAGGGGGAAGATGGTGGTCTCAGTCTCACCATCGTGCACCACGGCACGGAAGGAGCCTCGGGCAGGCATGAGCTTCCCCCTCCCCCCTCGCAGGGTTGGGCAAAGCTGAACCCAGACGGCAGTTATATCGCAGCCACGGGTGCGGCGGGCGGAGGGATGATACTGCGAGATGACAAAGGAGAAATCATATATAGCGCATGCTGGGAGCTACGCACATGCGATAATGCTTTGGAGGCGGAACTGCGTGTAGAGAAGGACTGGAGTTGGCCTTACATCAGACTGGTCTATCGATCTTGGTTGAGATGGACAGCATGGAGGCGGTATCCATGCTCACAGGCCGGAAGCAGGATAGATCGGTACATCGTGCACTCGTTGAGGAGATCCACAGAATGGCCGACCTTGTTGTTGATATCATTTATTCATTGTAGGTGTTCTCAGAACATGGTTGTCATGAGTTGGCCGCCTATAACCGTAGTACCCCGCACACAGCAGTCTGGATTGCGGCCGGGATGGACTTTGTTGTAAACCTGGCTGAGGCTGAGAAGCCTCCTTGAGTAATTGAAAATTTTCTTTCCCCCCGCAAAAAAGAAGTATAGTCGTCCCCAAATGGCTACTGCGATGGATCCCGGGTTGTTCAGCTTGGCATGCTACGGTTGGCGTTGTTCAGTTCAGCCTGGCCGGATGTGCACCCCTGCGTGTGGGGTGGAGTGTTAAAAGCATGCCGCGGTTGGCTTTGTGCGATTGCCGAGCAAATATCTATCGGGGGCATTCTAGTCTACACCTTTCCACTCGCTCCACCCATGCATCCAGCATACTACTATAAAACTGGATCTTCGAAATTTCAGGATACTATCACGATTACCACCCAGACCCAAGCCGTGGCTTCCATAGCTGACAGGCCTGAGCCGACCTATTCGCGAGCCCTTTCATGTGCTGACAGGGAGCGTCCCCTTGGCCGATCTTTTCCCTGGTGTCCAGCCCAGTTCGTCAACATCGACTCCGGGCGGTCCACTAACCCGGCAGCAAGCCCGCGACCTCGACCGGTCTCCTGGCTGAATGGCGGCCGCACTATCTTCAATAATGTCTAATCGCTTCCGCTAGTAAGTATATTTTTAGAACAAAAGGCCCTCAGGCCACGCTCATTAGTCATTAGTCATTTCATTGAAAGATAAGACCAAGGTAGCAGAATGAGCCAGCCTTGTGCTGCGAGGGACACTATGTCTGTCAGTTGCTCTCGATCGCCCCTCGCGCACTCACAATTCCCTTCCTTTCCGTGCAAAAAGTTCGCATATTCCATGCCCAATTTAACCACGAGTGAATTGCAAAAAACATCGACACTTCAGGCAAGGTTTGCAGGAACCACACATTTATGAAATTGTGCCAAAAAGCACTAATTTTTTCATAATTTTTTGCAAAAAACACTAGTTGACGACTTAGGTCATTTTAATCACGATTATGACAGATGGGTCCCGCTTTTGCTGACATGGCATAACTGTTCGCGCGAGACGGCGTTAGATGCGGTTAGTTCTAAATTTACAAAACAGTGTGTAACATTTCACATAGAGAGCCTTCAATCAAAAAGAAAAAAAGCAATCAGCCCCATGTACATGTACAGGCGAGCGTGTGTCAACGCCGGCGCTACTGCTGCTCATGGCCTGGCCGGCGCCGCTGCTGCTCATGGTCCGTCGGCGCCGCTGCTGCTAGTGGCCTAGCCTAACGCCGGCGCTCCTGCTGCTCATGACCCGGCCGGCGCTGCTGCTGCTCGTAGCCTAACGCCGGCGCTGCTGCTACTGCTCATGGCCCGGCCAAACGCCGGCGCTGCTACTGCTGCTTGCGCCCCGGCCAAACGTCGGCGCTGCTGCTGCTGCTCGCGGCCCGCGGCTGCGTTGCTGGTGCTTTTGCTCGCGGCTCGGCCTAGCACTGCGGCTGCTGCTCGGGCCCGGTCAAACGCCGGCTGCTGCTGCTCGCGGCCCGGCCAAACGCGGGCGGCGCTGCTGCTGCTGCTGCTCGCAGCCCGGCCTAAAGCCGCCGGTGCTGCAGCTCGTATCAACTCCCGTAGCATCTCATGGAGCTGCTGCTCCTCGTGGTCCGGCCGGCGCAGGGGTGGCGCGGTGGAGATGCTGCTGGCGCGCACGCCGGCGCACTCGAACTCCACACGCCGACACGCTCGACCTAGGGCCAGGCCGCGGCGACGACGTCAGAGGAGGGGAGGGCGATGGTGTGCTGGAAAGCTCGATCCCGATCTGGATCGGGCGCTACAGGGAGGTAAGATTTTTTAGGGAGGAGAGGAAGATTTTGGTAGGGAGGGGAGGAGTTTTTTGAAAAAAGACCGCATCCAACGCCGTCTCGCGTGAACAGTTATGCCACGTCAGCAAAAGCGGGACCCATCTGTCATAATCGTGATTAAAATGACCTAAGTCGTCAACTAGTGTTTTTTGCAAAAAATTATGAAAAAAATTAGTGCTTTTTGGCACAATTTCATAAATGTGTGGTTCCTACAAACCTTGCCTGAAGTGTCGATGTTTTTTGCAATTCAGTCATTTAACCACCCTAGCCGCGTTTGTCGAACGTCCCGTCACATCCCATGTGTTCACCGGCCGTCTCGTCTGGGCGCCCACCATCGATCGACGGCTAGCTGCAGCTGCAACATATATAAAGGGGCGCCACTCTTTCACAAGGCCGGGCACACGCGTTTGCCCGACGTACGAGCAGGGTGATCGGTCGACAGGAAGGACGATGGGGATGGTGGCGGCGCTGTGGGACGTCCTGGCGAAGGCGGCCAACCTGGCGCAGATGTCGGGCCTGCACGCCGTGATGCTCGTCGCCGCGGGCGCGAGCATCATGCGCATCCCGCAGAGCAGGCCGGAGTGCGCCAAGCTGGAGCGGTGCAGCCGCAGGCTCCACGCGCTGCTCAAGTGGCCGACGGGCTGCGGCGCCGCGCTGCTCTGCTCGGATCTGGGAGGCCCCGTGGTGCGGGCGCTGGTCGACGCGGCCGTCCTCGTCGACTCCTACAACCGGAGCACGCTCTGGCGCCGCGGCCGGAGCGGCCGGAGCATGGCGAGCCGGCTCCGCGACATGCAGGACGTCGTCGACTCGTACTGCGTGCTTCTGCTCTTCGTCAACGCGCATCTCCTGCTACGACAGGCGACTACTAATCATGATCAGCCCCCGCCGCCAGATGCCACTCCTACGTACGTGAATGTGAGGTGCAGATTATGTTGATCCGTCGATGCAACTCTGTGGGATGCAGGTTATGTACCTACTTACCCCGAATTACGTCTCTGATACCATCATTTTGATTTGATTGGCAAGGCAGGATTCATGAGGTGAATGATTCGTTGGAGAGTCAAAGTGCACAAGCAGTGAGCAATTGCCCCAAAGTCGCAGCAAGTCGTGATAATCAAAGGGCCAACGATACTGGCGACGGAGGAATGTGCAGTCAGACAGAAGCGTGCATGCTCTAGTGATGATTTCCCATGCACAATGTACTACTTCCTTCGTTTCTAAATATAAGTCTTTTTAGAGATTCCACTACAAACTACATACGGAGCAAAATGAATGAATCTACACTCTAAAGCATGTCCATATACATCCGTATGTAGTACATAGTGAAATCTTTAGAAAGACTTATATTTAGAAACGGAGGAAGTATGTTAGGGAGGAGACGGGTCCCAATAGGATCGATGATGGTTGGTAGTGGATTGGCGAATTCGACCCTTATTGATTAGAACCCTAGTCTTGTCATTTGCTGCAAAGTGAAGAATGCAACATCTATGTACATAAGCTTATAAGTGTTTTCTTATAGAAGCTTAAGATTACTTTTTCTCTTTTTATTGAAAAAAAATCATAAGCTTGGAAGTTGATTCGCCATCTGATGATGAGAATTAGATCAATCAGGTGGATACGGCCCTAGCCAACGGAGGAGAATGGTGGATGGCTATAAACAAACCAAAGGCACATCTTCTTGAATAATGATTTGGCGACAAGAGGCGCGGCTTTGCAGAATCCTATCTCGCATGTAGGTCGCTAGATAGGGGCGTGGCTATGCCCCGCTTGACGTGAGACCTAGTGCAACCTCGCGTCGATAAGCACATTACTCGGAAGCTCCAGTGACTACTAAGCGTAGGCTTCGATTTCCCATTTGTCCGTTCACTTTTTCCATTTATATATTAATACATATATTTCCAAACTTATATTCACTTCAATTTTGTAAAATAGTGAATTTGAAAAATGTTTACACAGTGCAAAACAATTGTTTGCATAATTGCTGATAGCATTAAAATAAAGTTAGCTACAGTTAAAAAACTTATATTGCAAGTAATGTTCAGAAATAAAGTTTCAGATGTATCAAAACAATGTACATTGTGTACAAATAATAAGCATAAAAATATATTTAAAAGTTTTTAATCATTTATTTAAAAATCTGTAAAGAAATATTCCCTGTGTATACGGAAATTGTAAAATCCATATGAAAAAGTAGACATGAAACATATATATTTGACAAAAAATAATATCATGTATTTTAAAAAGGCTTCAAAACGTATATTAAAAAATGTTTCAGATGTATATAAAAAATGTATAATGCACATGAAAAAATTAGACATCAAACATATATAAGAAAAATATTAATCATGTATTTAAAAAATATTAAAGATGTGACAATATATTTCGTATTTATACAAAAAATTACAACATGTAATGAAGAAAGTAGACATATATAAAAAAATAAAATAAAAACAAAGAAAACAATTAGAAACACATAAAAAGATTGATAAAAAAATGAAAACCGGTGGAAACTGATGAAAACATTAAAGAAAAGACACATAAAAGGAAGAATAGATAAAAATGAAGATGCCTGATCAAATGTAAAGATACACATGGAAAAAAGAAAAATAATTGAAAACCAAAACAAAAAATACAGAAAAAAGGAAACAAAAGGGAAAAAAATAAGTGGGAAGCAAAGAAAACACACAGAAAATAAAAAGGTAGAAACAGCAAAAAAAAAAGAGAAAGAAAAAACCAATGAAAACCGAGCCAGTGAACTAATCTATATCTATATCTATATACCTACTAATGAATATGGAGCGTTTCTGCCTTTATAAAAAAGCCTCTGAGTTTTATAAAAAAGCCTCTGAGTTTTTCTTTAAGTAACCCGCAGTCCAACATTAAGTGCTCTTGGACTTCGGCCTAACTGCAATAGCCGCTATCTCCCGTGCCTGGGAGCAGGTTAGTATACGTGCTCAGCTAAAGTGCAGTAGGCCCAGTTTGTCCTGTTTTCATCCCGTTTAGGTCCTTGGCTTTTATTATTTACCGATAATATGTTAAACATGATCATGCTATGACTTTATAACCGTAACTCGAATTAAATTAATTTGTATTTGTAATTTGATCAGAAAAATTATAGTTTCCAACTGTGCTATTATTTGTTCTTGTGAACCACTTTCAAATTTTTTTAGGACATAACCTTAATTAACCTAATTAATTGCTTGGTGTATTTTGGAAAATTCTAACACACAAGATCACAGTTGTATATATGATGAATATTAGGAGGGTCTATATATATGGATCAGAGGGAGTATAAAGTATAAATTTCAATGGGCATATAGAAGTAGTAAAAAAACAAAATAAAGTGCGTCTGAATTTTTTTACTAATCTTCAAGCGTATGTACAGATGGCCTAAAACACATTTAATAGAATCCTTTTATTGAGACTTTCTCACGACTTGATGCAAATTTCAAACATTGCTTCAACTTACAAATAATACCTTGGTATGGTTTTTTTGCAAATTAGCCTCTTTAAGAACAGATTAGTCGTACAAAAACCGTAGCAAAAGTATTGTATGCATACTTCTACATGTACTACTGATATGAATTTCTGCTTGCCCTGTGTGCGCCTCTGCCGTGGCTGGGCACCATTCAAATGTTCTTAGGTCGCGCGGACAGAAAGTGGACACGTCAACTATATCTCCCATTGCAACGCACTGACATATGTGCTAGTTGTTAAAAATAAAATATAAAATAAAATTGTACAACAAGTGAGCTTCTTCTTCGGCCGAGCGAGCGAGTCAGTGGGTGAAAAAAAAATCAACAAAACAGGCCGGCCGAGAAAACACAAACACACAGAAGACCTTGAGGCGAGACGTAATTGAAATCATGACGGACATATCAGGCAGCCATGTGTATACCCCTCTGAGAGTTAGGGACATATCAGGACTTCCCAAAGCGAGGTTTTTTCCTTTTTGTTTTGTTCTGTTTTTTACTTTCTTATTTACTTATATTTTTTCCTTTATTTTTAAATTTCGAGTTATTTTATGAATTCTCAAACATTATTTCAAATTCATGAGCATTTTTAACTCTGACAAGTTTTGCAAATTATGGAACATTTTTGGAAGTCCGGGAACATTTTTAGAACTCATGTGCATTTTTTTGGAATTCAAAACATTTTTCAAATTCATGAACAATTTTGAGAATTCAGAAAATTTTCCAAATTTATTAACATTTTATCAAATCCGGTAGTGTTTTCTAGTTCATACAATTTTTATAATGAGGGAACAATTTTCAAAATTGTGATTTTGAAAAATTGTGATTTTGAAAAAGTAGGAACATTTTTCAATGTCAACAATTTTTTGAAATTCAGAACAAATTTGATATTAGAAAATATTTTTCAAATTCGGAATATTTTTTGAAATTCAGATATGTTTCGAAATCATGATTTTTTGAAATTTGCGAACCCTTTTTAAAAATTCAAAACCTTTTTCCAGTTTCGTGAATTATGTTTGAAGGAACAACTACATTTTTGCCCTTAGTGGGAACCTACCCATGTTGTTTGCTCTTACTTTTTTACTCTGCTCGGTTTTGCCTTTAAATTTTTCTCGTTGGTTGCTCGAATACCATTCCATCATGTTTCCATCCTGTCAAAGGCATTTGGCCATTATTACGGACCAAACTGCCCATAATCTGGCAAAGGGGCTCTATAACTTACATGCATGGCAAACCACAAAAAAGGAAACAATAGAGAGAACAGACGTTTGGCGACCGGGCTCCATGGAGCCCGGAATTTTTGAAAAAATCAAAATTCAAACTTCCCGATTTCAAAAAAATATGGAAATAAATATGCAAGTATGTAAGGATGAAATGTATATGTGTGTGAAAATTTAGAATGAAATATGTTAAAATGCGATCTGTACAAAAAAGAGAAATTCATGACCTCAGAGGATGAATAGTATCATGTGTTAAAACGTCTCAGATTTGTCATTTTTGCACAACGCTCATTTTAACGTATTTCGTTGTGAAAATTTACACATATGTGTATTATTCCTCCATGTATGTCTGTGTTTTTTCAGATTTTTTTTGAAATGTACAAAATATGAAATTTCACAAATTTTGAATTTTTCAAAACCGAGCTCCATGGAGCTCGGCCTCCAAAGGCAATATTCAAACAATAGAGCACCTCTCTCCTCAGCCGAGTAACTCAAATGCGGGACCCACCAAAAATCAAAGAAGAAAAAAGTTTTCCTCCCTCTCTCTAGACACAACAGTTGAGGACGCACGAGGTGGCGTATGCAGCCATTTCTCCCTCCCACCTTTTTATCTCCGACCGTAGACCGTCCATGAGCGCCTCTCTCCTTGTCTCTCACTTGCAACCCTAGCTCCTTGACATGCCCACCGTCTTCCTGCTCTCGCTCTCCCAGCCAAGCCCGAGCATTGGTGAACATCGTTGTAGGTCATAGGTCACCACCACAGTCAATCGTCTTCCCATGGCATGAAGTCTTGTCCTTGCGATCCTAATAACCGGTTTTAATAGCTTCACCCGATGAATCGTCTCGAAAACGCATGGAGTCAACGCCATATGACACTAATGGAGAAATGGCTAGTCACAACTCTTGTTGGTGGCGCATCATTTTCACACAACGTCGGCACTATTTTCTTTTAAATAGTGCTGGCGTCGGCTAAATTGGTACGCCGGTTGTAAACGGTTAGTGCTGGCGTCGCTATTTTTGGACACGTCACAAATCTGTTGGTCTATCTATACTCACCGTTTGAAAGATAGTGGTGGCGTTGAGTTTCTGTGCACGACGTAGCTAATTAAGTAGTGCTGGCATGCCAAGTTATTTTACGACAGAAATAATATTTTCATTTAAACTAGTATTTTAAGTATTTAAAGATTGTATACTAGTCAAAAAATAACAAACATGTTATATTACATTTTTGACAATATTATTGCTACCGATTCTAATTTTGAGTATTTAATTATGTTAAGTCTTTCTTTAATCTTAATTAGTCTTTTTTATTTGGGTTATTATTAGTTATGGCGTTGCATTTTAGGCTCACGCCAGCAATGGCCCACCTGAGTCAACTATCACGTCTTAGTAAAAGACCTAAGTCGCCGCCCTTTCATTTCAACCCCCCTCGACCAGCCGTCACCCGTCGCCTCCTGTCGCCGTCCAGCAAGGTTCAATCCTCTCCTTCCCCTCCCATTGCATCTCCTTCCTCTCCACTCACACCTCCTCCGTCCAGCATAATCTATATGTCAGATTCATATATAAGTTGATTTAGGATTGCTTTGTCTAGAAATTTTAGTACACACACACACACACACACACACACACACACACACACACACACACACACACACACACACACACACACACACATATATATATATATATATATATAATGGATTGATTTGTGTGATGTAGAATCGAAATTTGATTCCATGGATTGGTTTGTGTAGAAATTTTAGTGATAATCCGATGTAAAATCCGATTTTAATATTGCATTTTGAGTAGAAATTTTGTTTATTTGTGTATACATTTACTAGTGTAGAATTATATTTAGCACCATAGTATTCAATTATACTTAGTGTTGGTTCACTAGTCTAAAATTCGATTATATACTTAGTTTTCAATATGTTTTGTGTAGAATGGCCCAACCACCATCATGTCTGAGTGTGCAAGTCAAGGTGTGCAACCAGCCTTGCAACTGACACGTTATTTGACATTTACTTCCAGCCGTGTTTTGTTCCTGAAGCGGTAACAAATTATATGAATCTTCTAATAGTTTGTTCTTTTGTTTTTGTTGCTATTTGCACTAATGCATCGTGTTTTTTTTTTTTGGTTTTTCTTACACAGATTGTCCCTTGCAATGTGAGGAAGAAGATGAGGACCCACTTGATGATGCACTCTATGCCCAAAGAATGACCAGGCTGAGCGAGGATGAAACGGACACTCTCTGGGAAAAACTTCCGCCATGTGATGTGTACATTGGGATGCCATTCGTCACCCGCCTGACACATATGATGGTTAACCGCCATGTCATGGTATGTTACTTATTAGTTTAGTAATTTGATGATATATATGCTTAGTGTGTAGAATTTGATGATATGCTTAGTGTGCTAATATGCTTATAGTATAGCAATGTGATATGCTTAGTATATTAATGTGATGATATGCTTATAGTATAATAACGTGATATGCCTTAGTAATGTGATATATTGATTATAATATAGTAATGTGATGATATGCTTAGTGTAGAATTTGATGATATGCGTAGTGTGTACAATTTGATGATATGCTTAGTATACTACGTAATGTGATGATATGCTTAGTGTAGAATTTGATGATATGCTTAGTGTGTAGAATTTGATGATATGCTTAGTATAGTAATGTGATATGCTTAGTATATTAATGTGATGATATGCTTATAGTGTAATAATGTGACATGATCATCATATTTGGTTTTTTCTTCAGAAATTACCTAAGAGGCTATGTGAGAGCTGTGACATCGAGCCGGATGAAGCAGGCATTGCTGGACTATGCCTTACCGCAAGGGGCTCCATCACCACCTGTGCTTACGCACTTGACACAGACGGTCACACTATCTTCAGTGCGGCTGGGTGGAGCAACTTCCTTGCTGGCAAGAATCTCCGGGTTGGACATGCCATCTTAATCACCATTAGGAACACCCCACGCCATGACTTGAGGATGATGATCGTCATCGACCTCCTTTAGAAGTACGATGATCGTCATCGATGTGAAATGAACTCCTTAAAGACTATGTTAGTTTGCTCGTGTTTGTGAGGATAGTCGTTTATTAAATTGCCACCTAGCTAGCTCTAGTACTTCTTGTGAGATTGTCACTTATTATTATCTGGAATGAATTGTTCTATTAGTCTAGTTCTAGTGCCTAAAGTCAAATGCTAAATTAATGTTATGTGGTGGGATTTTTTTTGGCTGCATGAAACGTTCCTGGCATGCAATGTACATTGCACGTCGCTAGGTGAGCAATTATAGTGGTGGCGTTGTTCACGTGGCACGCCATCAGCACGTAGAATACGACTAACATGGGACCCAATGCCACCATTATTTTTAACAATGGCGCCATATTGGTGGCCTCGGGCTACCATGTCAGCAAAGCCCTTTTTGCCATGCCATAGCTAGGCTTTTCTGCACTAGTGTGAGACCCCCCCCTCCCAAAGAGGGATAAACTAACCTTGCGTTTGTCCTTGACGACTTCATGTACTTGTACTTGTATTGGAAGCTCAATGTTGCTGATGATCATCATGAGTTGGGAGCTTTCCATGGGAGGATTTGTATCACTTTCAACCTATACGGGTTAGTCCCATAAGGAACAACAAAGATATCCAAGTACATAGAATGAAGTACAATTATTATGATGTCCATGACTACATTGATTATCTTATCCCTTGTCTTACCAACCGGATGGTTTGTGACTCCATGAATTAATGCATGATATGGAAGTGGTTTGCAGTAACTCCTTGCCATGAATGAACATGAGTGAATTTTGTTGGCAGTCACCCTCAAGTATCATCTAGTTCTTATTCTTTGGGATCCACATCAACTTGATGGGAATCCTTGGATTTGTGGTAGTACTTGATGAAGCGGAGCTTGAAGTAGTCTTGGGAACCCCCTTGACCAAAGCTTGATGAGGTTCTTCATATGAGCCTTGCTCATCTTGTAGCTTGTCCTTCCCGTTTTGCTTGCGGTCTTGTGGTGGAAGATCATCTTGAGCTTGTGTTCCCTTTAATGAAGTAGGATCATACTTCTTCTCCTTTGGGTAAAAAACTTTGTCTTGAGGTACTGATATTCTTCGCACTCAACTCCATTGGCATTGAACTTACGTTCAAAACTAACACCTTCATTCCTTTGATGCCATCCTTGCTTGCATACAATTTCCTCAAATTGTTTATTATGTTGTCGGTGCTTGACATTGGTATGAAGAGGGGGAAGGGAACGGGCATGGAGTAGTGGGGAAGCATCCAGAGAGTGGAGTGAGAGCTAGGGTTTGTTTGTTTTCGTGGGGACGAAGTGGGGTCCTGCAGGCCATGGTGGGCCGAACCGGCGTAACGGACAAGCCCGCCCGCATTCATGCCTTTTATACCTATCCGAGATTGGGCTTGGGTTTGAGGGATGTCGGTCAGCCTAGACAACTGCGACTAGTTTGGGGATTCGGCTGGATTATCTTTGTTTTGTGACCGGACGATTCAACCCTATGTACATGGTTTGAAAAGCTAGTTTGGTTGTAGATGTTGTAAGGGAAACTCCAACGCGCTGAGGAATTTGGTCATCGCAAGTCCATTTGAGTCAAAACGGATGAAAATGTTGGCCCAATGCACCAATGCAAACCCAAAAATGGTTCGCTCGCTGTCTGTCTCGACCTATTTGCATCCCATATTTTTGGGAAAAATAGTAGAAAACAAAAATGTTGCCCTACGATCACCTCAGGAACACTATGAAGATACAATAAATGGTTGGGATCTGATCGTTACCAACTCCGAGTTGTAGTGGAAGAAGATGAGTCGGTGTAGATGGTTGATGAAGTCCCTCGAACCGTAGATGAACGATCCCACGAACCGCCCACGAACGATCCCTCGAATTGAAGACCGAAAGCACGACATCTCTACTTGGTTGCAAGTGTATGTTCTTCACGATCCGGCAGCGCTTCGCCGTCGAGAGCTAATCGTCGCCAGAGAATTAGAGGGAGGAGAACCACACCGGGCTTCTAATTATGAGGATTAGAGGATCTAGGTCAATCTCTAATTGATCAACTACGATCAACTATACTAGCACTAGAAGACTAGAGGAGGCTTCAAAAACTTGTATCTAAAAGTGCCAAAACCCTCTAGTATATATAGGTTGAAGGAGATGGTAGAGGGGGCGCGAAAGGGAAAGAAAATGTCCCCCTTGGCCGGCGAAAGAGGGGGAAACCCCCTCCAATTCGGCCTCCTCCTTCCTTCCACAAGGAGGAAGGGGGCACCTCCACCTATTGGGCCCAAGTGGCCCAATTCTTCTTCCACCACTTGTCATTTTAAGGCCCATTGATATTAAATTAAATATAAAAGCCTTCTAATAAATATTAAATCCTTTTATAAATAATTTAACAACCATGGAAACATTTTCCACCTATATATTATTTATCGGTATTACCCGATACTCTGTGAAACCCTTCCGGTGACCCTAAAACGCTTTTGGTTCCTCTCGAAATTATTTTGAATATCAAATGAAACAATTCCACAAATAAATCCTCGATATTCTCATCCTACTAACACTCAGTAGATCGTGATTACCTTAAGCTTGTGAGCCCCTAGGTTCAGTAACTCATAGACATGAACAAAAAATCCTTCACTCAATGACCGATAGTAGAACCATGGACATCCATATCAATCCCTATGAGTACACGAATGATATTCGAGTGAACCTTTGGTTACCATGTGATATTACCTTTGCTTCACGATACTTTACAAAACCAGAGAAGCATCGGTATCCTCTTGAGTCATTCACATGCTCACTATACCGTTATTCTTGTTACCGGTATTGTTCTTCATTCTCGTTGATGTGTTCCGGCATCCCCGTGACATAGTCACCTGTGTCTAGCCAGACGATGATGGATACCGTCACAAGGAGAGGGCCCTAAGAATATCTCACCATCGTCGGAGAAGCAAATCCCACTTTCAAACTATCTATTCCCTTGTCAAACTTTCCGGTGAATCTGTAAGTTGTCGTTATGATCACCTAGTTACAGATGACGTTTGAGCAACCCGAAAGCTCATCGTACGGTAAGAAGTGACTACGATACTTTCATGGTATAAGGAACATAAAACACTGTTAACACTCTGTGTCAAAACAACTGATTTCAGACGATATTATCTCAAAGTATAACAAACAAGTTTGGGTCGATTCAATATGATCGTTCTTCTAACATCATACTCTTAGTGTTGCTTTAGGACCATCGTTACACTTAACTATATCCTAAGATCCAGAAAACATGATCACCAACAACACTTGAGCCAGTTTTAGAGGCAAGACTAGGCACCTTTTATTTTACCGTTTATCATTTCACACGTGCATATGAGTTTTCTACTGAATCACATATTCTAGAATCATAACAGATATAGCATATAATATAAAGTCTTAATTATGAATATGGAAATAAAATAATAAAACATTATTGCCTTTAGGGCATATTTCCAACATATTTGCGCCCAATCTGCTTCCACACGGACACGAGACGAACGCGTCGCACGTCCACTTGGTGTCCGCCTCGGTCCCACCTGTCGGCCGCCCAACCAACACCCGCGATCAAAATCAATGTGGCTACCTAACTCGGACCCGCATGACAATTAGTGGACGTGTCAAGTCCACACTTATTTTAAATGGCAAGCGTGCGGAGGGGCTGACCTCATCCACTTCCCACTCATGTCCACATCTGGCCACTCTCGCCCCCTCACCGACGATAGAAACCCTAGCTCGCCATGGGCTTCTTAGGCGGCAAAGGGAAGGGCAAGGCGAAGCTGGAGGGGGGATTCTCGTCGCACGCACCAGCGAGCTGGGCATTGGTGCCAGCGGCGCGTAGGGGGTGCCAACCGCGGGACCGGCTATACATCCCGATGCACTCTGCGCAGTACCAATGGGAGTACCATGTCCCGCTGCCATGCCCCGATGTCAACCTCCCCCACGGCTAGCATCTGGACCCACACCGCATTCTTATGTCGGTGGTGCCGCAGTTCTCGCGGATGCTTATGGTTGAGATCTGCCAGCGGCGTGCCCAGCTCACGCATGCGTACACAGCCTACTCCCTGATACATCTCTAATGTATCGATAATTTATGAAGTATTCATGCTATGATTGGCTATGTTTACAATACTTTTATATGTTTTTGATGCACTTTATATGATTTATTTAGAACTAACCCGGATTGACGCTGTTTTCAGCAGAATTACCGTGGTGTTGTTTTTGTGCAGAAAAATAAAGTTCTCGGAGTCGCCCGAAACTTTTTTATGTTTTTTTCTGGAGAAAATAAGAAATACTGGAGCAAAGAACCACCGGAGGGGAGCCACCTGTGGGGAATAAGCCATCAGGGCGCGACCCCCTAGGTCACACCCTGATATGTGGTGGGGCCCACATGGCTCCGTTTCGCGTGATTCCAACGCTGAAAAATCCTATAAATCCCAGAAACCCCAGAAATAAACAGAGACTCTCCGTTTCGCCGCCGAAACTCTCTGTATCGACGAAAAACCATTCCGGAGACGTTCCAGTACCGTGCCGGAGAGGGAAATCATCATCCGGTGGCCATCTTCATCATCCCGACGGAGGCCATGACGAGGAGGGAGTAGTTCACCCTCGGGGCTGAGGGTATGTACCAGTATCTATGTGTTCAATCTCTCTCTCTCTCTCTCTCTCTCTCTCTCTCGTGTTCTTGAGATGTCACGATCTTGATGAATCACGGGATTTCTTAATATAATCGGATCATATGATGTTATTCCCTTGCTATCATGTTGTGATGAATTGAATCTTTTCCTTTGAGATCTCCTTATGTTGGATTGAATATTTTGGTTTGAGAACACTTGATGTACGTCTTGCGTGGGATACCCGTAGTGACATTGGGGGTATTCTATTGATTCACTTGATATATGTTGAGGCATCAACTTGCGGATTCCGGTGACCTTGGGGATCTAAGCATAGGGGTTGATTGCATGTTTTCATACCACGTTCTCCGATAGAAATCTTGGGGTGCTCCTTAAATTTCTTTGTGTTGGATTGAATATGATAGATCTGAAATTGTTTGATGCATGTCGCATAATTTACCCACGGATACTTGAGGTGACATTGGAGTATCTAGGTGACATTAGGGTTGATTGATATGTATCATTGGTGTTATTCTAGTACAAACTCTAGGGATGTTTGTGACACTTATAGGAATAGCCCAAAAGATTGATCGGAAAGAATAACTTTGAAGTGGTTCTACTACCTACACCAATTTCATCTTATCGTTCTCCGCTAGATAGGAACTTTGGAGTGATTCTTTGTTGCACGTTGAGGGATGATCATATGATTCAACTATGTTAGCATTGTTGGGAGATTGCACTAGTGAAAGTATGAACCCTAGGCCTTATTTCCAAGCATTATATAACATTTTGTTCGTTGTTTAACACTTGTTACCTTGCTGTTTTTAATTATTCAGGTTATAAAAATCTATTTCTACCATCCATATTGCACTTGTATCACCATCTCTTTGCCGAACTAGTGCACCTATACAATTTTCCATTGTATTGGGTGTGTTGGGGACACAAGAGATTTCTTGTATGTGATTCCAGGGTTGCTTGAGAGAGACCATCTTCATCCTACACCTCCCACGGATTGATAAACCTTAGGTAATCCAGTTGAGGGAAAATTGCTATCGTCCTACAAAACTCTGCGCTTGGAGGCCCAACATGAGTCGACAAGAATAAAGTTGTGTAGTAGACATCAAGGCGTTTTCTGGCGTCGTTGCCGGGGAGGTGAGTGCTTGAAGGTATATCTTTAGATCTTGCAATTAAATCTTTTAGTTTTTTGTTTATCACTAGTTTGGTTTTATAAAAGAAAACTACAAAAAATGGAGTTTAGGTTGCATCATTTGTATTGTCTTTATAATGTCTTTCGTGAAAATAAGGATTCAGAAAATTGTGCTCAATTGGTAGAGGTAGAAATTATGAAAATACTTAATGAGAATTCCTTGAATGATGAGCATGATAGAAATATTGTTAGTATGAGTTCTCTGAATATATATGATGCTAATGATATGCAAAGCCACGAGCTTGGGGATGCTATGATTTATGAAGATGATATTTTTAGTCCCCCAAGTTTTGATGAGCAAATTTATTATGATGATGGCATGCCTCCTATCTATGATGATTATTGTGATGACATGTATGATATAAAGAATAATGATAACCATGAAACTTGTCATCATGATTTTAGTTTTTAATTGGATTATGCCACTCAAATAGCTCATGATAGTTATTTTGTTGAGTTTGCTCCCACTACTTTGAATGAGAAGAATTTTGCTTGTGTGGGTAGTAATAAAAGTTATATGCTTGTGCATCATGAAAAGAATGATTTATGTGATAGTTATATTGTGGAATTACTTCATGATGCTACTGAAAATTATTATGAGAGAGGAACATATGCTTGTAGGTATTGCAATAATATCAAGTTTCCTCTCTATGTGTTCAAAGTTTTGAAGTGGCACTTGTTTTGCCTTCCTATGCTAGGTGATTCCTGCTCCCATAAATTGTTTGCTCACAAAATCCCTATGCATAGGAAGTGGGTTAGACTTAAATGTTCTTTTCATGTGATTCATGATGCTCTCTTCCATGTTCCAATTACTACTTTTTACGTGAGCATCATTTAAATCATCATGCCTAGCTAAAAGGCCTTAAAGAAAAGCGCTTGTTGGGAGACAATCCAAAACTTTTACTTTCTATTTTTATGTGTTCACATGATTAACCTACTGTAGTAATCATTTTTTATATATTTTATTTCAATAAAGTTCCAAGTAAAGCCTTTGGGATAGTATGGATACTTGTTGATTTGATTTTGTGCAAAAACAGAAACTTTTGCCTCTAGTAAAGAATTTCACTGATTTTACTGGAGCATCAAAAAATTCTGAAATTTTTACACAGTATTTATAAGAAAATTCTATAAGTTTTACTAATGTTTCAGAATTGTTAGAGACATGTAACTATGGTGATATTACAGATCTTCACAGACTGTTCTGTTTTTGACAAATTCTGTTTTGCATGCATAGTTTGCTTGTTTTAGCGTTCCCATAGCTTATATTCAGTCATATAAATTATGTGAATGGTATAATACAGCAGGTATTATGTGAGAACAATTATAAATCTTGTCTTGACAGTACCTAAGTGAATGATCTATGTTTATTATACTAACCCATCTCACGAAGTTCCGTTAAGTTTTGTGTGATTGAAGTTTTCAAGTTTTCGGTGAGATACCGATATGAGGAGAACAAGGAACAGCAAGAACCTAAGCTTGGGGATGCCCAAGGCACCCCCAAGGTAATATCCAAGGAAGACTCGAGCGTCTAAGCTTGGGGATGCCCCAGAAGGCATCCCCTCTTTCGTCTCCAACATTATCGGTATATCTTACTTAGAGCTATAGTTTTATTCGTCACATAATATGTGTTTTGCTTGGAGCGTCATTTTATTTTGTTGTTCTCTGTTATATGTAATTTATAATATATATTTTTTCAATAAAAAGTTCCAAGAATTGCCTTTAGGATGCTTGAATTGTATGTTTGATGTGTGCTCTGTAAAAACAGAAACTTTTGCTGTAGTGTTTGAATTTTCATATTTTACTGGAACGTGAAAAGTTTCTGAAATTTTTACACAGTATTGTCATATAAATTATTTATCATTTTATTAAATTTTCATAATTGTTAGAGAAACATAAGTGCACTTTGTAAATTAATTGCTACAGACTGTCCTGTTTAGATAGATTGCTAGATAGTTTTGTTATCTACTTCTCCAATAGTTTTGTTATCTACTTCTCCAATAGTTTTCATGACTTATATTGGTAGATATAAATTGTGGAAATGATAGTATACAGTAGATAATGTTTGAAAATTGTTATGCAACTTGTCTTGGCAGTACATGAAGAGTTGATTTATTATTATGTGTACTAACCTATTGATGTCTACTACGCAACTTTATTCTTGTAGACTTTGTTGGGCCTCCAAGCGCAGAGTTTTGTAGGACAGTAGCAATTTTCCCTCAAGTGGATGACCTAAGGTTTATCAATCCGTGGGAAGTGTAGGATGAAGATGGTCTCTCTCAAACAACCCTGCAATCAAATACAAGAAATCTCTTGTGTCCCCAACACACCCAATACAATGGCAAATTGTATAGGTGCAGTAGTTCGGCGAACAGATGGTGATACAAGTGCAATATGGATGGTAGATATAGGTTTTTGTAATATGAAAATATAAAAACAGCAAGGTAACAAATAGTAAACAGCGAGCAAAACATTGTATAAATGCTTGGAAACAAGGCCTAGGGTCTGTACTATCGCTATTGCAATCTCTCAACAATGCTAATATAATTGGATCACATAACCATCCCTCAACGTGCAACGAAGAATCACTCTAAAGTTCTTATCTAGCGGAGAACATAAGAAGAAATTGTTTGTAGGGTACGAAACCACCTTAAAGCTATTCTTTCCGATCGATCTATTCAAGAGTTCGTACTAAGATAACATCAAGTTATCCTTTCCGTTTGATCTATCTAAGAGTTCGTACTAGAATAACACCATATGATACGCATCAACCAACTCTAATGTCACCTAGATAGTCCAATGTCACCACAAGTATCCATGAGTTAATTATACGATACGCATCAAACAATTTCAGATTCATAATACTCAATCCACACAAAGAACCTCAAAGAGTGCCCCAAGATTTCTATCGGAGAAAGTAGGACAAGAACGTGTATCAACCCCTATGCATAGATTACCCCAATGTCACCGCGGGAATCCGCAAGTTGAGTACCAAAACATATATCAAGTGAATCAATAGAACACCCCATTGTCACCATAGGTATCCGCATGCAAGACATATATCAAGTGTTCTCAAATCCAATATTCAATCCAACATAATGATATCTCAAAGGGAAAGATTCAATTCATCACAACAAGGTAGCAAGGGAATAGCATCATGTGATCCGACTATATTAACAAAGCCCGTGATACATCAAGATCGTGACATCTCAAGAACACGAGAGAGAGAGAGAGAGAGATTAAACACATAGCTACTGGTACATACCCTCAGCCCCGAGGGTGGACTACTCCCTCCTCATCATGGCCTCCGCTGGGATGATGAAGATGGCCACCGGAGATGGATTCCCCTCTTCGACAGGGTACTGGAACGTCTCTAGATTGGTTTTTCGTCGATACAGAGAGTTGCGGCGGCAGAGCGGAGAGTCGAGGGTTATTTTCGGGGGTTTCCGAATATTTGGGAATTTATAGGCATCGGAGGCGGTGGAGGGGGTGCCCGAGGTGGCCAGCACCCACCACTGGCCACCCTGGGCCCCCTCTTCTGGTGTTCTTTGGCCCATCTTCTTTCTTCTGGTCCGTAAAATATCCACAAAAATCCCCGTAGCGTTTTGTCTCCGTTTGGTACTGATTTTCTGCGAAGTAAAAAAACAAGCAAAAACAGCAACTGGCACTTTGGCACTATCTCAATAGGTTAGTCCCAAAAATGATATAAAGTTGTAATAAAATGATTGTAAAACATCCAAGAATGATAATATAACAACATGGAACAAGCAAAAATTATAGATACGTTGGAGACGTATCAGCATCCCCAAGCTTAATTCTTACTCATCCTCGAGTAGGTAAATGATAAAAACATAATTTTTGATGTGGAATGCTGCCTAACATGTTCATCAGATTCTTTTCTTCTTTGTATAGCATGGACATTTGGACTTGTAAATGATTCAAAGCAATGGTCTAGTTTTAACATAATGACTTCAATACTCAAGCATGTCAACAAGCAACCATGTCTTTCAAAATATCAACACTAAAGAAAGTTATCCCTAGCCCATCATGCTCAATCATTGATCCATTCATGAAACACACTCAAATATTAGCTATGCCCAATGCTCAAGTACGATCATAGTGCCCCCTAGCTGGTGCTTATAAGAGAAGATGGAGACTCAAAGCAAAAAATAAAACTTGCATAAAGTAAATAGATACGCCCTTCGAGGGAAGTAGGGATTTGTAGAGGTGCCAGAGCTCAAGGTTAAAATTGAGAGAGAAAAATATTTGAGTGGCATGCTTTTCCTGTCAACGAAAATGACAAAGTAGCTCACAATACTTTCCATGCTAGATATATCATAGGCGGTTCCCAAAAAGAAAATAAAGTTTATTCCTTTTTCCACCAAACTTTCACTTTCCATGGCGGGCCGTATCCACGGTTGCCTTCCATGCCAACACTTTCCAAGGAATTTATTATTTGACAACATAAAGTAAATATTTTTTCTTTTTCATTTCGGGAATGGGCATCCCTATTACTGCCGCACTCTCGTGCAATGACAAGTGAATAAACACTCATCTTGAGAATAACACATCTAGCATGGAAAAATATTGGACACTCCCCACCGTTTCATGAGCGGTACGGGCACACAAAAGAGAAAATTTATGTCGAAAATTTAGATATGGCACATACAAATTTGCTTGGAACAGCATGGAAATACCGCATATAGGTAGGTATGGTGGACTCATAAGGCAAAACTTGGTTTAAGGATTTTGGATGCACAAGTAGTATTTCTACTTAGTACAAGTGAAGTCTAGCAAATAGATTGGGAAGCAACCAAACCAAGAAACGAAAAATCACATAAGTGAGCATTGAACATAACTAACACCGAATCATGCACCACAAGTAGGATGTAACTTCATTGCATAACTATTGACTTTCGTGCATGCATAGGGAGTCACAAACCTTAACACCAATATTCCTACTAAGCATAATTACTCATCAACATGACTCACATATTACTATCATCATGTTTCAAAACTATTACAAGGAATCAAGTTTAATTTGTCCAATGATCTTCATGAAAGTTTTTATTATATCCTCCTTGGATATCTATCACTTTGGGACTAGTTTCATATATTGCCATTGCTTTTTTGGCAAGCTCAAACAAATTTAAATGAAGCACATGAGCATAAAGATTTCATCCCTCAAAAAGGTATAAGTGAAGCATGAGAGGAGATGACATGCTACTCTCAAAAGATATAAGTGAAGATCAATGCGTAGTCAAACAATTAAGTAGCTATGTGAGGACTCTCTCTCTCTCAATAAATATTTTCAGATCTGATTATTTTATTCAAACAGCAAACGAAACAAAAATAGAACTCCAAGAATAGCACGCATCAAGTGAACGAAAAAAATTTAGGCTCAGCATAGGCTAACCGATAGTTGACGAAGAGAGGTGGGATTCGTAGCATCCCCAAGATTAGATGCTTGAGACTTCTTGAAATATTTACTTGGGGTGCCTTGGGCATCCCCAAGCTTGAGCTTTTGTATCTCGTTCAATCCTCTCATATCCCGGTTTCACCTATTCTCAAAAACTTCATCCACACAAAACTCGAAAAGAACTCGTGAGATAGGTTAGTACACATAAGAATAAATCAACACTTCATGTACTGCCTAGACAAGTTGCACAATAATTTTCAAACATAATCTACTGTTTACTATCATTTTCACAATTTATATCTACTAATATAGGCTATGGAAACTATAGGATAAGTAGATAACAAAACTACGACAGCAATCTGTCCAAACAGAACAGTCTGTAGCAATTTATGAAAACAGTGTACTTCTGTAACTCAAAAAATTATGAAAATTTAGTACATGCTAAATAATTTATATGAAAATACTTTGTAAAAATTTCAGAAACTTTCCATGTTCCAGTAAAATATGAAAATTTAAACACTACAGCAAAAGTTTCTGTTTTTACACAGCACACATCAAACATGCAATGCAAGCATACCTAGGCAATTCTTGGAAATTTTTATTGAAAAACAAGATTATAAATAACACCTACCAGATAAAAAACAAAATAAAATGACGATCCAAGCAGCTCATATTATGTGACGAATAAAAATATATCTCTAAGTAAGATATACCGATAGTGTTGAAGACGAAAGAGGGGATGCCTTCTGGGGCATCCCCAAGCTTAGGCGCTTGAGTCTTCCTTGAATATTACCTTGGGGGTTTATTGGGAATCCCCAAGCTTAGGTTCTTTTCACTCCTTATTCGCCTCATATCGGTGTCTCACCCAAAACTTGAAAACTTCAATCACACAAAACTTAACGGAACTTCGTGAGAAGGGTTAGTGTAATAAGGATAAATCATTCACTTAGGTACTGTCAAGACAAGATTAATAATTGTTCCCACATGATACATACTGTATTCTATCATTCCCAAAATTTATACCACTAAATATAAGCTATGGAAACACTAAAACAAGCAAACTATGCATGCAAAACAGAATCTGTCAGAAACAGAAAAGTCTGTGAAGATCTGTAGTGTACCAATACTTACCTGTCTCTAAAAATTCTGAAAAATTTGGAAAACCTGAATAATTTGTATATGAAGACTCTGTAAATATTTCATATCATTATCATGCTCCAGTAAAAAATGAAAATTCCTGTACTGGAGTCAAAAGTTTATGTTTTGGTTCAGCATCAATTCTACTCATCTTGTGAGTCATCCCAAAGGCTTTACTTGGCACTTTATTAAAATAAAAGACACAGAACATGATTACTACAGTAGCTTAATCATGTGAACACACAAAAATAGAAAGGAAAAGTGTAGGGTTGTCTTCCAACAAGCGCTTTTCTTTAAAGCCTTTTAGCTAGGCATGATGATTTCAATGATGCTCACGTAAAAAGTAGTAATAGGAACATCCAAGAGAGCATCATGAATCACATGACAAGAACATTTAAGTCTAACCCACTTCATATGCATAGGGATTTTGTGAGCAAACAATTCATGGGAGCAAGAATCAACTAGCATAGGAAGGCAAAACAAGTATAACTTCAAAACTTTGAACACATAGAGAGGAAACTTGATATTATTGCTATTCCTACAAGCATATGTTCCTCTCTCATAATAATTTTCAGTAGCATCATGAAGGAATTTCACAATATAACTATCACATAAAGCATTCTTTTCATGATCTACAAGCATAGAAAATTTATTACTCTCCGCATAAGCTTATTTCTTCCCATTCATAATAGTGGGAGCAAACTCAACAAAATAACTATCATGAGACACTTGATTGACATAACCACTTTGAATATTAAAATCATGATGACAAGTTTCATGGTTACTAGCACTCTTTATTGCATACATATCATCACAATAATCATCATAGATAGGAAGCATGCCATCGTCAAAATAAATTTGCTCGTCAAAACTTGGGGGACTAAAAATATCTTCTTCATCAAACATAGCATCCCCAAGCTTGTGGCTTTGCATATCATTAGCATCATGGAAATTAAGAGAATTCATACTAAAAATATTGCTATCATGCTCATCATTCAAGGAATTCTCATCAAGTATTTTCATAATTTCTTCCTCTACCAATTGAGCACAATTTTCTGAATCCTTATTTTCACGAAAGACATTATGAAGACGAAACAAATGATGCAACATAAACTCCATTTTTTGTAGTTTTCTTTTATAAAACCAAACTAGTGATAAAACAAGAAACTAAAAGATTCAATTGCAAGATCTAAAGATATACCTTCAAGCACTCACCTCCCCGGCAACGGCGCCAGAAAAGAGTTTGATGTCTACTATGCAACTTTATTCTTGTAGACTATGTTGGGCTTCCAAGTGTAGAGTTTTGTAGGACAGTAGCAATTTTCCCTCAAGTGGATGACCTAAGGTTTATCAATCCGTGGGAGGTGTAGGATGAAGATGGTCTCTCTCAAACAACCCTGCAATCAAATACAAGAAATCTCTTGTGTCCCCAACACACCCAATACAATGGCAAATTGTCTAGGTGCACTAGTTCGGCGAGGAGATGGTGATACAAGTGCAATATGGATGGTAGATATAGGTTTTTGTAATCTGAAAATATAAAAACAGCAAGGTAACAAATAGTAAACAGCGAGCAAAACGTTGTATAAATGCTTGGAAACAAGGCCTAGGGTCTGTACTTTCGCTAGTGCAATCCCTCAACAATGCTAATATAATTGGATCACATAACCATCCCTCAACGTGCAACGAAGAATCACTCCAAAGTTCTTATCTAGCGGAGAACATAAGAAGAAATTGTTTGTAGGGTACGAAACCACCTTAAAGCTATTCTTTCCGATCAATCTATTCAAGAGTTCGTACCAAGATAACATCAAGTTATCCTTTCCGTTCGATCTATCTAAGAGTTCGTACTAGAATAACACCATATGATACGCATCAACCAACTCTAATGTCACCTAGATACTCCAATGTCACCACAAGTATCCATGAGTTAATTATATGATACGCATCAAACAATTTCAGATTCATAATACTCAATCCACACAAAGAACCTCAAAGAGTGCCCCAAGATTTCTATCGGAGAAAGTAGGACAAGAACGTGTATCAACCCCTATGCATAGATTACCCCAATGTCACCGCGGGAATCCGCAAGTTGAGTACCAAAACATATATCAAGTGAATCAATAGAACACCCCATTGTCACCACGGGTATCTGCTTGCAAGACATATATCAAGTGTTCTCAAATCCAATATTCAATCCAACATAACGATATCTCAAAGGGAAAGATTCAATTGATCACAACATGGTAGCAAGGGAATAGCATCATGTGATCCGACTATATTAACAAAGCCCATGATACATCAAGATCGTGACATCTCAAGAACACGAGAGAGAGAGAGAGAGATTAAACACATAGCTACTGGTACATACCCTCAGCCCCGAGGGTGGACTACTCCCTCCTCATCATGGCCTCCGCCGGGATGATGAAGATGTCCACCGGAGATGGATTCCCCTCTCCGGCAGGGTACTGGAATGTCTCCAGATTGGTTTTTCATCGATATAGAGAGTTGTGGCGGCGGAGCGGAGAGTCAAGGATTATTTTCGGGGGTTCTCGAATATTTGGGAATTTATAGGCATCGGAGACGGTGAAGGGGGTGCCCGAGGTGCCCAGCCCCCACCAGGCCGCGCCAGGGGGCCTCTGGCGCGCCCTGGTGGGTGCTGGCCACCCTGGGCCCCCTCTTCTGGTGTTCTTTGGCCCATCTTCTTTCTTCTGGTCCATAAAAAAGACACAAAAATCCCCGCAGCGTTTTGTCTCCGTTTGGTACTGATTTTCTACGAAGTAAAAAACAAGCAAAAACAGCAACTGGCACTTTGGCACTATGTCAATAGGTTAGTCCCAAAAAATGATATAAAGTTGTAATAAAATGATTGTAAAACATCCAAGAATGATAATATAACAGCATGGAACAAGCAAAAATTATAGATACATTGGAGACGTATCACCTATCTCACGAGTTTTTTCAATTTTTTTGTGGGTGAAGTTTTTGAGACTTAGGTGAAACCGGGATATGAGAGGATTGAACGAGATACAAAAGCTCAAGCTTGGGGATGCCCAAGGCACCCCAAGTAAATATTTCAAGAAGTCTCAAGCATCTAAGGTTGGGGATGCTACGCATCCCACCTCTGTTCGTCAACTATCGGTTAGCCTATGTTGAGCCTAAATTTTTATTCGTTCACATGATATGTGCTATTCTTGGAATGAATTTTTATTTAGTTTGATGTTTGAATAAAATACTCAGATCTGAAAATATTTATTGAGAGAGAGTCCTCACATAGCTACTTAATTGTTTGACTGCTCACTGATCTTCACTTATATCTTTTGAGAGTAGTTTGATGTTTACTCTTGTTCTTCACTTATATCCTAAGAGTAAATTGTGAATGAATGAAATATCATAAATCTGAAATTATCAATGTGCTATATTCTTAGTAGCAAGTTCACATTTGGTTTAGAAAGTAAAATCTATTGAAGTTTAACAATCACTGTATTGGTCATATGAGCAATTCATGAATGATTAGTGTAAGAAAGAGAACTTTCACATACAAATATATTATCTTGGACATCTTTTATGATTGTGAATACCCATTAATTATTTTAAAACTTGATCAAATAGTTTAAGTTGGACAAGGAAGACAACGTAATGGTTATGTTTAGGTATATTTGCATAGAAGTTAAATTGTTATGGATCCTTCAACATGTGGTGCTTGTTTAGAACCTTTTGCTAGCCAAAACTTCGTACTAAGTAGAAATACTACTTGTGCATCCAAACACTTGAGCCAAGTTTATTCCATGAGAGTCCACCATACCTACCTATATATGGTATTTCACTACCACTCCAAGTAAATTTGCATGTGCCACCTCTAAAACATTCAAATAAACATCCGTTTTGTGTGCTCGTACCGCTCATGGAGCGACGGGGCGGTCATTATCTTCCATGCTAAGTGAGTTATTCTCAAGATGAGTGTTTATTCACTTGTCATTGCATGAGAGAGGCTGGTAAAAAGGATGCCCAGTCCTGCATAACACAAAAATAAATAAACAAAAACTCCCCCTAGAATGTTGATTGTTTGGAGGGCAACCGTGGATTCGGCCAGCCGTGGAATGTGTTTGAATGGCAGAGGGGGGGGTAAAATTTCAATTCTATTTGGGAACCGCCAATAATGTGATTAGCATGGAAGATATTGAAAATTCTGTTGTGACGTTGACAGGAAAAGCACACCACTCAAAATTACATATTCATCTCTGTTTTAAACAATGAGCTCTGGCACCTATGCAAATCCCTGCTTCCCTCTGCGAAGGGACAATCTATTTACTTTCATGCTATTTCCTATTCATGTTGAGTCAACTTCTTATTCCAACCTCAGTCTATTAGTTGCCAAGCATCATGTGGTGGGGAAAGATCCAAACATATATATCCAGTAAAATATATTTGATCATGAACTTTTATTGTTGACAATTATCTTCATGATAAATATGTTGGGAGGCAAAACATTAAGCCCCTATCTTTCTATGTGTTTGATGGATGTTGTTTGTTATAAAAATATGCCTTGAGTATTAGCAATCATAGAAGACTATATGATAATTGAGTATGTGGAGCTCTTACTAGACTTGATGATGCATTGAAATTGTTTGGTGACCATGAACATAGATTGTTAAGTTTCAAGTGAATAAATTGTTTGAACCATGACATGTGAATTGATTGCTACTCTATCATGATGATTTTTATGAGAAAAAGTTGCTGGTTATGATGCTAGAAAAGTGACTGAAATTATCAAATATCAAACTTATATATTATACTAGCATTCACACTACATAAATTATTTCTTTTATCATTTACCTACTCGAGGACGAGTAGGAATAAAGCTTGGAGATGCTGATACGTCTCCAACGTATCAATAATTTATGAAGTGTTCATGCCATGATTACCTGTGTTTACAATACTTTCATATGGTTTTGATGAACTTTATATGATTTATTTAGAACTAACCCGAACTGACATTGTTTTTAGCAGAATTATCGTGGTGTTGTTTTTTTTTGCAGAAAATGAAAGTTCTCGGAATCGCCCGAAACTTTTTTATGATTTTTTCTGGAGAGAAAATAAGAAATACTGGAGCGAAGAACCACCGGAGGGGAGCCTCCCATGGGGCAACAAGCCATCAGGGCGCGATCCCCCTAGGTCGCGCCCTGATATGTGGTGGGGCCCACGTGGCTCCGTTGCGCGTGATTCCAACGCTGAAAAATCCTATAAATCCCAGAAACCCCAGAAATAAACAGAGACTCTCCGTTCCACCGCCGAAACTCTCTGTATCGACGAAAAACCAATCCAGAGACGTTCCAGTACCCTGCCGGAGAGGGAAATCATCATCCGGTGGCCAACTTCATCATCCCGACGGAGGCTATGACGAGGAGGGAGTAGTTCACCCTCGGGGCTGAGGGTATGTCCCAGTAGCTATGTGTTCAATCTCTCTCTCTCTCTCTCTCGTGTTCTTGAGATGTCACGATCTTAATGAATCACGGGCTTTCTTAATATAGTCGGATCATATGATGTTATTCCCTTGCTATCATGTTGTGATGAATTGAATCTTTCCCTTTGAGATCTAGTTATGTTGGATTGAATATTTTGGTTTGAGAACACTTGATGTACGTCTTGCGTGGGATACCCATAGTGACATTGGGGTATTCTATTGATTCTCTTGATATATGTTGAGGCATCAACTTGCGGATTCCGGTGACCTTGGGGATCTAAGCATAGGGGTTGATTGCACGTTTTCATACCACGTTCTCCAATAGAAATCTTGGGGGTGCTCCTTGAAGTTCTTGGTGTTGGATTGAATATGATAGATCTGAAATTGTTTGATGCATGTCGCATAATTTACCCACGGATACTTGGGGTGACATTAGGGTTGATTGATATGTATCATTGGTGTTGTTCTAGTACGAACTCTAGGGCTGTTTGTGATACTTATAGGAATAGCCCAAAAGATTGATCGGAAAGAGTAACTTTGAGGTGGTTCTACTACCTACACCAATTTCATCTTATTGTTCCCCGCTAGATAGGAACTTTGAAGTGATTCTTTGTTGCACGTTGAGGGATGATCATATGATTCAACTATGTTAACATTGTTGGGAGATTGCACTAGTGAAAGTATGAACCCTAGGCCTTATTTCCAAGCATTTATACAACGTTTTGCTCGCTGTTTACCACTTGTTACCTTGCTGTTTTTATTTATTCAGATTATAAAAATCTATTTCTACCATCCATATTGCACTTGTATCACCATCTCTTCACCGAACTAGTGCACCTATACAATTTGCCATTGTATTGGGTGTGTTGGGGACACAAGAGATTTCTTGTATTTGATTGCAGGGTTGCTTGAGAGAGATCATCTTCATCCTACACCTTCCACGGATTGATAAACCTTAGGTCATCCACTTGAGGTAAAATTGCTACAGTCCTACAAAACTCTGCGCTTGGAGGCCCAACACGAGTCTACAAGAATAAAGTTGTGTAGTAGACATCACTCCCCCAACTATGAGGTGTGGTTCACGACGGATCACAACGTGCACCGCCATGGCGCCGTCCAACGGGGCGAGACACTCCACCACCCCCGGTGATGGCGCCGGAGGAAGAGGAGGAGGCGGAGGCTGACGTGGCTTGAGACTGCGTCGGTATTTCCCCAAAGAGGAAGGGATGATGCAGCACAGCTACGGTAAGTATTTCCCTCAGTTATGAAACCAAGGTTATCAAACCAGTAGGAGAACCACGCAACACTATGTAAACGGTACCTGGACACAAAGAACAAATACTTGCAACCCGACGCGTAAGAGAGGTTGTCAATCTCTCCACGGTAAAAAGATAGATTAGATTGTAATAGATTGGATAGATAGATCGCACAAGAACACAAAATAAAGAGGCAAATAAAAAGTGCAACAAGGTATTTTTAGGTTTTTGGAATAATAGATCTGAAAACAAAAAGCGGCAAAATATAGATCGGAAGTAGACCCGGGGGCCGTAGGTTTCACTAGTGGCTTCTCTAATGAGTATAGAACACGGTGGGTGAATAAATTACTGTTGGGCAATTGATAGAAGATCAAATAATCATGACGATATCCAAGGCGGTGATCATTATATAGGCATCAAGTCCAAGATTAGTAGACTGAAACGATTCTGCATATACTACTATTACTCCACACATCGAGCACTATCCAGCATGCTTCTAGTGTATTAAGTTCATGGAAAAACGGAGTAATGCAATAAGAACGGTGACATGATGTAGACAAGATCTATTCATGTAGGAATAGACCCCATCTTGTTATCCTTAATAGCAACGATACATGTGTGCCTCGCTGCCCCTTCTGTCACTAGGAGAGGACACCGCAAGATCAAACCCATCGCAAAGCACCTCTTCCCATGGCAAGAAAAATCGATCTAGTTGGCCTAACTAAACCAAAGATTCGAAGAAGAAATACGAGGCTATAAGTAATCATGCATATAAGAGATCAAAGAAGACTCAAATAATATTCATGGATAGAAACTGATCATGAACTCAAAATTCATCGGATCCCAACAAACACAGCGCAAAAAATCATTACATCAAATAGATCTCCAAGAGACCATTGTATTGAGAATCAAAAGAGAGAGAGAAAGCCATCTAGCTACTGCCTATGGACCCGTAGGTCTATGGTGGACTACTCACGCATCATCGGAGAGCCACCAATGAGGATGATGAACCCCTCCGTGATGGTGTTAGATTGGATCTCGCGGTTCTAGAACTTGCGACGGCTGGAAGTATTTTTCATCGACTCCTCTAGGGTTTCTGGAATATTTGGGTTTTTATAGAGCTCAGAGGCGGTGGAGGGGGGTCCCGAGGCCACCACAACCCACCAGGGCGCGCCGGGGGCCTCTAGCATGCCCTGGTGTCTTCTAGGCCGCCTAGGCCTCCTTCCGGGTACTTCTTTGGCTCACTGGCTTTCTTCTGGTCCAAAAAAATCTCCAAAAAGTTTCACCATGATTGGACTCCATTTGGTACTGATATTCTGCGAAGTAAAAAACAAGCAAAAAACAGTAACTGGCACTTGGCACTATGTCAATAGGTTAGTCCCAAAAAATGATGTAAAGTTGCTATAAAAATGATTGTAAAACATCCAAGAATGATAATATAACAGCATGGAACAATCAAAAATTATAGATACGTTGGAGACGTATCAGAGGTGGATTACCAGGACGCACTCGAGGAGGCGGCCTAGCGCGCCCTTGAGGAGTCCCAGCGCGAGGAGGATGCACACTGGCCCAGTATGGAGGATAGGCTCTAGCTGTTGATCGCGGGGGACTGTAGATCTTCCGGCGTAGTAGACATTTTTTAGGCTACTCACACGCCTTATTTATTGATAAAAAATGTTTAAGGAATACAACTAAGATCAGGGGGATTTAGAAACCATCGATGGCGACCTATAGAGAGATGAAGCGTATGTTTAACGAGGCTATGTGCCTCTACATTCGAAGCTCTTCCTTCAAACAGAAAAGAGCAATTCTGAAATTCTGAAGACAAGAACTTAATTTCCCGGATAACATGGCCATGAACCCCTCCACTACCTTCTTTGATATTCGTGATCACCTCCTGACAGTCGGAGCCTATTATCACATGTGTTTGCCCAAGATCCTTTGCCAAGGCCAGAGCCTCCCGGCATGCAAGAGCCTCGAGCATTGCCGGATCGGTTATTCCTGCAAATGTGACAGCTGATGCCCCCACCGGCATAAGAACAACTCCAATCGGGCGACCCATTTTGTCCGCGCGTGTCCATTTGTGTGGCCGTGGACGAAAAACTCAGCCCAACGCGCCGACCCAAACGGACATGCGTCCGTTTTTATCCGCCCGCGACCCATTCCACGCTCAAACTTTTGCCGGATTTGCGTCCGCGCGGACACGGGACAAACGCCCATGACGCCCGCCCTTCTCCTCCCCCTGGCCCGCCCGTCGGTGGCACACCGCCACCATTTACCCCCAAAATTTCCCAAAACCTCCCGCCCAACCCCCGCGCGCGCCATGGACGACGACGCGCCAACCCTCGATGCTGCCGCTGGCCTCGCCTCCCTCGCCTCCGCCGGTCCTCGCGGCGGGCGAAAAGGGTCGGCAGCGACCAAGAAGAAGAAGGTGTTGACTGATGTCTACTACGCAACTTTATTCTTGTAGACTATGTTGGGCCTCCAAGCACAGAGTTTTGTTGGACAGTAGCAATTTTCCCTCAAGTGGATGACCTAAGGTTTATCAATCCGTGGGAGGTGTAGGATGAAGATGGTCTCTCTCAAACAACCCTGCAATCAAATACAAGAAATCTCTTGTGTCCCCAACTGTAAGTGCATCTAGTGCCCCTTAGTGATTTTGGTGTATTGAAGACTTATAGGTTAAGGAACTAATGTGTTTGTGAGTATACACAGGTTCCATAAGTCGTTGAGGAGTTTGATATATTCGGAGATTATCGACCCCTAAAAATGAATGTCTTCAACTGAAGACTTTGGTGAAGACTTTGCTGAAGACTTTGGTATTCCCTGAAGACTTTGAAAAAGAAGAAGTTGGTGTGACCTTGAAGATATGAACGAGGACTATGAAGCATGAAGACTTTTGTTTTCGTAGTTTCATTTCCTTTCTTTGAGTCATAGGAAACACCGTACTATTAAAGGGGGCCGAGGTAATACTAAGGAAAATTTCCAACTGATGCTCAACTCAAAAGCCTCAACCTATCCAATCCATCGAGTGAAGCCTTTGGAAATCTCTTGCAGTTCAGTCAAGTTCTTCACTGACAGAGACGATGATCTTCTGGTCTCTGAGGAAATTGGTCTGACTGAGGAGTTAGGATTTCGCCAGTGCGAATTGCCTACAAGTGAGGAACATGATAAGCCTGAGGACTTTCATAGTTCAAAATTCCGACCGTTGCTGTGCTAAGTGCCAGCTGTCCCCAATCATCCTATCCACATAACGGTCATATCATTGGGGGCATTTATGTCTTATCATGTCGGGTTGCACCCTGGCTATAAATAGCCACCCCCCACAACCACTAGTTGGTTGGCTGCTCCGAGAGAGAACTGACACTTGTCATTTGAGAGCATCCCATTCCTCGAGGACTTTGAGAGAAAATCATCAGTGAGGAAAAACCCCAAAACCAAACCACCAAACCCAAAGTGATTGAGCATCACTGAAGAAATTGTTCCTGTGTGGAACCGACGCTTGTTACCTTTGAAGACTGTGTATCTTCCAGACGGTTAGGCGTCATGGTCTAGTGCATCCTGCAGTTAATTGGGGATCACGAAGTGACCTTGGTCTAGAGCATCTAGCAGTCAATTGTGGATCGCCGGGTGACCAGTTTGTGAGGGTTTTGGAAGTCTACCCTGAAGACTTACCATGAGTGTTGGGCGAGGTCTGTGTGACCTTAGCTCAAGGAGAATACGGTAAGGACTGTGTGTCCTAGGACTGTGTGTCTTCTGGTTTAAATACCAGGCTGCTCCAAACCAGACGTACGACTGTCACAGCAGTTGGAACTGGGTCATCAAATCATTGTCTTCATCGAGCCCCTGGTTCTATTTCCTCAACCTTTCATTTCCTCGTATACTTGTTGATGAAATTGATCGTTACTGTTTGAAGAATTTGACTGAAGACTTTCACAATTTCCTCACCTCAAATTCTTCAAGCTACCTTGTTCCTCACCTGCTTATCCTGTATCATGCTACCTGTAATCTGAGCATGCTTTATTTCATGATGATGACTATGAGATCGCTATGCTTCATATGCACTTGAGTACTTATTCCGCTGCTAGTTATTCATCACATTTCAAATTCCTCAGTGATGAATTTGTAAAAATCGCCTATTCACCCCCCCTCTAGTCGATATAACGCACTTTCAATTGGTATCAGAACAAGGTACTCCCTTGTTCTGTGTGATTTTGGTTTAACCACCTGGATTTCTAGTTATGTCGACTGTAGGTATGATCAAGGTTTCCGCTGGATGTCCTACCTTCGTTGGGTCGGACTATCCCTACTGGAAGAACAAGATGCGCATTCATCTTGAGGCTATTGACAACGATCTCTGGTATGTTGTGGAAAATGGTGTTCCCTCTGTCACTCCCACGATCAACGCTGCTGATGTGAAGAGATTCAAGCAACTCGATTCACAAGCAAAGAATATCATCTGTGGACATCTGAGCAAAGGTCAGTATGGCAGAGTGAGTGCTTTGGAGTCTGCTAAGCTAATCTGGGATAGGCTGTCCAAAGTCAACGAAGGTGTTTCCACTCAACGTGACTCCCGTGTTGATGTCCTTCGCAATCTCTTCAACCGCTTCAAAAGACTCGACAATGAAAATGTCCAGCAAACTTTTGATCGCCTCACTGATATCTCCAACGAGCTTCAAGCACTGGGTGCCACGGATATCACTGACCACGAGGTGGTGAAGAAACTGCTAAGATCTCTTGATTCCTCATTCGATACACTAGCTTTGATGATTCAAGAACGTGGAGACTACAAGTCACTTGATCCTGCTGATATACTTGAGAGACTCAATACTCATGAATTCCAACAAGCTGAGAAGAGAAACCTCTATGGACTAAGCTATGGAAGATCTCGTGCTCTGAAGGCAAAAGCAATTTCCTCATCCGAAGACGAAGATTCTGATAGTAGCCTTGGTGATCCTGAAGAACTGAGTCAGGAGCTGGCAATGCTCGTGAGGAAATTCCAAAAGTTCTCAAGGAGAGGCCGATTTGGAAAGTCATCAAAAAGTGGTTTGAGGAAATCAGATTCCTCAAGCGACTACAAGAAGAGAACTTGTCACAAATGCAAGAAGTCTGGTCACTTTATCTCTGACTGTCCTCTCTGGGAAAAAGAATCAAAGAAGAAGAAATACAAGGACTACAGTTCTGATGACTCGAAGAAAAAGAAGAAATCTTCAAAGTCCTCAACTTCAAAGTCCTCATCTTCAAAGTCCTCATCGCACGAGAAGAATGGTTCCAGAAAGGCTCGGGCTTTCATTGGCAAGGAAATGGATTCTGAAGAAGAATCTGAAGAATATGAAGAAGAGGAAGAATCTGAGGTGGAGTCAGAATCAGGTGTTGCTAGCCTTGCTCTCGCTACTGCTTTCGTCAGCAAGTCCATCTTCAATGATGAAGAAAATGACTACTCCAACGACTCTGACGTCGGCAATGATGAATATGCTCCCACTTACTGCTTGATGGAAAAAGGTTCCAAGGTACACAAGCATCACTCTTCTTCTGAATCAAGTGAAGGTGAATCTGATGAATATGTGAAACCTAGCTATGCCAAACTTGCTAAAATTGCCACTAAGCAACAAAGTGCACTTGAAAAGCTATAGAAATTGCTAGACAAAAGCGATGATCTGTTGAATGAGGAAGTGGATCGGACTCAAACTCTGTCTGATGATCTCAAAAGCCTTCAGACAAAGTATGATAACCTTCAGAGTCATCATAATGCTCTCTTAGTTGACCATGAGAAGCTTTCTTATGAATTTCTTCAAAGAAAGCAAGATCTTGAGAAACTAAGAGTGGCTCATGAGGATCTCCAAAGGGAAAACGATTCCTTACTGGCTCAATAGATCAGTACCGCTCAGGAAGAATTTGTTCCACCATGTATGAAATGCATCGAACGTGAAACTGCTAATTCTTTACCTGAATGTTCAAATGCTTCTATTGCTGCAGATTCTTCAACTATCCCTGTGGTCACAAATTCCTCATCTGAGGATACCACAAGTATCACTAAGGAAAATGCAGGGTTGAAGGAATTGTATGTGACAGGCATGTACAAAAGTCTCAAAGGGCATCAAACCCTTTGCGATGTGCTCAAAAAGCAGATTCTGAACAGGAACCCTAGGAAAGAGGGTATTGCATTTGAGAGGAAACTCAATGCTGATGGATCCTACTGGACACCTGAGCAGTACCCCAAGACTTCATGGGTCGCTGCAAAAGGACCTCCTGTGGATCCATCCACTTTATCTGGCTTTACTTGTGAAACTTCATATTCCTCTGATGAGTCACTTGACTCCAACTACAAATTCTTCAAAAATCAGAAAGGTGAAGTATTTGCTAGATTTGTTGGAACTAACTGCAGGAACGGTTCACCTATGAGGAAAATCTGGGTTCCTAAGAGCTACTTGGAAAATCTTCATGTGAATGTCCTCACGACACCACCCATGAAGAAAAGAAACCCCAGATCAAATTCCTCATATGGACCAAAGTCTTCACTTGGACCAAATTCCACCAATGGTCAAAAGTATCATTCTCGTGCTGATGCATCTGTTTCGCAGGGAAAATCTAAGAGTTCTGAATATGTGCATTATTCTTCAAATCATTATGTTCATAAGTCCTCGAAGAATTTCTCTGCTTATTCATATGAGTACTCTAACCCTAGTCCTGTGAAACAAAGTGCACTAGCTTCAATGCCTCCCTTCTCATATGGAGCTCGCAGAATGATGAACTCTTTGCCACCCCTCCAGATGTGGGTGGTGAAGAAATTGAACTAACTTCTTATGCAGGGTCAGGTCTCCAGACGAACTTGAACGTCTGATAAATTTGCTGGAGACCTGAGAAAATGCTTGAAAGGACACAAGCTAATCATGCAGAAATGAGTTCCTCATTTCTCACGTCCTCACACTACTTTACTTACTATGTTGTGTGATGAAATTCTGCCTGATGAATTTGATGTAATATTCTTCACTCTGAAGCATATGAGTTCGTAAGTTGTACTAATTCATCTGCAGGATGAAACTCCAAAAACTACTGAGTGGGTCCTCAATAGTGGATGCACCAACCACATGACTGGTGACAAGAGTCTACTGATGAATATGCCACTTGCCCCATCTCATCTGAAGCATATCACCTACGCTGACAAAGGAAAAAGCAAGGTATTGGGTCTAGGTAAGGTTGCAATCTCCAAGGACCGACACATGGACAAGGTGATGCTTGTCGAATCGCTCGGGTTCAACCTCATGTCTGTCTCAATGCTTTGTGATCTTGATATGGTTGTCATCTTTGGAAAATATTGTTGTGTTGTCATCATGGAATCTGACCATTCCAAAGTCTTCGAAGGCTTTAGGAGAGGAGTCTTGTATATTGTTGATTTCTCTACAGGTCCTCAGCCTGCCACGTGCCTACTTGCAAAGTCCTCAGAAGGCTGGTTGTGGCATCGACGACTTGGACATGCTGGTATGAGGAACTTGCACACGCTCGTGAAGAAAAAGCACGTCATTGGCATTGAAGGTGTCAAATTCCTCAAGGATCACCTCTGTGGTGCTTGTGAGTCTGGGAAGATGACCAGATCCAAGCATCCCTCGAAGACAATCATGACCATGACTCGACCTTTTGAATTGCTTCACATGGACCTCTTTGGCCCCACTCATTATTCCACACTAACAAATTCTTCAAGTTTGTATGGCTTTGTCATTGTTGATGATTACTCTCGTTACACTTGGGTGCATATTATTCTGTACAAGTCTGAAGTGCAGGATGTCTTCAGACGATTTGCTTCAAGGGCCTCAATAAACTTCGGCGTCAAGATTAAGCATATCAGGAGTGATAATGGGACTGAGTTAAAGAACACAAATCTTGATGAATATCTTGATGTACTTGGTATTACTCATGAGCTATCTGCTCCATATACTCCTCAGCAGAACGGCGTCGTGGAGCGCAAGAACAAGACTCTTGTTGAGATGGCTCGCACCATGCTTGATGAATACAAGACTCCTCGTCGCTTCTGGCCTGAGGCAATTGATACAGCATGCCACATCATCAATAGGGTATATCTTCACAAATTCTTCAAGAAGACATCATATGAACTCATGACTGGCAAGAAACCCAATGTAAGTTATCTCAAAGTCTTCGGTCAAAAATGCTGGATAAGAGATCCTCACCACAGTTCTAAATTTGCACCGAAAGCACATGAAGGTTTTATGCTTGGTTACGGAAAGGACTCGCACACCTACAGAGTCTTCAACACCTACCATCAAAAGGTTGTTGAAACTGTAGATGTGCGGTTCGATGAAACTAACGCCTCACAAAGAGAGCACCTGCCTTCTGTGTTAGATGAACAGTCTCCTGGAGAATCCATTAAGTTGAAGGCTACTGAGGATGTAGTACCCACTGAAGAAAATCCTCAACCTACTGAGGAAGTCATTCCAACCAATGAAGACATTCATGCTGATACACCTGAAGAAAATGGTGCTGAAGAAAATCCTCATCCACGTCAACCTGCTCATCCGAGACTTGCAAATGAAGTGCAGATTGACAAAATCATCGACAACATCAATGCACCAGGTCCTCTCACTCGCTCAAGAGCTTCACATTTGACTAACTTTTGTGGGCATTTTGCTTTTGTCTCTATCATAGAGCCCACCAAAGTTGATGAAGCTTTCAAAGAGCGTGAGTGGATTCAAGCTATGCAAGAGGAATTGCATCAATTCAAGCTCAACAACGTGTGGGAACTTGTCAAGCGGCCAGATCCTCGCAAGCATAACATCATAGGTACCAAGTGGATCTACCGCAACAAGCAAGATGAAAATGGCCTTGTGGTAAGGAATAAGGCTCGTCTTGTAGCTCAAGGCTACACACAGGTTGAAGGAATTGACTTTGATGAAACTTTTGGACCTGTCGCTAGACTTGAAGCTATTCGCATATTGCTTGCTTATGCTAACCATCATGATATCATTTTATATCAAATGGATGTGAAAAGTGCATTCCTCAATGGTAAGCTTGAGGAAGAAGTATATGTTGCTCAACCCCCAGGTTTTGAAGACCCTAAGCATCCAGACAAAGTCTTCAGACTCAACAAGGCCCTCTATGGCCTCAAGCAGGCCCCTCGGGCGTGGTATGACACTCTGAAGGAATTCCTCATGAAGAAAGGCTTCAACCCGGTTCACTCGACCCAACTCTTTTCACTAAATCCTATGACAATGAACTGTTCATATGCCAAATATATGTAGACGATATTATCTTTGGCTGTACTGACAAACGTTACAGTGATGAATTTGCCTATATGATGAGTGAAGAATATCAAATGTCTATGATGGGAGAGTTGAAATTCTTCTTAGGTCTTCAAATTCGTCAGCAAGACAATGGCATCTTCATCTCACAAGAGAAATACCTCAAGGATGTTCTGAGGAAATTCAACATGCAAGACTGCAAAGGTGTCAAAACTCCAATGCCTTCAAAAGGCCACCTCTGCACTGACGAAAATGGTAAAGATTTCGATCAGAAGGTATACCACTCCATGTTGGCTCTTTATTGTATCTATGTGCATCTAGGCCTGATATTATGCTGAGTGTTTGCATGTGTGCCCGATTCCAAGCAACACCGAAGGAATCACACCATAAGGCTGTGAAACATATTCTTCGATACTTAGCTCACACACCAACGCTTGGATCATGGTATCCCAAGGGCTCAAATCTTCACCTCGTCGGATACTCAGATGCTGACTATGTTGGAGATCGTGTAGATCGCAAGTCAACCTCAGGCACATGTCATTTCCTCGGACGATCCTTAGTCTGTTGGTCCTCGAAGAAGCAGAACTGCGTGTCACTTTCTACTGCTGAAGCTGAGTACATTGCTGCTGGTTCATGCTGCGCTCAGTTGCTGTGGATGAAGCAAACCCTCAAGGACTATGGCATCAAGGTGAAGAATGTGCCTCTCTACTGCGAAAATGAGAGCGCTATCAAGATTGCTTACAACCCAGTTCAGCACTCCAAGACCAAGCACATCCAGATTCGTCATCATTTTCTTCGAGATCATGTACTCAAGGGCGACATCTCCATCGACCACATCCCCACTGAAGAACAACTGGCCGATATCTTCACTAAGCCCTTGGATGAAAAGAGATTTTGCAAGTTGCGGTGTGAGCTAAATATCTTAGAATCTTCTAATGTTCTTTGAAAAGACACACATCCTAACACTCATGCAAATTGATGACTTTGATGTGCAACACACGAAGTAACGTTTTTCTTCAATCAATGAAGAATAACTCTCTAAGTGTGAAGAAATTAACGAAGAATTTGATTCTCAGAACCCTACGACAATTGTACGCGGTGTCTGAAATCATCATTCTTATACGGTGGGTCACGCCACCAACAATAGTTGAAATTCTTTAGAGTTGAGTTTTTCATCATTTTGCAAATTCTTCAAATTTTCAAATTCCTCAAGTTTGCAAATTCCTCAACTTTTCAAATTCTTCAAACTATGAAACTGGTGTTCTTCATTGACTATATATATATATATATATATTTGAGTTTTCAATGTCCTCAACAGCATTCACTTATTGCTAATTCTTCAAGTTGATTTTCATCTAAGTGAATGTGATCGGACCCGTTCCCCCTCTATGCTAAACTCAACCCAGTCTGTTCACAAATTCTTCATATGCGTTCTACTTTGAAACTCGTTCAAAGTCTTCACTGTATCCTTGACAGCTGAAGAATTTGCGAACGGAAACTTTAAAATTTTCACTATCATTTTTTTGGCGCTTCCCGCTCAAACAGTTCCGATTCCCACGACTGGATAAGCCACGATCCCCCACTAACTCCACTTATCAGATCATGGGTGACACATGTCGCATGGAGAGCAAGGGTCAGGGGCAATCTGGTCCAAAATCTTCGGGCCGATTCGTTTTTACTGCCACTATATATACCCCCTTCCCTTCACTGTGCTCGAGTTACTCCTCACTCCCATCTCTCCCGAGCTCAAACCTAGCGCCGCCGCTAAAATCATCGCAGCCGGAGAGGAAGAGCTTCACTGCCTCGACCTCGCCGTCGCCGTACTCGCATCGGCCGCGGAAGTCTTCACCCCGCCGCCGCTGTAGCTGTCTCCCTCTGCCAAGCTAGGGCGTGGGAGATCTGGACTGACGAACTTCCCCGATTTCATCTCTCTGTTCGTCGTGTTCTTCATCAGGGTAAATAAAATCTAATTTTACTGCCCTTGTTTGATCTTCATGTCTTCCACAAAATCCTCAAAAGTGTTTATTCTTCAAGAATCATCTTCTTAAGCACCTTACATGTTTCAATCCCTTGATGTTTTTCCTAAGTTATGATTTTCTTCAAGATTCCTCAATTGTGTGGATCAACATATTCACACAACTCTGGAACCTAAGACAAAGAACACTTAGTGAAATTCCTCAAGACATCTATGGTCAAAATCCTCAACTTGATGTATTTTGAAAAATTTCTGAGAACGCATATGACCTCTTCAAATTCCTCGCACCTATACTCTGTTCACAGGTACAAAATGTCTGCTGATGAATCACTAGGTTCTCATCAACTTAACTCATTTGCAGCGTTTCTTGAGGAAAAACTGTATACATCTTCAGAATCATCAAGAGTTCAAAGTCATCAAGTGAAGAAAATGGCAGATGGTAAAAGACCTCAGGAGGGTGGAAAGAAGGCTGAACAGAACACTGCTTTTGAGATACCTGAGCCTCTGTATGCCGGTTACTGTACTCCAGATGAGGCCATTCATGGCAAAGAGACAAAAGAGCAGAGGAAAATCAGAATTCAGAGGATTGAACGGAGGTGGGTGAAGGAGTGGAGAGACTATCGCTATGTCACTCCCAAGTACATGAAGAAATTCGCCCTCAAACCTCCTTGCAAAAGGGCTCCTCCTGCTGATGATCAAGAAGTCGATCCCACTAGCATTGCTCGTGGTGAAGACTTTCCAGTTGAATGGGCAAAGCATCAACAAAAGCTTCAGAGAACTGCCAAAGCTACAGTGAAGAAATTCAATGAAGATTCTGCTGCTGCTGCTGCCTCTGCCGGAGCCTCTGATAGTGCTCCGAAGAAATCAATGGTGAAGAAGTCTGCAGTGAAGTCAAAAACCTCAACGTCAAAGTCCTCACTGCAAAATCCTCATGCAAATTCTTCAAAGGCCACTGCAATGCCTTCAGTAGCTGCACAATCATCAGCTGCTGCCACAAAGTCCTCAACACCTGTAAATCTTGCAACATGTCAGAGGACTACTGGCTTCTCAATTGCTTCAGGGGCCTCTGCAAGTTCCTCAGCCCAAGCACAGTCTTCAACAAGCCCTACTTTGATGAAGATAAAGAGAACTGCTAGACGAGGTTAGAGACCAAGTCCTCACAAAAGCCAAGCTACTGTGAATGTACCCTCAGGATCTGAGGATAATGATGAGGCTACTAATGAAGAATTGGAAGAAATCATCAGAAACAGTCAGCAGAGAGCTGCAATAGCCAAGGGCAGCTCTGTTCCTCTCATGCTGGATCCTAAGATGATCCTCAACTTCATCGACATATGGCATGAGGATCCCAGCACTCCACTTTCCTCACTGAACCTACCTCTTGGTGTGGACCATGTCCTCACACACTTCATAGCCGAGGAAAAATGGAAGAGAGAACAAGCTCAGAGAGCTAAGAGAAGCAGGGCCAGAAAAGAAAAGTTCCTGAAGAACAATGTGATGAATTTGACTCCCAATCAACTCATCACAGTACAGTCTGAAATTCGCTGCCTTACTGAAGAACAAACAAAGTATGATGCTGAATGGAAGGGCACCAAAGTAAGATTTGTCAGGGCAGCCCAAGCTGTAGTTAAAGATCACAACTCAAGGGTTGCAGCTCAATTGCAACAGCAAATACCTCAGGCTAAAGAATCTACTCAGCCTGCTGAAGAAACTGCACGCGCAGCTGAAGAAATTCAGGCTGCTGAAGAACCTGTCAGGGCAACCTCCACTGTTGCGCCTGAAGAAACTGCCAGGCCAGCTGAAACTTTTGCTGCGCCTGAAGAAACTGCTCCCCTTTCACCCTCTGCTGAAACTGCAAAATCCTCAAGGGTGAAGAACATCAACCTTCCTTCTGCATCAGAAGTGAAGAAAACTAAGGCTGCGGAGAAGAAGGCTGCACAGAAGACAAAAGCATCAACTTCAGATTCCTCAGCTGTGAAGAAGTTGAAGACCATGCCAAGTTCTTCAACTGAGCCCATTGATGCAACCCCAATCTCCTCCGTACCTGCCTATGAGATAGTTCCAGTTGGTGTTGACTATGACATTCCAAATGATGAAGATGAAGAAGATCATTCTGCTGCTTCCTCAGAGCAGATTGATGAAGAAATTGAGGTGGAAGCAAATGCTTCAACCCCACTGGCATCATCGCCCCAGCCTTAGTTGACTACTGAAGAGGCCGGCGTTGAAGAAATGGAAGAGGATGTGGACATTGGAAACACAACTCCTCTTATCAATGATGAATATTGGGAAGTTGCACACCCAAATTCACCAATGTCCACTCCCCTCACTCAAATTCCTCAGTCTCCAGCCCAGACTGAAGAAATTCATACAGGATCTGATGACTTGGCTGCACCTGTCCCTGAAGATATTCCAGCTGCATCAGCTGAAGAAATTGCTGCTCAAACTGCAAATGAGGAAACTGCTATTCAAATTCCTCAATCTGAAGAAGTTCCTCCTATGCCTAAGGAAATTGTGGGCCGCTTCAAGCCAAATCTTCAGCCAAAGCCCAAGATGCCCTTCAAAAGCTCAAAGCGCCCCAAATTCATCAAGACCAATTTCTTCAACGAGCACATCTTCTTCAATGGGCCAAATCCTTATGACTCTACAAGGGCCGGTCGCACCAGATTCTGGACACCTACGCAGATGAACTACTATGCATCAGTGATGTTTGACAAGGAGAAAGTCTTCGAGCATCGGCAAATTCCTCATGCGGACATGGAAACTATCCCATGCTTCACACCGGTGCTCGCAGTCCTTCATGATGCAGGAATTCTTCCATTCTGTGTGGATATATGTGATTGGAATGAAGAGCAAATTCTTCAATTCTATGCCACCTTGCACATCACAGGTGATGCCTCTGATGTCAATTCTTGGGTCTTGGACTAAATGACTGGATCTACTCACTACACTGCTCCAGCCTCTGAATTACTTTGGGCAGTCCCAATACCAATTCCCTCAGAAGGAGCAAGATGCCTGTTTGATGAACCTGCTCTGCCCAATCACATGATGCAAGTGCTGATGAAGCCATTGGCTCCTGGACAAACTCAAAGGACTTCCTTCCTTGTGAAGGATTTGCTCTATGTGCCCAGGACAGTCTATCGCATTCTGACTAAAACCCTCAGTCCTCAAAAGGGCCACAACTCTGAAGAAGATGAAGTGGAGGGAATCATGAAGAACATGCTATTCAACATCATTCATGGGATTCCCATCAATTACCATGATTTCTTCATGAGGACTTTGGCCAATGTTGCTTCAGCACCATTTGAATTGAAGCCTTACGCTCCCTGGATCATGAAATTCATCAGATCAAGGTCTTCACTTCCATTCAAGGCTGACTTTCAGAATCACTTTAGCTTTCTATCTCCGATTGAAGTCCTCAAGAGCTCATTTTCTTCAGTTGCGGGAAAAGGCAAAGTTGTCATTGATGAAGGTACTCGTCCATTGGATGGTCAGTTTCGCAAAGCTGCATCTTATTCCACCAATGATGACACTGCTACCCAAGATTCTGCTGCAAAAGCCTCAGCGCAAAATCCTCAAGATACTGCCCCTCGTGTGATGACTGATCGAGAGCTTCTTCTAAGTCTTCATCAGAAGATTGATTGCAATCACAAGTGGGTAAAGCGTCAGTTTGGTTCACTTCTTCACGACACGACTGTCACGCACAACTCTATGAGGAAGAACCACTATTATCTTCATGAAGTCTTCGAACCGCACGTGGGCCATCCTGTCTCACCTCAAGACTCCTGAAGAACTCAAGGAGATGGAATTTCAGCAGGACTTTGATTGGTCCATCCCTCCAAGGAAGAAATGCAAGAAAGTTCAAGTTCCTCAGCTGGTTACAAGCTCATTTTCTTCATCACGCCAGGCGGATGAAGCTGAGGATATTGACGACACTGCTGCAGGCCCTCCACCAGCAACCGACCCCGACAACGCTGGCGCTCCTCCACCACCTTCAAGATGAAAATCTTTAGGGGCGTTAGTCCTCAATTTCGTCCCTTTTGGTCACTTGATGACAAAGGGGGAGAAATTTGAGTTAGTCTTCAAGCGGGTCTATATATATGGGTTGTTTTTGTTTAAGTTACAATTCTCGCTCTTCTGAAGCTTTTGTTGGTTGAGTTGTAAACTTAAGTCCGATGGTGGTCTGACGTTTTTGAACTACTTTCCGCATGCTATTTCCTCAAATTATCTTAATGCACGCATGCTGAATTTCCTCAGGCCCCATTTTCCATCATGCATTTCAATTTCCTCATGATATATATTAAATGTGTGTATGGATTACAAGATATAGGGGGAGTTCTCCATGAGTTTAACCTACCATGTGCATTTGCAGTCCAAAGCAAATTCCTCAAATATGCACATCTTCAGGGGGAGTTCTTCTATATCTTGCAATCAAATTCCTCAAACACTGTACTTACACTTCATATGTTTATCCCCGTTGAAAACTTAACCTATTTGTCATCAATCACCAAAAAGGGGGAGATTGTAAGTGCATGTAGTGCCCCTTAGTGATTTTGGTGTATTGAAGACTTATAGGTTAAGGAACTAATGTGTTTGTGAGTATACACAGGTGCCATAAGTCGTTGAGGAGTTTGATATATTCGGATATTATCGACCCCTAAAAATGAATGTCTTCAACTGAAGACTTTGGTGAAGACTTTGCTGAAGACTTTGGTATTCCCTCAAGACTTTGAAAAAGAAGAAGTTGGTGTGACCTTGAAGATATGAACGAGGACTATGAAGCGTGAAGACTTTTGTTTTCGTAGTTTCATTTCCTTTCTTTGAGTCATAGGAAACACCGTACTATTAAAGGGGGCCGAGGTAATACTAAGGAAAATTTCCAACTGATGCTCAATTCAAAAGCCTCAACCTATCCAATCCTTCGAGTGAAGCCTTTGGAAATCTCTTGCAGTTCAGTCAAGTTCTTCAGTGACAGAGACGATGATCTTCTGGTCTCTGAGGAAATTGGTCTGACTGAGGAGTTAGGATTTCGCCAGTGCGAATTGCCTACAAGTGAGGAACATGATAAGCCTGAGGACTTTCATAGTTCGAAATTCTGACCGTTGCTGTGCTAAGTGCCAGCTGTCCCCAATCATCCTATCCACATAACGGTCATATCATTGGGGGCATTTATGTCTTATCATGTCGGGTTGCACCCTGGCTATAAATAGCCACCCCCCACAACCACTAGTTGGTTGACTGCTCCGAGAGAGAACTAACACTTGTCATTTGAGAGCATCCCATTCCTCGAGGACTTTGAGAGAAAATCATCAGTGAGGAAAAACCCCAAAACCAAACCACCAAACCCAAAGTGATTGAGCATCACTGAAGAAATTGTTCCTGTGTGGAACCGACACTTGTTACCTTTGAAGACTGTGTATCTTCCAGACGGTTAGGCATCATGGTCTAGTGCATCCTGCAGTCAATTGGGGATCACGAAGTGACCTTGGTCTAGAGCATCCAGCAGTCAATTGTGGATCGCCGGGTGACCAGTTTGTGAGGGTTTTGGAAGTCTACCCTGAAGACTTACCATGAGTGTTGGGCGAGGTCTGTGTGACCTTAGCTCAAGGAGAATACGGTAAGGACTGTGTGTCCTGGGACTGTGTGTCTTCTGGTTTAAATACCAGGCCGCTCCAAACCAAACGTACGACTGTCACAGCAGTTGGAACTGGGTCATCAAATCATTGTCTTCATCGAGCCCCTGGTTCTATTTCCTCAACCTTTCATTTCCTCGTATACTTGTTGATGAAATTGATCGTTACTGTTTGAAGAATTTGACTGAAGACTTTCACAATTTCCTCACCTCAAATTCTTCAAGCTACCTTGTTCCTCACCTGCTTATCCTGTATCACGCTACCTGTAATCTGAGCATGCTTTATTTCATGATGATGACTTTGCGATCGCTATGCTTCATATGCACTTGAGTACTTATTCCGTTGCTAGTTATTCATCACATTTCAAATTCCTCAAGTTGATATTCCTCAGTGATGAATTTGTAAAAATCGCCTATTCACCCCCCCTCTAGTCGATATAACGCACTTTCACCAACACACCCAATACAATGGCAAATTGTATAGGTGCACTAGTTCGGCGAAGAGATGGTGATACAAGTGCAATATGGATGGTAGATATAGGTTTTTGTAATCTGAAAATATAAAAACAGCAAGGTAGCAAGTAACAAAAGTGAGCACAAACGATATTGCAATGATTGAAAACAAGGCCTAGGGTCCATACTTTCGCTAGTGCAATCTCTAAACAATGCTAATATAATTGGATCACATGACCATCCCTCAACGTGCAACGAAGAATCACTCTAAAGTTCTTATCTAGCGGAGAACATAAGAAGAAATTGTTTGTAGGGTACGAAACCACCTTAAAGTTATTCTTTCCGATCGATCTATCCAAGCGTTCATACTAAGATAACATCAAGTTATCCTTTCCGATCGATATATCTAAGAGTTCGTACTACAATAACACCATATGATACGCATCAACCAACTCTAATGTCACCTAGATACGCCAATGTCACCACAAGTATCCATGAGTTAATTATACGATACACATCAAACAATTTCAGATTCATAATATTCAATCCAACACAATGAACCTCAAAGAGTGCCCCAAGATTTCTATCGGAGAAAGTAGGACAAGAACGTGTATCAACCCCTATGCATAGATTACCCCAGTGTCACCTCGGGAATCTGCAAGTTGAGTACCAAAACATACATCAAGTGAATCAATTGAACACCCCATTGTCACCACGGGTATCCATATGCAAGACATATATCAAGTGTTCTCAAATCCATTGTTCAATCCAACATAACGATATCTCAAAGGGAAAGATTCAATTCATCACAACATGATAGCAAGGGAATAACATCATGTGATCCGACTATATTAACAAAGCCCGTGATACATCAAGATCGTGACATCTCAAGAACACGAGAGAGAGATTGAACACATAGCTACTGGTACATACCCTCAGCCCCAAGGGTGGACTACTCCCTCCTCATCATGGCCTCCGCCGGGATGATGAAGATGGCCACCGGAGATGGATTCCCCTCTCCGGGAGGGTACTGGAACGTCTCCAGATTGGTTTTTCGTCGATATAGAGAGTTGCGGCGGCAGAGCGGACAGTCTAGGGTTATTTCTGATGCTTTCTATATTTATAGGATTTTTGGGCGTTGGTTTCACGCCAAGATGGGCCACGAGGAGGGCACAAGACACCAGGGCGCGCCTGGGCCCTCTGGCGCACCCTGGTGGGTTGTGCCCACCTCGTGGATCTTCTCCGGTGGCTCTTCGCTCCAATATTGCTTATTTGGTCCAGAAAAAATGACCAAAAAGTTTCGGGCGATTCCGAGAACTTTCATTTTCTACACAAAAACAAAACCATCGTAATTCTGCTGAAAACAGCGTCAGTCCGGGTTAGTTCTAAATAAATCATATAAAGTGCATCAAAACCATATAAAAGTATTTTAAACATAGGTGAATATGGCATGAATACTTCATAAATTATTGATACGTTGGAGACGTATCAGCATCCTCAAGCTTAATTCCTACTCGTCCTCGAGTAGGTAAATGATAAAAGAAATAATTTATGAAGTGTGAATGCTAGCATAGTGCATAAGTTTGATCAATGATAATTTCAACCACTTTTCCTAGCATCATAACAACAACTTTCTCTCATAAAAATCATCATGATAGAGCAATCAATTCACATATCATGGTTCAAATAATGAATTCTCTTGAAACTTAACAACCTATGTTCTTAGTCATGAAACAATTGCAATTCAACTTATTCTCAACAAAGTCCAAGTAAGAGCTCCACATACTCAATCATCATATAGTCTTCTATGATTGCTAGTACTCAAAGCATATTTTTAGAACAAATAAAATCCATCGAACACAGAGAAAGATAGGGGCTTAATGTTTTGCCTCCCAACTCATTTATCATAGAGATAATTGTCAACAATAATAAATCATGATCAAATATATTTGACTAGATATATGTTTGGATCTTTCCCCACCACATGATACTTGCCAACTAATAGACTGAGGTTGGAATAAGAAGTTGACTCAACATGAATAGTAAATAACATGAAAGTAAATAGATTGTCCCTTCGTAGAGGGAAGCAGGGATTTGCAAATGTGCCAGAGCTCATTGTTTAAAATAGAGATAAATATAATTTTGGGAGGTGCACCCTTCCTGTCAACGTTACGACCAAGAGTTGTCAATATCTTGCATGTTAATCACATTAGCGGCGGTTCCCAAGCGGTAAAAGTAAAGGTTTACTCCCCCTCCACCAACAAACACACTCCACGGCTAGCCGAATCCACGGGTACCGTCCATACCAACAACATTCCTGGGGGAGTTTTGTTTAATTATTTGCATTTTTTTTATTTCGGGACTGGGAATCCCTATTACCGCCCCTCTCATCCAAGGACGAGTGAATAAACACTCATCATGAGAATAACCCACTTAACATGGAAGATACTGACCGCCCCCTGTCGCTCCATGAGCGGTCCAGGCACACAAAACAGATGTTTATTTGAATGTTTAGAGGTGGCACATGCAAATTTACTTGGAATGGCAGTGAAATACCATGTATAGGTAGGTATGGTGGACTCTTATGGAAGAAACTTGGCTCAAGGATTTGGATGCACAAGTAGTATATCTACTTAGTACGAAGTGTTGGCTAGCAAAAGGTTCTAAACAAGCACCACATGTTGGAGGATCCATAACATTATAACTTCGATGCAAATATACACAACCATAACTCATTACGTTGTCTTCCTTGTCCAATTTCAACTAATTTGCTCAAGTTTGAAAATAATTAATGGGTATTCACAATCATAGAAGATGTCCAAGATAATATGTTTGTATGTGAAAGTTCTCTTCCTTATACTAATCATTCACGAATTGCTTGTATGACCAATATTGTGATTGTCAAACTTCAATAGATTTTACTTTCTAAACCAGACATGAAGCTACTACTAAGCATAAAGCACATTGATAATTTCATATTTATGATATTTCATTCATTCACAATTTACTCTTAGGATATAAGTGAAGCACAAGAGTAAATGACAATCTACTCTCAAAAGATATAAGTGAAGATCAATGAGTAGTCAAACAATTAAGTAGCTATGTGAGGACTCTCTCTCTTAATGAAGATTTTCAGATCTGAGTATTTTATTCAAACAACAAACTAAACAAAAATAGAACTCCAAGAATAGCACGCATCAAGTGAACGAATAAAAATTTAGGCTCAACATAGGCTAACCGATAATTGTTGATAAAGAGAGGTGGGATGCGTAGCATCCCCAAGCTTAGATGCTTGAGATTTCTTGAAATATTTACTTGGGGTGCCTTGGTCATCCCCAAGCTTGAGCTTTTGTATCTCGTTCAATCCTCTCATATCATGGTTTCACCTATTCTCAAAAACTTCATCCACACAAAACTCAAAAAGAACTCGTGAGATAGGTTAGTACACATAAGAATAAATCAACACTTCATGCACGGCCAAGTTGCATAATAATTTTCAAACATCATCTACTGTATACTATCATTTCCACAATTTATATCTACCAATATAGGCTATGGAAACTATAGGATAAGTAGATAACAAAACTATGACAGCAATCTGTCCAAACAGAAAAGTCTGTAGCAATCTATTAAACCAGTGTACGTCTGTAACTCAAAAAATTATGAAGATTTAGAACATGCTAAATAATTTATATGAAAACACTGTGTAAGAATTTCAGAAACTTTCCACGTTCCAGTAAAATATGAAAATTCAAACACTACAGAGAAAGTTTCTGTTTTTACACAGCACACATCAAGCATGCAATGCAAGCATCCTAAGGCAATTCTTGGAACTTTTTATTGAAAAACAAGATTATAAATAACGCCTAACAGAAAATAACAAAATATGATGACGATCCAAGCAAAGCACATATTATGTGACGAATAAAAATATAGCTCCAAGTAAGATATACCGATAGTGTTGAAGACGAAAGAGGGGATGCCTTCCGGGGCATCCCCAAGCTTAGGCGCTTGAGTATTCCTTGGATATTACCTTGGGGGTGCCTTGGGAATCCCCAATATTAGGTTCTTGTCACTCCTTATTCTCCTCATATCGGTGTCTCACCCAAAACTTGAAAACTTCAATCACACAAAACTTAACGGAACTTCGTGAGATGGGTTAGTATAATAAATAAAGATCATTCACTTAGGAACTGTCAAGACAAGATTCATAATTGTTCCCACATGATACCTACTGCCTTTTATCATTCCCATAATTTATACCACTAAATATAAGCTATGTAAACACTGAAACAAGCTAACTATGCATGTAAAACAGAATCTGTCAAAAAACAGAACAGTCTGTGAAGATCTATAGTATAGCCATACTTCCCTGTCTCTACAAATTCTGAAACATTAGGACAACCTGAATAATTTGTATATGAAGACTGTGTAAAAATTTCAGATCATTATCGCGCTCCAGTAAAAAATGAAAATTCCTATACTGGAGTCAAAAGTTTCTGTTTTGGTTCAACATCAATTCTACTCATCTTGTGAGTCATCCCAAAGGCTTTACTTGGCACTTTACTGAAATAAAAGACACAAAACATGATTACTATAGTAGCCTAATCATGTGAACACACAATAATTGAAAGGAAAAGTGTTGGGTTGTCTCCCAACAAGCGCTTTTCTTTAATGCCTTTCAACTAGGCATGATGATTTTAATGATGCTCACATAGGAATAGTATTTGAAAGATGTAAGAGAGCATCATGAATCTAATGACAAGCACATTTAAGTCTAACCCACTTCCTATGCATGGGGATTTTGTAAGCAAACAATTTATGGGAGCAAGAATCAACTAGCATAGGAAGACAAAACAAGCATAACTTCAAAACTTTCAAAACATAGAGAGGAAACTTGATATTATTGCAATTCCTACAAGCATATGTTCCTCCCTCATAATAATTTTCAGAAGCATCATGAAGGAATTTAACAATGTAACTATCACATAAAGCATTCTTTTCATGATCTACAAGCATAGAAAACTTATTACTCTCCACATAAGCAAATTCCTTTTCATCATGGAAGTGGGGGCAAACTCAACAAAATAACTATCATGAGACACTTGATTGACATAACCATGTTCAATATTAAAATCATGATGACAAGTTTCATGGTTACTATTACTCTTTATAGCGTACATGTCATCATCATAATCTTCATAGATAGGAGGCATGCCATCATCATAATAAATTTGCTCATCAAAACTTGGGGGACTAAAAATATCATCTTCATCAAACATAGCATCCCCAAGCTTGTGGCTTTGCATATCATTGGCATCATGGATATTCAGAGAATTCATACTAGCAACATTGCAATCATGCTCATCATTTATGCCAAACATTTTATTGAATTCTTCTTCTATCAATTGAGCACAATTTTCCTTTCCATCATTTTCAAGAAAGACATGATAAAGACGAATAATATGAGGCCACCTCAATTCCATTTTTTGGTTGTTTTCTTTTATGAAACCAAACTAGTGAAAAACAAGAAACTAAAAGATTTAATTGCAAGATCTAAAGATATACCTTCAAGCACTCACCTCCCCGGCAATGGCGCCAGAAAAGAGCTTGATGTCTACTATGCAACTTTATTCTTGTAGACTATGTTGGCCTTCCAAGTGTAGAGTTTTGTAGGACAGTAGCAATTTTCCCTCAAGTGGATGACCTAAGGTTTATCAATCCGTGGGAGGTGTAGGATGAAGATGGTCTCTCTCAAACAACCCTGCAATCAAATACAAGAAATCTCTTGTGTCCCCAGCACACCCAATACAATGGCAAATTGTCTAGGTGCACTAGTTCGGCGAAGAGATGGTGATACAAGTGCAATATGGTTGGTAGATATAGGTTTTTGTAATATGAAAATATAAAAACAGCAAGGTAGCAAGTAACAAAAGTGAGCACAAACGGTATTGCAATGCTTGAAAACAAGGCCTAGGGTCCGTACTTTCGCTAGTGCAATTTCTCAACAAAGCTAATATAATTGGATCACATGACCATCCCTCAACGTGCAACTAAGAATCACTCCAAAGTTCTTATGTAGCAGAGAACATAAGAAGAAATTGTTTGTAGGGTACGAAACCACCTTAAAGTTATTCTTTCCGATCGATCTATCCAAGAGTTCGTACTAAGATAACATCAAGTTATCCTTTCCGATCGATCTATCTAAGAGTTCATACTAGAATAACACCATATGATACGCATCAACCAACTCTAATGTCACCTAGATACTCCAATGTCACCACAAGTATCCATGAGTTAATTATACGATACGCATCAAACAATTTCAGATTCATAATACTCAATCCAACACAATGAACCTCAAAGAGTGCCCCAAGATTTCTATCGGAGAAAGTTGGACAAGAACGTGTATCAACCCCTATGTATCAACCTCGGGAATTGACGTGGCTTGAGACTGCGTCGGTATTTCCCCAAAGAGGAAGGGATGATGCAGCACAACGACGGTAAGTATTTCCCTCAGTTATGAAACCAAGGTTATCGAACCAATAGGAGGATCACCACCACCCAATAAGCAACACCTGCACACAAACAACAAATACTTGCAAGCCGGCGTGAAAGAGAGGTTGTCAATCTCTCTACGGTAAAAAGATAGTTTAGGTAGTGATAGATAGGAGAGATAGATCTCTCAAGAACATAAAATAAAAAGAGCAAATATGCAGCAATATATTTTTGGGTTTTTGGTTTTGTATATCTGAAAACAAAGATTGCAAAAAAGTAGATCGGAAAGCAATATGTTGGAAAAGTAGACCCGGGGGCCATAGGGTTCACTAGTGGCATCTCTCATGAGTATAGCGCACGGTGGGTGAACCAATTACTGTTGGGCAATTGATAGAAAATCGAATAGTCATGACGATATCCACGGCGATGATCATTATATAGGCATCATGTCCAAGATAAGTAGACCGACTCCTCCTGCATCTACCACTATTACTCCACACATCGACCGCTATCCAGCATGCATCTAGTGTATTAAGTTCATGGAAAAACGGAGTAATGCAATAAGAACGATGACATGATGTAGACAAGATCTATTCATGTAGGAATAGACCCCATCTTGTTATCCTTAATAGCAACGATACATGCGTGTCTTGCTGCCCCTTATGTCACTGGGAAAGAACACCGCAAGATCGAACCCATCACAAAGCACCTCTTCCCATGGCAAGAAAAATCGATCTAGTCGGCCTAACTAAACCAAAGATTCAGAGAAGAAATGCGAGGCTACAAGTAATCATGCATATAAGAGATCAAAGAAGACTCAAATAATATTCATGGATAGAAACTGATCATGAACTCAAAATTCATCGGATCCCAACAAACACACCGCAAAAGTTTACATCAAATAGATCTCCAAGAGACCATTGTATTGAGAATCATAAGAGAGAGAGAGAGAGAGAGGAAGCCATCTAGCTACTGCCTACGGACCCGTAGGTCTGTGGTGGACTACTCACGCATCATCGGAGAGGCACCTATGAGAAAGATGAACCCCTTCGTGATGGTGTTTAGATTGGATCTCGAGGTTCTGGAACTTGCGGCGGCTGGAATTGTGTTTCATCGACTCCCCTAGGGTTTTTGGAATATTTGGGAATTTATAGGCATCAGAGGCGGTGGAGAGGGACCCCGAGGAGGGCACAACCCATCAGGGCGCGCCGGGCCCCCCTGGCGCGCCCTGGTGGGTTGTGGTCTCCTCGTCCCACTCCCCCGACACTTATTTGGCCCACTGGGTGTCTTCTGGTCCAGAAAAAATCACCAAAAACTTTCGTCGCGATTGGACTCCGTTTGGTATTGATTTTCTGTGAAGTAAAAAACAAGCAAAAACAGCTACTGTCACTTTGGCACTATGTCAATAGGTTAGTCCCAAAAAATGATATAACGTTTTTATAAAATGATTGTAAAACATCCAAGAATGATAATATAACAACATGGAACAAGCAAAAATTATAGATACGTTGGAGATGTATCAGCATCCCCATGCTTAATTCCTACTCCTCCTCGAGTAGGTAAATGATAAAAACAGAATTTTTGATGTGGAACACTGCCTAACATGTTTATCACATTCTTTTCTTTTGTATAGTATGGACATTTGGACTTGTAACTGATTCAAAGCAATAGTCTAGTTTTAACATAATGACTTCAATACTCAAGCATGTCAACAAGCAACCATGTCTTTCAAAATATCAACACTAAAAAAAGTTATCCCTAGCCCATCATGCTCAATCATTGATCCATTCATGAAACACACTAAAATATTAGCTATGCCCAATGCTCAAGTACGATCAAAGTGGCCCCTAGTTGGTGCTTTATAAGAGAAGATGGAGACTCAAAGTAAAAATAAAAATTGCATAAAGTAAATAGATAGGCCCTTCGCAGAGGGAAGTAGGGATTTGTAGAGGTGCTAGAGCTCAAGGTTTAAATTGAGAGAGAGAAAATATTTTGGGTGGCATGCTTTTCCTATCTACGAAAATGACAAAGTAGCTCACAATACTTTCCATGCTAGATATATCATAGGCGGTTCCCAAACAGAAAATAAAGTTTATTCCTTTTTCCACCAAACTTTCACTTTCCATGGCGGGCCGTATCCACGGTTGCCTTCCATACCAACACTTTCCATGTAATTTATTATTTGACAACATAAAGTAAATATGTTTTTCTTTTTCATTTCGAGAATGGGCATCCCTATTACCGCCGCACTCTCGTGCAATGACAAGTGAATAAACACTCATCTTGAGAATAACACATCTAGCATGAAAAAATATTGAACACTCCCCACCGTTTCATGAGCGGTACAGGCACACAAAAGAGAAAATTTATTTTGAAAATTTAGAGATGGCACATACAAATTTGCTTGGAACGGCATGGAAATACCGCATATAGGTAGGTATAGGGGACTCATAAGGCAAAACTTGGTTTAAGGATTTTGGATGCACAAGTAGTATTTCTACTTAGTACAAATGGAGGCTAGCAAATAGATTGGGAAGCAACCAAACCAAGAAACGAAAATTCACATAAGCGAGCATTGAGCGTAACTAACACCGAATAATGCACCATAAGTAGCATGTAACTTCATTGCACAACTATTGACTTTCGTGCATGCATGTAACACCCCAAAAAAATTAAATTTGATTTGAAAATATTTTTATTCCTTTGAGATGGAATTTTCAAAACTTTTGACTTGGTTTTCTATTTCAACTCAATGGAGGAAGCCTCCTTATAAAAACTTTTTGATTAACTTTGGTTCTGGTCTTCAAATATTAATGTTGGAATTTCTTGCCAGCAAAAAAAAATTAACTTTGGCTTACTCTCAAGTTTTTGGTAACAATATCTTTGGAGCTTTATTTCTAAAAATCTTACCTTGATAATCATATTCCCTCTTGACTTACTCTATAATTCAAAAACCATTTCTCAAAGACCTTCCTCTCTGACCTAGGATGGCAATCCAACTTTTCTCAAAAGACCCAACCAGGAAAAATATATTTTTCTTCACAAAATATTGCAAAAACTATTTCTACCTTTTATTTTGGGGTCTCAAGATTTACAAAGGAACTACTGATAACCCACAAGTATAGGGGATCAATTGTAGCCTTTCTCGATAAGTAAGAGTGTCGAACCCAACGAGGAGCTAAAGGTAGAACAAATATTCCCTCAAGTTCTATCGACCACCGATACAACTCTACGCACACTTAACGTTCGCTTTACCTAGAGCAAGTATGAAACTAGAAGTACTTTGTAGGTGTGATAGGATAGGTCTGCAAGATAATAAAGAACACGTAAATAGAATCTAGGGGCTGTTTAGATGAAGAAACAACTAAGTTAGTCTTAGTAGAGAGCTTTTTGTCACAAGAAAGTTATTTGTCCCTAGGCAATCGATAACTAGACCGGTAATCATTATTGCAATTTTATATGAGGGAGAGGCATCAGCTAACATACTTTCTCTACTTGGATCATATGCCCTTATGATTGGAACTCTAGCAAGCATCCGCAACTACTAAAGATCATTAAGGTAAAAACCCAACCATAGCATTATAAGGTATCAAGTCCTCTTTATTCCCATACGCAAACAACCTACTTACTCGGGTCTGTGCTTCCGTCACTCACGCCACCCACCATAAGCGAATCATAAACATATTGCAAACCCTACAGCGGGGATCCCTCACGCTTCCGCGATACGGAGAGCACCATAGGACAGCACCAATAATAAAACATGCAACTCAAACCAATCATGATCATCAATCAACCCATAGGACAAAACGGATCTACTCAAACATCATAGGATAGCCATACATCATTGGGACATAATATATAGCGTTGAGCACCATGTTTAAGTAGAGATTACAGCAGGGAGAAGGGGTGTTACACCGCTGCATAGAGGGGGAGAGAGTTGGTGATGACGGCGGCTAAGTTGTTGGTGTAGATCGCCGTCACGATGATGGCCCCGGCGGCGTTCCGGCGCCACCGGGAGAGAGGGGGAGAGAGCCCCCTCCTTATTCTTCCTTGACCTCCCCCTAGATGGGAGGAGGGTTTCCCTTCTGGTCCTTGGCCTCCATGGCGGCGGAGGGGCGAGAGCCCCTCCGAGATTGGATCTCTCTCTCTGTTTCTTTCTGTTTCTGCCTTCCAGATTCTGGCCTTTCACCGTTTCTTATATTCCCGGAGATTCGTAACTCCGATTGGGATGAAATTTTAACACGATTTTTATCCGGATATTAGCTTTCTTGCGGCGAAAGAAGGGCCCCAACCGCCTTACGGAGTGACCACAAGCCACCCTGGCGCGCCCCTATGGCTTGTGGGCCCCTCGGGCACCGCCTTCTGTTGATTCCACTTCCCAAAATTCACATATATTCCAAAAAAAATCTCCGTAAGTTTTTATCCCGTTTGGACTTCGTTTGATATGGATTTTCTGCGAAACAAAAAACATGCAACAAACAGGAACTGGCACTGGGCACTGGATCAATATGTTAGTCCCAAAAATAGTATAAAAAGTTGCCAAAAGTATATGAAAGTTGTAGAATATTGGCATGAAACAATCAAAAATTATAAATACGACGGACACGTATCAGCATCCCCAAGCTTAATTCCTGCTCGTCCTCGAGTAGGTAAATGATAAAAAAAAGATAATTTTTTATGTGGAATGCTACCTAGCATAATCTTGATCATATAATCTAATCATGGCATGAATATTAAGACACGAGTGATTCAAAGCAATAGTCTATCATTTGACATTAAGAAAATAATACTTCAAGCATACTAATAAGCAATCATGTCTTCTCAAAATATCATGGCTAAAAGAAAGTTATCCCTACAAAATCATATAGTCTGGCTATGCTCCATCTTCATCACATAAAGTATTAAATCATGCACAACCCCGGTTTTAGCCAAGCAATTGTTTCATACTCTAGTATTCTCAAACTTTTTCAACTTTCACGCAATACATGAGCGTGAGCCATGGATATAGCACTATAGGTGGAATAGAATATGGTGGTTGTGGAGAAGACAAAAAGAAGGAGATAGTCTCACATCAACTAGGCGTATCAACGGGCTATGGAGATACCCATCAATAGATATCAATGTGAGTGAGTAGGGATTGCCATGCAACGGATGCACTAGAGCTATAAGTGTATGAAAGCTCAAAAAGAAACTAAGTGGGTGTGCATCCAACTCGCTTGCTCACGAAGACCTAGGGCAATTTGAGGAAGCCCATCATTGCAATATACAAGCAAGGTTCTATAATAAAAAAATTCCCACTAGTATATGAAAGTGCCAATATAGGAGACTCTCTATCATGAAGATCATGGTGCTACTTTGAAGCACAAGTGTGGAAAAAGGAATAGTAGCATTGCCCCTTCTCTCTTTTCTCTCATTTTTTTTTGTTTTTTTTGGTGGGCTTCTTTGGCCTCTTTTTTTTATTTGGGCTTCTTTGGCCTCTTTTATTTATTTGTAAAGTCCGGAGACTCATCCCAACTTGTGAGGGAATCATAGCTTCCATCATCCTTTCCTCGCATGGGACAATGCTCTAATAATGATGATCATCACACTTTTATTTACTTACAACTCAAGAATTACAACTCAATACTAGAACAAAATATGACTCTATATGAATGCCTCCGGCAGTGTACCGGGATGTGCAATGATCTAGCGTAGCAATGACATAAAAAACGGACAAGCCATGAAAACATCATGCTAGCTATCTTACGATCATGCAAAGCAATATGACAATGATGGTGCGTGTCATAATAAACGGAACGGTGGAAGTTGCATGGCAATATATCTCGGAATGGCTATGGAAATGCCATAATAGGTAGGTATGGTGGCTGTTTTGAGGAAGGGAATATGGTGGGTTTAATGCACCGGCGAAAGTTGTGCGGTACTAGAGAGGCTAGCAAAGGTGGAAGGGTGAGAGTGCGTATAATCCATGGACTCAACATTAGTCATAAAGAACTCACATACTTATTGCAAAAATTTATTAGTCATCGAAACAAAGTACTACACGCATGCTCCTAGGGGAAGGGTTGGTAGGAGTTAACCATCGCGCGATCCCGACCTCCACACAAAGGATGACAATCAATAACTAAATCATGCTCCGACTTCTTCACATAACGGTTCACCATACGCGCATGCTACAGGAATCACAAACTTTAACACAAATATTTCTACCAATCCACAATTACTCACTAGCATGACTCTAGTATCACCATCTTTATATCGCAAAACTATTGCAAGGAATCAAACATATCATATTCAGTGATCTACAAGTTTTATGTAGGATTTTATGACTAACCATGTGAATGACCAACTCCTGTTAACTCTCTAAATAGATATAAGTGAAGCATGAGAGTTTAATTCTTTCTACACAAGATATGCCCACGCTCTAACAAATATAAGTGAAGCAAAAGAGCATTCTACAAATGGCAGTTTTCTATGTGTAGAGAAACAGGCAATCCAAACTTCAAATGATATAAGTGAAGCACATGAAGCATTCTATAAAGCCATACTCAAAAGATATAAGTGAGGTGCAAAGAGCCTTCTATAAATCAACCAAGAACTTTCTCATACCAGCATGGTGCATTATTAAAAGAAAAATAAAAAGCACACGATGCTCCAAGATTTACGCATATCATGTGACGAATAAAAATATAGCTCCAAGTAAAATTACCGATGGTTGTTAGAAGAAAGAGGGGATGCCTTCCGGGGCATCCCCAAGCTTAGTTTCTTGGGAGTCCTTGAATATTGCCTTGGGGTGCCTCGGGCATCCCCAAGCTTAGTCTCTTTCCACTCCTTATTCCTTCATCCATCGTGATCTCACCCAAAACTTGAAAACTTCAATCACACAAAACTTAACAAAACCCTCGTGAGATCCGTTAGTATAATAAAGCAAATTATCACTTTAAGTACTGTTGCAAACCCATTCACATTTTATTTTTGCATTGTAGCTACTGTATTATAACTTCTTTATGGCTTATACCACTGATAAAATCGATAGTTTCATCGAAACTAGCAAAACAATGCATCAAAAACAGAATCTGTCTTAAACAGGACAGGCTGTAGCAATCTGAACATTTACTATACTTCTGTAACTCTAAAAATTCTGAAAATTAGGAAAAAATAAACAATTTGCATAGAAGTACTTTTTAAAAATTTCAGAAACTTTTGACATTCCAGTCAAAAATGTAAATTCACGCACTACAGCCAAAGTTTCTGTTTTTGCACTGCACACACCAAACAAGCAATCTAATCATCCTAAAGGCAAATCTTGCCACATTATTTTTATAATACAGTGGATTTATACAAGGGGATAATTATTTTTGTTGAAAAGTTTCTGTAATTAAGATTCACAAGGTTTCCATGGGCATGAACAAAGTTTAAGGCATGCTCCCATTTTAACAATGCTCGTCTCTCTCACTTTCACTTTTCTTTTTGAAAAAGTTTTAGGTTCCCCTCTTTATTTTTTTTGTTTTTTAAACTATATAAAAGCACACAACAGAATAAAATGACTCTCTAAAACTTCCGGGTTGTCTCCCTGGCAGCGCTTTCTTTAAAGCCATTAAGCTAGGCATATAGTGCTCAAGTAATGGATCCACCCGGATCCCAAGGTATATCAAAGCCAATTTTAATTAACAATGATTTGTAATTTAGTAGTGATCACAAATTAACATATATCATGCAACAACGAAGTCTAACTCTCTTCCTATGCATTGGCATATCATAAAAGATAAATTCATGCACATCAAGTAAAGGCCAATACATAGCATAAGCAGTTTGTTGCAATTTTATCATATTGGAACCATAGAGAGGTGGAGATGTAGTTCCTCTCTCATAATAATTGCAAGTAGGAGCTGCAAGCACATGCAGATTATATCTATCAAAATCATCATGTGTAATAGTAAAAGGCAACCCATCTATATAATCCTTAATAAGTGCAAACTTCTCCGATATAGTGTAGTTGGGAGAATTCAAAAAGATAATAGGACTATCATGTGTGGGTGCAATAGCAACAATTTCACGTTTAACATAAGGAACTATAGCAAGTTCATCTCCATAAGCATCATTCATATTGGCATCATGGCCACAAGCATAGCAAGCATCAAGTTCATCAAAAAGGGATATTTCAAATGAATCCAAGGGATCATAGCAATTATCGTAGCATTCATCCTTCGGTAAGAATGAAGGGAAATTAAACAATGTATGAGTTGAAGAGTTACTCTCAATAGAAGGTGGGCACGGGTAGCCAATCCGCTCTTCGTCCTTTTGTTCTTCGCTCTCCTCCTCATCTTTTTCATCCAATGAGCTCACAGTGTCATCAACTTCCTCTTCCATAGATTCCTGCAAAATATTAGTCTATTCCAAGGCAGCGGTCATTCTTTCAATAAACTCTTTAACATAAGCATTAGAAGCATAGTTTGTATAGCAATATTTAAGTATGGCAAAATTTTCAGATTTGTAAAGAGTAGCATCATACTTTTCAATGAAAGAAGCAATTTCATAGGCACCCTTAAAAGCAACAAATTCTTCGATTTGTTCAACATCATTATAGCAATAGGCCTCCTTGGCATAAGAGGATAATATTTCATTATCATTAAACACACATTGGTAGGGAAGGTGTTTTTTAGCTTCTTTAGAACAACAAGTAAAATCATGCAATTCACACAAGTTCCATGCATAACAACACAAAGTATTAATTTGATGCCACAAGAGTTTCCCTTTTTGAGATATGCGGTGTCGCACATAATGAGCATGCTCATTTAATGACTTTCCCTCAACTAAGCTAGTTGGGTTTTCAGCACGAGCACAAGTGGATCGAAGATGACCCAAGTAATATTCTTCGGTGGTACGGAACACTAGTGGTTCATCAACTTTTGGAGCAGCAAGTACAACTATTTTTTTGGTATTTTACGTTTCCTACCCATATCTAAAGATAGAAAACAACTTAGAACAGAAAATAAAAATTACTTAGTGATAAAGCAAACAAGCACACACGAGAATATACACCCTACGCTATTGCTCCCCGGCAACGGCGCCAGAAAAAGGTCTTGATAACCCACAAGTATAGGGGCTCAATTGTAGCCTTTCTCGATAAGTAAGAGTGTCGAACCCAACGAGGAGCTAAAGGTAGAACAAATATTCCCTCAAGTTCTATCGACCACCGATACAAATCTATGCACGCTTAACGTTCGCTTTACCTAGAACAAGTATGAAACTAGAAGTACTTTGTAGGTGTGATAGGATAGGTTTGCAAGATAATAAAGAACACGTAATAAAATCTAGGGGCTGTTTAGATGAAGAAACAACTAAGTTAGTCTTAGTAGAGAGCTTTTTGTCACAAGAAAGTTATTTGTCCCTAGGCAATCGATAACTAGACCGGTAATCATTATTGCAATTTTATATGAGGGAGAGGCATCAGCTAACATACTTTCTCTACTTGGATCATATGCACTTATGATTGGAACTCTAGCAAGCATCCGCAACTACTAAAGATCATTAAGGTAAAACCCAACCATAGCATTATAAGGTATCAAGTCTTCTTTATTCCCATACGCAAACAACCTACTTACTCGGGTCTGTGCTTCCGTCACTCACGCCACCCACCATAAGCGAATCATAAACATATTGCAAACCCTACAGCGGGGATCCCTCACACTTGCGTGACACGGAGAGCACCATAGGCTAGCCATACATCATTGGGACATAATATATAGCGTTGAGCACCATGTTTAAGTATAGATTACAGCGGGGAGAAGGGGTGTTACATCGCTGCATAGAGGGGGAGAGAGTTGGTGATGATGGCGGCGAAGTTGTTGGTGTAGATCGCCGTCACGATGATGGCCCCGGCAGCGTTCCGGCGCCACCGGGAGAGAGGGGGAGAGAGCCCCCTCCTTCTTCTTCTTCCTTGACCTCCCCCTAGATGGGAGGAGGGTTTCCCTTCTGGTCCTTGGCCTCCATGGCGGCGGAGGGGCGAGAGCCCCTCCGAGATTGGATCTCTCTCTCTGTTTCCTTCTGTTTCTGCCTTCCAGATTCTGGCCTTTAACCATTTCTTATATTCCCGGAGATCTGTAACTCCGATTGGGCTGAAATTTTAACACGATTTTTATCCAGATATTAGCTTTCTTGTGGCGAAAGAAGGGCCCTAACCGCCTTACGGGGTGACCACAAGCCACCCTGGCACGCCCTACCCCCTAGGGAGCGCCCCTATGGCTTGTGGGCCCCTCGGGCACCGCCTTTTGTTGATTCCACTTCCCAAAATTCACATATATTCCAAAAAAATCTCCGTAAGTTTTTATCCCGTTTGGACTTCGTTTGATATGGATTTTCTACGAAACAAAAAACATGCAACAAACAGGAACTGGCACTGGGCACTGGATCAATATGTTAGTCCCAAAAATATTATAAAAAGTTGCCAAAAGTATATGAAAGTTGTAGAATATTGGCATGAAACAATCAAAAATTATAGATACGACGGAGACGTATCAACTACCAGATTCCTTCTGATCTTGACCTCAAATAAATCACCAGAAGTACTCATTAGTACCCACAACTCAAATAAGCAAAAACTTTCTGGTCCATAGTTTAAAATTTTCAGACCACGTTCCAAAGAAATTTGGACCAGAAATCTCTTTTTTGCTGGTTACCCCTCTTCTCCTATCTTAAAAATTCTGCAAAAATTCAGAGGACTCCTAGAAGCCTCAGTGGATAAGCCCTCCAAGTTTCAGCTCAAGAAAAATTCATCTGAGCCCTCTGGCAATCAGTCAAACACTTGGCGTGCACTGTTTCTGTAGATTTCAGACTTTTTCAGTTTCATCAGAGAGAGCTTCGTCAATCTCAGCATTGATCATCGTGGAGCCTTGTGCACTGTGGCTAGCTCTTATCCAGGGCGCCGCATGGTTGGTTGGCCGCTTGTGGGCATCGGTGGTGAGCTGGCTCGCCGGCCCCGACCCCTCCCACGGCGGCAGAGCCACCAGTTGCGATCGCCAGGAGCCACCGCCGCAGAACGGCGTTCCCCAGCGCGGCCCAAGCCTGCAGCAGCCTCCGCGTGGCCGTCCCCCACTTCTGTGCTCGCTGCAGAACCATCGGTGTGGACTGAGCAGCGCAGAGCGCGCTCTCTGCAGCCGCCGTGGCTACGGGCAGCCGTTCCGACGAGCCGAAGACCCCCTGCGTAATCAGCACGGGTTAGAGCCAAAATGGAACCCCAGTGGGCGTGGTAACCTGCCTGCAGCCGTAAACCCCCTGCTGACCTCGCCGTTCACCGTGATCCGCGCCGGAGTAAATCCCCGTCAAGGCAACCGCCTCGGATCGCCTATAAATAGGACACCCCGAGCCACCTCGCAGCCCAGCACCTCTCCACCACCTCTCATAGCCACACCCAGCCCAACAGAAGACCTCGGGGAGGCCTTCTTCCTCGCCTCCGGCCGCCCCGATCCGCTTCGGGAACCGGCAAAATTCACTCCGGTGACTGCATCATCTTGGATCAAACCTCGTCACTAGCTTCCCATCTCAACCACACCTCTGACCCGCGCCTCAATTTGATAGTACAAGTTCCCTTCGGTGAGATCCTTCATCGCCCGATGCCGCCGTCCGCTGGAGTGGAAGCTGCTGTCGATGTGGTGCTCTTCGACGACCCCTTCCACCTCCCACCGACGGGGAACAGTCCGGTGAGTGCCCATGTGCCATTGGTTTCCCAAGCCCCGCCATGGATCATCGCCGGCGACCTCCGCAAGCCTCTGTCGCCGGTGGGTTTTTAAACCCGACAAGTGGGACCCCCTGTAGGGGCTCTTTCCTTTTTGCGAATCGTTTTCTGGTGGCGCCCTGCTGCAGAGTACGTTTTCCCTTCGGGCTGGCGTATTCTTTTCAAAAGTGTTTTCTGTTTTCTCTGTCTACCCCCTGGATAACTTTGTGGTTATCACAGATAGGTCCCTGGACTTATTTTCTTTGTATCTTTGAAACAGAAAATGATTTTGAGTTGATTCTTTTTCTGTCACCCTTATTTTTGAATCTAGTTTTTTATAGTATTTATTCAAAAATATTTTGAGACAATTTTTAGACGCGCACGGTATTTACGTTAGTATTCGAATATTTGTATGGCATAGATACCGAAGGAGGAGACGTTGCCGTCAAATTTGCCGAGCTAGACTCCGACTACATTGATCCAGGCAAGCATGTTTGAACCTTTGATATGATGAGTGTTTTTCATGTTTGCTTGAATTGTTATTCTCATGGCATGTTTATATAAGCATATGATGAATGTTATATTTCATGCATGATAAGTTGCAAGTGAGCTAAAAACTTGATGTGATCATGAATGATTGGACAACCTAGTCATGTGGTGACATGATAGGTTGTATGCTGGTATTGTTGGAGCATGCCGGTATTATCAAAGAAATTGTTTAACTCCAGTGTTGACATAGATCGATTCTTGTCCCCGTTCGCCTTATTTTCGTGCTACCACATGCTTTCTGCAAGGAATGCGGTTTAGTAAGTTGTAAACCTCTTTCCATGTACATACCAAATAGAGGGGCCGTGATGAGGGTTCTATGGCCCTGGATTAAAGCCCGTCATCCGGTCAGGGGGCATGGGTGTTTCTGGTTGGGACCGAGAGGGGGGCACCCCTTAGTAGCGCGCGATATAAATTTGATCCCATGCTATTCGAGGTGTTGGCCTCCCCGTCTTAAAGTTTTTCTTGAATGTTGCCTAGGGTGATACCTGGCATCGGGATGTGAAATGGGTGTGTACTGGTTAGGTGTGTTTTCTTCTAAAATACTGTAGACGGAACTAGTCCTTCGGGATTACTGAAATCCGTTGGCTGTGGGTAAAGAGTACAACCTCTGCAGAGTCAAAACTATTCGAATAGCCATGTCCACGGTCAAGGACGTTGGTTGACAGGTCAAGTGTTTGTCTCAGTGTCAGTCTCTGGAGAACTAATATGTTAAATGACAAAAGTGAACTTGGCTGAATATTATTTCCATGAATGGACTAACCAGGTTATTACTGTGATGTGCCGAGTATTCATTGGGATGGTGCTACCTCCTGGATACTCGTATTTGAATGTTGAAATATAATCCCTTTATGTGATGTCGCTCAGACGTCCGACTGTGGCATTTCTAGTTATTTATTTACAGTACAAGCCCTTTACGTGATGTCGCTCAGACGTCCGACCGTGGCATTCTTGTTATTTATTTTCAGTACAATCCCTTTACGTGATGTCGCTCAGACGTCCGACTGTGGCACTCAGTTGTTTACTTTCATTATAAGCCCTTTATGCGATGTCGCTCAGACGTCCGACTGTGGCACGTACTGTTATTTATTTCCAGTATAAGCCCTTTAGGTGGTGTCGCCCCGACGCCCGACTGAGGCATCTTTATTTATTTTTACCTTTCGAGGCGTCGCTTCAGACACCCGATCGGTCTTCCTTTATTTTATTGGGATTTCGGGAGGACTACCGCCCGACTTCCTTTTTATTTATCTTGTTGTGCAAATTTACTACTTGTGTGTGCATTACTAACCTGCTTGTGTGCATCATGTTTACATTTGTTATATCTTATGTCCAAACTGTCTTGCGAGTACATTCAAAGTACTCACCTGGCTTGTTGATTTGGCCAGATGTTGACGAAGGCGATCTTATGGATGAAGAGTACGATAGCGAGTCCGACGCCTAGAGCAGTCCCAGTCAGTCCCTTGCGATCCTGGAGTCTGCCACTTATATTATACACGCTTCCGCTACACAAATAAAATCATCGAGCCTCACTCCGACGCTTGGCGAGTTGTAAGATATTAGAATCATGTCACCCACTCCACTGTGACATATCCACCACCACTATATAATGCGAGTCAGTAGTACTGCCACCATTTCCATTGTGACATATCCGCCTTTATGCTTAATATTGGCGTGCTTGTAATAAATTGTTGAGAAGCCTCAGCTCAACCCTGTATAATATTAAGTACTACTGGATTTCTGTATCAAGGATTTGTCTACCAGTACGAATTATTTTCTGTGCTGGTCTGACTGAAGGGGCGATTTTTCAATAATTATTTTATTGAAAAACCAGTCCTGACAATGCATAGGGAATCACAAACCTTAACACCAATATTCCTACTAAGCATAATTACTCACTAACATGACTCACATATTACTATCATCATGTTTCAAAACTATTTCAAGGAATCAAGTTTAATTTTCCCAATGATCTTCATGAAAGTTTTTATTATATCCTCCTTGGATATCTATCACTTTGGGACAAGTTTCATATATTGCCATTGCTTTTTGGCAAGCTCAAACAAATTTAAGTGAAGCACATGAGCATACAGATTTCATCTCTCAAAAAGGTATAAGTGAAGCATGAGAGGATTTTTCAAAATCTACCTACTCTCAAATTAATCTAAGTGAAGCATGAGAGTATTTCTACAAAAATTTCCAAGCACACCGTGCTCAAAAAGATATAAGTGAAGCACTAGAGCAATTCTATAGCTCAAAAAGTTTAAGTGAAGCACATAGAGCAATTCTAACAAATCATAGCATGATTTTGGCTTTCTTAAATAGGTGTGTCCAGCAAGGATACAAGGGAAAAACTAACAAACAAAGCAAGTAAAGATACAAGACGCTCCAAGAAAAACTCATGATATGTGACGAATAAAAATATAGCTCCAAGTAAAATACCGATGGTCTTTTGAAGAAAGAGGGGATGCCACTCAGGGGCATCCCCAAACTTAGTTGCTTGTTTCTCTTTGGATATATCTTGGGGGTGCGGTAGCATCCCCAAGCTTAGGCTTTTATCACTCCCTATTCCTTCATCCATCGTGATCTCACCCAAAACTTGAAAACTTCAATCACACAAAACTCAACAAACTCTTCGTGAGATCCGTTAGTATAATAAAGCAAATCACTACTTTAGGTACTGTTGAAAACCCATTCATATTTTATTATTGCATTATACCTATGGTATTTTAACTTTACCATGGCTCATACCCTTCAATATAAACCATAGATTCATCAAAACAAGCACACAATGCAACGAAAACAGAATCTGTCTTAAACAGAACAGTTTGTAGTAATTTGTACTCTAACCATACTTATGTAACTCTAAAAATTCTGAACAATTAGGAAAACATAAGGAATTTGTATAGAAACACTGTGTTAAAATTTCATCTCAAGATCACATTCCAGAAAAAAATGAAAATTCAAATACTGGACGCAAAGTTTGTGTTTCAGATTCAGCATCGCTTCTACTCATCCTATGAATCATCCTAAAGGCTTTACTTGGCACAAACACTAAATAAACCACAAAAACACAATCATAACAGAGGCATAATTGTGTCAACACTCAAAAACAGAAAGCGAAAAGCAAAAATTTATTTATTCATTGGGTTGCCTCCCAACAAGCGCTATCGTTTTACGCCCCTAGCTAGACATAACGCATAGATTCAAGTATTGTCATCTTTGGTTTTGGATCCATAGGATGACCTCATGATTGATTCATATGGTGGATTAATTATTGTCCTAGGGAAGTGTTCCATGCCCTTTCTCAAGGGAAATTGAAAACGAATATTGCCTTCTTTCATATCAATCACGGCACCTATAGTGCGTAAAAACGGTCTACCAAGTATAATGGGACAAGACAGATTGCAATCAATATCAAGCACAATAAAATCAATAGGCACATAGTTCCTATTTGCAAGAATAAGAACATCATTAATTCTTACCAAAGGCGTTTTAATAGTAGAATCCGCCAAGTGCAAATTAAGAGAACATTCTTCAATATTGGTAAGACCAAGCACATCACATAGAGATTTCGGAATCGTGAAAACACTAGCACTCAAATCACACAAAGCAAAGCATTCATAATTTTTAATCTTGACCTTAATGGTAGGTTCCCACTCATCATTTAATTTTCTAGGAATAGAAATCTCCAACCCCAACTTTTCTTCAAAAGATTTCATCATGGCATCAACGATATGTTCAGTAAAAGCTTTATTTTGCTCATAAGCATGGGGTGAATTCAACATGGATTGCAGCAAAGAAATACATTCAATCAAAGAGCAACTATCATAATTAAAGTCTTTGCAATCCAAAATAGTGGGCACATCACTAGTTAAAGTTTTGACCTCTTCAAACCCACTTTTATCAAAAATTTCATCAAGATTTTCACTCTCCAAATTATTGGGACGCCTTCTAGCTAAAGTTGACTCTACTTCAGTCCCTTCATTATCAATCTTAATATTACTAAACAAGGAATCAATAGAATAAACACCAATCACTTTAAGATCTTCATCTTTTTTATGAAGGCAATCACTAGAAAACGATTTTTCTAAGATTTCTCTTTTACCTCTAAGCACAGCGGTTCTTTTCTTACTTTCATCCATAGAGACGTATAAAGCTTTAATAGATTCATCAATCTTAGGCACAAAAGCTTTCAACTTGAGATTTTCAACATCATGAGAAATTCTATCAATGCTTCTAGACATATCATCAATCTTATTCAACTTTTCTTCTATCGCAGTATTGGAAGCCTTTTGTGCATTGATAAATTATTTAATATTACTCTCAAGATCAGAGGTGTTCCTATTATTATTGTAAGAAGAATTACCATAGGAATTACCATAATTATTAGAGGAATTTCCAGGAAAAGGCCTAGGATTAAAATTACCTCTATAGGCATTGTTATTGAAATTGTTTCGCGAGACAAAATTCACATCTACGGAATCACTATTTTGCTCAATCAAGGTAGACAAAGGCACATTATTAAGATCAATAGGTGCATTTTTACTACCAACCAATTTCATCAAAGCATCAACTTTATCACTCAAAGTACTAATTTCCTCAACCGAATTAACTTTTTTTACTAGTAGGTGCTCTTTCAGTATGTCATTGAGAATAATTAGCCATGATATTATCTAGCAATTTAGTAGGTTCACCCAAAGTAATCTCCATAAAAGTACCACCCGCGGCGGAATCTAAAAGATTTCTAGAGAAAAAATTCAACCCCGCATAATTTTTTTTGTATGATCATCCAAAGATTTAAACCATGAGTAGGACAATTTCTTAGCATCAACTTCATTCTTTCCCAAGATTGTGCAACATGTTCATGCTCAAGTTGCTTAAAATTCACGATTAGCGTCCAAAGGGAAATAATTTTCGCAGGCGGAAAATACTTAGTGATAAAAGCATCCTCACACTTATTCCAAGAATCGATACTATTGCGAGGCAAAGAGGAAAACCAAATTTTTGCACGATCCCGCAAGGAAAAAGGAAATAGTTTCAACTTGACAATATCATTGTCCACATCTTTTTTCTTTTGCATATCACACAATTCTACGAACGTGTTTAGATGGGACGCGGCATCCTCATTAGGATTACCGGCAAATTGATCTTTCATGACAAGATTAAACAAAGCGGCATTAATATCACAAGACTCCGCACTAGTGGTGGGAGGAGCAATCGGAGTACTAATAAAATCATTGTTATTAGTATTGGAAAAATCACATAACTTGGTGTTCTCTTGAGTCATCGTGACTACACAAACAAGATTGCAAGCAAGGAAGAGATCCGGCAAGAAAAAGAGCAACCGAAAAAGAGGGTGAATAAAATGGCAAATTGGTGAAGTGGGGGAGAGGAAAACGAGAGGCAAATGGCAAATAATGTAATTGCAAGGAGATGAGATTTGTGATTAGGAACCTGGTAGATGATGATGGAGTCCCCTCGGCGCCTACGATAGGCACGTAGAAGAGACCGCTTCCTCCCCGGCAACGGCGCCAGAAATTCCTTTGACGTGGCTTGAGACTGCGTCGGTATTTCCCCAAAGAGGAAGGGATGATGCAGCACAGCGACGGTAAGTATATCCCTCAGTTATGAAACCAAGGTTATCGAACCAGTAGGAGGATCACCACCACCCAATAAGCAGCACCTGCACACAAACAACAAATACTTGCAACCAGACGTGAAAGAGAGGTTGTCAATCTCTCTACGGTAAAAAGATAGATTAGGTAGTGATAGATAGGAGAGATAGATCTCTCAAGAACACAAAATAAAAATAGCAAATATGCAGCAATATGTTTTTGGGTTTTTGGTTTTGTAGATCTGAAAACAAAGATTGCAAAAAAGTAGATCGAAAAGCAATATGTTGGAAAAGTAGACCCGGGGGCCGTAGGGTTCACTAGTGGCTTCTCTCATGAGTATAACGCACGGTGGGTGAACAAATTACTGTTGGGCAATTGATAGAAAATTGAATAGTCATGACGATATCCAAGGCGATGATCATTATATAGGCATCACATCCTAGATAAGTAGACCGACTCCTGCCTGCATCTACCACTATTACTCCACACATCGACCGCTATCCAGCATGCATCTAGTGTATTAAGTTCATGGAAAAACGGAGTAATGCAATAAGAACGATGACATGATGTAGACAAGATCTATTCATGTAGTAATAGACCCCATCTTGTTGTCCTTAATAGCAACGATACATGCGTGTCTTGCTGCCCCTTCTGTCACTGGGATAGAACACCGCAAGATCAAACCCATCACAAAGCACCTCTTCCCATGGCAAGAAAAATCGATCTAGTCGGCCTAACTAAACCAAAGATTCGGAGAAGAAATACGAGGCTATAAGTAATCATGCATATAAGAGATCAAAGAAGACTCAAATAATATTCATGGATAGAAACTGATCATGAACCAAAAATTCATCGGATCCCAACAAACACACCGCAAAAGTTTACATCAAATAGATCTCCAAGAGACCATTGTATTGAGAATCATAAGAGAGAGAGAGAGAGAGGAAGCCATCTAGCTACTTCCTACGGACCGGTAGGTCTATGGTGGACTACTCACGCATCATCGGAGAGGCACCTATGAGGAAGATGAACCCCTTCGTGATGGTGTTTAGATTGGATCTCGAGGTTCTGGAACTTGCGGCAGCTGGAATTGTGTTTTGTCGACTCCCCTAGGGTTTTTGGAATATTTGGGAATTTATAGGCATCGGAGGCGGTGGAGAGGGGCCCCGAGGAGGGCACAAACCATCAGGGCGCGCCGGGGCCCCCCTGGCGCCCCCTGGTGGGTTGTGGTCTCCTCGGCCCACTCCCCCGGCACTTCTTTGGCCCACTAGGTGTCTTCTGGTCCAGAAAAAATCTCCAAAAAGTTTCGTCGCGATTGGACTCTGTTTGGTATTGATTTTCTGCGAAGTAAAAAACAAGCAAAAACAGCAACTAGCACTTTGGCACTATGTCAATAGGTTAGTCCCAAAAAATGATATAAAGATGTTATAAAATGATTGTAAAACATCCAAGAATGATAATATAACAGCATGGAACAAGCAAAAATTATGGATACGTTGGAGACGTATCAGGAATCCGCAAGTTGAGTACCAAAACATACATCAAGTGAATCAAGTGAATCAATTGAACACCCCATTGTCACCACGGGTATCCATATGCAAGACATATATCAAGTGTTCTCAAATCCAATGTTCAATCCAACATAACGATATCTCAAAGGGAAAGATTCAATTCATCACAACATGATAGCAAGGGAATAACATCATGTGATCCGACTATACTAACAAAGCCCGTGATACATCAAGATCTTGACATCTCAAGAACACGAGAGGGAGAGAGATTGAACACATAGCTACTGGTACATACCCTCAGCCCCAAGGGTGGACTACTCTCTCCTCGTCATGGCCTCCGCCGGGATTATGAAGATGGCCACCGAAGATGGATTCCCCTCTCCGGTGGCGTACTGGAACGTCTCCAGATTGGTTTTTCGTCGATACAGAGAGTTGCAGCGGCGGAGCGGAGAGTCTAGGGTTATTTCTAATGGTTTCTATATTTATAGGATTTTTGGGCGTCGGTTTCACGCCAAGATGGGCCACGAGGAGGGCACAAGACACCAGGGCGCGCCCTGGTGGGTTGTGCCCACCTCGTGGCTCTTCTCCGGTGGTTCTTCGCTCCAATATTGCTTATTTGGTCTAAAAAATCACCAAAAAGTTTCGGGCGATTCCGAGAACTTTCATTTTCTGCACAAAAACAACACCATGGTAATTCTGCTGAAAACAACGTCAGTCCGGATTAGTTCTAAATAAATCATATAAAGTGCATCAAAACCATATAAAAGTATTGTAAACATAGGTGAATATAGCATGAATACTTCATAAATTATCGATACGATGGAGACGTATCACTAACGCCCGTGGAGCGCGCCGACCAATCGTTGAGGAGGAAGAACGGCATCAGCAAGAAGCCAGGAACAAGGCCTCGGTCATGTCCACCCTCGCCGCCAACTTAGAGAAAGAGGACAATGCCGCGAAGACCAGCCAGCTCTTCCATGAGGCCACGAGGAAGACCCTGCTGATGCTAGGGTTAAACCCTGGCCAGCACGGGCTCGTCGCTTCCGCTGTGGCCACGACCAGCACCGGCTCATCGCCCCTTCGTCAACCACTTTCGGACTCGCCGCGCATGTCCACCACACTGATGCCACACGGCTTCCAGCAGCACCATCCGCAGACCTCCCGTTTGTCCTACTCTACGGGCTCCGGTTCACCGGAGGTGAGCGTGGTCGCGCCTGCCACGCCAGCGCCCACGGGTGATGACCCACAATTATAGGGTATCAATCATAGTCCTTTCGATAAGTAAGAGTGTCGAACCCAATGAGGAGCAGAAGGAAATGACAAGCGGTTTTCAGCAAGGTAATTTCTGCAAGCACTGAAATTGTAGGTAATAGATAGTTTGATAGCAAGATAATTGGTAACGAGCAAGTAACGGTAACGGTAAATACAGTGCAGCAAGGTAGCCCAATCCTTTTGTGGCAAAGGACAGACCAGAACAGTTTCTTACAATAGGCAAAGTGTTCTTGAGGGTACACGGGAATTTCATCTAGTCACTTTTATCATGTTGGTTTGATTTGCGTTCGCTACTTTGATAAATTGATATGTGGGTGGACCCGTGCTTGGGTGTTGTTCTTACTTGAACAAACCTCCCACTTATGATTAACCCCCTCGCAATCATCCGCAACTATGAGAAAAGTATTAAGATAAAATCTAACCATAGCATTAAACGTTTGGATCCAAATCAGCCCCTTACGAAGTAGCGCATAAACTAGGGTTTAAGCTTCTGTCACTCTAGCAACCCATCATCTAATAACTACTCCACAATGCATTCCCTTAGGCCCAAGGATGGTGAAGTGTCATGTAGTCGACGTTCACATGACACCACGAAGGGAATCACAACATACATATCCTCAAAATATCGAACACATATCAAATTCACATGGTTACTTGCAACATGACTTCTGCCGTGACCTCAAAAACAAAGTTAACTACTCACAAATAATATTCATGCTCTAGATCAGAGGGGTATTGAATAGCATAATGGATCTGAACATATAATCTTCCTCCAAATAAACCATATAGTAATCAACTACAAGATGTAATCATCACTACTAGTCACCCACATGTACCAATCCGAGGTTCCCGAACAAAGATTGAACACAAGAGATGAACTAGGGTTTGAGAGGAGATGGTGTTGTTGAAGATGTTGATGAGGATTGGTCTCCCAAAGATGAGAGGGGTGTTGGTGATGAAGATGGCTTCGATTTCCCCCTCCGAGAGGGAAGTTCCCCCGGCGGAATCGCTCCGCCGGAGGGTAAAAGTGTTCCTGCCTAAATTCTGCCTCGAGACGGCGGCGTTCCATCCCGAAAGTCCTCCCCTTATTTTTTCTAGGTCAAAAGACCTTAAATACCAGAAGATGGGCACCGGAGGTGGACCGTGCTGAGCACAACCCACCAGGGCGCGCCTGGGGGGCCTGGCACGCCCTGGTGTCTTGTGCTCACCAGGTGGCCCCCCTCCGGTAGTTATTTGCTCCAGTATTTTTTATATATTCCAAAATAAATCTCCGTGAAGTTTCAGCTTATTTGGATATGTGCATCATAGGTATCTCTGATGTGCTTTTTCAGGTCCAGAATTCAAGCTGCCGGTATTCTCCCTCCTTGTGTAAACCTTGCATATTATGACAGAAAAGGCATTAGAATCATCCCCTAAAGCATTATTATGCATAAAAACATTATAAATAACAGTAGGAAATCATGATGCAAAATTGACGTATCAACTCCCCCAAGCTTCGACCTCGCTTGTCCTCAAGCGAAAGCCGATATTGAAAAGCATGTCCACATGGTTTGAGAGAGAGGTGTCGATAAAAATAAAATATGGACATAGTAGCATCATGCTTATTATCATAGCAGCAACAAACTTTATCATAGAGCTTATTCATATAACTTTTATTATATAACTTCATCATATAACTTCTCATGAACAAGTAGCAATTCATCACAACATACAAGTATAAAGCATAAACCTTATTGAAAACCAACAAACTATGTTCTCAGTCAATTCTACAACTACAATTCATCATATTTTCAGGAAGGGTCTCGTGTCGGAGCCTTTTGGCAAGTCCACATACTCAACTATCATTTAGTCTTCTATGAATGCTAACACTCACAACATACCCATGAGCAAAAAGTTTCAACCGGACACATAGAAAGATAGGGGCTTATAGTTTTGCCTCCCAACGTTTTCACCTCAAGGGTGATGTCAACAATAATAACTCATGCTCACTCATATCCAGCTGGATATATGTGCCTAGATCTTTCCTCACCACATGATGCCTGCAAAAGGAAAAGGTAAAAAGGAATATGGAATATGGAAGAATACTTTGTAAGAGCACATTTCTCCATGTGTGGTTTTGGTAATTGATGACACCCCTATGGACTAATGGTTACCTTGAGTTATATTCGAAGGATTTGTCCGTAGGTACTTCTTGAAGTCCATCTGTTGGTTTCAAGGAGTTTATATGGTGACCAAGGTGGTATTCAAGGTGTTATCCAAAGATTGGTCATGTAAGAGTTGAGCTTACTGCAAGCTTGTCTTGAAGAAGAAGACTATGTGAGCATTCATATTTACCTTCTTGACATCATCTTTATGAAGAGAGAAGATAAGATACAAGGTTGATCAAGACTAAGTCAAAGAGTGAACCAAGTTGATCAACACACAAAGCGTACAAGATATACCGAGAAGGATCAAGTGATCCCATGGTATGGTAAGCATTGTTCATTACGCTTTGTGTACTAACCCATGGTCTACGTGAGTGTTCTTTGTAGGGTTAGGTATATTTCCATGGGATTGCATCAAGAGGAAGATTCCATACAACCCATGGAAGATGACATCAAGTGGTGATCGTCATCAAGGTTGCGGTGTGCAAGTTCAAGTGAAGCATCACGAAGAAATCATGCTTGTAGCTTGCCGTCCATTGTGGTGACAATGGACTTGTGAAGATGTGCCGAAGAGTGACTCACCCATAGTGGAGTATGGGGGAGCAATCAACTAGCCTTCATCGAGCCAACGCAATCACGAAAGGTGGTCCAACTTGAGGGAGTCAAGATCGTCATCATCTAGCTCAAGTGGACTTCGTGCAAGGCAAAGGTTTGCCCTTGATAGGTTTTCTATTTTACCGGTCTCATGGTGATAGTTTGGAGACCGGGTTATAGGATCGATAGCCGTACTATCAAGGGGGGCTCTCAAGTGAGTAGCTTGATCGTATCGTTCGTCGAGAGCTCAAACCATTGCATCCTTGCATCATCTTTCTTGATTCTTATTTGTATTTTCTCTTTTTGAGGTTTTAGAGCTTGTGGTTATCTTCGTGACAAGCTCTAGTACATCGAAAACGGATTTCATATGCTTCTTCTATTGCGTTTTCGGTGTTGGAGGTTTTACCGGTCTTATCCGAGGAAGGGTTCTCACCATTTTCTTATGGGCCTTTTCTCATTTGCTTCTTATTGATATTTCTATCAATATTGTGTTAGCCCATGTCGTTAGCTTTCCAACAAACTTGGTTTCGTTGAATTCGGAGTCCGTTTGCAGAAGTTGTGGCAGTTTTGGTGTTCTTAAAAGGCTGTAGCGGTACTACCGCGGCTACTACCTCGGCTACTACCGCTTGGAGCGGATGTAATTTTTTACTACCGCTCCAGAGCGGTACTACCGCGGCTCCAGAGCAGTACTACCGCTCCGGACCAAAATCTCGTGTTAAGTCTAGCGGTGGTAGGCACGGATGTATTTTTTTAGTACCGCTCGCAAGCAGTAGTACCGCTACCCTTTGCGGTAGTACCGCTATCCCTAGCGGTAGTACCGTGAGGACGAGCGGTAGTACCGCTCCGGCGGTTCTACTGGCCTTTTGCCTCCTCGCTGTTGTTTTTCAAAGTGATTCCACCGCCCTAGCGGTAGTACCGCTCCCATGAGCGGTAGTACCGCTCTGTGCGGGCTGTGAGCATAACGGTTGGATTTTTCCCCACCTATAAAAGGGGGTCTTCTTCCCCATTGAACCTTATCCTTTGATCTCGAGTTTGCCCCCCATTGTTGACCTTCTTCGAGCTTGCTAACTCTCAATCCCTCCAATGATTCTTGCTAGTTCTTGAGGGAAAAGAGAGAGGAGATCTAGATCCACATTTCCACCAATCACTTTATCCTCTAAGTGAGGGGAACCCCTTGGATCTAGATCTTGGAGTTCTTCATGTTCTTGTTTGTTCTTCCTCTCATTTTCCTCCCTAGAATTAGTTGCTTTGGTGGGATTTGGGAGAGAAGGACTTGGGCACTTCGTGTTCCCTTGCCATTGCATTTGGTGCATAGGTTTGAGTTCTCCACGGTGATACGTGGAAGTGAAGTTTGAGAAGCTTATTACTCTTGGGTGTTTGAGCACCCTTGAGCTTGTTCCTCTTGGGTGCTTTGGCGCCCTAGATGGTTGGTGGTGCCTCGGAGCTCAATCATTGTGGTGCAAAGCTCCAGCAAGCTTCGGGGTCTCCAATTAGGTTGTGGAGATTGCCCCGAGCATTTGAGGTCACCTCAGAGCCACAATCCATTGTGGTGAAGCTTCGTGGTGTTGTTGGGAGCCTCCAATTAAGTTGTGGAGTTTGCCCCAACCTTGTTTGTACGGGTTCGGTGACCGCCCTCGAGGGTCCCTTAGTGGAATCACGGCATCTTGCATTGTGCGAGGGTGTGAGGAGATTACGGTGGCCTTAGTGGCATCTTGGGGAGCATTGTGCCTCCACACCGCTCCGAACGGAGATTAGCATCCGCAAGGGTGTGAACTTCGGGATACATCGTCGTCTCCGTGTGCCTCAGTTATCTCTTACCCGAGCCCTTTACTTATGCACTTTACATTGTGATAGCCATATTGTTTCACGCTTTATATCTTGCTATCACTTAGTTGTTTATCTTGCGTAGCATAAGTTGTTGGTGCACATAGGTGAGCCTAGTTGTTTTAGGTTTTGTGCTTGACATATTAAATGTTAGTTTTATTCCGCATTTGTTAAAGCCTAAACCGTAATTATTTTAAAGCGCCCATTCACCCCCCCCCCCCTCTAGGTGACATCCACGTCCTTTCAATTGGTATCAGAGCTAGGTCTCTCATTATTAGGTTTATCCACCTAGAGTAAGGATGTCGACTACGGGATTAGGATTCTCTGAAACTCGTAGTTTCGATGGCACAAAGTTTGATGTTTGGGTAATTCGCATGCTTAATCTCTTTAGGGTCATGGACCCAAATTTGGAGCGAATTTTAGATATGGGTTTTTCTCCTCCAAAGGATTCTCAACACATATCTTTAGAGGATGAGAAAAACTCATATCTCAATGCTCAGGCTTCTAATGTGCTTTTCAATGCTTTGAGCAATGTAGTTATATTTCAACTCATGTCGTTCCGGGATGCTCATGAGTTATGGACAAAGCTTCAAGATAAATATGGTGTGTCCAAGATTTGTAGGGATGATTGTTCTCCCTCCACCTCCGGTCGTGTTGTCTTCTCAACTTCATCTACTTCACCTACATGTGGATTGCCACAAGGTAACGATATGGTGAGTAGTGGTGATCATTGTAATGGTGATAGTGGGCTTATTGTTGATGATACTTCATCACTATCTTATTGCAATGCTTCATCTTTGGACTTTAACACTTTGAGCACTCTAAATGTTTCACATGCTTGTGTTGATAGTCCTTGCATATCATGTAGAAATTTCTCGACTAAATCTCATGATGATATGCTTGCTATATCTTGTTGCCATGATAAAAATGTATCTATTTCCTCGAGTTGTTGTGCTAACAATGTAGAGGACCCCCAACACTCCATGGAACAAGATGTGGTCTTGAATGGTGCGTCAAGGGATCCTACATCATCATCTATTATTTCTCACTTTTGCCTTATGGCTAAGGCTTCAAAGGTATCTCCTACTTTGAATCCCAATATGTCCCATGATGATGATGTTGATGATGATGAAGAGAGTGATAATATTGCTTCCTTAAAAATTAAGGGAGAAATGGTTTTTAAAGCTCTTCATAAGAATAAAATTGCTCGTTCCAACTTCATGGAAATCATGTCTATTGCAATTGAGGGCAAGAAATATATTGAGGAGTTGGAAGCTCATCTCGAGGAGCATGAGGCCACCATTGATAAAATGGAAGGTCATGAGCGTGATTATGCTATTGAGATCGCGGAGCTATCTCAAGCTCTTGAAAATGAACAAACCACCAAGGAATCTCTTGAGGAGACCTTTGCTCTAGAATTATCTAGATTAAAGGAATCCCATGATAGAGCTCTCGAGGTGGCTAATGATTTTAGAACTAAAAATGATAAGCTTGCTGTTGCACATGCTAAACTCCTTGAGGACTTTGAGCACCTCGAAAATGGCTCAATGGTCATTAAGAGTTCGCTCATTGAACTCACCGAGTCTCATTCTCAACTTGAAGCTGCATATGCTAAAGAGCTTGTCAAGTTGCCTTCTCCTTTTTTTGTTAATGATGATGCTTGTGCTACTAACTCTATTTCTTGTGAAGCATCCATTTTGAAGGAGAATGTTGAGCTAAGGGCTCAACTTGAGTTGCTATCTAGCAATTATGGGAAATTGGAAGAAAGTCATGAAAAGCTCTCGAGCTCTCATGGTGATCTTCTAGTATCCCATAATGTGCTAAAGATAGCTCATGAGGCTAGTACTACTAAGGTAACATCTAGTGAGCCTCATGTGGACATTAGCACTACATCTAGTAGAAATGCTTTATTGCCATGTGCTAGTCCTCGTAGTTCATCTACTCATAATGTTGCTACATCTTGTGATGAATTACTTTCCTTGCCTTGTTGCTCTAACGATGAAGTGTATACGTCCTCTAGTACTTGTGTTCATACTAACCATGTAGAGGAAATCAATGAGCTCAAGGCCCAAGTCACTTCTTTGAAGAAAGACTTGGAAAAGGGTCATGAAGGGAAGTCCACACTCAACAATATCTTGAGTGTGCAAAAATCTCCAAATGACAAAGGTGGACTTGGATTCAACTCCAATAAGAAGAAGAAGTCCAAGAGCAACAAGAAGAAGGGCCAAGATCAAGTCAAGAACTCAGCCAAGATTGTTTGCTTCAAGTGCAAAATAGATGGGAACCATGTTAGATCTTGCCCATTGAAGAAGAAGCCCCATAGTGACAAGCAACAAGGGAAGCGGCCACAAGTTCAATCTCATGCTCAACGTCAAGTTGAAGAAAGGCCACTTCCCAAGAATACCCAAGTCAACGCTCCTCAAGTTGAGAAATCAATTGAGAAGAAAGTAAAGGGTAGATGTTGCTACGTATGTCGTGAGAAGGGTCACTTTTCTTCTTCATGCACTAATGGTAAAGTATCCAACCCAATTATCATTGATGACATCTATTCTCTTGGGAAGGATAAGGTTGGCAATGTGTTTGCCAAGTTTGTTAGTACTCAAAGTGGTGTCAAGAAAAGAACCATTTGGGTAGCCAAGCCTATTGTGACTAACCTCTTAGGACCCAACTTGGTTGGGGACCAACAAGCTCAAACTTGATCAATAGGTATTGTTGGAGGGCATTGGAGACTTGTCTACATTATGAAGAATTAAGGGATCTTCATCATTCATATTATCTCAAGCCAAGTCATTTTGACTATCGAGTTTCTATCCTATATATAATGTCCTCCTTGCGGTAACTTGTACTTAAATTGTTCACATTAATAGTTACTTGCCCCTTTGCATGTTGTGGTTTTGTACCTTGCATGTATTTATATATGTTGTGCTTCCTACTTATTTTCTTGAGTAATCAAGTATGTATGGTGGGTTGCACATCATGTATGTGTGAGACTTGTGTTGAGCCTTTTGCATCTGGTTTGAATCCTAGTTGGCTCTTTTGAGAGATTAATGGATTATCTCGTTTTGGGGGGAGTGATGTGCTTTGTGCACTTCACGACCCTAAAAATGTGTGTACATGAGGAATACCACTTAGTATTGATATTACAAGATTATCTAGCTTCTATGTGGTATGTCTTCTCATGAGAAATTCAAATTCTAAATGGTCCATTAATCATCTCTTGTTGGATTTCATTTGCCACTTGTTATTAATGTTGGGTTACCACATTATGGGGGAGTAATATGCTATGTGCATATTACAAGCCCAGAGAATGTGTACATTTGAGATATTGCCACTTAGATTTGATATTATAATTTATCTTGTTCCTAGGTGGCATGCTAGCTCTACAAGTGTCATTTGCTTGTGATTTAGGTGTAAAGATGATGTTGGATCTATTTGCAATCTACCAATGGGAATCCATTTCCAAATACTTCTTGTCCTTTGACAATTGGTATTCCTTTTAAGTGGTAGAAATTGCTAATCATCTTTACATTGGATTTTGTTTCTCGTTTGTCTTCCTTGCCTCTTGTGGATCGTTTTGAGCGTGTCTAGTGTTTCTATAGATATAGGGAAAAGTGATGATCCCATCTTGTGCATTCTGTATTCAAATGCAAATTCTATACAATGCACATCTCTTGGGGGAGCTATCCTATTTTCTTTAGAACACTCTCTTTATGTTTTTATCATAAAATCTTTCGATCTTCATCAAGTGTGCGTTGGTGGGAGGCAAGCCTTTTCTCTATGGTGCTTTGTGCCATCATGAAAATTTGCGGAGGGTTTGGTTTGTTTGGAACCTAGCTCTCTTTTGGGAACTTGATACCTCTTGTTTTCCTTCAATTGGTATCTTGTTTCCTTCTATTTTGCATGTGTCAATGGATATCTCATTCCTTGATGTATCTTTTAGTTGGTATCCGTCAAGTGATAATTCTTCGTTTGGTATCTTATTTTCACTTGATACCTTTCTTTTGGTACCTTATCAACTCTGTGTTGATTTGGTCCTTGAGAGTCTTGAGCATGCATATTTACTACATGTACTTTCGTTGGCATGTTCTCTTTCCTTGACCCAATATATAGGGGAAACTCCACTATGACATAAATTGGCTAAAGTGTGCATGAAATTCAATTTCATATCTATATGCACATATTTATGTGGAGTTTTGTCCTATGTATTGTTGGTCCACTAATTTTTTGGTCCCAATAAGTTTGGGTACCACTTTGTTTGTGGTATTGTTCTAGGAACAATTGGAGATACATTGGACATTCGGCTCACTTACAAGGAAGGTGTTGACACCATGTGCTTATTGGAGCCATACTAGGATGATCGATGAACCATTGTCTACTACATCATCCAATGCTATCTCGGTAACAAGTATCTACTTCATGCATACATTTCTTGCATTCAACCTTTTGTAGGTTGCATCATGGCATGAAGTTCTTGATTCATTCTTGTGATACTTGTTTCCTTTCTCAAAGCATCCCAACGATGATCTCTTGTTGCTAGTTGTGATGTCTTTGATGTTCGTATGCTGGGAGTTCATTTATGTACAATAAGAAAATACTAGGCCATGTGCTATGCTTTCAAGCAAAGATCTTATTGGTATATTTATGACTTCCTTTTGGATATCTTGTCCATTCCTTCTTGTACCTATTTCGTGTGTACATCATTCTTTGTGGATATATCATCATGGTTGTCCTCTACCTAGAATCTTATACACATGAGAGGAGTTACATCTCTAGTTGATATCCTCTTTTCTTTCACGTCCACCGCTGCATTCCCTTTTTTTTATTTCCTTGGTGGTTTCGTGAAAGAATTTGTCTTGAGTGCGGATCTTATATCCTTGCATCTTGATGCACTCTTTGGTGGTGAAGATTATTTTCCTCATGCTTGTCTTCACGATGGTTTTGCCATTTCGATTGGTATCCCTCCTCCTGACAAGGCTATTTTTTTCTTCTTACCTTCACCTGGGGTTGTCACAAGCTTTGGTTTTATCTTTCTTATTTAGTAAGCTTGTGGACCCATTTGCCAGTAGTTTGTGTATGTGGGAAGGATATGGCTTGCACTTTGTGTCTCATTTCATCAAGACTATGTTGATGCTTAATGATCATCCTTATACCAGTCTTCTCAAGTGCTTTGCCATGACTCACACACATCATTTTGGTTGAGCCTATTCTTAAGATTGCCTCTTTTACATGTTGCTCAACCATATGTTTAGTGCAAGTACTATGCTCATTGTCTTATCTACTTGCTTGCACTTTTTGTGTGTTTATATTGATTTTGGGGGAGTCATGATCCTATTTTGTGCACTTGTATTCAAATACAAAAATTCTTATTTGTGCACAAATCATGGGGAGCTCCTCTAGTTTCTTTATAAACATTCTTTTGCCCATATCATAATATCTTTTATTCATGTGGCTGGTAGGACCATGTGATTGATTGTTCCAATTGGTATCTTTTGATTGCTCGCTTCACTCTGGTGTATGTCTTTGTGCCATACGATCCTTTTTGCAATCTTTGGATCCTCAATATAGTTTGTTTTCCTCCAACTACTTATCATTGGATATGTGTATTTCATTGCACTCATATTTTGAGAAATACAAACCTTTTGGAGGAACACCTATTATATTGGCTTTTTAAGCTTTTCGCCCATTTTAGCAATCGATGCCAATGGGGGAGAAGTTTAGAGAGTTTAGTTTGGAAAGCTTAGAGAGTTTAGCTTTTATTGCTTAAGCAGTTGCATCTCACACCCATGCATTGCTCTGCATGTGTGTGTGCTTGGTTGTGCTTCTTTCCTTATATAAACTCTCTTGAAAGTGGTTGTCATCAATTACCAAAATGGGGGAGATTGTAAGAGCACATTTCTCCATGTGTGGTTTTGGTAATTGATGACACCCCTATGGACTAATGGTTGCCTTGAGTTATATTCGAAGGATTTGTCCGTAGGTACCTCTTGAAGTCCATCTGTTGGTTTCAAGGAGTTTATATGGTGACCAAGGTGGTATTCAAGGTGTTATCCAAAGATTAGTCATGTAAGAGTTGAGCTTACTACAAGCATGTCTTGAACAAGAAGACTGTGTAAGCATTCATGTTTACCTTCTTGACATCATGTTTATGAAGAGAGAAGATAAGATACAAGGTTGATCAAGACTAAGTCAAAGAGTGAACCAAGTTGATCAACACACAAAGCGTACAAGATATACCGAGAAGGATCAACTGATCCCATGGTATGGTAAGCATTGTTCATTACGCTTTGTGTAATAACCCATGGTCTACGTGAGTGTTCTTTGTAGGGTTAGGTATATTTCCATGGGATTGCATCAAGAGGAAGATCCCATACAACCCATGGAAGATGACATCAAGTGGTGATCGTCATCAAGGTTGTGGTGTGCAAGTTCAAGTGAAGCATCACGAAGAAATCATGCTTGTAGCTTGCCGTCCATTGTGGTGACAATGGACTTGTGAAGGTGTGCCGAAGAGTGACTCACCCATAGTGAAGTATGGGGGAGCAATCAACTAGCCTTCATCAAGCCAACGCAATCACGAAAGGTGGTCCAACTTGAGGGAGTCAAGATCGTCATCATCTAGCTCAAGTGGACTTCATGCAAGGCAAAGGTTTGCCCTTGATAGGTTTTCTATTTTACCGGTCTCATGGCGATAGTTTGGAGACCGGGTTATAGGATCGATAGCCGTACTATCAAGGGGGGCTCTCAAGTGAGTAGCTTGATCGTATCGTTTGTCGAGAGCTCAAACCATTGCATCCTTGCATCATCTTTCTTGATTCTTATTTGTATTTTCTCTTTTTGATGTTTTAGAGCTTGTGGTTATCTTCGTGACAAGCTCTAGTACATCGAAAACGGATTTCATATGCTTCTTCTATTGCGTTTTCGGTGTTGGAGGTTTTACCGGTCTTATCCGAGGAAGGGTTCTCACCATTTTCTTATGGGACTTTTCTCATTTGCTTCTTATTGATATTTCTATCAAGATTGTGTTAGCCCATGTCGTTAGCTTTCCAACAAACTTGGTTTCGTTGAATTCGGAGTCCGTTTGCAGAAGTTGTGGCAGTTTTGGTGTTCTTAAAAGGCTGCAGCGGTACTACCGTGGCTACTACTGCGGCTACTACCGCTTGGAGCGGATGTAATTTTTTACTACCGCTCCAGAGCAGTACTACCGCTCCGAACCAAAATCTCGTGTTAAGTCCAGCGGTGGTAGGCACGGATGTATTTTTTTAGTACCGCTCGCAAGCAGTAGTACCGCTACCCTTTGCGGTAGTACCGCTATCCCTAGCGGTAGTACCGTGAGGACGAGCGGTAGTACCGCTCCGGCGGTTCTACTGGCCTTTTGCCTCCTCGCTGTTGTTTTTCAAAGGTCTTCCACCGCCCTAGCGGTAGTACCGCTCCCATGAGCGGTAGTACCGCTCTGTGCGGGCTGTAAGCATAACGGTTGGATTTTTCCCCACCTATAAAAGGGGGTCTTCTTCCCCATTGAACCTTATCCTTTGAGCTCGAGTTTGCCCCCCATTGTTGACCTTCTTCGAGCTTGCTAACTCTCAATCCCTCCAATGATTCTTGCTAGTTCTTGAGGGAAAAGAGAGAGGAGATCTAGATCCACATTTCCACCAATCACTTTATCCTCTAAGTGAGGGGAACCCCTTGGATCTAGATCTTGGAGTTCTTCGTCTTCTTCTTTGTTCTTCCTCTCATTTTCCTCCCTAGCATTAGTTGCTTTGGTGGGATTTGGGAGAGAAGGACTTGGGCACTTCGTGTGCCCTTGCCATTGCATTTGGTGCATAGGTTTGAGTTCTCCACTGTGATACGTGGAAGTGAAGCTTGAGAAGCTTATTACTCTTGGGTGATTGAGCACCCTTGAGCTTGTTCCTCTTGGGTGCTTTGGCGCCCTAGACGGTTGGTGGTGCCTCGGAGCTCAATCATTGTGGTGCAAAGCTCCGGGCAAGCTTCGGGGTCTCCAATTAGGTTGTGGAGATTGCCCCGAGCATTTGAGGTCACCTCGGAGCCACAATCCATTGTGGTGAAGCTTCGTGGTGTTGTTGGGAGCCTCCAATTAAGTTGTGGAGTTTGCCCCAACCTTATTTGCATGGGTTCGGTGACCGCCCTCAAGGGTCCCTTAGTGGAATCACGGCATCTTGCATTGTGCGAGGGCGTGAGGAGATTACGGTGGCCTTAGTGGCATCTTGGGGAGCATTGTGCCTCCACACCGCTCCGAACGGAGATTAGCATCCGCAAGGGGGTGAACTTCGGGATACATCGTCGTCTCCGCGTGCCTCGATTATCTCTTACCCGAGCCTTTTACTTATGCACTTTACTTTGTGATAGCCATATTGTTTCATGCTTTATATCTTGCTATCACTTAGTTGTTTATCTTGCGTAGCATAAGTTGTTGGTGCACATAGGTGAGCCTAGTTGTTTTAGGTTTTGTGCTTGACATATTAAACGTTAGTTTTATTCCGCATTTGTTCAAGCATAAACCGTAATTATTTTAAAGCGCCTATTCACCCCCCCCCCTCTAGGCGACATACACGTCCTTTCACCCTCTACCCCCGATATTTATCTAGCGAACCGGCCCACATCGTTACTGATTTTTTTGTTCTTACCGGATATCTATCACTTTGGGACTAGTTTCATATATTGCCATTGCTTTTTCGACAAGATCAAACAAATTTAAATGAAGCACATGAGCATAAAGATTTCATCCCTCAAAAAGGTATAAGTGAAGCATGAGAGGAAATGACAAGCTACTCACAAAAGGTATAAGTGAAGATCAATGAGTAGCCAACAATTAAATAACTATGTGAAGACTCTCTCATCTAAGAATTTCATATCTTAATCATTTTATTAAACAGCAAGAAAAATAAAAATAGCACTCCAAGAATAGCACGCATCATGTGAACGAATAAAAATTTGGCTCACCATAGGCTAACCGATAATTGTTGATGAAGAGAGGTGGGATGCGTAGCATCCCCAAGCTTAGATGCTTGAGACTTCTTGAAGTATTTACTTGGGGTGCCTTGGGCATCCCCAAGCTTGAGCTTTTGTATCTCGTTCAATCCTCTCATATCATGGTTTCACCTATTCTCAAAAACATCTTCCACACAAAACTTGAAAAGAACTCGTGAGACAGGTTAGTACACATAATAATAAATCAACTCTTTATGTACTGCCAAGACAAGTTGCATAATAATTTTCAAACATTAGGTACTGTATACTATCATTTCCACAATTTATATCTACCAATATAGGCTATGGAAACTATAGGATAAGTAGATAACGAAACTATGAAAGCAATCTGTCCAAACAGAACAGTCTGTAGAAATCTATTAAACCAGTGTACTTCTGTAACTCAAAAAATTATGAAAATTTAGGAAATGCTAAATGATTTATATGACATCACTGTGTTAACATTTCAGAAACTTTGCACATTCCAGTAAAATATGAAAATTTAAACACTACAGCCAAAGTTACTGTTTTTACACAGCACTCATCAAAACATGCAATGCAAGCATCCTAAGGCAATTCTTGGAAATTTTTATTGAAAAACAAGATTATTAATAACACCTAAAAGAAAACAAGAAAATATAATGACGCTCCAAGCAAAACTCATATTATGTGACGAATAAAAATATAGCTCCAAGTAAGATATACCGATAATGTTGAAGACGAAAGAGGGGATGCCTTCCGGGGCATCCCCAAGCTTAGGCGCTTGAGTCTTCCATGGATATTACCATGGGGGTTCCTTGGGCATACCCAAGCTTAGGTTCTTGTCACTCCTTGTTCTCCTCATATCGGTGTCTGACCCAAAACTTGAAAACTTCAATCACACAAAACTTAACGGAACTTCGTGAGAAGGGTTAGTGTAATAAAGATAAATCATTCACTTAGGTACTGTAAATACAAGATTCATAATTGTTCCCACATGATACCTACTGTATTATATCATTCCCATAATTTATATCAGTAAATATAAGCTATGGAAACACTAAAACAAGCAAACTATGCATGCAAAACAGAATCTGTCAAAAACAGAACAGTTTGTGAAGATCTGTAGTGTAACCATACTTCCCTGTCTCTAAAAATTCTGACAAATTAGGAAAACCTGAAGAATTTGTATATCAAGACTGTGTAAAAATTTCAGATCAAAATCACGTTCCAGTGAATTTACAAAATTCCTGGAGTGAGAGAAAAAGTTTCTGTTTTTGCACAGAATCAAATCAACTATCATCCACACTATCCCAAAGGCTTTACTTGGCACTTTATTGAAACAAAAGATATAAAACATGATTATACAGTAGCTTAATCATGTGTACACACAAAAACAGAAAGTAAAAGTATTGGGTTGTCTCCCAACAAGCGCTTTTCTTTAATGCCTTTTAGCTAGGCAAGATGATTTCAATGATGCTCACATAAAAGATAAGAATTGAAACACAAAGAGAGCATCATGAAGCATATGACTAGCACATTTAAGCCTAACCCACTTCCTATGCATAGGGATTTTATGAACAAACAATTTATGGGAGCAAGAATCAACTAGCATAGGAAGGCAAAGGAAGCATAACTACAAAACTTTGAACACATAGGGAGGAAACTTGATATTATTGCAATTCCTACAAGCATATGTTCCTCCTTCATAATAATTTTCAGTAGCATCATGAACAAATTCAACAATATAACCAGCACATAAAGCATTCTTTTCATGATCTACAAGCATAGAAATTTTACTACTCTCCACACAAGAAAATTTCTTCTCATGACTAATAGTGGGAGTATCATAAAAGAATTGAATACTACAAATTGATTCCACATTAAAAGAGTAATATTCAGTAAAAGGATATTCATAATTATGACAAGTATCATAAAAGTAATCATCACTCTTTTTCATCGCATAAGTATCATCACAATAGTCATCATAAGTAGGAGGCATGCAATCATTATAACAAATTTGATCATTCAAAATAGGGGGAATAAAAAGATCATCTTCATTAAGCATAGCATCCCCAAGCTTGGGACAAACATTAATTGCAGCAAATAAATTCTCAACCATGTCATTTTCATCAAACATAGCATCCCCAAGCTTGTGGCTTTGTATAACATAAGCATAATCACTCTCATCATTAATAGTATGAATAGCACCAATCGTATAACAATTATTATCATCACAATTTTCTAAGTTGGTGCCAAAAAGATTTTCAAGATTATAAGGGGTGTCATTATTTGGGAGAGATACCTCTTTACCTTTACTTTTCCTTCTTTTCTTCTTCTTCACCACATTATGTGTGGGTTTATTTAATTCCTCCAAGCTTCTTTTTGAAGAGGTTGGTTGAATAAAAAGCTCCTCCTCGTTACCTGATTCATCATAAGAAAAAATAGGAGGATATTGGGAAACCTCTTCCCCTTCATTAGTATTTCTTCATCTTCTATTTGTTTTCTTTTCTTTAAGTAATTGGCAATATAAGGATTCTCAATGCAATTTACCATGCAATACATATAGAATTCATTTAGATCAAAATCAATCATTTTCATGAGAACCCATGCTGGAACATCCTTAGTTTTATGTTTCATTTCTTCATACCCCAAAAATAGACTAAGTTCATTATGATGCTCAAGGGTAATGAGGTTATCACAATTTTTGGACACAATTCGATCATGAAATAATTCACATTTGAAATTAAAATGACCACTTTCATTGCAAAGTTCACAAGGACGGCGAGAAATATTAAGTCTTTCAGCACAAACATATAGCCTCTCTTGCAACCATTTAGTTTCTAAATACTTATGCCTCTTACAAAATCTATCTTCCCTTTTAGGCATGTCTTCACAAACTCTATGCACTCCACAAAAATTGACATTCTTATAAGAATTCTTTTTATCATGACTAGTGCAATCATCATTAGTACTATGGATATTCAAAGAATTCATACTAACAACATTGCAATCATGCTCATCACTCAAAGATTTAGTGCCAAACATTTTAATAACTTCTTCTTCTAACACTTGAGCACAATTTTCCTTTCCATCATTTTCACGAAAGACATTAAAAAGATGAAGCATATGAGGCAACCTCAAATCCATATTTTTTTGTAGTTTTCTTTTATAAAACCAAACTAGTGATAAAACAAGAAACTAAAAGATTCAATTGCAAGATCTAAAGATATACCTTCAAGCAATCACCTCCCCGGCAACGGCGCCAGAAAAGAGCTTGATGTCTACTACGCAACCTTCTTCTTGTAGACTCGTGTTGGGCCTCCAAGCGCAGAGTTTTGTAGGACAGTAGAAAATTTCCCTCAAGTGGATGACCTAAGGTTTATCAATCCGTGGGAGGCGTAGGATGAATATGGTCTCTCTCAAACAACCCTGCAACCAAATAACAAAGAGTCTCTTGTGTCCCCAACACACCCAATACAATGGTAAATTGTATAGGTGCACTAGTTCGGCGAAGAGATGGTGATACAAGTGTAATATGGATGGTAGATATAGGTTTTTGTAATCTGAAAATATAAAAACAGCAAGGTAGCAAGTAACAAAAGTGAGCAAAAACGGTATTGCAATGCTTGGAAACAAGGCCTAGGGTTCATACTTTCACTAGTGCAAGTTCTCTCAACAATACTGACATGGTTGAATCATATGTAAATCCCTCACGTGCGACAAAGAGTTCACTCCAAGTCACGAATAGCGAAGAATTAAGTTGTGGAGTTTGCCCCAACCTTGTTTGCATGGGTTCGGTGACCGCCCTCAAGGGTCCCTTAGTGTAATCACGGCATCTTGCATTGTGCGAGGGCGTGAGGAGATTACGGTGGCCTTAGTGGCATCTTGGGGAGCATTGTGCCTCCACACCGCTCCGAACGGAGATTAGCATCCTCAAGGGTGTGAACTTCGGGATACATCGTCGTCTCCGCGTGCCTCGATTATCTCTTACCCGAGCCCTTTACTTATGCACTTTACTTTGTGATAGCCATATTGTTTCATGCTTTATATCTTGCTATCACTTAGTTGTTTATCTTGCGTAGCATAAGTTGTTGGTGCACATGGGTGAGCCTAGTTGTTTTAGGTTTTGTGCTTGACATATTAAACGTTAGTTTTATTCCGCATTTGTTCAAGCCTAAACCGTAATTATTTTAAAGCGCCTATTCACCCCCCCCCCCTCTAGGCGACATCCTCGTCCTTTCACTCTTGCATAAAAGTAAATACATAAAAGTAAAAGATAGGCCCTTCGCAGAGGAAAGCTGAGGTTGTCATGCACTTTTTGGTTTGCATGCCAAATCCCTTAATGTAAAAGAACCTCACGCTATATTGCCCCCTATGATAGCAACCTTTATTATGCAGTCCGTCGCTTTTATTACTTTGCCATCATAAGTTCGTACAATGCTTAATTTTCTCTTACACTAATTGATCAAACACATTTAGAGGCAATTTTTATTGCCTTAGTATAGCATGGACATTTGGACTTGTAAATGATTCAAAGCAATACTCTAGTTTTAACATAATGACTTCAATACTCAAGCATGTCAACAAGCAACCATGTCTTTCAAAATATCAACACTAAAGAAAGTTATTCCTAGCCCATCATGCTCAATCATTGATCCATTCATGAAACACACTCAAATATTAGCAATGCCCAATGCTCAAGTACGATCATAGTGCCCCCTAGTTGGTGCTTATAAGAGAAGATGGAGACTCAAAGCAAAAATAAAAACTGCATAATGTAAATAGATAGGCCCTTCGCAGAGGGAAGTAGGGATTTGTAGGGGTGCCAGAGCTCAAAGTTTTAAATTGAGAGAGAGAAAAAAATTTGGGTGGCATGCTTTTCCTGTCAACGAAAACGACAAAGTAGCTCACAATACTTTCCATGCTAGATACATTATAGGCGGTTCCCAAACAGAATGGTAAAGTTTTTACTCCCCCTCCACCAATCAATCACACTCCATGGCGATCCGAATCCACGGGTACCGTCCATACAAACAACAATCCTGGGGGAGTTTTTTTTCATTATGTTTTGTTTTGATTTTTGAGCATGGAACTGGGCATCCCGAATACCAGCCACTTTCTCGTGAATGATAGTGAATCAACACATATCGTGAGAATAACCCACCTTGCATGGAAAAATATTGGACACTCCCCACCGTTTCATGAGCGGTACGGGCACACAAAAGAGAAAATTTATTTTGACAATTTAGAGATGGCACATACAAAATTGCTTGGAACGGCATGGAAATACCGCATATAGGTAGGTATGGTGGACTCATAAGGCACAACTTGGTTTAAGGATTTTGGATGCACAAGTAGTATTTCTACTTAGTACAAATGGAGGCTAGCAAATAGATTGGGAAGCAACCAAACCAAGAAACGAAAATTCACATAAGTGAGCATTGAACATAACTAACACCGAATAATGCACCACAAGTAGGATATAACTTCTTTGCATAACTATTGACTTTCGTACTTGCATAGGGAATCACAAACCTTAACGCCAATATTCCTACTAAGGCATAATTACTCACTAACATGACTCACATATTACTATCATCATGTTTCAAAACTATTACAAAGAATCAAGTTTAATTTGTCCCATGATCTTCATGAAAGTTTTTATTATATCCTCCTTGGATATCTATCACTTTGGGACTAGTTTCATATATTGCCATTGCTTTTTTGACAAGCTCAAACAAATTTAAATGAAGCACATGAGCATAAAGATTTCATCCCTCAAAAAGGTATAAGTGAAGCATGAGAGGAAATGACAAGCTACTCACAAAAGGTATAAGTGAAGATCAATGAGTAGCCAACAATTAAATAACTATGTGAAGACTCTCTCATCTAAGAATTTCAGATCTTAATCATTTTATTAAACAGCAAGAAAAATAAAAATAGCACTCCAAGAATAGCACGCATCATGTGAACGAATAAAAATTTGGCTCAACATAGGCTAACCGATAATTGTTGATGAAGAGAGGTGGGATGCGTAGCATCCCCAAGCTTAGATGCTTGAGACTTCTTGAAATATTTACTTGGGGTGCCTTGGGCATCCCCAAGCTTGAGCTTTTGTATCTCTTTCAATCCTCTCATATCATGGTTTCACCTATTCTCAAAAACATCTTCCACACAAAACTTGAAAAGAACTCGTGACATAGGTTAGTACACATAATAATAAATCAACTCTTTATGTGCTGCCAAGACAAGTTGCATAATAATTTTCAAACATTAGGTACTGTATACTATCATTTCCACAATTTATATCTACCAATATAGGCTATGGAAACTATAGGATAAGTAGATAACGAAACTATGACAGCAATCTGTCCAAACAGAACAGTCTGTAGAAATCTATTAAACCAGTGTACTTATGTAACTCAAAAAATTATGAAAATTTAGGACATGCTAAATAATTTATATGACATCACTGTGTAAACATTTCAGAAACTTTCCACATTCCAGTAAAATATGAAAATTCAAATTTTACACAGCACTCATCAAAACATGCAATGCAAGCATCCTAAGTCAATTCTTGGAAATTTTTATTGAAAAACAAGATTATGAATAACACCTAACAGAAAACAAGAAAATAAAATGACGCTCCAAGCAAAACTCATATTATGTGACGAATAAAAATATAGCTCCAAGTAAGATATACCGATAATGTTGAAGACGAAAGAGGGGATGCCTTCCGGGGCATCCCCAAGCTTAGGCGCTTGAGTCTTCCATGGATATTACCATGGGGGTGCCTTGGGCATCCCCAAGCTTAGGTTCTTGTCACTCCTTGTTCTCCTCATATCGGTGTCTCACCCAAAACTTGAAAACTTCAATCACACAAAACTTAACGGAACTTCGTGAGAAGGGTTAGTGTAATAAAGATAAATCATTCACTTAGGTACTGTCAATACAAGATTCATAATTGTTCCCACATGATACCTACTGTATTATATCATTCCCATAATTTATATCAGTAAATATAAGCTATGGAAACACTAAAACAAGCAAACTATGCATGCAAAACAGAATCTGTCAAAAACAGAACAGTCTGTGAAGATCTGTAGTGTAACCATACTTCCCTGTCTCTACAAATTCTGAAAAATTAGGACAACCTGAAGAATTTGTATATCAAGACTGTGTAAAAATTTCAGATCAAAATCACGTTCCAGTGAATTTACAAAATTCCTGGAGTGAGAGAAAAAGTTTCTGTTTTTGCACAGAATCAAATCAACTATCATCCACACTATCCCAAAGGCTTTACTTGGCACTTTATTGAAACAAAAGATATAAAACATGATTATACAGTAGCTTAATCGTGTGTACACACAAAAACAGAAAGTAAAAGTATTGGGTTGTCTCCCAACAAGCGCTTTTCTTTAATGCCTTTTAGCTAGGCAAGATGATTTCAATGATGCTCACATAAAAGATAAGAATTGAAACACAAAGAGAGGATCATGAAGCATATGACTAGCACATTTAAGCCTAACCCACTTCCTATGCATAGGGCTTTTGTGAACAAACAATTTATGGGAGCAAGAATCAACTAGCATAGGAAGGCAAAAGAAGCATAACTACAAAACTTTGAACACATAGGGAGGCAACTTGATATTGTTGCAATTCCTACAAGCATATGTTCCTCCCTCATAATAATTTTCAGTAGCATCATGAACAAATTCAACAATATAACCAGCACATAAAGCATTCTTTTCATGATCTACAAGCATAGAAATTTTACTACTCTCCACACAAGAAAATTTCTTCTCATGACTAATAGTGGGAGTATCATAAAAGAATTGAATACTACAAATTGGTTCCACATTAAAAGAGTAATATTTAGTAAAAGGATATTCATAATTATGACAAGTATCATAATAGTAATCATCACTCTTTTTCATCGCATAAGTATCATCACAATAGTCATCATAAGTAGGAGGCATGCAATCATTATAACAAATTTGATCATTCAAAGTAGGGGGAATAAAAAGATCATCTTCATTAAGCATAGCATCCCCAAGCTTGGGAAAAACATTAATTGCAGCAAATAAATTCTCAACCATGTCATTTTCATCAAACATAGCATCCCCAAGCTTGTGGCTTTCTATAACATAAGCATAATCACTCTCATCATTAATAGTATGAATAGCACCAATCGTATAACAATTATTATCATCACAATTTTCTAAGTTGGGGCCAAAAAGATTTTCAAGATTATAAGGGGTGTCATTATTTGGGAGAGATACCTCTTTACCTTTACTTTTCCTTCTTTTCTTCTTCTTCACCACATTATGTGTGGGTTTATTTAATTCCTCCAAGCTTCTTTTTGAAGAGGTTGGTTCAATAAAAAGCTCCTCCTCGTTACCTGATTCATCATAAGAAAAAATAGGAGGATATTGGGAAACCTCTTCCCCTTCATCAGTATTTATTCATCTTCTATTTGTTTTCTTGTCTTTAAGTAATTGGCAATATAAGGATTCTCAATGCAATTTACCACGCAATACATATAGATTTCATTTAGATCAAAATCAATCATTTTCATGAGAACCCATGCTGGAACATCCTTAGTTTTATGTTTCATTTCTTCATACCCCAAAAATAGACTAAGTACATTATGATGCTCAAGGGTAATGAGGTTATCACAATTTTTGGACACAATTCGATCATGAAATAATTCACATTGGAAATTAAAATGACCACTTTCATTGCAAAGTTCACAAGGACGGCGAGAAATATTAAGTCTTTCAGCACAAACATATAGCCTCTCTTGCAACCATTTAGTTTCTAAATACTTATGCCTCTTACAAAATCTATCTTCCCTTTTAGGCATGTCTTCACAAACTCTATGCACTCCACAAAAATTGACATGCTTATAAGAATTCTTTTTATCATGACTAGTGCAATCATCATTAGTACTATGGATATTCAAAGAATTCATACTAACAACATTGCAATCATGCTCATCACTCAAAGATTTAGTGCCAAACATTTTAATAACTTCTTCTTCTAACACTTGAGCACAATTTTCCTTTCCATCATTTTCACGAAAGACATTAAAAAGATGAAGCATATGAGGCAACCTCAATTCCATATATTTTTGTAGTTTTCTTTTATAAAATCAAACTAGTGATAAAACAAGAAACTAAAAGATTCAATTGCAAGATCTAAAGATATACCTTCAAGCACTCACCTCCCCGGCAACGGCGCCAGAAAAGAGCTTGATGTCTACTACGCAACCTTCTTCTTGTAGACTCGTGTTGGGCCTCCAAGCGCAGAGTTTTGTAGGACAGTAGCAAATTTCCCTCAAGTGGATGACCTAAGGTTTATCAATCCATGGGAGGCGTAGGATGAATATGGTCTCTGTCAAACAACCTTGCAACCAAATAACAAAGAGTCTCTTGTGTCCCCAACACACCCAATACAATGGTAAATTGTATAGGTGCACTAGTTCGGCGAAGAGATGGTGATACAAGTGTAATATGGATGGTAGATATAGGTTTTTGTAATATGAAAATATAAAAACAGCAAGGTAGCAAGTAACAAAAGTGAGCAAAAACGGTATTGCAATGCTTGGAAACAAGGCCTAGGGTTCATACTTGCACTAGTGCAAGTTGTCTCAACAATACTGACATGGTTGAATCATATGTAAATCCCTCACGTGCGACAAAGAGTTCACTCCAAGTCACAAATAGCGGAGAACAAACGAAGAAATTATTGTATGGTACGAAACCACCTCAAAGTTATCCTTTCCGTTCAATCTTATGAGCTATCCCTATAAGTGTCATGAACAGCCCTAGAGTTCGTACTAAAATAACACCTTAAGATACACATCAACCAAAACCCTAATGTCACCTAGATACTCCAATGTCACCACGAGTACCCATCGGCTTGATTATACGATATGCATCACACAATTTCAGATTCATCATGTTCAACCCAACACAAAGAACTTCAAAGAGTGCCCCAAAGTTTCTACCGGAGAGTCAAGACGAAAACGTGTGCCAACCCCTATGCATAGATTCCCAAGGTCACGGAACCCGCAAGTTGATCACCAAAACATACATCAAGTGGATCAATAGAACATCCCATTGTCACCACGGATATCCCATCGCAAGACATACATCAAGTGTTCTCAAATCCTTAAAGACTCAATCCGATAAGAAAACTTCAAAGGGAAAACTCAATTCATCACAAGAAGATAGAGAGGGGAAAACTCCATATGATTCATCTATATTAATAAAGCTCGCGGTACATCAAGATCGTGTCATCTCAAGAACACGAGAGAGAGAGAGAGAGAGAGATCAAACACATAGCTACTGGTACATACCCTCAGCCCTGAGGGTGAACTACTCCCTCCTCGTCATGGAGACCGCCGGGATGATGAAGATGGCCTCCGGTGATGGTTTCCCCCTCCGGCAGGGTGCCAGAACGGGCTCCCAATTGGTTTTTCGTGGCTACAGAGGCTTGCGGCGGCGGAACTCCCGATCTAGGTTTGTTTCTGGGGGTTTCTGTATTTATAAGAATTTTTGGCATCGGAAACAAGTCAAGGTGGCTCACGAGGTGACGAAAAGCTAGGGGGTGCGCCCTAGGGGGGGCACGCCCCCCAGGCTTGTGGTGGACTCGTGGCTCTTCTGGCCCAACTCCAATGCTCCCTAGGCTTCTTCTGGTCCATAAAAAATCACCTTAGATTTTTATTCCGTTTGGACTCCGTTTGATATTCCTTTTCTGTAAAACTCAAAAACAAGGAAAAAACAGAAACTGGCACTGGGCTCTAGGTTAATAGGTTAGTCCCAAAAATAATATAAAGTTGTAGTAAAATGATTGTAAAACATCCAAGAATGATAATATAACAGCATGGAACAAGCAAAAATTATAGATACGTTGGAGACGTATCAAGGTGTTGTGATCAGCACTGCTAGTTGGAATAGCTTCTACCCACTTAGTGACATAATCAACAACAACCAAAATATGAGTGTACCCATTAGAGGAAGGAAAAGGTTGTTGGGGAACGTTGCATGGGAAACAAAAAATTTCCTACGCACACACAAGATCTATCCATGGTGATGAGCATCTACGAGAGGGAGAGTGAATCTACATACCCTTGTAGATCGCTAAGCGGAAGCGTTTAAGAAACGCGGTTGATGTAGTCGAACGTCTCCGCGATCCAAATCGCAAGTCGTCCCTCGATCCGATCACGAACTAGCGCCGAACGGACGGCACCTCCGCGTTCAACACACGTACGGCTTGATGACGCCTTCACCTCCTCGATCCAGCGAGCGATGGTGAAGTAGTGGTTGAGTTCCAGCAGCACGACGGCGTGGTGATGGTGGTGAGGAACAATCTCTGCAGGGCTTCGCCAAGCGCTACGGAGATTATGACGGAGGAACTAGAGGGTTAGGGTTGCCGCACACGGCTTGGGGAAATCTTGATGTGTCCCGTGTGCTAGCCCTGCCCCTCTATTTATATGTTGAGCCTTGGGGTCTAAACTTGGAGTAAAAGCCTCCTCCAGGTCGGTTTTGCCCGCACAAGGTCGGTTTGGCCCGCAGGGAAAGAGTCCAACTCGGATCCCTGCCGAACCGTGCACAGCCGCGCACAAGCGGTAGTACCGCTCACAAGCGGTAGTACCGCTTGGGCGGTAGTACCGCTTCACACAAGCGGTAGTACCGCTCGGGCGGTAGTACCGCTTCACCAAGCGGTAGTACCGCTTACGCGGCAGTAAAACTATTTTTGCACTTTCCAATACCTCGTGGGCTTTTATCCCTTGGCCCACATAAAGTGTTCTCGCACCCGAACACTTCGGTAAACATCCGGAACCCCTTCCGGTGAACTCCGGAACTTTTCCGGAGATCAAAACACTATTATCACATATATCAATCTTTACCTCCGGACTATTCCGGAGATCCTCGTCATGTCCGGGATCTTATCCGGGACTCCGAACAACTTTCGGTCACCAACATAATAACTCAATTATACTAATCGTCACCAAACGTTAAGTGTGTAGACCCTGCGGGTTCGAGAACTATGTAGACATGACCGAGACACCTCTACGGCCAATAACCAATAGCGGGACCTGGATGCCCATATTGGCTCCTACATATTCTACGAAGATCTTTTATCGGTCGAACCTCTATGTCAAGGATTCAGTTAATCCCGTATGCTGTTCCCTTTGTTCTTCGGTATGTTACTTGCCCGAGATTCGATCGTCGGTATCACTATACCTAGTTCAATCTCGTTACCGGCAAGTCTCTTTACTCGTTCCGTAATACAAGATCTCGTGGCTAACACTTTAGTAACATTGCTTGCAAGGCTCATTGTGATGTTGTATTACCGAGTGGGCCCTGAGATACCTCTCCGTCATACGGAGTAACAAATCCCAGTCTTGATCCATGCCAACCCAACAGACATCCTCGGAGATACCTGTAGAGCACCTTTATAGTCGCCCAGTTACGTTGCGACGTTTGATACACACAAGGTACTCCTCCGATGTCAGGGAGTTGCATGATCTCATGGTCATAGGAACAGATACTTGACATGCGGAAAACAATAGCAATAAACTGACACGATCATATGCTACGTTCGTAGTTTGGGTCTTGTCCATCACATCATTCTCCTAATGATGTGATCCCGTTATCAAATGACATCTCATGTCAATGGCTAGGAAACCTTAACCATCTTTGATCAACGAGCTAGTCAACTAGAGGCTTACTAGGGACACAGTGTTGTCTATGTACCCACACATGTATTTGAGTTTCCAATCAATACAATTATAGCATGGATAATAAACGATTATCATGAACAAGGAAATATAATAATAACCAATTTATTATTGCCTCTAGGGCATATTTCCAACAGTCTCCCACTTGCACTAGAGTCAATAATCTAGTTCACATCACTATGTGATTTACATTGTAATGAATCGAACACCCATGCAGTTCTGGTGTTGTTCATGTTTAGCCCTTGGAAGAGGTTTAGTCATCGGATCTGCAACATTTAGATCCGTGTGTACTTTGCAAATATTTATGTCGTCCTCCTTGATGTAATCGCGGATGGAATTGAAACGTCGCTTTATGTGTCTGGTCCTCTTGTGAAATCTTGGTTCCTTGGCTAGAGCAATGGCACCAGTATTATCACAAAACAGAGTCATTGGGTTAAGCGCACTAGGCACTACTCCAAGATCTGTCATGAACTCCTTCATCCAGACACCTTCCTTCGCCGCCTCCGAGGCAGCGATGTACTCCGCTTCGCATGTAGAATCTGCTACCACGCTTTGCTTGGAACTGCATCAGCTAACCGCACCCCCATTAAGAATAAATACGTATCCGGTTTGCGACTTAGAGTCATCCGGATCAGTGTCAAAGCTTGCATCGACGTAACCCTTTACGACGAGCTCTTGATCACCTCCATAAACGAGAAACATGTCCTTAGTCCTTTTCAGGTACTTCAGGATATTCTTGACCGCCGTCCAGTGTTCCATTCCTGGATCACTTTGAAACCTTCCGACCATACTTATGGCAAGGCTGACATCGGGTCTTGTGCACAGCATTGCATACATGATAGAGCCTATGGCCGAAGCATAGGGAATGACACTCATCTTTTCTCTATCTTCTGTAGTCACTGGGCATTGAGTCTTACTCAACTTCACACCTTGCAAAACAGGCAAGAACCCCTTCTTGGACTGATCCATTTTGAACTTCTTCAAAATCTTATCAAGGTATGTGCTTTGTGAAAGTCCTATTAAGCGTCTTGATCTATCTCTATAGATCTTGATGCCTAATATGAAAGCAGCTTCTCCTAGGTCCTTCATTGAAAAACTCTTGTTCAAATATTCCTTCGCGCTTTCCAACATTTCTATATTGTTTCCAATCAGCAATATGTCATCCACATATAATATTAGAAACGCTATAGAGCTCACTTTCTTGTAAATACAAGCTTCTCCGTAAACTTGTATAAACTCGAACGCTTTGATCACTTCATCAAAGCGAAGATTCCAACTCCGAGATGCTTGCACCAGTCCATAAATGGATCGCTGGAGTTTGCAAACTTTGTCAGCATTCTCTGGATCGACAAAACCTTCTGGTTGCATCATATACAACTCTTCCTTAAGGTAACCGTTAAGGAACGCTGTTTTGACATCCATCTGCCAAATTTCATAATCGAAAAAGGCAGCTATTGCTAACATGATTCTGACGGACTTAAGCATCGCTACGGGTGAGAAGGTCTCATCGTAGTCAACTCCTTGAACTTGTGAAAAACCCTTTGCCACAAGTCGAGCTTTATAGACGGTGACATTACCGTCCGCGTCCGTCTTCCTCTTAAAGATCCATTTGTTCTGAATGGCCTTACGCCCTTCAGGTAATACTTCCAAAGTCCATATTTTGTTTTCATACATGGATCCCATCTCGGATTTCATGGCCTCTAACCACTTCTTGGAATCCGGGCCCATCATCGCTTCTCCATAGCTCGTAGGTTCATCGTTGTCTAACAACATGACCTCTAAGACAGGGTTGCCGTACCACTCGGGAGCAATACGCGTCCTTGTCGACCTACGAGGTTCGATAGCAACTTGATCCAAAGTTTCATGATCATCATCATTAACTTCCTCTTCAGCTAATGTAGGCTCCACAGAAACAACTTTCTGCGCTGCGCTACTCTCAGGTTGAAGTAAAGGTTCAACAACCTCATCAAGTTCTATCTTCCTCCCACTCAATTCTTTCGAGAGAAACTCTTTCTCAAGAAATGTTCCGTTTTTAGCGACAAACACTTTGCCCTCGGATCTGAGGTAGAAGGTATACCCAATTGTCTCTTTTGGGTATCCTATGAAGACGCATTTCTCCGCTTTGGGTTCCAGCTTTTCAGGCTGAAGCTTTTTTGACATAAGCATCACATCCCCAAACTTTAAGAAACGACAGTTTTGGCTTCTTGCCAAACCAAAGTTCATATGGCGTCGTCTCAACGGATTTCGATGGTGCCCTATTTAAAGTGAATGCAGCTGTCTCTAATGCATAACCCCAAAACGATAGTGGCAAATCGGCAAGAGACATCATAGATCGCACCATATCCAATAAGGTTCGATTACGACGTTCGGACACACCATTACGCTGTGGTGTTCCAGGCGGTGTCAATTGTGAAACAATTCCACACTGTCTTAAGTGACTGCCAAACTCATAACTCAGATATTCTCCTCCTCGATCAGATCGTAGGAATTTAATCTTCTTGTTACGATGATTCTCAACTTCACTCTGAAATTGTTTGAACTTTTCAAATGTTTCAGACTTGTGTTTCATTAAGTAAATATACCCATATCTACTTAAGTCATCAGTGAAGGTGAGAAAGTAACGATAACCACCGCGCGCCTCAATACTCATCGGACCGCACACATCAGTATGTATGATTTCCAATAAGTCACTTGCCCGTTCCATTGTACCAGAGAACGGAGTTTTAGTCATCTTGCCCATGAGGCATGGCTCACATGTGTCAAGTGATTCAAAATCAAGTGACTCCAAAAGTCCATCAGCATGGAGCTTCCTCATGCGTTTTACGCCAATATGACCTAAACGGCAGTGCCACAAGAAAGTGGTATTATCATTATCAATTCTACATCTTTTGGCATCAATGTTATGAACATGTGTATCATTACTGTCGAGATTCAATAAGAATAAACCCCTCACATTGGGTGCATGACCATAAAAGACATTACTCATATAAATAGAACAACCATTATTCTCTGATTTAAATGAGTAACCGTCTCGCAATAAACAAGATCCAGATATAATGTTCATGCTTAACGCAGGCACCAAATAACACTTATTCAGGTTCATCACTAATCCCGACGGTAATCGAAGAGCGAGCGTGCCGACGGCGATCACATCAACCTTGGAACCATTTCCCACGCGCATCGTCACTTCGTCCTTTGCCAGCCTCCGTCTATTCCGCAGTTCCTGTTTAGAGTTGCAAATATGAGCAACTGCACCGGTATCAAATACCCAGGCACTACAACGAGGGTTGGTAAGGTACACATCAATAACATGTATATCATATATACCTTGTTTGTTGTTGGCCGCCTTCTTGTCAGCCAAATACTTGGGGCAGTTCCGCTTCCAGTGCACAGTTCCCTTGCAATGAAAACACACAGTTTCTGGTTTGGGTCCAGCCTTGGGTTTCTTCACGAGAGGAGCAACTGCTTTGCCACTCTTCTTGGAGTTACCCTTCTTACCCTTGCCATTTTTCTTGAAACTAGTGGTTTTATTGACCATCAACACTTGATGCTCCTTCTGAATTTCAGACTCAGCGGCTTTCAGCATCGCAAACAGCTCGGCGACTGACTTGTTCATCCCGTGCATGTTATAGTTCAACACGAAGCTCTTGTAGCTAGGTGGCAATGATTGAAGAACTCTGTCAGTGATAGCCTCTGGCGGAAGGGGCATCCCTAACTCAGCCAGACGGGTGGAGTACCCAGACATTCTGAGCACGTGATCACTGATAGACCCGTTCTCCTCCATCTTGCAAGCATAGAACTTATCGGAGATCTCATATCTCTCGATCCGGGCATTCTTCTGAAAGATAAACTTCAACTCCTGGAACATCTCATATGCTCCATGACGTTCAAAACGTCTTTGAAGTCCCGGTTCTAAGCCATACAACATTGCACATTGAACTATTGAGTAATCATCAGAACGAGCCTGCCAGGCGTTCACAACGTCTAGAGACTCAACTGGAGCGGGTGGATCACCAAGCGGTGCATCAAGGACATAAGCTTTCTGGGAAGCCGTAAGGATAATCCTTAGATTACGGGCCCAGTCCACAAAGTTACTTCCATCATCTTTCAACTTAGCTTTCTCTAGGAACGCATTAAAATTCAGGGGTGCTACTGCGCGAGCCATGATCTACAACATAAATATAGCAAAGACAACTTAGACTATTGTTCTAGATAATGAGTTTAGTTAATCATATTACTTAAAAACTCCCACTCAAATTGACATCCCTCCGGTCATTCGAGTGTAACATGATCCAAATCCACCAACTCAAGTCCGATCATCACGTGAGTTGAGGTGGTTTCAATGGTGAACATCTTCATGTTGATCATATCTACTATATGACTCATGTTCGACCTTTCGGTCTCTTGTGTTCCGAGGCCATGTCTGTACATGCTAGGCTCGTCAAGTTTAACCCAAGTGTTCCGCGTGTGCAACATGGCTTGCACCCGTTGTATGTGAACGTGGAGTCTATCACACCCGATCATCACGGCGTGTCTCGAAACGACGAACTTTCGCAACGGTGCACACTCGGGGAGAACACAATTTATCTTGAAATTTAAGTGAGGGATCACCTTATAATGCTACCGTCGTCCTAAGCAAAATAAGATGCATAAAAGGATTAACATCACATGCAAATCATAAGTGACATGATATGGCCATGAACTTGTGCTTTTGATCTCCATCTCCAAAGCACCGGCATGATCTCCATCGTCACCGGCATGACACCATGATCTCCATCATCTTGATCTCCATCAACGTGTCGCCATAAGGTTGTCGCGCCGACTGTTGCTTCCACGACTATTGCTAACGTTTAGCGATAAAGTAAAGCATTACATAGCGCTTAATGATTGACACGCAGGTCATACAATAATTAAAGACAACTCTATGGCTCCTGCTAGTTGCCGTACTCATCGACATGCAAGTCGTGATATTCTATACAACACATGATCATCTCATACATCACATATATCTCATCATGTAATTGGCCATATCACATCACAACATACCCTGCAAAAACAAGTTAGACGTCCTCTAATTGTTGTTGCAAATTTTACGTGGCTGCTACGGGTTTGCAAGAACCGTTCTTACCTACGCAAAACCACAACGTGGTGTAGTGATTGCTTTTTGATCTTCTAAAAGAACCCTCTTCATTGAAATCGATTCAACTAAAGTGAGAGAGACAGACACCCGCTAGTCATCTTTATGCAACGAAGTTACATGTCAGTTGAAGGAACCTGTCTCGCGTAAGTGTACGCGTAATGTCGGTCCGGGCCGCTTCATCTCACAGTACCGCCGAATCAAATATCAACTAGTAACGGCAAGCAATATGTATACACCCACACCCACAACTCGTTTGTGTTCTACTCGAGATCTCATCTATGCATAGACCTGGCTCTGATACCACTGTTGGGGAACGTTGCATGGGAAACAAAACATTTCCTACGCACACACAAGATCTATCCATGGTGATGAGCATCTACGAGAGGGAGAGTGAATCTACATACCCTTGTAGATCGCTAAGCGGAAGCGTTTAAGAAACGCGGTTGATGTAGTCGAACGTCTCCGCGATCCAAATCGCAAGTCGTCCCTCGATCCGATCACGAACTAGCGCCGAACGGACGGCACCTCCGCGTTCAACACACGTACGGCTTGATGACGCCTTCACCTCCTCGATCCAGCGAGCGATGGTGAAGTAGTGGTTGAGTTCCAGCAGCACGACGGCGTGGTGATGGTGGTGAGGAACAATCTCTGCAGGGCTTCGCCAAGCGCTACGGAGATTATGACGGAGGAACTAGAGGGTTAGGGTTGCCGCACACGGCTTGGGGAAATCTTGATGTGTCCCGTGTGCTAGCCCTGCCCCTCTATTTATATGTTGAGCCTTGGGGTCTAAACTTGGAGTAAAAGCCTCCTCCAGGTCGGTTTTGCCCGCACAAGGTCGGTTTGGCCCGCAGGGAAAGAGTCCAACTCGGATCCCTGCCGAACCGTGCACAGCCGCGCACAAGCGGTAGTACCGCTCACAAGCGGTAGTACCGCTTGGGCGGTAGTACCGCTTCACACAAGCGGTAGTACCGCTCGGGCGGTAGTACCGCTTCACCAAGCGGTAGTACCGCTTACGCGGCAGTAAAACTATTTTTGCACTTTCCAATACCTCGTGGGCTTTTATCCCTTGGCCCACATAAAGTGTTCTCGCACCCGAACACTTCGGTAAACATCCGGAACCCCTTCCGGTGAACTCCGGAACTTTTCCGGAGATCAAAACACTATTATCACATATATCAATCTTTACCTCCGGACTATTCCGGAGATCCTCGTCATGTCCGGGATCTTATCCGGGACTCCGAACAACTTTCGGTCACCAACATAATAACTCAATTATACTAATCGTCACCAAACGTTAAGTGTGTAGACCCTGCGGGTTCGAGAACTATGTAGACATGACCGAGACACCTCTACGGCCAATAACCAATAGCGGGACCTGGATGCCCATATTGGCTCCTACATATTCTACGAAGATCTTTTATCGGTCGAACCTCTATGTCAAGGATTCAGTTAATCCCGTATGCTGTTCCCTTTGTTCTTCGGTATGTTACTTGCCCGAGATTCGATCGTCGGTATCACTATACCTAGTTCAATCTCGTTACCAGCAAGTCTCTTTACTCGTTCCGTAATACAAGATCTCGTGGCTAACACTTTAGTCACATTGCTTGCAAGGCTCATTGTGATGTTGTATTACCGAGTGGGCCCTGAGATACCTCTCCGTCATACGGAGTAACAAATCCCAGTCTTGATCCATGCCAACCCAACAGACATCCTCGGAGATACCTGTAGAGCACCTTTATAGTCGCCCAGTTACGTTGCGACGTTTGGTACACACAAGGTACTCCTCCGATGTCAGGGAGTTGCATGATCTCATGGTCATAGGAACAGATACTTGACATGCAGAAAACAATAGCAATAAACTGACACGATCATATGCTACGTTCGTAGTTTGGGTCTTGTCCATCACACCATTCTCCTAATGATGTGATCCCGTTATCAAATGACATCTCATGTCAATGGCTAGGAAACCTTAACCATCTTTGATCAACGAGCTAGTCAACTAGAGGCTTACTAGGGACACAGTGTTGTCTATGTACCCACACATGTATTTGAGTTTCCAATCAATACAATTATAGCATGGATAATAAACGATTATCATGAACAAGGAAATATAATAATAACCAATTTATTATTGCCTCTAGGGCATATTTCCAACAAAGGTCCCATGTAATCAAAACCCCAAACATCAAATGGTTCAACAACAAGTGAATAGTTCATAGGCATTTCCTGACGCTTACCGATATTACCAATTCTTTGACATTCATCACAAGACAAGACAAACTTACCAGCATCCTTGAAGATAGTAGGCCAATAAAAACCAGATTGCAGTACCTTGTGAGCAGTTCTATCTCCCACATGATGTCCTCCATAAGCTTCGGAATGACATTTCCATAGGATTTGTTCCTGTTCATGCTCAGGTACACAACGTCTAATAATACCATCCACCCCTTCTTTATAAAGATGTGGGTCATCCCAAAAGTAATGTCTTAAATCATAGAAGAATTTTTTCTTTTGTTGGTATGTGAAACTAGGTGGTATATATTTAGCAACAATGTAGTTAGCATAATCAGCATAGGAGTGTTTTGAGAAACATTTATTGCAGCTAACTATTCATCAGGAAAGCTATCATCAATAGGTAGTGGTTCATCAAGAATATTTTCCAACCTAGACAAGTTATCAGCTACGGGGTTCTCAGCTCCCTTCCTGTCAATTATATGTAAATCAAACTCTTGAAGCAAGAGAACCCACCTAATGAGTCTAGGTTTAGCATCTTTCTTTTCCATAAGATATTTTATAGCAGCATGATCGGTGTGAACAATAACTTTGGAATCAACAATGTAGGATCTAAATTTATCACAAGCAAACACAACTGCTAAAAATTCTTTTTTAGTAGTAGCATAATTTCGTTGGGCATTGTCTAGAGTTTTGCTAGCATAATGGATAACATTTAACTTCTTATCAACTCTTTTTGTCCTAGAACAGCACCAACAAGATAATCACTAGCATCACACATAATTTCAAAAGGCAAGTTCCAATCAGGTGGTTGAATGATAGGTGCGGAAGTTAAGGCTTTCTTGAGTGTTTCAAAGGCATCTACACAATCATCATCAAAAACAAATGGAATATCATTTTGTAAAAGATTAGTAAGAGGCCTAGAAATTTTAGAGAAGTCTTTAATGAACCTCCTATAGAAACAAGCATGACCAAGGAAACTCCGAATACCTTTAATATCTTTAGGACATGGCATTTTCTCAATTGCATCAACTTTAGCTTTATCCACCTCCATACCTCGTTAAGATATTTGATGCCCCAAGACAATACCTTCATTCACCATAAAGTGGCACTTCTCCCAATTCAAGATGAGATTAGTTTGTTCACATCTCTGCAAAACTCGATCAAGGTTGCTTAAGCAATCATCAAAAGAAATTCCGTAAACGGAAAAATCATCCATGAAAACCTCCACAATCTTTTCACAATAATCAGAGAATATAGCAGTCATACATCTTTGAAAGGTAGCAGGTGCATTGCATAAACCAAAAGGCATACATCTATAAGCATAGGTTCGAAAAGGACAAGTAAAGGTGGTTTTCTCTTGATCAGATTGTGATACAGGTATTTGAGAGAAACCAAAATATCCATCCAAAAAACAAAAGTGTGTGTGCTTAGATAATCTTTCTAGCATTTGATCAATAAAAGGCAGAGGGTAATGATCTTTTCTAGTAGATTTATTTAATTTTCTAAAATCAATTACCATTCTATAGCCAGTGACGATTCTTTGTGGAATAAGTTCATTTTTATCATTAGGAACAATAGTAATACCTCCTTTCTTAGGGACACAATGAACGGGACTTACCCATCTACTATCGGCTATGGGATAGATTATACCTGCTTCCAGACGCTTTAGTATTTCAGTTCTTACCACTTCTTTCATCTTAGGATTCAATCGTCGTTGGTGATCAACAACGGGTTTAGCATCAGGTTCCATATTAATCTTGTGCTGACATAGAGTGGGACTAATGCCCTTAAGATCATCAAGAGTATATCCAATAGCAGCCCAGTGCTTCCTCACAATTGTTAATAATCTTTCTTCTTCATGTTCTGAAAGGTTAGCACTAATAATAACATGATATATCTTTTTCTCATCAAGATAAGCATACTTCAAAGTGTCAGGCAATTGTTTTAATTCAAACACAGTATCACCCTGAGGTGGAGGAGGACCTCCTAGAGTTTCAATAGGCAAATTGTGTTTTAGGAGAGGTTGTTGTTCAAAGAAAATTTTATCTATTTCATTCCTTTCATGCAAGTGCATATCATTTTCATGGTCAAGCAAATATTGTTCTAGTGGATCGGTAGGAGGTACGGTAATAGAAGCAAGACCAATTATTTCATCCTTACAAGATAGTTCTTTATCAGGAGGTTGTCTACTAAACTTGGAAAAATTAAACTCATGAGACACATCACCAAAACTAACACCGACAGTTTGTTTTTCACAATCTATCTTAGCATTGACGGTGTTCAAGAAAGTTCTACCAAAGATAATGGGACAAAAGTCATCTTGTGAGGAACCAAGAACTAGAAAATCAGTAGGGTATTTTATTTTCTCACACAAGACTTCAACATCTCTAACAATCCCAAGTGGTGTGATGGTGTCTCTATTAGCAAGTTTAATAGTAACATCAATGTCTTCTATTTCAGCAGGTGTTATTTCATTCATAATTTCTTGGTATAAGGTAAAAGGAATAGCACTCACGCTAGCACCCAAATCACATAAACCATGATAGCAATGATCTCCTATTTTGACTGAGACAATAGGCATGCCCACTACGGGTCTATGTTTATCTTTTTCATCGGGTTTAGCAATTCTAGCAGCTTCCTCACAGAAGTAAATAACATGCCCATCAATATTTTCTACCAAGAGATCTTTAACCATAGCAACACTAGGTTCTACTTTAATTTGCTCATAGGGCTTAGGTGCTTTAATATTACTCTTGCGAACCACAGTTGATACCTTAGCATGTTCCTTTATCCTAACAGGGAAAGGTGTTTTTTCAACATAAGCAGTAGACACAACTGGATCAACATTGTAAATGATGGTTTCATCTTTGGCTTTTACCGGTTCTTTAATTTCTTCTTTAATAGGGGGGTGATATTTAAACCACTTCTCCTTATGGAGATCAACATGAGTAGCAAATGATTCAGAGAAAGAGGCTACTATCTCAGAGTCAAGTCCATATTTAGTGCTAAACTTGTGAAAAGCATCGGTATTCATAAAAGATTTAACACAATCAAACTTAAGCTTTAAACCTGACTCATTACCTTCGTCGAGTTCCCAATCTTCAGAGTTGCGTTTAATTCTTTCTAAGATATCCCACTTGAATTAAATAGTCTTCTTCATGAAAGAACCAGTACAAGAAGTATCGAGCATGGATTGATCATTATGAGAAAGCCGAGCATAAATTTTTTGAATAATAATTTCTCTCGGGATATCATGATTGGGGCATGAATATAACACTGACTTAAGCCTCCCCCAAGCTAGAGCGATGCTTTCTCCTTGAAGAGGCCAAAAATTATATATTTTATTCCGATCACGGTGAACTAGATGCATAGGATAAAACTTTTGGTGGAATTCTAATTGCAATCGATTCCAGTTCCATGATCCAATATCATCACATACCCTATACCATGTCAATGCTTTTCCCTTCAAAGATAAAGGGAAAACCTTCTTATTAACTTTATCTCCGTATAAACCTGCAAGCTTAAATAATCCACAAACTTCATTCACATGTATTAGGTGCATATCAGGATGTTCAGTTCCATCTCCTGCATAAGGATTAGCTAGCAGTTGTTCAACCATACCCGAAGGAATTTCATAACCAATATTTTCAGTAGGTGCAGTAGGTTGAGGGCCAACTAATTGTGGTTCCGATCGAGGTGGAGATACTCCGAACAAACCCCTCAAAGGATTGTTTTCCATAGTAGCAAGTGACAATAAATTTCAGCACGTAGTATAAGTTTTTCCTTACCGATTTCCACTTACCAAGAGCGCTTCACTCCCAGGCAATGGCGCCAGAAAAGAGTCTTGATGACTGACGGTGTCCTGGACTAGCGGTTACTCACCACGTCGTCTCCCGACCAGTTGGGTTGGGCCGAGGACCCCCATGATGATTCACTAATGGGCCAGTTCGAACAGCCCATGATGCATACAAGGGAGATTCCACAAGACTTGGCGCACAAGACAAGGACTCCTCTAAACCCAAGGCCTCCGGTACATTATATAAGCCGAGGCTAGGCTAGACAATAGAGAATCTCAGATTCATTACAACAACCTCGTGGTAGATACCTGTACTATGTACTATCCCCATATCAATACAATCAAAAGCAGGACGTAGGGTATTATCTCCTTGAGAGAGCCCGAACCTGAGTAAAATCATGTGTCCATGTTACCATCGCTCCAAGACGCCTAGCTTAGGACACCTACTGCGAGGTATGCCGGATTCAGAACCGACATTGGTGCTTTCATTGAGAGCCTGCTGGGCGATCGCCGTGGTGCAATGGATCTTCTACCGACACTGAATCAGGTGCTATCCTTTCAATAAAATTCGTTCCATGTAACTTACTTTCTTTGCAAATTATTTCGATCGTTTCTGGCTATTGTGTTCGCAGATCCGTATTAGATGGGAGTACCGGGTGGCTGCAGAGTCCCATGGAATCCACGCGTGTTGCCGGTTGCGATTGCATATACCAACTTTAATCCGATCTGTGGCGAGGCAAACATCAACGAATCCTATGTCAGAACCTAGTCCGGTGAGTTGAAAAGAAGGCCTGGTGGGCAGCTGTATAACTGCAGGTACGCCGGCTGCTAGCGGCTGCTGCTCCATCGACGAAATTCCCCGGCAAAGACAGATCGGCTCGCACCGGGTCCAATCAAGCCACTCGTGCATGCTTCACGAGGATACAACCAAGGCCTAGTACTGGTGGTAGTACTAGTTACGCACTAAAATCAAGAATTCATTTTCTCTAAAATAAACAGCTCACGTGAAGATCCAATCGGGACAAATACTACATGTAGAAGATTGTAGTGATCGGATTTTGCTGGTCGGCTGGCGATGGCCTTGTTGAGAAAATTAGCGGTGTTGTCTTTTTAATTATCCTTTTCGGCGCATTAATTGTTTAGAGAATTTTTTTTTTGGTTTCTGTTGTATTATTTTTGCAGAGATATTTTCCCCGCGCTGGTACGCGATGTTTTTCGTCCGCGTCAACCTGGACAGCGTCTCGCTGGATGACCACTTGTTCATAGTCTGGCGGACATCTACAATCGATCGTGACCATGTCATGCCGTCACCTCGGCCAGCCGACCTGCATCGACACCCAGGCCATATTTCTTTATTATCTACCTCACTTAAATTAATTAAATAGAGGAAGTTTATTATTATTATTATTTATTTTTGTGTTTTTCCTGCACTATTTAATGTGTGTAGGTAATCGACTTAGACTGGGCCATGCCGCAACCTCGGAGAGGCAACGTCATCATCCTGTATGTATCACAAAAAGTTGTGTCGTCACCTCGGCGATCCAACCCGCTTCTTCAAGCCGGTGTCCATCACGACTGACCTGCTTCGGTACCTAGGCTGGCATGGGGGCTTTGTCATCAACCTCCGACCGACTTCGTCATGATGTTTGGACCCGGGGCTTCGCCATCGCTTCATCGACCTAATCCGGGGACTCTGGCGTCACCATGTCAGTCTGCTCCGCCACCTCGGCTAGACCAGGGGCTTTGCCTTGACACATTGCCAGTGTTGTGCCATTGCTTCATCATGCCAAGCGGTTCGCTCGGCCACCTCGGGACCGGCTTGGGGGCTTGGACCTCATCCCGCCGCAAGCTCGGACCGCATCATCAACACCGGGCACATTAACTAGTGCCGAATCCACCAAAAGTCGAGGTACTCCATGGAGTCCTCGGCATTTTGCACTTATATGCATTGATTTCGAGTTGTGTTTTGGTCAATAGTTGGATTGCCCGACTCTGTGCTTACCCCTTACGTTTTCGCTTTGTTCGGCTAAGGGGTAAAGGAAGAACCACTGCGATTGTCATTTCCGGTTTAACTGGTTAAGTGCCTCAGTTGGAGAAAGCTGAAAGCTGACTGTCACAACAAAGCGTAAATCGGTCAGCGAACCGCAGGCGGTGTTAAACCAAATATAGCCCATTGAGGTTATCCGAGTAAAATCAAGGGTCTCTCTTTCTTGAAAAGGCCAAGTTGTGGGTGGTTCGACCTCGAATGATCCGAGGAGTCGACGTATATCAGGGGCTATTAAGTTGTCCCCAAACATATGCTCCTATGACTAAGTGAAAGTTATAAAGCCTGAATATCTGTTTGCCTCGTTTCCACTAACACAACCGCCTCCGGGCACCGAGACGTCGGCTAAGGGTTGTCTTGTTAGTACGGAAACACCATGCGTAGTATCTACAAAGGGGTGGAAGCCGACGACGGGCCACTTTCAGATTATAAACAGTCGCAATGGAGTCAAAATAAACCATACAAAGGGCTCCTTGGGGCACCTCGGCATGGTTACATCGGAACTCCTGGAGAGCCCAACATATTATCAGCGTTTGTATTCAATATACGAGCGATGTCTTCCGTAATCATCGTTCTAAAGCCATAAATATGCATCAATTTGACATAAGATTTTGGCCAAGCTGGATTGCCTGGCTCCTGTGCTTACCCCCTACGTTCCCGATTGTTCGGCTAGGGGGTAAAGGGAGCACCTCTGTGATTGTTACTTCCGGGTCATCCGGGTTACTATCTCAGACTGGGTGAAGCCGAAACTAGCCATCATAAGAAAATAATTGGTCGGTAACGACGGAAGTGAAAATTTCGGTACAAAGATTGAACACAAGAGATGAACTAGGGTTTGAGAGGAGATGGTGTTGTTGAAGATGTTGATGAATATTGGCCTCCCAAAGATGAGAGGGGTGTTGGTGATGACGATGGCTTCGATTTCCCCCTCCGGGAGGGAAGTTTCCCCGGCGGAATCGCTCCGCCGGAGGGTAAAAGTGCTCCTGCCTAAGTTCTGCCCCGAGACGGCGGCGTTCCGTCCCGAAAGTCCTCCCCTTATTTTTTCTAGGTCAAAAGACCTTAAATACCAGAAGATGGACACCGGAGGTGGGCCGTGCTGAGCACAACCCACCAGGGCGCGCCTGGGGGGCCTGGCGCGCCCTGGTGTCTTTAGAGATGTGCATAATAGGTATCTCTGATGTGCTTTTTTCAGGTCCAGAATTCCAGCTGTCGGTATTCTCCCTCCTTGTGTAAACCTTGCATATTATGAGAGAAAAGGCATTAGAATCATTCCCTAAAGCATTATTATGCATAAAAATATTATAAATAATAGTAGGAAATCATGATGCAAAATGGACGTATCAGCAGGCATCGACCTCAAGGCGGTACCTGTGGGCCGTGGACCGTCCTCCGGGGGTGCGCGCAAGCGGCGTCGCGAGCTCCCAGCCGACGCCATGGGGAACGCCCGCAACATGTTCGACGAAATGCCGACTGTGGAAGACGATGCCAACCGCCTCTTCATGGAGAGCCTCATCTACGAAGGTGGTGGCGGTGGCGCTTCCTTCGATCCCGACGAGACACAAAGCCAAGATGGGCGCAACCCCTTCATGTCCGGGCACGATGGCATTGGTTACACGTTTGGTGAGGAGAATGGAGGCATGGCCGACCCCCTCATGGAGGACCAACTCGGCTTGGGCGGCTCTTTTCCGCTAGATCACGAGTTCCCGAAAGACTATGGCCTAGACGAAGATGATGATGAAGTGGACATCGAGGGAGAGCCATTGTTCGAGGAACCGCTCCCCGCCCAAACCAATGCAAAGAAGAAGCGGAAGAGCAAGCGGACGAAAGCATACACACAAGATGAGGACAAACTCCTCTATGAAAGTTGGAGAGACATTGGCCAAGACCCCAAGATAGGCTCCGAGCAAAAGGCTTCAGCATTTTGGCAAAGTGTGCATCGCGAGTTCCACGAGCGCAAGAAGTTTAAACCATACCAAATGGAGAGCAAGCGTGGGTGGGTCTCTCTCGGCAAGGGTCGGAGGGTGATACAACAAGAGTGCAACAAGTTTTGTTCCACTCTTGAGAGCATCGAGGTACGTCCCATGAGCGGCATCGGCATGAAAGACATGGTATGCCGACATGCTTGCTTATTTTGATTGTCCCGTAGCTTGCTTGTCCATAATGTTGCTTCTTCATTTGTAGGTCTTCCAAGCTTTGGAAGCATTCAAGGTCCACTATGAGGGCAAGTCTTTAAACCTCACTCATTGTTGGATGATCATCAATGGAGAAGAGAAGTTCAAAGCGCAATACGCTGTTATCAAGACGCGTGGAGGGGGGGAGCAGCCGTTGAAGAGCATGGTGAGGGGGAGAAGTCGCGGCCGTGGGGGAAGACCAACTCCAAGAAAGAGGATAAGCGTGAGGCGGCGTCCCTTGCCTTGCAAGCTACTTTGCAAGGCAAGATCGCCAACAAGGATTCAAGAGAGGTGAAACCCCGGCAAGACAAGGAGGAGCAAACTAGGGCCTTCATGGAGATACAAAACAAGAAGCTCGCGTTGGAGGCGGAGAAGCAATCGAAGATGCTAGAGATCGAGGCCACCAAAGCAACCCACCAGAGCAAGAGAAGTCCGGCTCGCTTGCATGATGAAGGGTGTCCAGATCATGAAGGGGGACTTGAGCACGGTCTCTCCGAGGAAGCGGTCTTGGTTCGAGAAGATGTAGGCCGACATGTTCAGCCTCGAAGACGAGTGATCCATGCCGTGGTGTGCGGGCATGACCACGGCCAAGATGGCGTGGTTGACCTACATTCTCATTTTGTGTGCTGGCATGTGTGCCGGCCCGCTGGCAAATGCGCCCATCTTGAAAACTGCGTACTTTTTTATAGGCTAGCATATGTATGCCGGCCGCTGGCATATCATCGGCGTGAACTCTTGGCGCTGTCATGGTAGCTGGCATGATCTGTGGCCGCCGGCCATTTTTAAATTAAAAACAGTTTGTGCGTGGATGAAAAATGAGTCGACGCGTTTGACGCAGGGCCGATCTATTTTTAAAAAAAAGAACGAGCCGAACCAAACAAACAAAATGCGAACAAAGCGCGCATCCGTTTGGACCGACGGGTTGAAGTTGCGGGAGGAGACGACACGGGCGGTGTGTCACCAGCCTTGTATGACCTCACCGGCGAAGAAGCTGCTGACACATACTCCAGGGCCACTTATTCACGGACGGAGGACGGAGGGAGTAGGACTCTAGGAGTACGCATCACCAAGGCCATTGGGACGCCCGTGATAAAGTGCATTGATGTGGCCGTCCATAACGACTTGGCACTCGACCGCGTCAAGCTAAAAGAAAAGTGGAAAAAAGGGAATCCGCGTGACCGTGGTCGCAGCAGCAGTTTTCCGGGGGGTTTCCTCGAAGCCACCCTCACCCCGCAGACCACGGTTTAACTGGCTCTTGAGTCGTGGTGGGTGCTGCTGTACGGGGACGTCGGCGCCGCGACGGCAGAGGTAAGCTACTCCCCCTCTCCTCTCGCACTTTCTGTGTCGCCGCCGTCTGGCAGTTTTTTGGCCGCGGCGGTCTGGCGGATTCGGGGGCACGGTGGCCAGGCGAATTTGGGGGCCGCGGCGGCGTTGCGAGCCTCTGCGAGGGTCTGTGGGGAAGCTGCCCCTTGAGAAGGCAGAGGGGAAGAAGGCGCGAAGATCTGAGGGCTGTGTACATGTGCGGGTGCGGCCGGCGTGCTTGCTGTGTGAAGTCTGGCTGTGTGTGCTGCCGGCGTGTGTGTCTACAGGCGCGGGTGCGGGCTGTGTCTTTGCGTCTTTGTACTGATCTGTTTTATCTCCATTACAGAAGTTTCAAGTCAACAAGGAACAGCAAACCGGAGTCATCCTTTCCAGTCTCGCCCTTACAGGCGGCTGCCATGGCTCTCTGGAATGGGCTGGGCCAGGCGGCGACGGTGGCGCAGTTGGTCGGCGCAGACGTTGGCGGGCTCATCTCTATGATCGTGCAGTCTGCGCTGACGGCTCGGCAGAACAGGACGGAGTGCGAGCAGCTCGCGCGGCGGGTCCTCATGATCGCGCAGCTGCTGCCGCGGCGGGTCCTCAAGGAATAGGAATTTATAGGAAATGAGATGATATGTATTTCAAATCCTATGAGTAGGATTAGAAAAAGAGATGTCATTTGGTTCACATCATAGGAATTTTTTCATTGAGTCTAGGCTTTTTTTTATTTTCTTTTGAAAAGTGGAGGATAGGAATCAATCCTATGTAGGAACATGAATGCATTACTATAAACCAAAGAACTCTAAAGGAAAAATTCCTACAAAAATCATATCCTATAATATTCCTGTGAAATTCCTCCAAACCAAAGGAGTCCTGAAAGTCTGAAACAAGAAGAAACCTGATGAAACTAGATAAATGTCCAATGAGTGTGCGGTGCGCCTTTTTTTTTTTAAAAGAAGGCAAAAGATTTGCCTCATATATTAAATAAGGTAGATGAGAGTTTGTTACAACACACAAGTTACGGCATGCCAATTATTCGTGTGGTGCGCCCTTATTTTGCTAGTATGCAGCGGAACATTATGATACTCCTACATTTTGAAGCAAGATTAATAAAGAACGAAACATTATGTAATAGTAATTTGGCATCCTTCGCACTCCCCTTCATTGAGGCTGGTAAGATTGAGGAGTTGCTGGACAGGCGACCTATGCCGGAGCCAACACCAGGGCAGCTCCAGGCGCTGGAGCATGTGGCGCAGACTGCACAATGCTGCCTGAAGTTGGACGGGAAGGAACGGCCGCCCATATCAGACATCGTTGCCAACCTCGAGATGGCGCGCGAGTTGATCTGCAGAGACGAGACAATGAGCCATCAGCACTTCGGCAGGCTCCCTGTCCATCTGGTACACTAGAAACCGATTGAACTCTGTTACATCAATGCATTCAATCATGCTCGTACACTGATGAACTGCTTATTTTGTGGTCTCTTTCTTAATTAGGAATCTGAGGTGTCGGAGGAGGGTGTTGACATTGATCTTTGAACTCGTTCTCTCGAATGGCGGGATACCCCAGAGCAGGCTTCACGACTTGCGGGTGACAAGTAGGTAATGTCCTCCTTTGGTAAATCTACGGGCACTTGTTCGCGCGGGCGGTTTGGACAGAGCTCGGGATGAGCCCCCACTGTGGTTTCTGTTTGCTTATTCACCGTATGGAAGGAACACGTGCACGGGGTTGATGGTCACCACAGTACTTTGTTTTTTACCCCTTTTTTTTTTTTTTGCTACTTACTATTTTTTTCGGTCATGAAGTTGTGCATGTGTAGCTTTTCTTTCAAAGCCATTCATAAGGTAGGCCCCGTCCTACATCTGTGTCATTTCTTTTATTGTTGAACAGTCAGGATTTCAGATCAAAATTTGATTTACATATTGTATAGGTTTTCTTTTTTCGATCAACGGGGGTGGCTCCCCAGCTCCATTTTCATTACGAAAACGAAACTCGAACCACATCAACCACTGGTCAAACGCCAGGTCCAATATAACAATCCAGAAAAAACTACTTAAAATTCAGAAGAGAAGCAAGACCACTTATTACAGAACCTTTTTAGGGACGGATTACATACTCCGCGACGAGGGAATTGCACAAACCATCAACTATTGATGTAGATTTTGCACAGAACACCTACTCTACATGTTTTGTTGCACATAACACCACATATTGGTGTAATCCATCCCAGCAAGGTCTAATCCAACGTTCAATATCTACCAAACCCTTGGTCCAACTAAGCTAAAAATTTACCAGATTAGAATTGAGTGCATGTACGATCTATTGGATTTTTTTTGCATTTCTCTACAAAAGTTAAATTTTGGACAACAAATGGAACGAGCTAACTAAATTTGCCAATATCTACCAAACCTCTAGCCCAAATGAGTTGAGTTCCTAAATCAGTGTTGGATACAGTTACGGTATACTAGATTTTTTCACATTTTTAAAAATGAATTTTCAACCAAAATTTGAATGAAACAACTAAAACTTTCAATATCTATCGAACCATTGATCCAAATGAGTTGCGTTTTTCCTAGAATAATATTGGATACAAGTCTGGTTTACTCTATTTTTCATGCATTTTTTGAAAAACGTAGAATTTTAAGTCAAGATTTTGAACCGGCCAATTAGAACTGCGATCAGAAGTCCTCGGTTTGGCTTGTTGGCTGATGTGGCTAATTTTCTTTGCCATGCGTGCAGTTACAAGCCGGACTCACCCATCAGAAAATTGCATCAACGTACCTAAGCGCTGGATTAGATCTAGCTGCAACGACTCACATCAATATATGATGTTATGTGCAGGGCCGGGCCAGCAAAATCCGGAGCCCTGTGCAAAACTAAAAAAATGGGGTCCTATCTCATTAAAAAAATAAACTAACGAGCAATTATAATGTACTAGTACAAATGCCCGTGCGTTGCAACGGGCGAAAAAATTATCCCATCACGTGTCATTTCTTATATCCGATTCCAATAAACATTGGTAATAAGTTTACACTCTTCTTCTTGTTCGGAGCATGAAGTTTGGAAACCAGCCTAACTACCTTCGTGTGTTGGAAGAGTAGTGGTGCACATGAAATAGACTGTCAATCGATTTTATGTTTTGCTTTTCCAGAAAACATAGATATTTATTTACTTTTTAAGAAACTGATTTTTTTATTTTTTATTACAATTGGAACATGTTTTGAAGCTGAACATTTTATGAACACATACATTTTTTTGAATTTTTGTAATGATCTTGTGAAAAAAAAAATACAAATATTCTTTTGAAACTAAGAACAATTAGAAAGCTCATTATCTTAAAACAATATACGCTCGGTGCCGGTAAATAAAAAAATGATTGTTGGTGTCCGAACCATGGAGTATTGAGTTAAGAAATTCTACCCGGTGGAAGAGGTGGGCTGTATTTATTTTTAGTGGGACATACAGACGTTGGAATGTTCCATACTATTCGAGAGTGTAATAACAAATCTATTTTTTTAGAATTTTGAAAACAGTTGAATGTAAAAGGATTTTTTTACTATGTTGGATTTTTATATTTGTGAGTCTACATTTGTATTGTGTTTTTCAAAAGAAGGTCCCCTTTAACCTTTGTATGCAACAGTTTAATGTGTCGTGTGTTGCGCCGGAAGGAAAACATTATCGCATGTTGTTAGTGACTCATTCATGTTGCCACTTTTCATGTTCGCCGCCATCGTCAATGATGATACAATTTTGGTGTCCGTAGTTAAAAAAACTTGATGATGTCCTTCGACGTTGCGTCAATCAGCATCACACAATCACCGGATGGGAGAGTAGTGTTGTATTGAAGTGGGATTGTTTATATACAGTTATGCGTTAATATTTTAAAGCAAAAAGGTTTTTTCTATGCTGATTTTTTTAGAAAATGTTGGTTGTTTGGTTTGCAAGATTATATTATGTTCCTTTTCTTTTTGCACTTCTTGGACTTGGCCAAACACAAGCTTCTCGTGCAGATTGCAGGCTCTCTCTCTAAAATACACACACACGCTTGGGAGAGACGAGAACCGCACCCATGCATCTCTTTCTATCCCACATCACAACAAAAAAAGAAAAATTCCTATCAGAAAATCTTAATGTGCCAGTATCTCACGGCTTGGAAAGACCACTGAGACTCCGTTAAATCTCAATCGGCTGAGATTTAGTAAATCCATTTAAAATTAGTAGCTAAACTCATTTTTAAAAGGTAGCTAGTTGAGTGCAAAGAAGGGTAGCTACTACAAAGTAGCTAGCGCAATGGCCTGTGCGTTGCTACAAGCGAAAGGCGATGATTGACTTTCAATACATATTTTTTAATTAGTGCATCTAATTCAAAAAAATTATAAATTTCAATTTAGACAAACATAGGCCTGTAAGACGCTTCACGTTCGACAATCTTTTTTTTTTAAGAAAACTTAGTCGGATCTTTTGTACCATTACAATAGTTCTTTGGATAAACTAATTGGGTCAATATTGACAAATACGAATCATATGCATAGCATGCAAAACTTCATACATAGATCTATTCACCGCACACAATTGGTCCAATCCATCATTACCGATTTAGTTAATCCATTTAATTATGAAAGCAAGGCAACATGCTTCATTAAAGGAAGGTTAATATTTATTACTTGACTTAGATAATAAAGATACACAAAATCATATAATTACATATTTTCTTGAGTTTACATATTGTACTACTAAACTATAAATTAAATTATTGCCACCGTACTTATCTTCGAGAGCACACACATATATATATATATACACACAAGACATACATTTGCAAGTGTTTCTTACCGCTCATATCAGCGTTGAGCTAAAATGAGAGCACGCATATTTCTAAGTATAATTTAAACCAATTATCAAAGATTTTACAAAATAACGGCGAAACTGCGTACACGCTAGGTCCGGGACCGCAGCTAGCTCGTGAGCCAGGTTGCACTTCCTTCCAGGATGATTGTTAGTGACTGAGAGCATCTACAGCCGGACTTGGCAAATCCGGCGGCTCCGACGTGGCGGGACACTGACCGGGCGTTTGAAAGGTCCGGTTGTAGATGCGCTGAGGCCAAGCAATCCATCTCTAGCACAATATGTCCTCTCGTTTCTGTGCGTATCGTATACTTGCTCTCTTCCTTGTATCTGAAGAGTAATCCATCTCTAGCACAATATGTCCTCTCGTTTCTGTGCGTATCGTATACTTGCTCTCTACATCTCTGTTTTGCTATTCCGAGGTTTGGGATCCCACCGCAGATTTTATTTCTTTGCTCCCTCTTCCCACTTTTGGGGTCAATTCCATCGTTCTATTTCCTTCATCTGCTTGTTGACTACTGATACGGCAAGGCCACATATGTATAAAAGTAGATGAGATCGTGTTCAAACAAGCGAGGTGGGACTATTATACATGTAGAACCCTTATTTTGCAGGCGAAGCAGACCAGCTGAGTTGCCAGCGTCCGTTCGGCCTGGTGGGCCTGGTCGTGAGTTCGAAACACCTGGCTGCTATTTTTTGCATCTTTTTTTTTGGAAAAAAAGTGTGGACCAGGCCCGGTTCAGCCCATGCGGGTGACGGAGCGGATAAAACGGCCCACTACAGCGATTCGGTGACACGGGAACGGACGAAATTAGCGACATATACGGAAGGACGGACCAAAATTGTTACGGACGAAATTTTTGTGGTAAGAAGCGATCCGTTTATTACTAGGTAAAAAAAAATAAAGATATGTATCATATATATCTTGTAGAAAAAAATTATAATATTTATATTTACCTATATATCTATATATATATATATATATATATATATATATATATATATATATATATATATATATATATATATATATATATATATCCGTTTCGTCCGTCAACCGTTTTTACCATCGTTAGTGCGTCAGTATCGATCGGCACCGAGACAGGTGAAGCGAACGAAAAAGAGAACGAACCAGCCCATGAGCTGGCCTAGCGAATAAGGCCCAATCGAACGAAAAGAGAACGAACCAGCCCATGAGCTGGCCCAGCGAATAAGGCCCACCTATCCCGATTACAGTTTCTGACGGCCCCAGATGCAAAAAAATCTTCTGGTGAGGGGAATTGAACTCGACACCTCCCGTCAGATACGTAATGTCAAAGCCAACTAAGCTAGGCCGCGCTACAAATTAAAAAGTCCCACCTCGCTCTTTTATATCCAATCAATCTCATTTATATACCTCTTTAATTTTCTATAGATATCAGGAAGCCTTCTCAGAGATCATAAGGATAAATGAGAAAAGAAAAAGAGGCTGATTACACGAGAAGGAAAGAGATAAAAGAAGGAAAGAGGGGCGTTAATTACATGAGAAATAGAAGGAAAGAGAGGCTATACGGATTCATGAGACAGGGTTCGGCTCACCTGCGGGTTCCCAGCAGGAATTACTGTGCAGGTCCAATGAATGACTGCCACGTGTCCTTGTGGGCCAATGGCCTCAATCAATTTAGATTTATTTTGTTTCTTCTTACCCCTTCAGTCCTTCGTCAAGATGGCTACGCGCGGAGCCGCGGACGGGTCTTGCTCGCCCGCAGGCGCTGTTGCTAGGTCGTCTAGCTGCTCGTTTTTTCCTTTCCTTGCCACTATGAGAAGAGCCCTTTGTCGCCGGCGTCTCCTAGCTAGTGCGTGGTCACTGTTATCAGTTATCACTTCGTCCTGGCGCGCCCCGCGGTCCTTTCTCCCACCGCGCATCACCGTTGTCGGAGCATGCTGCCGACCCTTCTCAAAACGCAGCGCACATATTTTCTTCACTGATACAACATGTTGGATTTGTAAGGTCAATTAACGACTCACGTCAAATTATTGAAGCGAAAGTAATTGGATCAGAAGCTGTCATTTTTTACTCTCGTGGAGCGCCATCGTGTTAATCCCTCGTTTCAGCGAGATTCAGTCTAAGCATAATGATTGAATCGATACATGAATAAAAATGGATCGACCTCTCGGTTTCACTTTCACTACACTAGCGACAGCAGAAGCGTGGCCATGGCGGCCTGTACGACGATCCCCCGTTGTCCGTACAGCAGTGCTGCAGGCCATGCCAGGCCGTACACGTACTCATGTCAACGGTGGTAGACGTGGGCTCGTGCGTGATGGGTGCGGATAGGCTGGGCGGCTCCGGCGAGGGGGCAAGAACCGGCACAAGCTGAAGAAGTGGTGCGCAAGAAGAACAGGCACAAGAAGGCCTCGCCCGGGGGCAGCACGGTAGGCGCCTCGCCCACCGGCGGAGGCGTCGCAATGGGAGGCAGCACCGCGGGAGCCTTGGCCGGGCGGCCGCCGGAAACATCGATATGCTCGTCGGGGAGGTACACGGGCCAGTGGCGTCGCCGTCCGACGAGCAAAGAACCGATCAGCGCTAGCTACATTGCTCGTGGTGAGGAGAAAAGGACCGACGCAGTAGGAAGAAAACAAAATAAATCTGATTTGATTGAAGCTTTTGGCCCACAAGTACACGTGGCGGTCGTTCATTGGACCTGCACAGTAATTCCTGCTGGGAACCCCGCAGGAGAGCCGGACCCCATGAGACAGGCATGCATGCAGCATAATTTGAGGAGACGACGTGACAGAAAAAAGGAAGGAAGGAAAGAGAGCATAATCTTTCCATATATGCGCTGCTGCATATTATCATTTAAGGACGAAAAATAAAAATAAGGAAGGAGTAAACGAGAGGCTAATCATATAATGCGCGCTGCTCATTTAAGGTTGAAAAATAAGGGAGGAAAGGAGCGGCTAATCTTCTATGATATTCTGCATAAGAATAAGAATTGGCGTTGCTCATGATGACCCTGATCAATGAATGAAAAATAGGAAAGATATAAAAGTGGACCAGAATAATTCAAACTGCATGTTGCCGCATGCCCGCATGTGTTTTTGCTGCAAGTTTGGTGTTTGTTTGTGTCCTTCGCGGACTGGTACTACTACAATCGTAAGAGCGGGAAAGAAACAAACACCAGTCCAATTAGCATTAGCAATACCAAGAGATTAATTTATATGACATTCACCATGGTTTTGCAGGTTCATACGCAAGGTGTTGCACTTGGTATATCAGTGGTTATGTCAAAGTTTAGTCACTATGATGAACTCAAAGTTGAACTAGACAAGATGTTTTAATTTGACGGTGAACTAATGTCTTTGAAGAGAGAGGCAGATTGTGTATACTGATAATTAGGGTGACGATCCATGGGAGTAAGCCATCTACCTTGGTGCTTTCTTTGATATACATGCAGCAAAAATCCCCTTCCTATTACTTTTACATTATATTTTGCGCAGAGAATTCTACAGCATAGTGCGCAAGATATATTTTTTTACACCAAGAAAAACATCCAAAAGATGAATTTGAAATCATCATCTACCCCGAGAAACAGTGGCGGAGCTACGTGTAGACCAACAGGGGCCATGGCCCCCCCTTAAATTTTGCATCCACCAAAGCATATGCTACATTTTAAGCCTAACTAAGGTTTAAACTAGAGGTTAGCCCCTCCTTCCCTATTAATTTGCTCTCCTTCAAGTAATGGCCCCCTCTTGGATTTTGCTGAAGCTCCGCCACTGCCGAGAAAGGACGAATGTTCCATGGATGGTCATGACGCGTGATCAGTGATGAAAGCGTTTAAGCAGAACAACCATTAATTATTTTGCTGAAATAAAAACAAGAGTACTTGTTTAGTCTTTTGTCTAATTCAAGAATCTAATAGTGATTTATCATAATGGAAACAAGGATTTTACTTACTCATATGATATTGCTCTACTTCGGTATATGGGGTCACATTGTAGTTGGCCACACTAAGCACCAAAATGAGTGCCGATATTAACAGCTAAGTGGATAAGTAGAGAGGTGAGCGTCAACCAGTTTGGGTGCTCGCACAGCTGCACCCCAGCCCACCACCCGTGTCCAAACCAAGTGCTCAACATGGGGGTGCCTCACATTTCTCTCTCTTTAATTACAAAATCCACAATGGCTGGGTGTAGTTCTGTGGTTCAGATTGTGTAGTGTGGTTTCAGAAATCGTGTGCTAGGATGTGAGTGTGCATGCAGATTTGAGATCACGCCATGAGGTTCTGGTTTGAATTTAAACTGGTGCTTATCTACTTGATTACCCTTGAAGTGCATGTGAGTATAACCCAACCAAACATGACATGCTGGCCACCTGTACATACTGAATCGTTACCTTAGATATTGGTAGGTTTTCCTGAATCTTTAGTTTCCTGTTTGTCTACTTTCATGTCTACCTCTACACACTTAACAGTTTTTTTGACCCTTTTATTTAGGAAATAACAAGACACCATTTACTACTTTAGTTAGTGCAGATGAAAAGCTATGGCTTAATAATATGGCTGTATGCATCACGCTGATGCAGAGGCCGGGGGTTATCCTCCTTTTCCAAAAAAAAGTTAGTGCAAATGGAAAGGTGGGGAAGAAATAATTTGGTAACACATTATTTACTACCACAGTTAGCGCAGATGGAAAGCTAGGGTAGGGAATAGAGGGCTTAGTTGCTATTCTATTTGATTAGGTGCTTTGCTGCAAGTTATCACTTGGTGCAGAATGATAGCTAGGCAAGGAAACTTCGGAGTTCACCGAGGCAAAGACTCGTTTGAAATCAAATTTTGTACATTTAGAATGATGTTGTTTACAGATGCCTAATTACTTGGTATGTTATATTCATCTTTAGCTGTACTACAAGTATTTGCTTATTTCTTACTTCGTTCCGGTTGTTAGTCACTCTGAAAAGTGTATGCTTTAGCTTTAGCCATGCAAATTCTCCATAGTCTATAGAAAAAATATATCAACATTAGACTTGGAACAAATCTAGAACTTCAAGTATTTTGGAACGCATGGAGTAGAAGCAGTCACACGTCACCTCAGCCCACCTTTGCTCCAAACTCCTAGAGTTTAGTCTATTAAGCTTCTGCTTAGCCAATAGTGATGTTTTTTTTTGTGTCGAAAACCTCATTTATAGAGCATATACTAATTTGGAGTCCACAGTAAGTAAGGAAGTATTTAGTCTGATGCTTATTGTTACTTCATGAAACCCAATTTTGTCATATAGTTGTAAATATTATACCACTTCTGTTGACAAAACCTAATTTACATAGTACGTAAGTAATATTTCTCTGCTTGCTATTTGTTTCATTTTGTCTTCCCGATCATTTCATCTAAAAACATTGTACCATTTTTGTTGATGAAGTGCTAGAGTGTTGTCACAACATCGGGTCTAAACCCGTTGACTTGCATGTTATGTTGATGATGACGGGTTGCATATTATGTTGTTGATTGTGTTTTTTTCTCAAATTCATTAGGTATCATTGATTTGTCGTAAAACTGTCTGCACTCTGCGGGTATTCTGAATGAGGATCAAAGTTATATTTTTTCATACATTGCAACTCATATACTACTAACACTAAATATACAATTTCCAATAAGCAATTTTTTTATTAGATTCATGAGAAGATAGTTATTTATTTTTGAGCTGTTGCAACGCACGGGCACTTTACTAGTACTATTAAAGGACGGATTGCTTCTGTCCGTACGTCATTAGCGTTTTTGCAAAAAAAAACCTGCGTTGTTCGGTAATCGACCCGCGGTCCAAATCGAACCGGTACGAAGGGGAAAAAACACAGCCACGATCTGCCTCGCCCTCGCGGCGCTCCGCCCCGCCCCGTCCACCTCCTACCACGCCCCGCGCGACGCCGGCCGCCTCCTGCCTCCCACCTGCTGCCCCGCCCACCTCCTACCACGCCCCGCGCGACGCCGGCCGCCTCCTGCCTCCCACCTGCTGCCCCGCCCACCTCCTGCCATGCCCCGCGCGTCGCCGGCCGCCTCCTGCCTCTCACCTCTTGCCCCGTCCCGCTCCTCGGCCTTGCGCTGGCCCGGTCGGCGAGTACCTGCCGGGTCTCGCTGGATCCGGTTGGAAATGGTGCTCAGGGGGTGGATCTGGAAGGAAGGCGGCCGGAGCTTGGAGCACGACGGCTGACGGACGCGGCATGGCGTCGGGTACCTGTGAGAGAGGAGAGTGACGAGTAGGAGAGGAAAAGGAGCACGGGAGAGGAAGGAGATGGGATGCTGGATGGAACTCGGCTGGAGGTCTTCTTGTCCAACTCCCCATCTGCCTCCACTCAGTGGGCGCTGGAGGTCTTCCTGTCCAACTCCCCATCTGCCTCCACTCAGTGGGCGCTGGAGGTCTTCCTGTCCAGCTACCCTCCAGCAGCACCATCGTTGCCCTGTTCTTCTTTTGTAAGACGAGATTGTTGTGCAGGAACTATCCAATGTCGCCTCCACCTACTTCGCCGGAAGACCATCTGCAATCCGACGTTGCTCCACACATCGCCGGAACTCCGGGTGCCGGTTCTCCATGAGGTATTGCATACTGAAGCCACAAGGAGAATTGGAATTATGCTATTTGTTTTTCTGGAAACGTACAGTTAATGAAGCAAATACAAACTGAACCTTAATGTGCTACTTCCTGATCTTTGATTAATTTTTCATTGATTGATTCATTTGTTGTGTTTAGTTAGTCTATCCACAAGCTAGAGAGACTAGGTTGATTAAGAATAAAAAGAACAATGTCAAAGGTAATGATTCACTATGTACAGGTTGCCACCATGTCATATTTGGTTGGGTTAGAGTCACAAGTATTTCAAGGGTACAATCAAGTTGATAAGCACCAGCTTAAATTCAGCCAAAAAATTTATGGTGTGATCTCAAATCTGCACACGATTTTCTGAAACCACATTACATAATATGAATTACGGAACTACACCCAGCCATTGTGGATTTCTTAATTGAGAGACAACTAATTTCTCATTGATTGATTCATCATGCTTACATGCCCTGTCCTAGCGAGACTAACATTGTTCTTCGATCTGATTGATTCACTTTAGTTACATTTTCCGGTAGCTTCAGCTCTGTACATCGGCATAAAAAGGTGTTTGCCGTTTAGACGAATTAACTGTTGGATACTCCATGAAAGAGGTAGGCCCATCACATGATTTGGAAGAATAAGGTGTATGCTATACTTGAACAGATTTCCATCTGGGAGACCATTTAGCATGGTTTGCTGGTTAGCCTTCTGTCTTGAACTGTAGGCAGAAGTGAGATAGAACTTACTGCTTTGTGCTCTCAGGCAGCTGATTTCGTGTCATGAACTCTAAAGTTGCATATATTTAGTACCTCTACACAAGAAGGCACAAACGTCCCTTTTGATTTATTTATTTTGAATTAGGCCGCATAAGTAGCAGGCAACAGTTACAATCGATGGTGATGCAGATTGAAGTACAGGCAAGATTGCACCTTTAGTAGCTTGAGTATCAACTATCAAGTATGTTTAATGTCATTTATTCGTAAGCTTAATATGTTGTGTGGTGATGCAGAGTTGAAGTACACTGCAATCTACACTGGGATGTCCACAATCACAAAAGTCTTACAAAAATTGCAAATTTTATTTCAGATAATTGTTGGATTGATTTTCACAAAATCTGCCGCACACGCGACCTAACATGACAAGATTGCGGCTTTAGTAATTAGTACTCCCTCCGTCCGGAATTACTTGTCACAAAAATGGATAGAAATGGATTTATCTAGAAATAAAATACATCTAGATACATCCATTCCTAGGATAAGTATTTCCGGACTGAGGGAGTACCATATAAGTATCAAGTGCAGTTTTGTTTCAAAAATAAGTATCAAGTGTAGTTAATCTCAGTTACTTGGATGCTTAATACTCCTTGTGAACACTGGAAACATGCTTGTGATTGAGGCACACAACACGATGGCTCACACTCACCACCATTACCGGAAGGACCATCTCCATATACAAGTTGCTTTACCTGAAAGCAGATTTCTGAAGATATTTTTTCCCTTATTTGTTTTATATTTTTGGCCAACTGGTTGTTTTTATTGGTGGAGATCCAGTGCTTTATGGAGCCCACATATAAAGGTAGCATTAGTAGCATTAGGATTTCCCCATCTCTTTATACAGAGTTGATGTCGAAGGAGGAAGAGTTGTGTCCGGCCCAGCTCAAGGTAGATGAAGAAGAGGAGGCCAGAAAGAGAGAATCAGCAAGGCAGAAGCCTTTTGATCTCAAGGCACGATTCTGCTGGTTGGACGAGCTACTAACAAAGACACACCTCTATTCTGAATTTTTACTTGAAAAAGATGGACCATCAGTTACTGAATATGTTCGCTAAGCTCTCACTGGTTGCTAACAACCTTTTGCTTATGGTCACATTGGTTGTTGACATTGGTGGTGTTGTCTTTTGGTTCAACATAGTTGTTCAAGTGAAAAATTCAGTGGAACATGTGGAACAAAGGACGTTGTATGGAAAGGAAAGCAAAGCCTAAACAGTACAATGATGCAGGTTCAGACTTCATATGTTGTCTTCCCCACCGCAGGAATATGCTAGCATGGTTGTCTCCTAGATTATGGACATGTCTTTATTTGTCATATATTGTCGACTCACTGTGTAGTCTGCACTAATTCTAGGGAGACCGCTTGATCTCTTATTGTTCACACTTCAAATTTTTCTAATTATCTTATTATTAGTAGTATCATCCTTCCAACATATTAATTCACAAATCTTAGTTAATTAGGAAGGAACTACATGTTTATCCATTCTTTTTCAGATATGGTGCTGCTGTAGGCAAAGTAGATGCATATTTCTTTTGGAAAGAAGGGCAGGCGCACTAGATAAATGAGAGATGGTCAGGTGGCATAGGTGACAATAATGTCTTTGTATTATCATCCTAATAAAACGTGGTTTTGCTAATTTAATGTATCTTATTTCACAAATATTTGCAATGGTTAAGATAGTGCATAGTGCCAATGTCGTACCTCGTATATTCTATCTGTGTTGCATCTTCTCTTTATTTTGAATAGATAGGTTTATTTTGATTTACGAACCAGCAGTTAACTTTGACTATTTTTGGATTTTGAATGATATCTATGGAGATCACATGTCGCTCATGTATTGGAATTGATGCAGCATTTTATTTCTAAGTTTTATTTTATCTGGCAGCTCCAATGATTCATCTCCCTCTGCAGAGTTGAGTTCAGCAAGAGCAAAAGAAGATGCGCATCATGGACACAAAAGGTCAATAAGTGCGGGTGCTGATATTGGATTGTCCCCTATCTCATTTCCAAATGAACAAGAGGGTGCTGCTGAACAATCATCTGCTGGCCCACACAAAGGACCATTGCAGAATATTGTGAAAGCATGCGGATTGTCAAGTGCCTTGAAACCTAAGCATGCAATCAAGTACAAAAAGAGAAGCTATGAGGTGGGCACGTGCAGACAAACAGGATGTTGAAAAGGCAATCCCTCTCTCACAAAAAAGTCCCTCTTAACAAATTCTCAATTGGGTCAGGTGATTGGGATCTTACTTGAATGGTGCAATACGATTCAGTTTGAAGCTTAGTTTTATATATCCTTATATTGCCATTCTTTGTTGTAGCATGAGTTGCTTAAATACATGCGATGGGGTTACATACAATAAGAAACCTTATGGTTAGCCTGGAGCACTACGTAAGAAACTTCAGAGATCACAATATCAAATTCGATATGGGCGTCATGTTTAATTGATTGCATTTGCACTTTCTATTCTCATAATATGTAAGTTCGCTCATTTTATATGTTCTTTGTTTTGTTTTGTTCCTTGCTCAAGCAACTAGAGATAAAGGCTAGAATTATCGGTTGCTGCCTAAATGTATATATTAGGTATTGTGCACATAATCATAATTTTTCTACAACTTATCTATTGCACCCTAAGTTGGTCTTTAATTCCACATTCCAGCACACATCACAATACCAATACCATTTCGCGCATGAAGCGATTTTCAGGGTGTTCATGGAGTTCTCCTCTGCTCACTTTGATTCCTTGGCCATTAATGTCTCCAGTTGCATGTTGATCTTTTCCAAGAAAAGCTACTTCATAATTTCTTTCAGAGGATAGGCTATACTCATCAACTGGAAAATAAAATCAATATTTACTATAAGAGAAACTAAAATGACACTGATAGGTCTCTTAAGATGAAAGTATGCATTACAGTGTGATCTATTTATGTAATAGTCATCCAAAGTAACAATTGCTAACTATTTACCTTCTAAACTAAGACTAGCCAACTCATGACTACAACAAAATGTATTATGAGTTCACAAAATTACACATAGAAAGAAAACATCGACGTCAGCTTCAAGAGATTTGTTTTCTTTTCTCTCGTTGCAACACACGGACAAATTTCCTATAATTAATAAAAGGTGCAGTTTGGGTCTTCACGGACCGGTAAAAATCTCCATCTCGCGGCGTGTTAGTTGATCTTCACGGACTGGTAAAAAATCCAAACAATGCACACTTGCCGGATTGGTGCTACATTTTGTTTAAAGCTCGGATTTGACTTTATTTGCGCCCCTCACAAACTACTGATTAGCTACTTGGACGCGAAAACTAAAAAGAAACAAACATCATGATTAGATAATGCACCACTATTCCCTGTGATCTCCAAAACATTTTTCAATTATAATAAAAAGATTAAAACTTTCAAAATTCTTTAATTAATTTAAAATAAACAAATATTTTTGTGAAAGATGTTAGGGTGGCTTCTGTACCTCCACGTGTCATACACCGAAAAACGATAACATTATAAACTTATTATCGATATCTATCGGAATTGGATATAAGAAATGGCGTGTATTGTGACACGGAGCAGGTTTTATGATATTTTTAGTCCGTTGCAACGCACGGGCATTTGTACTAGTATGTATAATATAATGTCTTAGAGCATCTACAGCTGGACTTGGCAAATTGGACCCATCAAACGTCCGCTGACGCGTCTAGACGCGCCCGCGGACACTGACCAATCAAGCCCATAATAATGCATTCTATAGCCGGATACCTCAAATTAGAAACCTCAAATCCATACTATTACACGCAACGTAGACCTAATAATAACACTAGTAGAAAAAGGGTCTTTAGTCCCGGTTGCAGAGGGCCTTTAGTCCCGGTTGCGCAACCGGGACTAACGAATCGGGACTAAAGGCCCCCTTTTTTAGTCCCGGTTGTGTTACGAATTGGGACTAAAAGGGTTCCACGTGGCCGCTGTGGAGCGCTCAGGCAGGAGGACCTTTAGTCCCGGTTGGTAACACCAACCGGGACTAAAGGCCGCCACGCGTCAGGCGCTGCCAAGCCCTGGGGATTATGTGTTTTTTTGAGAGGGGGGTTTAGGGTTTTGGAGGGGCCGTGTTTCATTTTGTGTTTCCCTTTTCTTTTATATTTATATTGTATTTTCATGCGGTTACACATATTAATATACAACATCAGTACAAATTATGGAAGAACAACAAATCGCAACATCGTATTTTCCTCTAATTCAACTTGGTCTATTGCATCCATCTAATTTGTACTGGTATATGTCATATAACAACTCATCATCATCATCTTAATCAACTCATCATCATTCAACATCATACAACTCATCATCATCTTAATCAACTCCTCATCATTCTAGTTGTTATCATACTAGTTGAACAACTCTTCATCATTCTAGGTAAAATAGCATAAAAAGGTAAACTCCTCATCATTCTGGTTGTTATCATACTAGCAAGTGACTGATACTTGTGATCTGCGTTGGGTTTTCCGTGAAGAGGAACGGGTAATTGCAGCACAAAGTGGGTAAGTATTTCCCTCAGTTATGAAACCAAGGTTTATCGAACCAATAGGAACATCAACCCTCAACCGTCTTCAGCGGCTGCACACAAATGAACAAACAGCTTGCACCCAACGCGGGCAAGAGGGTTGTCAATCCCCTTGATCTCGTTATTTGCAAGAAAATTAGTTGTGTAGATAATTGTTGATAAATATAAATTGCAAAATAAATAAAAAGTAAATAAAGGCAGCGAGGTAATTGTAGCGTTTGTAAATATATAAGTGAATACACTCGGAGGCCATAGTGTTCCCTAGCGGCATCTCTCATGTAGGCAGCATACGGTGGGTAACAAATTACTGTTGGGCAATTGATAGAAAAGCGGATAGTTATACGATGTTCACGGCAATGATCATGTATATATAGGCATCACATCCATAAGCAAATAGACCGACTCATGCCTGCACCTATTATTATTACCCCACTCATCGACCGCTATCCAGCATGCATCTAGAGTATTAAGTAAAACTGAGTAATGCTTGGAGAACGATGACATGATGTAGACAAAGTAAACTCAAACAATATGAATGAACCCCATCGTTTTATCCTTAGTAGCAACAACACAAAGACACATCTTGTCCCCTACTTTGTCATTGGGATATAGAAACTCGCCAGGTCGAACCTACCACGACGCATCACTCCCATCGATGAAATATAAATCTACTTGGCCAAAGCACATCAATAGATCGGAGAGCATTACGAAGCTATAATGATCATGCAATTAAGACACAATATATATCAGAGGTATCTCAAATACTTTTCATGAATAATCTGAACATAAACCCACAATTCATCGGATCCCAACAAACACATCGCACAATAGGATTACATCGGATAGCTCAAAGCGAAGATGCGACGATCATTGTATTGAAGATCATAAGAGAGAGATTGCCATTTAGGTACTAGCTATGGACCCGTATGTGATGCCCGGATAATTAAGCTACAGTAATCCCATGCTAATGGTGTCATGTCACCACTGCTACTGTTGTTAATCTCGCGTTAATCCAAATCCAGTTCAAATTCAAAATTCAAATACAAGTCAAATTATTACTTCTTCAATTAATTGAATAAAAATGTTCATAATATTTTAAATAATCTCAAAGCTATTATAAAAATAAAATCAACATTATTAATATTCCCAAGTTGACCCTAACGCCTAAGAACAGTACCAAAACAGCACCCTTTAATCCATTTCGTTTAATCCAAAAATTCAAATGAAATCCATTTACCTCCAAACCTTTTTCTAGCAGTGCTATGCATTGCATAATGTTTGTTGAGACAAGTTACACATTTTACAAAAGTCTTTTGGAGCAAAAAGAAAATGCAAAAGAGAAGGAATAAATAAAAAGAAAAAGAAAAAGAAAAATAGAAGAACTGCACTGTGCACTTGTACCCATTGCTACAGTGCACAGCCCAGCCCACCCCAGGCCTTCTCCTTTCTCAGTACAGAGAACAAGGCAGACCATGGCACTGGCAGTGCGCGCACGCCGTCCACATCGCCGATTGTCGCCGTGTCGAACATCCACGATGCCCTGGCGTTGGATAAGATCACCCCGAACCCCAGGGACAACCCTAACCCTCTCTGTTCTTCCTCCCTGCGCCGCTTTCTTCCCCGAAAGGCACTGCCGAGCCGCCGTCGCCGCATCCTCGTCGTCGTCGCGGCCACCAGCCACCCCGCGCCGCACGGAGATGTCCAGGGGGACCGCCGTCGTCGTCCACGTCGACTCCGTCCATCTGTTCGAGTAGGAGAGCTCCCTGCCGTCGCCATCGAGCTCCTCTTCGCCCACGGCCACCGCGGCCATCGCCGTCGATCTCCACCACCGGTCGTCCCCGACCCTTCCCGAGCTCGCCATCAGCCGCCACTGTGAGCCCTTGGTCGACCCCCCCTCGTTTCCCCCTTCCTTCCCTCGCCATAGACGCCGTACGTCTCCGCCGCCCGAACCCGCGCGAGCTCGCGCTCACCGGCCCGCGACCGCGCCCCTGCCCTGCGCCTGCCCGCGCCTCCGCGCGTGCGTCCGCGCGCGCTGACCTCGCCCGCTGCTTGCCCTCGCCGCCCCCTGCTGCCTAGCTGCTGCTACCCCGCGGTGCCTGCTGCTGCTGCTGCCCCATTGCCGCTGCTGCTCGCTGCCTACAGCTGCTGCTCTGCCTGTACTGCTGCTGCTACAGTAACATTCAGTTACTGTAGCAGTAGCTAGCTTTGCTGCTGCTACGTTGACTACGTCTTTTGACAGCAACAAAACAGCGACAAGACGAGTCCTAACATGAGTAAAAATTATATGAACAGAAAGTAGACGTAACAAGCTTCATTTTGTTCCTTTGGACCTGTTTCGGATAATGCGTGGATTAATTCCTACGAAAATCACAAAATGCCAAGTTCTGTTAAGTGAAAAACTGAAAAACAGCTTTATTTTCTTAGCTACTTTAGAGCTGTTGATGATCAAGCTAATGAACTCTAATATGGATAAAAGTGATACTAACATGTAGGTCGCACAAAAATGCTCATAATTGATATAAGGCACAAAATCATAGGATGTACAGAACAACAGCTATAGCCTCCGAAAAACAGTTAAGTGGTGTTCAAAACTGAAGGATTCTCAGACTTAGCAGAATTACGGAGATTTTCAGAAAATTGCTAAAACCTCGGAAATTCGTAGGAATTCATCCGTAGTTCGGATGGAAAAACTTTATACATGGAAGTTGCTCAGAACGACGAGACGAATCCGAATACGCAGTCCGTTAGTCTGTCACGTGCTTCTAGCATAGCGAACATGGAACTTTTCCATCGTTTTCATCTGTCCGGTAAAAGCCAGAGACCCGGGCAATATCGTCAGATATTCTTCCGACCCGTCTGCGATGTATAATACAGCGTTAGTGCATGCCTAGCCCTGCTTATTGCCATGTCATGCATTGTGATTGCATCTGTGCTTTATATTTATTGTTTCTTCCCCCCTCTTCTTACCGGTAGACCCTGAGACTGACGGTGCTGTCGGATACGACTACACCGTTGACGATCAGCCTTTTACCGTAGAGCAGCAAGGCAAGCAACCCCCCTTGAGCATTCCGATATCGCCCATTCCTTTCCCTCTTATTCTTGCATTAGATTTTGCTACAGTATTAGTTAGCTCTTATTCTGATGCATAGCCTGCTTTTGATAAACTGCTACTATACCTGCAATCATATCAACTGCTTAGTATAGGTTGATCAATGAATCCCCTGTGACCCCCTTAGTCCCAGTTGCCCCTGCTTCTTCATCGACACCTCGACGACCCGACGATTCGAATACTCGGTCAACCGACCGACGAGCCAGGCCCCTCACATCACCGCACACCCCTTAGTTGTACGACTCTGCAGAGTTACTATCGAGTACCGAGGGTGACACCTCGTGAAGTACTCATGATGCTAACTCTGTAGTGCAGCTAGTCGGTCGCGGTTATCGAGGGTGATTCCTCCTTCGACGCTCCCGACAATGACTTTGTCGTGCAACCCCTCAAGTGTGGGACCCTCGAGGGTGATTCCTCTAAGTCCACCTTGACGGTTTCATCGAGCGGGATCCTTTGAGGGTGATTCCTCAGGTTCCGTCTTGATGTTTTATACACACAGTTACCTTGACCTAGTTACAGAAACATGTTGGTGATGGGTCGGCCCTGAGGGGTACCCACGGTTTGATGATGATGAGGCATGGACAGGCAGGAGAGGCCCTTGCCACACATCCTCGAGACGGGGCGACGGGACCGCACTTCATGGGTCGCGCTTGCCCCGCATTAATAAAATGCTAATGGGTTGGTATTTGATCTGAGTTAGTCGTTGACCTTATTGCGCACCAAACCATCACGTGGGAGAAGTTATGGGTACTCAGCGTCGTTGTATCAGCCGAAGCTCTTCGGACGTCAGCAATGGAGCGGCGCGAGCCCGAGTGGCCTGGACGGTACAGCTCTTGGACTAGAGTGTGCTAGGGCTGACCTCGGCCGCGTACGCATCGTGCAGGAGTGCGTAGGGCAAGTGGGCCCACGACCCCTGTGTGCTTAGGATTTAGATCGGCGGGCTGGCCTCTCTGTTGAGCCTTGGTGGGGCGACGACGTGTTGCTATCCCGAGGCCGGGCATTACCCAAAAAAGTGTGTCCGGCCGGAGGTGATCAAGCGTGTTGGAAATGCGGTGCACCCCTGCAGGGATGAATTATCTATTCGAATAGCCGTGTCCACGGTAACAGGACGACTTGGAGTTGTACCTTGACCTTATACAACTATAACTGTGACTTAAATTTGAGATGAATGTGGCTCCGAGATTGCTTCCTCGCAGGGAGTCGAGGAAGAATCTCTGGGCATGGTTACTTAATAAAATTGCTACAATAATATGACTATATATGAGATACCAGTCTACTCTCTTCTAATGCTGCAAGATGCTGAAGATGCTAGTCTTTGATAGGACTAGGCTTTTCTCCCTATTCTTGCATTCTGCAGTCAGCCCAGATATAACCCCATTCCTTGATACTGATGCATACTTAGCATAGTTCTGATGTGAGTCTTACGAGTACTTTGGATGAGTACTCACCGCTGCTTTGCTTTCTCTTTCCCCCTCGATACGATTACCGCGTTCAGACGACGGAGCCCAGGAGATGGAGTACACCAGAGACGATTACTACACCACCGCTGGAGCCTACTACTACGTGGAGAGTGCCGACGCTCACGAGTAGTTAGGAGGTTCCCAGGCAGGAGGCCTCGCCTCTTTCGATCCGCTGCTTATGTTTGTGCTAGCCTTCTTAAGACAAAACTTGTTTAACTTATGTCTGTACTCAGATATTATTTGCTTCCGCTGACTCGTGCTTGTCGAGCTTTGTATTCGAGCCCTCGAGGCCCCTGGCTTGTAATATGAAGCTGTATGACTTTAATTTGTGTCTAGTGTTGTGTTGTGATATCAATCAGTGAGTCCCTAATCTTGGTCGTACGCATTGCGTGTATGTTTAGCGTACGGTCGAAAATTGGGGGCGTCACAAGTTGGTATCAGAGCCGACTGCCTGTAGGTAGCCCCCTTTCCAATTCCTTGGACGAAGTTGAGTCTAGTCATTGAAAAACTTTTACTAACATAGTTGTGTGGCTTATGGGCCCACATCTCAACCGGGTGGTATTAGGATCTTTTATTCCTCGTCTATACTCTAGGTTCTGATCTCTCTTCTCTTTCGGGTTAAAGATTTTATTAAACTCTAACTCTAGGTTTTCGTAACTACTCCTCCCGGAGAACCCCTCATTTCAGACGATGACTCGATTCATCAGAAGACTTCGAAGATACTCTTCGATGTTCTCCCGAGAACTTGTGCTCATCACTTTTGCGATTCCCTTCCACCGTCAACCCCTATGGATAACTACGTACAACTGTCGTACTCATTCTAGTTGCTCTTGTTATTACAGGGTACATCAAATCTTCTTATTGGGGATTCGTTCATCCTCAGTTCTCATGAGTTTCACAAAATCATTCGAATTACTATTCGATCTTCCAAATCCTCAATAGCCTTTGACTCTTGACCTTTCTCATCTGCTTGCATTATGGTTAATTCCATATGGCTTGCAATATTCATTAAATCCTTTGTGATTGTCATTTGATTTTATTGATTCCACCTGGGTGTGAATGCATGCAGTCGTCAGTTGTTTCTCATAAATTATCTTTCCGGCTCAGACGTCTTTCCAAACATGAGTTGGTTCTCGACAATTCAACTTTGATTGATTGTCCATCTAAATCCATTCAACTTACTTGTATTTGATCGGAGCATCTATTTCCGATACACCAATTTGGAAATATTAATTCCTTTGGTTATTTAAGCATCAAATTAATTGGATATTCTATGATCTATTGCCTTGCATTCTTTCTCCCTCTGATTGAGCACCGATATTCACATCAGGTCCTTTGTGGACCGCCAGACCCATTGTTGGGTTATTATCCGGTAGCATCTTTCACATTCAAAATTATTGTGATGTTCTTCCCCTGATACATGATGCCATTGGTAAATTGTGCCTTCTCCCTCTGATAAGTTGTATCCTATGCTTTTGTTAGTCATGCTCTTTGGTCAAGCATGTGTTAATTACTCTTGAAGCTTGTGATATATGTTCCTAAGATGCCCCGATGGGTTGGACCTATGCCTTCCTTAATTCGTGTGAACCCGACAGTTTTCACGAGTCATACTCTCCTGGTGTTTTGCCAGTTAAACTTTTAGAACTACAACTTCATCAAAGGCGAGGTGTAAATGGAAGGTGATGCATTGATGAAGTGGGAGTCGACCTTGAACTTTGTGCTCATGCCCATGGAAGCAATGTTGATCTTATCATAGAAGCTTCTCGTAACGATAAATTTCTCTTGGTATAATTTGATCCGGTATCTGTGATCTTGTCCTTTACAATCGTGGTTTCGACCATGTCGTTCTACTTTGATTTCATCCTCCGACAAGTTAAAGTGTCTGTCTTCCACAGATCAATACACTAGTCTAACCTTTATTCTGATCTACCTCCGAGTTTTATCCCTGGTACCTCGAGAATATTGCGGAGCTATATAACTTCTTATGAGCTCCTCATCAACTATGATATTTCACTGATTCCAATTTCCCTTGTGTTCTGAGTTATGGGACACTCAGGGACACTGATATCTGAATCGAGCACGCATTGCGATTCAACAACTCTTAGTAATCTTCTTTGGTTATGAGTTGTACACAATCATGTCTTTCCAAGCTGTTAGGCCCCATCATTATCGTCATGCTAGAGCTTGACTATGCTCATCTTGTTCGAGATGCTGAAGCCTGGCTTTATGCCCTGAATGCATTGAATGCGTCGCCTCTCGAAGGGATTGAAAACATTCCAGTTGTCCGGGATTTCCAAGATGTCTTTCCGGAAGAACTTCCAGGGATTCCCCCTGCTAGAGCTGTCGAGTTTGTCATCGACTTGGTACCTGGTACCACTCCTATAGCCAAGCGTCTGTATAAGATGCCACCACATGAACTCCTTGAACTTAAGCAAGAAATTGACAATTCGCTTCGTCTGGGTTTCATTCGTCCAAGTTCCTCTGCTTGGGGAGCACCTTCTCTCTTTGTCAAGAAGAAAGATGGTACGAATCGATTGGTCCAAGATCACCGTCCCATCAACCAAGCAACGATTCAAAACAAATATCCGCTTCCTCGGATCAACGATCTGTATGATCAACTTGCCGGTTCATCAGTGTTTTCAAAACTCGACTTGAGGTTGGGTTACCATCAGATCTGAGTTCGTGAAGAGGATATTCCCAAGACTGCATTTGTTACTCGCTATGGTTCATACGAGTACACCGTCATGTCCTTCGGCTTAACCAATGCTCCAGCAACCTTCTCTCGCCTGATGAACTATATATTCATGGATTACCTCGATAAATTCGTCATGGTTTATCTGGATGATATCCTGGTTTATTCCAAGAATAAAGAAGAGCATGCTGAACATCTTCGTCTTATACTGGAGAGGCTTCGAGAACATCAACTTTATGCAAAGTATTCAAAGTGTGAGTTCTGGATGGACGAAGTAACCTACCTTGGTCATGTGATCTCCAAGGATGGTATTGCGGTCAACCCTGAACGAGTTCAGGCTATTCTTGACTGGACTCCCCCGAAAAATGTCAAGCAAGTCAGAAGTTTTCTCGGACTCGCCAGCTATTGCCGTCGATTCGTCGAGAACTTCTCCAAGATTGCAAAGCCCTTAACCAATCTACTTCACAAAGGTGTTAAATATGAGTGGACAGAAAAATGTCAGGAGAGCTTTCAGGCACTTAAGGACAAACTGACGTCTGCTCCAGTGCTAGCTCCTCCGGATACTCGTAAGGACTTCGTCATTTATTGTGACGCTTCGCGTCAGGGAATAGGTTGTGTCCTAATGCAAGAGCGCAGAGTGGTTGCTTATGCATCTCGTCAATTGCGTCCTCATGAAGGTAACTACCCAGTTCATGACCTTGAACTTGCCGCAGTAATTCATGCACTAAAAGAGTGGCGGCAGTACATTATTGGTAATCGTTGAGAGATCTACACCGATCACCAAAGTCTGAAGTACCTGTTTACTCAGCCAGATCTGAACCTCCGTCAACAGAGATGGATGGAGCGCATAGCAGATTACAACATGGGTATTTCTTATACACCAGGCAAGGCAAATGTAATGGCTGATGCTTTGAGCCGCAAGTCATACTGCAATCACCTTCAGGTTCACAAGGTTCACCCCCTTCTTCAAGAAGAGTTCCGCAAGCTGAACCTCCATATTGTTCCTCAGGGTTATCTCGCTCCCCCTCCTGAAGGGTCCTACAAAATGAACCTTCACGTTGTTTCCCAGGGTTCTCTTAATACCCTGGTTGCTAAACCAGATCTAGTGGACGTCATCAAGTGGATCCAGAAGTGTGACAATGAAGTCAAGAGGATTAAACTCGATCTCGCAGAAGGAAAGCCCTCATCCTTCACTATTGCTGAGGATGGCGCTTTGTAGTTCAAAGGCCGCCTAGTGGTACCGAGTAAGGAGAAAAACAATGATATGAATCAGGAGGTCATGAAGGAAGCTTATGATACACCGCTGTCTATTCATCCTGGTAGTACCAAGATGTACCAAGACATTCGTCAAAGATTCTGGTGGTCTAACATGAAGCAAGACATTGCTCGCTATGTTGCTGAATGTGATGTTTGCCGTCGTATCAAAGCCGAACATCAAAGGCCTTTCGGAACTCTGCAACCTATTACTATTCCTGAATGGAAATGGGATCATGTTGAAATGGACTTCATTACCGGTTTTCCCAGATCACAGAAAGGTAATGATGTTATTCTTGTCGTCATTGACCGGTTGTCCAAAGTTGCACATTTTCTGGCTGTCAAGGAAACTATTACTGCTAGTCAGCTGGCGGATCTTTACATGTCCAGAGTTGTTTCACTCCATGGTATTCCATTGGTGATTAGTTTGGACCGTGGCAGTTTATTCACTTCAAGATTCTGGGCAAGTTTTCAGGAAGCTATGGGAACTCATTTGTCCTTCAACACCGCTTTTCACCCTCAATCCCAGGGACAAGTTGAAAGAGTCAATCAGATTCTCGAAGACATGCTTCGAGCTTGTGTCATTTCCTTCGGCAAGAAATGGGAGGAATCTCTCCCGTATGCTGAGTTCTCCTACAACAATAGCTATCAAGCTAGTCTGAAGATGGCTCCTTTTGAAGTGTTATATGGACGTAAGTGTCGAACTCCTCTGAATTGGTCAGAAACTGGGGAACGTACACTTATCGGTCCGGATATTATCCAACATGCCGAAGATCAAGTCCGCATTATTCATGCAAATCTGAAGGCTGCTCAGTCTCGTCAGAAGAGTCAGTATGACCATCACCACAAAGATATGGTCTATCAACCTGGCGAAAAGGCTTATCTTCGAGTCACGCCAATGAGAGGTGCACACCGCTTTGGAATCAAAGGCAAGCTGGCTCTTCGATATATTGGTCCTTTCACTGTTCTCGAAAGGCGTGGTAAGGTGTCATATCAACTGGAACTACTGCCAAACCTTTCTCAGGTTCACGATGTGTTCCATGTGTCACAGCTTCGTCGCTGCTTCAAGGATCCTATCCGAGCAGTGGATCATGATATGCTTGAACTGCAACAAGACCTCTCTTACAAAGAGCAACCAGTCCGCATTCTCGATGAAACTGAACGTCGGACTCATCAGAAGGTTACCAAGTTCTTCAAGGTGCAGTGGGCAAATCATTCTGAAGATGACGCTACTTGGGAAAGCGAAGACCATCTTCGTGCAGAATACCCCGGGCTCTTTCCTTCTACTTCTTAATTCTCGGGACAAGAATTCTTTTTAGTGGAGGAGAATTGTGATGCCCGGATAATTAAGCTACAGTAATCCCATGCTAATGGTGCCATGTCACCACTGTTACTGTTGTTAATCTCGCGTTAATCCAAATCCAGTTCAAATTCAAAATTCAAATACAAGTCAAATTATTACTTCTTGAATTAATTGAATCAAAATGTTCATAATATTTTAAATAATCTCAAAGTTATTATAAAACTAAAATCAACATTATTAATATTCCCAAGTTGACCCTAACGCCTAAGAACAGTACCAAAACAGCACCCTTTAATCCATTTCGTTTAATCCAAAAATTCAAATGAAATCCATTTACCTCCAAACCTTTTTCTAGCAATGCTATGCATTGCATAATGTTTGTTGAGACAAGTTACACATTTTACAAAAGTCTTTTGGAGCAAAAATACAATGCAAAAGAGAAGGAATAAATAAAACAGAAAAAGAAAAAGAAAAATAGAAGAACTGCACTGTGCACTTGTAGCCCATTGCTATAGTGCACAGCCCAGCCCACCCCAGGCCTTCTCCTTTCTCAGTACAGAGAAGAAGGCAGGCCATGGCACTGGCAGTGCGCGCACGCCGTCCACATCGCCAAATGTCGCCGTGTCGAACATCCACGATGCCCTGGCGTTGGATAAGATCACCCCGAACCCCAGGGACAACCCTAACCCTCTCTGTTCTTCTCCCTGCGCCGCTTTCTTGCCCGAAAGGCACTGCCGAGCCGCCGTCGCCGCATCCTCGTCGTCGTCGCGGCCACCAGCCACCCCGCGCCGCACGGAGATGTCCAGGGGGACCGCCATCGTCGTCCACGTCGGCTCCGTCCATCGGTTCGAGTAGGAAAGCTCCCTGCCGTCGCCATCGAGCTCCTCTTCGCCCACGGCCGCCGCGGCCATCGCCGTCGATCTCCACCACTGGTCGTCCCCGACCCTTCTCGAGCTCGCCATCGGCCGCCACTGTGAGCCCTCGGTCGACCCCCCCTCGTTTCCCCCTTCCTTCCCTCGCCATAGACGCCGTACGTCTCCGCCGACCGAACCCGCGCGAGCTCGCGCTCACCGGCCCGCGACCGCGCCCCTGCCCTGCGCCTGCCCGCGCCTCCACGCATGCGTCCGCGCGCGCTGACCTCGCCCGCTGTTCGCCCTCGCCGCCCCCTGCTGCCTAGCTGCTGCTACCCCGCGGTGCCTGCTACTGCTGCTGCCCCATTGCCGCTGCTGCTCGCTGCCTACAGCTGCTGCTCTGCCTGTACTGCTGCTGCTACAGTAACATTCAGTTACTGTAGCAGTAGCTAGCTTTGTTGCTGCTACGTTGACTACGTCTTTTGACAGCAACAAAACAGCGACAAGACGAGTCCTAACATGAGTAAAAATTATATGAACAGAAAGTAGATGTAACAAGCTTCATTTTGTTCCGTTGGACCTGTTTCAGATAATGCGTGGATTAATTCCTACGAAAATCACAAAATGCTAAGTTCAGTTAAGTGAAAAACTGAAAAACAGCTTTATTTTCTTAGCTACTTTAGAGCTGTCGATGATCAAGCTAATGAACTCTAATACGGATAAAAGTGATACTAACATGTAGGTCGCACAAAAATGCTCATAATTGATATAAGGCACAAAATCATAGGATTTATAGAACAATAGCTATAGCCTCCAAAAAACAGTTAAGTGGTGTTCAAAACTGAGGGATTCTCAGACTTAGCAGAATTACGGAGATTTTCAGAAAATTGCTAAAACCTCGGAAATTCGTAGGAATTCATCCGTAGTTCGGATGGAAAAACTTTATACATGGAAGTTGCTCAGAACGACGAGACGAATCCGAATACGCAGTCCGTTAGTCTGTCACGTGCTCCTAGCATAGCGAACATGGAACTTTTCCATCGTTTTCATCTGTCCAGTAAAAGCCAGAGACGCGGGCAATATCGTCAGATATTCTTCCGACCCGTCTACGACGTATAATACAGCGTTAGTGCATGCCTAGCCCTGCTTATTGCCATGTCATGCATTGTGATTGCATCTGTGCTTTATATTTATTGTTTCTTCCCCCCTCTTCTTACCGGTAGACCCTGAGACTGATGGTGCTGCCGGATACGACTACACCGTTGACGATCAGCCTTTTGCCGCAGAGCAGCAAGGCAAGCAACCCCCCTTGAGCATTCCGATATCGCGCATTCCCTTCCCTCTTATTCTTGCATTATATTTTGATACTGTATGAGTTAGCTCCTATTCTGATGCATAGCCTGCTTTTGATAAACTGCTACTATACCTGCAATCATATCAACTGCTTAGTATAGGTTGATCAATGAATCCCCTGTGACCCCCTTAGTCCCAGTTGCCCCTGCTTCTTCATCGACGACTCGACGACCCGAAGATTCGAATACTCGATCAACCGACAGACGAACCAGGCCCCTCACATCACCGCACACCCCTTAGTTGTACGACTCTGCAGAGTTACTATCGAGTACCGAGGGTGACACCTCGTGAAGTACTCATGATGCTAACTCTGTAGTGCAGCTAGTCGGTCGCGGTTATCGAGGGTGATTCCTCCTTCGCCGCTCCCGACGATGACTTTATCGTGCAACCCCTCAAGTGTGGGACCCTCGAGGGTGATTCCTCTAAGTCCACCTTGACGGTTTCATCGAGCGGGACCCTTTGAGGGTGATTCCTCAGGTTCCGTCTTGATGTTTTATACACACAGTTACCTTGACCTTGTTACAGAAACATGTTGGTGATGGGTCGGCCCTGAGGGGTACCCACGGTTTGATGATGATGAGGCGTGGACGGGCAGGAGAGGCCCTTGCCACACATCCTCGAGACGGGGCGACGGGACCGCACTTCATGGGTCGCGCTTGCCCCGCATTAATAAAATGCTAATGGATTGGGTATTTGATCTGAGTTGGTCGTTGACCTTATTGCGCACCAAACCATCATGTGGGAGAAGTTATGGGTACTCAGCGTCGTTGTATCAGCCGAAGCTCTTCGGACGTCAGCAATGGAGCGACGCGCGCCCGAGTGGCCTGGACGGTACAGCTCTTGGACTAGAGTGTGCTAGGGCTGACCTCGGCTGCGTACACATTGTGCAGGAGCGCGTAGGGCAAGTGGGCCCACGACCCCTGAGTGCTTAGGATTTAGACCGGCGGGCTGGCCTCTCTGTTGAGCCTAGGTGGGGCGACGACGTGTTGCTATCCCGAGGCCGGGCATTACCCAGAAAAGTGTGTCCGGCCGGAGGTGATCAAGCGTGTTGTAAATGCGGTGCACCCCTGCAGGGATGAATTATCTATTCGAATAGCTGTGTCCACGGTAACAGGACGACTTGGAGTTGTACCTTGACCTTATACAACTATAACTGTGACTTAAATTTGAGATGAATGTGGCTCCGAGATTGCTTCCTCGCAGGGAGTCGAGGAAGAATGTCTGGGCGTTGTTACTTAATAAAATTGCTACAATGATATGACTATATATGAGATACCAGTCTACTCTCTTCTAATGCTGCAAGATGCTGAAGATGCTAGTCTTCGATAGGGCTAGGCTTTTCTCCCTATTCTTGCATTCTGCAGTCAGCCCAGATATAACCCCATTCCTTGATACTGATGCATACTTAGCATAGTTCTGATGTGAGTCTTGCGAGTACTTTGGATGAGTACTCACCGCTGCTTTGCTTTCTCTTTCCCCCTCGATACGATTACCGCGTTCAGACGACGGAGCCCAGGAGATGGAGTACGTCGGAGACGATTACTACACCACCGCTGGAGCCTACTACTATGTGGAGAGTGCCGACGCTCAGGAGTAGTTAGGAGGTTCCCAGGCAGGAGGCCTTGCCTCTTTCGATCCGCTGCTTATGTTTGTGCTAGCCTTCTTAAGGCAAAACTTGTTTAACTTATGTCTGTACTCAGATATTATTTGCTTCCGCTAACTCGTGCTTGTCGAGCTTTGTATTTGAGCCCTCGAGGCCCCTGGCTTGTAATATGAAGCTGTATGACTTTAATTTGTGTCTAGTGTTGTGTTGTGATATCAATCAGTGAGTCCCTAATCTTGGTCGTACGCATTGCGTGTATGTTTAGCGTACGGTCGAAAATTGGGGGCGTCACACCGTAGGTGTGTGGTGAACTACTCACACATCATCATTAGGGCAGCAAGGTTGATGAAGAGGCCCTTCGTGATCGATCCCCCCTCCGGCAGGGCACCGGAACGGAGCTCCAGATGGCCTCGTGATGGAACAGAGACTTGCGGCGGCGGAATAAGGGTTTCGAGACTGCCTTCAGGGTTTTTACAATATTAGAGAATTGATAGGCCGAAGAGGGACTTCGGGAGGTGGTTGAGGGGGCCACCACATATCAGGGCGCCCCCCAGGGCGCGCCCTGATGTGTGGTGGGGCCCTCGTGCACCTCCTGGCCTCCTTCCGAAGCTTCTAGGTCTTCGTATAGTCCATAAAAAATCATCAAAAAGTTTCGTGGCAATTGGACTTCGTTTGGTACAGTAAACCTAAAAAGGCAAAAACATGCAGAAAACAGCAACTGGCACTAGCATTGGGTCAATAGGTTAGTGCTCAAAAATATTATAAATTGGTAAATAAAGACCCAAAAAGTATCCTAGAATGATAATATATCAGCATGGAACAATAAAAAATATATATATACGTTGGAGACGTATCAAGCATCCCCAAGCTTAATTCCTGCTCGTCCTCGGATAGGTAAATGATAAAAACAGAATTTTTGATGTGACATGCTATCCAGTATGTAATCTTGTGCATGTATGCTCATTGAGAAAAGATGACTCAACAAATATTAACATAGCTATAATGGAAATGTAAGAACCCGAATTGTTAATTCTTAAAAGTATACGATATCGATCCTTAAGAAATGTTTACCCACCCCCATTCATCTTATTGTATTAGCAAGGCATGGCTCCATCTTCACCACATTAATTCAAATATTAATCACCATGGTGCCCAAGTCAGGCAATTGGTTCGTACTTTTTCAATATGCATCAACTTTTTATTCTTCACGCAATACATGAGCGTGAGCCATTGGACATAGCATTTAAATGGAATAGACTATGGTGGTAGATATCAAAGGGGTAGGAAGTGGGGAAGATAGTCTCACATAGCCTAGGCATACCAACGGGCTATGGAGATGCCCATCGATAGATCTCAATGCAAGGAGTAGGAATTGCCATGCAAATGATGGACTAGAGCTATAAGTGTATGAAAACTCAAATGAAGCTAAGTGGGGTGTGCATCCAACTTGCTTGCTCATGAAGACCTCGGACATTTGAGGAAGCCCGTCATAGGAATATACAAGCCAAGTTTGTAATAATGAATAGGTAATTCCCACTAGCATATGAAAGTGATATATCATGAGACTCTCTACATGAGGAACATGGTGCCACTTTGAGGCACACGTGTGGTAAAGGATAGTAGCAAAGTCCCTTCTCTCATTTTTTTTGAATGGATGGTGGGCTCATTTGGCCTCCCCCATCTTTATTTTCATCCGGAGTCTCATCTCGACTTATGGGAGAATCGTCGTCTCCATCATTCTTTCCTCATTGGGACAATGCTCTAATAATGATGATCATCACACTTTTATTTACTTACAACTCAATATGGACAACTGATATGAAGATATGACTCTGTATGAATGCCTCTGGCAGTGTACCGGGATGTGCAATGATCTAGCGTGACATGTATCAAAAATATGATGACGGGTGGCTTTGCCACAAATACTATGTCAACTCTATATGATCATGCAAAGCAATTTTGCAGTGAACGAACTAGTCATGTGAAGTGACGATGGAATTTGCATGGCAATATATCTCGGAATGGTTATGGAAATGCCATGATAGGTAGGTATGGTGGCTGTTTTGAGGAAGATATAATAAGGCTTATGTGCAACAGAGCGTATCATGTCACGGGGTTTGGATGCACCGGAGAAAGTTGCACCGATCCTCGAGGTGAGAACGGGTTATGCACGGTACCGAAGAGGCTAGCAAATTATGAAAAAGGTGGGATTGCGTATGTACATGGGTTCACATTAGTTATAAAGAACTCATATACTTATTGCAAAGTTTTATTAGTTTATCATACATCAAAGTACTAATCGCATGCCCCGAGGGAAGAGGTTGGTAGGAGTTAACCATCGCGCGCTTCCGACCCAAAAAAACACTAGGATTTCAACGAGGAATAGAAATGCTCACACATCATCACCATGCCTCTTTAATTTTTAGATGAACAAAAAGATCAACCTTTCTTAATATCGACACTTCTATGGTTTATCAATTATAAACTCACACCTATTTCATATTACTACATCAATATCGTTGACCCACAATTTCTTTATATGTGCTACATGATGGTTTTGATTATCACTCATTGAATACCTAATATTTTTTGACTAGTCTTATGGCCCATGAAAATTACCATCACTATTTATTAACTTTCAAACAAATATATATGAAGAACGAGAGTGAAATTATTTCTATAAAATCTACATGCCACCGTGCTAAAAAAGATATAAGTGAAGTACTAGAGCAACTGCTAAGCTCAAAAGATATAAGTGAAGTACATAGAGTATTCTAACAAATTATGATGAAGGTGTGTCTCTCTTAAATAGGTGTGTCCAGCAAACAATGATTGTGGCAAACTGAAAGTAAAAGCAATCAAAAGGAAACGACACTCCAAGAAAAACTCATATCATGTGACGAATAAAAATATAGCTTGAAGTGACATACTGATGGATTTGAGACGAAAGAGGGGATGCCTTCCGGGGGAATCCCCAAGCTTAAACGCTTGAGTATCCTTTAAAATATTACCTTGGGGTGTCTTGGGCATCCCCAAGCTTAGGCTCTTGCTACTCCTTATTCCTTTGTCCATCAAGATAACACCCAAAACTTGAAAACTTCAATACACAAAACTCAACAAAACTTCGTGAGATCCGTTAGTATAAGAAACATATTGCATACTTTAAGTACTGTTGTAAATTGATTCAAATTTCATAAATGCATAATAGGTACTGTATTCTAACTTCTCCATGGCTTATACCCCCCGATACAATCCAGAGCATAATCAAAACAAGCAACTATGCAAGCAAAAACAGAATCTGTTTAAAACAGAACAGTCTGAAGAAATCTGTAGAGGGTCTATACTTCTGTAACTCTAAAAATTCTTAAAAATTAGGAAAACCTCGAAAATTTGTATAGAAACACTGTGTAAAAATTTCAGATCATTATCACGCTCTAGTTAAAAATGCAAATTCCTGTACTGGAGTCAAAAGTTTCTGTTTTGTTTCAGCATCGATTCTACTCATCTTGTGAGTCATCCCAAAGGCTTTACTTGGAACAAACATTAATTTAAACACACAAAAAATAATCATTACAGAGGCAATAATCGTGTTATTAAAAATAAACATAAATCAAAAAATTTAAAGATAACTATTGGGTTGCCTCCCAACAAGCGTTATTGTTTTATGCCCCTAGCTAGGCATAATGCATAGTTTCATGTATTGTCATCTTTGACACTCCACCCATAAGTAACTCTCATGATTGATTCATAAGGTGGTTTAATTTTCTTTCTAGGGAAGTGTTCCATCCCTTTCTTTAATGGGAATTGGAATCTTATGTTTCCCTCTTTCATGTCAATGATTGCACCTATAGTTCGTAAGAAAGGCCTTCCAAGTATTGTGGGACAAGAAGGATTGCAATCAATATCAAGCACAATGAAATCTACAGGCACATAATTTTTATTTGTAATAATAAGCACATCATTAATTCTACCTAAAGGTTTCTTGATGGTAGAATCCGCAAGATGCAAGTTGAGGGAACAATCTTCAATATTAGTGAGACCGAGCACATCACAAAGAGTTTTTGGAATAGTTGAAACACTAGCACCAAGGTCACACAAAGCATTGCATTCATATTTATTGATCTTTATTTTGATAGTAGGTTCCCACTCATGATGCAATTTTCTAGGAATAGAAACTTCAAGCTCAGAGCTTCTCATCATAAGCTCTTATCATAGCTTCTACTATATGTTCGGTAAAAACTTTGTTTTGTTCATAAGCATTGGATGAGCTAATAACGGATTGCAACAAGGAAATACATTCTACTAAAGAGAAATTATCATAATTAAAGTCCTTGTAATCCAAAATAGTGGGCACATCACTAGTTAAAGTTTTGACCTCTCCAAACCCACATTTTCAGTTTTAGCATCAAAATCATCACCCTCCAAGCAAACGGGACGCTTCTCTACTAAAGTTGACTCATCTCCAGTCCCTTTATCATTTATATTCAGAGAGGTAAATAAAGATTCAATAGGCGAAACACCAATCATTTTAAGATCTTCATCATGATTCAGGTAAAAAATGGGTGGAAGAGCTTTTTCTAAGAATTCCCGCTTAGCTCTCAACTTAGTGGTCCTCCCCTTACTTTCATTGATAGATATTTGGATAGATTTAATAGCATCATTGAAATCATGCTTGGGTGGCAAAGCTTTATTTTTAAGAGTTTCCACATCAAGAGCAATTCTATCCATATTTTTAGCCAAAGTGTCAACTATATGCAATTTTTCTTCTACCATAGTGTTGAAAACCTTCTGAGAATTAATTAATTCTTTAATTATGTTCTCAAGAACAGAGGGTATCCTATTAGAATTTGTAGAAGAATTTCCATAAGAATTACCATAAGAATTTCCATAGTTGTTAGAGGAATTACCGGGATACGGTCTAGAATTGAAATTTCCTCTATAAGCATTGGTCGGTCAACAAAGTCTTGTACAATGCGGATCCGAGCATTAATGATGTAAAGTACTTGGATACGTAGAATCATTACACATAAATTATGTCAAACGTAACAAAGTTTGTGTCAAACAAATATCGATCCTTAATTCGACCACCCATGCCCAAATTAAGGCTCGGGGGCTACTGCATTGCATATTCAATGCAGCAAATTCAAAGTGCAATACGGTTTCTGAGGAGATTCGATCCTTAGGTTGGTCGGCAGCACCCAACCCGAGTCTCGAAAACTACTGCGTACCGCGTTTACATCCCTAACGAATGCCGCTGAGCAAGAACTTGATCCTCAGGCCAATTTTGCAAATTGACCTAAGTCTCAAGGGCTACTGGGATTAGTGGTTTTATTTTGATTATTATTTTTTCCTTCAGGGGCATCTCAGGTTTTAGACCTACACGCACCTTGAGGGCTACTGGCTATATATCTCGGCAGAGAATAAATTGCACCAATCGAAAATATCCACAAAAAATCAGTCCGCGGTCGGGGTGGTGCACCACCTCGGAAGCAGTCCGGCATAAAGCTCGGGAGCAAGTGGCTGGCTCCATAGAGGGCATTTCCGGCATTAAGCTCGGCTGAATTCGTTCAATCTTTTAAAGACCGAGGTAGTTTATGACACCTCGGACGCTGATCATCGTTGGAGCTCGGATGCGCTCCGGCGTTGGAGCTCGGAAGCATTCCGGCATAAAGCTCAAGATCGAAGACACTTCGGAAGCAGCCCGGCATAAAGCTCGAATGCGAACGGCTCACTCCATAAAAGACTATCCCGATATTTAAGCTCGGATGAACTACTTCAAATATTCAGACACCGAGGTATCCTATGACACCTCGGATGCCGACCAGCGTTGGAGCTCGGGCTCAGAAAGACACCTCGGATACAGTTCGGTGTTGGAGCTCGGACACAAGAGGATACCGCCACACGGGAAACACTTCGGACCCGAGTTGTGGCGTAAAAATAATGATGCATTAATACAGGCCGATAACTTAAAGGGGCTCCTCGGATGCCCGACTTGTGAACTCTTCGGATTCACCTCGGCGATCCTCAAGATCAATGATGGGAAGATTTATTGAACCAGTTTTCAAGACCGACGGCCGAAGACAAAGAACTGTTCGGAAGAACCGAGGAGCGTCCCTAACTTGAAGACCGGTTCAGGGGGCTACTGATGGTGTCCTGGACTAGGGGGAACTCACCACGTCGTCTCCCGACCAGTGGGTCGGGCCGAGGACCCCCAGGGCGGTACATTAATGGGCCAGTTCGGACAGCCCATGATGCATACGAGGAAGATTCTAGAAGACTTGGTGATCAAGACAAGGACTCCTCTCCACCGACGTAGCCGACTAGGACTCTTGTTATCCTAGGCCTCTGGTGTGTTATATAAGACGAGGCTAGGCTAGTCATTAGGCACGATCAGATCATCATAGATCATATCATCATACGAGCATAGCTCTTAGGGTTTAGGCCACTACATACGATCTCGTGGTAGATCAACTCTGTACTCGATACACCATCATCAATACAAACAAAGCAGGACGTAGGGTTTTACCTCCATAGGAGGGCCCGAACCTGGGTAAACACCGTCTCCCTTGTCTCCTGTTACCCATCGATCCAAGACCCACAGCTCGGGACCCCCTACCCGAGATCCGCCGGTTTTGACACCGACACCTGGTTATTCGAAACACCTCCGATATCCTCGGATGGCGTAGTAGATAACACTTTTCGGCCCTTGGCCGAAGAGGGAGAAGCCGACGGTCGGTTAAGACGCGTTTAAAGTTCGGGCGAACACATATATGATATAAGTACTTCGGTACATACAATCATTATACATAAAATTCTTTTACCCAAGTCACTTGGGGTCTCTTAAATTTGTATGAGCTGTTTTATAATAAATGTGTTTTCTTCTTGGTCGTTGCAAAGTCTTTTTCTACTACTCCTTTTTCCGACACTAGTGTGTGGTCAATAGCCGGATAGCCTGGTTTCTTTCTAAAGCCACTCGAGTTTAGTTCGCTAAACAGGTCTTGGAGAAACACTCCGCCTTCGGGATATGGAGGTTGAAGCCAAAGGCTGGCCCGCTTGGAGGCCGGAGATCGGATGCATCATGTTAAAGCACGACCGAAGCACATATTAATTTTAAGACCAGTTTCGGATTGGTACAATTTTCTTTTATCTAAACATAAAGTTTTTTTGCATAAATTTTGTTTTTTCCGAGCATAACTATCGCAGTACACTTTTAAAGCATCGGTAATATCAATGGGGGGTTGCGACTAGAGCCGAACCCACCAAAAGCCAAGGCACTCCGAGGAGTCCTCGGCGAAATGTTCTCGGATATTGCTTTATATGCACCAGTTTCGAATTGTGTCTTCGGTCAATAGTTGGGTTGCCCAGCTCCTGTGCTTGCCTCTCACATTCCGCTTTGTTTGGCTAGGAGTGCAAAGGGAGAACCACTGCGATTGTACTTCCGGTTTAACTGGTCAAGTACCTCAGTGGAGAAAGCCGAAAACTGACTGTCACAATAAGCATAAACTAGTCGGCGATCCGATGACCGTATTAAATAACGGGCCTTTCATAAAATTGGCCGGAGTGTTAACGGCTTGACCTCGGCTGACGCCGAACACTAACCGGGGACTAGTAACTGGCTTCCCAAACTTTAAACTCCCATGACCAAGTGAAACTTATAAAGCCTAGATATCTGATTGCTTCGTTTCCGCTAACACAACCGCCTCCGGGCGCCGAGACGTCGGCTAAGGGTTGTCTTGTTACTGCGGAAACACCCCGCGTAGCATCTACAAAGGGGTAGAAGCCGACGATGGGCCACTCTCAAATGATAAACGGTCACAAAGGAGGCAAAATAGCATATAGCATAAAAGCATTTGTATTCAATATACGAGTGTTGCCTTCCGTAATCATCGTTATAACGCCATAGATATGCATCAATTTGACTTCAGATTTTGGCCAAGCTAGGTTGCCTGGCTCCTGTGCTTACGCCATACGTTCTCGATTGTTCAGCTAGGGGGTAAAGGGAGCACCTCTGTGATTGTTACTTCCGGGTCATCCAGGTTAGTACCTCAGACTGGGTGATGCCAAAAGCTAGCCATCTTAAGAATATAATTGGTCGGCAACGACGGAAGTGAAAATTTCAGTTCATTATGGACCACAGAGTTCGGGAACTTTCCCCCAAGTAAATCCTCAATATTTTCCTCCCACATTGATCGGAGATGAGGTTTCATGATCATGGTCAGCATGACAACCCAAAGAAAGGAACCGGCAGCGGGACTATTTTCTTTGGAAGATGTTTCTTACGTTAAATAGTAATATAACATATCTCTCCGCGTACCTTTGTTTATAAAACTATATGGCCGGATTGCCTTGTTTGCCATAAATCTTTGCCCTCATAAAGGCTTAATAAAGTAGGACAAACACTCCCCGGCCACTGGCCGAGGAGGTTGAAGCCGATGGTCGGTCGACAAAGTTTTGTACAATGCGGATCCGAGCATTAATGATGTAAAGTACTTGGATACATAGAATCATTACACATAAATTGTGATTAAAGTCAATTTACTCCGAATATCGATCCTTAATTCGGCCACCTGTGCCCACATTAAGTCTCGGGGGCTACTGGGCTTCGCGCTTATCATTTACAAATATTAAAGGGGCACATCGATCCCCTGATCTGGTGTTGCCACCCGACCAGTGGCTCGGGGGCTACTGCATTTCCTATTCAATGCAGAAAATTCAAAATGCTCAGTGTTCGGCTTGACCGAGCTATGGGCAGACGCGTCTTCGGACAACAATAGGTACCATATGGACCTATCCGGCATCAAGCTAATATATTACGGCAACTTCTCAAGACCCTCTCTCAAGGGCCCGCCTGCCGATCACTATTTCCTCTAATATATTACACCGCGCTTCTATTCCTAAGTATGCTGCAGAGCTAGGAGTTGATCCTCAGGCCGATTTTGTGAATCGACCTGAGTCTCAGGGGCTACTGGGATCAGCGGTTTTATGTTTTCCTTCAGGTGCATGCCGAACATTCAATGGACACACACCTTGAGGGCTACTAGCTATATATCTCGGCAAAGAATACATTGCACAAATCGGAATTAAATTTACAAAAATCAGCCCATGGCCGAGGTGGTGCACCACCTCGGAAGGAGTCCGGCATAAAACTCTGATGCAAGTGGCTGGCTCCATAGAGGTCATTTCCGGCATTAAGCTCGGTTGAACCCCTTCAACTTTTTCAAGACCGAGGTAATCTATAACACCTCGGATGTAGTTCGGCGCTCGGATACAGTCCGGCGCAAGAGCTCGAATGCAGTCCAGCGTTGGAGCTCAGCTGTAAAAAGACTCTTCGGATACAGTCCGGCGTTGGAGCTCGGATACATTCCGGTGTTGGAGCTCGGAAGTGGTCCGGCGTTGGTGCTCGGCTGCAAAAGATACCTCGGATGTAGTCCGGCGTTGGAGCTCGGATGCAAGAAGACACCGCCGCACGGGAAACACTTCGAACCTGACGTGTGGCATAAAAAATAATAAGGCATTGATAAAGGCCGATAACTTAAAGGGGCTCCTCGGATGCCCGCCATGTAAACTCTTCGGATTCAGCTCGGCGATCCTCAAGATCGGACATGGGAAGATTTGTTGAACCAGTTTTCAAGACCGACGACCGAAGACGAAGAACAGTTCGGAAGAACCGAGGAGCGTCCCCAACTTGAAGACCGGTTCAGGGGGCTACTGATGGTGTCCTGGACTAGGGGGTACTCACCACGTCGTCTCCCTACCAGTGGGTCGGGCCGAGGACCCCCAGGGCGATTCACTAATGGGCCACTTCAGGTAGCCCATGACGAATACAAGGAGGATTCCACAAGACTTGGCGCACAAGACAAGGACTCCTCTAATCCCTAGGCCTACGGTGCATATATAAACCGAGGCCAGGCTAGTCAATAGATCATTATATGACATCATATATTCATTAGAACAATCTCGTGGTAGATACATGTACTCTGTACAACACCCCATATGAATACAATCAAAAGCAGGATGTAGGGTATTATCTCTTCGAGAGAGCCCGAACCTGGGTAAAATCCTGTGTCCGTGTTACCATCACTCCAAGACGCCTAGCTTAGGACCCCTACTACGAGATATGCCGGATTTGACACCGACAACAAGTATGGAATAGTTCTGAATGCTTCTCTTACGAGTGGGTGGTCGTGAAGGGGTATATATAGGCATCCCCAAAAATCCAACCGTTACACCTAAAGTGACCAACTCGGTGACACCGATGTGTGAATCTCGGTGGTACCGAAGTGACCAAAAGGCAGTAACTTTTGAATCTCGGTGAGACCGATACATAACTCTTGATGGTACTGATTAGGTGACCAACGGTCAGATTGCTCAACTCGGTGACGCCGATTCTCAATTCTCGGTGGTACCGATTCTTGACCATGGCTAACCAGAGAGTTGGTCCAAAAACTCGGTGAGACCGATTCACAATTCTCGGTGGTACCGATTCTTGTGAATGGCTAACCAGGAAGTTGGTCCAAATCTCGGTGAGACCGACTGGCAAAACTCGGTGGTACCGAAGCTTGAAAATAGCTAAACAGAAAGTTGGCAACTGAACTCGGTGGCACCGATGTAGAATCGGTTGCACCGAAGGGCTAGGGTTTGGCATGAGTTTGTCTGAGTTTGGGAATCGGTGGCATCGAGTGGGAATTGTTGGTTGCACCGATTTTGGATGTTTGGCTTTGGACAGACTTTTGTGGAAGAGCTTGTGGGTGTTTTTGGTGACTATCTCTTGTGCATGTGGAGCATCTTGTTCACCAACAGTACCTTACCCCCCTTTTAATAGTATTGGCTTTCCTATGGACTCAAAGTGATTTCTCACAAAGTAAAATGTAGAGTCCTCTTGCTTGAAGCTTTGCCAATCCATTTCCTTGCATCTTGGGGTATCTCCACAATCCTTTTGCCATCCCTATCATTGAACTTTTCCTGAAATATGCTTAGTGGAAACATTAGTTCAATGACATATATGTTTTTATTAATTACCAAAACCACCAAGGGAGCAAATGTGCTTTCATCATCCAAATAATGTTGCCATCCGGATAAAAGTGAGTTGTGGAATAAAACTGCATGATCATCTCATCATTCCAAGCTGAAAATTCTCTCCCAACAAAGTTTGCAAGACCAATGCATTGGAAGTTGTCTCTCACACTAGGAAAGAAATCCTCATTGTCCTTGATATACTCCCAGTCAACATATCTCATATCACTGACAGCTGGGCTCTTGTCCAATAGGACAGTCTCATAGAAATCCTGTTGTTCCTTGGTATAAAACCTGCCATCCACAGCAACCCTTCTCCTGGAGGAATAAGGATCTACAGCTCTCCACTTCCTCAGCCATGAATCCTTCCTCTTCTTCATGTCTTCTGCGACTGGGTGAGCATCATTGTGAATTGGTAGGTGGGGCCTCAGCTTTCTCAACACTGAAATTTCCTCCTCTTCTTCCATGGTGGAAGATTTCTTGTTCTTAGCAGCAAGGGGAATATCCCTGGTAGTCTTCTTGGACTTAGTGGCTGCAGCAGGCTTCTTGGGGGCAGTCTGGGTGCTTTTAGCTGGATCTCCCTTAGGCATAGCATCTGCCATTAACTTCTTCTTCTTCTTTGATGGAGGGGCCTTAGCAGCTGGTTCCTCCTCCACATCATGTTCCTCAGCTTCTGTTGGATCTTCATACATAGGAGTTGCTCTGCCAACAACATGCACTATCCTCTTCCTGACTCTCTTCTTCTCTCCTGCCTTCTTAGGCATAGAACTCCCTGGAGTCTCAACAGAGATGTTTGCTCTGGCACTTTGAAGTGCTCTCAAAGTTTCAGCATTAGCTTAGATCTTCTTAACAGGCCTCCTGGAAGATGTGGCCTCTGCTGCCGATTTCTTGGCAGCCTTGTCTTTGGCCAAAACTTCCTCTGGCACAAAATCAGAGTCTTATTCCTCTGAGTTCAACTTCTTCCTTGCCCTGGTGGCAGCCTTGGGCAGGTCAGGAGAACTGGGGTTGTCATCTGAAGAAGATGAACTTGCCTCAGGGCTAGTGCCTGAACTCATGTCCACATCTCTCTCTTTGAAGTTGTTATGACTGTCATCTGATCCTGACATGCTAACCCTGTGAATAGAGCATAGAAGAGCAGAGACGTTGAGCATCACAAAACACAGAGGTTTTTCAAAAATTTGAACTCAAATTATTAGTTTTGGATTTCTGCTAAGTGGGTTTCGGTACCACCGAGTTAGAAAATTCGGAGCCACCGAGACTGACACTCTCATATTACAGAAACCTGGCCACTCTTTTCGGTAAGACCGAAAAGAGCAACTCGGTTTCACCGAGAGTGTTCTCGGTTTCCCTAAATCTCAAATCGGTAAGACCGATATTTCCAACTCGGTGTCACCGAGACACACTAGGCATATATCCAACCCTAAAAAATTTGGTTCATCTATTCTATTGGAAGTTTTTTGTAGATAGATCAATTGCAAACCGTGGCTTATAGATGGAGCAACCCTAATGCGCAAGAAAATCGAAAGGGAGCACAAGGGGGATCATAATCTCATCATAACTGGGTGAGGAATCCGCTACGACGGCGACGGCGGTGAAGATTCCGTCAACGGCGAGGATCCCAGCGGCGAGGGCGCACGAGGAGTCGAAGGCGAAGTCCGAAGACGCGAGCGGCAGCTAGGGTTTGCGGGGACCATGGCTTTGAAGAAGTGAATTTCAAAAACTGGTTCCGCGGAGTATAAGTACCCGTAGTTATCGGTGACACCAATGCAAACATTTTGGTGCCACCGAGTTTCATAACTGTCAGCTGACAGCGAAACTCGGTGAGACCGAGAATATTCAATCGGTGGAACCGAGATTCTGAAATCAGATCAACCCTTAGCTTCGGTGGAACCGAGATTTTGGAATTGGTTACACCGAGTTGCTAAGTAAGGTTTTGGAATGCAGCTCTTGTCAAAACGGAACTCCGAGTGCTCCTCACACAGAGGGTTCGAGAAGTGCTTGTTCAAGTTTTGTGATGAAGCAAGAATAGAACTTGACACAAGAAAGCATATATAGCTAGATAGGGGTCCTAGGCATTCTTGTACATCCAATTGGCAAAAGAAAAACAAGAACCAAATAGCAACAATTGGATGTCCTTGAATGAGTAAAGATATGCATACCAACATGCTCACACAATAAGATGTCCAATGAAATCATAGCAAACATGCAAAATCACTCTAGCATCTAACAAGCACTTTGGCAATGACGGAGTCATCTATATATGAGTATATTGACTTAGGAGCCAAGTAAGAATACTTGATCATAGGTCATACTCATCGTTTAAGCACAAGTAGGGTTACCACTTTTACATAAAGCTTTTAATGTGGTCACATTCTTAAGAGATGCTTTAGCTCAAGTCTTAGAGTAAAGCTCCCCCTTGACGTGACATCCCCCGAAAGAGGGATAAACTAACCTTGGGTTTTGTCATAGGAGACTTCATGTAGGTGATGTAGTGGTGGATGCTCATTTTTGATGAAGATCATCTTGAGTTGGGAGAAATCCTCGTTGTTTCTTACTCTTCTCACCTTCATGGGTTAGTCCCAAACACAAGAGACAAATACAAGGATATCTATGGACATGGAGGGCAAAGCATACATGATGATGTCCATGGATTCATTAATTACCTTGTCCCTTGCTTACCTTTGAGGGAATGTGTGACTCCATGAACTATTGCATAAAGTTGGATTTGATTGCAAATAGCCTTGCCAATAATGAATATGAGTGAATTTCATTGGCAGAGTCACCCCTCAAGAACTTCTCTAGTTCTTCTTCTTGGGGACCCACATCAAGTTGATGGGGATCCTTGGAGTTGAAGTAGCACTAGTTGAAGTTGAACTTGGAGTAGCCTTGGGAACCCACTTTACCATGGCTAGTGACTCATCTTGAAGTGTGTCAATGTCATCATGAAGCTTGCCCTTGCCCTTTTGGTCTTGTGGAGGAAGGCCATCTTGAGCACTTGTTCCCTTGGGGAGAGTAGGTTCATACTTCTTCCTTTGAGGAACAAACTTAGGCTTGGGATATTGACCTTCTTCCCATTCAACTCCATTGGCGTTGAAGTAGCCAATGCCTTAGTTCTTTTGGTATCCTCCATGCTTGCGTACAATCTCTTCGAATTGCTTACATCCGGCAAGACTTTTGTAGACACCTTTCTCTATAATTCCTTTCAATAAATCGTTTTCTTGCTCAAGTGTAACTTGGCTAAGAGAATCATTAGTGGAATCAATAGAGCTACTAGAAACAACATCATTTGATATAACATTAGCTTTGTTGTTACTAGATGAAGAACCTTTCTTGCCTTTGTTACTAGTTTGCTTAGATCTAACTTGTCGAATGAATGTAGACAAGAGCAATCGTTTGGCAAGATAAGAAGAACTCTTCTTTCGAAGATCATCATTGATAGCTTTAAGAAATTCATGCTCTTGCTCTAAGTTGAGCTTCTCGAAGCGTAGCTTCTCATGAGTTCTTACAAGCTCTTTATGATCTTCTAGAGTAGATTCATGAGCTAACTTAAGAGTGCTTAATTCCTTAGTTACACACTCAATCTCCTTCTTATCATCATCATACGACTTCTCTTGGTTAGCATGAACATCATCAAGTTCATTTTGGCTAACATCACTAGTTTTATCAAAGAGCAAGTCATCATCTCCTAATAGATCATCCTCATCACTATTAAAGTCAAGGTATTCGGGGTGTGATACCTTGGGGCCTTTAGCCATCAAGAAACTTCCACTTCCTTCATTTGGTGAATCAAATATGTCGTAGAAGTTGGAGGTTACGAGTGCAAGTTCGGCAACACCTTCATCTTGACTATATTTGGAGTCGGAGTGGTAGCTTCTCTCAGATTGGTTGTCGGATTCGGAGCCGGAAACCCATTCACCAACATGAGCTGGATGTCTTCTTCTTATGTATCTCTTGGTGTACTTGTCCTTCTTCTCTGAGTCTTTGCTTCTCCGGGAGGGTCTTCGTTCATAACGATCTTCTCTACTCCTTCTCTCTCTTCGAGATGATTCGTCTTTTGACCTTCGTCTTCTAGGTGATTCTTCTCTTATCTTGTGGGGGGCCGAGCACTCATTTGAGTAGGTGTCCGGGCATTCCACATTTGTAGCAATTTCGGTCACGACTAGAGGAACGCTTCTCATCATATCTTGAATTGGAGCTTATTTCTTTGCCTCTACTCTTGTAGAACTTGTTGAATTTATTGACCATGAGGCTTATCTCTTCATTGGTAATGAGGTTGTCACTTGAAGTAGCGGGAGTGTCACTTGTGGCTTTGTATCCACCGCTTGACTTAGTGTGAATCTCTTCTTTGTCTTTGAGTGACATCTCATGAGCAATAATTCTTCCAATGACTTCCGTGGGCTTGAGATCTTTGTAATTTGGCATCATTTGGATCAACGTGCACATGGTGTCGTACTTTCCATCCAAGGCTCTAAGAATCTTCTTGATGATGAATTTGCTGGTCATTACTTCGCTTCCTAAGCCGGCAATCTCATTTGAGTACATCTCCGCGACTCCTTCACCATCCTTCATCTTGAACTTGTCAAGTTGACTTTAGAGCACATCCAACTTAGATTCCCTGACGGACTCGGTACCTTCGTGCATGTCAGCCAAAGTATCCCAAATCTCTTTTGCATTCTCAAGACGGCTGATCTTGTTGAATTCTTCGGGGCATAGGAAGTTGAATAGAATGTCACATGCTTGAGCATTGTATTGCAATATCTTCAATTCTTCCACGGTCGCTTCATAATCCGATTCCTTTCCATCACCAAAGAATTCACCTTGCAAGTTAACACGAACAACAGCCCATACGGCGGGGTTATGACCAAGAATATGCATTTGCATTTTATGCTTCCAACTAGCAAAGTTTGTACCATCAAAATATGGACCTTTATGATGATAGTTTCCCTCACTAGACGCCATACTCTCCTAGGTTGTGAGACCAATGCAATGGAGACCAAAGCTCTGATACCACTTGTAGGATCTGAAGTATGTCTAGAGGGGGGTGATTAGACTACTTGACCAAATAAGAAATCTAGCCTTTTCCCAATTTTAGTTGTGGGTAGATTTTAGCAATTACAACAAGTCAAGTTCACCCTACACATGCATGTATAAGAGTATAGCAGCGGAAAGTAAAGACAAGCACATGTAAGTAGAATAGGGAGAGGAGATCAAACGCAATTTGGAGACACGATGATTTTTCTCGTGGTTCCGATAGGTGGTGCTATCGTACGTCCACGTTGATGGAGACTTCAACCCACGGAGGGTAGCGGTCGCGAGAGTCCACGGAGGGCTCCACCCGTTAGGGTCCACGAAGTAGCAACCTCGTCTATTCCATCATAGCCGACGTCCACGGAGGACTAGCCTTACTCGGGGTAGAACTTCACGAAGTAGGCGATCTCCTTGCCCTTACAAACTTCCTGGTTCAACTCCACAATCACGAAGAAGGAGGCTCCCAAGTAACACCTAACCAATCTAGGAGGCACCACCCTCCAAAAGGTAATAGATGTGGTAGTATGATGAAGTCCTTGCTCTTGTGCTTCAAAAGATTGTCTCCTCAACACTCAATCACTCTCTCACAGATTTGGCTTGGGTAGAAGAGGTTGATTGGGTGGAAAGCAACTTGGGGGGGGCTAGAAATCAAGATCCATATGGTTGGAGAGGATGATCTTGACCTCAACACAAGGGTATAGGTGGTTCTCTCTCAAAAAATTGGATGGGGCAAGTGTGGAATGGTTCTGAGTGCTTCTCTTACGAGTGATAGGTGGTGGAGGGGTATATATAGGCATCTCCAAATATCCAACCGTTACAACATTATTGCCCAACTCGGTGACACCGAAGTAAAAACTCGGTTGCACCGACTAGTGCAAAATGTGGCAACTTTGGCGTTTTAGGTGAGACCGATAAATGAATCTCGGTGATACCGATATGGGTGACCTAGGCAGTTACCAAGTTTTGGTGAGACCGATTCCTGAAACTCGGTGGGACCGATTTCATGAAAAGGGCCAACAGAAAGTTGGTCCAACTTCTCGGTGAGACCGATTCCTCAAACTCGGTGGGACCGTTTTAGAGAAATGAGCTAATAGAAAGTTGGTCACTGTTTTTGGTGGTACCGATGTGAAACTTGGTTACACCGAGATGCTAAGGTTTGGCAAGGGTTTTGTCTGGGATGAAAATCGGTAGGACCGAGTTGAAAGTATTGGTGGCACCGATTTTGCATGTTTGGCTTAGGACAGAAGATTTTGTGTGGAAAATGAGTGGGTATTTTTGGTGGCTAATCTTTAAGCACTTGAGCAACCAGATCATCATATTTCTCTCATCCCCTTTTAATAGTATTGGCTTTCCTATGGACTCAAAGTGATTTCTCACAAAATATAAAATGTAGAGTCTTGTAGCTTGAAGCTTGGCCAATCCTATTCCTTATTCTTCTCTTCATCTCCTTGGGGATTCTCCACACACATCATTTTGCCAACCCATTATTGAACTTTTTCCTGAGATATACTTAGTGGAAACATTAGTCCAATGAAATATATGTTGTTGTTAATTACCAAAGCCACCTAGGGAGAAGTTGTGCTTTCAGTAATCAATGTTATTCAACGATCACCACTCATGAATAAGATTGCAAATGGTGAAACTCCACGGTAGAGTTTGTAGCAAATGGTCATACATACAACTATGGCTACTATCTTATGGATGGCATCTATCCAAGGTGTGGCAAACATTTGTGAAGCCGTTGAAGGCACCGCAAGGTTAAAAAAATCTTTTCCACAATGCTCAAGCAGCGGCTAGAAAAGATGTGAAGAGAGCATTTGCGATTTTGCAAGCCCAATTTGCTATTGTGAGAGGACCGTCTAGATTTTGGGATCAAAAGATCCTTTGGTACATCATGAACGTTTGTGTGATCATGCATAACATGATCATGGAGAATGAGCGTGGGTAATATTTAGACTATTCTCAGTATGAGTTGATGGGACAACCCGTGCGAGTGCGGAGGAGGGCTGCGAGGGTGGCCCGCTTTGTTGCCTCCTATCATGCCATTTGACATGACGAAACGCATGATAAGCTTCAAAAGAATCTAGTCGAGGAGTGGTGGTCATGGAATGGACAAAAAAACTAGTTTGATGTTGTATGAACTATTTGTTGTATTGAAGATAAACTATTTGTTTGAGTTGTAATAATAATTGAACTACTTATTGTTGATTTACTTTGTGTGTGTTTGATCTTCTTGTTTCTATGTTTGAGTGGGAAATGTTGTTTGTGTTGGACGTGCGCTGGAATTTAACGCCGCTGCTGGAGCGCTACGTGCGACGCGTAATATTATAGCGTTTCTGGTAAAGCAAAACATCAACCAAGCACGTTAAAAGGCTATTTTTACGCTGCAAAAAAAATTAGCGCACCACGCGACCGTTGAAGAAGATGCTCACTCGAGCGGATCTATCCACGTCCACGAGCAGGCGATAGCGCCTCAGGAAGAAGACACCACCGTGGTCCCTTCCATGTGATGAGACGGAGTGTTTAACTTTACAGTCATGATTACTGCTGTCATATCATATCACAATATTGCTGCCGATGAGTGCGTACAAAAAGACGATTCCATGATGGAAACGGGGCCTGTCCACTACCGCTGCCACTGCTGCCGATCTTCTAAGATGACAAAAACCATTGATGCCTACTGTAGCAATGCTTTTGTCGAGCCGCTTTCCAACATCGTATATAAACCCTGTGCAGGGGCGCCATTCTTCACAAGGCCGTCCACAGTCCACACACGCGCGACGCGACGACGGAGCCAAACAAGCTAATTAACCTAGCTATAGGGTGATCGATCGATCGGTCGGTCGATCGACGGGAAGGACGATGGGGTTAGCGGCGGCGTTGTGGGACGACCTGGCGAAGGCGGCCAACCTAGCGCAGATGTCGGGGCTGCACGCCGTCATGCTGGTCGCCGTGGGCGCGAGCCTCCTGCGCATCCCGCACGGCAGGCGGGAGTGCGCCAAGCTCGAGCGGTGCAGCCGCAGGCTCCGCGCGATGCTGCAGTGGCCGACGGGATGCGGGGCCGCGCTGCTGCGCTCGGAGATGGGAGACTCCGTCGTGAAGGCGCTCGTCGACGCGGCCGGCCTCGTCGAGTCCTACAAGAAGAGCACCCTCTGGCGCCGCGTCCGGAGGGGAAGGAGCATGGCGAACCAGCTTCGTGACACGCGGGACGTCGTCGACTCCTACTGCGTGCTCCTGCTCTTCATCAACGCGCATTCCCTGTCACAGCAAGCGACTCATCATCCCCCGTTGACGTACGTGAGATGCAAATTACTAGCTCAAGTCAATAGCAGTATTTAGCTGTTGATTTCCATCCATTGACGTACAGTCGATCGGATGCAGGCTACCGAATAATAATACTATCATCTTGATTATATTTTCTTGGGAACGCATGCAGGATTCACGAGGTGAATGATGCAATGCGAAGTCCAAGCGTACAATCAGTGAGCAATTGCCCCAAAGTTACAGCAACTTGTGACGCTCAACGGGCCAGCAACGATATTGTTGGCGACAATATATGCAGCCAAACAGACAAGACCGACCAAGCTGGATGTGAGAGGAGCTTGCCTGCTATACTGATTTCCCATGCATAACAGCATAAGTGTACAGGGAAGAGACTGATCCGTATATATAGTTCCAGCATTGGTACAGTACTACTACATCAAGTCTCTAAAACGTCTTATATTTATGAACAGAGGGAGTAGATTACACAGTACTAGATTGGTATACGTAAGCTTGGAAAGTTTATTCGACATATGGCGAGAATTAGATCAACAAGGAAACCGACGACTCTTGACCTTTTGGCACGTATCAACAAACTTGCACGTATTGGGAATCATGCAAAAAATCAAGACTGACTTTTGCTAAGAACTTGCTGAGTTATAAAGTGAGCTGGACCCAAAAGCCACCGGTGCCATTGGAGAAGTGGAAGGCTTCAACGCACCAAAAGCTGATCCTTTGGGGAAATTCCTAAATCGGCCGGTGCGATAAAGTAGAGACATCGACCATACCTAAAGAAGCATTACATACACTATATTGAAATAGGATACGGCAAACCAATGACTGGGAGTTGATTATGGCATGAATCACAAACTAACCTAATACTAGACTCCCCAAAGAATTGGAGTTGATTATGTTCTAGTGTGTTGCTTCGAAAGAATCAGAAGGCCGCTAGAGATCAATTGAGATATTCTTAAATTATTGATTAGCCCATGTATTTAGCTAGCGTCACAAGGCCTGATATTTTGCTTGTAATGAGAAAACTAAGACGTTTTGTTTTCAATCCGGGAAATGGTCATAGGCATGTCCTTGAGAGAGTGAGCGTTGTCTAAAAGCATGAGCTGTCGCGTTCACTATACCGGGTATCCAGGAGTACTTGAATGTTATAGTGACTCAAAAGTGATTTCTGATGCTGATGGGATGAAGGCCATGACTGGATATATATTCACTCTCGATGGTAGTGGTGTTTTATGGAAGTCTTGCAAGCAGACCAACTTAACAAGGTCAACAAGGAAAGAAAATTTTGCATCATTGGACACAACTATCAATGAAGCATAATGGCTTTGTTAACCTTTAGTGGACTTGTCGGTGATTGAAAGAGCATACTGGCTATCCTCATGAACTATGACAACCAAACTATAGTTGTCAAAGTGAACAACTTTAAAGATAACACGAAGAGTTCAAGACATGTAAAGAGAAGATTCAAATATCTTACGAAGTTCAAAAAATCTTGAATAACAGTGTTGGGTTATGTTCCAGCTATTAAAGATCTGGTAGATCTTTTTACAAAAAGTCTATCAAGGAATGTGATAGACAAATGCATCAAAGAAGATGAGTTTGAGTCCCACAATAGTTGTCTAATGGAAAACCCAACCTATGTGATCAGTGATCCCATGAAGAAGGACTTGGCTAAAATAAACCTCCGTAATTGGAGAGATCACTTAATAAAGTTACTCTACAGAAGATGCAGTTGTCTCACTGATACTATAAGGCGGGACAATTATTCTTAATGTTTTCTTGTGTAAGCGAAGATGTCGCCCTACAAGGAAATCTTTAAAGAGCACATGTATATGAGCTACACTAATGATACAGTTTGTGAGATCGGATAATCTCCAATAAGCACATCAAAAGTGAGGAGTATGACTTGTATGTTTCACTCGCTGGGTAGACTTGGCAGCCATGCACTAGTAATGACATTTGGTGAAACATGTTCATGCATAGTCCATTGTTCAGTTGCAAATGAGTGAAGCTACTTTGTCTAGGTGGATGTTGAATCTTAAGCGTTCTCTACTGAACTACATATATTCAAACAATACATTGGAACAAATGAATTCCATGCCTATGAGATCTGGTGGGGGATTGTTAGATTTTATAGGTCTCAGCCCACTAAATCTTGTACGTTAGCCCAATAAAAATTCTGCAATCTTTAAGGTCAATTTGACTTGCATGTCATGTGAGTAAATTTAGTCTCATATTGTTCGTTGAGGAGTAGAAACACCGACATATAATGTGATTTGTTCTACTACTCCTTGCGGCATGAGAAAAGAGAACAACAATGCGCTCGCCCACTCGCTCACTCATTTCACACCATCCCACGCAACGCATGCATCGTGTGGCCTGAATCGAGTTAGAGCTCCAGCTAATGTTGTGCCCCATTTTGGACAAAGTGAATTTTTGCTTGACAGTAGCTGCTAAGGCAACTTTGAGTGTATGTAACAAAACTCGAGCTTGTTGTGAACACATTTTCTGCTTCCAGATATTTGTTCAACAATGTATCGGTTGCATCTTCTCACTCTCCTAGAAGTCTTGTCCATCTGACAAAATATAAAGGAGGGAGGCTACAGTGAACAGACAACACTAGAGCATATCAACTTCCTTGGGTAGTGTTGCTCTCCGACGACTCATCTTGACAACTACATGCGCAATCGTACGAGAGAGCAGACTGCTGAAACCGCTTCCCTTGAGAACCTACATTAGTTGATGCGCGATAAGGTTTTTGTGGAGCATGGCGGCGTGACTTCTCGTTCAAGTCGGACTACATCTTGACAGCCGATCATCTGCTTACTCTAGAAGGACGTCTACCTCATCTTAACTACCATGGCCGATGACGCTGTTGTGGCAGAGTTTCTGGCGAATTTGTATGTTCTGAACCTCTTTTTGTTGGCATCTGCTTTTGGTTCATAAGAGAATATGCAAGATGATCTTAGTCTATCGTGTGTGATTCGCTATGTTCATAAACTCGTGTTGATAATGGATTAAGCTTAATAGGAAATTCCTTAATATTATTAAAACTTGTTCATCTCTTTGCTTTATAATAATCTATACTTGTATTAGCCGGCAAAGATGCTTACACCATTAAGTGGACTTGAAGCCGTAATATTAGGGGATCGTCAAGCAAAGGCCTAGCACCTTCTTCCCTCTTGGCAAATTGTCTAAGATGAATTTTACAAAATCCATAGGGATCCTCATATATTATTGCAGCCAGGAATCGCGATGCGAAGGTGGGTTGTATCACTTATCGCTACGTGGGGGCTATATCTAGCATATTGCGAGACATAGCCCCGCCTCGCCTTGGCCGCTCCACGCCTTACTGGACTGAGTCAATTCATTTTTGGAAGATCTGGGAGCAGCGATTCGTGGAACATTTCATCGGTTTTGAAAAGGTTCCACGCAATTTTTCCTTCGATCTAGATTGGCCTTTTTTTTCCATTTTTTCATCTTTTCTTTCAACGACATGTTAACTTTTTTTAATAAACGATGTACATTTTTTATACAAATTGAACGTTTTTTTAATACATCATGAACATGTTTTCACATTATGTTTGAAATATTTTTATATTCCATGTCAATTTTTTAATAATGCATCTTGAACATATTTTAAGCGGTAAAAAGCATTTTTTCAAAAAGAATACTGAACATTTTTTGACATTAACATTTCTTTAAAAGTCACGAACATATTTTTACGGCCCGTGAATAGATTTTTGTAATTGTCACGAACATTTTCTGAGTGGTAGTAAATATATTATAAATTAGGTGAACATTTCGTCATTGTACAAATATTTTTGAATCTTTCATGGACATATTTTTTGAAATGCATGAACATTTATAAAAATGTCACAGACATTTTCTTGAATGTATGAAATATTTGATAAAATCACGTGATTCGTTTACATTGTATATCTTTTTAATGTCACCAACATTTTTTAAAAATTGGTGGACTTATTTAAATATCACGAACATTTATTTTGAATGCTATCCAATGTTGCGTGGACATTTTCTTACATTGCATTTAAAAAATGTGGTGAACATGTTGTGAAATTGATTAAGTAACTGAAATATATATAGAATTTCGTGAACATAAAGTATTTTTTTTAAATCACGTTCGTAAGTTCCTACTGACCCAACCCATTTAGTGCGTCCCATGATGCGATATTGTATTCGGTGAAACCTCCGATAGCGCAAGTGGGTCATGCGATAGTCACCAAACGCGCACTTCTAGTTCCCACGATGTTATCGGCCGGCCCACGTGCAGGGTGTGACGCCCCTATTTTTTATCTTTTTTCTTTCATTTTTTCTGTTTAGTACCTCTATAATTTTTTTTTTCATGAATCCTAAACTTGGAAAATAATGTTCGAACTTCTCAAAAGGTTTTGAATTTAAAAAATGATCATGAATTTGAATTTTTTTTCAATTTCAAAAAATGCCCCGAATTGAAAAATGGGACAATTGCATTTTTGTCCCTAGTGGAAACCTACCCAGGGGGTGTGCCTTTACTTTTCGACTCTGCTCAATTTTTCCCTGGTATTTATCTCCAAGGTCGCCTGAATGCCCTTCCATCGTGCCATCCAGTCAAAGGCCTTTGAACGTTATTTTGGACCAAATTGCACCCTCGTAGCTTGCATGCGGGGCTTAATTGAAAAAAAAAACAAGATCTCCCTTTGGGCCCTTGGTGGGTGGCCGTAGTGTATGACAAGTGGGTCCATGGTTGGGGTGAAACCCAATCAATTTTGACCTGGTAAAAAATGTCAATGGACCAACATGTCTTAGACGTAATGATTCCGTTCGACCCTAATTAAATTATTTAGAGAAAAATACACTAATAAACTTGACCACCTGCGTTAAGCAACCGGCGACCAGCATCCCTGGGGGATAGGCTCGGGATTCCTCCGATGATGACAAATCGAGCATAGATTCAATCCTACAAACTCTTAGAGTGTGTCGCGTCCATGGGTGGTGGTATGAGTCGCTAGGGTGTACGGAAACAAGGCCGACGAAGAGGTCTTGCGGCAGCATTGGAACGAGGTAGGCCAATACGTCGCTACGACCAGAAATCGAGCGATATGAAGGCTTCAGGGTCCTAGGAGCTCTAGGGGCTCGCAACAGTGTTTGTTTGGTTCGAGGTGGACGGCATCGTCGGCGCGCGGCATGAAGGCGACGACATCAACACGGTGCAGCTGGAGTGAGTTGAGGAACCAATCGGTAGGGGAGGAATAACGTAAATGGGGAGCGGATCATGATGGTTTCGATGAGAATCTCGAGAAGGCTAGTTGAAGGCGGCGAATCGACGAATGCAATGGTGAATTTCGTCAGGGAACAAGAAGTGTATAGTGTCGGTTCTAGGCGTTCCCTGGCTGAGTCATTGGGTGGAGCTACTAAAATCAGCTATTAGGATCGCAAGGACGAGACTTCTTGCCAGGGGGCATTGACCGCGATGGCGACCTACGGCGACGTTTCACCGATGCTCGGGCTTGGTTGGGAGAGCGAGAGTGAGGGAGTCGGAGGGTGTGGCGAGGAGCTAAGGTTGCGAGACACACACACACACAGGGGCACTCAAGGACGGTCTATGACTGGAGACAAAGAGATGAGAGGGATAAATAGCCATGGTCACCACCTCCTGCGTCCCCTCATGTTGTCTCCAGATAGAGAGGAGGGAGACTTTTTTTTTCCTTTTTCATTTTTGGTGGGTCTCACATGAAAGTGACTAGGCCAAGGAGAGAGGTGCTCTATTGTTTTTTCCTTTTCTTTCCTCATTTTCCCTGCATGTAAGTGACATAGCCCTTGTGCCGCCTACCAGGGGTACTTGGCCTGAAATAATGGTCAAAGGCCTTTGACCAGAGACCTATGAGACAAACTAAAGGGTAAAACTGGGCAAAGCCAAAAAGTAATTTTAAAATTGTTCACATTTTCTAAAGTTTTTTTTATCAAAATTGATCGTAATTTTTAAAAATTGTTCCTGTTTTTCAATATTTGTCCACAACTTTAAAATTGTTCCTGCTTTTTAAATTTGGTTGCAACTTCGAAAAATTGCTAACATTTTTTAAAACACATGTGTGTTCTGTCAAAAATGTTCGGACTTTAAAAAAAATTATATTCAGAATTTACAAGAAAAGATCGAAAAAGGAAAATAATTCAATCTGTCGATGTGACTAGTTCTAAAGTATTCGCATTGCCTCTCACCACTAACATGAATCAAGACGTGGTGGCTAGCCAACTCACTCTACGGTCGCGAGATCGAATCCTAGCTAAAGCACTGCGTTTGTTGTTCATTTTTTACACCGCTCGCTGACTACGTGGGCCGGCCTAGTCTAGGGACTAACCTATGCGAAGCCTCGACATTCGCTTATTGTAGAGTTTCACTCGGTTTTTCTCTTTTTGTCTGTTAGTTGGACTGACCTGGTTTATATTTTTTTTCCCATCACTCTTTTATAGTCTTTTTTATTGGGGAGTACTGGGCGCCGGCGCTGTTGGAAATATGCCCTAGAGGCAATAATAAATTGGTTATTATTATATTTCCTTGTTCATGATAATTGTTTATTATCCATGCTATAATTGTATTGATTGGAAACTCAAATACATGTGTGGGTACATAGACAACACTGTGTCCCTAGTAAGCCTCTAGTTGACTAGCTCGTTGATCAAAGATGGTTAAGGTTTCCTAGCCATTGACATGAGATGTCATTTGATAACGGGATCACATCATTAGGAGAATGATGTGATGGACAAGACCCAAACTACGAACGTAGCATATGATCGTGTCAGTTTATTGCTATTGTTTTCTGCATGTCAAGTTTCTGTTCCTTTGACCATGAGATCATGCAACTCCCTGACATCGGAGGAGTACCTTGTGTGTATCAAACGTCGCAACGTAACTGGGTGACTATAAAGGTGCTCTACAGGTATCTCCGAGGATGTCTGTTGGGTTGGCATGGATCAAGACTGGGATTTGTTACTCCGTGTGACGGAGAGGTATCTCAGGGCCCACTCGGTAATACAACATCACAATGAGCCTTGCAAGCAATGTGACTAAAGTGTTAGCCACGAGATCTTGTATTACGAAACGAGTAAAGAGACTTGCCGGTAACGAGATTGAACTAGGTATAGAGATACCGACGATCGAATCTCGGGCAAGTAACATACCGAAGAACAAAGGGAACAGTATACGGGATTAACTGAATCCTTGACATAGAGGTTCGACCGATAAAGATCTTCGTAGAATATGTAGGAGCCAATATGGGCATCCAGGTCCCGCTATTGGTTATTGGCCGTAGAGGTGTCTCGGTCATGTCTACATAGTTCTCGAACCCGCAGGGTCTACACACTTAACGTTTGGTGACGATTAGTATAGTTGAGTTATTTTGTTGGTGACCGAAGGTTGTTCGGAGTCCCGGATAAGATTCCGGACATGACGAGGATCTCCGGAAGAGTCCGGAGGTAAAGATTGATATATGTGATAATAGTGTTTTGATCTCCGGAAGGGTTCCGGAATTCACCGGAAGGGGTTCCGGGTGTTTACCGAAGTGTTCGGGTGCAGTAACACTTTATATGGGCCAAAGGGGTAAAGCCCACGAGGTTTTGGAAGTGCAAAAGGAAGTTTTGCTACTGCCTTAAGCTGGTAAGGCAGTACTACCGCTACTGTAGCAGCGGTACTACCACCCAAGTGGTACTACCGCTACCGTAGCAGCGGTACTACCGCTCGTGAGCGGTACTACCGCTCATGAGCGGTACTACCGCTTGTGCGCGGTACTGCAGGGATCCGAGTTGGACTCTTTCCCTGCGGGCCAAACCGACCTTGTGCGGGCAAAACCGACCTGGAGGAGGCTTTTACTCCAAGTTTAGACCCCAAGGCTCAACATATAAATAGAGGGGCAGGGCTAGCACACGGGACACATCAAGATTTCCCAAGCCGTGTGTCGGCAACCCTAACCCTCTAGTTCTCCCGTCATAATCTCCGTAGTGCTTGGCGAAGCCCTGCAGAGATTGTTCCTCACCACCATCACCACGCCGTCGTGCTGCCGGAACTCATCTACTACTTCACCACCGCTCGCTGGATCGAGGAGGTGAAGGCGTCATCAAGCCGTACGTGTGTTGAACGCGGAGGTGCCGTCCGTTCGGCACTAGTTCGTGATCGGATCGAGGGACGACTTGCGATTTGGATCGCGGAGACGTTCGACTACATCAACCGCGTTTCTTAACGCTTCCGCTTAGCGATCTACAAGGGTATGTAGATTCACTCTCCCTCTCGTAGATGCTCATCACCATGGATAGATCTTGTGTGTGCGTAGGAAAATTTTTGTTTCCCATGCAACGTTCCCCAACAGTGGTATCAGAGCTAGGTCTATGCGTAGATGAGATCTCGAGTAGAACACAAACGAGTTGTGGGCGTGGGTGTATACATATTGCTTGCCGTTACTAGTTGATACTTGATTCGGCGGTATTGTGAGATGAAGCGGCCCGGACCGACATTACGCGTACGCTTACGCGAGATAGGTTCCTTCAACTGACATGTAACTTCGTTGCATAAAGATGGCTAGCGGGTGTCTGTCTCTCTCACTTTAGTTGAATCGATTTCAATGAAGAGGGTTCTTTTAGAAGATCAAAAGCAATCACTACACCACGTTGTGGTTTTGCGTAGGTAAGAACGGTTCTTGCAAACCCGTAGCAGCCACGTAAAATTTGCAACAACAATTAGAGGACGTCTAACTTGTTTTTGCAGGGTATGTTGTGATGTGATATGGCCAATTACATGATGAGATATATGTGATGTATGAGATGATCATGTGTTGTATAGAATATCACGACTTGCATGTCGATGAGTACGGCAACTGGCAGGAGCCATAGAGTTGTCTTTAATTATTTTCGCCGTTTTTGCTTTACTTTATCGCTATGAGTTAGCTATAGTCGTGGAAGCAACAGTCGGCGCGACAACCTCATGGCGACACGTTGATGGAGATCAAGATGATGGAGATCATGGTGTCATGCCGGTGACGATGGAGATCATGCCGGTGCTTTGGAGATGGAGATCAAAAGCACAAGTTCATGGTCATATCATGTCACTTATGATTTGCATGTGATGTTAATCCTTTTATGCATCTTATTTTGCTTAGGATGACGGTAGCATTATAAGGTGATCCCTCACTTAAATTTCATGATAAAATTGTGTTCTCCCCGAGTGTGCACCGTTGCGAAAGTTCGTCGTTTCGAGACACGCCGTGATGATCGGGTGTGATAGACTCTACGTTCACATACAACGGGTGTAAGCCATGTTGCACGTGCGGAACACTCGGGTTAAACTTGACGAGCCTAGCATGTACAGACATGGCCTCGGAACACAAGAGACCGAAAGGTCGAACATGAGTCATATAGTAGATATGATCAACATGAAGATGTTCACCATTGAAACCACCTCAACTCACGTGATGATCGGACTTGAGTTGGTGGATTTGGATCATGTTACACTCGAATGATCGGAGGGATGTCAATTTGAGTGGGAGTTTTTAAGTAATATGATTAACTAAACTCATTATCTAGAACAATAGTCTAAGTTGTCTTTGCTATATTTATGTTGTAGATCATGGCTCGCGCAGTAGCACCCCTGAATTTTAATGCGTTCCTAGAGAAAGCTAAATTGAAAGATGATGAAAGTAACTTTGTGGACTGGGCCCGTAATCTAAGGATTATCCTTACGGCTTCCCAGAAGGCTTATGTCCTTGATGCACCGCTTGGTGATCCACCCGCTCCAGTTGAGTCTCTAGACGTTATGAACGCCTGGCAGGCTCGTTCTGAAGATTACTCAATAGTTCAATGTGCAATATTGTATGGCTTAGAACCGGGACTTCAAAGACGTTTTGAACGTCATGGAGCATATGAGATGTTCCAGGAGTTGAAGTTTATCTTTCAGAAGAATGCCCGGATCGAGAGATATGAGATCTCCGATAAGTTCTATGCTTGCAAGATGGAGGAGAACGGGTCTATCAGTGATCACATACTCAGAATGTATGGATACTCCACCCGTCTGGCTGAATTGGGGATGCCCCTTCCGCCAGAGGCTATCACTGACAGAGTTCTTCAATCATTGCCACCTAGCTACAAGAGCTTCGTGTTGAACTATAACATGCACGGGATGAACAAGTCAGTCGCTGAGCTGTTTGCGATGCTGAAAGCCGCTGAGTCTGAAATTCAGAAGGAGCATCAAGTGTTGATGGTCAATAAAACCACTAGTTTCAAGAAAAATGGCAAGGGTAAGAAGGGTAACTCCAAGAAGAGTGGCAAAGCAGTTGCTCCTCTCGTGAAGAAACCCAAGGCTAGACCCAAACCAGAAACTGTGTGTTTTCATTGCAAGGGAACTGGACACTGGAAACGGAACTGCCCCAAGTATTTGGCTGACAAGAAGGCGGCCAACAACAAACAAGGTATATATGATATACATGTTATTGATGTGTACCTTACCAACTCTCGTTGTAGTGCCTGGGTATTTGATACCGGTGCGGTTGCTCATATTTGCAACTCAAAACAGGAACTGCGGAATAGACGGAGGCTGGCAAAGGACGAAGTGACGATGCGCGTGGGAAATGGTTCCAAGGTTGATGTGATCGCCGTCGGCACGCTCGCTCTTCGATTACCATCGGGATTAGTGATGAACCTGAATAATTGTTATTTAGTGCTTGCGTTAAGCATGAACATTATATCTGGATCTTGTTTATTGCGAGACGGTTACTCATTTAAATCAGAAAATAATGGTTGTTCTATTTATATGAGTAATATCTTTTATGGTCATGCACCCGATGTGAGGGGTTTATTCTTATTGAATCTCGATAGTAATGATACACATGTTCATAACATTGATGCCAAAATATGTAGAATTGATAATGATAATACCACTTTCTTGTGGCACTGCCGTTTAGGTCATATTGGCGTAAAACGCATGAGGAAGCTCCATGCTGATGGACTTTTGAAGTCACTTGATTTTGAATCACTTGACACATGTGAGCCATGCCTCATGGGCAAGATGACTAAAACGCCGTTCTCTGGAACAATGGAACGGGCAAGTGACTTATTGGAAATCATACATACTGATGTGTGCGGTCCAATGAGTATTGAGGCGCGCGGTGGTTATCGTTACTTTCTCACCTTCACTGATGACTTAAGTAGATATGGGTATATTTACTTAATGAAACACAAGTCTGAAACATTTGAAAAGTTCAAACAATTTCAGAGTGAAGTTGAGAATCATCGTAACAAGAAGATTAAATTCCTACGATCTGATCGAGGAGGAGAATATCTGAGTTATGAGTTTGGCAGTCACTTAAGACAGTGTGGAATTGTTTCACAATTGACACCGCTGGAACACCACAGCGTAATGGTGTGTCCGAACGTCGTAATCGAACCATATTGGATATGGTGCGATCTATGATGTCTCTTGCCGATTTGCCACTATCGTTTTGGGGTTATGCATTAGAGACAGCTGCATTCACTTTAAATAGGGCACCATCGAAATCCGTTGAGACGACGCCATATGAACTTTGGTTTGGCAAGAAGCCAAAGCTGTCGTTTCTTAAAGTTTGGGGATGTGATGCTTATGTCAAAAAGTTTCAGCCTGAAAAGCTGGAACCCAAAGGGGAGAAATGCGTCTTCATAGGATACCCAAAAGAGACAGTTGGGTATACCTTCTACCTCAGATCCTAAGGCAAAGTGTTTGTCGCTAAAAACGGAACGTTTCTTGAGAAAGAGTTTCTCTCGAAAGAATTGAGTGGGAGGAAGATAGAACTTGATGAGGTTGTTGAACCTTTACTTCAACCTGAAAGTAGCGCAGCGCAGAAAGATGTTTATGTAGAGCCTACATCAGCTGAAGAGGAAGTTAATGATGATGATCATGAAGCTTTGGATCAAGTTGCTATCAAACCTCGTAGGTCGACAAGGACGCGTACTGCTCCTGAGTGGTACGGCAACCCTGTCTTAGAGGTCATGTTGTCGGACAACGATGAACCTACGAGCTATGGAGAAGCGATGATGGGCCCGGATTCCGAGAAGTGGTTAGAAGCCATGAAATCCGAGATGGGATCCATGTATGAAAACAAAGTATGGACTTTGGAAGTATTACCTGAAGGGCGTAAGGCCATTCAGAACAAATGGATCTTTAAGAGGAAGACGGACGCGGACGGTAATATCACCGTCTATAAAGCTCGACTTGTGGCAAAGGGTTTTTCACAAGTTCAAGGAGTTGACTACGATGAGACCTTCTCACCCGTAGCGATGCTTAACTCCGTCAGAATCATGTTAGCAATAGCTGCCTTTTTCGATTATGAAATTTGGCAGATGGATGTCAAAACAGCGTTCCTTAACGGTTTCCTTAAGGAAGAGTTGTATATGATGCAACCAGAAGGTTTTGTCGATCCAGAGAATGCTGACAAAGTTTGCAAACTCCAGCGATCCATTTATGGACTGGTGCAAGCATCTCGGAGTTGGAATCTTCGCTTTGATGAGGTGATCAAAGCGTTCGAGTTTATACAAGTTTACGGAGAAGCTTGTATTTACAAGAAAGTGAGTGGGAGCTCTATAGCGTTTCTAATATTATATGTGGATGACATATTACTGATTGGAAACAATATAGAAATGTTGGAAAGCGTGAAGGAATATTTGAACAAGAGTTTTTCAATGAAGGACCTAGGAGAAGCTGCTTTCATATTAGGCATCAAGATCTATAGAGATAGATCGAGACGCTTAATAGGACTTTCACAAAGCACATACCTTGACAAAGTTTTGAAGAAGTTCAAAATGGATCAGTCCAAGAAGGGGTTCTTGCCTGTATTGCAAGGTGTGAAGTTGAGTAAGACTCAATGCCCAGTGACTGCAGAAGATAGAGAAAAGATGAGTGTCATCCCCTATGCTTCAGCCATAGGCTCTATCATGTATGCAATGCTGTGCACAAGACCCGATGTCAGCCTTGCCATAAGTATGGCCGGAAGGTTTCAAAGTGATCCAGGAATGGAACACTGGACGGCGGTCAAGAATATCCTGAAGTACCTGAAAAGGACTAAGGACATGTTTCTCGTTTATGGAGGTGATCAAGAGCTCGTCGTAAAGGGTTACGTCGATGCAAGCTTTGACACTGATCCGGATGACTCTAAGTCGCAAACCGGATACGTATTTATTCTTAATGGGGGTGCGGTTAGCTGGTGCAGTTCCAAGCAAAGCGTGGTAGCTGATTCTACATGCGAAGCGGAGTACATCGCTGCCTCGGAGGCGGCAAAGGAAGGTGTCTGGATGAAGGAGTTCATGACAGATCTTGGAGTAGTGCCTAGTGCGCTTAACCCAATGACTCTGTTTTGTGATAATACTGGTGCCATTGCTCTAGCCAAGGAACCATGATTTCACAAGAGGACCAGACACATAAAGCGACGTTTCAATTCCATCCGCGATTACATCAAGGAGGACGACATAAATATTTGCAAAGTACACACGGATCTGAATGTTGCAGATCCGATGACTAAACCTCTTCCAAGGGCTAAACATGAACAACACCAGAACTACATGGGTGTTCGATTCATTACAATGTAAATCACATAGTGATGTGAACTAGATTATTGACTCTAGTGCAAGTGGGAGACTGTTGGAAATATGCCCTAGAGGCAATAATAAATTGGTTATTATTATATTTCCTTGTTCATGATAATCGTTTATTATCCATGCTATAATTGTATTGATTGGAAACTCAAATACATGTGTGGGTACATAGACAACACTATGTCCCTAGTAAGCCTCTAGTTGACTAGCTTGTTGATCAAAGATGGTTAAGGTTTCCTAGCCATTGACATGAGATGTCATTTGATAACGGGATCACATCATTAGGAGAATGATGTGATGGACAAGACCCAAACTACGAACGTAGCATATGATCGTGTCAGTTTATTGCTATTGTTTTCTGCATGTCAAGTATCTGTTCCTTTGACCATGAGATCATGCAAGTCCCTGACATCGGAGGAGTACCTTGTGTGTATCAAACGTCGCAACGTAACTGGGTGACTATAAAGGTGCTCTACAGGTATCTCCGAGGATGTCTGTTGGGTTGGCATGGATCAAGACTGGGATTTGTTACTCCGTGTGACGGAGAGGTATCTCAGGGCCCACTCGGTAATACAACATCACAATGAGCCTTGCAAGCAATGTGACTAAAGTGTTAGCCACGAGATCTTGTATTACGGAACGAGTAAAGAGACTTGACGGTAACGAGATTGAACTAGGTATAGAGATACCGACGATCGAATCTCGGGCAAGTAACATACCGAAGAACAAAGGGAACAGTATACGGGATTAACTGAATCCTTGACATAGAGGTTCGACCGATAAAGATCTTCGTAGAATATGTAGGAGCCAATATGTGCATCCAGGTCCCGCTATTGGTTATTGGCCGTAGAGGTGTGTCGGTCATGTCTACATAGTTCTAGAACCCGCAGGGTCTACACACTTAACGTTTGGTGACGATTAGTATAGTTGAGTTATTTTGTTGGTGACCGAAGGTTGTTCGGAGTCCTGGATAAGATCCCGGACATGACGAGGATCTCCGGAAGAGTCCGGAGGTAAAGATTGATATATGTGATAATAGTGTTTTGATCTCCGGAAGGGTTCCAGAATTCACCGGAAGGGGTTCCGGGTGTTTACCGAAGTGTTCGGGTGCAGTAACACTTTATATGGGCCAAAGGGGTAAAGCCCACGAGGTTTTGGAAGTGCAAAAGTAAGTTTTGCTACTGCCTTAAGCTGGTAAGGCAGTACTACCGCTACTGTAGCAGCGGTACTACCGCTACCGTAGCAGCGGTACTACCGCTCAAGCGGTACTACCGCTCGTGAGCGGTACTACCGCTTGTGCGCGGTACTGCAGGGATCCGAGTTGGACTCTTTCCCTGCGGGCCAAACCGACCTTGTGCGGGCAAAACCGACCTGGAGGAGGCTTTTACTCCAAGTTTAGACCCGAAGGCTCAACATATAAATAGAGGGGCAGGGCTAGCACACGGGACACATCAAGATTTCCCAAGCCGTGTGTCGGCAACCCTAACCCTCTAGTTCTCCCGTCATAATCTCCGTAGTGCTTGGCGAAGCCCTGCAGAGATTGTTCCTCACCACCATCACCACGCCGTCGTGCTGCCGGAACTCATCTACTACTTCACCACCGCTCGCTGGATCGAGGAGGTGAAGGCGTCATCAAGCCGTACGTGTGTTGAATGCGGAGGTGCCGTCCGTTCGGCACTAGTTCGTGATCGGATCGAGGGACGACTTGCGATTTGGATCGCGGAGACGTTTGACTACATCAACCGCGTTTCTTAACGCTTCCGCTTAACGATCTACAAGGGTATGTAGATTCACTCTCCCTCTCGTAGATGCTCATCACCATGGATAGATCTTGTGTGTGCGTAGGAAAAATTTTGTTTCCCATGCAACGTTCCCCAACAGGCGCACCGGCCCAAATTTGGGCCGGTCAACGCACAACTGTGGGATGCAACATCAGCTAGCCGTCGGATCTGGTCGTTGCTTCGTCAATCTCCTTCATCGTCTTCCTACAGAAATTGCAGCGCCGCGGAAAGAGACAGGCTGCAGCGAGCGCCGTTAACCCCCGCCGTAATCCGCCGCGTGGCGACCGAGCTCGATGCACCGCAGCACATCCCGAGCTCGCCGCCGGCCGCCGCTGGCCGCCGCCCTCACACAACCTCCTCCCCCGCGTTTGAATTTTTTTGCTCCATGGAGCTTGTAGCACGAATCTGTGCCGGTTCCTGCGCGACAGACCTCTTCTGCAAGCTCTCACAGCTACAGCGGCGTCGCTGTCCTCGTCCTCGGGCAGCCGCTCGTCGTCGCAGCATCCGCCCCATCTTCTTTCTCGTCCTTCCATCTTATACCAGTACAGCTGTCGGTTGTAACATTTCATAGTACGTTTGTAGCAACTGCGGTCACCGGTTGCACCATTTGTCATCCATAGTTGTAACATTCACGGTCGTCGGGGTCTTTCATGGTTGTAGCATTTGTCGTGCATGGTTGTAGCATCTTGTCGAAGGGTTGTAGCATTTGTTGTCGCCGGTTGCATCCTTCGTCCTTCCATGGTTGTAGCATTTGTCGCCGCCGGCCGTCGCCATGGTTGTAGCATTTGTCGTGCTGGATGTAACATCTGTCAAAAGGGTTGTAGCTCCCAACTGCACTGGTTGCAACCCTCGTCGTAGTAATGTTCGCCGTGGTAGTAGCAATTTCCCATCATGGTTGTAACTCCGACGTCGGCCGGTTCCAGCAAATTTTCACCAGGGTTGTAGCCCTACACTGGTCAGTTCTAGCGCGTGGTGACCACATCTCTAACCTCGGGCTGTCGGGTCACATCTTCGGCCCCTCTCTAGGCGCACCACCTGGCCTGCTGGTCACAGCATCGGTGTCGTTCCGCGGCCATGGCGTCCTCTACCCGAAGCATGCGAAGAGCCCCCAAAAAAGCAGTAGGGATGGGTTGCGGCATAGGAGGGAGGCGGGAAGAGACTGATGGTCAGCGGCAAGGGCGAGGGCGTGCGACCTCAACAGCTCACCGGGCGGTGGTGATTCGCCGGGGAGAGAGAAGAAAATGAGATGGTTGGTGGAGGAAGAAGATACAGAAAAAAAAAAACTGAAAGAGAACGCATTAGAGAGACACGATTTCTTTTAAATCCTACGCACGCAGCGCGGCCGGCGCAAAGTTTCAGCCGGCGCGCCGGATGTAAACGATTCCCTTTTTTATTTCACCTATGTTTTCTTTCGTTTCTGTCTGTTTTCTTTGGTTTCCACTTTTTCCTTTCCTTTTCTTGTATTTTTTGTTACGGTTTTCACTGTTTTTTTTTCTTGTTTTGTATTTCTCTTTACAGTTTTCATCGGTTTTCAGTCTTCCTTTTCTATGTCTTTTCTTTAATGTTTGCATCGGTTCATGTGTTTCTTTCTTTTTATGTGTTTCCTTTACGGTTTTCTTGGGGTTATTTTCCTTTTTCTTTTTTCCATATATGTCTACTTTTTCATTACATTTTTATCATACTTATGAAACATTTGTTTACAAGTGAACATTTTTCTAAATACACTATTACTATTTTTTTCAAATATATGTTTCGTGTCCATTTTTCATATACGTGAGGATTCTTTTACACATTTCTAACATTTTTAAAATATATGATTAATTTTTAAAAACATATATTTTGTTGCCTTTTTTTACACATCTGAAACATTATTTTCATATACATTTTCAAATACATGATTAAGAATTTTACAAAATAAGTACTTACAATCTAAGACCTTGGCCCAGGTTACTGTCAGACGCAATGATTCACCCTTTTGGAATGGCTTGATGAGAACGAAAACAGTTTTCTTCCATAGGTCTAAGTTTATCGTTGGAAATGGTGAGTCGACGAGATTCTAGGAGGATACTTAGTTGGGGGAGATGTCGTTAGCCACGCAATATCCATCTCTCTATAATATTGTGCAGCGTAAGGAGGCTTATGTTGCCACAGTATTACAGTATGTCCCTCTAAATTTACAATTCCGAAGGGTTCTAGTGGGTGATGATGGGTAGCTTGGCTTCATCTAGTCAGAAGGTTGATGGATGTTTATTTATCGGATGAGTCTGATAGACTTTTTTGGAAGTTATCTATGAATGGCATCTTTTCGGTGAAATCCATGTATTTGAACCTTATTGACTCTGGTCCGATTCCTAAGTCGATACATATTTAGAAGATCAAAGTACCCTTAAAAATTAAAGTCTTCATGTGGCAGTGTCGCACCCCTATCTAGCGACCCACGGCCACGATAGGATCTGCAAAGCTGCGCCTCGTGCCGCAAAATCATTCTTCGAGAAGATGAGCCTTTGGCGCGTTTACAGCCATCCACCATTCTCCGTTGGCTAGGGCCGTATCCACCTGATTGATATCTAATTCTCATCAGATGGCGAATCAACTTGAAAGCTTATGACCTTTTTTTTTAAAAAAAAAAACTTAAGACCTTTACCCAAAAAAAAAATAAGCTTACGTACACAGATGGTGCATTCTTCACTTTGCAGCAAATGACAAGACTAGCGTTCTAATAAAGGTCGATTTGGCCTGGGAACACACTACCAAGTATACCAACCATCGATCCTATTGGGACCCGTCTCGTCCCTAACCGCTGTACATTATGCACGGGAAATCATCACTAGACTCTAGAGCATGCACGCTTCTGGCTGACCGCATATTCCTCCATCGCCAGTATCGTTGGGCCTTTGATTATCACGACTTGCTGCGACTTTGGGGCAATTGCTCACTGCTTGTACACTTTGAAGCTGCGATGAATCATTCACCTCATGAATCCTGCGTTGCCAAACAATTCAAAATGACAGCATCAGAGACGTAATTAGGAGTAAGTAGGTACGTAGCCTCCATCCGACGGATCAACGTAATTTGCACCTCACATTCACGTACGTAGTAGTAGCATCTGGCGGCGGGGGCTGATCACGATTAGTGCCCTGTTGCAGCAGGAGATGCGCGTTGACGAAGAGCAGAAGCACGCAGTACGAGTCGACGACGTCCTGCATGTCGCGGAGCCGGCTCGCCATGCTCCTGCCGCTCCGGACGCGGCGCCAGAGCGTGCTCCGGTTGTAGGAGTCGACGAGGACGGCCGCGTCGACCAGCGCCCGCACCACGGGGCCTCCCAGCTCCGAGCAGAGCAGCGCGGCGCCGCAGCCCGTCGGCCACTTGAGCAGCGCGTGGAGCCTGCGGCTGCACCGCTCCAGCTTGGCGCACTCGCGCCTGCTCTGCGGGATGCGCATGAGGCTCGCGCCCGCGGCGACGAGCATCACGGCGTGCAGGCCGGACATCTGCGCCAGGTTGGCCGCCTTCGCCAGGACGTCCCACAGCGCCGCCGCCGTCCCCATCGTCCGCCCTGCCGATCGATCACCTTGCTTGCACTCGCACTCACACTATCGTATGTCGCGCGCGTATCTATGGGCGGTCCTGTGAGAGTGGCGCTAATTTATAGTACTCTTGTTGTCGTACAGAGCCTGCGTCAATTAATACGACCCGCATCGTACAATGTAACACTGTTCCATTGAAATGGTGTCGTATAAAAAATCGTAGGTGGTGGCCGCCCAGACTACCGGTTAACACATGGGATGGAACAGTCGATAAACGCGGCTAGATTTTATCCCAAAGAAATCTGCCCACCGCGGGGGATGCGCCACGCCTGTTCAGCCGTCGTCGAAGTTCATCTGCGAACGAGGCTGTCGGAGGTCCCACTCCGCCGTGTCGTACGCGCGGGCGGCCTCATGGACGATCTCGTAGGTGTTGAGGCCGAGGCGCGTGTTGTTGGAGCGGATCTCGGCGTAGAACATGCTGGATGGGCGTATAAATTATTTAACATAAAAAATACTCTCTCCTTTCCGGTTTATAGGGCTAATCTCAAAATTTTCAGATTTCCATTATATAAGGCTCATTTTGAGTCCAATTGAGTTAAAGAGCTTTGAGTCCCACACCACATTTAATAAAAGTGAATGAATTATTGGCCATGCATGCATCTTTTTCTACATGCACCATGCAAATTCAATGAGAGAGAGAGTGTTGCACTTATTGCTTCGGGAGTTTAATAAGTAAGAAATATTTTACTCCCTCCGTTCCATAATGTAGTGCATATAGATTTTCTGAAAAGTCAAACTTTACAAATTTTGACCAAGTTTATAGAGAAAATCATCTATATTTATAATACCAAATATATACAATACGAAAGTACATCTTGTGATGAATCTAATGATATGTATTTGGTATTCTAGATGTATATATATTTCTCTACAAACTTGGTCAAAGTTTGTAAAGTTTGACTTTTAAAAAAAATTATACGCACTATATTATGGAACGGAGGGAGTATTGGGCAATTTTGTATCCACAAAACTCGTGTCATCCATTCACAGTCTACCTTGGTTGATGAGATTTCAGATTTAAGCCCTATAAACCGGAAAGGAGGGAGTACATCATTAAAAAATAGAACATCTAAAGTTTTTAATGATACATTTTTTTTTGTAATATATGTCTCTTATTAAGTTGGTCAAATTGACGACCTAGGTCCACGTGTAAAATTTGTAAACTGAGACGAAGGAAATACTAAATCAGCGACAATTAATACTGATCGGAGGGAGAATATGATCACCGTTGCTGTCATGTGGTCTGTGTGAAAACTCAGAAATGACTTGTGCTTTGATCGATGCACGTTAGGTTACTTTGGCATCAGGTGGAGAAGATAACGAAGAGATGGTGTTCCCTCTGTCGAAACAGCGGTATGTCCGCTCTGGATTGGTTTTTTTTTTTAAAGGAGGATATACCCTCCGGCATCTGCATCTTAACGATGCATGCAACTATTTTATTAATTATTCACAAAGACCATACAAGGTAATACACCAGTCAGTCTGGAGCCGCCATCTAGGCAACACTTGTTGCTCCTCCTATCCCCTTGATGAAGGTGTGCCGAATATCCGGACCTAATACCAAACAGACATCGCATCAAACCTAACATCTATAGCCGGATGCCCCAGCCCAGCCACATACCGGGACTGAGTCTCACACCGGTCCAACGCACTCTCGCTGCTGCCGCCGCCATCTTCCACCGGTCCATCTCCAGAGCAGGAACTAAAGCATCGAACATCGACCTTGACTGGCCTGCCGTCGACGCCACCACGGCACCAGACAACGCCACCATCCTGCACGTGTCCGCTCTGGATTGGTGCTTGCTAGCTAGCCTTGGAGAGGAAAACAATGGCAGCCCCGGTACTTCCATGGTGAAGAACACTACAGTGGCCGTGAACCCGGAGGCCGGCCTGCGCTCGAGATGCGGTCATGCAGATGATTTCCATCCTGGACGTCCTGGCTCGCTGATCCCATTCCCATGCCTGCGTGGCAAGCACTTTTTTGCCCTGTTTCGGGATCATGCGCTGCTTTTCGGTTTCTTTTGAAAGGTACACCGGCGCCGAAAGCCCACATGAGCAAATAACAGGATCAACCCACGGCAAGGCGTCGAAATTCTAAAGAAGGACCACGACGGCCGTCGTCCGCAGGCAGTATCTTGATCGCTGATTATTATTTTTCTTAAGATAAACGCATGGATTGCTGATGCAATGGATCTTAATACTTGTTGTCACCTTGGTTACGTTTTTCAATGAAATGGAACGGAGCCGGCCCCTTTTGATCCACAATTATAGTAGTATTACCGGAAGCGATTAGGCATTATTGGAGATAGTGCGGCTGGCCGTCTCGAGGCGATCCAAGTCACGTGCCTGCTGGCCGGGGTTAGTGGAGTGGAGTCGATGTTGACGAAGTACGCTGGACACTTGAGAAAAGATCGGCCAAGGGGGACTACTCCCTGTCAGCACATACAAATGGTGGAAAAGTGAGTGTAGGTCGGTGCAGGTGCTTACTTCTTTTTGAGGCTCGTCAACCAGCTTTATTATTTGTTACTCTGTGGAAGCCATGGCCTGTGTGGCAGTAATCTTGATCGTATCCTGAAATGTTGAGGATCCAATTTTCTATACTGGCATGGTCGGATCTAGTGGAAAAGTGCGGAGTGTCACCGGTTGTTTTGCGCAGAAATCACATAATACCTGACGGTGCTTTTGACACTGCACCCCACACGCAGGGGTGCACAACCGGCCCGGGCAGGCCGAACAATGTCGTCAACCGTCGACATGCAACCTCGCAAAAAAAAAAAACAATATGGATGAGTGTATGTGGGAGGAGACGTTTCCGTCGACTACGAAGGTGTCGGTGGCGACTTTGTCAATCTCAATACGATGTGTCGGCTCAGTCTTCCGAAAATGCCTATAGAGATAGGTGTGCGTGCGTGCATTTATATGGATGAGTGTGTGTGCGTATGTACGAGCGTCTGTGTCTGTACTGTGTCAAAAAAAACTACATATTTAAAAAAAATAGGAGAACACTTTGTAGAAACACACGGATATTTTTATAAAACATGTGAACATTTAGAAAATGTGTACACACTTTTTGTATGACATGAATATTTTTCAAATACACGAAATCATTTTATAATAAATGATAAACATTTTACGTTATGTATTGAACATTTTTACATGGCGAACAGTTTTGAAGTACAATATTAATACTTTTTAATGTGCGATGGACATTTTCTTTTGAAATACACGATGAAGATATATTAATACATAATGAATGTTTTGAAAATACAAGATGGATATTACTTAGAAATACATTATGAACATTTGTAATACACGATGAACAAATTTTCAATATGCATACACAAACATTTAATCAAATAGACATTTTGTATCTGCGGACATTTTTTTTATGTAAGTGAACATTTAAAAACACACGCAAGTCTTACCCGAAAGAGTAGATAAAACCAAAGACATTTTCTAAATAATCCGGAAGAGAAAAGAAAATATAATTATTGAGTCGTTTGCTTTGCTCCTTTTTAGTGAAGTGTGTTTCTACATTTCTTTTCTATTTAAGGAAGTGTATTGCTGATTTTTTTAAGGCAAACTCGCAAAGCTTTATTCAACCAGAAAATAATGTTTACATGAACAAGAACAAGGATCATATGGCTAGCTAAACCAGACATAGTAGGGAAGCCCTAGAAGCATGCTTTGCGAGATTGTGAGCTTTAAAATTAAAGTTCTGGAGCTTATGGATGAAGCTACATGAATAAAAGGACAGGGAATGCTCAATGATTTCATGTATGATGGCATCGTAGCTAGCTGCCGATCCCTTCTCAATATCGATCATCACCTTTTTTGTAGACCCTTTTTTGCAGACTATAATGCAACGTGTATCCGCAGAGAAGAAGCGTGCGCTCTCTAATGATTTTGCTGGGCCGGGCCCGGTACTCACGTTCTGGCCCATTTGTCGGAGCGCTGGGATTTCCAAGGTCGAGAATCCTAAATCTCCAATTCTCTTTCCCTCGTGTCGAAGCAGCTCTTCACCGTCGAGGCGGAGCATAGGGATGCTATCCACGTTGGCTGTGGACTCAATCCTACGACAGAAGCCTTGGTATCGTTGTTCTCCTGCTTTCCCCATTTTGGTGAAAGTAGATATAAATTGTTTTGGATGCAAGCCCCCCCCCGGGGGGGGGGGGGGGGGGGGGGGGGGCTGTTCAACAACAAAGGAGGCCTCATTGTCTATCATCTCACTGTCCGATCTTGCTTTAAGCTTCTGCTCTTCCGTTGATGACTTTGGTCTTGGTTATCTAGCTGACTGCGAAAATTTTAAGCCCCTCAAAGCAAGTATAATAGAGTGACGTAAACGGGCTATAAGAGTTGTCACATCAAATTTGTGCCTAGTTGGAGGAAATAAGAGATGAGAGAGAAGAGAAGAGAACTACAAGCTTATAGCCGGCTGTAGCACGAGACCCAACAACCTTTTTGAGAGAGGGAGGTGGGCCATATATTAATTGTATGCTATACTAGTATGACTAACTATTGTTTGGGTGACCTAATAAGTTGGCTATAAGTGACATGACAACTCTATATAGCCGGCTCTTGGCTATACTATTAAGAGCATGGTTAATAATACAGCCAACTGCTGGCTATAAGATGTTGCCATATCATCTATAGCCAACACATACATTCACTCATACAATAAGGTTAGCTATAAGGTTGGCTACAAGATTAGTATTTTTTTTCTCATCTTCTCTCTATCTCTTTCTTTACATTTATTGCATATGCCTACAAGCACGCATATAGCTAGGCTGCATGAGAGCCCACTTCCCTTACTTTTTCATGTCTCTCTCCTCCACATAGGCAAAATTGCCATGTAAGCAGGCTTATAGCCTACTATTGCACTTGCTCTAACCATGGTCTCAGGATGAACTGTACACGAGCAATAACTTTCACTGAGCTATTTAAGGTGGTGCTTAGTTGCAGGGATCTTTCAATCCTGCACCTTGTTAACTGTATGGCAATAGACAGCGTGGAGTGGCTGGAGTACCTTGGAAGGTATGGATCATTAGCTTCCCCTGCATATGACTGGTCGATTGACTGGCCTCAACGTTTCTTCATCAGGTCCACAACATACAAAGATACAACAAGATAATAGCGCCCAACAATCATCTCTTTGGATGTTGGCTACAAAAACAATCGAATCGCGTGGTTCTATTTTTTTGGTTAGTTTTATGGATTAGAAATAAAAAAAAACAAGTCATTTGCACTATTTTGGTTGCAGGATTTGGTATCCTACTAGCCAACATGCCCGTGTGTTGCTACGAGTTGGTTTAATTTATTTATTTCGTCCATGGAGAATTTGTCGAAGTCCAGTCTTCATTTTGGTTCAATTAGCCCATTTAGAATTGTGGTTACCCGAACCATGGGGGCAAATATGTGAAGAACAATACTCATTTCCTCCGGCGGTGCCTCCTTCAACTCCCCAGTACCCTAGGGTCGACGATGAGTTGTGCATGGAAGAGGTTTTGAGTGGGAGAAACAAATGGTGGAAGGGTTGTGATTGGAGAGGAAGTTCGGATGCCTATTTTCTTGACTTCGAAGCATATTTTTCGAGAGTTTAATTACTATTTCAAAGGATTTTCATATATTATTTAAATTAAGAGCATTGGCATATATATGTTGTCTTTTGTCCGACTTAAGTACGACGATGTAGATTGGATCATCGATGCCTAGTGAAAAAGCATATCATACTGGGACATTAACCATCATACTCACAATAAAAGTTGTATTGAGTTACTGACAACAGACAATAAAAATGTTGTAGACTTCATTGGGTGTCTATGCATATATGCTCATATATTATGTGTGCAAACCTTGAAGTTATCATCGTATAGATGCAAAACTTCCTCTTCTATGGCGATATATGCATGGTCAACCATTGCAATTGAAGTTTTGCATGGCGTGTTGCGCTTTAACTCACGGTTAGCTGCAATTTGCTCTATTCTAGCTTTCTTTTGTACTGTCTGCATATTTGCATATTTCTGTCTTTCTCGTGCACATTTCTTTGCCTTTTGTGTTGGATCCATATTTGCATATTTATCCCTCCCTTGTGTGAATTTTAAGTGTAACTGGGTTGAATCATCTTTTTTTTGCTTTGCTGATAGGCTTAGCGACGCTTTTTTAGTTTTCAATACACAAACATTTTCAAAATAAGTTCAATACCTTTTGTAATTACTGTATGATTTTTGTAAAATGCATGAATACTTTTTTAAAATAAGTAAACATTTTAATAACATTCAAACTTACTAAAACTACATGATTTGTTTTTTTAAATAGGGGAATATTTATGGAAACTCATGTATATATTTTTATAAAATACAGGAATATTTTTAAAAATATGTGAACACAATTTTTATGAGATGAATATTTTTGAAATACACGAAATCATTTTTAGATATATTATATACTTTTTTCATTACGGTCTGATTTTTCTTTACGTGGCGAACATTTTCCAAATACATTATAAATATTTTTTAAATGAGCGGTAGACTTTTTTAAAATACATGATGCACATATTTTAATACACAACGAATGTTTTGAAAATACAAGATGAATAATACTTTTAAATACATGATGACCATTTCTAATACACTATTACTATTTTTTTAATATGCATACACAATCATTTATCCAGATACACATTTTGTATGTGCGAACATTTTTTGATGTAACTGAAGTTTTTTCCCTTTTTTAAAACACACAAGTTTTACCTGAAAGAGTAGAGAGAACCGAAGATATTGTTTAAAAAATCCGTAATAGAAAAGAATATATAGTAGTAGAGCCGTTTGTCTTTGCTATTTTTTAGTGAAGTGCGTTGCTAGTTTTCTTTTTCTTTTTAAGGAAGTGTGTTGCTAGTTTATTTAAGGTAAACTCGCAAAGCTTTATTCAACCAGAAAATAATCTTTACAAGAACAAGAGTAGGATCATATGGCTGGCTAAACCAGACAAGGCGGCCAAGCCTTAGAACTAGAGCATGATTTGCGAGGCTGTGAGCTTCAAAATTAAAGTTTCAGAGCTCATGGACGATGCTACAGGAATAAAAAGACAGGGAATGTTCCTTTATTTCATGAATGATTACATCGTAGCTAGCCGCCGATCCCTTCTCAATATCGCCGATCATCACCTTGCACACTTTTTTTTTTTGAGCAAAACCTTGCAGACTAGTGCAACGTGTATCCGCTGAGGGGAAGCGCGAGCTCGCTAGTGATGTTGCTAGGCCTGGCCCGGTACCGACGTTTGATCTGGCCCATTTGTCGGATCGCTGAGATTTGCAAGGTCTAAAACCCTAAATCCCCAAATCCGGTTGTCGCCCTTCCACCGTTCCACCGCAATGGCGCCGCCGGGCTGCATCCAAGCCACGCCGCCGGAGCAGCCGGCGCTCCAGGACGAGCTCCTCGAGGAAATCCTCCTCCGGCTAACCGCGGCCGCCGACCTCGCCCGCGCCTCGACGGCCTGCCCAACCCTGCGCCGCGTCATCACGGACCACTCCTTCCTCCGCCGCTTCCGCACCCTCCACCCGCCGCCTCTCCTCGGCATAATCTCCGCCACCTTTCGCCCGGCCCAGCACCCCCATCCCTCCGCCGCCGCGGCCCGCGCCTTCGCGGCCGCGGAGGTCGACTTCTGGTGCTCCTTCCTCCCCTCCGTCGAGCGATGGCGCCCCCGCGACTTCCGTGACGGCCGCGCCCTCTTCTCCGGCGTCCCCGAGGGAAGCAGCTACGCTCCCAACGATTACGATCCCCGTGACTTCACCGGGGACTTTGCCGTCTGCGACCCCCTGTACCGGCGCTACCGTCTGCTACCTGCCATTCCCGACGAACTTGCCGTGCTAGTTCATCAGCCGGATATCCTGAATTTCGAGCCCTTCCTTGCTCCTCCTGGCGATAATGAAGACGCCACTTCATTCAGAGTAATGTGCCTGGCGCAGTGCACAAACAAGCTGGTCCTCTTCGTCTTCTCTTCGGGTGCCGGAGAATGGCGTGCTATCACATTTGACGGCTGGATCGCCTTGGTGACAAGTCCTGGCAACCAGGCTCCAGCCTCTCACTCGACATGGGCCTCAGGGCGCTACTACGTGCACAAATGCTTCTGTTGGGCTGTTTATCCGTCGAACAGGTTGCTCATGCTTGACACGCGCACGATGGATTTCTCTGCTGTCGACCTCCCATCTCAACATGGCCCTGGCCAAATGATCCCAGTGATGGCCTTTGTAGAGGCAGCCGAAGGAAGGCTTGGGATGTTCACTCTCGTGAGTCGAATTGATAGTGACAGGTATTACCTCCACTATACCAAGTTGCAAAAAGATGGAGATGGTGCAAACAAGTGGCATTCACTGGCGATAATCTCCTTGCCCTTGGGTTACCAATATACGATCATGGATGTAGCTGGGGGATACTTACTCCTGCAAGGGATTCCCGAAAACCTGCATTCAGCCCCTTTGCATGAAAAGCCAGATTTCGACTGTTTTTCACTGAATCTTCAGACATTGCAGCTTGAGTGGTTCTGTGCAAATAAGTACATGATTGGGGGTGCCTATCTGTATGCCGGTTTCCCACCATCCTTGACTCCGCCAACTGTTTGAAGTGGTAAGCTTGTTCCTTGTCTTTGGTTTGCTTATATTTTTGCATGCCGTATGGTAGGATATTGTGATATGATGCAGCTATTGGTTTGATGGTAGTATCCTTTGTCATTCTACTTATTTTAGCAAATGGTCATCAGTGCGGGTGTACCCAAGTTGCTTGTTCGTGTTTGGATTATCTTCTAATGATCATGTTATCTGTACAATTAGATAGCCGTGACACTCAGGAAGGCAAGGGCCATTTGCTTCTCATGCGTGAACATGCGTGCATTTCATCATTTTGAGTGGGGAAAGTCACCAAGTTATGGCAGGAGAAATAATTATGATCTTTGCAGCAAATTGATCACAGGGCTATGTTTAAATATATGTGCGAGTTTTTGTCGCACGAGGCATTTACAGTTAGATCTCCTGATCATATGAGTGCTGCTGCATGTCTTACAATTAGGGACAAAAATTACTTATTTCCATCATCATGTCATTCAAATGACAGCTGACATATCATGATTGACCCCTCTTTCAACCTCGCGAATGCCCTAGCCCAATCCACCTCTAGCATTGACTTAAACCTGGACAATTGGCACATCCACTACAGCAGAAACGTGCCCCCCCCCCCCCCCCCCCCCCCCGCCCCCCCCCTGCCACTACCATCAAGCCTAAGGGAAAGCATCAATAATGCAAAGTGGCAGTTTTGCGAAAAGGTGCTGCTTGCTGCTGCTAATGATATTTTGTGTGGTGTCTTATGCTTGCTGCCAGTTTATGTAACGTCAGGCTCATATATTTGCCAATTTATGTAATGTTCGGCTCATATGTTTCCTGTTAGGCATCTACAAATCTTTTATTAGGCTTAAGTAATGGTAGGCTTGTATCTAATGGAAGTTAATATTTGCATGTGGTTGCGATCTACTACAGATTGCTTCATAGACGAGTACAGAGAATATGTAGCTTACTAGCTCCATATATAGGCTCTGTAGTTTGTCCTTTAACTATTGTAGTGCTTCAAGCTGATGGCTTAGCATGACATGGTACACAAACCCTATTGGGTATTTATTTTTTATCATGATTGCAATGTTGATGCAAGGATATATAAGAGTCAGGAGTTTATTCAAGGACATCATATAATTAGGTTCACTAGAAAATAAACATATTGCTACCGTGGGAAGGTAATCCTTTTCCATAATTACCTGAACCATGAGACACTGAGAAAAAAGGACACAACTTAAGCCAATTGGATTATAACGTCGTAGTTGCAACATCACTGTCATGACGAACGCGGAGCTCCTCGAGTTCGCGTGGGAGCCTTGCCAACAGCGGCTACCCGTTCATATGGAATATCCGGCCAGGCCTCGTCAAGGGCGACCCGGTCCGAGTTCCTTTCGGACAGCAGTGGTCGCTCTATGCTGACGACATGTTGCTCGCAAGAGAAGGTGTCTGCGCCGGTGTGCCAGTACTGAGCTAGCTGTTTTTCACGGAGCAACAAACCAACTGAGGAAGTGTGTGGCGGAGTGCAAGGAAGGCGACTCTGCCAGTTGGACTCGCGGAGGTCAGTTTGGACACGGTGATTTGTGATGTACTCTTGGCAAGATTCAACTCCCACGACGATAGAAATGAAGACAATGCCGAGAGTACATGTAGCATGCAGGTGGGTAACTAAAGTCGTGTAGCGGGTGGGTTTGAGATGCAAGAAATCAATCGTACCAGATCAAATGGAATAGAGACGTACGATGATCTTGTATTCCTCATGGTGTAGATATCCCCTAAAAGAATCACAAATTTGGAAAAGGCTTTAATCTTTGGAAGAAAATGACTTCAATTTATCTCACAGACAAGCATGCAATCCAGCAACAAAAATATAATGTGAGTTTGTATGTAAGTTGTAAGTTTTGCATTTCGCTTCTTTCTAGCTCGTTTTCCTTTTCTTTCATAAAAAGGAAGAGCAAGGCTACCGATCTCTCCATATTCGGCTTTGTCGTTCGGACTGCCAGCATCTCCATCATCTATACCAAAAGCCTATTTGTTAGGGATCAATCCAACACAACAATAGCATAACAGGGCAACACATTTAACATGTGATCACCACTCACACGTCGATGTTGCTGAATTAGTCAAGCGGTCAACCCCAAGGTTATCACCTCGAGCAAACACCTTCAGAAAGGGAAAAATGCAAGTGCATCGATTGACGTTGCCTGAGCTGCACAAAGAGATGCTAATCTAGGATTTTCATCCCCGAAAAGATAAATTACTCATCACTAATCTCGCAGTGGGTAGTATCATACCCCCTTCGTTCTGAAATAATTAAAGTTCTAGGTTTGTCCAAAATCAAACTTGCTTAAGTTTTACCAACTCTACAGAACAATATGCTAAGCTACAACACTAAATACATATAATATGAAAATATATTTCATAAAGAATCTCATAAGACTAATATGGTGTTCTAGATATTAATATATTTTTTCTATAGACTTTGTCAAAATTAAACAAGTTTGATTAAAGACAAACCTAAAACTTTAATTATTTTGAAATGGAGATAATAAGTTACTCCCTCCGTCCCACAATATAAAAGGATTTTTCAAGCTAACATAGCTTGAAAAACGCTTTTTGTTTGCTTGAAAAACGCTTTTATATTATGAAACGGGGGTGTGGGGATAGCTTTTTATCTATGCAATCGTGATGAGATACAAACACTGGGAGTGCTCTGGGCGGCTCTGCATGGCCATCGAGGCTCCACAGAAGTAAATCAATCGGGTAGGACCTCCTGATTCTGCGCAGGACGTTGCCACAAGTTAACTCCAAACTCCATGGAAATTTCCGTCAAGGCCTACTCTCCATGTGCTCTTAGTGGATTCCATATATGTATTGACCAATTACTAATGCAAGTTGCACCATGGGACAACTCAAGGTACCATAGAGTTGCCTGCATGTTAGTACATGGGCCAGTTGGCGCTCTAGTGGTTGGCAAGCTGATTGCTAACTCCAAAGTTTGTGGGTCTCTGAGTCCCATGCAATATGCGTTTTCTTTCATTTCTCTACTTCTAATTGCCCAGTTGGTAGGATAGCATCCAGGTTTTTTTTTACAAAATTGCTACACCTACGAAAATTGTTACGTGATCTTACGTAAAAGTGTTTTCTCCTTCTATAATCCTAACTAATCCCCCCCTGATTTTCAGGGTGGGGGAGTGTGCTGTCCAATTAAACAAACCCACATCATCCTGTACGTAACTTTTCGTACCATGACCCCATAGGTGTAGCAAAGCTCTTTTTTTTAACCGGTTTAATTTCGTCTCCCCCCACCGACTGGTTTTTTCGTCTCTCCTCCCATCATCCCTCCCACCTGGTCCATCGGTTTATTTTTCTCTCCACTCTTTCATTACAATCAGCACTTTCCTAACGTAAGACAAATCACGGATCTATTTTCTTAAGTTACCCAAATCAATTGATTCCTCTCATTAGTGCAATTTGTTTTAGGAAACAAATAACAGATTTTTAGGAAACAAATACATATTTTAATCTGACTTTCCTAACTTATCCAAATCAACCGATCCCTCTTATTAGTGCAATTTATTTTAGGAAACAAAGAATAGATTTTCAGGAAACAAATAACCGTTTTTAATCTAACTTACCTAACTTATCCAAATCAAGTGATCCTTCTTTTTTTTTGAGGATCTCCGATCTCACTCATTAGTGCAACTTATTTTAAGAAACAAATACCAGATTTTAAGGAAACAAATAAAGGATTTTAAGAGAATTAATATCTAAACCATGACAAACAAATGTCGCACGGGCGACTTGGTAGTGTGCATTCCACGTTTTTTTCGTATATCCTCCCACCTCGCACGTAACGATCCCCTCGCACCTAAAAATTCCCCCTCGCACGAAAAAATCGGTTGACGACCACGTATTGAGCCCCCCTTGCACGAAAAAAAAATCGGATTAAGACCATGTAGCGAGGCCCCCTCGCACGAGAAAAAACCAGCACGAACCAGGGAGCGAGGCTCCCTCGCAAAAGAAAAAACCTGACGACCGAGGCTGCCCTCGATTTGTTCGCTACAAGGATGAGAACCACGCCCTAGACGCCATCGCGGATCCTTTCGCCGCCGCCGATCTATTCGCTAGGGTTCCTCGCACCACGTGATTCCCGGAGTGTCGTTCCTACGACGGTGGACAGAGAGTTCGATGCGGAGGCGGGCAAGGGGGAAGCGGAGGAGCGGAGGCCATGGCTGGGGAGCAGGTCACGCGCCGCCGTAGGGACAGGAGCGTCAGCGCCGGATCCAGGTACGCCCTCGGCGTGATCGCATGCGGGATGCCCTCAGGTATGTCCATGCCGTAGCACAGGTCGGGATCGGGCTGACAACGGCAGTGGCCACTCCGTTCAACCATGCACATAGGCCCCTAGGTCGATGGCACAAGTATCACTACCAACAGGTTGAACCGATGGATGTTGGTATTTAGATCTTGCCTTGTGGACCAGGACGATGTCTATGGAGGTGTCTTCAGAATCGGTGGTGCATCAAAAAATTGATGTGAAGAACCTGCGCAGGACGAGTTAAACGATTTAGATATGGTCTTTTTTCCATCCCTCTGTAGTTCTGCTCATGCTGCTTCTCATTGAATTTTTCATTTTTACCTTTGTTCCCATATGGCTGCAAGCAACCTTGAGAACAGAAGCTAGCTAGCTCAGTGTGGCACCGCCGAGGACAACGCCTGGCTCGCTATCAAGGTTATTCGCACATAGGCGCTGCGGAACAACAGGCGCAACACTGACAGTTGTTGCCTTGATGTAGTGATGTGGGCCAGAGCGAGCTGGGATGCATGTGGCGACGAGAGGATGTATATGCCAGCTCCTCCGCCTTCAACATGTCAATTATATGTGAGTTTTTTTCCTTTCCCCTTTTTACTTTTGATTATGCAAGTGGATAAAGGTTTTAGGTTGTGTCCTCTCTTTTCTTTTAATGCTCATGTGTGTCCTCTTACAATGAAAGATTATCCATATTGGCAGCTCCTATTTTTTATATGTGCTTTGCTCTTCATATTTTGATGCCTATGCATTTAACTGAAAATGTAGTATACAGGACCAAAATTCTTCCCGGGAAAGTAACCGTAGCATAACTAAAATTATTCTACCTATTTTTATGTGTGCTTTATTTTAATTTTCTACCAGCGTATAATTTTTGTTTGTGAATGTTAGGTTTGAATTAAACTAAATCCAAGCAGAATAACTCACAAATGAAGATGCCATGCTGCGTATCCACGCTCTGCTTTTGACTGCATCTTCAACCTCGGCCGACAATGTCGTCCACTGCTTCTTTAACCTCCTTCGCAACCCTTCCTCACGGACGCCAAGCTTGCCATCCTTCCCGCTACCAAAATGCTAGACAAAAGTTCACCAGAAAAAATGATTCCATCGCCGGGATCAACATCGCAGGGTCGTTGACTTGGTTGGTCTCTTCGATGTAACTGACATTGGTGGGTCCATGTGGTTGGAGAGCCTGTTTCTCCAGGATGTTGATCATGCTCATGTACATGCTGGCATGACAGTGCTTGACTTCTGAGAGCAGGTTGGCAACCGCCGCCTCTTGGACCAAGTAAGCTTTGCTGGCCATCTAAATAATCCTACTCTCTTGTTTCTTTTTTTGATTCATGATTGATTCGATTTGCATGGAGGAATTCTGTAAGAAAGAGTATAAGCTAACTCAAAATCATCTCTTAGTTGATCAATCTTGTAATTATAAAGAGAAATTAAGCTACCACAATGATTTAGTTTGGTAGAGAATTTTGTAATTAACTTCTTGGTTTAGTTATCTATGCAATGGAGAACCCATGCAAATTAAGAATGAAAGGTTGATTGTTATCTCACAACCTGCTTTTCTTTCTGCTCTACATTTTCAAAAACTCTGTACAAGCTCGTGCACATAGGTTCTGGGTTGGTATATTTCCTTATGTAGCCTTTGTTCAGGTAAATCAGACAGACATGGGGACTATAGGTAGCCTCTCTTTTTACCCATATTTGTTATTGTTAATGAGTCTAACAATGAACTGACTACATCTTCATCTTTTCACATTTGTTACCAGAGAGGTTCTCAAAGGTTTGAAATATTACGTCGGCACTTTAAGTCTCCCATTTTGATTGCCGTGATTTGCAATTTGTGAGTGGGGCCAGTAGTAAGCTCTTTTTCGTGCAGTTACGTTGTTGTCAGGTGCTACATTCTCCTCTGATTGTTCAAGCTAAGGTTATTGAAAACAGCATAGCCATGTATGTTGCTTCTATTAGGTGTGGCTGACAAAGACGGGCGGCGATTCAGGCACGTGAAACTCCCTTACAATCCAGACAGATCCTACGTTGGAACCATCTCGATGTTCTTCGCCACCTTCGTCGCATCGATCCTGTATATATACTATTGGATCATGATGCCCCAAGTCATCTTTTGTTCCCATGATTATTTAGCAAATGCAGAAAAATATTGTTGTTCATATTATATGTATATTGTTGGGTAGGAGTTTTACCCACTAGACATGAATATTAGGAAGGATATATCTTGTAATCGATCAGATTGAGGATCATGTCGTGATTTCTTAAGTGCCTCATGATTGTTGTTGTTGTTTTCATTTCAAAAATAAAAACACCTAGGTGATTATCCTAACTATCATAATTGTATAAGCAAGATTATCATAATAACTAAGCATTTTTTTCTTCAGATTAAGTATAGAGTTTAGGGTGAGTTTTTTTTTTGCAGATTTATATTGCCTTATTTGAATCAACAAGGACAATGATATTGTAAGGCTTGAAATTTAGACCCACTTTCTATGTCAAGCTGAAATTTGACATGACTAATGCTTATATATACAACCAGTAAATTCTTTGAAAATGCCCGTGGCAACGCACGGGCATTCTACTAGTATATATATGTATGCCATTAGCTAGGTTGCGAGAAAACCAGCCAGCGAGCGGTCTGAGAAACGCTAACACGGTAGCCACATGGCCGATTCCCCCCCCCCCCCCCTCTCGAATCAGTTCTAGCCTTATTTGATCAAATTAGCGAGATTATGACCTAAATCGATCAATTCATGAATTGTTGGCCTAAAGTGTGTAATCAATTTAAGTTAATGGACCAGTAACACATTTCACTCGTCCCAAAATCCAGCTGTTTGTCTGAATATGCTATATGACTAAACCTCCTAGAATTGGAGGCCTCTCATTCAATTGAGGTTATCAATTTGGAATTGGGTCACCGATTTTGACCGGATCAACAATTTCTCATTCAATTATTTTAATCTTTTATAACACTAAGCTCCATATTTTTTAAGGCTTCACAATCAATTGATATGCGACTTTAAAGTTGGGTCATCCAATTTTGACCGAGTCAACAATTCCACAATGAGCTCTCTCATTCATTTTTTAATACACTATGCTTCCTAATTTTAAAGCTTCTCGCGTCAATCCTTGATTTTGACTCCGTCAATCCTTTGTTGTGGCAATGAAATCTCTAACTTCGTTAAGCTATCCCGTTTTAAAGCCCCTCATTCAACTCTTCGATTTTGATTGGATACATAATTGATTGGGTCGTTCACCCTGGCTTCATAATGTGATCTCTCGATGAATGGGTGACAAAATGAAAGTGTCGCCCATGACACGTTTAGCACCAGCATAACACATGCGTCCAACAACGTAAGTAACTTTCTCATGTTTTTGTACTAATTAAAAGACGATCCTTCAATCACACGGTCAAAAAAATCCACCCAAACACCACAATAAAAAAAAGAAAAATGATACATCACGAACGATTCACTGCGGATTGTACATACCAAACATTGTCCCATTAATTACTTCCCCGATTTGCACCGTTGGTCCACTTTTTCTCTAATCTCTAACCATAAATTGACACATAGCATATCTGATAATAAAAATGCACTTCATTGTATCCTCCACACGCCAAATCAACTAATACGTAAATATTTTCCAAAACTTTAAAAAAATTACATGAAACATGTACAACCCTATGAATATAAGCGGCGCGGCAAAGCGCGCACTGCCCTTCTAGTTTTTGGCGAATCCTAACCCCAGGCCGTGCACGTGGCTTTGCAGTGAGAGCTGATTACTTTTTTTTTGCAAGTTGCGCGGGCTCAACGGCTTCGGCCAGACGAAGACAGCACGGCGCACCGGCAAAGCTCACCGGCGCGTATCCGGCGGATCCGATTTCGATCGAGAGCATCCAATCATTTGGCGACCAGCATAAATAATCGGCCATGCGCTCCGTGAGACGCCATATAAAACCCACAATCGACAGGCCATGCTCTCCGTTCCCCAAGATCAGGAAGCTAACACCCGATCAAGATTTTGTTTTCTCAAAAAAGCAAGCTGCGTCAACCTTGCCGGCCTGCCTCTCATGGCGACGCACATGGAGGCCCCGCATCACGCGCGATACAAGAACTTGTTAACTAGTATATCTATCATCTATAAACTATCCAACGGCTGAGCTTAGCCGCCCCTATAAGTACGCTTTCAACCCGGCCGTTCACGTCACTGCCACGGATCAGCGCGCTGTTGGTCAGTGCTACAAATTAGTTAGCACTTAGCAGCAAGTCGATTAGCAGATCGATCACTTGCTGGTGTGATTTGCTTGAGCAACTGATCGAGCGATCATTCATGGCCATGGCGTCCACCGACCCGTCGCGGAAGCCGCACGCGGTGTGCGTGCCGTACCCGGCGCAGGGCCACATCACGCCCATGCTCAAGGTGGCCAAGCTGCTGCACGCCCGGGGATTCCACGTCACCTTCGTCCTCACCGAGTTCAACTACGCGCGCCTCCTCAAGTCGCGCGGCCAGGCCGCGTTCGACGCCTGCCCCGGTTTCGACTTCACCGCCATCCCGGACGGCCTCCCGCCGTCCGACCCCGACGCCACCCAGGACATCCCCGCGCTCTGCCGCTCCACCATGACCACCTGCCTTCCCCACCTCAGCGCCATCCTCGCCCGCCTCAACGGCCCCGCCTCCGGCGTGCCGCCGGTGACGTGCGTCCTCTGCGACGGAGTCATGTCCTTCGCATACGAGGCTGCCAGGGAGATCGGCGTGCCGTGCGCCGCGCTCTGGACGGCCAGCGCATGCGGCTTCATGGCGTATAACCACTACAAGCAGCTCGTCGAAGACAAACTCGTGCCGCTCAAGGACGAGGCACAGCTCACGGACGGGTACCTGGACACGGTCGTCGACGGCGTGCCAGGCCTGTGCGACGGCTTCCAGCTGCGCGACTTCCCGAGCTTCATCCGGACCACGGACCCAGACGACATCATGCTCAACTTCCTCATACGTGAGTCTGCGCGCCTGTCACTGCCCGACGCCGTCATCATCAACACCTTCGACGACCTCGAGAAGCCAGCGCTTGACGCCATGAGAGCCATTCTCCCGCCCGTTTACCCCCTCGGCCCGCTCCTCCTCCAGGTCCGCCGGCTCGTCCCCGCGGGCTCCCCTCTCGACGTCGGTGTCAGGTCGAACCTGTGGAAGGAGCAGGACGGCCTGATCGAGTGGCTCGATGGCCGGCCGCCACGCTCCGTCGTGTACGTGAACTACGGCAGCATCACCGTGATGACGAACGAGCAGATGCTGGAGTTCGCGTGGGGGCTGGCCAACAGCGGCTACCCCTTCCTATGGAATGTCCGGCCCGACCTCGTCAAAGGCGACGCGGCGGTGCTGCCGCCAGAGTTCCAGGCCGCCATCGAGGGTCGCGGCCTTCTGACGACGTGGTGCCCACAGGAGGTCGTGATCGAGCATGAGGCCGTGGGTGTGTTCCTCACGCACTCCGGGTGGAACTCGACGCTGGAGAGCCTCTGCGCCGGCGTGCCGATGCTGAGCTGGCCCTTCTTTGCGGAGCAACAGACCAATTGCCGGTACAAGCGCACCGAGTGGGGCGTGGGGATGGAGATCGGCGGCGAGGTGCGGCGGGCGGAGGTGGCGGCGATGATACGGGAGGCCATGGAGGGCGAGAAGGGGGAGGAGATGCGCCACCGCGCCGCGGAGTGGAAGCAGAAGGCCGCGCGGGCGACCCTGCCAGGTGGCCCCTCGGAGACCAATCTGGACGGATTAATTCATGTGCTGCTGGGCAATAAGACGGGTCAAGCCGGAAAGTAAGAATTGGGTGCGTGCAGAAATCACACGTCCCTTATTTTGATCGGATTCTCATTCTGTCCAGGGAGATTTTCGGCGGTTCTGAACTTGCCTAGCATTTTATGATGGATGTGGAGAGCTGCTCTTTGTTTGTAGCGCGCCTATTGTTCTGTTTTGTTTGTTATATGTAAACATCAAACATTCAATTTATCAGAAAATTTGTCCTGCACTACACCCTGCTGTACTGATTGAGCAATTTCCTCAAAACACCAGCATCACAAACTGGAGGACTAGGTCGCCGCCGGTAACCCTCCACGCGCCGCCGCCCGTGCCGAAGAAAACTTTGGGGATGAAAAAAGCCCAAATTTTGGGTGAACTTTGCATGTTTTAATTTGAAAAACGCGATGATGAAACCATATGTTATGACGGTTGTGCTATGCGTGTTTTAATTTGAATGTTTTTAAGATATATATTGTGTAGTTGTTTGAAGTTCATGCGGTAAGGCACAAAATCTACACAGTTTTATTTTTACTCCACTAAGTATAGGGGATCGGATAGGTGCGGCCATTGTTAGTGAAATAAATTTTTCCTCCACTAACTTTATTCCGCTCGATACTCCCTTAACATTTAGGGGAATCGGTTAGAAATGCCCTTAGATTCTCGGAGCAAATTCAAAACCTAGAATCTCAATGCAAATTCAAACCTTAAAGCGCCGGTATTTTCATTTACTGCCAGAATAGAACCATAAAGCGAATTCAAACATATGATGAGGACTCGATCAAATACGACAGGACAACTGATGACTCTTGTCTCTAGGCCGTTTGGCATGCATCGCAAAAGCTGCCACTCTACTGGAATCATGCAAAATTCAAGACTATTTTGAACTAACAACTTGTTGAACCGTGAAGGGAGATGGCCTAGCGACCGGTGCCAATGGCAAGTGGAGGGCTTGAAGAACGCACCAAAGGTCAATCTTCTAAAAGAATGACGTGGCGGCAAGTGATACGGCCTACCCTAACATCTACCTTGATAACGACTATTTTCAGACACCTTGATAACGAATTAGAAATTGGTATGAATATTACAAAGAAAGCTTTGCTATCTAAAGCTAAACGACGAACGGAAACAAGGTTCTTTTTTGGCCTTAGGAACATGAAGGAGATATTTTAATTGGAGATTTGTGACTGGGGTAGGAATAATATAGTGGCCAACATAATCAATTTGCATACCTGCACTGATGATGTTGTCAACTTGGTCGTTGACACCTGTACATATCCCGTACCGTCAACTTTTGAGCTCCTGGGTAATATGGTCAGTAGCACCAGTATCAGCTGATCAATTGGTGTTACATCTGCTTAGCTCACCTGATATGAAGGCCCCAATGAACGACGAAATCAGGTTATCGGAGCTGGCAGCAACTGCAATTTTGTACATTTGGTGAGAAAGGCGCCAAAACGTTCCTAGCGAGCAGGTTCAGATACTTAGCAAGCCTATGTAGGGTAACGCAGCGGAAAACAAAAATTTCCGACCTACGCACCAGCCCAGGACCACTATGGAGACTGCATACAAGGTTTGATCTTTTTCGTTACCGACTCGTAGCGCAGCGGAAGTAGAGTCGATGACGATCGGCGGTGCAGATCCCCGCAGCTAGGATTTTACAACCTCCCAACCGCGAGGATGTATACCCTCATCCGCCCCACGGACAGCCCTCCGAGAGGCGGTCGAACAGTCCCCCGGACGGTGTCACGGACAGCCCTTCGGGAGGACCATCGAAACTCGGACAGTCACTCGGACAGCCCTTCGGGAGGACCCCCAAAACTTAGACAGTCACTCGGACAGCCCTCCGGGAGGCACTCTCGAACTAAGACCGAAACTACGATCTCTCTACAGAGTTGCACACATACGGTGTCATCTATCTGGCAGGGCTTCGCCGTTCAGAACTAGTTCCCACCGGAACCCAGACAGCCTTTCAGCTCTACGAAACTATTTCGCTGGGAGGGAGAGAGAAGCCAGATAACATCAGATGGCATGTGTATGTGAGAAAGAGTGAGTGTGGAGAGTGCATCTCCACCTCTATTTATAGGAAAACCCAAGGGCTAGGGTGCCACTTGAAATACCCAAAATGCCCTTCACAAGGGCACAAAGGTAAAAGCAAGTGGGTAGCCCTTATCCTTCCATGTCATCCCTAAAGATATTTGTGAGTAAAGCCCCAAAAGGTGGCTTTCCATAAAGTAACCCAAAAAGCACTTTCACTATTCACGACGACATATTTCAGCGTCCGTTCGAACTGAAAATATTCATGTGGGCTTAGAACATTTCCAGTACCCACTAAAATAATTTTCAACGCGATCCGAAACAATTCCGGTTTAGTGATTTTCATCTGCGAAAAGTATCTGAAGCGGTTCCGGCAGCTCCGGAACATTTCCGGTTTTTATCCCGGAAAATTTCAGAAAGTTTCTAGAACGATTCTGGCACCCTTCAAGAATTATCAGGCATGTGCCGAAACCAATTTGACTTTATGGTGTACTCCGAAACAACTTTTCGGTTTAGTGATTTTCATCTGTGAAAAGTAACTAAAGCGGTTCCGGCAGTCAGGAACATTTCCGGTTTTTGTCTCTGAAAAATCTCAGAAGTTACCGGAACAATTCTGGTACCTTCCAATAATTTCCAGGCATGTGCCGAAACCAATTTGACTTTATGGTACACTCCGAAACAACTTTTCGGTTTTACAGAAACTCTTCCGGTGTTCTCTCTCCGGAACTTTTCCGTTGTCTCCGAAACTTTTTCGATGAATTTCTCTCAGACTCCCTGTCTAGTATTCAGCAGATAGATGACCCTTAAGCGTGTGACCCTATAGGTTCGGTGAAGTATAGACATGACCCGGAACCCCTTCCGATCAATGATCAACATCGGAGCCGTGGACACCCATATTGACCCCTATACCCACACGAATGAATATTCGAGTGAACCTCCAGTTGCCGTGTGCTATTCCTGTTGCTTTCTCGATATGTTACAAATACCCGAGGTGAGACATATTGGCATCCCCGTGGATCAACAACTTGTCCACTATGCCAGTTACCTCGTTACCGGTATTGTTCTCTTTTCTCGTTCCCGTGTTCCGGCATCCCCGTGATCAAATCACAAAATGTCTGGCCAGACGATGATGGATACCGTAACACCGAGAGGGCCCAGAGATATCTCTCCATCGTCGGAGGAGCAAATCCCAATCTTGAGCTATCAAGTTACTTGACATACTTTTCCATGAACCCGTAAGCCGCCGTAATAGCCACCCATTTACGGATGACATTTAACAAACCCCAAAGTTCATGAAGCAAGCATGAAGAAACTCGATACTCTCATGGTCTAAGGAATTATGCAAACGTTAACCATCTCTGTGTTATTAACCATTAACTTATGACGAATGAATCTCATAGCATAACATCAATTCGGGTCGATTCAACACAAGTGTTCTACCAACATTGTGCCCTCAAAATTGCCGGCATAGCCATGCCCATGATCAGGAAAACAGGATCATCATGCAATACTTGAGCCAGTCTTAGAGGCCAGACTAGGAATACATTTTACCGTTTATTATTCCACACGTACATATGAGTCTTCCTCCGAGCCTCGTGGTTATTGCAAACTCGAGAACCATAGCAGTTATAGCATGGAACATAAAACCAATTATGAACAGGGAGATAATCAATAACATTTATTATTGCCTCTAGGGCATATCTCCTACAGCCTACTCAGGCGATATGTGTGATACTAGCAACTAATGCAACATGAGCAATGAAGAGGCAGACCCAGACTGAAAAGAACAGGATTGTTCTTGTCCACCGCCAACTTTTCTGAAACTCAACATGCATATTGCTTTTGACATTGATATTCTAGATGTAGTCGGAGCAATCATTCAAGATGGGAAAGGGCGATTCATACCAGCTATGAATGGTCGGTTGGTCCATGTTCTGGATGCCCAAATGGCTAAGTAGACTGTGTTGAGACAAGACATTCAGCTGGCCTTGTCGATCAGATGCAGTCGGCTGGAGGTTCAGTCAGATTGCTTGGATGTGATGAGGCCCATCGGTGGCAATATATGAGAACTGTCAAAATTATCTTCAAGCACTGGCCAGGAGACAAGAATCTGCTAGGTCCAGCTTGATGATCCTCCTAATTTTATGTCTCCAGTTTTGGTGAATGGTGTAAGCAAGTTTGCTAGCTAATATAAGTACATTGTAAAAAAAATGATGTATAAGCTGCAGTTAGAGGACAGTTAAGTTAAGAATCCAGAATCAAACAAAAAAGATGACCGGACGCAAGGGCAATGCCATAGGCTACAGAAGATCAACAAAAATATATCACCGTGGTCTATAACTAGCTCAAAAGTGTTCTCAGCTGTTCTAAAGATAATGAAACACAACAGCTACTACCGCAACAAGTGCAACCTTGACTAGTAGCTTTAACCCTACTGGAGATGCAGGCGAGGATTCTGACTCAGATGGATCGACCTTGTGACCCCTTAGCCTGGCTAGCAACAGAGGAATGAGCGCAGGCTTCACGGCTGTCATAGAATTGAGATTGGTTAGAACATTGTGGAAATTTGAGAAGTCAACACTAATTTGTAATGGCGAAATAACAACTTAGATGTGACTACACAAGAATAAAGATCAAAGTATGAAGTTGCTCGCGCATACAGAAATGTGCAAGGTCAGTGCAATATGTTTCAGTGGCATTATTGTATCAGCAAAAATCACTTTTAGTGTAGCCGCCACTATGACTATCACTTTTAGTGTAGCCGCCACTATGACTATCACTCCAGTTTTAGAAGGAACTGGGTGGATGGATCAATGCCACGACATAACTATATAAACATTGCAACTATTGGCAAGATATACTACTGTAACTCTGCAGTTTGTTCATGTCCCAGCGTAATCAGAGGAAACAGGAAATGCTGAGACCAGAAAATACAACTGCGACTAAACAGAAGAGAATAACATGCAAACTGAACTATTTCCACTAAGTCTAACCAGTCTTAGAAGAACACCTTGTTTCTGATTCATGTTAACAGGGAAAAACTATTCGATTGCAGCTAGCATGTCTGTAAGAAAAGAAATCAATGGGTTCTCTCTGACTCTCTGCATTGCTAGGAAGGAGTGTGATTGTCATAAGCATATAAATTATTATTTTTAGTAGTTAATAGTACGAGCAATCCTAATACGTAAAACATCTCATATCTATTTTCAAATTAAACTATAATAGTAATTTACCAATATCAGGTTTCAGTTTTGAAGGAAGTTAGCTATCCACGTGCCAGAACCATGACTTGGTTTCGAGATCTTATGAGTTTCAACTCTAGCCTACCCCAACTTGTTTGGGATTCAAAGGCTTTGTTGTTGTTGTTACTGCTATTGCTGTTGTTTGTAGGTTTCAGTTTTGAAGGAAAAATACATGTCATTACGCCATAATGTCTACTGTCTAAATAGAGCAACTAAATTCACATTTCAGACCCAAATGAAGGGGCCATACACTACCTCATCATGTGAAGATCAAAACAACGCAAATTACTAGGTATCGCAAGAGCTCAAGGAATCATATCATAAAAATAAAGACATGAACCAAGTACATAATTACCTGTTTTTCTCAATCTGCACTCTTCCTCACCAATTCTTCGTCTCAAAGCATTAAGTAGTGAGCCAAAATAAAGAGCTAGGACAGTGCAAGTGAAGGTGATAACATTATACGGCATGCTGAAATCAGGAGTTGTCAAGGGAACAAGCAGCACTTCTGTGTATGATTTCACAACATTATCTTCCTGCCGCGTAACAATATCTTAATGAGAAAATCAAAGCAGAATATCTAAAGCTCACAAGATAGTGAAAATACTATATTTACCTTAAAAATTTCTAACAAGGGTGACACAAACATTGGGTCCATTTCGGGGTATCTTCGGCTAGAATTAAAGTCAGGAAAGCTAACCAAAGCTGATGGAATATCAAATCCTTGATTAGCGTCAGGAGGATATTCGTCTATGTGTAGGAACCCCTGAAAATATATATACTCGTTAAAATTGTCATAAACAAACAGAAATATTTAGTTATGCATGCATATATCATTAAATGGAGAATACACAAGGGGCAGAAAACAAACAAAAGACATGACCAGTAGTAAAATGCCAGGAAAAGTTGTATTTCCTAACCAAAAGGATGGCATATTTCAGGTAATTAAGCAGTAGAGCAGACCTTGTCAAAGTCCAATATCAAGGTAGCTGATTGCATGCCGCAAGGAAATCTTAGCAGCATCTCCAGAGTTCCAGGCGAAAGTTTGTCTTCTGAAGGGGTGACATGGATCATGTCAAGTACTTCTGATACAGCCTTGCTGCTCCCATCAATGAAAATTTGTAGGCTGTGATAGAAGACCTTAACATACCATGGAAAAATCTGAAGAACTACAGCCTTTGTCGAACAATCATTTGAGCTGCCAGGCAACTGCTTATGTAGATCAGTGGATAGAAATGACAGAGCAATAGACCCTCTTTCGTTTCCGTTACCCATAAGAAATCTTCTTGCATTATATGGTGCAGGGGAGCAAGACCATATGAGGGGAAGCTTCCAAGTTATGCCCACATCCAAAGGCTTATCATCGTTATAGTTACTAAGATCATATTCATACAATGAAGATGATTGGACTTCCAAGTGATCCAATTCTTTGAGCACCCTATCTGGGGCAGTGGAAAGTTCAAAGAATTCATTACTCCAAGAAACTTCTGCTCCAGATTTGACAAGTATACCTTTCTCGATCTCTACAAATATCCTGCTGGATTTAGAAACAAGACATTTCCCCAACAATTTCCTGTTGAACAAATGCTCCATGGACCAGCTGGGCTGAAGTTTCCCACAAGTGGAATGTAACTGCTTGCTCTTGGACGTATTTGGTTGCAGCACAACTGTGAGCGACTGATCAAGAATAATACCTCGTGTTCGGGATGATGTAAGCTTCAGCTTTTGGGAATGGTAATATCCTTTATAAATCGAAGGCCTGTACAACAAAGAGGCGATGCCTGCTTTGTCACGGCACGGGAGAAGTTTCAGCCAGGGCGTGAGATTCTCGGTGCAAACAGCTTCACGAGGCAATGCGCCATATCGGAGGTTGCCTTCATTCGATTTAAATCCCCAGCGAGGAGCAGAGAAGGTGGTGGAAGACTCCAAGAAGTTGATCGACGCACAAAACAGGCCTGACAATGTGTGTGTCAGGTTCTTCCATGTGGCATCGATGTTGGCGAAAGGGAGGTCGAAAACTGCCCATAGCTCAACACCAGGAGGATTTGCGTTATCCGTTGACAACGGATCGTATCCACCCCATGTCTCATAGCTCCATCTTCCCTGTGTGAAAGATAGCTCCAACTCACTAATGTGGAATTTTTGGACCTGGTTTAAACAGCAGGGAATGGTGTTAATACTTAATATCAGGACAAGAATATTCATCGATGGCATTAGACCACAACAAGATGGGGCAATGGACGAGATAGTGCCCATAGCAGTGAAGATCCCCATCTAGTCTCAAGTCAACTACCACAACGGATCTACTGAGAAAGCTAATGAGCAGCTGTTGACTCAGCTTTAGGTTCATCAGGGTGCCTCATGATTCGAATTGGATGGGAGGGATCTGGGTTTGAGGAGGGGCATACGTACCAGCTGGGAGATGGCCTTGGGGAAGAGGTGATGGTGGCGGCCGGAGGCGGCGGTGGGAGGCGGCGCGTAGGAGCGGAAGTGGAAGTGGGCCAGCGCCCTGCGGTCGGGGAGCGGCCGCAGGAGTAGCTCCTCCGTGAACTCCTCCTCCGCGGCCGCCGCAGATGACGCCGGCGTGAGGATGACGAGGAGGATCAGGAGAGAGAGGACCGACGACCGCCGTGCGGGTGACGGCGGCGACATCAACGCCGGCGCGGGGCTGGCCGTCGTCGTTTTCCCGGGGTGGGGTCGCGGCGGCGCTGGGACCACTTGCCACTTCTTCAGTTCGTCGGAGAAGCATTCGCATTTGGGCTGTAGTGGACTCGGGGGGCGACTTGGGCCTGGGCCAAAATTCTCGACTCAAAGTTGATTTTGATGTTCTCAAAAAAAAGTTGATTTTGATTCACCTAAAAAACAAACGTTAATTTTGATATTATGAAAAAAAGAAAGGTGAAGGGTAATTGTTTCTGTGCACTGAAATTGGATATGACGAAGGCATATGACAGATTAGAGTGGTCCTATCTAAAGGTTGTTATGCTAAAGCTCAGCATTAGCCCTCGGTTCACGGATACAGTGATGAGGTGTGTGTCTTCAGTCTCTTTTTCGGTCCTTTTTAATGGGGCTTAAATGATTTCAGGCCTTCTCGAGGTGTTTGACAGGGGGACCCAATATCCCCGTATCAGTTTCTTCTTACGGCGAAGGGTCTGTCATGTATGCTCAAAAACGAAGGTGTTCGAGGCATCAAGGTGGCACCTTCTGCTCTGAAGGTTAATCACCTCTTGTTTGCCGACGACAGTTTGCTATTTTGTGAAGCCACAAACACTGAAGAAAAAAAGTGTACGGGAGTTATTGTAGCAATATTGTGACGCCTCGGGCCAGAGAATAAATGTGGGCAAATCATCTATATATTTCAGCAAGGGTGTTGCAGATAATGTGATAAAGTCAAAAACACATTGGAAGTACAGTGAGCGCTCGAGTAGTCAGAAAAATCTCTAGGACTACCCATGACGTGGGGAAATCCAAAGATGGATGTTTTAGATACTTGAAGGATAGGATCTGAAAACATGTTCAAGGAATCAAGGATGGACGGAGAAGTGTCTTTCAGCAGGGGGTAAGGAAGTGCTAATTAAATCGGTCGCTCAAGCCATACCTACATATTCAATGTTATGTTTCAAGCTTTCGAGGGGCCTATGTAATCACATGAATGGTTTGTGAAATTTTTGGTGGGGTAGTAAAAGGGGATAGTGGAAGACAGCGTGGGTGTCGTGGCAAACTATGTCCAAGCCAAAAATTCAACGGCGGTATGGGCTTGTAAGACCTGTTCACTGAGCGCTCGAGTATTGAAGGCACGATATTACCCAGATTGTGACTTTCTTGATGGCCCCCTTGGAACGAGGCCATCACAGGTGTGGCGTTCCATTAGAGAAGGAAGGGATGTGCTGGCGTTGGGACTTATAAAGAGAATTGGTTCCGGTTCAAAGTCTAACATTTGGCATAATAATATTGTGGTTACACTGAGAACTAAAACATCACCACTTTTGGGTTCAATGTTGAAGAAGCTTAGCTCATGATTCTCGAGAAATGTATATCCAACAGAAGGTATTGGCATACACATCCGTACATGCAGGCTTATATACTCCCTCTGCTCCTAAATATAAGTCTTTTTAAAAATTCCACTACGGACTACATACGAAATAAAATAAGTGAATCTACACTATAAAATATGTCTATATACATCCGTATGTAGTCCGTAGTGAAATGTATAGAAAGATTTATATTTAAGAACGGAGGGAGTAGTACTTAGCACTCGATCAGAATACATAACACACAGTTTGCACACATGCCAAGGCAAAGGGGAGCAAAGGCAGAAATATTTGGCTAGTTCACTTAGACTGCTCCATTGCTTGATAGTTGATACTCTGCCAAGGCAAAGGCAGAAGAACAGCCAGTCTAAGTGAACTAGCCAAATATAGGTGCAGACGTGCAGTGCAGGAATCCTTCACCGCAACCTCTGAGTAAAAGCCTCGTCTTGTGGGGCGCCCCTATCTGTCGCTTTAAGCGAGCACAGGAGTAAGCCTCGCGTCGGGGAGCCCAGATGGGCCGGCCCAGCTGCGCGGGTGGCCAACCTGTTTTGCTTGCTTTTTCTGTTTTCTGCACTTATTTTTTACTTTATTTTTGTACTTTTTATACTTTAAAATATTTTACATATATATACAAAAAACACTCTTCAAAAACACATTTGAAAAATGTTGAACAATTATTGAAAAATGTGTAACAAGTATATGAAAAATGTTGAACAAGTATTTAGAAACGTTGAAAAAGTATTTAAAAATGTTTAATGAGTATTAAAAAATGTTCAAATAGTATTTGAAAAATATTGAAAAGTATTAAAATGTTGAACAAGTATTTGAAAAATGTTGAGTAAATATTAAAATGTTGAACAAGTATTTTAAAAATGCTGAATAAGCGTTGGGACAATGTTGAACGTGTAAAAAAATGATGACCACTTATTTTTTTTTAACATATACGAAAATGTAGAATGAAAACGAAAACGAACATAAGAAAAAAAATGGAGAACAAAAATAAAATCAAACATAAAATGAAGAAAAATAAAAATGTAAAAAAGAATGAAAAGGAATGACAAAACCAATAAAAACCAGATTTATTCCATCTAAGTAGGTTGCGCCCGTTCTTGTTATCAGAAAATGGGAAGCTAGCGCAGTGGCTATCAATGTTGCCTGCCACTATGAGATCACGGGATCGACTCCTGGCGGCCCGCCCCCGCGCATCTTCTGCGCCTTGGTGTGGGAGTGGGAGTGGGAGTGACGAAGAAGATGCCTAGGGGCTTGTTCGGTCAATCCCTCACAGGAGGGGATTTGAGGTGGATTTTGACTTGCAGGGGATTTAATCCCTCTCAATCCCCTCCAAACCCCTTTAAATCTGAAGGAACCGAACAAGGCCTAGGTGGGCTGCTGAGCAGAGCCATGGGTTGGGCCGTGCTCAACATAGGCCTCCGTCCCTCGCATAGTGCCGCTCAAGGAAATCTTTACTCGTAGGAATACTAATGTGTAGCAATTTCTGGCCGTTCAAAAAAAATGTGTAGTAATTTCTCAAGAATTGTCTAAAGAAAGTAATTTCTCAACAACAAAAAAACTAATGCGTAGTATTTCCTTTTAGCTTGTGCGAAAAAAAGTGTACCTTTTAGCAGTGAGCATGTCTGTTAAAAAAAAGATGGCAGATCACTGCACCAGTAGCTTAATTTCTTCATAGGCTAGATATGCATAGCCAGGGAATCTATTTTCACTGTAAAGTTTCAGAGTATCTCCCACAACCCACCAAAGAAGCACTGATTCCAGAGCAGAACCAAGTTTTATTTCCATCCATCCATCCACACAGAACAAAGCACAAAAAAAGGAAAGTCAGTCAAAGAGCTAGCACAAACCCCTTTCCACAGAAAACATCAAAAAAAGGCGTCAAAGTCGCACTACCACGATCTCGCTGACCCACTGTTACCCCGGCGAACGGTGAATCAGAATCCACGTACGATGCGACATTATTCCGGATGAAGCCAAGCTACGCAACAAGCTAAGCTTAGGATCTATACCTTCTTCTTCGACATATATATATTCCAACGAGCTGATTGATATTTTTCCTCTGAAGAAACGATCTCTGTCCCGTACCGTATCTCCCATGATTATAGGAGTATATCTTTCTGGCTGGCGTTGATTGATTTCATGCCGTCCCCCACCCCACCCCAATCCCGCCCGTCGCCGTCGCCAACTTTTGGAGCAGGAGAAGAAAGAAAGGCGGCCCCGTCCCATGCGGTGCCGTCGCCGGGACCCGCACGGCACCCCCACCGGAAATTCTCGCCGGCGGCTGCGTAGGCGCTACGTAGCGCGCCCACCGCATATACCCTGCGTTGCGTTGCTTCCTGAAAAAGCCAAGGGGACCGATCAAGCCACACAAAATATCACCCCGGATTTTCTCGATCGTTCTAGCGATGAAATGAGCCGAGAAAGGGTGCCAGGATGGCTGGGATTTCTGTGGTGATCGCGGGTGCAAAGGCGAGGCGTGAAGTGTGAACCGGCGCTAAGCTGAGAATCTGCTGCACATACGCTGCAATTATCCCAATTATAAAACCCAAGCGTACGTGCGGCTGCAAGTTGAAGGAAGTTCACTTTTCCTTCGTAGTTGGATGGATGGTGGCCGTTCTTTCTCCCCGGGCTAGTCTCACAAGCCATCATCTCCCTGATCGCGATTCGCCTGATGTGACGCGGACCGACCAACGGTTCTACTCCTGACATTAGTTATAATACTCCTTCCATTTAACAATACAGTACCTCCTCGTTATACGAATTCATCGGTGAAAAGCGCGAATGCACTACATTGTGAAATGGAAGGAGTATAATACTAATAACTGTTGCTATGCTAAAACTCTGAACCGATCTTCAAAACTTAAATCTCGAAAAACGCGGACGTGCTATATTATGAAATGAAAGGAGCATAATACTAATAACTGCTGCTATGCTAAAACTCTGAACTGATCTCCAGAACGTCCTCGCGGGCTCGAGAAATTGTGAAGTAAGCACGCACGCGGGGGACGGATGCTTTCGCTGCAAGGAATGGTCAGGTGGTGATTGCGGAGAATAATTTATAATTGTTTGTTTCCACTGGAGATAGATGGATAGGTATTGGATGGAGGCGACCTAATGTACAGTGTCAATTGCTGGGCGTAGTGGAACGCCCATGGCCGAAAGGGCGCCAAAAGCATCATTGACTTGAGCAGGTCTTGCACTGATCTGATCTTTAGGAGTGTCCATCTCCCAGGTATGTGCAATGCATTCGAATATGTTCCTTCGGACATAAGGCTGCGTATGCGCCTGTGAGCAGGAAGAGTTCACTAGTGGCTTGCATGAGGGTGCAAACGAAACTTCGTCCACGGGAGTAACCAGACCACACGCAACAGATAAGAAAACTGCATTGGTATTCGATCAAGGTAAACACAACATCCGCTCTGTCCGAGGCCGCGCTGTACCGCAAAACTTTTATGATTTTCACATTATATCAAGTGCAATACACCAAAAAAACATGCAAATATCATAGTACGACAATACTTCACATCCAAAAAAATGGGCAATATAAGAGGTACCAATTAAGTTTGTCCAAAAGAATGCACAATCAAACACAATTAGAAGTGATCAGATCAAGCAACACCATTGTTAACAAGTTTTTTTTTTTTTTAGAAAAGGAGAAATACCCCCGGCCGTTAACAAGATCATCATCACCACCAGCAGCCATGAGATATTGAACATTGGCTGAAGAACCATGACCATCATTGCCGGAAGCATGACCACCAATGTCGGAAGCACCGTCATCATCAACATTGCACTACTAGGAGAATGCTTATAGATAGGATTTTAGCAATAGCACCAGTTAAAAGGACAACGCTACTGCTAAGTAGTAGTAGCGCGGGCGGCAACAGGCGCTACAGGTATCCAGTTAGCAGTAGCGCTGGATATTCAACCGACGCTACTGCTAATCGGTCTCATCGCGACCGACAGGGGGCGACCTGTATTAGTAGCGGTGGTCAGTGAGCAACGCTACTGCTAAAGCCGTAGCAGTAGCGCCCTTCTCTGCCCCGCGCTACTGCTAATTAGCGCCCTCGTGGACTTATCATCTTTCCCGCGGCATGCCCCTCACTCTCTCCCTCTCTCCCTCCCTCTCCACTCCCTTGCGCCGCCGCCGGTCCTCCCAACGCGACCCCGCGCGACTCTCTGCTGCCCCCGGCGACCCCGAGCCCGACCCCGACCCACTCTGCTGCCCCAGCGACCTCAGCCCCGGCCCCGACTCAAGCTTTTCTTTAAAAGATTTCATCATAGCATCCACGATATGTTTAGTAAAAGCTTTATTTTGATTATAAGCATGCGGAGAATTCAACATGGATTGCAACAAGGAAACACAATCAATCAAAGAACAACTATCATAATTAAAGTCCTTGAAATCCAAAAGAGTGGGTTCATTGCTATTTAAAGTTTTGACCTCTTCAATCCCACTTTTATCAATCTTAGCATTAAGATCTATAAACTCTGAATCATTGGGACGCCTTTTAACTAAAGTTGACTTATCTCCAGTCCCATCTTTATCAAGATTTATATTAGAAAACAACGATTCAATAGGAGTCACATCAATCACTTTAAGATCTTCATCATTATTTAAAGATTCTGGCTTCGCGGCCATTTTATTGACTAAGGTAGCTTGTTTATCAGAAATTTGGCCTACTAAGTTTTCAAGGTGAGCAAACTGAGATTTCAAACCACAAAATTCCTTAGTCATATCATCAAGTTCTTTATTCATGTATTCCAGCATAAACCTTTGTTCTTTAAGCTCGTTCCTAAAGAAACTATTATGGTCAAATTGGAGCGACATGAAGCCCTTTGCATTATTCTCAATATCTTCCAACTTCCTAAGATAAGGATCAAAACTTTTGGGTTGAGCCATGGAAACGAGCAAACAAAAAACAAACGAAAAGACGAACGGAAGAAGGGCGAATAAAAAGGCAAATCTTTTTGGTTTTTTCTGAAAATCGTTTTAGAAGTGGGGGAGACGAAAACGAGAGGCAAATGGCAAATAATGTAAATGCAAGAGATGAGTTTGTGATGGGTACTTGGTAGGCTTGATGTAGATCTCCCCGGCAACGGCGCCAGAAATCCTTCTTGCTACTTCTTGAGCTTGCGTTGGTTTTCCCTTGAAGAGGAAAGGGTGATGCAGCAAAGTAGATAAGTATTTCCCTCAGTTGTTGAGAACCAAGGTATCAATCCAGTAGGAGATACAAGCAAGTCCCCAATCTTCGCACCTACACAAACAATCAAACTCTTGCACCCAACGCTAAAAGGGGTTGTCAATCCCTTCACGGTTATTTGCAAGGATGAGATCTGATAGAGATAGATATAAAAGATTGCTAGAACGTAAAGTAAAACAAAAGTAAAAATAATGCAGCGAAGTATTTTTGGTATTTTTGGTTTATAGATCTGAAAATATAATATGGAAAATAGACCCGGGGGCCATAGGTTTCACTAGAGGCTTCTCTCATGAAGGAAAATAATACGGTGGGTGAACAAATTACTGTCGAGCAATTGATAGAAAAGCGCATAGTTATGACGATATCCAAGGCAATGATTATGCATATAGGCATCACGTCCGTGTCAAGTAGTCCGAAACGATTCTGCATCTACTACTATTACTCCACACATCGACCGACTCCTGCCTGCATCTAGAGTATTAAGTTCATGAAGAATAGAGTAACGCATTAGGTAAGATGACATGATGTAGAGGGATAAACTCCAGCAATATGATGAAAACCCCATCTTTTTATCCTCGATGGCAACAATACAAATACGTGCCTCGCTACCCCTACTTTGTCACTGGATGAGGACACCGCAAGATTGAACCCAAAACTAAGCACTTCTCCCATTGCAAGAATTACCAATCTAGTTGGCCAAACCAAACCAATAACTCGAAGAGACTTGCAAAAATATGAAATCATGCATATAAGAATTCAGAGAAGATTCAAATAATATTCATAGACAAGCTGATCATAAACCCACAATTCATCGGATCTCGACAAACACACCGCAAAAGAGTATTACATCGGATAGATCTCCATGAAGATCATGAAGAACATGGTATTGAAGAACAAAGAGAGAGAATTAGCCATCTAGCTACTAGCTATGGATCCGAAGGTCTGTGGTAAACTACTCACGCATCATCGGAGGGGCAATGGAGTTGATGTAGATGCCCTCCGTGATCGAATCCCCCTTCGGCAGATTACCGGAAAAGGCTCCAAGATTGGATCTCACGGGAACAGAGGCTTCCGGCGGCGGAAAAGTATTTTCGTGGCTCTTTTTTGGTATCCAGGGAATATTTGGGAATTTATAGGCCGAAGAATAGGGTTAGGAGGGCTGCCGTGGGGCCACAAGCCAGGGGGGCGCGCCCTGGTGGCTTGTGACTCCACGGCAGGTCTCCTGCCTTCGTCTCCAAGTCTGCTGGGTTTCTTCTGGTCCAAGAAAAATCATTCCGAAGATTTTATTCTGTTTGGACTCCGTTTAATATTCCTTATCTGCAATACTCAAAAACAAGGAAAAAACAGAAACTAGCACTAGGCTCTAGATTAATAGGTTAGTCCCAAAAATAATATAAAATAGCATATTAATGCATATAAAACATCCAAAACAGATAATATAATAGCATGGAACAATCAAAAATTATAGATACGTTGGAGACGTATCAGTTTCCGGTGATGACGGAGATGACGAAGACACAAGTGGTGAAGGAATGGCAATGACATCTGTGGCGATTGCATCTTCTACACCAACAAAGGTGTCACTCTTCGATGCCCCCAACGAGAACCACATTGCTCGGTGCCTCATGGCAAAAGGTATCACCAAGGTAATCTCCAATGCCAAAACCTCAAACATTAATACGTCCATTTCTTCCACTCCGTCTTTAGATTGTGTGGATGAACATGAGGAGGCAAAAGAGAGTGAGAATGAGTTTGACAAGTTCTTATGTAAACTCAAGGGAGAATCCAAGAAGCACTTCGTTGCTCTCTTGGAACAACTTGGTGAGGCCAATGACACTATTGAATCTCAAGAAGAATATCTTGAGGAATTGAGAGGGCATAGTCGTGATTATGCCGACGAGATAGCAGATCTTTCTATTGCTCTTGAGGAAGAGCGAGGTCTTCGTTTGACTCTTGAGGAGTAACAAAATGATGACCTTGCTAAATTACGTAAAGATTATGATCATGCTATCGTTCTTAACCGTGTGCTCAAATATGAAAAGATTGCACTTGGGATTGGGCATGATCCTCTCAAGGATGAGTTTGACACACTTGACAATGCTCACAAGGCATTGAAGAGTGTTCATGCTTCTCTTAAGGAGTCGCATGATCAACTCCAAGTAAAACTCACTAAGAAAATTGCTACGTGTCCTCCTTTTGTTTTAATTGATAATGCCTCTAGTGCTAACCTGTGTTGTGAGCATGCACATCTTGTGGAGGAAAATGCCAAGCTGAAAGAGCAGCTTGAGAAAGGCCTTGTGACATGTATCCAAGGTGAGAAGAATCTCAATGACCTTTTGAGCAATCAAAAGGAAGTGGTTGCAAAGGAAGGAGTTGGGTTTGCACCCAAGTCCAAAAGGAAGAAGAAGATGAAGACCACGCAGGTTCCTCCGCTCAAGGAAACATCTGTCAAAGCAGGGAACATTACTCATGAGAAGAATAAGGACAAGGTTGTGAGTGATAGTGCCAAAAAGGGCAAGATCACTCACTCCAACAGGGCCAGCGATTTTAACCCCTCCTATGTTTTGTGTCGTGCTAGTGATGGGCATGTTTATGCCAAATATGTTGGTTCTTCTTATGAGTACATTGAGTGGTCTATTTGGGTTACTAAGACCCTTGTCACTAACATGAAAGGACCCATTCAAGAATGGGTACCTAAATCCAAGCATTGATCTATTGTAGGACTTTGCTTCCGGGGGAGTCTCATGGTTGCTCGATAGCGAAGCAACAAATCATATGACCGGAAGCAAGGATTTGGTGGTGGATGTTCGACCCGATGCATCCGTGGCCACCCAAGTCTCCTTTGGCGATGACGCAATCTCAAAGGTATTGGGTCTTGGCAAGGTGGTTATCTCTCTGACCTTAACCATTGAGAAAGTCATGCTTGTTGAGACCCTTGCATACAATTTACTTTCCGTTCGTCAACTTGCACTCATGGGTTTTAGTACCTTCTTTGGCATTGATACCGTGACCCTTTTGTGGAGCAAGACTCTTAAAGTAGCCTTTGTTGGGCATGTCGAAAACGGTCTCTATGTGATTAACTTCTCGGAGCGACCCACTAAGACCGCGACATGTCTAATGGCTAAAGTTGATGTGGGATGGCTTTGGCATCGCCGACTAGCCCATATCAATATGAGATCTTTGCAAAGTCTCCTCAAAGGGGATCACATTCTTGGACTAACAAATGTGAGTTTTGCTAAAGATCGTGCTTGCAGTGCTTGTATCGAAGGAAAGTTACATAAAAAAGCTCATCGTCCTACTACTACAATCTACTCAAAGAGGACCTTAGAGCTCCTTCACATGGATCTCTTCGGTCCTCCATCTTTTGATAGTCTTGGAGAAAGAAAGTATTGCTTGGTGATTGTGGATGATTACTCAAGATACACATGGGTATATTTCTTCAAGAGGAAGAGTGAGACCCAATAGACCGTCATCAACTTTGCAAATGAAGTCCAACGTCAACATGAAGCAAAGATCTTGATGATTAGAAGTGACAATGGCACTGAGTTCAAGAACTACACCTTGGATGAGTTTCTCAGTGATGAGGGGATAAAGCATCAATATTCCACACCTTACACCACTAGTAGAAAACAGGGTATTAGTCCCGGTTCCAGAGGGCCTTTAGTCCCGGTTCTCAAACCGGGACAAAGCAAACGGGACTAATACCCAAAACCTTTAGTCCCGGTTTGTTTACGAACCGGGACCAAAGGGGCTCCACATGGCAGCTTTCTGGAGCGGGGGTTGGAGGACCTTTAGTCCCGGTTGGTGTTACCAACCGGGACTAAAGGTATTTTTTTGAAAGAAAAAAATTAAAAAAAATCGAATTTTTTTGATTTTTTTTCAACATTTTTTTTATTTGTTTTTGTTTCAAATCTTTGAATTATTTGACAATTTAATCTCTAATCACCCCTCCTCACTGCTCCAAATCGTCTAACTTCCCGACCGGTCACCCATCCTCTCACTGCTCCAACCCCAGCACGCTTAACTTCCCGGCTGGTCACCCATCCTTTCACTGCTCCAACCCCAGCACGCTAAACTTTCGAGTTCTATCTCCCCTAGTTTCCAAGTCTGCACTTGTTGTTTTCTTGACAATATTAAGCTATCAATCCTATTAACCCTTAGGTCTTGACGTCACATGATTTAATTTTTTGAATTCCAAACAATTATTAAAATAAACAACAATTATTAACAACCAACAATGATTAATTTAAAAACTCCAAAAAACTTCAAAAAGGCAAAAAATTCAAAAAAAACAAAATATCTCAAAAAAAAAAATCCAAAATAATAAAAAGTTTAAAATAAAATAAGTAATAATAATATTGAATTTCAATGAAAATAAAATAAGTAATAATATTATTTTATTCATTTTTTGTCATTTATTCATTTAATATGGCATAATTAATATCTATAAATCTGTAAATTGAAATTCGACAAATAATATATCCATTATTATCAGAAAAATGTGAGGAATCCAAATATGACATCATTTTTTTAAAAAAAAACTAATTTTTAAAATCTGACTTGTTATTCTTTTCGAATTTCAAAAATCTAAAAGAATTAAAAACGAACTCTGAAAAGGTTGAAACTTGGCATGGTATCATCATTTCACCCACATAGCATGTTCTAAAAAGTTGAGAGGGTTACGGCAAAAACTGGATGCACTTCGTGTACAAACTGGACAATCCCTTTCGAAGTATCAGGGTTTCGGACGAAAACTCATCTGTTACAAAGGCATTTCATTTTTTTTTAAACTTATTTCAACTCCCGACTTTTTGTGCGTTCAACATGCACCATTAAAAGCCACATCATCAATTTTCAACCCTTTCCCACTTCATTCGCTATTTTGCATGCATTTATTGATTTTTTTGAGCTAAATGACCCTGAAATTGAAAAGCACTACAAATGAACTCTGAAAAGGTTGAAACTTGGCATGGTATCATCATTTCACCCACATAGCATGTGCTAAAAAGTTGAGAGGGTTACGGAAAAAACTGGATGCACTTCATGTACAAACTGGACAATCCCTTTCGAAGTATCAGGGTTTCGGACGAAAACTCATGTGTTACAAAGGCATTTCATTTTTTTAAACTTATTTCAACTCCAGACTTTTTGTGCGTTCAACATGCACCATTAAAATTCACATCATCAATTTTCAACCCTTTCCCACTTCATTCGCTACTTTTCATGCATTTATTGATTTTTTGAGCTAAATGACCCCGAAATTGAAAAGCACTACAAATGAACTCTGAAAAGGTTGAAACTTGGCATGGTATCATCATTTCACCCACATAGCATGTTCTAAAAAGTTGAGAGGGTTACGGCAAAAACTGGATGCACTTCGTGTACAAACTGGACAATCCTTTTCGAAGTATCAGAGTTTCGAACGAAAACTCATCTGTTACAAAGGCATTTCATTTTTTTTAAACTTATTTCAACTCCAGACTTTTTGTGCGTTGAACATGCACCATTAAAAGTCACATCATCAATTTTCAACCCTTTCCCACTTCATTCGCTATTTTTCATGCATTTATTGATTTTTTGAGCTATAAAACTTAAAGAGCTAAATAGAATCTGTTTTTGATTAAAACACCTATTTAAAATAACCTAAAAATTACCAAATTGAATATAATGATAAAACACACTAATGTTAAATAGCAGGAAAAAGAATCACTCAAAAATCTATTTTCAAAGTAAAGTTATTCACAAACTAGTGATTCACACAAATTTCGCTAAAAAAACTCTAAATATTTCACTGTAAGTAGAAACAAAAGAAAATAAATAAAGCAAAAAAACAAAAAAACTGGAAAAGGACCTTTAGTAATTAAACCAGTTTCTTGTGCTGAACATTTTGATATATTAAAGTTTTTTTTTCGACATCGTATGCAAAAGTTATAGCCGTTTTGCTTTTTCATAACACTTTAGTCCCGGTTGGAGACACCAACCGGGACTAAAGGGGGTGATACCCTTTAGTCCCGGTTGTTGTCTCCAACCGGGACTAGAGATAGGCCTTTTTAGTCCCGGTTGGGGACACCAACCGGGACTAAAGGTCCCATTCGAACCGGGACTGATGCCTGCCGAGCCCCGTCCGGCGTCCTAGACGCTCGACCGGGACTAATGCTCACATTAGTCCTGGTTCGTAGCGCGACCGGGACTATTGCTCCGATCTGGCTAGGACGAAAGCCCTGTTTTCTACTAGTGCACCCCTCAACAAAATGGTGTTGCGGAGAGCAAGAACCGGACGTTGATGGATGCGGCAAGAACCATAATGGCAGAGTTTAAATCTCCATACAACTTTTGGGCCGAAGCCATCAACACCGCGTGTCATGCATCAAATCGGCTCTATCTCTGGAAAGGCTTGAACAAGACTCCTTATGAGATTCTTACCGGGAACAAGCCCAACCTCAAGTACTTCCGGGTGTTCGGCTGTAAGTGTTTCATTCTCAAGAAAGGTGTATGTTTGTCAAAATTTGAATCTCGAGCTCATGAGGGCATATTTGTTGGTTATGCTGCAAACTCTCATGCTTACTGTGTCCTCAACAAGTCCACGGGACTCATTGAGGGGACGAGTAACGTAGAGTTTGATGAAAATAATGGCTCCCAAGTGGAGCAAAGTGGTCTTTGTGATGTAGGTGATGAAATTCCTCCCCAAGCCATAAGAAGAATGGGTGTGGGATACTTCCTACCCGTTGAGGAACCCCTTGTGGCTGAAGGAGAAGGACAATGTTCCACTCAAGTGGAACCATCACCGACGCAAGACCCACACGCTTCCGAAGAACAAAGTGAAGGCCCTCAACCCCGTGATCAAGATCAAGGGCAAGATCAACTAAATGGTGATGATTCTACATCACATGATGCTCAAGATCTTGCTCACACCCCCGTGCAAGCTCTAGATCAAGATGAAGCTCAAGACCAAGATCAAGCTCAAGATGAAGGTCAAGCTAAAGATCAAGACCATGCTCAAGATCAAGAGCAAGCCGGTGCTAGTACCGAAGTTCGTCAAGTTACCAAGCCTCAACTTTACATGGAGGAAATTCTTGAAAGGCGAGCTGCCAAGATCGCTTCCAAACTAAGAGTCAACCAACACCTATTAAAGAATGTTTATGGAAGTTTGAAGAGAGAGGTAACTACACGTCGTCAATTAACAAACTTTTGTGCACATCATGCGTTTGTTTTTTGCTTTGAACCCCTCAAGGTACAAGATGCGCTCGAAGACGAGGAATGGCTTGAAGCCATGCATGAAGAAATCAAAAACTTCGAGCGCAACAAAGTGTGGCGATTGGTGCCAAGACCAAAGGAGAAGCACAATGTCATTGGAACCAAATAGATCTTTAAGAACAAGCAAGATGCACATGGTATTATTATCCGCAACAAGGCAAGATTGGTGGCTCAAGGCTACTCCCAAGTCGAGGGCATCGACTACGGTGAAACCTTTGACCCTGTTGCTCGCCTTGAATCTATTCGCATGTTGCTTGCTTATGCCTCTCATCATGATTTCAAATTATATCAAATGGATGTGAAAAGTGCTTTTCTTAATGGTCCTCTTAAGGAGTTGGTATATGTCAAGCAACCCCGGGGGTTTGAAGATCCCAAGTTCCCCAATCATGTATATGTTCTCGATAAGGCACTCTATGGCCTTAAACAAGCCCCACGTGCGTGGTATGAGCACCTTACCGAGATGTTGCAAGATCGTGGGTTTGAAATTGGGAAAATCGATCCCACTCTTTTTACTAAGAGGGTTAACGGGAACTTGTTCGTATGCCAACTATATGTAGATGATATTATCTTTGGTTCTTCTAACAAAGCTTTTAATGATGAGTTCGCCGCACTAATGACCAAAGAGTCTGAGATGTCTATGATGGGAGAGTTGAAGTTCTTCCTTGGATTCGAAGTCAAGCAGCGAAGCCAAGGAACCTTCATCAACCAAGCAAAATACACTCAAGACATGCTCAAGAGGTTCAAGTTGGATGAGCTCAATCCTCTCAAGGCCAATACTCCAATGCCTCTCAATGCCAACTTGACAGTGATCCCAATGGTAAAGCTGTGGATCAAAAGGTATATCGCTCCATGATTGGATCTCTGCTTTGCCTTTGTGCATCTAGACCGGATATTATGTTGAGTGTGGGAATTTGTGCAAGATTTCAAGCTGCACCTAAGGAGAGTCACTATGTGGCTGTCAAGCGAATCTTTCGATATTTGGCTCATACCCCAAACTTTGGCTTATGGTACCCCAAAGGTGCTTCATTTGATCTCATTGGATATACTGACTCGGATTGGGCGGGAGACCGTGTGGAAAGGAAGTCCACTTCCGGAGGCTGCCAATTTCTTGGTCGCTCTTTGGTAAGTTGGTCTTCAAAGAAACAGCACTGTGTTTCTCTCTCGTCCACCGAGGCCGAGTATGTAGCCGCCGCAAGCTGCTGTGCTCAGATTCTTTGGATGAGGCAAACTTTAAAGGATTATGGTGTCAACTGTGACAAAGTGCCTATTTACTGCGACAATGAGAGCACGATCAAGATCTCCAACAATCCGGTTCAACACTGCAAGACGAAGCATATTGAGATTCGTCATCACTTCATCCAGGACCACATCAAGCGTGGAGAAATTGATCTTATTCATCTTTATACCAAGGAACAGCTTGCCGATATATTCACGAAGCCATTGGATGAAGCAAGATTTCGCGAGTGATAGTAGGAGGAACCCGAGCCGTGAGACAGGATCCAAGCGACCGCGCACCATAGAAGAAGACAGCTCAGTCAACCCTCCCAAGCAGCAGAGGAAGAAGGCTGCCTCCAAAAGGTCGCAGCCATCCCTGGACAAGATCCCTCTCAAAGATTACTGGGCCATTCGCCGTCGCGATCCATATGTCACTCCTCAAGAGAATGTTGTTCGCAACCGTCCCTTCTGGACCAAGCAGCAGTTGTGTATTTACAATGACATGCTTCTGGGTAAGGAAAACATCTATGTGCCAAATGTCAAGTCGATTGATATGGAGTGCTTGGAAAAGAATGCCCAATACTTTGGCCAGGCTATTGAGCTCTGTCAGAAGCTTCAGATCACCCATCTCATGGAATTCAACAAGGACTTTGATGCTGAGATGATTGCCGTGTTTTATGCTACCGTTCACTTTGGGACTGATGATGACAGGACTTTGACTTGGATGACTAATGGGAGGAAGTTGTCTGCTACATGGAAGGAGTTCATGGACCTTCTTCACGTTGAGGACAGGGGGCTCAATGACCCTGTCGGTTTCCGCCCACACAAGGAATCTACGGTGACTCACAAGCGCAATCTTTGGCCCTACTCCACTGAGAAGGTATCCTCCACTACTGGCAAAGCTACTTATGTTCTGCAGCCGTTCCTTGATATTATGCACCGCATATTCCGGAACACCTTGTTTCCTCGTGTTGGCAACTTGGACATGGTGCACTCCTACCTGGTGGATCTGTTGCTCTTCTGTGAGCATACGAAGGACTCTGCTGAGGTGCCTGCTCTGGATATTTCTCACGTCATGTGGTCTGAACTGCACTCTGCTATCTCTGATCGTAAGGTTCCTATTTATGGCCCGTACTTGATGCTTCTGCTTGAGAGCACGTGGGCTAAGACCCATCCAGGCATCATCTTTGAGCATGGTGAGGTGGTTTCTCATAAGGTTGTGCAGCTCCGTCAGAAGGACAAATGGGCAAACTATGTTGCTCCCGAGGCTGTTTTGGCTGATGATGATGTTGAGGATGAAGATGAGGATGACGAGGATGATGAGGACTTTGTGGTCCAGGGTGGTGCGGCTCCTCGTTCTGCACCTTCTCTGGCTGAACCATCTTGGGCTAAGAAGCTCAAGGAGAAGATGAAGAAGTTGTTCTGTTTACAGGCTAAGGGTCAGTACAGGGCTCATGTTGCTGAGAAGGAAGCTAGACGGCATCACAAGGCTCTTGGCAGACACGTTGGGTTGGAGGTTCGCAGTGGTTCTGAGAAGTATATTACTGATGACGAGGTCTGGATCTCACGGCACTGCAAGGACTCTGACGATGATCTGCCTGGCTCTTCTGCTCCAGCTTTGCCCGGCACCATTTCCCACACTCCAGAGTCTGGAGAGTACTGATGATGGGTCCTTGTGTTCTGTCACCTGTGTGTCTTAGTCCTCCCTGCCCTTTTGGTGTCTCGCTGCCAGAGGGGGAGAGAGTGTAGGGATTTGTCGAGTCACGAGCATGTGTTTGCTTTCTGAGTTGCCTTCTTTTATGTCATTGCTCGTGAACTCTTTCTAGTTGCCTTGCTTTGCTTTGCTTATGGTTGTGAGACTTCAGTCACTTCGTCGTATGGTTTAAGACATATGCTACCCTTAATTATCCTTATATGTCTCGTTGTGTGAGTTAGTTTTATTATACCATCTGTGTTATACTCTCACATAGTGCTCCTTGCTTAGTTTTCTATGTCATTTTATATATTGTTGCAAGGAGTATTCGTCTCTAAAATATAAGGGGAGTGTTGATCCTAGCATGTGTGTTTTGCATTCCAAAAGCATATCAAATATAGCACACATCCAGGGGGAGCCCGTCTATATTTTTGTAGACTTTTGGGTTTGCTTTCTTTCTCTTATTTATTATCTATGCAAATCCAGTGTTGTCATCAATCCACCAAAAAGGGGGAGATTGTAAGGGCATATTTATACCCTAATGGTTTTGGTGATTGATGACAATGCATTTGCGGACTAATCGTGTGCATTAAGCTTTCAGAGAATATCAGGTGGCACGAGACGATTATCTTACCCCTCAGGAAGCTAAAAAGAAGACGGTGACTTTTCGACGATTTAGTGTCGGTGGACTTAAGTCGTAGGAAAATCCGTACTATCAAGAGGGGGTCCGCGGTAGGAAAGGTTGGGAGGAATCAGCACGTACACACTCGCACCCCCATTCGTTTCCCGGCAACATGGAGTCTCTGTCCTTGCCCTGCTCTCTCTTTCTTTCTCTCAGCGGTAGTACCGTTCTGGGAAGCGGTAGTACCGCGCGCAGCCGGTACTTCCGCCCCAGCCGGCGGTAGTACCGCTTAGGGAAAGAAGGGAGGGTTGGGCACCTCGCGGGAGGCATCAAACACATATCTGGGAGTGTCTGGTGCCCCGCGCCAGCACCCAGCCGCAGCGGTAGTAGGGGCGGTAGTACTAAGCGGTACTACCGCCGCCCCTTCTACTGGTTCACAGATGGGCGGTAGTACCGCCCCAACCAGCGGTACTACCGCTCAAGTGCGGCTGGTTGGTGGGTAACGGGCAGATTCCCTTCCCCTCTATATAAGGGGTCTTCTTCCCCAAGAAGACTTACCTCTAATCCTTCCCCAAGCTCCATTGTTGCCCAAAGCTCATTTTTGCCCGATCTCTCTCCCTAGCCAACAAAACTTGTTGATACTCTAGGGTTTGGTTGAGAGGACCCCGATCTACAGTTCCACCAAGAGAAATTTGATTCCCCCCATTAATCCCTTGCGGATCTTATTACTCTTGGGTGTTTGAGCACCCTAGACGGAAGAGGTCACCTCGAAGCCATAGTCCATTGTGGTGAAGCTTCGTGGTGTGATACGTCTCCATCATATCTATAATTTTTGATTGTTTCATGCCAATATTCTTCAACTTTCATATACTTTTGGCAACTTTTTATACTATTTTTGGGACTAACATATTGATCCAGTGCCCAGTGCCAGTTCCTGTTTGTTGCATGTTTTTTGTTTTGCAGAAAATCCATATCAAACGAAGTCCAAACGGGATAAAAACTTACGGAGATTTTTTTTGGAATATATGTGAATTTTGGGAAGTGGAATCAACAGAAGGCGGTGCCCGAGGGGCCCACAAGCCATAGGGGCGCGCCCTGGGGGGTAGGGCGTGCCAGGCTAGATTGTGGCCACCCCGTAAGGTGGTTGGTGCCCTTCTTCCGCCGCAAGAAAGCTAATATCCGGATAAAAATCGTGTTAAAATTTCAGCCCATTCGGAGTTACGGATCTCCGGGAATTTAAGAAACGGTGAAAGGCCAGAATCTGGGAACGCAGAAACAGAAGGAAACAGAGAGAGAAATCCAATCTCGGAGGGGCTCTCACCCCTCCGCCGCCATGGAAGCCAAGTACCAGAGGGGAAACCCTCCTCCCATCTAGGGGGGAGGCCAAGGAAGAAGAAGAAGGAGGGGGGCTCTCTCCCCCTCTCTCCCGGTGGCACCGGAACGCCGCCGGGGCCATCATCGTGACGACGATCTACACCAACAACTTCGCCGCCGTCATCACCAACTCTCTCCCCCTCTATGCAGCGGTGTAACACCCCTTCTCCCCGCTGTAATCTCTACTTAAACATGGTGCTCAACGCTATATATTATTTCCCAATGATGTATGGCTATCCTATGATGTTTGAGTAGATCTGTTTTGTCCTATGGGTTGATTGATGATCATGATTGGTTTGAGTTGCATGTTTTATTATTGGTGCTGTCCTATGGTGCTCTCCGTGTCGCGCAAGCGTGAGGGATCCCCGCTGTAGGGTTTGCAATATGTTTATGATTCGCTTATGGTGGGTGGCGTGAGTGACGGAAGCACAGACCCGAGTAAGTAGGTTGTTTACGTATGGGAGTAAAGAGGACTTGATACTTAATGCTATGGTTGGGTTTTACCTTAATGATCTTTAGTAGTTGCGGATGCTTGCTAGAGTTCCAATCATAAGTGCATATGATCCAAGTAGAGAAAGTATGTTAGCTTATGCCTCTCCCTCATATAAAATTGCAATAATGATTACCGGTCTAGTTATCGATTGCCTAGGGACAAATAACTTTCTTGTGACAAAAAGCTCTCTACTAAGACTAACTTAGTTGTTTCTTTATCTAAACAGCCCCTAGTTTTTATTTACGTGCTCTTTATTATCTTGCAAACCTATCCTATCACACCTACAAAGTACTTCTAGTTTCATACTTGTTCTAGGTAAAGCGAACGTTAAGCGTGCGTAGAGTTGTATCGGTGGTCGATAGAACTTGAGGGAATATTTGTTCTACCTTTAGCTCCTCGTTGGGTTCAACACTCTTACTTATCGAGAAAGGCTACAACTGATCCCCTATACTTGTGGGTTATCATGGTGTCGTTGGGAGCCTCCAATTCAGTTGTGGAGATTGCCCCAACCTTGTTTGTAAAGGTCCGGCTGCCGCCTCCAAGTGCACCACTAGTGGAATCACGGCACCTCGCATTGTGTGAGGGCATGAGGAGAATACGGTGGCCCTAGTGGCTTCTTGGGGAGCATTGTGCCTCCACACCGCTCCAACGGAGACGTACTTCCCTTTACCGGGAAGGAACTTCGGTAACACATCCTCGTCTCCATCGGTTCCTCTTGTGGTTATTTCTTACCTCTACTTCACGCAAGCTACTTACATTGTTTATCTTGCTTGCTTGAGTTGCTTGTTGTGTTTAGCATCATATAGGTCGCTCACCTAGTTGCATATCTAGCCAACCTATTTATTGCTAAGCATAAATTGTTAAAGAAAAGTTAAAAACTGGTAGTTGCCTATTCACCCCCCCTCTAGTCAACCATATCGATCCTTTCACCAGAGGTATGAATCTGAAGACCCTCTGGGTCACTTATATAGAGCTTTTAATGCTAAATGGGAGAACGTCTTTCAATTTGCAGCCCACCACGCGATCTCCCCACCGACCAAATCTCAGACGGGGAGTCTCTGCCCGCCGAACAGGCAGAAAGTGGGACTGCGTCACATCCTACGCCTCCTGATGTCTCGAAGGAGGCCGCAGAGGTGTTATCGCGCCAGGCTCCCTCTGAGCCGAACACCGGCGGCGAGGGTGACGACGTTATGGCTGAGGTTAATACCTCGGCCGCCGAAGACCAGGAGGAGGAACATCTCCTGGCAACTAAAGAGGGAGGACGAGGTTCGGTCCAGTCCCCTCCGAGGACATCTCCGGAGCGCTTTATGCCTCAGGAGCTGCCAACCCAATCCCCCACCGAAGGGAGGGTTGGCAGGTCACCACCGGTGCCGCCCATGACTGGGTGGCCGGCCTCGATGGAGGAAGCTTTATCCTGCTCCTCCATCGCCGAAGATCACCGCGCCCTTATGGGTGCGGTTTTGCAAGGCATTCAGTCCGTTGATAGCGGACTGAAAGAGGCCTTCAACGGTCTCTTGACGGGCTTCAAGGTGAGCCACGTAATACTCTTTTTTCCAGAAAAAGTTAATTTACCAAGTTTATGCAATCCTTATAAGTGTAGTAGCCCCCGAGCCCTGGGTGAGTTTGAAAAACCCACCCGGGGATCAAATGTCCAGAAATTGGTAATGATACTCAAGGCACCCCTTGTCCTTCATTATTCTAAGAGCTCCGGAGAGTACTTGCCCAGGGTCTGAATCCGACAGCTCGGGAGTTTTAATGCACATAAGTTGTTTTGTAGGCATCGTCATCGGTGGCGGCCATCAACCCAGTGGAGCTTGCCGAGCTAAACCGGAAGCTCAAGAGCTCCGATGAAGAGCTCGATCGCCTGAACAAGAGATTTGACGAGACGCAAGGTGAGTCCGAATTGTATCATTCGGGCTATAATCTATCCTCATTGATCGAGATATCCAGATTGTAACCCCTACGTGTTATTTACTCATTGTTACCACAGCTGTGGCCACGGAGGTCGAGAACCTCAAGGCCGAGTTAAAAAAGGTAAGGCAGGAGGCCGCGGATCAGAAGGCGGCGGCCGAACAAGCAGCAGCCGAACTATCGGCGTTAAAGGCCGTGAGCGACAAGCATGAGGCCCGGGTGGCAGAGGTGCAGCTGGAGCTCAAGGATGCCAGCACGAAGTGCGAGGCCCTTGAGCAAAAGAACGAAGACCAGGCCAACGAACTATCCGCGTTGAAATCGGAGCTCAAAGCGGAGCGAGTTGATCGGCGGTTCTTTGAAGAAGAACTCCGCCAAATCAAGGCGATCGCGGATGGTAAGCCGTACTTACTGCAATGTGCCTTTGGTGGTAACAGGTTTGCATTGCTCATCCGGGTGTGGCGTTCCTCAGGCGCCTTTACGGACCTCCCGAGGAGTATAGCGGACGTGAACAAATACATCGCCTCTCGGGATGGGGATGTTGAGCCTCGGCTGTTCTGGGCGCAATTTCAAGCCCCCGAGCATCCTCCCCTCCTGAGCAAGCAGATGAAACAATTGATGGAGCTGCATAGGATGGCGGAGCCGGCCATGAAGGACCTCTGCATCCGGATGTGGCCTGCAGAGCCGTTGCCGAGTAGTTACTTCGGCTTGGTGCAGAAACTGTGCGACGCTGCTGTCGGTGTCAAAACCGGTGGATCTCGGGTAGGGGGTCCCGAGCTGTGAGACTAGAATCGATGGTAACAGGAGAAGTGGGAGACGATTTTACCCAGGTTCGGGCCCTCCTATGGAGGTAATACCCTACGTCCTGCTTGATTATATTGATGGTATAAGGGTTACAGAGTTGATCTACCTCGAGATCGTATGACTAAAACCCTAGATGAGTTCTGTTGGCCTACAACCTAAAACCCTCCGAGGGTACCTAGGGTTTACACATGGTCGGTTACACGTCGAAGGGATAAACATGCCTATTCACTACTTTAAACGTGGAGGATACGCCACGATTCTCGAAGCTTCCTTCCTGGAGACAGGGTCTTCGATCAATCCAATGCTCGGCAAGCGGCCCATATAGTCCGGCCCATAAGAATGAGGTCGGCCTCCCGAGGACCCCTTAAACCAGGACTCCCTCAGCTGCGCTTCGGATTGACGCTCTAAAGCGTTCTACGTGCATCGAGGGAGCTCGGATGGCCTTTGCAAGGACCATGATGCACTGGCCGAAGCTCAAGCCGACCGAGATGGCCACCACGCCTCCACCCCCTGGGAAGGAGCATAGGCGCCCCGAGCAATACTTTTCCACCGTGATGGATGGTGCTCGGGCGATAGAAGCCCAATGTCCTAAGGATGTATTCTATGAATGAGCGTTTTGTCATGTATCCGCTGACTGTTCTGCTTTATAATGCGGTTGCATGGTTTATCATGTCTTTAAGCTTTGTATTATTTTGACTCCTATGTGGCCGTTTTATCTGAAAGTTGCGAGTCGTCGGCTTTAGCCCCCATGTAGATACTACACGAGGTGTTTCTACCTCCACACTATGACCCTTAGCTGACGTATCGGTGCCCGGAGGCGGTAGTGCGAGGGGAACAAGGCAATCGGACTATGATGCTTTAGTGCTTTCACTTAGCCGTAGGAGCTTGACTGCGGGGGCTGATGACTAGCCCCCAGTGTTTTGTGATATTCGGATACACCGAGGTTGAAACCAGCATCACATGGTTTGTAATCGTACAAACCCCTCGTATAACACGGAATAACCTCTATCAATTTTTAGTTTGACACTTATGCTCGGATTGCAGACCGGCTCTTGCTTATTATGACAGTCAGTTTTCGGCTTTCTCCACTGAGGTACTTGACCAGGCGAGCTGGAAGCACAATCGCAGTGGTTCTCCCTTTACCCTTTTAGCCGAACGAGCGGAACGTAAGAGGGCAAACACAGGAGCCGGGCAACCCAACCAATGACCCAAGACATAATTCGGAACCGATTCATATAACGCAACATCCGAGACGCCGAACACATAAACAATAGTGCCGGGGTGATGCTTGGGGCGATTTTTATAGTCAAGCCCCCGGTCTATTAGCCGGTCGCATCGTAATATGTAACGAACAACTTTGCTATCGGCGTCGGTGAGTAGAGAACAGAGTATGTGACATAAAATACAGCGAGGACGCCGTAAAGGATGGTCTTTATTTCTGATGAATTCTTATAACTCAAACTGCCGAAGCGACTGTTACAGGTATTTTGAAATGAAAAATAAATTTTACAAAGGAGAGGTTTTACCCGGGGTCTTCGATGGGTGGCTTAACGTCCTCAATGTGCCCTGTCGTATGTCTGCTCCTTTGCTCCCGAGGGGGTTGTGTTCCTTTAAAGGTGATTGCTATCGGCGAACGGACCTTGGGAAGAAGATCTTGAGAAGTCGTCGCAGTGTGGATGAACTTTACGCTTGGAAGGTCCTAGATGGTACCTGTGGTTTGTCCGAAGACATGTGTTGGCAGTAGTTCGGTCCAGCCGAACACTTTCCCTTTGATAGTGGGTCCCCACAGCTGCCCATGGTATTTTGGGCGCGAAGTTGTGCCTTCTCGGCACATATTTTGCGGGAACTAGGGCTGTGCTGTGGGGGGCGTATCCCTATTTTTGTTGGGCGGAAGATGATTCCGGGAGTTCGGGTTGAGACCGAGCCCGTTTACTAACCTGACGTGCCTTTATGGCTGATTTGGGCGTCGGCCTATCGTCGCCACACTGGAATTCGGCTGCCAGGGCCGCTGTGTGTTCCTCAGTTCGGAGAGAGCGCTCTGTGTTGCCGTTGATGGTAATGACCCCCCTGGGCCCGGGCCTCTTGAGCTTCAGGTACGCGTAGTGGGGGGCGGCGTTAAAGCGAGCGAATGTTGTGCGGCCGAGTAGGGCGTGACCGCTACGAAAAGGGACAATGTCGAAGATCAAGTCTTCGCTGCGGAAGTTGTCGGGTGACCCGAACACTACTTCCAGATTCACAGTGCCCGAGCAGCGGGCTTCGACGCCTGGGATCACTCCTTTAAAGGTAGTGTTGCTAGGTTTGATCCTTGACGGGTCTATACCCATCTTTTTCACCGTGTCTGAGTAAATCAGATTAAGGCTACTTCCTCCGTCCATTAGGACTCTAGTGAGGTGATACCCATCGATAATGGGATCTAGGACGAGGGCTGCCGAACCTCCATGACGGATACTGGTCGGATGGTCCCGTCGGTCGAAGGTGATCGGGCAAGCCGACCATGGGTTATATTTCGGGGCTACGGGCTCTACGCCGTAGACCTCCCGAAGGGCGCGCTTCCTCTCCTTTTTCGGTATGTGAGTGGCATATATCATGTTCATAGTTTTTACCTCTGGAGGGAACTGCTTTTGTCCTCCATTGCTTGGACCGTGGGGCTCGTCATCGTCCTCGCTGCGTGGGCCCTTGCCTTGTTCTTCGGCGGCGAGCTTGCCAGCTTGTTTGAATACCCAACAATTACGGTTGGTGTGGGTGGCGGGCTTGTCTTGGGTGCCGTGGATCTGGCAGGGCCTATCCATGATTTTGTCCAGCGTGGTAGGTCCGTCTCGATTTCCTTTAGAAGGTTTCTTTCGCTGTCCGGATTTTGGGTTGCGGAAACCGGCATTAACGGTCGTGTCCTTAGCATCGCCATTGCTGTGCTGGCGTTTGTTTTTGTTACGCCGTGGTTTCCCATTTCCATCCCGGACTTGTGAGGTGCCGGGGTCTTCGGGGTTATGGCCTCGTCGAGCTAGCCAATTATCCTCACCCACGCAAAAGTGGGTCATAAGTGAGGTAAGGGCGGACATTGTCCTCGGCTTGTCCTGGCCGAGCTGACGAGCTAGCCACTCATCCCGGATATTATGTCTGAAGGAGGTTATTGCCTCGGCGTCCGGGCAGTCAACGATCTGGTTTTTCTTGGTCAGGAACCGATTCCAGAATTGCCGAGCCGATTCACCTGCTTTCTGGACAACATTGCTCAGGTCGGAGGAGTCCGGTGGCCAGACATGAGTGCCCTGGAAGTTAGATCGGAAGGCATCCTCGAGCTCTTCCCAGCTCCCGATGGAATTCTCGGGGAGACTGTTTAACCAGTGTCGAGCTGGCCCCTTAAGTTTTAGGGGCAGATACTTGATGGCGTGGAGATCATCTCCTCGTGCCATATGAATGTGGAGGAGGAAGTCCTCAATCCACACGGTTGGGTCTGTTGTCCCGTCGTATTGCTCTATGTTAACGGGTTTAAACCCTTCAGGGAACTGATGCTGCATCACCTCGTCTGTGAAGCATGGTGGGTGGGCAGCGCCTCTGACCCAAGCTATGTCATGCTAACGATCGGCGGTCGATCGGGCCCGGTTTTGTTCCCGACCTCTATTGTTGCGGTCGAGCCAAGACTGGTACTCGTCCCGTCTAGCGGGGGAGTACCCTCTGGATCCGTAGATGGATCTTCTGTGGCCTGCTCTATAATCCAGGTCCTGTCGTAAGTCATACCTGTCCTCGGGCTCTTTTCCTCTCCTGTGGGGTACAGCAGGTCTGTACTCGGCCTTGACGGCCGTCCTATCCCGTCCTCGGGGAGGGCGGTCTGGCTGGTCGTACGGAGTGTGCCTGGGAGGCAATGTTTCAAGGACTTCGTCATCGAACTGCGGCAGCAGCCGCCGTCATGGGTAGCTCTTGGGTTGGTCCGGTAGATTGGTACCGTACCCTTCTTCGGCTGCCAAGACCCTCGTCCATCTATCATTGAGGGTGTCTTGTCCGGCTTTGAGCTGCTGTTGTTTTTCCTTCAGGCTTCGGGCGGTGGCTAAAAGCTGCCGCCTACACCGTTCCTGATCCGCGGGGTTTTCGCGGACGGTGAAGTCTTCGGCTTCCAGGCTGTCCTCCTCCTCGACAGGGGGGAGGTAGTTGTCGTCCTCGGAATCATTAAGATCCTCGGTGTCGTGCCGATCTTCGGGCCTTTCCTGGTCCTCCAGTGGCTGTTCGGGGATTTCAGGGTCGCCGAGGTCTTCCGGGGTGTCGTTTTCCCCGGTGCCTGCAATGGCCTCCCTTCCCTTGTTTGCCTTAGATCGTTTGCGCTGTTTCCGGCGCCTTGACGGCTCCTCACCGGATTTATCGCCATTCTTCTTAGGGGTGCGATCGCCCTTATCGTCGGGGTGTCTACCATGTAGACGTCGTAGGTGGAGGTGGCGGTCCATTGCCCGGTGTTGATAGGGGCGGGGGCGCCGTCCTCTTCATCCATGTCTTCTGCCTCCTCGGAGGCGTAGTCCAGCATATCGGTTAAGTCTTCGATAGTGGCTACCAAGTGGGTGGTGGGTGGGTCGAAAAATTCCCCATGACCCGTCTTCAAACCGATCTGAGCATGGGTCGAGGTCGGGTCGTCTGTGATTTTTATTGATAGGATCCGATCCAGCATCTCGTTGATTGTCGAGAGCTCGACCGGATCGATCTGCCTAGGGCTTTCGGAGTTAACCTCCAACGTGCCCGTACAAAGAGTGTGTTCGGCAGGGGCCGACCCCTGGCCCTCAGGTACTGTAACCGGATCCGTACTAAGAACCAGATCATCGGCAGGGATAGATCCGAGGGCAGAGTCGAGAAAGAGATCCGGAGTTAAGGCTTCGGAGACTTCGGGCTCGTCAGATGAGATCGCGAGCCCAGCGAATGAACGAACGCCCCGGGAGTCTACGGAGAACTCTAGGTTCCCGAATCTGATCTCTTGATCGGGGGCGAGAATCCCGATCCGACCAGGGTGGCCGGTCGGGTCGGCGTGCAGCACGATGCTGTCGAAAGCGAAAATCTGTTCGGGGGCGAAGGAGTCCCCGTTACGGATTTCATCGCTAATGATTAGTCAAGCCATTAGTTCCTCTTGTGATCCCACCGCGGAACTCTCAATGAAAGCACCAATGTCGGTGTCAAAACCGGCGGATCTCGGGTAGGGGGTCCCGAGCTGTGAGTTTAGGATCGATGGGTAACAAGGGACGAAGGAGACGATGTTTATCCAGGTTCGGGCCCTCCATGAAGGTAAAACCCTACGTCCTGTTTGGTTGTATTAATGTGTATGAAGATTACAGAGTCGATCTACCTCGAGATCAAGTAGCCAAAACCCTAGATGAGTTTATCTACCTTCTACAATCTAAACCCCCCGGTTTATATAGACACCGGGGGTACCTAGGGTTTACACATGATAAGTCTCCAGCCGGAAGTAAAGACGCTGATCCCCTTATCTTGACTTGGAGCACACGCCGCGTCTTCGGAGGTTTCCTTCTATAATACGGGGTCGTCGCATATCCCGGCCCTTCCTGCGATAATCAGAGAGCGGCCCACCAAGCCGACCTATGAGAGATAGGCCGGCGGCCCGAGGACCCCTTAGTCCAGGACTCCCTCAACGACTTCCCGTATAATATGGGACCTCGCCCAAATTATACATTATACATGCCACTAGTGCATAGGTTGAGGGCGGATGACATTCGCGGAAATATCTTGGTAAGAATTGCTAATTAAGTACACTACTATTGCGTAAATGGTGTTGATTACATTGTTAACTAGGCTACTATTATGTTCTTCAACAGAAACTGCCAAATGATGTTGTGCCTCCGTTGATGCATGGCAAAGGTTATATGACAATTAAAAGCCCTATGAGGGTCCAGTTCGCTTTTCCATACTGGACTGAGCGCAAACCACAAGGACGGCTCCAAATTGAAGCATGGGGAGAAATAAAGAAGAATCGCAAGCCACAAGTTGGAGACCATTGGATCTCTTTGCTTCATCATGATCAATTAGGATGAGTTGTTAGATGATTAAGATGATGATGAGTTGTTACATGATTAAGAGGATGATGAGTTGTTTGATGATTAAGAGGATGATGAGTTGTTAGATGATTAAGATGATGCTGAGTTGCCAAATGGTGTTATTCTAAATGTTGTTGTTTGCACAATTATTAATTATGTTCTATATTAATATGTATAACCGTGTCTAAATACATTGTATAAATATGAAAAAAGAAACATGCACAATTACCAATAGCGCTTGTGGGGCCTACGCTACAACTAAGTAGCAGTAGCGCTGGCCGGAACTACGCTACTGATAAGTAGGTATAGCAGTAGCACGGGCACACCAACGCTACTGCTACAGGTTAGCTGTAGCGCCGTACTAGTAGCTTTGGCACCCGCGCTACTGCTAGCCCTATTTCCAACGCTACTACTAGCATTTCTCCTAGTAGTGTTGGCTGAAGAACCATGACGACCATTGCCGGAAGCACCACCACCATTGTCGGAAGCACCGTCATCATCAACATTGGCTGAAGAACCATGACAACATTGGCTGGAAGCACCACCACCATACCTCCAAAGCACCATCACCACCATTGTCGGAAGTACCTCCACCACCGCCACCATCGGCCATAAGATCTTAAAGCTCTTGCCTCCTCCGCAACATGATCTTCATTCTTTTCAACTCCCAAAGCTCCCTGCCATTGGTTCCATGTCATTCGGATCGTAGGGTACATGGTCCGCCGGAGGGGGTGGGGGAGCACCCGTACTTGAGTCGTTGAAGCCTTGCTCTTCCTCGGGCCCTTGGCTTGTGATTTCGCCCGTCCGCTGGAAGGGGTGGAGGAGGCGGCCGTCTTCGAGCCGGCCGCCGAGATGACACCACTGTATGCGGAAGAGAGCATGGCGCCTGCAGTCAGAAGGGGCCCGACTCCATGGACGACGTGGTTGCCCTGTCGCTACCGTTTCATCATGACGGCGCAAGGAATTGGCGCAGCGGCAGGGAAGCGGCCACGAGAGGCGTGAAAGGTCGAGGCGGCACTGGTGGGGTTGGTGAGGCATGAAAACCGACGAGCGATGGCTGCGGTGCTCCATGCAATCTATTGGGTGGTGCGGCGACGCGAGAAGGCGCGGGGCCGTGGAGATCGGCGACGACTGCGGTGGGAGAGAGAAAGAAGTTGAAATGTCACTCCCGCCAACTCGCACGATAGACAGGGGAAATGGTAAATGGGATGGCAAAAAATGGACATATACGACACTCAAGGTTGAATATACCTCTTTGCCGAATTTTATGGACCCGACCTTTATTCCAGACATGTTTGGGTCGTTTTTCTGGCCGCCGTTTTTCGTGATGTTGGGGAAATATCTGGTACTCCCATCCTTGGGGTACTCCAAGTGTTTCAAGTTTAAAAACATATCTTAAATGTTTTTAAAAAATCCCGAAAAATGTGAATGCTCGTAAGGAATGTGACGATAACCCCTAGAAATTTCAGACCCAAACTCGAAATGTACATTAAAAAAAATGTGAAATCCAGATGTGAATAGTGTCAATGTTGATTTTGTCCTTTTTTCACACTATTCATGCCAGATTTCACATTTTTTGTTTCTCAATGTGCATTTCGAGTTTGGACCTAAAATTTTTAGGTGTTGTAGTTACATTCTTTGCGAACATTCACATTTTTTTCAGAATTTTTTAAAACATTTATAAATGTCATTCTTAAACTTGGAGCACCGTGAGTACCCCAACAACGGGAGTACCAGATACTTTTCCCGTGATGCTGCTATTATTTGTGAAAGGCACCGCCAAATGCAAAGCAAGTGCGTCGGGCGGAGCACGCGTTGTCGCGCCTCGAGAGACCGCGCGCGTCTTCTCGGACGGCGTCGGGCTGGCGTCTGGCGAGCTGTGCTGCACTTCCGCGCGGCCGCACCGCACGTCACCACTCAGCAGTGACACCGAGCAAGAAGCAAACGTGTCGCCTCCAGAAGGAATTACAAGCGGGCAGCTAAACACAAGCAAGCGTGTCGCGCCAGCAGGACGACAAATGGATTACAGGCAGCTAATAAACACAAGCAAACGTGTCGTTGCCAATGCCAAAGACGACGGCGACAGACGGATCGATCACAGGCAGCTTAACCAGCAAGCAAACGTGTCGCCTAACCCCGTTCGCTTCGCCGCCGTGTCGTCTCGACGTGTCCGGCCCTGCCCGCGACGTGTCCCTCCGCTCGACCCACTCCTCTTGGCTCGCACAGTGCGCGTACGTGTCCGTCGCCCGCGCGTTCACCCGCGACACGCGCTGCGTCCGGCAGACGCTCCCGCGTTCCGCCGACGCTGCAACGCGGGGCCCGACGATGCCTGGACTGGCCGGGCCAGCCGATATATCCGCTCGTCGCCGTCAACCTTGGCTGGAATAGTCAAATATATATACAGTAGTCAGTGTTGTTAATCGCGGCCGCATGGCTTTGGCAGCGTGTGCTTGCCGCTCCCGCTGACGCCGACGGTGACGAGAGGCCGATGTGCTGCCCCTCTTTCTCGTCCACGGCGAGTGGCGCATCTCATCGACCGGCGGTGGTTCGGTGGGGTGGTTGCGTCGCCCACATCCTTCGCGTCCTTCTTCTTCTTCCGTCCGTCAATGACGAGGCTACTCTACTCGCCGAGCTATATCCTACGGTTGACCCGGCCAGCCATCCTGCCTTACTTAATCGGCAATCAAGCCTGGGATTCTTCCTTGTTCCGGTTGCACCGTTCCGGACACCGATCGAAGTTACTACTACTTGTAAAAACCCACGAGATTGTGGTCACTGGTCAGCATGTTCCTGGAAATAGTTGCCAACAGTAAAGTTCAGACAAACTTTACCACCAATGTCAGGAAACAACGTCGAGCCATGTTGCGGGATGTTTTCCTGCACACCTTGGAGTTCACATCATTCCACTGGCCCTAGAACAAATCCTTACTTAAGTCGTCGATCCAATCACTTCAATTAATTATAGACGATCGGATATCTTGACAGGCAAGAGCCGCGGAACGAGAATCATCTTTTCGTGCGGATTTGATCACCCTCACGAGAGGGAATAAAAAATAATGGGACCGAAATGACAAATTGGAATGGCCTCGTCGTATAATTTAATTCTTTGTGTTATTATATTTAAGTAGCTACAAATATACACTAAACCCTCCATTTCCTTCCAAATATGAAGGGATCTTGTAAACTGCCGGCTACCCTTTTTTCTGGCTATTTTACAAGTTTTATTTATTTTTAACTTAAGCAGAAATGCATGGTTACACTGTCAATTTGACCGACAGTGCTCTAGACACAAACACATGCATACACTCTCATATGAACACAAACATAAATCCCCTAGTTACATTCGAAATACTGAGCCGGCGAGGTTTAAGATTAAGGAAGTCACTACATGCGCTTCATCTCATAACCACAATTTTACCTTCAAAACATGCAGTCAAACATAAAAATACGGTGGCCATAGTAAAAAGTAAAAATGGCATACAAAGTGGAAGTTATCTTGCATTAAAGATGGTTAGAAAGACGGTGGTACTCTCAACCCATCAGCATTCAAACCCCAAGTTTGACGCTCGGATGTTTTATTAATATGGATTATCTTTTATATCTAAATAGCTAATCCACACTAATATATTTCTCTCCACATTTAAGCATGTCACCTCATCATGAAACATGCATGGGAAAATGTCCAACTAACCATGCATAGGAAAAACTAGCCTCAACATGCAAATATGGATGATGATTTCATTCTACTATGATGTATATGTTCAATACATAATTTATAATTATGCAATGATCAAACACAGTAAGTCATATGCTCTATATAAATTAACAAGCATGGTAAACAAGATGCATGTTTTTCTTGAAAACTGCATGGCCCACAACACCAGTACAATAAACAACTTTTCCCCATATAAATCCCTCGAGTGAAGTCCATCCCAAGTCCTTGAACTATTTCAGATGTGTCACACAGGTCCTTGAACTATGAAAAGTATATTATAGATTCGCAAAGTGCAATAAGTGTGTACATATGTGACATCTCTGGAATATTCAAAGACCTACATGACACTATGAAATAGTGTCAATCCCCATACTCGCCTTGACCAACGTGGGCGAAGCCGCAACCGTTGTTGTATCCCCGTTTCGGTCGCATTCATAATTTTTCCTCGTCGACAATATTGTGGCCGACTGACTGTGGCGTCTCCTCCTCAGGCTCGGTGCTCAATGCGTGCATGGAATCGGCATGTGCGTGGAGAATAGCAAAGACCATATTATAAATGGTCTACTTTTGCAAGCCAACTTTAAGTATATTGGACGATTGCATAACCACAATCCATTTCCCCTCCTTAATTTGAATTGTGTATTGGGTTTTTCCAACATTCTGGTGTTGCATTACATATTAGGAGACCGTGACTAACAGACCCAATGCATGCATGAGCATTTACGACCAACCGCTCTCTAACGATATAAGTTTGGCCTAAACAATCTCTCATGACCTCTCTTTAATATGCAAATTATTGAATACGCAATGTGGAATGAATCAAATGAATTAAAATTTATGACATACACTAGGATATGTACATCGTAAACCATCAAACTTCATAAATGCAAATAAACATCATAGGAATCAACCGCTAGCACGCATCTAGTTGGAGCCCATGATAATGGCCACACCGGCTTTGGTGCACCTATCTCATCCTAGAAGGCACTTTCGGAAGGATTACCACACCATGCTTATCCGCATTTACTAGAAGATTTTCTTTTCTTTGCAAGGAATGTTATTTGGGACATTTGGAAAGATCAAAACGACAACGCCTGGAGCACTGTATCTCTCCCTTAAGCCCATCTCCTCGGTCGAGTGCTCAGGGTTGTTGTGACGCCCTGGATTTGTGCTACAGTAATCTCTGTAATTAAGCTACAGTAATCCCACGCTAATGATGCCTTGTCATCGCCTTCACTGTTGCTAATCCCCTTTTGGTTCACATCTCGATGAAATTCAAAATTAAATTAAAGTTGAAAATTTAAAGTTTTCGAATGCCAAAACAAAAATGTTCAAAATGCGGGAAATAATGCCAAGTTAATTGTGTTGTATAAATCAACATTTTTTTAAATATAGTTAAATACACTAAATTAAAATAAAACTAAAACAGAAAACTAATAAAAAAATAAAAAGACAAAACAAACAAAAGAAAAGAAAAGGAAAAGACCCCCCCGGCCTACTGGGCCTCGGCCCACCTAGCCGGCCCAGCACCCACCGACAGCCCACCTCGGGCTACTAGGTCACCCCCCCCCACCGACCCTCACCCCCACCCACTCCCCACTCCCCCCCTCCCGATCCAATCGGATCGGGGCCGGCGCCGCCCCGCGCGCCCGTCGCCCCGGCGCCTCTCTGCCGGCGTCCCCCACCGCCGCCGGCCGCCGTTCACCTCGCCACCTCGCCATCGCCCCACCTCTCGCGCACCCCCGCCCCCCTCGCCTCTCCCCCTCGTCGCGGCACTGCCGTCCGCGGCCGCAACCGCTGGCCACCGTCGCCGCCGCGCTCCTCCGCCTCCTCCCCGTCGGTCGCCACCGTGCTTCGCCGACCCAGCCGCCCCGCAACGCCGGTGAGCTCCGGCCCGGCTCCCCCCTCTCCCTTTTTCCCCCTTCGGCTCCCGCTCGTCCCGCACCGGCGCCGCCACCGTCGCTCCCTGCGCCGTCGCTGTGCCGCCGCCGCGCACTCGCCGCGCCCGCTCGCACCCGCCCCGTCCCGCTCTCGCGCCCTCGCCGCGTGCTGGCCACCACGGCCGCGCCCAACGCCCCCTCGCAGACCCCCCTGCGCCTCCCACCGGCCGCCGCGCGCTCTGTGCCGTCGCACCCTGGCCGCGGCCCCACAAGCCCCTCCCCACGCCCCCGTTGGCCCCGCCGGCGCCGGCCGCCTGTTGGCCACTGGCGAGAGCCGTGGCCGTGGCTTCGGCCTGGCGCCGCCGCCGCCCCCTGTGTGTGTGCGCGCGCGTGCGTGTGGCCCTGTGTGGCCCTGCGCGTGTGTGTGGCTGGACAGTGGGCCTAACCCCCCACTGTCAATGACAGAGGGGCCCACCCCCAAAACGTTTTTAATAAAAAGATAAAAAAATTAATAATAAAATAAATAAAAATATAATTAAATGTTAAAAAAATGAATTAATAAATATATTAATTATTAATGAATTAATTAATTAAAATGATTAATTAGTTAATTAGTTAATTAAGGCTGATTAGTTTAATTAATTACTCTGTTAATCTTAACAGAGTATGACAGGTGGGACCCCCCTAATTAATTCTGATTAATAATAATTAAACTTAATTAAAACTGTGACACTGACAGGTGGGGCCCACTGGTCAGTTTGACCAGTCAACCCCCTGTTGACTGCTGATGTTAGCATGACATCATGCTGATGTCATAATGCAATTAATTGATTTAATTTAATCTGTTTTATTTCAGAATATTAATAAAACTTTAAAAATTAATATAAAATCATCCGTAACTCGGATGAAAATATTTTATACATGAAAGTTGCTCAGAAAAATCCCACGAATCCGAATACGCTGTCCGTTCATCTGTCACATGCTCCTAGCATGATGAACATGGACATTTAGCATTGGGATCATCTGTCCGGTAGTAGCCAGAGACCCGGGAAATATCGTCAGATATTCTTCCGACCCGTCTGCGACGTGTAATACTGTGTTAGTGCATGCCTAGCTCTGCATATTGCCATGACATGCATCGTGATGCATTTGTTTGCTTTATATTTATTGTTTCTCCCCCCTCTTCTTACCGGTAGACCCCGAGACTGACGCTGCTGCCGAGTACGACTACGCGACTGACGATCAGGCCTTTGCCGCAGAGCAGCAAGGCAAGCAACCCCCCCCTTGAGCATTCCGATATCGCCCATTCCTTTCCCTCTTATTCTTGCATTAGATTTTTGCTACTGTATTAGTTAGCTCATATTCTGATGCATAGCCTGTTTTTGATAAACTGCTACTATACCTGCAATCATATCAACTGCTTAGTATAGGTTGATCAATGAATCCCCAGTGGCCCCTTAGTCCCAGTTGCCCCTGCTTCTTTATCGACGACTCGACGACTCGAAGACCCGAAGACTCGGTCAACCGACCGACGAGCCAGGCCCCTCACATCACCGCACACCCCTTAAGTATGGCACTGCAGAGCTACTATCGAGTGCCGAGGGTGATACCTCACTTATCACTCCTGGTGTTAATTCTGTAGCGTAGCTAATCGGTCGTGGGTATCGAGGGTGATTCCTCCTTCCCATTTATCGATAGCGACTCTTGTCATACACATACCTCGAGTGGGATCCATCGAGGGTGCTTCCTCGGATATCCACTTGGTGTATAAACACACAGTTACTTCAACTTGACATTGTTTACTTGTGAAAGACGGGACTGGAGGGACAGGCGGTACCACCCTGGTTGAGGTGGACCTGAGTTCCCGACAGTCTTGAGACGGGTCGGCCCCAAGGGTACCCGTGTGTGAGATGTGGTGGGATGCGCCGGTAAGGCATCCAAAGGGTTATGTTGAGGCGTGGACGGGTAGGAGAGGCCCTTGCCACACATCCTCGAGTCGGGGTGACGGGACCGCACTTTATGGGTCGCGCTTGCCCCGCATTAATAAAATGCTAATGGGTTGGGGTATTTGATCTGAGTTGGGTCGTTGGCCTTTTTACGCACCAAACCATCGCGTGGGAGAAGTTATGGGTACTCAGCGTCGTTGTATCAGCCGAAGCTCTTCGGACGTCAGCAATGGAGCGGCGCGCGCCAGATTGGACTGGACGGTACAGCTCTTGGACTGGAGTGTGCTAGGTCTGCTTCCGGCCGCGTACGCATCGTGCAGGAGCGCGTAGGGCAAGTGGTCCCACGCCCCCTGTGTGCTTAGGATTTAGACCGTCGGGCTGGCCTCTTCTTTGAGCCTAGGTGGGGCGACGACGTGCTGCTATCCCGAGGCCGGGCATGACCCAGGAAAGTGTGTCCGGCCGGAGGTGATCAGGCGTGTTGGAAATGCGGTGCACCCCTGCAGGGATGAATAATCTATTCGAATAGCCGTGTCCATGGTAACAGGACGACTTGGAGTTGTGCCTTGACCTTATACAACTATAATTGTCATTTAATTTGAAATGAATGTGGCTCCGAGATTGCTTCCTCGCAGGGAGTCGAGGAAGAATCTCTGGGCGTGGTTACTTAATAAAATTGCTACAATAATATGACTATATATGAGATACCAGTCTACTCTCTTCTAATGCTGCAAGATGCTGAAGATGCTAGTCTTCGATAGGACTAGGCCTTCCCCCTATTCTTGCTTTCTGCAGTCAGCCCAGATATAACCCCACTCCTTGATACTGATGCATACTTAGCATAGTTCTGATGTCAGTCTTGCGAGTACTTTGGATGAGTACTCACCGCTGCTTTGCTTTCTCTTTCCCCCTCGATACGATTCTGCGTTCAGACGATGGAGCCCAGGAGATGGAGTATGCCGGAGACGACTACTACATCACCGATGGAGCCTACTTCTACGTGGAGAGTGCCGACGCTCAGGAGTAGTTAGGAGGTTCCCAGGCAGGAGGCCTCGCCTCTTTCGATCCGTTGCTTATGTTTGTGCTAGCCTTCTTAAGGCAAAACTTGTTTAACTTATGTCTGTACTCAGATATTATTTGCTTCCGCTGACTCATGCTTGTCGAGCTTTGTATTTGAGCCCTCGAGGCCCCTGGCTTGTAATATGAAGCTGTATGACTTTAATTTGTGTCTAGTGTTGTGTTGTGATATCGATAAGTGAGTCCCTAATCTTGGTCGTACGCATTGCGTGTATGTTTAGCGTACGGTCGAAATTGGGGGCGTCACAGTTGTTGGGTAGCTACTTTTAGGCCCATGGACGTTTAGTCATAGTGTTTCTAAAGTAATGAATGTCATAGCGTGAACGACTTACATACTGTTTTCTACTCTCATATATGATGCACATGCTTATGCGTATTCTAGAAGTATATTTTCTTTTACAAGAATCTAGAAATAGCTCTCACATTCTGGACATCACTCACGAAAGGATTTCCACTCCATGCTTATCCTCGGGGCATTTTTATTTCTTTGCAATGAACACTATTTAGTAGACTTGGAAGCATCAAATCAACACCGTATGCAAGATCTCATCTCCCCATGATGCTCATGTGCCCGGTCGAGAGTGCCTACGGAAGGCAATGCTCGGTGCATGGTGGGCATGTTACACGGTGATCTGCATGGCTTTTGTGGGACGTTTTTTATGTGGAGGGTTGTCGAGTCACTAGTAGAAAACAGGGCTTTGAAACGGGCCAGAATATTGCATTAGTCCCGGTCGTGTTATGAACCGGGACTAATGGGTGCATCAGTCCCTGTTCGAGCGGCCAGGGCGCCGGCCGGGGTTCGTCAGGAACCAGTCTCGGTTCGTGTGACCCCTTTAGTCCCGGTTCCAGACACGAACCAGGACTAAAGGGCCTCGCTCCTGGCCCAGTCCCTTTAGTCCCGGTTCTAGCCACAAACCGGGACTAAAGATATGCCTATATATATATATGCTCGCCCCTGCCCGCTCACTCCTCTGTTTTTTGGCCGGCCGGCGTGTGCGAGGTGTGTGCTGCTCTGCTCTCACCTCCTATGCACACGAGGTGTTTGATGAAATGCTCAAGCCACGCTTAAGCTTTCTCCTCTCCAAACTCGACCTCCAAGCTCCATTTTCCCCAAGATTTGTCTAGGTTTGGCGGTCTGTCACGTCCCGTCCCCGTCTTCACCGTTGTCGATCGCCCGCGCCGATCTCGTCGCCGGCACCACCGTGGTGAGCCTCTTGTTCTTATCTTCTTTTTAAAAGAAAAAAAATTCTTACTTGTATAAATTTCTTACTTTTATTATTGTTTGTTATTATATAGTGCCATGGTCATGGTATCCGCCCACGTCGGCCCTCGTCCGGTCTATGATTCGGATGTGGTATATTATCTTTTATAACTATTTGTTTCATTTAGTCTTTATGACAATTGTGCTGACCAACGTGACATAGATGTGTTTATCTAGGAGGTATGTGAACCGGAAATTCCAACCGACCCTCTTGTCGAGAGGTTAAATTTAGTTGAAAAAGAAAACGAGGATTTGAAAGAAAAATTGAAAAGAATTGAGGAGGAGAAGATGAAATTGGAGTTGCATGTTGCCGATGTCGTCGATGACCACAAGATCAAGATGGATGCAATGCGCTTGAAGATTAGAAAGATAAGAAAATATGACATTGATAATGAGGCTTGGTATCATTATGCTGTTGGATCAATTGTTACCTTAGTTGCGATTATGATCGCATTTGTTGTTGCATTTAAATGTTTTACATAGTTGTATGTTAGTTTCAATTTATGTTTTAATTGGATGCTCTAGAGAGCTGTATGTTGTTTTATGAGAACTATGTATGAACTTTATGTATTTATTTTTTCAGTAATAACATTTGATCACTTCTCTATTCATGATGTTCTGTAATGGTTTTTGATACATTTAATTATATAATGCACGCAGTTGAACCGGCAATGGATGTGGGTGAAATTATGATACCATGCCAACTTTCAACCATTTCAGAGTTTATTTGCAGTGCTTTTCAATTCAGGGTCATTTTAGCTCAAAATAAATCATGAAATGCATGAAAACTAGCAAATGAAGTCAAAAAAGGGTTGAAAAGTGATGATGTGGCTTTGAATGGTGCATATTGAATGCAGAAAAAGTCTTGAGTTAAAATATGTTCAAAAAATTGAAATCCCTTTGTAATAGACGTGTTTTCGTCCGAAACCTTGATACTTCGAAAGAGATTGTACAGTTTGTACACGAAGTGCATCCAGTTTTTCCGGTAACCCTCTCAACTTTTTAGCACATGCTATGTGGGTGAAATTATGATACCATGCCAACTTTCAACCATTTCAGAGTTCATTTGCAGTGCGTTTCAATTCAGGGTCATTTTAGCTCAAAATAAATCATGAAATGCATGAAAACTAGCAAATGAAGTCAGAAAAGGGTTGAAAAGTGATGATGTGGCTTTGAATGGTGCATATTGAATGCAGAAAAAGTCTTGAGTTAAAATATGTTTAAAAAATTGAAATCCCTTTGTAATAGACGTGTTTTCGTCCAATCAAAGTTATTTAACTTAATATTATATAAAATTTATGCAACTAAAATTATCAAAGTTATTTTTGTTAAAAACTTTAATAGCAAAAAGAATATTCATAAAGTATTTTTTGTTAAAACTTTTAATATGCAACAAAATAACATAAAAATAGCAAAAGTGAAAATAGATGCGCTTATAGAGAAAATTCAACCTAAATTCAAAGTGCTAATAACCTAAATAGATATACTAGCGCTTTGAATTTAGGCTGAATTTTCTCTACAAGCACATCTATTTTCACTTTGAATTTAGGATTTGAGAGGAACTTAACAAGGCAGAGAGGGCCGGGCTTATAAACAGGTGCGAGCGCCTCTCGCTTGGCGAGGTGGGACTAAACTCCCCCTTTATTCCCGGTTGGAGCCACCAACCGGGACTAAAGGGCTGGGCTTCCCGCCCTTTCGGGCTGCCGAAAACAACCTTTAGTCCCGGTTGGAGCCACCAACCGGGACTAAAGGGCTGGGCTTCCCGCCCTTTCGGGCTGCCGAAAACTACCTTTAGTCCCGATTGTTGGCTCTAACCGGGACTAAAGGGGGGACTTTAGTCCCGGTTGGAACTACCAACCGGGACTAAAGGTTGCACTATATAAGCGGGACTTGGAAACGTTTCCAAATCCATCTGCTTTCCCTCTCCCCCGACGGCGCCGAAAACCACCTCGATGCCGCCAGGCTGCCGGATCTCGCCGTCGCCTCCCCGACGCCGTCGCCTCCCCGAGCCCGCTCGCTCCTCGTCGCCGCCCCCGACGCCGTCCCCGTCGTCGCCCCCGACGCCGTCGCCTTCCCGAGTCCGCTCCGGCCTCCTCCTCCTAGGTGAGCCGCCGGCCACACCGCCGTTCCCCTCCTCCTCCTAGCTATCCTCCCTCACCCCCGCGGTTACCGTCGTCACCCGCGTCCGTCGCCGGCCGAAGCAGTGGTGGTCAGCCGCGGATCCAGGGCTAGTTAAAAAATGAAGATTGCATTTTAAGTTAGTTAGGAAATTAAGATGGCATTTTAAGTTGATTTGTTGATCTATGAGGAAGATGCTTCTTTATTTGCTAACTTACACATCACTAGGCTTTGTTATTAAAAATGTTATTGTTGTTTTATTGTTGTTAAATAAAATGATATTTGCTATAACCACAATTTGTTTTCGTCGACGATGCAATCCCGCATTTCTAAAAAAGAAAAACATTAAACGATAAGAAAATGTTCTCATAGGAATTTGTCTCGACGTCGACGATGCCTGGCCAGCATCCTCGTTGTCGTCGAGTCGGCGGCGACATCATGCTTGAGAGGCGCAATGTCCGGGACTGGGCTCCGCCGGGCTGGCACTGGGAGGTGCTACCTTCCCGGGCTCGGAGCTTGGTGAGGAATCCTGGTCTTGTCGTCGACCCGGAGCTTCTTTGGTGGCGGTCGCATGGGCCACTTTCGATGCAGAGGCAGTGGGCCCCTGCGGAGGTGGTACGTCGCCGTGTCAGGGAGGAGGACGAGCACGTCCGTCGCTACATGGCGGCGTTGGACTCCAGGTTCTCCAATACCTGGCAGGTTCTTCAGGGATCTCACCCGAGTTATGATCCGGTGATGGTTCCTTATCTTTGGGTGTCCACCATCAGCAACTTAGAGACCGCTAGTGAACCGAGTTCACCGTCCTCCACTTTGGATTCTAGGATATTCGATCTGTATTAGTGATCTTATATGATAATATTCGAGATGTATTAGTTAATATTTGATGATGCATTAACTGGATTAGTGATATTATATTCGAGTTCATTATAAATGTATTAGTGATATTATATTTGAGTTCATTATAATTGTATTAGTGATATTATATTGTTATAATGCGTGTGTGACTTTCGGTCTGTCGTTGCTCCTTGTGTGACTTTCATGTGTGTTCTTGATGGAGGAATCCCGACTATTGTCGTGGGGGCGCTTCTTCCTCTTCTCTTCTTGCGATATATACCTCGGTATAATGCGCAAGGAGAGAAGAGGGGTTGCGCCCATCACCGACGGACGAACTATTAGTGTGAGAGAGTGTCCACCAATATATACACCATCATATCAGTGTGAGAGAGTGCGGACCAACACACCATGAGATATGAGAGTTATTTAAGGAAAGCCTCGACAGACCAAAGTAATAATCAATTTATATGTCATGTGCGTATGTTATTGCAATTAGGTCTATTTGGTCATGTGCATATGTTATTGCAGGGAACACCTCCTAGTGCCTGTATTTTGCAGGAAATGTCGTCGTCTGATGACGACCATAGGTGCCAAACGTGCGAACAATGCGGCAAAGATAAGGGTCTTTGCGATCGGCCTGAGCTGCGAGACGACAGGTTCTTCACCATGAAGCTTTACGAGGACTTCGATATTTCTACGGTACGCAACGATGACAAGTGTTTTTTCGTAATTAAGCATGACTTTTGTTTCTTTGCTTCAACGTGTAATTTATGTTTTATACAATTCGACTAGTTCATCCCCTGTCATGCAAGACGGTATTTCTTGGAGAGGCTCGGTTTCGAAGAGCACGACGGTTTCGAGACGAGGAGAGCCAACCTGAGGACTAAACATGGTCACACATTTCTGGTCAAAGTAATGAATGCAGTTAATAACACAGAATTAGGGTGCTCAAATTGGGAAGCTCTTTGCAAGGCATATGGATTTCAGGAAGATATGGAAATAACCTTCGATCTTCGTCCTGAAGATCATATTGAAGGTAACATCGACATTTGGGTGGATGTCGATATGCTTCATGTTTTACCTCCATGTGAGTTTATCAACCATGCATATTTGTCAAGTAATTTGCATTCTATATTTAAAAATAGTTGGTGTTCATCCATACTAAATTTGTTAATTTATAATTTACAGCTTATTTCGTTTCTTCGAGTGAAACACAGAAAATAATTGACACGACACACTACACTTATGGATCACATCTAACTTGGGAGGAGAAGGATGATCTTATCAACTTTGTTATTGGTATCCTAGTTGGTAGGGAGATCTTCCCGTATAATTTGGGAACTGGCCCAAATTATACATTGTACAGGACACTAGTGCATAGGTTGAGGGCGGATGACATTCGCCGAAATATCTTGGTAAGAGTTGCTAATTAAGTACACTATACTATTGCGTAAATGGTATTGATTACATTGCTAACTAGGCTACTATTATGTTCTTCAACAGAAACTGCCAAATGAAGTTGTGCCTCCGTTGATGCAACCCGAAGATAATATGACAATTAAAAGCCCCTTCCAGCCCGAGTTCTCTTTTGCATACTCGACTGAGCGCAAACCACCAAGACGGCTCCAAATTGAAGCATGGGGACAAATAAAGAAGGATCGCAAGCCACAAGTTGGAGACCGTTGGATCTCTTTGCTTCATCATGGAGACATAGATGTTATTCTGTTTTATGTCATTTTACCTAGGAGGGACGACTAGGTCCTATATGAGAGAGAAGTTTTTCTGGTTTATTTTAACTTGCATGATCGATTAGGATGATTACTATTATGATGTTTTTCTGTTTTATGAGATTTTAACTTGGTATGATTAAGATGATGATGAGTTGTTAGATGAGTAAGATGATGATGAGTTATATGACATATATTTGATTAAGGTGGATGGATGCAAGTGATCATGTGAATTAGAGGAAAATATGATGTAGCGATTGGCCCTTTCCAAAAATGAAAACCCGCGTGAAAATACAATATAAATATAAAAGAAAATAAAAACAAAAAATGAAACACGACCCTTTCCAAAAAAAAACCAGCGCCTTTTAGTCCCGGTTCGTGTTACGAACCGGGACTAAAGGTCCTCCTGCCTCGGTGCCGCCGTGCGGCCACGTGGAGCGCCGTTGGTCCCGGTTCGTAAGCCAACCGGGACTAAAAGCGATCGGCATTAGTCCCGATCGTTTTGTCCCGGTTGCAGAACCGGGACAGATGCCCTATTCTCTACTAGTTAGTAGCTACTTTTAGTCTCGTGGGTGCTTGGTGGCAGCGTTTGATGTGTAGTTTCTTTCTAGAGATAGCTGTCACATCCTGGACGACACTCGCGGAAGGATTTTCCACTCCATGTATATCCTCGAGGGATTTTGATTCTTTGTAAGAAAGTTATTTGGTAGATTTGGAAGCATCGAAACGACACCATCTACAACAACGTATCTCCCCTTGAATCCCATGTCCCAAGACGACTGCCCAAGGAAGGCAATGAACGGTGAACTACGGGCATGTTACATAAGCGGTGATCTTTGGGGCTTCTTTGTGGCGTTGTTACGTGGAGAGTTTTCGAGTAGCTACTTTTAGTCCCGTGGACGCTTGGTGGTAGCATTTGTAATGTGATGATGTAGGGTGGACGACTTATATACTCTTTTCTTCTTTATATACTACTAGAATATTATATATGACATCACATGCTTAAGTATAGGTTTCTTCGAATTTGCTAATTATCATATATAAATGAGAATTAACCAAGCTAAATCTAGTTCCTACACCCACTTTACTTTAAAAGAACACATACTAATCATCACGAGATAAAGAAACAAAAGCACGGGTGAACACGTTTCTGTTTTGACAGCATGAGCATGATAAACATTTTTTTTCCTTTGCAAGGGAATGTTATTTAGGAGATTTGGAAACATCGAAACGAGTCTGTATGCAACATTGTATTTCTCCCCCGAAGCTCATGTCCTTAGTCGAATGCTCAGGGTTGTTGAGTAGCTACTTTGAGCCCCTTGAACGTTTGGTCGTGGCATTTGTAAAGTGATGAATGATGCAACATGAACGGCTTACGTAGTGTTTTCTACTCTCATATTACCTCCGTCCTAAAATTCTTGTCTTAAATTTGTCAAGATACAAATGTATCTAACACTAAAATGTGATTAGATACATCCGTATTTTGGTAAATCTAAGACAAGAATTTTGGAACGGAGGGAGTACATGACACACATGCTTATACGTATTCTAGAAGTGCACTTTCTTTTACAAGAATCTAGATATAGCACTCACGTCCTGGACGGCACTCACGAAAGGATTTTCACTCCATGCTTATCCTCGAGGCATTTTTGTTTCATTCCAACGAACGTTACTTAATAGATTTGGAAGCATCGAATCGACACCGTCTGCAACAGCTCATCTCCCCCTGAAGCCCATGTCCCACTCGACTGGCCGAGGAAGGCAATGCTCGATGCACGACACCCATGTTACACGGTGATCCGTAGGTCTTTTGCGGGGCGTTGCTTACGTGGAGGGTTGTCGAGTAGCTACTTTTAGTCCCGTGGACGCTTGGCGGAAGTGTTTGATATACCGTGGACGGCTCATATACTCTTTTCCTTTTCCAGACACTCCTAGAGTACCATACATGACACGCATGATTAATTATATTTTTCTTTCAGTTTGCTAACTCTCATCTAGACGAGAATTAACCAAGTCTAACCTAATCCCACACCCACTTTACTTACAAGAACCCATAGATAGATAGATAGTCCTGGGCACGAAAACCATATACTACACTCTAACTAATCATTTGGAAGTAAAACAACAAAGAACGGCGAACCAACCTGTGGTTGGATGGTTAGAGGGACTGTGGTATCCCCAGCCTACCAGGGTTCAAGTCTTGGTGCTCGCATTTATTCCTGGATTTATTTCAGGATTTCCGGCGATGCGCATTCTGTGGGAGGAGACGTTCCCGTCGACGACGAGGTGCCTACGGTGACTTCGTAAATTTCAAGATGATATGCCGGCTCAGTATCTCGAAAGTGCTCATAGGGGTAGGGTGTGCGTGTGTGCGTTCATAGGGGTGAGTGTATGCGCGTGTATACGAGCGCTTGCGTCTGTACTGTGTTCAAAAACAAAGAACGAGCATGGTAAACTTTTTTCTTTGGACAGAATGAGCGTGGTAAACATTTTTTTTTGTCTCGCAGAACCCCTCCACGAGTGAAAAACGAGCTCCACAAAATAAACAACAGGAGCAAAGAGAAACGAGGTGCCAAAAAAAGAAAGAAAAGGAAAAAAGAAAACACACATGGCCCACCGGGCGCCTCAAACCAGCACGTGTTTCCTCCGGCCTCTCTGTCAGATAAATACCTCCCTCTCCCCTCTCTCCTCCCCCGTCTCCGTAACCAAACCAGGAAACAGAACACAAAGAAACCAGCAGCAAATCCCACGTCCGCCTTCCCTTCCTTCTCCAACCCCCGATCGAAACAGAGAGAGCGAGCGAGCTAGATAGACAGATATCCCCGCGGATCTTCCACTCGGATTCTAATCCTCCCCGGTCTCGGCCGCGTCCCACTCCCCCTCCTCCCCCTTCAATCCTCCTTCGTCGGCACCAGAGGACCCCTGCGGCGGCAGTTCGAGTCGAATCCCTCTTCTTTCTCGTGAGGCAGAGAACAGAGAGAGACAGAGCGGGGGGCGAAGGAGAAGAAGACGAGCTCATCGGCGGCGGCGGCGAACCGGACATGTGCGTGGAGGGATTCGAGGACGCGCAGATCGAGAGGCCGGCAGATTTCGCGGTCGGTAAACCCCCTCCCCTCCCCTGTCCTTCGCCCATTCGATTTCACTCTGTTTTCTTTTCTTTACTTTTTTACTCGACCTTCTCGTTCGCCTGTGGATTTCGCTCGCTGCATCCAGTGGTTTTTCGTCCCGCCGATAGGATATTATGAGATGAAAATCGGGTTCTGATCCGTGCGCGTTCGTTCCTTCGGGTCTGGACGATCGATTAGAACTAGAGGAGAAGGAGAAGAAAAAAACGCTAGTGGGTTGGTTGCTTCGTGCACACACTTCGCGTGCTGCGCGAATGCTTCCCGCTTCTCCCCTTCTTTCCCTGAAAAATCCACAGCCAAGTGGTAGCAGAGATTATTCAGCACTAGTTTACTTATTGCGACTGGAATTAATGAACTACCCCCATTATCTTATCTTTTACAAGAAATACTACTAGTTATCCTGTTATTAATATTTTTATTAGGAAGAATTACTGTATTATTATATCTCCCCGTGTGTGGAAGGTGTGAACAGAGGGATATGCCTTGAATTGTTGGGCGGCCCAGAAGTTTCTAGCTGGGATTAAGCCAGCCGAGGCGTGCCGCAAAAGCGAAATCTTTTTCCTTGTCCTGGCTCAGCCGATGTCATGCCTCCCGTCTGCATCTGCATGTGCATTCTTGTTCCCATGCGGTGCTCTTCCGATCCTGTGATCAAAATCGTCATGTGGGATTTCCGGTCGACGTGTATGCTTGGCATCCTCTCGTCCGCTTCTCTGTCACAAAGATATCTCCGTCTCATCTCCTGTGACAGAGGTATTTGCATCTCATCTGCTGTGACAGGGAAAGATTTTTGCGTCTGAAAGTAGGTAGGGCAAAACTGAACTGTTCATATAAAAAAAAATCAACCGCTGCAAAGTTCACAGCTAGTAGCACTCGATGGAGAAAGATTTGTTAATGGTAATCATACATGATCCATCATCCGTGTTGTTTACATGTAGAACAGTCAGCGCCGGTAAAGTTCAGATAGTGCTGTACCCCTTTCTGCATTCAGGCCAAGGGAAAAGCTGGCCTTTTCCGCGCTGTCAAGCCTCCGGGGACGGCACGTCCTCGGCAATTTCCTAGTGATCTACGTGCCTTTATAGGTCTGAATTACATAATCATGGGGTGGCTTTTGTCCCTTTAGCTTGCAATTATGGGTTGCAATGCAGGCAGATAGGTAGTGGGCTACCGAGTGGCGCTCAAGAATGTACACCTGGAGGCTTCACATTTCTCTCCTATATACCAGCTTCTGCTATAGCATCCGTGTGCGTTTTGAACGGCTTTTGTTTATGAGTGCCCACACTGAAAATGGCTACTCGTGGCATTCTTTGTCCAGTAAGGGATTGCCTTCTGTCGCCGACTTGACCGGGTTGGGCTTCTGTTTGTACGTCCCTTTCGGCTAGGTGGATTAGTGTTTGCTGCAAGCCTGCAAGTCATCACTGATGGTGGCGACGTTGTTTAAGCTATTGTAGAGTTGTTGACGGGGTTGAAAGTTTGAGAAGATAGATTCATTTAACCTGGCTATTGTTAGTAAGATGCTAAGTTCATCCTGTATCACATTATGCTAAATGTACCCTGCTTTCCCTTATTGCATTTTTTTAAGCTGATGCAGTACCTTGTTTTTCCTAATCAGACTTGCTTCTTGCTGTGATCTAATCTTCTGTTAATTGGGTAATATGCAGATGGAGAGGGTTTGTGAGAACACGGTGTCCATTGATTTCAAGCAAAGTAAGATGGTGGCTGCGATTGGAGAGAGTTGGCACAATTTTGTCCCAGCTATCCGATCAGGGGACTGGTCTGACATTGGTGGCCGTGATTACATGGAAGATACGCATGTGTGCATCCCCAACCTAGCCAAGAATTTTGGTTTTAACATGGTGGATGATGAAGTTATTTCCTTTTATGGGGTAATTGCTTATTCACTCCTCGAATCTGGTTGTCCAATTTCATAGTAAATGTGCTCTCTTTTTCTAACATCATTTTGTCCTTACATTTCTCAGGTCTTTGATGGACATGGTGGAAAAGATGCTGCACAGTATGTTCGCGATAACTTGCCACGGGTCATCGTGGAAGATGCTGCTTTTCCTCTTGAGCTTGAGAAGGCAGTCAGGAGGTCGTTTGTGCAAACTGATAGTCAGTTTGCAGAGAAGTGCTCTCTGCATGATGGACTTTCTTCTGGAACAACCGCACTTACAGCAATGATCTTTGGAAGGTACTGTTCCTGTGACCTGCAATCCTGGCTCACTTTAGTATTTTCATTTCATTGATGACCAGAAAATCGTAATGCAGTAGAGTACTGGAGTTGACACTAGGTTAACTTGTTCATAAAGCTGCTTTCAAACTAATGCATCATAATTCAAAAAATCTCAACATGCTTTAGCCTAAGGTTAAATTTCTCTAAACTGCTGTACTTGCACTACGACCTCTTGTGATACTGCTACCATGCATTGTGTTATATGCCAATGCCAGTATGACTCTCATCAGAGTTAGCATCAGTACTCCCTAGCTGTAGGTTGCTCTGTTATTGAGTGACTAGCAATGCTAATTGTTCGCATGTTCTTGTGCAGGTCTCTTCTGGTCGCAAATGCTGGTGATTGCAGAGCGGTCCTTTCCCGGCGGGGTGCCGCGATCGAAATGTCCAAGGACCACAGGGCATGCTGCCTGAATGAAAGAAAGCGTGTAGAATCCCTAGGCGGCTATGTTGACGACGGCTATCTGAACGGCCAGCTAGCGGTCACCAGAGCGCTCGGCGACTGGCATCTCGACGGCCTCAAGGAGATGGGCGAGCTGGGAGGCCCTCTGAGCGCCGAGCCGGAGCTCAAGATGATCACGCTGACCAAGGACGACGAGTTCCTCATCATCGGCAGCGACGGCATCTGGGACTTCTTCTCCAACCAGAACTCGGTGGACTTTGCGCGGCGGAGGCTCCAGGAGCACAACGACCTGAGGCGGTGCTGCAAGGAGATCGTGGAGGAGGCGATCAGGCGGGGCGCCACCGACAACCTGACGGCGGTGATGGTATCCTTCCACCAGGAGGCCCCTCCCCAGATCAGGGTGAACAGGACGGGCAGGGTCGAGCGGAGCATCTCGGCCGAGGGGCTCCATAGCCTCAGGGTGCTCCTGGAAGGCCAGTGATCTTCGGCGGCGCGCCATTGTCGCCGCCCTCTTCTGCATTGTTGAGTGTCAACTGTAAGTACCGATTGCGGCCTCCTGCTGCTCATGTTTGTCCGTCCGTTCGTCATCCATCGTCGTCGACATGCCAGTGGTGGCTCTATTGTTACCTGGGAATAATAAAACCAACGAACCTGGAGAAGGTCTCACCCGCCATTTTGAATTGTGAGGCACCTGTAAATATATGTTGGGAGCTTAGTAGGGTGGTAAGGGAGTCAGTAGCGTGCATCCAGGGGGCTTTGAAGCTCATTATGAGATGATGAGATGTTTTCTTCCCCCTGTTTTATTTATTTTGTCTGTAAAAGAAACAATTCTGTCTGATGATGATTATTATATCAGTGTAACTAGAGTTGTCTCAAAGTCATGAACCACCACCTCGTTGATCACTGATGCATGTTTAGTTATCTCTGCTTGGAATGCAGCTATAAAATACCCCCTCTGTTCCTAAATATAAGTCTTTTAAAGATTTCATTACAAACTACATACGAAGCAAATTACATCCATATGTAGTCTGAACATAAGGATGTCTCTATAACACTAAAACGTGAACGTGTCGGATGTATTTAGACAAAACTAAGACGTGTTAGAGACATCCATATCTAGACAAAGCTAAGGCAAGTAATTCGGAAACGGAGGTAGTATCGGAAGTATCGAACAAAACAAGCTAGTAAAATGAACAGAAACACTAACAAAACAAGCAAGTAAACTGAACAAGGATCTGAGGAATGGACGTGGCCATGGTTTTTGACACGAGTGATAAACCCATTCATGAAGGGGCTCAATCACAAACATTACACATTTGCCAATATTTTTCTACGGTCACTCCACATTCAATCAAACAAAAACAAAATACAAGGCTAGAAATGGCCCTTTTTTTTTTACCTCATCGCCGTATTTTTGGTCCGGGGTAGGGATGGGAAGGCGCCCTAGTATTGCCCGCGCCGTGATGACATTTTATTCGGTTTCTTTGCCGATGACCATTGTGGCACGGTGAGGGCAGGCCAGTGCTTGTACTATGGCGGCGTTTGCCACCTCCGCGTTGGGCTCCTCGTCGGCATGGTGGACTTGGATGTGGGGGTCGAGGCGACCTTCATGTTTTCATCGTCGGGTAACGGCCAAAAACGACCGACCGACCAGACGACAAGGAGGGGAGGCCACGACATCGGCGGAAAGAGCAGCGGGAGATGGAAATGTGGCTCGCGCCATTTTCGGGATAGAGTTTTATGAACATTTCAGTATCTGATTTGCATTTTCCTGAATTCATGTCAACTTAGTTAAGAATTACTCCCTCCGTAAAAATATATAAGAACGTTTAGATCACTAAAAATAATGAGTGTTTAATATATAAGAACGTTTAGATCACTAAAGATAATGAGCTAAACACTTTTATATTTGTTTACAGGGAAGTACTGTTAAAGTAATGGTCCAAGCGAGGAGGCCATTCCATCTTCTCATCCTGGTCCCATCCACGGATCCACCGATCGATCGTCCGGAACGGTGCAGCCAGGACAGGGAAAGAGTCAACCAAACAACTGAGCTAGCTAGGGTCGACTTCCAGGCTTGATTGCCAATTAAGGCAGGCAGGGTCATACCATCTAGTACCCTCGTAAAAAAAAAAAACCATAGTACCATCTAGTAGCTCGGCGAGTAGCGTCATGATTGACGGACGGGAGAAGAAGAGCACGAGGGAAAAGGATCGGATGTGGGCGACGCAACCACCGCCGGACGAGGGGAAGAAAAGGAGAGGCGGTGCGCCACCCCACCACCACCGGACCTGCTCAACCCCAACGAAAATGAACACAAGGAAAGCATATCGCTCGTCAGCTTGGGCGTCAGCAGGAGCGGCGCGCACACGTAGAGCAGGCAAAGGCAGGCAGCCGCGATTAACGATAACACTGGCATTTGACTATTCCGGCCAAGGTTGACGGCGACGAGCGGATACATTCGGCTGGCAGGCGATCGGCTGTCCCCGTCCAGGCATCGTCGGGCCCCGCGTGCCAGCGTCGGCGGAAGCGTCTCGCGAACGCAGCGCGTGTCGAGCCAAGGAGGCCGGGGGTGGGAGCGGTGGGCGGGCCGCAGGGAGGGACACCTGGCGAGCAGAGTCGGTCCGCGTGTTTTTTACTCCTGGCTCGGCTCGACACGACACGGCCAAGTTATGCGACACGTCTGCTTGTCCATCAAGAGCAACTCCAATGGGGCGACCCATTTTATCCGCTGCGTCGTCCGTTTGGGTCCGCGCGTACAAAAGTGGAGGCCCAACGCGGCGACCCAAACCCAAATCGCGTCCGCGTCGACGCATTTGTGGCCCAAATTTGCGGCCGAAATGCGTCGGCGCGGACGCGAAGCGGACGCCACGCGCGCCTTCTCGGTGTCCGCCGCGTCCTCACCTGGCGGTCGTCCAACTACCCAGCGGCCAGTTTGGTCTGCTTAATTTATGACGACCGCCCATCTCGGGCCCACGCGTTAGCGACGACGGCCGTCCTTTTCTAAGCCGACCGTGCGGCGGGGCCGTCCTCATCCGCTTCCAAAAGAGCTTCCGCCCCCATCTCGCTCCCCCGTCGGCGGCAAACCCTAGCCACCCTAGCCAACCCAGATGGGGCTCTTCTCCGGCAAAGGCAAGGGCACGGCCCCCGCCACCCCTTTTCCCCCTGAGCTCCCTCCGCCGGCTCCAGCTCGCCGGCAGCGGCAGCGCGTCAACGTGCCAGTGCACCAGGCGGAGTGGCACTGGCAGAACCGGGTTGAAAGAACATGTGCTGCCCCCATGTTTGGTTTTGGTAATTGATGACAATCTCTATGGACTAATGGTTGCCTTGAGTTATATTTGAAGGGTTTGTCCATAGGCTTTGCTTGTAGACCATTTGTTGGTCTCAAGGTGATTTGAAGAAGAATATGTGTTGACCAAGGTGCTATTCTAGGATTTATCCAAAGATTGGTCATGCGAGTGTTGAGCCTATTGCAAGCGAAGAAGTCATGTTTACCTTCAAGACATCATCCTAATGAAGAGAGTTGGAAAGATTCAAGGTTGATCAAGACTAAATATGAAGAGTGATTCAAGTTGATCAACACACAAAGCGTAGAAGATGTACCGAGTGGGATCAAGTGATCTCACGGTATGGTAAGCATTATCCATTACGCTTTATGTACTAACCCATGTTCTATGCGAGAGTTCTTTGTGGGGTTAGGTTTGTTTCCATGGGCTTGCGTCAATAGGAAGATCTCATTCAACCCATGGAGGATGACATCAAGTGGTGATCGTCATCAGGATTGCGGTGTGCAAGTTCAAGTGGAGCATCACGAAGAGATCACATGCTTGAAGCTTGCCGTCCATTGTGGTGACAATGGACTTGTGAAGATGTGCCGAAGAGTGGCTCACCCATAGTGGAGTATGGGGGAGCAATCTACTAGTCTTCATCGAGCCGGCGCAATCAAGAAAGGTGGTCCAACTTGAGGAGGTCAAGATCGTCATCATCTAGCTCAAGTGGACTATGCGCAAGGCAAAGGTTTGCCCTTGATAGGTTTTCTATTTTACCGGTCTCATGGTAGTAGTTGGGAGACCGGGTTATAGGATCGATGGTCGTACTATCAAGGGGGGCTCTCAAGTGAGTAGCTTTATCGTATCTTCGTAGAGAGCTCAAACCATTGCATCCTTGCATCATATTTCTTGGTTCGTGTTTGGTGTTTCTCTTTGTGAGTCTTTGAGCTTTTGGTCATCTTCATGACAAGCTCGAGTTCATCGAAAACGGAGTTCATATATGCATCTTCTATGATGTTTTCGATGTTGGAGTTTATGTCGGTTCTTCATTCATAGAGGTTTCTCTTCTCTATATCTTAGGCATTTCTCCCCTGCCACTTCTTATTATAACCAGTCGCTGTTTGGATAGTATTCGTTGTCTTCTATCCAACAAGCTTGAGTTTGCTCAATTCGGAGCTCATATGTAGAAGTTGTGGCAGTTCTGGTTTTCCTGTATCTGTCTGTTCTGCTTGGGCACTTTTGCAGCACCCAAGCGGTAGTACCGCTCGGTACCACGGTAGTACCGCTTGTGCGGTAGTGCCGCTGTGGTCTTCCGCAGCACTACCGCTTGGAGAAACCCCTCTGGTGCTGTTTTCCGCTAAGCGGTAGTAGAGCGGTAGTACCGCTTGGTGCGGTACTACCGGCCCCTACTACCGTTGCCACTACCGCTTGGAGAAACCTCTCTGGTATTGTTTTCAGCTAAGCGGTAGTAAAGCGGTAGTAGAGCGGTAGTACCGCTTGACACGGTACTTCCGCCCTCCACTACTGCTGCTACTACCGCTTGTTTTTTCGCAGAGTGTGCAAGCTTCTGTTGCTCTTTTCGCTTTAGCGGTAGTACCGCTTGGTTGGAACGGTAGTACCGCTAAGTGCGGCACTACCGCTCCAGTTCCGTGTTCTCGCCTGCTGTTTTTTGAATTACTACCGCCCGAGCGGTAGTACCGCTCTGCGGAGCGGTAGTACCGCTCTGTGCGGGCTGAGACAGGTAACGGTTGGATTTGGGGGCTCCTTTAAAAGGGGGTCTTCTTCCCCCTTGCCCCCAACGGTTCTTTTATCCCCTTGCAGCTCTCTCTCCTCCATTGTTGACCTTCTAGAGCTTTGCTATCTCTCCATCCCTCCAATGATTCTTGCTCCTTCTTGAGGGAATAGAGAGAGGAGATCTAGATCCATCTTTCCACCAATCACTTTCTCCTCTATGTGAGGGAAACCTTGTGGATCTAGATCTTGGAGTTCTTGGTGTTCTCCTTGTTCTTCCTCTCACTTTCCTCCATAGCTTTTGTTGCTTTGGTGGGATTTTAGAGAGGGACTTGAGCACTTCGTGTGTTCTTGCCATTGCATTAGTTTCATCGGTTTGAGTTCTCCACGGTGATACGTGGAAGTTAGTAGTTGAGAAGCTTATTACTCTTGGGTGTTTGAGCACCCTAGAGCTTGTTCCTCTTGGGTGCCTTGGCGCCCTAGACGGCTTGGTGATGCCTCGGAGCTCAATCATTGTGGTGTAAAGCTCCGGGCAAGCGTCGGGGTCTCCAATTAGGTTGTGGAGATCGCCTCGAGCAATTTGTCGGGTACCGGTGACCGCCCCCAAGGGTTGCCAATGTACGGGTTCGGTGACCGCCCTCAAGGGTTGCCATTTGTACGGGTTCGGTGACCGCCCTCAAGGGTCCCTTAGTGGAATCACGGCACCTTGCATTGTGCGAGGGCGTGAGGAGAATACGGTGGCCCTAGTGGCATTGTTGGGGAGCATTGTGCCTCCACACCGCTCTAACGGAGATTAGCATCCGCAAGGGTGTGAACTTCGGGATACATCGTCGTCTCCGCGTGCCTCGGTTATCTCTTACCCGAGCCCTTTACTTATGCACTTTACTTTGTGATAGCCATATTGTTTCTAGTTATATATCTTGCTATCACTTAGTTGTTTATCTTGCTTAGCATAAGTTGTTGGTGCACATAGGTGAGCCTAGTCGATTTAGGTTTTGTGCTTGACAAATTAAACGCTAGTTTTATTCCGCATTTGTTCAAGCCTAAACCGTAATTATTTTAAAGCGCCTATTCACCCCCCCTCTAGGCGACATCCACGATCTTTCACGGGTGCCTCTCCCGTACCCCGACGTCGCCCTGCCGCACGACTGGCATATGGATCCAGAGAGGATCCCAGTGCCGGCGGCGCCGCGGTCGGCTAGGGCGCACGCGGAGGAGGTGCGGCGCCGGCGGGCGCAGCTGACGCCGAAGCAGTGCAGCGATGCCGCTTACGCCTTCGACTCGCCCAACTGGGCTCGATGGTTCGCCTTTGAGCACGAGGAGGCCAGGCGGCGCGGCGTCCGCGAAGTCGGCCGCAGGTCGCCGCCGACCCCCCTCGTCGTCCGCGACGAGGACCAGGAGGCGGAGGCGGCCTACCAGGCGGCCTTGGCGGCCGTCCTCCGGGAGAGCGAGGAGGAGGAGCATCGCAGGGAGGAAGAGGAGGAGGCGGCGTACCAGGCGGCCATGGCGGAGGCCATGGCCCTCTCCGCGCGCGGGCGACTGCGTCGTGCCGCCGGTGGCCCCGCCTTCCCCCGTCAAGGCCGAGCCGGAGCCGACCCCCATCGAGGGCTACAAATGGACCGGTGTCGTGCGCGAGTGGGTCAGCGCTCCGTCGGTCTGGATGGGGGCGACGGCGGAGGAGGAGGCGGAGCACCTTGAGGAATGGCGCCAGCGATGGCTCGATGAGGAGCGCCGCCACGGCGAATACCTCGAGAAGCTCGAGCGCGACACCGAGGCGCGCCGGGCCCAGGAAGCGGCGGCACAGGTAGCGGCAGCGGCGGCACAACCCGCCCCCGACATCAACGCCCTCTGGAACACGGTGTTCCCCTGGGCCGGCCCTGCACCGACGCTCGTCGACCTCACCGGCCCCGACGACGACGACGAGGACGAGGACGCCTAGGGCCCTCGTAGTTATGTTTTTTTTAATGTTTATGTGGACGCGTGGACTATCGCCGGCCTTCGTGGTCGGCTTTAATGTTTAATTAATGTTTTTTTATTATTTTTGAAATGTATGCATTTTTTTTCCGCCCGCCGTCAAAATGGGTCGGGCCAGCGTTGGGCGCACGTGCCGACCCAAACGTGAAAGCGGACATTGATCTCCGCCGGGCCGACTCAAACGGACAAAAAAACGAACAAATCCGCCGTCGGTCCGTTGGAGTTGCTCTAAGCTGCCTGTGATCGATCCTTTTTGGCGTCGTCGTCTTGGCAACGACACGCTTGCTTGTGTTTAGCTGCCTGCTTGCAATTCCTTCTGGCGGCGACACGTTTGCTTCCTGCTCACCCCTGACGTCCGGACCAGTCCGGTCCAGTGCAGTTGTGCGGAGGTGCGGGTCAGCGCCTGTCGACCGAGAAGACGCGCGCGGTTTCTCGAGGCACCATCCACACCACGTGCTCCGCTGCTTGACGTACTTGCCTGGCATTCTAGCATGTACCGGGCCTTTTTGTTTTAGGCTTTTGGCGATGTATAAAAAGCAATGTATATCGCCATTTACCAAACTAGTTTGCTTTACCGTTCTGATGATGATTCATCTTACCCCAAGCAGTCTTAAGCTCACTCCCAAGACATGCATGTGGCACTGTTGTAGTATGGCATCTTGGCGCAAATTGTTTAAAACCACCGAAAAATATGATAGGATCAAAGGATAATGTAAACAAAGTTGAATAGTTTATTTAGAAATGGGAACAATTTTTTTTAGAGCCTATTAGGGTTGACGAGTGAACTTTCTACGATTGTCAACGTTGATGGGTGTATTTCCCCCTCAATTTTGAAGCGTGTAGGTACACTAAAAAATACGTCCAATTGGGCTTATATATCTTGACTGAAGATGGATGCAGTTTTTCTATCTGTTGCGTGTGGTCTGATTACCCCCGTGGACGAAGTTTCATGTGCACCGTTCTTGTGACTTGTGAGACACTACCACTGAACTCTTTCAAAAACACAACCTTGTGGCCGAAGGAACATAGATACATCGCACATACTACCTGCGAGACCTTTCCAAGTCAATGCTGCTTTTGGTGCCCTTCCGTTCCGGTCATGGGCGATCCACTACGCCCAGCGATTAGGACTGTAGTACATTAGAGCATCTCCAGCCGTTGGCCCCCTCAAGGGCCCGAAATAGCGTCGCCTGGGGGCGAGCCGGCGCTAAAATCGGCCTGGGGGGCTCGGCTTCCCAGTCGCGGCCCCGGTGAGGCGCATGCAATTTAAACATTCCATTTCCCGCTGCCCAAAAACGACACGAGTTTGACGGTTCGGCGTCGGCCATGCCACAGTCGGCGTCCATCATGCCATAGGTTCGGCGATCGCCACAGGTTCGGCGATCAAAACATGCCAATAATCCGGCGTACAAAAAAATGCGGGAGACGCGAGCGTAGAACTTCTCAAACGGTTATCGGCTCCCCGTCGTCGGCCGGAGAAACGGGAGAGGTACCGGACGGCGTCAGCGAGGTCGGCGTAGCGGTCGTCGTAGCGGTCGGCGTCGGCGAGGTCGGCGTAGCGGGCACGTCCAACGTCGGAGACGCTGGCGGGCTCGGCGGCGGCGTGGGCGGTGCGGAGGGCTGCGCCGGCATGCGGTTGAGGATGAGGTCACGCTCCGCCAGGTACCACGCCTTCACCAGCGGGTCCATCTCCGCCGTGACGCCTCCCATGAGGAACGCCAGGTCGGTGTTGCGCTTCTTCGCGGCGACGTTGGTCCTGAGGAGGTCGAGCTTTGCGTCCTGCTTCGTCATCAGCGTCGACCACCTCGCCTCCGTCTTCTCCTCCCTCAGGGCAAAGTGGGTCTTTGCATCGGCGATGCATTGCTCGATCGACGTCTGCAGGCGCTCGGCAGCCGGCGCGTCGTTCCTGGCCTTCTTCGCCTTCTTGTTCCCGTCTGGCCGCCCTTCTGCCGCCCCAGGAACAGGCGCGTCCGGGCTGAGCGCGCCGTCCTTGTTGGCGAGCTGATGCCGAACCTCGGCCCATTTCTCGCAGGACTCGATCCGGGTGAACACATGGAGGAACTTGAAGTCGAAGCCGGCGTCCCGGCGAAACAAGTTGAACATCCGCACCATCTGCGCCCAAAAAGAACTGTTAGGCGGGCGAAGGAGGGCGCGGCCAAGTGTTCGACGAAAGAGAGTCGGCGAACATACCTGCTGCTCGACGCTCGCGCCGCTCTCTGGGCGAGCATGGACCTGTTCCTGGATGCCATGCCACTTGTTGCACACCGTTTGAATGCCCCCCCAATGGTTGGACATGGCCTTGGTGCCGCGATCCATATACGTGCCGGTGAACTCTGGGTCGACCAACTTGCGCTCGTCGAAAGCCGCCTTGATCCTCTTCCAGTACGTCTCGGTGTTCTGGTTCGCGCCGGTGATCGGGTCCATGCTGACCAGCTTCCATGCTTCGGCGAGGCACACATCCTCCACCGACGTCCACTTGATGCGGGGCTCGCCCGGCTTGCCGTTGGCCGATCTCGTCTTCTTCTTTTTCCCTTTGCCCTTCGTCGGCGCGGGTTCCGGCACCGGCTCTTCCTTCTCAATCTCCTCATCATCCTCCTCCTCCTCCTCGGGGTCGACCTCGGCGTCGTCCATGTCGCCGATGTCCTCCGCCTGCGCACCAAACCCGGTGCACGAGGCGGCCGCGGCGGAGCCGGTGTTGATGATGTCCTCCATCTCGGCCTCGGCGTTGCCGTACCGTGGCGCCGCGCCCGACGCGAAAGGCAGAGGGCCGCGCATAGCCGTCGCGGACGAGCCGGAGTACGTCGGCGAGGGCACGTAGCCGTACCGGGCGTTGGGGTGGCCGGCGGAGAGACGCTTTGCTGGCTGGCGCCTTGTGGGAACGGGCCCGCCGGCTATCGCCCCGGGAAGATCGGCCGGTGAGACGAGACCTCCTGCTCAACTGCCGCCGCCGCGTCCCGGGCTTTCTTCATGAGGAGCCTGTTGCGGCGATCGGTGGTCACCGGCTCCCTCCGCTCGACGTCGGCCTTCCACTCGGCGTTTGTCAACCCCGGCGGTCTTGCCATCGGCGCACGAGCCCTGCGCGGTTTGGCGACGGCGGGGCCGGGGGCTTGCCGAGGGGCGACGTACTTCTTCGGCGGCATGGCGGTAGAAAGGGAGATGGAGGGAAATGGAGAGAATGGAGGGAAGAAACGGCGGGATAGAGGGAAAAGGAGGGGGAAGTGGTAGCCGGTCTCGCCGACACCTCGGCCCCATCCGCCTTTTCGCTTCAGCCGGCGCCCCCAGGAGACCCCCAGCGCCCTGGGTTCGCCGCCCAACCGGCGAAAATCGGTGTCTTGGGGCCGCGGCTGGGAATTTTTTCGCCCGCCGGCGATGAAAAAGGGGCCTGGGGTTCCTTTGTGCCGCGGCTGGAGATGCTCTTAGGATCTCTACATATCGATCCATCTAGCTCCAGCTGAGGCCATTTTTTATGTGCTCCAGCTCATGCAGCGAAAGCATGCATCCATCCCCCGCGTGCGTGCTTACTACGGACTGGTGCACAATTTCTCGAGTTCGCAAGGACGTTCTGGAGACCAGTTCAGAATTCCAAACATATGGCAGTATAATAAACACTGTCAAGAGTAGAACCGTTGGTCGGTCCGCGTCACATCACACTGATCGCTGTCACGGAGATGATGACTTGGGAGACTAGCCCGGGCAAAAAGGACGGCCACCATCCAACTCGAGAGGAGTGCGTCAAACCAAAAGCAACTTCCTTCCAGTTGCAGCCGCACGTACGTTTGAGTTTTGTAATTGTGGCAGATTCCCAGCGTACCGCCTGTTCACACTTCACGCCTCACCTTTGCACCCGCGATCACCACAGAAATCTCTCGGCTCGTTTCATGGCTAGAACGACCGAGAAAAAAATCGGGCTGGCTGAGATTTTGTGCAGGATGGGTTATCCACCTCTCTTTTTTCAGGGCGGGGCGCAACGCAACGCAGGGTTATATATGCGGTGGGTGGGCGCGCGATCCGCCCGCACCACGTAGCGCCTACGCAGCCGCCGACGGGGATTTCCGGCGACGGGGCCGCCTTTCTTTCTTCTCTTGCCGCGCGAAAAGTTGGCGACGGCGACGGGCGGGATGGGACGGGGGACGGCGTGAAGTCGATCGGCGCCGGCCGGCCAGAAAGATGTATCATCGCAGATACGTACAGTACTAGATAGAGATCGTTTCTTCAGAGGAAAAATATCAATCAGCTCGTGGGAATATATATATCGGAGATATAGATCCTAGCTAGCTTGTTGCGTAGCTTGGCCTCATCCGGAATAATGTTGGGTCGTGGATTCTGATTCCCCGCTCACCGGGTAACAGTGAATGAGATGGTGGTGATGATTGAGCGAGCCCAGGGTAATGTTATTCTACTCTGACGCCTTTCCTGGTGGTCTTTTCTGTGGAAAGGGATTTGTGCTCTTTGACTGACTCTCTTTTTAGGTGTGTTTTGTTCTGTGCGGATGGATAGAAAGAAAACTTGGTTCTCCTCTGGAATCAGTGCTTCTTTGGTGGGGTTGGTGGGTGGTAGAAGATACTCTGAAATGTGACAGTTGTGTCCGTTGATTTCTTGGCTCCGCATACCTGACCCATGAACAAATTAAGCTACTGGGTAATGATGTTTTCTTGTGAAATACAAATCCAGAGCTGCTAGTGCTGTCTTTCTTTTAGGGGATAGCGATCCTTTATTCAAGCAAGTTCAACGGAACAGTTACAATATCATGTGGTTGAAGAAACCATGCATGCCTTCCTACACCTAAAGATAAAGAAAATTTAGCTATGCCCTCGGCCTTAAAATTTCGAGTATTTCTTTCATGTACAAGAAATTACACTCCTAAAACTCTTTACTAGCTGGCTGGTGCTGCCAGTGCTGTCTGCTAAAGCCTAAAGGGAAATAAATACAGATGCAGAGTACTAACACTTATCTGGGCCAGTATCATGCTAGAGATGGAGGCCTCTCTTCATTGAGCACGGCCCGGCCCAAGGCTCTGCTCAGCAGCCCACATAGGCATCTTCTCTTCTTCTTCGCCACTCCCCCACCAAAGAATCCCTTTCACTAAAAAAAAAACCCAAAGAATCCCTAAAAAAAAAGCGCCGCGAGATCGCGGCGGAGGTTTCCCCTCGGATCCCTAAAAAAAAAAACCAAAGAATCCCTAAAAAAAATAGCACCCAATGCCAGACCAGCCCAGGATCGCCGCCGTCTCCGCTCGGCCCTTCCCTCCCGACTCCGGCATTCCTTGATCCCCTGCGGTACGAATCCGGGTCGATCCCTGTCCCCTTTTGTGCAGAGCGACCATGATTTAGCAGAGCCAACCGAGGGCGCCGCCTAGGTGGACTCGATTGCTGCACCGCGCTTGGTTTGCTCTGTCGATTCCGCCGTCTAGTGTCTAGGTGAGCTCGTTTCCTGCACTTGGCTCTGTTGATTCCATGACATTGTTGTGTCTAGGTCTGGCTTAATTGCTGCAGTTTGGCCTGGTACTGCCACTGGCCCATTTATGCATGAACCTGCTCTGGAACTTTGGATATGCGCGGAATGTAGGAGTGGATAATTGTGATGATTGGCACACAAATATTTCAGAAGATACATGACTGCTCAAAGCCTCATCAATGTTACCTTTACATGAGTTTTAACAACTATTACTACCTGATTATCTTGATGTATTCCAGTCTGATGATAATATTTAATTTCAGTGCCCCGCAGAGAGCATTGAGACTGCCAAGTTGTGCAGTTGAGATACTCGATGGAGGGCCTCCCGGAGGCACTGCTTGCAGAGATCGTGAAGAGGGTTAGCAAGAGTGATCTTAATTCTCGTTCCCTTGTGTCGAAGCAGCTTTGCACCGTCGAGGCGGAGCATAGGGATGCTATCCGCTTTGGCTGTGGACTCAACCCTCCGACAGAAGCCTTGATATCGCTGTTCTACCGGTTCCCCAAATTGGCGAAAGTAGAGATCAATTATTCTGGATGGAAGCCCAGTAACGGGGACCAGTTTAACGAATCTTTGTCCAAAAGGACCCCCTACCGAATGCTTTTGCCAGATTAAACCACCTGCGAAATAAAATGACAGATCAGACCCCTACGAATCTGACGGCGGGCGCGCCAGGTGACACGTGTCACCGGCCGCCAGCATGCGAGGCGGCCAGCCGGGTTTCTCCGTTTTGCGCGCTCCAGGACGGAACGGAGCCCAGGTAGTGGGTCCGGCCGCCACGGCTCCAGGCGACCGGCACTGTTCATGCGGTCGGAACAGTGAACAGTGATTTTTGAAAAAAATCTGAAACTATTTGGCAGCAAAGGCGATCGAGTGTTCTAAGTGGTTGCAAAATTTTAGATTTGTAAATTTTTTTTTGCTATTTTTCAAAGATCACTGGTCACTGTTCAAAAACACATGAACAGTGCCGGCCGCCTGGAGCCGTGGCGGCCGGACCCACTGCCCTGGCTCCGTTCCGTCCTGGAGCGCGCAAAACGGAGGAACCCGGCCGGCCGCCTCGCGTGCTGGCAGCCGGTGCCCGCCGCCGCGCGCCGTGGCGGCCGGTGACACGTGTCACCTGGCGCGCCCGCCGCCAGATTCGTAGGGGTCTGATCTGTCATTTTATTTCGCAGGTGGTCTAATCTGGCAAAAGCATTCGGCAGGGGTCCTTTTGGACAAAGATTCCAGTTTAACAACCAAGGGCTTCTTGTTCTATCATCTCACTGCTCCTCACTGTCAGATCTTGCTTTAAGATTCTGCTCTTCCATTGATGACTCTGGTCTTGGTTATCTAGCTCACTGCAAAAATTTGAGGTCCCTCAGGCTCAACCGTGCACCAGCAGTAACTTCTAGTGGGATTCTTCGGGTGGCAGTTGGTTGCAGGTATCTTTCGGTTCTCCACCTTGTTGACTGTACAGCAATAGACAGCGTTGAGTGGCTGGAGTACCTTGGGAGGTGTGGATCATTAAGAGAACTTGTTGTAAAGGATTGCTAAGGTATCAGCCAGTATGACCTTCTAAAATTTGGTCCAGGATGGGCGAATCTCCAAAAGTTTGAATTTCAGATTGATGGAGATTATTGGAGGACAGGGGGCCGTGATCCCTCCTACCTGTCTGGCTACCCTTATAGCTATGATATCTGCTGTGATAATCGGAAGGACCTTAGGTTGGCTCATATTATAACTCAGCCAGAAATTGGACTTCGTTTTCTCCTGGGGAAGTGCAAAGCATTGGAGACACTTTACCTAGAGTATGTTATTGGTCTAAATGAGAATGAGATGATTTCACTATTCCAGAGATGCAGCAACCTTAAAACCATCTCACTTTGGGCCATGCCTCTGCGATATGATGATTATGCAATGACTGATGTTAGCCTTAAGGCTCTAGCACTCAGCTGCCCTATGCTTCAGGTTGTTGAGCTCACATTTGCATTTTGCTCTGCCCTTTGGCCAACAGAAATAGGCTTCACACAAGAGGGTATTGTAGCGCTCATCCAATCCTGTCCGATTCGTGCTCTTGTGCTAAATGGTGCCACCAATTTCCGCGACGAGGGGGTGAAGGGCCTCTCATCCTCTCATTTTCTGGAAACACTCGAGCTCGTGGATTGCGAGTCTATAACTGATGCTGGGATGGATCTCATTGCTCAGGCTCCTTGTTTGAGTCACCTCACACTCCGTCAATGTAGCAACGTGACAGATGATGGGATGGCCACACTCGTAAGTTCTCATAAGTTGGAGTCACTAACGGTTATAGGTTGCCTTCGGATCTCTCAGGAGGGCATTCAGGGAGCTGCCAAAACCGTTCACTACTCGGCAGAGATTGAATGCCTCGCCAGCTTAAAAGGAATGCGGTTTACTGAGTATATGGACTATATTTGGATGTTAGCTTATGCTGCCACATATGATGGCATAATTTAGTATTACAGTATCATGAAAGTAACTAGAGGACAGATGTACGCGTTGACATTTTCGTGTGGCACAACTCCATTGCCTCGGTTATTATTTTGGCTGCTGGCCACTCGTGAGTTTCTCAAATTCTTCTGTGTCTTGAGGCTTGGAATGGAGGTTATTTTCATGTCGAATTCTTGCATGTCGTGGGGCTTGGAATGAAGGGTTATTTTCCCTATTCATGTCAATTTTTTGCATGCCTTGGGGCTTTAAATGACGGTTGTTTTCCGTATTTATAATGTATTCACATTGCTTATTCAAAGAATAAAAAGGGGCAGAAAGCTCCTTTCATTTTGAGATCTAATGTTACACCTGTTTCGTGTATAGTTGGGTGCGCCATTTGATTTGAAAAGAATAACAGGTTCTTCTACTTGCGCAATCAACTGATTATCCTTTCTGCTCCACTGCTGAAACCAGGGCTCACTTATTTTGTCATTGCAGAGCTCGCTGTGTCTTCCTACGAGATGTGAGGAGTGATAATCGGAGCTGCAGGGCTGCAACTTGGGTCTTAAACTCCTAATCTCAACCGACTGGAACCGCTGGAGAAGGCGAGATGCAATGATGTTCAAAAACCTCAGTATATCCGACTGTTGGAAATACTTCATCTCTCTTGTAAAAAGTCGGTTCAGGCCGGCTTTTGCATGGCGTAGTACAGTAGAAAGCAATAGCAGGTTCTTTTGGGTTGCTTGTGAAACGCAGTAGTTTCTGCATTGCCACTCGGCAAATGCAAGAAAGTGACAGATAATGGAATGGCTGCACTGGCACGTTCGCAGCAGCAGGAGTCCCTGACTGTTATAGAGTGCCGTCAGATCTCGCGGGAGGGTGTCTAGGTGTCTGCCAATTCATTTCACTACTCTTCAGAGATTGAGAGCCACAGCAACCTAAAAGGGATGAAGCTCAATGTGTCTCGGTCTCGGAAGTAAGCTATGGCCTTTAAGTTCTGTTGCTGAATGTAGTGGCAGAATTTAGTAACGACTTTACAGTATATATGAAAGTAATTGGAGGGGAATGTACCTTACACTTTGGTGTGACCGAACTCCGATACTTCGGTTATTTTAGACTTTCTAAGCACCTCAGGAATTTTGCAGGATTTTAACGCATTGGTAGGGTTTGAATAAATCAAAGAAGCTAAGGAAGTAGGCCTTACAGACAGGAGCAAAATGCAAATAGATTACAAACCGAAGTTACTGTCATAACATACGCAAGAATTCTGGCAAATTCCTAAGACAGATCTCGCGTTACCAAAACAAGTCTGGAACATTTGAAGCCAATTGGAAGTGGCAGGTGCACATGTCCTCCGAATTTACTTTCATAGTTTTGCGGTTTCGAACTTCCGCTGATTATATAGGAAACATAAATTAATAGCCAAATACTCCAGGAGCGGTGAGGATGAGAGGCACTTCATCCCCTCGTCATACAAAACGCTGGCACCATTTGGCAAAAGAGCACAAACTGGACAAGATTTGATTAGCGTCACAATGCCCTCTTGTGTGAAACCTATTTCAGTAGGCCAATCGGGTTTGCGCCTCTTCTCCAGCAACCGATCTTGATCATCGTCCTGCTCGTCCAGCGTGAAGAAGACGACATGGATCACCACATAGACCAATACGACGCCTGCCAAGGCCATGACGTAGATGGAGGTGTTCACATTCCGGCAGCTTCCAGCGGCGTACGCGTCGATGAGACCAAACAGGTCGAGTATCATGGCTGCCTCCAGCACGTGTTGCTTGACCAGAAGCACCTTCTGAACCATGATGATGGCCACCAAGGAGGCCACAAACGCAATCGAGTTGCAGTAGAAGAAGACCTTGTACCGTCTAGCGTTGGTCGTGAGGAGGAGGATGGGGTCGCCGGCCATGTGCCCGTCTTCGTTGTCCTGCCAAACGCCACCCGGGGCGGCCGGGTTCAGCCCTGCTGCGTAGGTGATGGTGGCGGCAAGGGTGGCGAGGAGTAGAACAAAGGAACGAGCCTTTTTCCGAGCTTCTTCCCTGGCACTACTGCATTCGTTCATTGCTGAGAAACAAAGTTCAGTTCGGTTGCAGAGAGGAAAGGAAGAAAGATGACATGTATGTGCTCTGTACCTGACATTATCACCACTCTGCTCATTTTCATCAGCTTGTCGGGCTGGACTGGAAGAAGACAATGAATTTGATGCTGAAGTGTAGTAGAAACCATGGACTAGGATGTATGCCAGAACGGCTGCAACCAACCAGGCCAACCAGGCACACCACGTAGATGGTCGTGTCGATCTCCCTGTCGATGATGAGCAGTATGGTGATGAGCACAGATCCGATTTTTTTTGGCATGAAAGACAACATAACGTGTGCTTTTGATAGAAAGGATCACCTGTGAGTGGTATTGCGAGGACTATCATGGCGGCGGGTCCGGCAGCCGACACGTGACACCTGTTGCAACGGGCGCAGGCGGCAGCTCCTTTGCCACAGATTTTCCGTCCACGTGCGATTGGCAACGGAACGGAGAGGCTGAAGCTGTTGTTTGGTGAGTTTTAACGCTTTGTGCCGCACTCTCTTTGGAATCTCTCTGGTTGCTTTGAGTGTCCTCTATGCTCCCTCTCTTAAGTCGCCAAGAACATATTGAGGAAGAAAAGCTGAATAGCCACTTTCATTTGCGATCTTGGGCGATTTAGAGTTGGATTTTAAAGATATTAATGTTGTAGAAAAGATAGATCAAGGTAAGATTCTATCCATTTTTATTGGTTTCGTATACATGCATACTATTTTTGTTTTGTTTGATTAGTCGTTAAATACTTGTGCTTTGCTGTTTTATACAGTAGTTGAGCACTTCGTGGAGTCATTTATAGCATTTGGACTATGATTTATCAGGAGAATCAAACTAAGAAGTTGAAAAATAAGGCACAAGCTTCGTAATACATGGTTTTTTTTATGCAAAGTGAAAATTAGTTAGGTTTCCAGCTCGTAATTCGATGTTGCATAGCCGAGAAGTTAGAAATGTTTCCATACGAGATATGTTGGACTTATAGTATTATTTTCCATGAAGATGTCGTAGATCAATGTTAACTCCGTCCATTAGTGTTTTTTTTCCACATGCATGATGTTGTTAGTGTTGTCGTTAAGTCATCCCTAGTACTTTTGTTGAACTTTAAATTTGGACAACAAGTTTTTGTAGATATTCTAGATCAGTGTTAGGCCTTTCAAATGCGTCAATTTATTTTGACATATGCAAGAAGTGCTTTGTATGGTAATTAAGAAAAAAAATACTACTGTAATTGATCATTGCATTATTAAATGCGTTGTTATATCATGTGCTATGTTTATTAATAAGTTGTATAGTTAAGAAACCGTAGGTCCAATTTGTTTTCTCGCAATAATCTAAGTATTGTATATTTAGCTTAGTGTCTAATATCCTTGATGATGCATTTAATTGGGTATTTTTTATCATCTAGGTAGCAAACAAGATGTTGCATTTCACAACCCTTTAACTCTCTCAAGCCGTCGGACATATGCACAAAAACAATGGTCTACAGAGTCGGCTTGCCATAGTTAAAGGGTTGTGAAATGCGACACCATAACTATACCGGTGTATGGGGTTTATTATTCGGGGTCTTCCAAGGAAGGTATTCTCAAGACCACAGCTCGAGAAACTAGTAGGAGACATATAGTAACTGAGCATTTTTAGCACACGAAGATTTTTGTGTCGCATCATACAACCCTTTGTATGGATAAGACAACATAGCAGAACCAAAGTTATATTTAGGATTCTGAAGTAAATGTTCGGCTACTATCTTCTCGGCAAACTTAATGAGACAGGGAGAACTACGCCACTGTATGGTGAAGGAAACATCATACCGAAGAGCCACAATAAATACATGAACAGATGCCTCTTCATCGTCTCATGATCTGCATTTACAGGTATCAAATGGCGATGAAGAGGCATATGTTTGCGTATTTGTTGTGCCTCTTCGGTATGATGTTTCCTTCACCATACGGTGACGTAGTTCTTCCTGGTCTCATTAAGTTTGCTGAGAAGATAGTAGACGAACCTTTACCTCAGAGTCCTAAATACAAGTTTGATTCTGTTATGTTGTCTCATACCTACGGGGGGTTGTGTGATGCCACACAAAAATCTTTGTGTGCTAAAAATGCTCAGTTACTTTATGTTTTCTACTAGTTTCTTCAGCTGTGGTCTTGAGAATACCTTCCTGTTGAAAGACCCCGAATAATAAACCCTATACACCGGTATAGTTATGGTGTTGCATTTACAAGCCTTTAACTATGGCAAGCCGACTCTATAGACCATTGTTTTTGTGCATGTGTCCACCGACTTGCCAGAGTTAAAAGGCTATGAAATGCAACACCTTGTTTGGTACTCAGGTGATAAAAATACCTAATGATATACATCATTAAGGATATTAGAAACTAATCTGAATATACAAAACTTAGATTATTGCGATAAAACAAATTAGACCTACGGTTTCCTAACTATTCAATTTATTAATAAACATATCACAAGAAATAATAGTGCATTTAATAATGCAATGACCAATTACATTAGCATTTTTTTCTTAATTAGCATACTAATCACTTCTTGCATGTCAAAATAAATTGACGCATTTGAAAGGTCTAACGCTGATCTACAATATCTATAAATACTTGTTGTCCAAATTCCGGCTCTAAACCGTCCTAAACGTTAAATAAAAGTACTAATTACGACTTAACAACAACACTGACAACATCGTGCATGTAAAAAAGTACCACTAATGGAGAGAGCCAACATTGATCTATAACATCTTCAACATACTGTTCTGAAAAATAGTTCTATAACGTAACATATCTCGTCTGAAAACATTTCCAACTTCTCAGCGAAAGAACATCGCATAGCTAATTACAAGCTGAAATCCTAACTATTTTTTACCTTGCATGCAAAAAAAAAACATGTATTGCAAAGCTCGTACGTTGATCTTTAACTTTTGAGCTTGGTTGAAATGCTCAATTAATATATAAAACAACATAGCATATGTATTCAACGAGTAATCAAACAAAACGAAAATAGCATGCATGTTTACGAAACCAACCAAAACGAAGAGATCTTTCCTTGATCTGTCTATTCTTCAACTTCAACATCTTCAAAATCCAACTCTAAATTGGCTAAAATCGCGAGCGAAAGTGGCTATTCAGCTTTTCTTCCTCGGTGTGTTCTTCGTGACTTGAGGAGCAGAGAGGACACTCAACCAGAGAGGTTTCAGAGAGAGCGCGTCTATACAGGGAGCAGCTTCAGCGGATATAAAGGAGAGGGGAACGGGAGTGTCGGCACAAAACTCACCAACCAACAGCATCACGTGCTGTCGCGTCGGGCGCCGCAGCTACAGCAGCTGCCGCCTCAGGGCGTGGCGGCAGGGCCTACCTAGCGCCGTGGTGTTGCAGAGCAAGAACACGGTAAGACACATGTTGTGGTGGTCCTTCAGAATTACGTCGCCTGGGCGCTGTCTGCCCCCGGTGGTGTCCCAGAAGCCGCCCGGCGTGTCAGCCCAGCCGAGTACGTGATGCTCACCGGCACCGCGAACGTCTCGAGAAGCATCAGGAACTTGCGGAGCCGTTCTTCGGCTTTCAGTTTCTTCAGGGTCTCTTCTTCTTCGGCATTGGGGTCAGAGTTGGGGACGGGGGACGGAATCGTGCAGCCGGAACCGGGGTCGATCGGGTCTGGCGACGGGTGGGCCGCCACCGGAGCCAGAGTCAGAGTTCTTAGCTGGTAGCCGCCCGCCGGTGCATCAGCTTGAGTACCACGATGCAGAGATGCTGCCGCTGGCTGGCCGGGCTGATCCAATGGCTCTGCAGGCTGCACCTGCTCCCCACAGCTGATTCCCTTCCTCTTGTTAATTATTGTGTGATATATTGCTGCAGATATTCTCGCAAAAAAAAAAATGCTACATACATTTTTTTTTACTTGGATCTCATAATTTTCACCCTCCAGTGGGTCTTAGCACTGTTTTTTATGCCCTTATTAAGGCAGCTTTTGAATAAAGAGATTTTCTCCGTCTAGTGCAAGTCATCGGTAAGTAGGGATAAAAACGGATTGAATGGGATCGGATTTTTTTTTCCATATCCTTTACCATATTGTTTTGTTGTAATCGGAGCAGAGCGGATAATGGCGGGGTAAGGATTCGAATGCGGATTTTATCATACTACAGATTCGGAGCGAAAAACATAGCAGATTTTGATCAGAAACGGATAAAAATCTCGGTTCGTAGGTGTAGTGAGAGATGCTTTTATTTCTATTATGCAAACAATATGAATACAATTTTTATCCAACTGTATAACACTAGAGAGTGACCAAGCATTTAAAGTCATAACTCATATTTTTTTTAGAATTATAACTCATATTTGATAATTGGATATTTGGGCTTGTCGATTGGGTTAAATCGGATAATTCTATTTGATAACCTCGGATAATACGCAAATAAATTCGACTAATCTTACGCCAGATATTACCTACACCATATCCGCTACAATATTCGTCGGATATTCCGTTGACCAAAATCTGTATCCACATCCATATCCGACGGCTTTGTGCAAGTGCATACATATCCTTATAAACGGATGCGGATGTGGATTCAGTACAGAAACTATCCGTACCATTTACACATGTGTCGGTAAAACGATGTCTTCTTCGACTCGGCTGGTTTGGGCCAAACCATGGAGTTGTGATAACCTCGACTCGGTTGGTTTGACCAAACTATGGAGTTGTGATAGTAGGCGAGAAACTCCATAACTAGATAGAGTGAGTGAGGATGGAGGGAGTGATAATTGGTGAGGGATTGGATGTAGGAGTTTAGAGCCTAAGTCCCACCATTTGATCATAGCTTATGTTGTATTCTTTGGCTAATCTCTACTCCTATAAAAGTCTGAGTTGGTGATGATGGTGTGCCTGTCATGCTTCATCGATGATGGTGTGCCTGCCATGCTTCATCAATGATTGTCGGATCTGCATCCTACGCACACGAAGCAATATGTGGAAAAATTTGCAAGAAACACCCGCTACTCCGTTAACATTTACACATAAGGCATGTCATCCCCATCTCTCCCGTCAACAGGTCAACTCCATCTCCCCCGAGGCCCCAACCCATCCGACCATCTCCAATCTCCAAAAAAGGGGAAAATGGAGGCGCCACCGCCGGCAGCTTTGAAATCCGGCGAGATGGCCGTTGCCGGCGCCGTCCGAACCCAGCCCCTCTCATGCCTCCTCTCAGCCTCACTGCCCGCCGCCACCACGACCACATCCTCCCCGCCGTCTCCTCCGCCCGTTTCCCCGTCTCATTGGACACCGATCTTGGCAAGTAGGACGCCGACGCCTCTACTGCCTCCTCGCCTGCCGCTGCAGGACCACCGGCGACCATCACTGCCGCCTCTCCCGCCTTCTCGCAATCCCCTCCCCGTCACATGTCTGCACCGACGCCGACCGCCGCAGGTACGCCGCCGACGCAGTATGTTCCCGGCGCCTCTTCTGTCTCTTCCTATGCTGCAGCGGTCTCATGGACCACCTCCCCCTCCTCGCTGTGTCATCCGCCCCCTTCCCCTTCTCCTCTAATGCCGACTGCTGCAAGTACGCCGCCGACTACGAGCTGCTCTCAGCGGCGCCGCCGCCACCCGCTGCTCCTTATCCGTCCGTCTGACTCACTGTGCTTGGCTACTACCCCTCCTTCACAATCCCCGTCCTGCCCACCCGTGCCGCTTCCCAGATTTAAATTTTCAGTCACCCAATGTTAAATCCGCGCACCCAGGCCGAAGTCTCTGGAAACCACTTGCAGCCCAATACATATATAAAATTTTCTGTGACCCAGAGTTCAAATTCGCGCGCCAAGGTCGAGTTATCTAGAAACTACTCTTGCAGACCGATATAAAGCAAATGGGCAGGCATATGTGACTCACGCTGCGTCAAGTACACCCAAAGAAGCCACGCTCTGGTCACAACAATATTCAGATCGAACGGACTTCGCCTTTTGATCTCCTTCGTTAATTTCCAAGGTATGGGTGATTCTTCTTACTTGCACAACTGCATATATGTGAGGGTGCCAACCGATGGAACTATACAAGTTATTAAATTTCTGCAACATTAGCTATTTTAGAAATGAATCACAAGAGTTGCATGAAGATATGAACACACATGCCATTGTTACTGCAAGGGGAATAGACCTGAATGTCATGAAGGCTACAGATTGTGTTGAAGTTCTTTAGTATATCAAAAAATTACTTATTATTGCAATATGCGGATTCATCATGTACTACTATTGGACAATATTGTCATTTTTATTTGGCGTAGTTGACATGAAAACTGGAAGTCGTGAGTCATTGTATGGTTCTATTTCTGGACCCTAAAGCAATATTTGGTTTGTTATGTTCTGAGTTCTTCTACTGAGCAATATTGTTTTTTTTTGTTCTATTCTCTTTGACACAACTAACTGATTGATTAGGCGAGCAAGCATTGGTACCTTTTCCCTGTAATGCTCTAGGAATACCGTACTGTGCTTATATTTGCTATGCAAGCCACTACTATGCTAATATCATTGGTACACAATAAATGATAGTAGTTTGATTTTTTATCAATGTATTTGCATAGATTGCTGTACAGCAGATAGCCACTTTGCGGTACCATATTATACATGCATTCACTACTTGTCTGTATTTTCATTCTGAAGTAGTTAATGTTAGATGTATTAGATGTGTATAGTCTTTCTTTTCGTTTTATCCCCATTGTACACATGTATATGTACTGGCCCTTGGCCCTCCTGAGAATACAGTGGCTCATTCCTAACATGGTATCAGATGCTTAGGTTCCTCTCCCGCTCCCGCACGCTCGCAGCTCCGTGCATCTCCGTCCTCGTCGCCGGCCACCTCCTCCCCCGTCGCCGGCCACCTTCCACCTCCTCCCCCGTCGCCGGCCACCTCAAAGTTCATGAAGCAAGCATGAAGAAACTCGACACTCTCATGGTCTAAGGAATTATGCAAACATTAACTTCTCTGTGTTATTAACCATAAACTTATGACGAATGTATCTCATAGCATAACATCAATCGGGTCGATTCAACACAAGTGTTCTACCAACAATTGTGCCCTCAAAATTGCCGGCATAGCCATGCCCATGATCAGGAAAACAGGATCATCATGCAATACTTGAGCCAGTCATAGAGGCTTGACTATGAATACATTTTACCGTTTATTATCCCACACGTGCATATGAGTCTTCCTCCGAGCCTCGTGGTTATTGTAGGCTCGAGAACCATAGCAGTTATAGCATGGAACATAAACCTAATTATGAACAGGGAGATAATCAATAACATTTATTATTGCCTCTAGGGCATATCTCCTACAGACTCCCACTTGAACTAGAGTCAATAATCTAGTCAATGCTAATGCACTTTACACCTATGGCATACTGGTGTAAAATATGCTTCGCATGTGGTATAGCCTGATGTCCAACGGATCTGACGACTTCAGCTCTGTGTGTAACTTTGCATATCCTTGCGTTTTCACGCTTTCACAAAATTCATATTTTGTCTGGACTTGGCCTTGCATATGTGTGAATCATTGGTCGAAACCTGATTCCTCAGACTGAGCTATGGAGCAACTATCTGCAATAGTGTCCCATAGACCAAAGTCATCTTGGAACCATACTAAGTTCATGAATGAACTATATGATTCAACAACTTCTTTGTCGCTTCTTAAGCATCAACATACTTAGCCTTTGTTATAGAATTCGCCACAGTATCTTGTTTGGAACAATTTCCAACTACCGTGCCACCATATTGTGTATCACACAAAACCCTCAATTTAAATCGAAAATCGCATGGAGCATTGATGAAGACTGTATCGATGTAATCACTTACAACGAGCACTTCATAATCTCTACTTGCGAGAAAACATGTCATCAGCACTACTCTTAGCACTTAATGACATCTTTCACTGTTGTCCCATGATCAGTACTTTGATCACTATGGTATCTATACTCGCAACAACTTTGGAGTATTGGACATATCTGTTTGTTTTTACATACCATGGAATACATGATTAATCCAAACACAAGAGTGTGTGGAATCTCCATCATGTATTTTACTCATCAGTGTTTTGGGACACCGAGTCTTGCAAAAACTCTTTCCATGTGACTTTGGCAAGAATCACTCCTTGGCGTTTTAAATGCTAAAAGGTTTTAGCATCTTGTCAATATGTATTCATAGCTTAGCCCCATTAGGTAAATCTATCTCCATAGATCATCATGCCTAATATTGAGGCTATTTAGCCTAAGCACTTCATCGAAAAACTATTTTCAAATGAAGTCCTAATTCGTGTCAAGAAATTTATTTCCAATTAACAATGTGTCAAGTACACAAGGTTTTTAGAAATATTATTATGCTCCCACTTACTTTCTTGAATCACAAGTATCTTCGATACCCATTTGATGAAGTCAAACCCCTTTGACCATTCCATCAAAAACGAAGATTCCAACTCCACTTTGCTCTCTTCTGTCCATCGCTGGAACTCTGAAGTTTGCATACTTACTAGCATCCTCTGGATCGACAAATTACTTTGGACTGTATCACATACAAGTCCTAGGTTTCATTTCCATCAGATGGAAATCCTTTTGTCATCCATGTTTCATATCTCATGATTGAAATATGTATTAATTGCTAGTTCAACCCGAACCGACTTCAAGCATCGCTACGGTGAGACAATCTCATCGTAGTCAACTCCTTGAACTTGTTATTGCAACAAGTCGAGCTTTATGGATAAAACATTTTATCCGTATCAGTTTTTAGTTCCATAAATATTCGTTAGACTCTAAGTCTTCCGAAAGGTGTATCAAGATTTTAATCTCGAATCACTTATATGGAAACTATCTCGGATTGTATTGGCATTTAGCCAATTCCGGAGTCAGGGCCCATCAACGCTTCCTTGTGTATTGTAGGTATACTGTTGTCTAACAACAATATCTCGTTTGCGCACCTGATAGGTTTGCACGAGCTTTGCCTACGTGGTTCAGCTGCAAGTTCGACCGAAGTCCATACATTTTATTGTAGAGACTTCCGTATCAGTCGCAGTAGGAAACTCCGGAATCACTTCCAAGGTTTCTTTCCTTTGATCTGATGACGAAGATACTGATTATCTCGTCGAGTTGCACTGTCCTCCCACTCACCTTTTGAAAGAACTATTCTCTTTAAAAGCATACCATTTTGCGGCAAAACCCTTTGCCTCGGTATAGTGGTGGGGGAATACCCAATCACTTGGGATAACCTTACAAAGTAGCACTTGTCTGATTTGGAATAGGTTTGTAACCTTTTACACAAGCCCCATATTCCAAATGTTAAGAAAAGATATAACATGGTTGGGCGTACCACACCATGGCGTCATTTCAACAGACCTGATAGAGCTCTTTTCAGTGTAAAAGCCGCAGTCTCTAAAGCATCACTCTATAAAAGGGATAATGGCAAATTTATTTATGTCATCTTTGATCTTACCATGTCATAAATGGTTCGATTACATCTTCACGGACTTTTCACTTGCAGTGGTGTTCCGGGAGGTGCAAGTTATGAAACCCCTTTCATAACTCATCAGACATTCGCTAAACTTGTAACTCAAATATTCCTTTCTGCAATCGAATTGTAGAAACATAATTTTCTTGTTACAATAACTTCTACTTCATTTTTGAAAACCTTATGAATGAATTCAAAAGATCCAGACTTCGTCTCAACAAGTAAATATCCATATATCTACTTGAGTCATTTCTGAAGATAGATAAATCCACTACTTGCAACAACATTTATTGGACTACACACATCACAATGTATGATCACCAATATGTTCTTTGTTCGTTCCTTATGGCCTGTGAACGGTATTTCAGTCACTTCACTTTTCAGAGGAAAGTTGCAAGTGTCAGATGATTCAAAATCAAACGACTTCAAAATCCATCATAATGGAATTTTCCATGCGGGTTTCTACAATGTGACCAAATGCAGTGCCACACTTGTGTGGTATTCTTTTAGTCTTGCGACATTTAGCGTCAGTGTTATGGATGTATCATATTTTCCATCAATATTCATAACATACATCCCATCTAGGATGGAAGCATGGCCCTTCATGTTATTCATAATACTGAACAACAATTGTTGTTTTATGAACAACTCTTTTGCAACAAACATTGTGCAATGGGCTAGAGTGTATGAAACTCTAAAATGAATTATGAAAGTAAATACAGAGGCAATGTATTAATATCAATATTCATAACATACATCTCATTCATAATGAAAGTATGGCCCTTATGTTTTTCATAACACCGAACATCAAAAGTTCTCTTATGAACAACCTTCTTGTAAGATACCTTATGCAAAGGGCTAGAGTGTGAAACTCTAAAATGAATTATGAAAGTAAATACATAGGGAATACACCGATGGAAGGCATAGTAACTTTTACTATGTTCCCTATGTGTATCTTAACCTCATTCCTGGCTAGTCTTTCAGGCCATAGTAGTTCTTACATCGAGTTGCAACAGAATGCAATCAAGCGGGTATCTTTGTGATTAACTCACAATACCCAAGAATTAGTGATTAACATGTTTAACCATAATTCCCAAGAACTATATCTTTGACCAGCCTTCTATACATCAAAAACTTGTATGACATTCATACATGAGCTGGATATTCCAGTCTTCTTTCTTATTTGCCATTATACTTCTAACAGTTTAACTTTTAGTATTTCTCCTACTCTCAGAAGAAGCACCCAACTTAAGAGTGGCGATAGCCCCGGACTTCCTAGGCGTGAAAGTTTCACTAACACCCTTCGGACACTTCCTTTCTCTTTAAGTTGTTGTTTTATTCACCTTTCATCATATGACAAGCGTGCTCCAGGATCCCTCTCTTATCAGTCAAATGCCCAGTAAACACTTTTACTAATAGTTTGCAAACAAACAATGCTTTGGATATCTCATATCTTTTAGCCTTTGTCTGTCTCTAAAAATGATTTTCAGATTCCATGAATATCACATAACTATCCAAACTTTCGAAGTTCGAGTCTCATGGAAGCAAACATATTGCACTTTGACTGAAAAGGAATTCTAGCTTTTGGATCGAAGGACGAGAGTCATATCATCCATAGCATTAGCGGGAGAATACCGAAAGTATGCGATAGGACAAAGTCCTTCTCGGCACTATTGAGGACAATCCTCACATTACGTTTACCAACCGTAACGTTTTAACCAGATATTTAACAGCTATTCAATTTTAATTGGGAAGGTGGAAACGCGAGCCATTCTTCTACAACTATTTTGCAAATTGCACTTAGACAGAGTTCAAAATTAATTGCACTGAGAATTAAACAAGTTAATTCTACAGTGCGCTCCTACTCAAATCAATATCTCTCATAATTGATTGTGAGTGATTCAAGACCCGCATATCCATTCAACGTCACGGTTCGAGATGAACACCCATGGCGTGAACTTCAATCGGTAGGCAAACTTGCCGATCACATCTCTATGCGATTCTTGTTCATCTTTCGATGCGCGTGTTCCGAGCTCATGACTTTCATGCCTGAACGTCAAGACAACCAAGTGATCTCGCTGCGAGGTCTCAACTCACCCGCCTCACACATCCCTAATCGTTCGCACCCATGGAGATCATGCAATGCCCCGAAAAGTTAGGTGCCGCGACGGTGCTACACTTGGGAGAACACTAACTACTTGATATTTTAGTGAGAGATCACCCTAATAAAAGCGACTACCGCGCAATCAAGAAGGGTGCATCGTAAGGGATAAACATCTCAGGCAATTCATAATAGCATGATATGGTATAGCCCTTTCTGACGGAGAAGTCTTTCATTTCTTCGTCTTCGGCATTCGCGTCGGTGTTCACCTTCGCGAAGATTGCCACCACCTTGTCGATGCACCAGATAATATTGCTATCTCTATAGCTAATAAAATAATGCATTACAACAAGGTTGACACGCAGGTCATTAAAGTGACAATCATATGGCTCCAGCCATCATGCCGAATCATGACACGCAGGTCATGTTAATTTACATTATATAGTCATCTCATACATAATCAAATTAAATATGAGTACTGCTATACCACATCTAGGGGTGGGCACTGTCAGACCGAAAACCGAAAAACCAAACCGAACCGAACCGGTTTAACCGATTTGCATGTTTATTCGGTGTATGGTTTTTCGGTTCGGTGGCTACTTCCATTACTATTCGGTGTTTCGGTGCAGCATCGGTTTCCTCCGGCCAGAAACCGTAATCACCGAATAAACCATATTATTTATGATGGGATGATGGCCGTACTGACGTATGTGACTAGGTGACTGACAATCTGCAGCCCATTTGTCGTTGGGCCCAATACCTCCTTTGATTTACCTAATGTAAATATATATAAAATTTGAGACCGCGTTCACATGCCCGTAATACCTAGCCATCTCCCATCCCTCCATCCTTTCATCAGGCGGCGCCGTCTCTTTCCAACCCTAGGCGCGCGATCAACTCTCGGCGAGCTGGCTCCGGCGAGTCGGCGCTTGACAGTCAGCACGGACGTAAGCCATCCGCGCACAAGACTACGCTGACTTCTTCAAGTTCTAATCTCTCAAATCTGAATACAAGTAGTAGCTGGTACACTAGTACGTAACCTAACTCCATGGTAGTGATTAGTTTGATCTACTAGGAATATTCTAGTATTAATTTGCATTAAACGATTGTCATGGGCTAGTGTATCACTACAGAAGTATATATATTATTTCTGTCCATGGATCTTCTTGTGTATATGTGCAGTGTGCGTGCCTAATGGAACAAATTATTAATTAGTCTATGGTTTAGTGCGTGTACTTATTCTAATCCATACTTTTAGACATAGGCCGCCGCTAAACTTTCAATCGATGCCTAGCCCTACAAGCTCATGTACGTAGATGTGAGTACGTACCGGCTAGACACGACGGCTGGAAAATCAATCAAACTGTGTGTGTGCTAGCTTCTTTAGTCTAGCTTTGCACCTGTACGTCTATAGCTCTAGGGATGAATCGAACATATATAATACGTATCAAATTCCCTGGTACAAAATGAAAGTTGATCTTATCTTTTACTATGTACACAGTACACTTGACTAAACTGAACACTGACTGATCTTATTCTTGTCCAATTTGTAGATGTCAGAACCAAATAAAGACATTGCTAATCAAGAATCTCAGAGCATAGTGGTGGTGACAGAGGGGAAGGAGAATGCTGAGAAGAATGGGCAGCAGCCGGATGCATCCGAGAATGCTAAGAAGGAAGTGGTGATGCCCAAGAAAAGGAAAGAGATGGAACCAAGATCAGAGGTCTGGGATAGTTTCACCAAGATAATAGAGGGAGATGTTTTGAAGAGGGGCAAGTGCAACTACTGCAAACGTGAGCTTAAATGTGAATCCAAAATCAATGGTACATCTGCCCTAAACTCTCATTTAAAAATATGCAAGAAGAATCCTAATAGGAACAGAGATGATAAGCAGCCTACTTTACAAGCTACACGAAATGAAGGGGATGGTAGCAAGTCCACACTTACTGCTTGGAGGTTTGATCCTGAAATGCTTAGGAAGGCTTTTGCTGAAATGATTATTACAGATGAGCTCCCTTTTGCATTTTCTGAGAAAGAAGGGTTTAGAAAGTTTATGTCCAAGGCATGCCCACGTTTTAATGTGCCATCTAGGAGAACAACTACTAGAGAAGTTGTTAGCATGTTCAATGTGCAGAAGCAGAAGCTGAAAAAAATCTTTAAGGAAACATGTGAGAGAGTATGCCTCACCACTGACACATGGACTTCTGCCCAGAAACAGAACTATATGTGTGTTACAGCACATTTCATTGATGGTGACTGGAAGCTACACAAGAAGATCATTGGGTTTTTCTTAGTAAAGGGCCATAGGGGGGAAGACATTGGGAAGGACTTGGAGAGATGCTTGGTAGATTGGGGGCTTGGTAAAGTTTTCACAATAACTGTTGACAATGCTTCTGCTAATGATGGTGCTATAAATTATATCAGGAGGGTTACGAATAATGCCAAAACTAGTATTGCTGAAGGGAAGTATCTTCACATGAGATGTGCTGCACATATTATAAACTTGGTGGTTACTGATGGACTAAAGGAAATCGACTTTTCAGTGGCACGTGTGCGAGCTGCTGTAAAGTTTGTGAAGAACTCCCCTGCTAGAATTACAAGGTTTAAGAAATGTGTGGAACTAGAGAAGGTTACAAGTAAAGCTTTCCTATCATTGGATGTACCTACTAGATGGAACTCAACATACCTTATGTTGAGAGCTGCAGCAACGTATGAGCAGGTTTTCTATAGGTATGCTGATGATGACCCATACTATGCACTTGATTTAAATGGTGAGAAAGGTCCGGGAGTTCCAGAAGCCGCAGATTGGGATAATGCAAGAAAGATGACAGAATTTTTGGAACACTTCTACAAGCTTACTATTCGTGTTTCCGCATCACTACACTGTACAGCTCACATATTTTTTCATGAGATAGCTGATGTTATCATCTTGCTGCGGCAATGGTGTGAAAGCAAAGATTCTTTGCGTAGGGACATGGCTAAAAGGATGATAGCTAAGTACAATAAATATTGGGGGGATCATAAAAGCTTCAACATCCTTATTTTTATTGCGGTTTCTCTTGATCCAAGGTACAAGTTGTCAAGTTACATAAAGATTGCTATTCTGGAGATGTTTGGTGAGACCCAAGGGCAAGTAGTTTGGACTGAAATAAGGAAGACACTTCGTGAGTTATTTGAAGAATATGGAAAGAAATATGCTCCGAGTGATGAGGTGCAGCCCTCCAACGTAGCACAAGAACGTGAAGTCCATGGCACAAGTTTGATGAGGTCCTTGATTGCTCAAAAGATGAGGACGAGCACTTGTGGAATTACTGCTAGTAAATCTGAACTTGAGAAGTACCTTTCCGAGGAGAATGAACAAGATGGCAGCAAGTTTGACATTCTTGAGTGGTGGAAGGTCAATTCTTCTAGATTCCCAGTATTGTCACACTTGGCCCGTGATGTTTTAGCAATTCCTATATCTTCGGTTGCATCGGAGTCGGCCTTCAGCACCGGTGGTCGTATTTTAGATCAATTCAGGAGCTCCCTAACTCCATTCATGGTTCAAGCACTTGTGTGCACACAAGATTGGTTGAGGCGATCTATTTCTATAAATGACGAAGAGGACACTGCAGAATTAACTAAGCTAGAGGAAGGTAAGTCGATAATTTACTTGAGTTATTTTTCTTTGATTTCTCCCATGTCACTCGTTAATTAAATATTTTTTATTTATATTTTCAGCATTACTTGAAGAAATTAATATTTCTAAGAACAGCTCCAATAAGGTTAATTCGACCATCGTCGATGATTCTACTTCCTAAATATGGTGCGGTTCCTTACTAACTTTACTACCTATTAGTTACAGCTTATCAGGTTCAAAAATATACATCTTTTTCATGTAGTTGCTACTGAGGTGTGCTGACAAATTTATTGTACAAAATCCTCAGATGTTTGTTTCCGGCAAGCTTGTCGTATGGAGCCATGGAAGTAGTACTGCAGATCTGAGAGCTTGAAGCCTTGTTCCTGTGATGAAGTCCCATTTATTCACGTTTCTATCACCAGTCAGCTATTTTACAGCCTTTCATTTGATTTCCCTCCACTTGTGTTTGAGAAAATAAGAATTATACTATTTTCTTTTGCTGCTACATAAGCGAGACTATTTGTTATACGTTCCTACGTGAGAATTTGTTCACTATTTGTTATACGTCCCGGCTTTGATGGGTTCATGTATTTCGGTTTTCCGGTTAACCGAATAAACCGAACCGATATATTTTGGTTAATATGGTTCGGTTGCTAATTTCTGTATGATTATTTCGGTGGCCATTTCTACAAAACCGAAATTATAAAAAACCGAATAAACCGAACCGTATTAACCACATTAACCGAACGCCCAGCCCTATCCACATCATATGCACATCTCATGTCATCCTGCAAAACCAAGTTAGACACCTCTAATCGGTTTATACAAGATTTTATTTTACGTGGCTTCTAAGGTTTCGAAACAAACCGAAGCTACCAACGTCCATCATCAAGCATGATAATCCAAGTCGCTAGATTAACATTGCGGGGTGTATGAAACACGAGATAATAAAATCTCGAGCCCCATACTAAACTTCGTCATACGCGTGACCCCCGTGCAGATCATATCTGCATTGCCCTTTCGTCTGCAAAATTTCATCTTTCTTTTTAACTACGGTGGAATTCAATGAACTGTTAGCACTTCGTTGATCAATCAGGATCGCGAATTGCCAGAACATTGAAACTCCACCATACTGTTATCAAGATCAGAAATATGCAAATTCCAGGGAAGCAACAAGAACATCGGGTAACAGATTTCATCTGCTACCCGCACAAATAATTTTCAGTAATAGAACTCATCTACTACCTAATTATATTGTGCAATACCCATACATCTCTATGTATTCTAGATCGCAACCTGCATCTACGCATAGCACGGCTCTTGATGCCACTGTAGGGTAACGCAGCAGAAAACAAAAATTTTCCGACCTACGCACCAGCCCAGGACCACTATGGAGACTGCATACAAGGTTTGATCATTATCGTTACCGACTCGTAGCGCAGCGGAAGTAGAGTCGATGACGATCGACGGTGCAGATCCCCGCAGCTAGGATTTTACAACCTCCCAACCGCGAGGATGTATACCATCATCTGCCCCGCGGACAGCCCTCCGGGAGGCGGTCACACAGTCCCCCGGACGGTGTCGCGGACAACCCTTCGGGAGGATCTCCGAAACTCGGACTGTCACTCGGACAGCCCTTCGGGAGGACCTCCAAAACTCGGACGGTCACACGGACAGCCCTTCGGGAGGCACTCTCGAACTAAGACCGAAACTACGATCTCTCTACAGAGTTGCACACATACGGTGTCATCTATCCGGCAGGGCTTCGCCGTCCAGAACTAGTTCCTGCCGGAACCCAGACAGCCTTTCGGCTCTACGAAACTATTTCGCTGGGAGGGAGAGAAGAATGCCAGATCATGCATGGCTTTGTGTATGAGAGCAAGAGTGTGTCTTATGGCAGCCCACACACCTCCTATTTATAGGAAACCCAAGGGGTAGGGTGGTTTTACAAGAAGACCCAAAACCCACATGGAAAGGAGTCCTTCCCAAGGACCTAAAAGGTGAAACCAAGGAACAAGGGGGACTCCATGAAGGAGTCCACCATGTGGCCGGCCACACCCTCATGTGGGGCCCCAAAATTGCCCCCTATCCATCCATGTCATCCCCAAGATCTTTTGGAGCAAAGCCCCAAAAGGTGGCTTTCCAAAAATATCCCAAAAAGCACTTTCACTATTCACGACGACATTTTTCAGCGTCTGATCGAACTGAAAATATTCATGTGGGCTTAGAACAATTCTAGTACCCACCAAAATAATTTTCAACGCGAGCCGGAACAATTCCGGTTTAGTGATTTCATCTGCGAAAAGCATCTGAAGCGGTTTCGGCAGCTCCGGAACATTTCCGGTTTTCATCCCGGAAAATTCCAGAAAGTTTCCAGAATGATTCTGGCACCCTCCAAGAATTATCAGGCATGTGCCAAAACCAATTTGACTTTATGGTATCCTCTGAAACAACTTTTCAGTTTCACCGGAACTCATCCGGTGACCTCTCTGCGGAACTTTTCCGCTGTCCGAAACTTTTCCGGCGTCCGAAACTTTTTCGGTGATTTTCTCTCAGACTCCCTGTCTAGTATTCAGCAGATAGATGACCCTTAAGCGTGTGACCCTATAGGTTCGGTGAAGCATAGACATGACCCGGAACCCCTTCCGATCAATGATCAACATCGGAGCCGTGGACACCCATATTGACCCCTATACCCACACGAATGAATATTCGAGTGAACCTCCAGTTGCCGTGTGCTATTCCTGTTGCTTCGCGATATGTTACAAATACCCGAGGTGAGACATGTTGGCATCCCCGTGGATCAACAACTTGTCCACTATGCCAGTTACCTCGTTACCGGTATTGTTCTCTTTTCTCATTTCTGTGTTCCGGTATCCCTGTGATCAAATCACACTGTGTCTGGCCAGACGATGATGGATACCGTAACACCGAGAGGGCCCAGAGATATCTCTCCATCGTCGGAGGAGCAAATCCCAATCTTGAGCTATCAAGTCCCTTGACATACTTTTCCATGAACCCGTAAGCCGCTGTAATAGCCACCCATTTACGGATGACGTTTAACAAACCCCGAAGTTCATGAAGCAAGCATGAAGAAACTCGACACTCTCATGGTCTAAGGAATTATGCAAACATTAACTTCTCTGTGTTATTAACCATAAACTTATGACGAATGTATCTCATAGCATAACATCAATCGGGTCGATTCAACACAAGTGTTCTACCAACAATTGTGCCCTCAAAATTGCCGGCATAGCCATGCCCATGATCAGGAAAACAGGATCATCATGCAATACTTGAGCCAGTCATAGAGGCTTGACTAGGAATACATTTTACCGTTTATTATCCCACACGTGCATATGAGTCTTCCTCCGAGCCTCGTGGTTATTGTAGGCTCGAGAACCATAGCAGTTATAGCATGGAACATAAACCTAATTATGAACAGGGAGATAATCAATAACATTTATTATTGCCTCTAGGGCATATCTCCTACAGAACGAACCCTGAAATATTTGCTAAATTCAATAGCGCGTACAACCCAAATATGTATACAGCCCGCAATAACCCCTTTTTACCCATGAACATCAACCACAATCTCTATCGACACGGTAACAGGAAACCTTTTGAAAGAAATCAAGACTAAATAATCAACAATAACACCACAACCTAATAGCAAAATCAAGATCCACCATAACCTAGCAACAAAATCAAGATCCACCACCGCAGCACCACTACGACGACTGCACCACAACAACTCAATAGAGAATAAATAAAATTAACAAAAGGGAAAGCAATAGCCTACCGCGCCGGCCCAACAAGGACACACCGATTGAAAACCACATATTTTAAGGTTAACTTAGACCATCAATGTGAACAAAAAATATTTTTTATATATCATGAAAAGTATGGTATCAGAATCATATTTTAGAGAAGTTTCTAGTGCTATACTTGTTAGGATTATAACACATAACTTACATATTATTATCAACTTGAAAGCATAATAAATTGTAAAATTCCAAGAAAGTAAAAAGTTCATTCCACGATCATGCTTGGCACTACTTGATATTGTATCATACCTGCGTGACGGCCACATGCACAATCATGCCACAAATTTTGTTGATATACCTTATATCTATAATTTCGTTAATATGCATTACATTTTCATTGTTATCTTCTTTAATTAATAACTAGGTATCTGCCCGCGTGTTGATACGTGGTATAATTATTCTAGTGCATTAGCCCATAATTTATCTGTCCATATTATATGATCGTGTAAATAATTGTTTACCAAACCCTGCCCATGATTATATCACTTATTGACTTACCAAAGAAAATAATTTTTATTTAGTAAGTCAATAAAACATGGGACAATTAAGACGGTTTTCAAGGAATGATCCTCACAAAAATCTAGAATGTTGGACGAAGCTCTACACCTGGCAGGAAAAGGGACGCTATTCCTTTTTCAAGTTTTTCTTATGTAAAGTAGAGATAAGGTTTGTTATTATAGATGTGGAAAAAAAGGTGGCCAATAGGCCAACCCTAGCACAACATGGCCCATCACACGCCTAATCAGGCTTGGCCCGACACGGGACACGACAGCGTGCCACGGACCAGGGGGTGCCCCAAATGGGCCGGCCCAGACGCACGGGAGGCCACAGCCTGTTTTTTTTTTTCTGTTTTATGTTCTTAATTTTTGCTTTATTTTAATACTTTTCTTTATACTTTAAAATATTACAAAAAACACTCTTGAAAAACACGTTTAAAAAATGTTGAACAAGTATTTAAAACATATTGAATAAGTATTAAAAAACGTTGAACAAGTATTTGAATGATATTAAACAAATATTTGAAACATGTTGAATAAGTATTACAAAATGTGAAACGATTATATACAAAATGTTGAACAAATATTTAAAAATATTGAATAAATACAAAAATTGTTGAACGAGTATTTGAATTTTTTTGAATAATTATTAAAATTTTGAACAAATATTTGAAAAATGTTCAATAAGTGTTCGGACAATGTTGAACGTGTATACAAAAAAATGTTGATCACTTATTAAAAAAATAGTTTTTGACCTATACGAAAATATAAAGTAAAAATAAAAACAAACATAAAAAAACAAAAAGTAGAGAAGGAAAATAAAACCAAACAAAAAATAGAATAATACAAAAAATAATATAATAACCAAATAAAAATAAAATGCGAAAAAGAAAAACAGAAAAACAGAAAAAAATAGAAAAAAATAGAAAAAATCCCGAAGAAAACGGCTGGAGTAGCCTCGAGTAGGACGCGCCCCTAGTTCTTGGCACAAAAGGAACTTGGGTTGAGTGGTTAGCGCAGCGTGCGTTCTCCCTGATGACCCGGGTTCGATTCCTACTTCTCGCATTTCTTTGCCTTTCGCCGCGCACGGACCAGTCACAACTCGTTTATCGTGTGGCGGGCGGACTGGCTCGAAAAAATGGCCGTTTGGCCGACTACAATACAAAATTCACTACCTACGCAGTTTGCACTCGCCGGCAACGACCCACCTAGCCAGCGTAGCACTGTGCCTATAATTCCACTTACCAGTCCTTGTACAGAAGATCGCAATGAGTGACTTAGGGCATTTATAACTGATTCCCTAAAAGTTAAAGAAGTATCCGGCGGTTAGTGGTGTAAATTTTTACTCCACTAACGGTGGCTACACCTAGCCGATCCCTTATAGTTAGTGAAGTAAAAAATTAAACATTGTAGATTTTTTGTCCTAACCGTATCAACTTCAACCACTACACAATATACAACTTAAAAACATTAAAATTAAAACATACATAGCATAACTGTAATAACATAAGGTTTCATCATCGCATTTTTCAAATTAAAACATGCGAAATTCACCCAAAAGACATCACTTCAAACACAATGTTTGATTCAAAATCACCACAAACATAGCATGTATATGTTGTGGATCGAGCCAACCAATGGCATGCACCACCGCACCCTCGGCCACCACCATTCAAATGAGGTCGTTGGCGAAGAAATCAACTCCACCATCCTCTCGGCCACCATCAACACCACCACCCCCTCGGCCACCACCATCAACACCACCACTCCCTCGGCCACCATCATCAACAAGATCAACACCACCACCCCCTCGACCACCACCATCACCACCATCACCGCCACCACCCCCTCGGCCACCGCCAACATTTCGAAGAGAGGCTTCCAAGATCTCTTCACGAGTGAGCTCCCAATATTTTTCTTGCGGTTTCATCCATTGTCTTTGGATTCATGAACATGATAGCACGTTCTTCTGCCTTCTTGGCATCACGAATCCTCTCCTCCTCAAGTGCAAGCCTACGCTCCTCGGCCTTCACCTTTTTCTCTTTGGTCGTCAACTCGACCTTCCATTTCTCATCCTCCAACACCATGAACTCATTCCACCTCGCCATCTTCTCTTCTTTGCGTTCGGCCGCCAACACGTTCTTGGTCTCGATCATTGCCACAAGTTCTTGTTTGTAAGTGCCACCGAATGCATTTATATTTTTTCTTTCTTTTGCAATCTTGTTTCCTTCCGGTCTATTGTTGGCATCTTCATCAACCTCGTCACCCTCCTCAACGGATATGCTCAACCTTAATCTCTTCGAAGTGGTCTATGCAATTCTTTGGATCCACTTATCGTTCTTGCATAGCTCTTTGTAGCAATGATGCAACGTGAAGGGCTTGTGGCCGAATTTGGTGTTCTGATGCTTGAATAGTTCTTGAATGTAGGGGCCATAATCCGTCACTTGCACACCGCTCGGTGGTGCATGATTCACTTGGTTGATGCAACCGGTCCGTCGGTTGCATTGGTCATGAATGGTGCTCCAATGAGGCTCAAGAGAACCTTGCGTACGTGCGATCATTGATCGCACATCCATGGAGTTGTTGTAGTGCTTGGTAATTCTCTCCCAAAACATGCTTTTGGTTTGATACCTTCCGGTCGTTGCATCCATGGAGATCACGCACCAGGCATCGCAAAGAGCAATATCCTCCTTTTGGTTGTAGTTTTGGGTGCGGCACCTTGGCACCTTCGTGCTTGCTTTGGTCACCTCCACAAATAACACCAGTCAACAATGTCCACAAAACAAACCTTGCAAGACTCGATGTGGATTACCAACATTGTGGAAATCGTAACCAACATTGCAGGGCTTGATAGGAATTCTAGGCCTTTGGCTCGGGATCAAGCATTACCCATGGTCATGAGCATGGAGACACCGGCCATCGAACACGACACATAAAGCGAAATAGATTGATTGTCGCTATCTATGAGAACACATCTTTCTTTATCGTAGCTTGTAAAATGTATGCTTTGATTTTGTTCTACGGAAAATTAGTGTGGTTCATAATCCGAGGGTCTAAATTCTCATGTTTGGCGAGAAGACCCTCCGGATTTCATTATTCTATGTTTTTTTCCTTCGTAAAGGATGGTAAACTCTGGCTCTGCATTGGTTGATGCATGCAAGCATCTCATTCTTTCTATGTTAGCGGGCATAGAAAGTTACGAAGGCATTGGATGCGAGCGAAACTATAGAAAAGTCAAGACTGATAGTACATTAGAAGTTTATTTCACTACTATTAATTTGATCTTCGATGTGGCTAAGATATTGATGGGTCGAGTCAGTAAAAGGTAACGTGTGTGAGATAGAGACGTGTGGTAGGACTGGCTCATTTATTATGACATGTTGTGCTTTATACTTTTATGTCTAAGTATAGATTATTTATTAACTAATTGCATCCTACGTACGATGATGTCTAGTTCTAGACAAGTAATACGACATGGATGGTAAAAATGTTCACCCATTATTCTTATCACAGATAACATCAGTGATTGCAAAACCCGACAAGCAACATGAATTGTTCACAAAACATCTAGGGAGCATTTCCATGTCACAAAACATTGCAAGACTATAGACATCCATCAGTGCGGAAATCGTAACCAACGGTGCAATATGTTTTAGGCTTGATCGGGATCAAGCATACGGTGACATCGGCTGAACGCGAGACAGACACATAAAGCTGGCTGGGCTGGTAAAAAGAAATTACACCTTTCTTTAGCGTGTTTCTACAAAAATAATATTTTATTGAGTCTGTCTAGGCCCTAGTTATTGCACATCTTAGTGACTCAATCAAACATAAAAAAAGTAAAGTAAAAAAAAAAAATACTCACACAAATCTCCATGCAAGTTCAATGGTATAGCATTTATAGTGCATCTAGATGCGAAAAATGCCTTTTGGAGCTCGGCCTCCATGGAGGCCGGTTTTTGAAAAACACAAAATTCATAAAAATTCATATTTTTACAATTCAAAAAAATCCGAAAAAAATACAGATATACATGGAGGCATACCACACATGTGTGTAAATTTTTAGGATGAAATACGTTGAAATGAAGGCTGTGCAAAAAAGACAAATCTGAGGCTTTTTAACACATGATACTATTCATCCTCAAAGTCCAGAAATTTGTCTTTTTTGTACAGGTCGCATTTCAAAATATTTCATCTTGAATTTTTACACACACATACATTTCATCCTTGTATAGTTGCATATATTTTTTCGGAATTTTTTGAAGTCAAAAAGTTTGAATTTTGAATTTTTCAAAAATAAAGGGCTCCATGGAGCTCGGTCACCAAAACGCCTTACTCATCTAGATGTGCTTTGCTAAAACTGTATTTGATTAATGTTCTAGGAAAAGTAACATGGTAGCACTTACTATGGCTTGTAATGCGGGAGGTTTTAAACTCGTGTTTGGCGAGAAGAACCTCTGGCCTTCATTGTTTCTCTCTTAGCAGACTATGTAAATGTTATCGCTGATCAATAAAGCTCGCCAGAAAGCTTTAAAAACAAATCATCCAAGCTTACATACACATACATATATACAGATGGTACGTACATTCTTCACTCTTGCAGCAAAGGAAAAGGCAAGCACTGAGAACCCACTACTAACAATCCATCTGTTGCCTATTGGGATCAGTCTACTGCATGGGAACACACTAATTAAGCGGTCACGCTTCTTTAATTTCACGTCCAGCCGGGTCGGTGTCGCCTGTCTGATTGCCTATTCCTCCCTCGCCAACATCGTTGGCCCTTTGAGTGCCAAGAGTTTCCGGAATTCTGGGGCAATTGCTCACTCCTTGTACAGTTTGACTTCGCGATGGATCGTCCTCCTCGTGAATCCTGCGTTGCCAATCAAATCAAGATGATGGTAGGAGAGACGTAATCAGGAGTAGTAATTTGTACCTCACGTACGTAGTAGTATCTGACGGGGAACGATGGGTCGTCGGTTGTAGCAGGAGATGCGCGTTGACATAGAGCAGGAGGCCGCAGTAGGAGTCGACGACGTCCTGCATGTCACGGAGCTGGGCCACCATGCCCCTACCCCTCCGGACGCGGTGCCACAGCATGCTCTTCTTGTAGGAGGCCACAAGTCCGGCCGCGTCGACGAGCGCCATTAGAACGGGGTCTCCCATCTCCGAGCACAGCAGCGCCGCCCCGCACCCCGTCGGCCACTGCAGGAGCGCGTGGAGCCTGCGGTTGCACCGCTCGAGCTTGGCGCACTCCCTCTTGCTCTGCGGGATGCGCAGGAGGCTCATGCCCACTGCGACCAGCATCACGACGTGCAGCCCGGACATCTGCGCCACGTTGGCGGCCTTCGCCAGCATGTCCCAGAGCGCCGCCGCCACCACTGCCATCGTCAGGTCGTGTGGACCGATCACCCGGCCGGCCTATAGCTTGGTCGCGCGTGTCTGCTCGGCCGTGTGAAAGAAACGACGCGCCTGCACATGATTTATACACGCGACCGATGGCGATCGTGGGCTCGTGTGGCCACCCTGATGGCACACTCGAGAAAGGCATTATTTGTGCAAGCGTAGCCACCGGAGATGGTTAGGACATCCGTCTTTTACAGATAAAAGAAGGATATAACATTACAGGTACGTGAGCTTTACCGCGAAGATGGAAGTGGTGATGCATGAAAGCGAAAATGAAATAAAGGGCTAAATCATGTGGGTCGTGCATCTACGTCTGGTTATGGATAGGTCGTCAACTTTATTAGTTAATTACTTACGAAGGGAGATAATAGATCGACTCGGGCGTCCATCCCATGAGTCACTAGTGTTATGCTACTATCTCTGTCTGGGTTTAGGGTTTAGAATTGAGATAATAGATCGACTCATGCGTCCATCTAATAGTATTTTGGACAAAGTTTGATCACATATTTAACTAGTAAAATATTAATGCTTATTTTTTAATTGTTGAATTCGTATTTGAATGTAGTTTTCAGTGACATTATTTTTACAAGATATACTTTATATTTTTTTAGTTGAAATCCTGGTCAAAATATGATCAAAATACGAGGGACTGGTAAACAGGAGGAAGGTAGTACTATGTGTTGACAGCATCAATCGTGGTCGTATCCTTAATCGAAAGTTGGACACTATGCGCCGTTGACAATATGTGTATATCTATCCGCCAAAAAAAAGACTATATGTGTATATCAGTATATGCAGTGGCGGACCCAGAAATTGAAGTTAGCTGGGGCGAACATTTAATGTCTATTTTTTTGGGGGTACAAATGCAACTCTATTCAACCAAAACTCATAGCATTCAACAACAAAAGAATTAAAAAGCTTTTAAAAAATAGTAAACTGCTAACATGGACTCTTGCCGCTTGAAATGCTCACTACCGATCATCACCCATCTTGTTTCGAAGATCCGTCTTTATAATATTCATGGCTGAGAAAACCCTCTCAACTGATGCAGTTGCCACCGGTAATGTCAATGCAAGTCTGATGAGCCGATAAACCAAAGGAAATACCAGATGTTGTCTACTTTGAACCAACTTGAGAGCAAGAGAACTCAAACTATCGCAAGCCAAGAATTCATGACTTCTTTTCATCACATCAACATATATGTTGAGTTGATCAGTCAACAGATAGCGCTCTTGTGAAGAGAAATCAATAGAGTAAATATTTGCAAGCTCAACTAGCTTATCATGATCAAAGTTGCTAAATGAGTCTCTAGGATCAAGGCAAGCAATGCACTTCAACAAGCGTGTAGATGTTTCACTAAAACGATTATTCATCTCAGCTATGTTTCTATCCAACACCTCATTGAATATTGTTACCTTGTAATGATGGAGACAAGTAACCATTTTGCGTGATCTTCTTGGGTAACCCCTTGCTGAATTGTTATCATCCATATTGGGCACTATTATATTTCTTGCAGCACAAAAGTTAGTAGTAGATATCAAGAGAGGCTCCCATCCATCATCTCTCAACTTTTGTAATAGACTTTTCACTGACACAATCATATTCATAGCACAAACTATATTCTGATCTTTTTGTTGCAATGCTTGTAACAAATCATTGGTTAAACCAAGCACTCGAAGCATCAAATGCAAGATAAGAACAAATTCAAAAGATTACATGTTTATCATCAAGCCAGAAGCCAAACCTCTATCATCTGCATCTGCTCCATCAAGAGAAATACCATGTAGCACTTCAACCACGGAATCCCACATTTGATAGATCCGGATTAGAGTCTTGTGGTGTGACCCCCATCGTGTATCACCGGGTCTTGCTAAACTTGTCTCTTGATGTTGTCCTTTTCCTGACAAAATCTCCCCATGCTCTAACTGTACAACCAGGTTGTCATGATGCTTCTGCAACAATGCATCTTTCATTTTACACGAGGCACTTGCCTACAAGAAAAGAGTAAGTGCGGTTAGAATTAAGAAGTAAGAAGCACTAACCATGTTGACATAAGCTATAAGAAGTAAGAAGCACTAACCATGTTGACAATCTTATTTGTATGGCCAAAGAAATCACTAACAGCTAGAACTCCCTTGACAACAGCAACAACCACTAATTGAAGTTGGTGGGCAAAACAATGCACATAAAAAGCATATGGGTTGACATCCAACACCAATTTCTTCAAACCATTAAGTTCTCCACGCATATTTGAGGCCCCATCATATCCTTGTCCTCTCAATCTAGACATGGATAAATTATGTTTAACAAACATTGCATCCAAAGATCTTTTCAAAGAAGCGGATGTAGTATCAAGAACATGTTCAACACCAAGCAGTCTTTCCAAAGACTCCCCTTTTTGGTTCGTGAACCTACAAGCAACAAAATATAAAATTAGAGCAAGCATGTGAGAGTAGAGTAGTTACATTCATAATTAGAACAATCCTGACAAATAACTAACCTTATAATCATAGCCATTTGCTCTCTAACCGATACATCACGAGACTCATCAACAAGTAGAGAAAAATTACTATCACCAAGCTCATTCGTTATCACTTTTGTAGTCACTTCGGCACATGCTTGTACTACTTGTTTTTGGATTTTATGACAGGTCAATTGATGATTGCCAGGAGCATTTTTATGGACCACATCGGCTACATCTTTGCATCTTTCCGCATACCAATCCAACATCTCAAGGAAATTACCCCTGTTCATGGAAGTGATAGTCTCATCGTGCCCACGAAAAGCTAGACCTTGAGAGACAAGAAACCTTACCACACCTACAACAGCCCTCAAACGCTCTTCATATTCAATATGTGATTTCTCAACATGACAAGTGATTGCATATGACACACTTTGTTTTTGGTTTTTGAAATCTTCACACCGTCTTCTAGCATTGTTGTGAGCGTTGTTTGGTCCACCTACATGAGCATTGAATATTTCCACTGCCTTCTTCCAATTTTTCAACCCTTTCTTAGTGAAGACATCATGTCCAAATTTGTCACCAATGCTTGGAGGGTTGAAAAGAAAACAATGGAAACAATAGGCAGATTTTGTCTCTTTACTATACTCTAGCCAGTCATAATCTTTGTACCATGCTTCTTTGAAGTTCCGCCAATCTTTCCCAAAACGAGTACGAGGAAAATCATGACCATACAAGCGCCCCACACCTTTTGACAAATATGCCCTTCTCATTTCATCTCTAATTTCTGGAGTTGCATACTCTTCAATTTGCTTACGTGTGCCAGGATCAGAATCCACATCAGCTAAATTAAATGACGGAGGAATGCCCTACAACATCAAATGACACCAAAAATGAGTGACATGTTACTGCTGACATATCAAATAGCACCAAGTTTCTGATTCCAACAAACATATCAAAGGATACAAAAAGACTAGAAGAGGATACCTGCTGGTCGTCCGAGTCATGTGGTTGCTTCCGTTTGGTTGATCTGGCCGCTGAAGCTACTTCCTCTTCAACAGCAGCAGCCTCGGCCTCGGCTTCTTCGAGTTCGACAGCACCAGCTATTCCTATGGCCACCCAATCCACCTCCTCATCCAAATCCATCACCTAAGTGTGGTTCAGTGCAGTACTGGTTCAGTGTAGTTCAGTTTAGTTCACACCACCCTGTGAGTTCCAACTTCTGAACCCTTGAGCGCAGCACCAGCACCCAGTATGTCCCCCACTGCCGCCCGACCGCCCCCACGGCCCCACCCCCCTCTGCTGGTCGCCCCCGGCCCCCTGCCGCCGGTCTGCCTCGGTGAAGCCCCCCCGCAGCCGGCCGCCCCCAGCCCCCCACTACCGTTCTGCCGCGGTGCGGCGGTGCAAAGGTGCCGCCCCCCGCCGCCGGACGCCCCCAGCCCCCCCCCACTGCCGGTCTGCCGCGGTGCCGCCCCCAGCCCAGCCCGGCGCTGGATGCCTGGATCGATGGAGGATTGGAGGGGAAGCGGGGCGGCACTGGATCGATGGAGGAGGGAGTGGCCGAGTGGGGAACTGCTCGATGCCTGGCTGCGGTTGCTAGACCTGGACTGGCTGGATCGATCGCGTCTGGGCCCGTAGAAAATAGCCCATTCCATCAGCGGGCCGGCCCAAACCACTTACCCCTTCGTTCATGTCGATGCCTGGCTCCCTCGCGTCCGCATCTGACGAACAGAAGCGCCGCCGCCGCCCTGGGGGTTCATCCTTCGCCGCCGGCGACCCGGGGCGGCCGCCCCAGCTCGCCCCAATGGTGGGTCCGCCACTGAGTATATGCCGACCTGATTATAGAGGTTGGAGCACCTAATAAATCATTATCAGAGGCGATTAGGCTTTACCAAAAATTGGCGTGGCCAGGAAACCCAGGCAAAAGTCTCGTGCCTGCTCGACGCAGACATGATGAACAGGTCACTGAAGCGAAGCTGATGGCAATGAACTATCTTGGACCGTTGGGGAAGCATTGGTGCAATCAGCAGCCATGGCCGTAAAGGAAACACTCCCTGTGAGCACATAAAAGGAGCCCAGGGTAGTGTCATCTTCCTCTGGTGTTGGATAGCCCTTTTTGTCGTCAACCACCTTTCTACGATTGCTTTAGGGAAGCATCGGCCCGGGTGATGCCCCTAAGCAATCAATCGTGCTCATATTTTTAATACTGAAAACCAAATTTTCTCTTCTACTTTGTCTACGGGTTAATCAAAGCTCTACCTTTGCCAAGTCAAACTTATCTACACATTAGACAAAAGTGTAGAAACTATGTTAATAAGTTAACTATTTTGCTATTAAACAATTATTATCATTCTCGCTGCAGAATCGTTGCCGCAAGTGACTGCGAGCAGGTAGTCAGCAGCCTGCCTGCACGTAGGAACTTTGGGAGCTTTACGCACGGCCTTCACATGAAATAAAAGTAGAAGTTGCATGGATTCGAAAGTGCGGAGGTCATTTATGTGAAACTACTGGTGGACATGTTTGGTTGACCCATCCACCTGAAGGCGTGGACATCCCTGCAGGTCTTCATGTCTGATTATGTGCTGAAATAAAATCGCATCCGACAAAACGCCGGTGTGTCCCACCTGCTCCGCCGCACGCAAGTCTCCAACGGCGTCGGCACACCACAAGGACATCAACACCACCCTCAATGCGAGCACAACTTTTTCCTCCTCGTCATGGGTCTCCAGCAATGCTCAAACTCCGGCCTGTCTCATGTACAAATACTGGCCTGGAATCAATCCTCAATGGCGCAACAACGAGAAAACAACCGGGAAGGAGAGGTTGAAAGAAAAAGAGAAAAGTATACTTTTTGTCCCTTAACTCTTGACGTAGTCTAGATTTGGTCCTTCAACTTTAAAACCGGATAACATGCACCCCAACTATTGAAACAGGACAAAGTTCGTCCCTTGACTCGATTTTGACCGGTTTTGGTGCTGAGTGCTGACTCACCCCGGTTTTGACTATGCTGACTCAAATTCATTTACTTTTTTAAATCCACGTACTTTTTCCAAATCCGCATAGCTTTTTTTAGGAAAAAATTCACCAATTACAAAAAGTACGCAAACTAGAATAAAAGTACGTGGATTTGAAAAAAGTATGCGAACTTGAAAAATATACGCGGTTTTGTAAAAAAAAATACGTGAATTATAAAATTTTTATGAAATAATTAAACGAACAGTATGCAAACAGTGCGTGAATTATAAAAATTATAAATGTACATCGTCCGTCAAACAGTATGCTAACTTGAAAACAGTATGTGAATTTGAAAAAAAAATACGCGAACTCGGAGAACTACGCGGATTATAAATAAGTAGAGAAATTTTAAAGGAGTTTTGAAACAGTATGTCGGTTTAAAAAAATTATAGAAATTTGAAACAATTACACGAACATGAAAAAGTACGCGAATTTCAAAAAAGTTCACGGATCTGAAAAAAATAAGTGTTTGTAAATAAGGTATGCATATTTGGGAAAATAAACAAATTTTAAAAAGTAAGTGTGTTTCAAAAAAGTTCACGAATCTGAAAAAATAAGTGTTTGTAAATAAGGTATGCATATTTGGGAAAATAAACGAATTTTAAAAAGTAAGTGTGTTTCAAAAAAGTTCATAGATTTGAAAAATTACACGAATTCGAGTCAGCACTGGTCAAAACGGGGTGAGTCAGACCAAAACCGGTCAAAACCGAGACCAAGGACGAATCTTGTCCGGTTTCAATAGTTGGGGGTGCAAGTTGTGTGGTTTCAAAGTTGAGGGACCAAATCTAGACTCGGTCAGGAATTGAGGGACGAAAAGTATACTTTTCTCAAAGAAAAATCATAACGGTAGGCGCCAGAGGAGAAGGATCCCGACGAGAACGGAGGAGGCGACCGAAAGTGCCCTTCTGCTCCCGAGCTCAAATGAGCTCGGTGAACAGTAAAATCAAAAAAAGTTCGAACAAAAATCAAAACAATCTGATTTTTGTTATGAACAACATTGATAAAAGTTCTAAGTGCGTGCATTTTGAGAGTATCGGTTTTTTTTTTGCCACGTTTTATAGAAATGTTCGGGAGCAGAAACTCTGCGTCCAGAGGCGACAACTTTTTCTCAAAACAAGAGGAGGCGATGGCTGTGTGCCGTGTGCTCACTCCCACTCGACCCACTAGGCCACTAGACAGCAGCACAACACGCACGCCTGCTTCTGTTGGGCCTGACCAGAAGCTGCCACGTCGGCGTGGCGGGCCCGTGCCATGTGAAAATATCACAATAGGCCCAAATTGTTATTTTAGATAGTTCAATCTGTCGAGGTTTCACGAAAAAAAAAAGATCAATCTGTCGAGGACATTGTTTGCACAGGGTGACGCAACTTCATGACGAATTCCGCTGACGTACTCAACATGACCAGACATCACGTCACAGTTGGCTTGGCTCCGTCGGTTGCAAACACTGGTTTTTCCCCAGATAAACAACCTGCATTCAACTGCGGCACCCCCTCCTCAATCCTCATGATGTTTTCAAGAAGAGGTAAATACACTGGTGGTACATGAAGTTGCACAGCATGTCCAGTTTGATGCCACAAGTTGAAAAATACGGAAAACTGGTGCCGGAACTTGTCTCAGCGTGCATGTATGGTTCAATTCTCGTCTATAGCCGTATACGCCACTCGCGTGGTGCGACAGGGTGGTGCTGGGGCCACTGTCAGTGACTAGGCTGAGCTGGAGCGATGCTTTTTTGCAGAAACCCCCCTAAATTAATAACAAATCTTGTAAAAAGCCCATGAAATGCCACTCGCGTGGCGCGACAGGGTGGCGCCGGGGCCACTGTCAGTGACTAGGATGAGCTGGAGAGATGCTTTTTTGCAGAACCCCCCCTAAATTAATAACAAATCTTGTAAAAAGCCCACGAAATGCCACTATACGTCTCTATGACCGTTGGGCCCCACCCGTCAAGAAACAGTACGAAGGGAAAATTCATATGAAAAATAGTGCCATGTGGTTCGAACCCACGACATCGTCCTACCAACCCGACTATGCTAGCCGCCCGACCATTTCTAGTTTATTGTCCATATACGATAACTAGGCCTAATGGTCTATAGATCAACACGCACACGGGGCTTAAATGGGCTGCAGTCACTGCGGCCCATTTTTCATATGTTAGTTTTTTTTAAAATTTTGTAAAAATATTTAAATCATAATCACAGTAAAAGATAGACTTAAAATATTCATGTTCATATATTTTAGACAGTTTCATAAAAAAATGTTCATATATTTAATAAAAACTATTAACATAATGTTTGTAATATATTTAATAAAAAATATACACATATTATTTTAAAAGTATTCATATAACTAAAATGATATTTAAGAATTATAAGAAAGTTCATATATTTTAAAATAATACTTAAGCTTTTTCATTTGAGGATCTGCAGTCTGGGATTTACTAGGCTCGTATTTATTTTTCCATAAATATTTATTTATTTTTATTGTCTAAGAATATATAAATATTTTTGCAAACACACAAACTTTATTAAAACATGTGAACACTTTTTAAAACAGCATAAACATTTTCTTATATCCTACATGAATTAAAAACGTGAACACTTTCCAAAATTATATGAACATTTATTCAAATATATAATTTTTTAAAAATTGTACTAATATTTTATTAAATATATGTTCACTGTTTTGAATTATACAAGCATTATTATAATTCATAAATATTATTTTAATTATAATTTGTTTTTCAAGTAATACGTGAATATTTTTTAGAGTTACATGAACATTCTTTTAAATAAGTTATTTTATTTGTACTTATATTATTTATATTACATGAATATTCTATCTTTATTTTTTACTGTGATTATAATTTACATATATTCACAAAATTCTAAAAAAGGAAAAAAACTAACATATGAAAAATGGGCCGCAGTGACTGCAACCCATTTAAGCCCCGTGTGCGTGTTGGTCTATAGGCCATTAGGTCTAGTTATCGTACTGTTTCCTGACGAGTGGGGCCCAACGGTCATAGGGACGTATATTCCCTTCGTACTATTTCTTGACGGGTGGGGTATAGTGGCATTTCATGGGCTTTTTACAAGATTTGTTATTAATTTAGGGGGGTTTCTGCAAAAAAAACGTCGCTCCAGCTCAGCCTAGTCACTGGCAGTGGGTCCCGCGCCACCCTGTCAAGCCACAGGAGCAGCATATACGACTATAGACGAGAATTGAACCGTACATGCATGCTGAGACAAGTTCCGGCACCAGTTTTCCGTATTTTTCAACTTGTGGCACCAAACGGCACATGTTGTGCAACTTCATGTACCACTAGTGTATTTACCTCTTTCAAGAAAAACTACAAATTTCTTTCCTAGATAAAGAGACTACTTCTCGTTGGCTTGTTGCTTCTTCCATTCCACGACGACCTGCCTCCGTTCACATCGGGGAGAGCAGCAGTACGTACAATACTACTACTGTACTTGCCAAGCACGCTGTCAGACCTGAAGGATAAAATACGCAGGGCGCAGAGAGACTCGGCAGCTGGAGTACCTCCAAAGTCCAAAGTCCAAACTACGAGTCGCGCCAAGTCGAGTCTTTTCATAATATAATCACGCAGCTCAGCTCTCTTTCTAACCTGTCGGTGCAATCACATTCGCCGCTCTGCATCACGATGATCAAGAGGGGAAAAGCACACCTGCGGTGCGGCCGGCAATGGAGGCCGGCAATAGGTCCAGCAGCCAGTATCTCTGCAGCCCGGCAACGGCCAGAACAAGACCTGGCTGCTCCCCTTCACCGACGACCCTGACTCCGCACGTTCACACACGTCGGAGTTGCTGTAAAAAATACAGCAGTGGTAGTAAAATACTGGCACTCCGTCAGGCTTTGAATACGCAGGGCGCACCGCCAAGTCAAGTCGTCTTGTTATCACGCAGCTCTCTCCCTCTCTTTCCCACATGATCTCTGCATCACAGTACTGTATTAAGAAAGAGGAGCCACACTTGTTGAGAACTTGAGATTTGAGAGAGTGGAACGGCCGGCGCCCCCGCAGCGCAGCCGGCAATGCCAACGGATCAGTCCGGCCGGCGGGCAACGCCGTCCGGGCAGGCCCAGCACCAGCAGCCATGGGAGTACAGCCTGCGGAAGTACCTCCTGCTGCTGGCCACCCTGGTGATCACCGTCACGTACGCCGCCGGCTTCAACCCGCCGGGGGGCGTCTGGGAGGTCACCCACGACGGCCAACTCGCCGGCGACCCCATCATCCGCGTAACCCACTACCACCTCTACCTCGCCTTCTTCTATTGCAACGCCGCCGCATTCGCCGCGTCGCTCGTCGTCATCGTCCTCATCCTTGTCCTCGCCGTCCGGCATGACAAAGAGGGGAAGGGCACCCTCAGGGTCGTGGTGCCGCTGCGGTTCGTCATGGTGGTGGACTTGCTCAGCCTCATGGGCGCCTACGGTGCGGGCACCTGCCGGGACAAGATCTCCACCGTCTACTCTGCGGTGCTGGTGACCATCGTCTTCCTCTACATCCTCGCTGTCAAGTTGATGGACTGCTGGGACAATTCCTCCAACTCCGACGCCGGCACGATTCCAGCCCTCATCCTCAGCTCTGACCCCACAGTCAGAGATAACGAGGAGTGGCTCCGCCACCGCAAGGCCCTGGGGAAGCTGAAAGACGAAGAACGGTTCCGCAAGGTGCTGATGCTCCTGGCTACGTTCGCGGTGAGCATCACGTACGTCGCCGGGCTGAGCACGCCGGGCGGCTTCTGGGACAGCACCGAGGGCAGCCACCGCCCGGGCGACGCGATTCTCAAGGACCACCATGCCCAGCGCCTGACGGTGTTCCTGCTCTGCAACACCACCGCGTTCGTGGCGTCCCTGCTCATCACCATGCTGCTCATCGTCGACAGCAAAAAGCTCCGTGCTCGGTCTCAAGTGCTCTACGCGTGCATTGTGGTCGCACTTGTCAGCCTCATGGGCGCGTACGCCGCTGGCAGCTGCAGGAAGACTGATACCACCGCCAAAGTGGCCGGCCTGGCCGGTGCCGTGCTGGCATTGGCAGGCATCCTACTCTGCACTCTACCCTCAGAATCCTCATCTTGTTGTTCCCTGAAAAGAGCAAATAAGCATAGGTAAGGAGCTGGACTTAAAACCTCTTCTTCCTTTCCTCTGTTAGCAGATACCCTGTTTCTTTTTTTCTCTGCAACTGAACTGAACTCTGTTTCTTCTTTCTCTGCAATGCAGTGCGGGAGAGGCTATGGACAAGGCTCGCTCTCTTGTTCTACTCCTCGCCACTCTTGCCGCCACCATCACCTACGCAGCAGGGTTGGACCCACCGGGTGGCCTTTGGAAGGACAATGGCGACGGGCACATGGCCGGCGACCCCATCCTCCTCACGACCAACCCTAGGAGGTACAAGGCCTTCTACTACTGCAACTCGGTTGCGTTCGTGACCTCCTTGGTGGCCATCATCCTGGTCCAGGAGCATAATCTGGTCAAGCACCATGTGCTGGAGGCAGCCATGATACTCGACCTGTTTGGCCTCATTGGCGCATATGCTGCCGGGAGCTGCCGGGACGTGAGCACCTCCATTTACGCCATGGCCTTGGCAGGTGCCGTCCTGGTTTATGTGGTGATCCATGTCGTCTTCTTCACGCTGGACCACCAGAAGGACAGGCAGGACGACGACGAAGATCGGTTGCTGGAGAAGAGGCGCAAACGGCTGCTCCTTTTCGCGATCTTGGCCGCGACCATCACGTACCAAGCCGGTCTCACCCCTCCTGGCGGCTTCTTGCTCCAGGACGACGAGCTCGGGCATCTTGCTGGTGATCCGGTCCTCTTGTACAACTACCCAGGTCGCTACAACGCCTTCTTCTACTCCAACTCGGTGAGCTTCATGCTATCCATTGCCCTCATCATCCTCCTTGTGAACCCCAATCTGTACAGGCCAGCCATACGAAGCAATGCGCTATCTGTTTGTACGGCGGTGGGCTTGTTTTGCTTGATGGGGGCCTACGCCGCCGGAAGCACACAACACCTCAAGACATCCATCTACATCTTTGCGTTGGCGGTCGTGGTCCTCTTCGTTGCTGTTGTACTGCTGTTAATATGTTTACTGAGGGGGGCGGACAGAAATGGCACCATAGAACAGGACGAAGAACAAGGGAAGAAGTTTAAAGAAAAAAAGTGGGATGGGGATCGAGAAGAAAGGAAGAAGCACGCGAGGCGCAAGTACCTGATGCTGCTAGGCATTCTGGTGGCGAGTGTAGCCTACCAGGCTGGCCTGAAACCGCCCGGTGGAGCATGGCAGAGCAGCGGCCCCGGGTACGAGGCAGGTAACCCAGTGATGCACGACAACAGGCGGCCCCGGTACCTCGCCTTCTTCTACAGCAACTCAATTTCCTTCATGGCTTCCATAGTTGTCATCATCATATTGCTACGGCAATGGCTGCCAAACAAGGAGAAAGGAGACTGGGAGAAACAGTCGCTGAGGGTGATGAACTGGATGATCCGACTGGATTTGGTTGCTCTCCTTATGGCCTATGCAGCCGGCTCCAACAGGGGGTGGAAGACGTCTATTTATGTCGCCACGCTCATCGTTGCTGTGCTGAGCTACTTTGCAATCCATATGATTCTATCATGTATTTGTCACCGTATCCGTATGAAACGCAAAAGGAGATTTGCAGCGAGAAGACCCAAGGCACGGCTCCAGCGTAGCTATACTATGTGAGAGCAATTGCTCATCTGAGCTGTGACCTATTTATTTCTTCCTGTCTCTAGATCTCTAATCAGCTTACCCTAGCTAGCTCTGCTTCCTTGCCCAAGGGCTTCACTCTTTTTCGATCCCTATGCTAGTTGATGTAATCGGATGAATAACCTGCAGCCAGTTGGAGCATGCTTACATAGTTACATTGTTTGTCAACTTACTGAGCAAGTGTGTGTGCATCTTAATCGGATGAATATGCATGGTAGCTGACGCTTTCCTGACCCTATGTGCGCTCTCTGTCTCATAAGAACTTGAAGTCTGAAGTATTGTGCAATCCTACTAGTAATTACTAATTACTGTTCGAGAGGAAACATACCTTGAATCCAGGGGGTTATCGGACGCCAGCGGCGCAATCTCCCTGGTGGGGCATTTCACCGAACAGGTGCAGGGCGCCCGATCCCCGCATGCAGATGGCAACTGAGCTGAGCAGGCCGCCGTTACCGTAGGTCGATAGACACATAAGCTAGCATCAGAGGCTGGAACCATTTTGGTCGGAGAGGATTCCTCGAGCGTGGGTCGCCTCGATCGGAAGCAGTTGCTCGAGGCGTGAATGCAGGTGCGGCTCGAATCTAGCTGGCTTAGCATCAGTCGCTCCTTGCGATCTTCTGCACCATGGGAAGACTGCCCAGGTGCAGGTCGGGGCGGGCCGTCGCCGGCGATCAGCCGAGAGAAGGAGCGGCGCCTTGGGCTGCTGGCTCGGCTCCCGCGCTGTTGTGTCTCGTGTGGACAGTGGCATTCAGAAACTAACCGTGGAAACCGCCAACCTGGGCGGTTCTTTCATCATTATTAAATGAGGTAATAACACTGGTCGGTGCTCAAACTTGTCATGGATGTTCACTTTAATGCCTGAACTTGAAAAATACGTCAAACTGGTTCTAAAACTTGGCGCCAGCGTGTAAATACGGTGTTAATGCCATTTGTAGATGTAAAGTGTGCCGACGTGGCATTGTATTGGGCCGACGTGGCATATGGTCCACTTGTAGTAATGAAATACCTGTAAATTATAATCACACTAATACACATGCTACCAACATTCTTGTGATATTAATAGTTATCTCGTGGTATACAAATATTTGTGTGCATATTTTTTCAAATATATTAAAAAGGCCCCATGCCATGTCATGCATTATAAATATTTGTGGTGCATAAATAATAACCTCGTGGTGCACAAATATTCGTGTGCACACAAAATAAATATATAGATGTATGCAATAAACTAACATACTAAAAATGATCCTGTAAGTTTAAAAAATGTTAACATGTTAGTTGTAAAATACTATTTTAAATATAGTGAATATAAATATTTTTGGACATGCATGGCTTATATTTAATTTGAAGAAATTAAGGATAACAACATTTACTAAATACTTACGAATATTCACTTGTGTATAATTTCGCTCATGGATTGTATTATTAATATTATATAATGTAAATATAATCAACGAGTGAATATTCATATATGTATTTTAAATTTTAAATTATGAATAATTTTTAGTTATAGAAACATTTTCTTAAACAGCATACTTATGAGTTATAAACTGTGTGTATAGTTACTCAAATGTTTGAATAATTAAAATAATATTCACGAAATGTAATTTAAAAAATATTTATACTATATTACACAAACTTTTTTATTATACATATATATTATTTCAGTTATGTTAATGTTTTTAAATTAATACGTGAATATTCTAAAAGGTACATGATTTTTTGTAAGTTAGTTTTTTTAGTTATTCTAGTTATATGTATAATATTTATAACTATTAATACCACACATATAATTGATCTTTATTGGTATTACCGTGATTTATAATTTATACAGACATTTTACAGTTTTTTTTAAATGAACGTGTGCTAAATGGGCCACACTGCTCCAACGAATTTAAATAGCAGAAGCTTTTATTTTGACAGTACATTAGATCTAAGAGGGGAAATACGCATATAAGTCTGTCCGGTGGATTGGCTAGCACAGGTAGCCCACACTCTTCACTTCGCCAGGTTCGAACCTAAAGTTTTCATCAGTTTTTATTTTATTTTTCTTATTTTTCTTCTGTACTTACAGACAGGATTCACTTGTTATAAGGACATAGTATTCAACTAAAATTATGTTTCGTCTCTACAAGTGAACCCCATGCCACGTCAGCAAAATACGGTGCCATGTCAGCACACTTTACATCTATGAATGGGATTAGCACCGTATTTGCACGTTCATGACAAGTTTTAGAACAAGTTCGACGTATTTTTCAAGTTTAGGCACTAAAGTGAACATCTGTGGCAAGTTCAAGTACCAGTGGTGTTATTACCTCTTATTAAATTATCCAAACTGGAACAACAAACTGTTTTTTAAGATATAACAACGGACTCTACATCGATTAATGGCACAAATATACAATGTACAGTACACCATTATTAACTTGAGGCCCGTTACTAAATGTTTGCTTTTGCTCACATGGACTTTAGGAGAGAACAGATATCAGAGGGCCTGTTTGAACTGTTTGCTGAATATTGCCACATTATTTTGTCACGTTTATCTTACTCAAGGTGCTTAAAGAGTTAGGTACATTTTTGTTTGTTTTAGGAAATCTTGTCACACTTTTTTGATCTATAACATGTGAAGCTTAATGCTAATAAAAAAAAATCTTGTGTGGCAAGAACCAAGTACACACATAACCTATTAAAACTTGCCTAAATTGAGGTGTAGCAAAGTGTGACATTGTGGCTTGGAACCAAACAGCCCCTAGATATGTCATTTTAGTCTCAATTTACCGTTTGGTCTTGAATGAGTAGTGGTTGTAGAATTTGAGAGATACTTATTCTCTCTTTTAGGTAAAATTTGTAACATATTAGTCAAGGAATGGTGACATAAGCTATGATGAAATGGTGTGACTTAGGCTCTGAACTCCTGCATTAGACTGATGCCCTCCCCCTCCAGGCCCCACTCGTGGGTGACCGGAGAGGAACCCTAACCGCCCCGACTAACCATCTCCCCTACGAGTGGATCCATCCGGTCTTACCAAAACGTCTATCGTTCGAATCTTTTACATTGGTCGGTGCCTTGGAGGTTTGGTTTCAGTTCCACCGATTTGTGCAAAAAGGTGTGTAACGTTTAGATCTTTGGTGAAGGCTATATATACTCCATCCACTCAACCTTCTCTCAGAGAGAGCAACCAGGACAAAGCATACACTTTCCATATCCATTTTGTGAGAGAGAATCACCTACACTTGTGTTGAGATCAAGTCATTCCACTCCAACCATATGATCCTTGATTTCTAGCCTCCCCAAGTTTTTTTCCACTCCAATCACCCCCCTCTCATCTAGACCTCCTTGCGATCCTACACCTCACCCGAGACATGCGGCTACACCGACCAAAGAGATGAGCTGAAATATCCATCCTTTCCCACCTATCAGCGGCCCCTAGCACTGGGAACCACCTAGGTCGGCTAGATCTGGCCTCCATCACCCCGTCCTGCCGCTCCCAGGCACGAGACGAGTTCCCCGATGGTGCACCACCACCAGAAGGGACGCAGAGATGGTCCCATGGCCACCCCTACCACGAGGATAGGGATCAGAGGCCGAAACGTGCCGCCTACTAATGAGCCGACGCCGAAACATGCCAGCCGCCACCATAGCCGACTCGCCAAGCTGCCGTGACACCGATGCATCAAAAGGAGACCACCGCGCCCAGAGAGCGGGCCACCTCACCACCGCCGCCCGTGGTCAGAGCAGCAGCAACATCGGGCCACTGCGCCAACCTACGCCACCCACCGGGATCATGCGCCAAATCCGGCTGGCACGCAACCACCCAGAGCTCCACCTCCGCACACCACTGCCGTCATGGATCAGCTGCCACCACCAGCCAACACCGCCCACGGCTGGCACGCAACCACCCAGAGCTACCAGCCGCCAAATCTGAGTCGAGCTCAGGTCGCCGTCATGACCTCTGCCGGCACGCCGCACCACCAAGCAACCAGCTACACCACCGAGTCTGCCGGACGCTGTCGCCTGAAGGAGCTCTGTCGTGCCACCGCGACCCACCAGAACGTGAGGCCTAGGCCCGTCGAAGCCGGTCCGCACCAGCCCCCACATGCGAGAAGGCGAGAGGTCTCGCCTCCATCGATGCCGGCCGAGCTTCGCCCGAAGCGCCCTGTGACGGCGACGGAGGAGGGGATGGGGCAGGAGGGGGGTGCCCGATGACGGCTAGGGTTCCCTCCTCGTCGCCTGCGGGGCGACGTAGGAGGGCTCGGGGGTTCCTGGGCTCATTTCTTAGGCTTATAACACATAACTTACATATTACCATCAACCTATTAGCATAATAATTTGTAAAATACCAAGAAAGTAAGAAGTTCATTGGACGTTCATGTTTGGCTCCCCTTGACATCGTTTAATACCCGCGCAATGGCACTATGCCACTAATTTTGTTAATATACATTACTTCCTCCCTTCTGGTTTAAATGTCCCAACTCAAAATCTCCTCAACCAAGGTTTGGCATCGTGTCGGCGTTGACAGCTGACCTGGCAAGGACAATGCGGATCTTTGCCATGAATAAGGGTCGATGGTTCTTGTGGTGACGCTTCTGGAGTGTGTGCAAGTGATGCACGCTTAGGGTCTGCTAGACCAAATGTTAGCTCATGATACGCCATGTCACTAGTAGAAAACAGGGCTTTGGTCCTGGCCAGATCAGAGCATTAGTCCCGGACGTGTTACGAACCGGGACTAATGGGAGCATCAGTCCCGGTTCGAGATGCTAGGACGCTGGCCGGGCCTCGGCAGGCATCAGTCCCGGTTCGAGATGCTAGGATGCCGGCCGGGCCTCGGCATGCATCAGTCCCGGTTCGGCTGGGACCTTTAGTCCCGGTTCCAGCCACCAATTGGGACTAAAGGGGTTGCTGCCCTTTAGTCCCGGTGTGTGTCTGGAACCGGGACTAAAGGGTAGGCCTTTAGTCCCGGGTTTAGACACAAACCGGGACTAATGTTTTGCCTATATATATCCACGCCCCCATCTTCTCTGTTTTTTGGCCGTGGAAGGGTGTGGGAGGTGTGTGCTACTCTGTTCTCACCTCCTATGCACATGAGGTGTTTGATGAAATGCCAGAGCCACACTTAACCTTTCTCCTCTCCAAGCTCGACCTCCAAGCTCCATTTCCCCCAAGATTTGTCTAGGTTTGGCGGTGCACCAACTATCCAAGTGTTCTAAAAAGGTTAGCAACTTCATCCTTTCATCTCTCACTGCTAGTTTAGCTCATTTCAAATGCTCTAGAAGTAGTGTGGTTTGTGGGTTTTAGTGGAGGAGTGTATGTGTGAGTTTATTTGATTTAGATGCACAATTTGAGCTCAAATTAACTTCTTAGTTTGCACATGTGTAGGGTGTCGTCCCGTCCCCGTCCCCATTATCACCGCCGTCGATCGCCCGTGCCGATCTCATCACCGGCACCACCATGGTGAGCCTCTTGTTCTTATCTTTTTTTTAAAGAAAAATTCTTACTTGTATGATTTATATAGCTACTTGTATAATTTTCTTACTTGTATTATTGTTTGTTATTATATAGTGCCATGGTTTTGGTATCCGCCCCCGTCGGCTCTCGTCCGGTCTATGATTCGGATATGGTATATTATCTTATATAACTATTTGTTTCATTTAGTGTTTATGACAATTATGCCGACCAACTTGACATAGATATCTTTATGTAGGAGGTATGTGAAACGGAAATTCCAACCGACCCTCTTGTCGATAGGTTAAATTTAGTTGAAAAATAAAACAATTATTTGAAAGAAAAATTGAAAAGGATTGAAGAAGAGAAGATGAAATTGGAGTTGCATGTTGCCGATGTCCTCGATCTACACAAGATCCAGATGGATGCAATGCACTTGAAGATTAGAAAGATTAGAAAATATGCCATTGATAAAGAGGCTTGGTGTCGGCGTACGACACCTATGGGAACGCGTGGATCCCTTTTACGGTTCGGCAGGGAAAGAGGTGTGCACAAAGAGCAGATCCAACGATTAACGCGAGGGATTTTTACCCAGGTTCGGGCCGCTGAGAAGCGTAAAACCCTACTCCTGCTTTAGTGTATTATGAGTGTTTGAACTCTGGCTCCAGGAACGCTATGTGATGAACAGTACACAGCTGCTACGCATGCAATCTGGGCCAGAAGGTCCTCTCCCTGTAGCTACGCCTTGGGCCTCCTTTTATATGTTGAAGGGTCACCAACAGTGGCGCACAGTACATACAAGAGGTGTAAAGTTGCTACAGTGTTATCATACCTAATACTGATGGCATAGGACAAACACATTAAATGCTCCGTTTAGGTGTCCCTAACTTTCTTGGGGGCGGAAAAAGAGCCCTTCCCATCAGCACCGCTTAACCCCATCCGCCGTTAGTGCCTTGACACGCACCCAGGAGGACAAAGCCCAAATGACAGGCTGGTCACTGCGCTGGAGCGGTGACAGGCTGGCGAGGTCTTGCCGGGGCTCCGCAAGCCATCCCGGCAAGAATCTTGCCGGGATCCCAGCCTTTGGTCTTCTGTCTTCTGATTATTGACTTGAATGCTTTCTTGATATTCTGACAGTTGCATTCGGCTGTCCCCCGGCAGACCTTGCCGCTGGTGTGGCTACAACTGCCCGTGCACAAGTATGGGGTACTAAAAGACCCAAACTTTAGTACACCGACAGGAGCCCCCGGGCCTAGGCCATACACGGGTGCGAGGCGTTGTTGGGCTAGGCCCAAACAGTGCACGGGCACGCATGGCAGGAGTCAGTTGTTGTAATCATTCCGCTTACTGCGCCCCTCTCCCCACGATGTGCGTTGAATGCGCGATGTGGGAGACGTGCGCGGAGCGGCCACAATAACCGCGCGCTCACAAAAGTGTTTTCACATTGACTAGTAAAGAGGCAGCCCCGCGCCTTCCCCATAAAAAGGAAACCGCAGAGGCGCTTGCCTATTTACCTCCTGTCCTTTCCAATCTGGAAACCGCCGTTGTCTCCTTCCTCGAGCTCGAAATAGAGCCTCTCCCACTCATCCGCCGCCCCCACGCCCTCACCGTCCTCGGCCTCTGCTCCCATAGTCGCCATGCCGCCCAAGTTGAGCAAGAGCAAGGAGGTGAAAGCCGCCGTCCCGGAGAGCGAACTGGCGAAGATGCGGAGGGAGCACGTCGTCTTCACTTCGGCGCTCGATGCGAGCGCTCTGAAGGAGCGATACCAGTGCATGTGGGCGAGGGAGACGAAGGCTCATCCCGCTACTCGTGTGAGCCCAGGTTCCTCCAAGGGTGCCCAAATAAATTCCCCTTCTTTGTCGACTACTTTTACTGCGGGCTATGTCCCCCGTTTTCTGATTTCTTCAATGACATCATGTACACATACGGCTTCCGTCTCTTGGATTTTACGCCGAATGCCGTGACATGCATGTCATTCTTTGCCCATCTTTGTGAAAATTTTGCCGGGGTAGTCCCCAACACAGCCCTCTTCCGCCACTATTTCATTCCCCGCATTCAAAGGGGAGAGGCCCTTTCTGGTTCTATCACTTGGATTCCAAGGACATGGAACAAAGAGATATACCCAGACGGCGTCTACCGCGAGAAGTGGGAAGAATGGCGGGCCAAGTGGTGCTAGATTCAGGAGGAAGACCCCCAGCACTTCTGTTCGCCTCGACAAACAAAGATGGCGCGCGGTAATGACTGGAGCGCCCTCGATTCTCAAGACGAGAAGTTCACAATCGCCATTACCAGGATTCACCGCCTCAGAGTTGCCGGGCTCATGATAGAGATGATTGGCACTGATTTCCTTCGCCGGCGCATCGCCCCTCTGCAGAACAAAGGGAGACCAGCTTGGGAGTTCCGGAATGCGGCAGATATCATGAGGCTGCGCCCTGGTTTGAATAACAACTTGACGGTCATGCAGCACACACCTCTCTGCCACAAACTGTTTAGGTCTGACGCGGGATTCAGGTTGCCGGCTAGCATAATTCCTCTGTGCAACAACTCTGCCTTGGCCTCAATCATCGCCATGATGCCGGCATGTAATGCTCATGGCCTTGACGGAACTTGGGTCGAGCCATCCGCAAAGAAGGCACAAAAGTTCTTCGACAACTTGTCGGAGAGGGCCATCCGGCAAGAAACGAACCTCATCCGCCCCACCACTGAAGAAGAAGTGGCGTACATCGCCAGCAGGGCGGAAGAGGCGAATCTTGCCGCTGAAGCCGGCAGCGCTGGCTTCGCGGAGGGGGAAGCCAGTGAAGAAGAAGAAGCGATATCAGAGGAAAAACTTGCCGGGCAGGGCGAGGTTGCCGGAGAGCAGAGTGGCACAGCTGCCGGGGGCCCTTCTGCCGAAGATACAGGCGAGGAGCAGCTACACGAGGAGCCCCCAGCTCCCGAGAGGAAGAAGAAGCGCGTTCTTCGGAAAGCCACCTCTGGTGCTCCAGCCCACCAACCTTCCTCGAGTGGCGCAGTCCCCGGCAAGGGGGCGGCCGGCAAGGCTGCGCAGCGGCAAGAAGCTCAACAGCAACCCGTGTAGCGTACAAGGCGCTCGACCGCGGCAATGACTGAAGCGGCGGGGGCGTCTCATACGACGGCATCAACAACCGGAGCAGCAGGGTCACACAAACCCTCCGCTTCTGCCACAGCCAAGCGACCCAGGACCACTCCTTCACCTCCTCACATGGACACCGTGGAAGTTGACTTCGACCTCTCCGCCTTTAGCTCGGAAAGTGAAGAGTAAGGGTCCTGCCACATCTTTTAACTTCTGAATTTCTGGCTTTGCTTAACTTGTTTGCCTTGCTTTGTCCTGTCCCCCCAGAGAGACGGAAATGTTGGCGCAAAGGATGGCGAAGAAGGCGAAGACTTCAACGGACGACGAGCCGCCAGCAAGCACCACAGGTGCGCCAGAGGCGATCATCAGCCCGGAGTCCAGCCCACGTACTCATTTCCCACTGGCGAGCGTTGGGACGTGTATCTTCGCTACTGACGTCGCCAAGCTTGTAGGAGAAGAACATCAACAAGGAGGGTCATCGGAGACCGCCCCTGATGTGCCGCCTCCGTCAACTACGCCGCCCAGAGATGGATCTTCGGCAAGGGCTTCTGCTAGCGAGCCCATTCTCGTTGAGGAGGAGCCGGCAAGCACAGGCACCGGCAGCCCTACATCGGCAACCAATGTTGCCGGGAAAGGAGAAACCACCTCTCAATAGCTTGATGCGGGTAAGCTGTTTGCCTCAGAGTACTTGTCATTCTTTCTTTATATATTTTATATCTTCTTTTTTTTTGTCTTCTTGAACTTCAACCTTGGTCTCATCTTGCTTCCCTTTCTTCGGCTTTCAGATCTCCCCTCGATGGAACAAATGGATGTCGATGTCGTCATCGAGGAAACTGCCAGGGATACTGCCGCCGAGGCCAACAGAGTTGCCGCTGACGAGGCCGCCAAGGACGCACAGGAAGAAACCGCCAAGGAGACTATTGAGAAGGCCTGCAAGGAGTCCAGTGACCATACTGACGGCATTCCTGCCGCAGGAGCGCCAGGCGCTACGCCGGCCACGGAGCCTCCAGTTGCCGGTGAGGCAGCTATTGAGGATCAGCCGTCAACATCCGAAGCCCCTTCTTCAAGCAAATACCTTAAGGTTGGCGAGGACCTGTTCGTCAACATACCAGGAACGGCAAGCACTGGGGTGCCAACCGAAGGGGAAATCTTCGACGAGGAAGTCATCACCACTGCCGGACTCAAGATTGCCGACGAACCAAGCGCTAGCAGCAGCAAATCCAAGGAAGAACAGCTCCTCCAAACCATGAGCGACAACTTTCAAAAGCTCCAAGCGCTCCACCGCACTCGAAAGGAGAAGTTGGACTCCAGGGCAGCAATTATTGGAGCAGCGGAGGCGGATTTCCAGAAGCGCGTCGAGGAAACGCAAGTCTGGTACGCCGAAGCTTTTCAAGAGTTGAAAACTGGTCGGGAACAACTGAGCAAAAACTGGAACGAGCTCCTCATGAAGCAGTCTGACATCGAGAAGGCGCAAGAAGAGGCCTCGCAACGGGCTGCTGCAGAGGAAGCTCGCCTAACGGAACGTCGTGTCGGGCTTGATGCCTATGAAGAGGACCTTGCCGCTCGCGAGAAGGCACTTGCCGACAAGCTTCACGGCAAAGATGAAGAAATTGAAAAACTTGTCGCGCAGCGAACCCAGGAGCTGGAGCAGAAACACAACGAAACCCTCGAGGCTCTGGCCACAGACCACGCCGGCAAGCTGAAGGAAGCCGTCAATGCTGCCGAAGCCGCAGAGGCTGCCAAGAGCGAGCTTGTCGATAAGGTGAAGAGGCTGGAGGCGGACTTTGAGGATCACGGCAAGGAGATCTCGACGCTCAAAGCCGATAGAGAGAAGACTCTCTACAACTTGGCGGAGATGCAAACCGCCATATCCGACAAGACCAAGCAACTCACCTCAGCCAATGAATCCATTGCCGATCTGAAGCTGAAGCTGGCCACGCTGGAAGAGTCCCTTGAGCACAGCAAGGCCCGTGAGAAGGTCTTGATCAAAGATCTCCGGAATGAGAAGGACCTGCTCAAGAGCGCTGCCGCCAATTACAATGACTATACGGCAGGTGTGCAGATCTGGACTGAGCGCCTTGTCGATGTCGCAAAAAGGCTTACAGCACAGCTGTCCACCATGGGCCTGCACAACTTCAACCTTTCTTCCAACGACAGGGTGTCTCCGAGCGCCAGATTGACCTTGTTCTTCGAGGGCATGATTGACGCCCTGAAGCAGCTCCATTCTGATCGAGCAACCGGTCTTGCCAACGAATCCCGCAAACTCTGCCGGGCCGTCCTCCTCAAGGTGCTCACCAAAGTGGTGCACAAGAACCCTGGCATCAACCTCACCAACGTTCTTGACCGCTTGCCGAAGGATGTGGACCTCAAGGCGCTTGAAGAACTTGTCGCGCCCATCGTCGACAAAGTGAACCAAGTCAAGAGGGTCGAAGGCCAGCGCAGGGACTAGCTGCTTCACTTCTTCTTGTCGCCACCATTCCATGCCAAAGACATTTTTATCTTAAGTTAGAATCGCGGCACAATTAATGTAATATAACTGGCTGTGTTTTGAATGAATGCACGCTATTCTTCTTGTTTGATTCCTTTCTGTATGGTACATGCCCTACGCTTTACTGGAAACTTGCCGGTGCGCGCAGCCTTGCCGCGAGCGCTTTGAGGAACGGATCCTTAGCAGCCTGCTGGAGGTGTCGCTGCCGGCAAGGCACCTTGGCGTTTTCAGTGCAGCCACTTAAGCTGTTGAGCAGACTCGAAACAAAGTAAGGGCGCAACCGATTATGACAAGGTTCCTTCGCGTGCAGGTTTTCCATACAAAAGTCAAAATCGTCCAAGGAAAATAACTTCATAATGAAAAATTTACTTAGAGTCTCGCAACTTAGCTTTTCGTTGCTGTACTCCTTTCTGCAAAAATGTCACTTTCGAACATCGCCTGTTGGTGTCCATACCATCATCCTCCCCGGCAAACTTGTACGCGAGGGAACCTTCTATCCTTTAAGAAAAAGAAAGAAGAGAAAAATGGGGATATGGAATCTTGGCGGTTTATTAGTACTTACTGGCAATAAGCATAATACAACATCTCAGATAAACATGCATATAAGTAAACATGAAAATCGACAAGAATTGTAGAACACTTAATCTTATTCAACTATGCACAGGGTCTGCGCCTGGCTTTGTACAAAGGATTATATGCCTTGCCGGAAAAACTTGTACAAAAGATGGTTGCCGGGGGACCCGGCAACCGCGCCTTATGGATAGAACTTACGAAGATGTTCGATATTCCAGGAATTGCTCACTGGGACACCATCTTCGGTCTCCAGGCGGACTGCGCCAGGCCTGGTGACTCGTGCTACCCGGTAAGGGCCTTCCCACTTCGGCGTCAACTTGTTAGAATTCTTGGCCGACTGAACGCGCCGAAGAACAAGGTCGCCTTCCTGAAGGCTTCGGGCATGAACCTTGCGGCTATGGTAGCGGCGCAAGGCTTGCTGGTAGCGTGCAGCTCGCACAGCAGCCTGAAGACGATCTTCCTCAAGGAGCGTAACATCATCTTGCCGCAACTACTCTTGCTCAAGCTCATCATAGGCGAGCACTCGAGGTGACCCATATGTGAGTTCCGTGGGGAGAACTGCTTCCGCCCCGTATACTAGGGAGAAGGGTGTCTGGCCGGTGGCTCGATTTGGTGTTGTTCTGATTGACCAAAGAATTGCCGGCAGCTCATCAATCCAGCGTCTTCCGCACTTGCGCATCTTGTCGAAAGTTCTTGTCTTGAGACCTCGCAACCCTTCAGCATTTGCCCTTTCCGCCTGGCCGTTGCTCCTTGGATGAGCAACAGAAGCAAAACAGATCTTGCCGCCAAGGTCTTGGACGTACTGCATGAAGGTGTGGCTCGTGAACTGTGTGCCGTTGTCGGTGATGATCCTGTTTGGTACACCAAAACGGCAAACTAGTCCTTTGAAAAACTTGACGGCTGATTGTGCTGTCACCTTCCTTACTGCTTCCACTTCCGGCCACTTTGTGAACTTGTCGATTGCGACATACAAGTACTCAAAGCCCCCGGTAGCATGGGGAAAAGGGCCCAAAATGTCGAGCCCCCAGACCGAAAATGGCCAGGAAAGAGGGATTGTCTGAAGAGCCTGAGCTGGTTGATGTAATTTCTTTGAATGGAACTGGCACGCTTCACACTTGGTTACTAGTGCAGTTGCATCCTGGAGAGCAGTGGGCCAAAAGAAACCTTGCCGGAATGCCTTACCAACAAGAGCTCTTGATCCTATGTGGGAGCCACTTATGCCTCCATGTATCTCTGCCAACAGCTCCAGTCCATCCTCCCGAGGAATGCACTTCAATTTCATACCGTTCGGTCTCTTTCTGTACAGGACATTGTCCACAAACTGGTACATATTAGACCGACAGGCTACTTTCTCCACTTCTTCCTGTTCTTCGGGGAGTTCTCCTGTTTGGAGGAACTGAACAATGTGATGTGCCCATGCTGGAGCCTGAGGCTCGACAGCAAGGACCAAAGGCATGTCTTCTACCGCGGGAGCGTTCGTCTCTACGGCAAGGGCTCGAGGCCCTGCCGGAGCCTGTTGCCCCCCGGCAGGCTTGGCGTTGTTCCCGGCAACTTCCTTGCCGGCAAGATTCTTGCCGGCAGCTTCTGGGAGCTCTGCGGGAAAGTACTGGCCGGAACTCAACTTCCTTCTCTTACCTTGCTTCGTTGATGGTGCTACGGATGGCTGAGTCAGTTGAAGCACAAAAGTCCCTGGTTCCACAGGTAACTTGAGGGCGGCATGTTTTGACAGGTCGTCGGCAATGCTGTTCTCTGTACGAGGAACATGCTCTGTTTGCAGACCGTCAAAGCACTCCTCCAACTTCCTCACTTCATCTACGTAAGCTTCCATCAACGGGCTCTGATCATCTTTGTTGACCTGCTTGACGACAAGCTGTGAATCACCTCTGACGATGAGCTTCTTAATTCTAAGGTCTGCCGCGATCCTGAGACCGGCAAGCAGCCCTTCATATTCCGCAGTGTTGTTTGTCGACTCCTCCCGGGGAAAGTGCATCTGAATTACATATTTGAGGTGCTCTCCGGTGGGTGCGACAAGCAGCACGCCAGCACCGACGCCTTGCAGCGAGAAAGCCCCATCAAAATACATAATCCATTCTCGACTCGTTTCCTTGTTGGGAAGAGTTGTTTCTTGAATCTCTTCGTCCGGCGTTGGGGTCCATTCTGCAATGAACTCTACCAAGGCTCTGCTTTGAATAGTTGAAGTGCTTTCAAATTTGAGACCAAAGCTTGAAAATTCCAATGCCCACTCCACAATCCTGCTGGTCGCATCTGGATTTCATAAAATCCGTTGCAACGGAAAGCGAGTGACGATGGTGATGTCATGTGCCTGGAAATAATGGCGCGGCTTCCTCGAGTCCATAAGGAGACCGAAGAGCAATTTTTGCACGCCAGAGTATCTTGACCTAGCCCCCTGCAAAAGGGAGCTGACAAAATAAACTGGGCGCTGCACCATCTTCTTCCTCTGTGTCGCTTCATTTGACTGCGCAGATCCTGCCTTGTCGGCACCAGACTCTGCCGGGGAAAATCCTGGCTCGTTGCTTGACGGTCCTGCCTCCGCTGCTACTTCTTCGTCGACTTCTCTCTGCGCCACTAACGCAGCACTAACCACTTGATTCGTTGCCGCCAAGTATAGCAACAATGGCTCTTGTGGTTTAGGTGCGACTAGTGTTGGCGGAGAGGAGAGGTACCTCTTCAAATCTTGCAGCGCTGCCTCCGCTTCCGGAGTCCATTTCATTGGACCTGCCTTTTTCAAAATTTTGAAAAAGGGTAGGGCACGCTCAGCAGATTTGGAGATGAACCTACTCAGAGCAGCTACGCAGCCGGCAAGACGACGCACATCTTTGACGCGTCTTGGCGCTTCAATCTGCTCAATTGCCTTGATCTTGTCGGGATTCGCCTCGATCCCACGCTGAGACACAAAGAACCCGAGAAGCTTGCCGGACGGAACACCAAACACACACTTCTCAGGATTGAGCTTCAAATTGATCTTGCGCAGATTCGCAAATGTCTCCCCTACCTGGCGCACCAAAGATGTGGGCGTACGACACCTATGGGATCGCGTGGATCCCTTTTACGGTTCGGCAGGGAAAGAGGTGTGCACAAAGAGCAGATCCAACGATCAACGCGAGGGATTTTTACCCAGGTTCGGGCCGCTGAGAAGCGTAAAACCCTACTCCTGCTTTAGTGTATTATGAGTGTTTGAACTCTGACTCCAGGAGCGCTATGTGATGAACAGTACACAGCTGCTACGCATGCAATCTGGGCCAGAAGGTCCTCTCCCTGTAGCTACGCCTTGGGACTCCTTTTATATGTCGAAGGGGTCACCAACAGTGGCGCACAGTACATACAAGAGGTGTAAAGTTGCTACAGCGTTATCATACCTAGTACTGACGGCATAGCACAAACGCATTAAATGCTCCGTTTAGGTGTCCCTAACTTTCTTGGGGGCGGAAAAAGAGCCCGTCCCATCAGCACCGCTTAATCCCATCCGCCGTTAGCGCCTTGACACGCACCCAGGAGGACAAAGCCCAAATGACAGGTTGGTCGCTGCGCTGGAGCGGTGACAGGCTGGCGAGGTCTTGCCGGGTGCAAATCTTGCCGGGGCTCCGCAAGCCATCCCGGCAAGAATCTTGCCGGGATCCCAGCCTTTGGTCTTCTGTCTTCTGATTATTGACTTGAATGCTTTCTTGATATTCTGACACTTGCATTCGGCTGTCCCCCGGCAGACCTTGCCGCTGGTGTGGCTACAACTGCCCGTGCACAAGTATGGGGTACTAAAAGACCCAAACTTTAGTACATCGACACTTGGTATCATTATGCTGTTGGATCAATTGTTACCTTAGTTGCGATTTTGATCGCCACTACTAGGGAAAAGCCTAGCAGTAGCTTGGTTTTCAGGTGTATCAGTAGCGCGGGCACCCGCGCTACTTATAAGGCGCTACAGCTAACTTGTATCAGTAGCGCTGGTTACCCAGCGCTACAGCTAAAGTTTAGCAATAGCGTCTCTTAACCAGCGCTACCGCTAACCGAGTTATCAGTAGTGCGCTTCTCTAACCCGCGCCACTATTAAACGCACCTATTCCTTTTTTTATATTTATGTTGTATTTACACACGGTTACACATATTAATATACAACATCAATAATTATTGTGCCAGCAACTACATTTAGATTAAAGTGGATGGATGCAAGTGATCATGTTGAATTAGAAGAAAATATGATGTTGCCAATCGCAACATCATATTTTCCTCTAATTCAACATGATCACTTGCATCCATCCACCTTAATCAAATATATGTCATATAACTCATCATCATCTTACTCATCTAACAACTCATCATCATCTTAATCATACCAAGTTAAAATCTCATAAAACAGAAAAACAACATAATAATAATCATCCTAATCGATCATGCAAGTTAATATAAACCATAAAAACTTCTCTCTTATAGGACCTAGTCCTCCCTCCTAGGTAAAATGACATAAAACAGAATAACACCTATGTCTCCATGATGAAGCAAAGAGATCCAACGGTCTCCAACTTGTGGCTTGCGATCCTTCTTTATTTCTCCCCATGCTTCAATTTGGAGCCGTCTTGGTGGTTTGCGCTCAGTCGAGTATGCAAAAGAGAACTGGGGCCTCATAGGGCGTTTAATTGTCATATTACCTTCGCCATGCATCAACAGAGGCACAACTTCATTTGGCAGTTTCTGTTGAAGAACATAATAGTAGCCTAGTTAGCAATGTAATCAATACCATTTATGCAATAGTAGTGTACTTAATTAGCAACTCTTACCAAGATCTTTGGCGAATGTCATCCGCCCTCAACCTATGCACTAGTGTCCTGTACAATGTATAATTTGGGCCAGTTTCCAAATTATACGGAAAGATCTCCCTACCAACTAGGACACCAATAACAAAGTTGATAAGATCATCCTTCTCCTCCCAAGTTAGATGTGATCCATAAGTGTAGTGTGTCGTGTCAATTATTTTCTGTGTTTCACTCGAAGAAACGAAATAAGTTGTAAATTATAAATTAACAAATTTAGTATGGATGAACACCAACTATTTTTAAATATAGAATGCAAATTACTTGACAAATATGCATGGTTGATAAACTCACATGGAGGTAAAACAGGAAGCATATCGACATCTACCCAAATGTCGATGTTACCTTCAATATGATCTTCAGGACGAAGATCGAAGGTTATTTCCATATCCTCCTGAAATCCATATGCCTTGCAAAGAGCTTCCCAATTTGAGCATCCTAATTCTGTATTATTAACTGCATTCATTACTTTGACCAGAAATGTGTGACCATGTTTAGTCCTCAGGTTAGCTCTCCTCGTCTCCATACTCTCGTGGTCCTCGAAACCGAGCCTCTCCAAGACATACCGTCTTGCATGGCAGGGGATGAACTAGTCGAATTGTATAAAACAGAAATTACACGTTGAAGCAAAGAAACAGAAGTCATGCTTAATTACAAAAAAACACTTGTCATCATTGCGTACCGTAGAAACAATGAAGGTCTCGTCAAGCTTGATGGTGAAGAACCTGTCGTCTCGCAGCCCAGGCTGGTTGCAAAGACCCTTATCTTCGCCGCAGAGTTCACATGCTTGGATCCTATCGTCGTCATCAGACGACGACATTTCCTGTGTTCATGATCCGAAATGGAAATGAATCAACATTCCGGCTTTCGATCTGTCTAGGCTTTCCTTAAATAACTCTCATATCTCATATATGGTGTGTTGGTGCGCACTCTCTCACACTGATATGGTGGTGTATATATGTTGGTGGACACTCTCTCACAGTAATAGTTCGATCGTCGGTGATGGACGCCCCCCCTCTCCTCTCCTTGCGCATTGCACCGAAGTATATATCGCAAAGAAGAGAAGAGCAGGAGGCGCCCCCCACGACAACAGTCGGGATTCCTCCATTAAGAACACACATGAAAGTCACACAAGGAGCAACGATAGACCGAAAGTCACACACGCATTATACCGATATAATATCACTAATACATTTATAATGAACTCGAATATAATATCACTAATACATCATCTCGAATAATCCAGTTAATGCATCATAAAATATTAACTAATATACATCTAGAATATTATCATATAAGATCACTAATACAGATCGAATATCCTAGAATCCAAAGTGGAGGACGGTGAACTCGGTTCACTAGCGGTTTCTGAGTCGCTGGCGATGGACACCCAAAGATAAGGAACCATCACCGGATCATAACTCGGGTGAGATCCCTGAAGAACCTGCCAGATATTGGAGAACCTGGCATCCAACGCCGCCATGTAGCGACGGACGTACTCGTCCTCCTCCCTGACACGGCGACGTACCACCTCCGCGGGGGCCCGCTCCCTCTGCACCGAAAGTGGCCCACGCGACCGCCACCAAAGAAGCTCCGGGTCGACGACGAGACCCGGATTCCTCACCAAGCTCCGAGCCCGAGAAGGTAGCACCTCCCAGTGCCAGCCCGGCGGAGCCCAGTCCCGGACATTGCGCCTCTCAAGGATGTCACCGCCGACTCGACGACGACGAGGATGCGGGCCAAGCATCGTCGACGTCGAGACAAATTCCTATGAGAACATTTTCTTATCGTTTAATGTTTTGCTATTTCAGAAATGCTTAATTTCTTAAACTCATGTTAGACTCATTTTTGACTCGGTTTTCCTGAATGCCGTTTCCCAGCAATTCCCGGCACTCGATATGCCTACTTTCTAGCACAAGTCATGCCAAAATTTCGACATGACCCTTGCTAAAAAGTGGACATATTGATCGCCCGAAATTCACCGGAACGGAAATGAATCAACATTCCGGCGAAACATAGGCCACTCGGATCATTTGCATATAACAATAAGAAAAATATAGAACTTGAAGAAAATGCAATAAGGTATTTCTTCACAATATTTGAAACTAAATTTAGCCTAGCTAAATTTCTGTCCTAATTTGAAAACCTAGTTAATTTCATACTAATTAACTAGGTTCATACTACCTAATCTGTCCTAGGGTTCATACTAATTCATACTACATACCTAATATGTCCTAATCTGTCCTAGAGAGACAGAGAGAGAGAAGGAGGGGCAGAGGACTTACAAGGGGCTAGGGGAGACGTCGGCGGCGAGGTGGAGATCGGGGGAGATGCCGGCGGCGAGGTGGAGCTCGGGGGAGATGCCGGCGGCGAGGTGGAGCTCGGGGGAGACGAAGAGCGCGCGGGCGGCGACGGACGGGGCGCGGGCGGCGACGGACGGGTGCTAGTGGAGGAGCGGGAGGCGACGGAGGGCTTGCGGGCGGCGACGGACGGCGATGGCGGCGTGGAGAGGGATCGAATGGGGATATGGAGGAAAGAAGTGGAGGAGGAGCCGGCGCGGGCCACGGTTATGTCAAGATAGCAGTAGCGCGTTTTAGGAAACATCGCTACTGCTACCTGACGTATCTATAGCGTGTTTCAGGAACCAGCACGACTGCTAAACCTAGCCTGGCGGCAACGGTGGGGCAATATTAGTAGTAGCGATTTTTCTAATGCCGCGCTACTGCTAAGTACTTAGCAGTAGCGCCTTTTCTGGACGCGCGCTACGGCTATTTAGCAGTAGCGCCTCTTTTTATCCAGCGCTACTGCTAAGGTTCTGTGTATAAGGTTTTCCCTAGTAGTGCGCATTTATTGTTGCATTTTTTTTTTTTTACATAGTTGTATGTTAGTTTCAATGTATGTTTTAATTAGATGCTCTAGAGAGATGTATGTTGTTCTATGAGAACTACGTATGAAGTTTACGTATTTATTTTTTTAGTAATAACATTTGATCACTATTGTACTTTGGTTTTAATGTGATGATGAACTTGTATTAATTTGGTCATTTCTCTATTCATGATGTTCTGTAATGGTTTTTGATATACTTAATTATATAATGCACGCAGATGAACTTGTATCCTGGCACCTTTATATTATCTTACATCACGAGTAAGAACCCACATCATGAGTATGGTACCTATGAAAAATAATATTAACCCACGTCATGAGATTGTCCAGTTTTGTACACGAAGTTCATCCAGTTTTTGACTTAACCCTCTAAATTTTTTAGCACATGATATGTGGGTGAAATTATGATACCATGCCAAGTTTCAACCTTTTCAGAGTTCCTTTGCAGTGCTTTTCAAATCAGGGTCGTTTAGCTCAAAATAAATCATTAAATGCATGAAAAATAGCAAATGAAGTCAGAAAAGGGTTGAAAATTGATGATGTGGCTTTGCATGGTGCATATTGAACGCACAAAAACTCTGGAGTTAAAATATGTTAAAAAATGAAATCCCTTTGTAATAGATGAGTTTTCGTCTGAAACCCTCATACTTCGAAAGAGATTGTCCAGTTTTGTAAACGAAGTGCATCCAGTTTTTGCCATAACCCTCTAAACCTTTTAGCACATGCTATATGGGTGAAATTATGATACCATGTCAAGTTTCAACCTTTTCATAGTTCATTTGCAGTGTTTTTCAAATTCAGGGTCGTTTAGCTCAAAATAAATCATTAAATGCATGAAAAATAGCAAATGAAGTCGGAAAAGGGTTGAAAATTGATGATGTGGCTTTGCATGGTGCATATTGAACGCACAAAAAGTCTGGAGTTAAAATATGTTAAAAAATGAAATCCCTTTGTAATAGATGAGTTTTTGTCCGAAACCCTGATACTTCGAAAGAGCTTGTCCAGTTTTGACACGAAGTGCATCCAGTTTTTGTTGTAACCCTCTAAACCTTTTAGCATATGCTTTGTGAGTGAAATTATGATACCATGCCAAGTTTCAACCTTTTCAGAGTTCATTTGCAGTGCTTTTCAAATTCAGGGTCATTTAGCTCAAAATAAATCATTAAATGCATGAAAAATAGCAAATGAAGTCAGAAAATGGTTGAAAATTGATGATGTGGCTTTGCATGGTGCATATTGAACGCACAAAAATTCTGGAGTTAAAATATGTTAAAAAATAAAATCCCTTTATAATAGATGAGTTTTCATACGAAACCCTAATACTTCGAAAGAGATTGTCCAGTTTTATACACGAAGTGCATCCAGTTTTTGTCATAACCCTATAAACCTTTTAGCACATGCTATGTGGGTGAAATTATGACACCATGCCAAGTTTCAACCTTTTCATAGTTCATTTGCAGTGCTTTTCAAATTCAGGGTCGTTTAGCTCAAAATAAATCATTAAATGCATGAAAAATAGCAAATGAAGTCGGAAAAGGGTTGAAAATTGATGATGTGGCTTTACATGGTGCATATTGAATGCATAAAAATTCTGGAGTTAAAATATTTTTAAAAAATGAAATCTTTTTGTAATAGATGAGTTTTCGTACGAAACCCTGATACTTCAAAAGAGATTGTCCAGTTTTGTACACGAAATGCATCCATTTTTTGCCGTAACCCTCTAAATCTTTTAGCACATGTGGGTGAAATTAACTTAAAATTATATTAAATTTATGCAACTAAAATTATCAAAGTATTTTTTGTTAAAAACTTTAATAGCAAAAAGAATTTTCATAAAGTATTTTTTGTTAAAAACTTTAATAGCAAACTAAAAAGCTTTTATAAAACTCTAATAGCAAAAGGAATCAACTAAAAAGAATCAATTATAATATTTTGTTATAATCAACTAAAACAAAACTATAATATTCTTCAATAGCAAACAGAATCAACTAAAAAGCTTTTATAAACCTCCAGTTATGATCAAAATATAATTTTGCAAAAAATAACATAAAAAATAAAAAAAATGCCCGCCTAGTAGGCCACCATGGCCTGCATACGAACAGAAACCCAACTATACATGGGCCAGGATGCAGGCCCGTGGGGCAAGTAGGCCCAACAGGCGAGAGAGGAACGTTAAGCCTGCAAAGCCTGCATTAGAGAGGAGCTCGAGAGGGCAGCCGTAGCAGGGCTTATAAACCACTGCGAGCGCCTCTTGCCAAGTGAGGTGGGATTAAACTTCCACCGCCCCGCGGCTGTTCCAGGACAAGACCTTTAGTGCCGGTTGGTGGCTCCAACCGGTAGTAAAGGCCCTCCTTTAGTCCCGGTTGGAGCCACCAACCGGGACTAAAGGCCTGGGCTTCCCGCCCTTTCGCCTGGTGAAATTCACGTTTAGTCCCGGTTGGTAGCTCCAACCGAGACTAAAGGGGGGCCTTTAGTCCCGGTTGGTTGCTCCAACCGGGACTAAAGGGTGGGGTATATAAGCGGCACTTAGCAAAATTTCCAAATCCAACTGCTTTCTTCGATCTCCTCCGCTCCCCCGACGGCGCCGATGACCACCTCGACGCCGCCAAGCTGCCGGACCTCGCCGTTGCCTCCCCGAGCCCACTCCTCATCGCCGCCCCCGACGCTGTCCCCATGCCCTGCCCCGACGCCGCCCCTGATGCCGTCCCCGTGCCTGCCCTGACGCCGTCCCCGAGCCCGCCCTCGTCGCCGGCCGGACCTCCCTGAGCCCGCTCCTCTTTGCCGCCCCCGTCGCCGCCCCCCGACGTCGTTGAGGGAGTCTGGGATTAAGGGGTCCTCAGACTGCCGGCCTATTTCTTATAGGCCGGACTCATGGGCCACTCGCTGAGGATTGGACTGATCGAAGGCCCCGTCGCTAGGGAGGAGACCTCAGGAGCCATGGCGTGTCTTTCAAGTTTAAGATAGTAGAATAGGCATGTTTTTCCTTCGATGGGCAACCGACCATGTGTAACCCTAGGGACCCTTGGCGTCTATATAAGCCAGAGGGTTTTAGATTGTAAGGTAGAGAAACTCATCTAGGGTTTTAGCTATTTGATCTCGTGGTAGATCAACTCTGTAACCTTCATACACCTCAATATAATCAAGCAGGATGTAGGGTTTTAACTCCATAGGAGGGCCCGAACCTGGGTAAACGTCGTCTCCTTCGTCCCCTGTTACCATCGATCCTAGACTCACAGCTCGGGACCACCTACCCGAGATCTGCCGGTTTTGACACCGACATTAGTGCTTTCATTGAGAGTTCCGTTGTGATCACCGAAGGGATCGATGGCTCGCCTTTTCATAAGCAATGAAATCTGCAGCAAGGATGTCTCCGTCCCTGCTCAGATTTCCGCAAGCGGCAACATCCTGTCGCGTGCCGATCCGGCTGACCATCTTGGCCAGATCGGGAGTTTCTTCCCCGATCGAGAAATCAGATTCGGAAACCTAGAGTTCGTCACTGACTCACGGGGAGAACTTGTTTTGATGAAGCCCTCAGCTCTCATGGAGGAGCCCGTAGATCCCGACGCCTCGACGCCGGGAGCATCGGGCCCCACCTCTGAGGTGGTCTCTACCCTCGGGCTGTCTAGAACGCCCAACCCAGTTGATGTGCCCGGATCCGCCACGGCCGAACATAACCTGGATTCGCCGTCGAGCGACCCTGGAACCACGGTGCATCGGATAGATCCTGTGCGCTTCGGCGACACGTACCCCACCGACGTCACGTCCCTTAACGAGCTACTTGATCGGATGCAAACCATGCGCATGTCCGATGACCAGACCCCGGTCTATGACCGGATCGGGCTTAAACCCGACGATAGGGAGATTCGCACCCCCTCGGTCACTCACTTAGTCGCCACCGTCGAGTGTCCGGCTGGAGGCTCGTCCTCCCCACAACCGGAACTAAAGACAATTTATATCCCGGTTTCCGATCATCAGGATCTCTCCTGTAACCCGGACTCCGGAGCTCGCTTCGGAAATAGTTCGGGATCGATCCCCGGTCTTGCGCGCAACTCGAACCCCGCGCGGAAGGGTCCAATAATCAATACGGACTCCAACTCCCCCGCCCCGAACCCCATGATTCCGGACTCACATCGCGGCGCGGAACCAAAAATTTTCCCGCCCACCACCCAGGTCGAGCATTCAAGCATCACAGGAGAGTCCAAGTCTTCGGACTTACGGGATGTTAAACAACTGCCAGGGGAGTCGGTTCATCATTTTTGGGCTAGACTCCTCCTTGTTAGAGACAGAGTACCAGGCTCTAGTGACCAGGAGATAATGGCAACCTTCAGTCACAATTGTCATGATGAAGGGATCCTCAACGCTCTAGCCCGTCGACACATTCACAACTTCACCGAGCTATCGGACCTGGTACAAAAATACTGCGCCATGGAGAGCACCTGGCAAGCCGAACGATTACTTTCGGAACCAGTCTTTGCCGAACACCCTAGAGGAGATAGGAAAAAGCAGATACCTCCGAAGTGGCTGGCCGGACACGAACCCGCCGAAAAAAGAAATAGACCCCCCACGGGAGTCAGAACTGTCCTCGACGGACTACTGGACCAGCCATGCCCTATACATTCTGTCTTGCTGAACACAAGCCCGACTCACAGCCTCAGAGCTTGCTGGGTCATTAGGCAGGTCGCAAAAAGCGGAGAGGCCATCCTCGAGGCACTACCTCCGAACAGACGTTCAAGAACGCCACAAGATTACAACGCTGAAGTCCTAACGATCTACGAAACGTTCCCTCCAGGAACAAGAGGAAAAGAGCTCTTAGAGAACTCGAACAGGTCTACCATGTGGCAGCAACAAGTTCATGGGGAGACATACCCATCACCTTCGGGGAAACTGACCAATCAACCACCCGTCCCAGAGGAGACATACCCAGCACCGGCCGCTCTGGTCCTAAACCCCATCGTCGATGGTTTTAGGTTACAAAAGGTGCTAATGGACGACGACAGTGGTTTAAACCTCATCTACGAGGACACCCTAGAAAAAATGCAGTTCGACCGATCTCGCATCGAACATAGCAACACAACCTTCCGGGGGATCATCCCTGGGAAAGAGGCGCGTTGTTCCGAACGCATCACCCTGGACGTGGTGTTCGGCACGCCCAAAAACTACCGATCCGAAGAACTTCTTTTCCATATCATGCCCTTCCCCAGAGGCTACCACGCCCTGTTGGGGCGTGATGCCTTCACAAAATTCCAGGCTATACCACATTATGGGTATATGAAGCTCAAGATGTCAGGCCCAAACGGGGTAATCACAATCACCAGTGACCCGAATATAGCCCTTCGAGCTGAGAACAAAACAGCAGCGCTCGCCCTCGAGGCACTAGCAGAGACCTTCGCTGCAGAGGAATTGACCGCACTCCGGTCAACAGTGGACAAGGACGATGTGATCCTTAGTAAAAGGCCCAAATCCACGTCCTTCAAACCTGTAGAAAAAATTGTTAAATTTCAGGTACACCCAACGGACCCCAATAAAACAGCGTCCATCGGAGCTCAGCTGGACCCCATTGTGGACGAGGCACTGCGAGCATTCTTACGAGAAAACTGGGACATCTTCGCCTGGCATCCTTCTGATATGCCAGGAATCCCACGGCGGCTAGCAGAACATAGTCTGAACATAATCACAGGCTTCAAGCCCGTCAAACAGACTCTACGCCGCTTTTCCGAGCCCAAACGACAAGCTATGGGCGAAGAACTAGCCAAATTGCTAGAGGCCAGATTCATACAGGAAATCAAGCACCCCGAATGGTTGGCAAACCTGGTGATGGTACCAAGGAAAGATAAATCCTGGCAGCTGTGCATCGACTTTAAAGACCTTAATATGGCCTGCCCTAAGGACCCTTTCCCCTTACCACACATAGACCAGATTATCGACGCCACAGCCGGACACGACTCTTTGTGCTTCCTAGACGCTTATTCCGGATACCATCAGATCAAAATGAAGGAAACTGATCAAGCTGCAACCGCATTCATCACCCCCTATGGCCCATTCTGCTTTAACACAATGCCTTTCGGGCTAAAAAACACAGGGGCTACATACCAGCGCATGATTCAAACATGTCTTGAGAAACAGGTAGGTAAAACAGTCGAGGCATACGTGGACGACGTGGTCATTAAAACCAAACACGTCAGCCAATTGATTGACGACCTAAGACAAACCTTTGATAGCCTACGTGAGTATGATATACGACTCAATCCGGAGAAATGTGTCTTTGGAGTTCCCGCCGGTAAACTACTCGGATTCATTGTTTCCCATAGAGGAATAGAAGCCAATCCGGCTAAGATCCTCGCCCTATCGGAACTTGCGATTCCTACAGAGCTAAAGCATGTCCAAAAGTTGGCGGGCTACGTGGCGGCATTAAGTCGCTTTATCTCCCACCTCGGTGAAAAGGCTTTACTGCTCTATAGGTTGCTAAAACGGACCAACAATTTCGAGTGGACCGATGAAGCAGTGGCTGCGTTAGAGGAGATCAAAACACTCCTGGCAAGCAACCCCATACTCACAGCACCAGGCGCCGGTGAACCAATGTTGTTGTACATATTGGCCACCAATCAAGTGGTTAGCGCAGTGCTCGTCGTCGAACGAGAAGAGGAGGGTCACAAATTCCGGATACAGAAGCCGGTCTACTATGTGTCAGAAGTGCTAACGCAATGCAAGTCCAGATACCCGCATTACCAGAAGATAGCTTACACAGTGTTTATGGCATCACGGAAGCTCAGACACTACTTTCAAGAGTGTTCGGTCATGGTGGCATCCGAAGTGCCCCTGAACGATATAATCAATAACAGGGACGCCACCGGCCGCATAGCCAAATGGGCCATTGAACTCCTTCCTTTCGAAATCGCCTATAAGCCACGACGAGCTATTAAATCTCACGTGTTGGCAGATTTCCTCGCCGAATGGATAGAGGCCGAGCTCCCCAGGGAATATAGTACATATTCTCATTGGACGATGTACTTCGACGGATCCAAAACATTGGCCGGACTGGGGGCTGGAGTTATACTCACATCTCCCACAGGTGGCAACGTCCGTTACGTGTTACAAATCATGTATGCCGATTCCAACAACGCAGCCAAATACGAAGCACTTTTGCATGGTCTTCGGATGGCAGCATCAATGGGCATACAACGGCTGGAGGTACGGGGAGACTCCAACCTGGCCATCTCTCAAATCAACGGCGAATTCGATGCCAAAAACCCGAAGATGGCGGCATATAGAAACGCCGTCCTTAAAATATCCGCACGGTTCGAGGGGCTGGAATTCCACCATGTCGCTAGAGACAACAACCAAGCCGCTGACATATTGGCCCGCATGGGGGCCAAACGCGACCCTGTCCCGAAAAACACCTTCCTTGAACGGCTCTTCAAGCCGTCGGTGGGTTGGCGGGATGACAATAAGGGCGCCGGATCCATCAGTGCGAAAGAGGTTGTTCCCCTATAAATGAACCAGACGACCAAATCATCGGTGGCTCCGTAATGGACGAAACGCCTTCGGCTCACGAAGTCATGGCAGTAATCGCACCATGGACCGAGCCCTTCCTCGCTTACCTTCTTCGCCAAGAACTCCTCGACGATCAGACAGAGGCGAGATGCATAATTTGGCGATCCAAGGCTTATAAAGTCCACGAGGGTGAGTTGTACAAGAAAAGCACCACCGGAATACTCCAGCGGTGCATATCTGAGGAAGAAGGAAAGCAGCTTTTGGCTGAAGTCCACGCAGGAATGGGCGGCCACCACGCGGTAGCTAGGGCCTTAGTAAGCAAGGCCTTTCGAGCCGGTTTCTTCTGGCCCACCGCTCGAGCGGACGCCCAGACACTTGTCCAGCATTGCGTGGGATGTCAACTATTTGCAAATCAAAGCCACATGCCCCCAACAGCTCTTCGGACTATTCCGATTACCTGGCCTTTTGCGGTCTGGGGGCTGGATATGGTCGGACCACTTAAAGGGGGGACCAAGAAGAATAAATATTTACTGGTCATGGTTCACAAGTTCACCAAATGGATCGAAGCAAAACCTGTCAAATCAGCCAAGTCCGGACCAGTAGTCGATTTTATATCCGGCGTGGTACACCGTTACGGTGTCCCGCACAGTATAATAACGGACAATGGATCCAATTTCACCGCCCAAGAGGTAAAGGACTGGTGCGCAAACATGGGCATCAAGCTCGATTATGCATCGGTGTATCACCCGCAGACCAATGGACAAGTCGAACGGGCAAACGGCCTCATCATGAGTGGTATTAAACCACGTCTGGTCCGGTCTCTCCATGAATCCGACTGCCATGGGTAGAGGAGCTTAACTCCGTTCTGTGGGGTCTGCGTACCACCCCGAATCAATCAACGGGATACACACCGTTCTTTATGGTCTATGGGGCAGAAGCAGTCCTTCCCTGTGATATTATTCACAACGCACTAAGGGTGCGCATGTATGAAGAAAAGGAAGCCGATTTAGATCGGCAGGACGACTTGGACGCCTTAGAAGGAGAGCGCGACATAGCTCGAGCTCGTTCTACTTTTTATCAACAGCAAGCCCAGCGTTACCAGAGCAGGGAGGTCAGGGCAAAGGCGTACAATGTGGGCGAACTCGTCTTACGACTCCCGGAGAAGCAGAAGCATAAACTCAATCCCAAGTGGGAGGGCCCCTTCATAATTGACGAAGTACTCACAGGAGGGGCTTATCGTCTTCGCAACCCGCCGGATAACCGCCTCGAACCAAACCCATGGAATGCAGCTCGTCTTCGGCGCTTTTACGGCTAGACCGGTGTCGTCATATTCTTTACCTTCCTTTTCCTTTTCTTCCTTTCCTTTCATATTTCTTTCCCTTCCACATTGATTTTGCAGGTTCGGATTTTTTCTTTTCCCAAGTCTATGTTCGGCTAAACCGAGCTTGTGTTGAGTTTTTCGGCATACATCCTCAAATGTTAAACCCGAACAAAACACCTGGGGGGCTTCTTTCCGAAGCCGATGATTATATATTTTAAGCATCTATTCACATTTATTGTGTATGCATGTTTCCATTGTCGATTTTTAAGCCATTATGTGCATCAATTAGAACTAAGATTTTTGCCAAGCTGGGTTGCCTCGCTCCTGTGTTTACCCTCTACGTTCCCGATTGTTCGACTAGAGGGTAAAGGGAGCACCTCTGTGATTGTTACGACCGGGTCACCCGGATACGTACCTCAGACGGGTGAAGCCAAAGGCTAGCTATCTTTAGCAGACAATTGGTCGGCTACGACGGAAACAACAAATAAAAATTATGGTTGTTATCACCATTAGTTGGGCTTCTTTTCTCAAGAAAGCCATTAGTCGCATACTAGCAGTATACGGCCTTACTATCTATGATTTACGTAGCATCCTGAAGGAAGGTACCGATGGAGGTACTATTTTCTTTGGAAGATGTTTCTTACGCTAAGCAGTAATATAACATATCTTCCTGTGCACTTTCTGCCTGTTCGCACCAAATGGCCGGATTGCTTGGTTCCGCAGAAGAATTCTCTCTTATCGACGGAAATTTGATAAGGAACACTCCCAAGCTCTTAGCAAGGGAGGTCGAAGCCGATGGCCGGTTAAGACAAAGTTTATGGCACAGACGGAGCAATTTTTGATTTAAAGTACATAGTTACATAACATCACTCATCTGGCTGCTGGTCAAGATTGTCTATTAAGGCATCCAGGGTGCAGTCTTCTTGCGAGAGACGAGCGGCAGGCATCACTTGGTCATACACCAAGTGAAGCGGCACTTCTTGCCCATCCGGCCCTGCCGGCCCAACCCGAGCCATATGCTCGGGGTTAAGACCGGTATAACGGGTCTTGATCATCGCCCACGCCTCTCGTGCTCCCTCTCGGCGGGCCAATGTCTTCCATGGCTCGAACCGACGCCGGGCTCCCTTGAACCGATCAGCCAGTTCGGCCATCCCCTCCGGAGGCTTCTTGGCAGGCCATAGCGCTTTCATCATGCTCCTCATAGCCTTCCGACCCCGCTCATGTACGGCGGATAGTTCCTTTAGAAGGTTCCCCCGGTAGGATCCGATCTCTTCTTCAGGCCACCCGGTCAGGAGGCCTATACATGAGACGAGGCATGTCCATTACACTTTATGTATTAGAGGTACCCTTCGACGTTATAATCGCACTTACCGAACATGCCCCTCTGTAATTTCTGGTTCTCTTCTTGGGTTTGAGCCAATTGAGTTTTTAAACTCTCAATTTCTTCGGCCTGCTGCCGGTTTTCCGCCTGGAGACGTTTCTTCTCCTCAAGATTTCGTTGCAACGAAAGGCAGCCGACTTCATACTGCGACTCGACGTACCTCTGGGATTCTCGGGCTGCATCTAAATCTTTTTGCAATTGCCCTATAGACTCAGCTGCTACGAAGTACCCTTGCGTCAGCATGAGATTATATACTAAGATCGGCAAAATGGACATACTCACCATGCGCCACCCGGGTAAAATTCTTCACTTGTTCAAGTTCGGCCTTTACGGCTTGCACCTGCGTCCGGCTCGCCTCCAGGTCATTGGCCAATTGCTCATTCTGCTGCCTTGAAGCCTACATCATCAATTAAACAATATACGGATCCTTAACTCGGCCGTCCCGACCAATTCAAGGCTCGGGGGCTACTGGGTTAATACATGTGTCCGGATTATTAAAACCGATCACTCACCTCCAGGCTAGAAGATATCAGTTTCACGGCTTCTCTGAGCCCAGCTCGGGCAGCTCCGATGTATGCATCTACCGAACGTAGAGCATTAAACTCTTGTCCGGAAAATACCTGGTGGCGCAGGGCTTCTTGTCGCCGCCGGTGGTTCATCGCACTCTCTACCTCGGAATTAGTAACTGATACCGCGTCCCCGAAATCTTCAGGGGCCGGATTGGCCACAGGGGCCTCCGTAGCAGGATCAGCATGAGCAGAAGGCCTTGATTCATGGGTGTTGCCAGGCACCCCGGCAACATTCCTGGCAGAAGATGGTTCTCCTCGTTTCCTGAGTATTTCGACATGGGATTCTCTGTAAAATTCTATTGATCATGATGATAATAGATTAAGCGACCGAACGAGGTACCTTTTGGTTGAACAAGTGGTCGGGGTCGTCCCCGCGGTTTGCTCGCATGAAGGATTCCTGTTGCTGTTCGGTCCAGGCATTGTTGCTGTAGTCGACATTCATCGCGCGGACCGACGACGCTTGGGAGCAGGAACCGGCACATTCAAGTCGACGGAGGTCGCTTGCCTTTTACGGGAAGAATTTTTCTTTTTGCCTGTAGTTGGAGAAGAGAGTGATCCGGGGTGATCGGCTATGATAGCCACCTTTGAACCATCAAGGCTCTCTTGATAAAAAAAAACCCGTCTTCGTGCTCGATCGACAGTTCCGGATCGTCGTGGAATCCTGGATCGTCATCGCGAGAGTAGTTCTCTGGTTGAGGCGCCGGGCAGTTGATTGTCTCGACAAAGCATCTCCAGCTCTGTTCGCACAGATAAAAAGCTTCGGTCAAAAGGGGCAAGTGAAAAACCCGAACTCAGGTCGGAAAGTCGAAAGGCTTACCCATTCGATGGGGTTATAACCCGAGTAGCCCTCCTTAACGGAAGCCGAACAAAGTCTTTTTCTTCCCCTTTGAACAGGTCTGCCAGTACGGCCGCCATCGCCGCTTGATTGGCAAGGCCTAGCCGTCGGGAACGAGTGGTGTCACTTGTTCCGTTGTAACGCCACAAAGGGTGTATCCTTTGCTAAAGGGGTTGAACGCATCGAGCGATAGCGGCGGCCATCACATCAATAATGGTCAGCTTGTTATGAGCTAGCAGCCTTACTTGGGTAGCCAGGCGTTGCACTTCGGCATCTTCCTCTTGGGATGAACTCTTCGGTCGCCAGTTATACCTTTTCTTCAAAGGGGCGTCGGAGTATTCGGGCAAACTCCTCCGAGCTGGATCGAATAGGGGGACGTCCTCAATATAGAACCATTCCGAGGACCATTCGTCGGACTCCTTCTTCGGAGTCCCCACTGGATACCCCGTCCCGGCTATACGACATACTTCGGCTCCTCCGACTTCCCGAATTGTCTCACCCCGAGTGCGGGGGACGAGACAGAAGTACTTCCTCCATAATCCAAAGTGGGCCTCGCAGCCGAGAAACATCTCGCAAAGAGCAAGAAAGCCCTAGATGTGCAGAATAGATCCGGGGTAAGATGATGGAGCTGGATCCCGTAGAATTCCAGTAATCCCCTCAAGAAGGGATGAATGGGGAACCCCAGGCCCCGCAAGAGGAAGCGCACGAAGCATACCCGCTCTCCCTTGTGAGGGTTAGGGAAGTTCTCTGCGAAGGCCTCGTTGCCATAAGAAGTTAATCCGGCGCGGGTAGCCGCCAGATCTGAGGAGGGAAGATAACCTTGGGTCTCGAGGTCGCGCAGCCGAAGGAGGGATACAAAGCAACTTGCCCAATCCCCGGGAAGGGTGTCGTAAGGACGCGAGGAAGAGCCAGGGACGCTCGCCATGTTTTCTAGGTGATCTCTCGTTCGAAGCTTTTTCTGATGAAAAGAAGAGGAAGGGGTGGCCCCAGACCACGATTCCGCCTGTTTAAATGGGTGGTGCATCCTTGTGTGAGGGGCAGTCCTATAAAAAGCTGCTGGGCCGCCCGTCTCCCTTCGGCGCACAGGAATCGAGGGACGTCGAAGTTACTACAATGGGTCCCGCAAATTCTCAACGATTGAGAGTTCGTCAATGACGGGATGGTTGCCAAACAAGAAGGGATAGAGGGACTCGCCTCGCAAGCGGAAGACTTTGACGCACAAGATTGTCCGGATAATATGCCTCGGCATTGGAGGCCAGTCCGGGGGCTACTGAGGGAGTCCGGGATTAAGGGGTCCTCGGACTGCCGGCCTATTTCTTATAGGCCGGACTCATGGGCCGCTCGCTGAGGATTGGACTGATCGAAGGCCCCGTCGCTAGGGAGGAGACCTCAGGAGCCATGGCGTGTCTTTCAAGTTTAAGATAGTAGAATAGGCATGTTTTTCCTTCGATGGGCAACCGACCATGTGTAACCCTAGGGACCCTTGGCGTCTATATAAGCCAGAGGGTTTTAGATTGTAAGGTAGAGAAACTCATCTAGGGTTTTAGCTATTTGATCTCGTGGTAGATCAACTCTGTAACCTTCATACACCTCAATATAATCAAGCAAGACGTAGGGTTTTACCTCCATAGGAGGGCCCGAACCTGGGTAAACGTCGTCTCCTTCGTCCCCTGTTACCATCGATCCTAGACTCACAGCTCGGGACCCCCTACCCGAGATCCGCCGGTTTTGACACCGATAGCCGTCCCCGTGCCCTGCCCCGATGCCGCCCCGACGCCGTCCCCGTGCCTGCCCCGACGCCGTCCCCGAGCCCGCCCTCGTCGCCGGCCGGACCTCTCCGAGCCCGCTCCTCGTTGCTGCCCCCGTCGCCGCCCCCGACGCCGGCCCCGTGCCCTGCCCCGACGCCGCCCGCTAGCTCCTCGTTGCCGGCCGGACCTCCCCGAGCATCGCGCACCCCCGAGAGCCCGTCCTCGTTGTCGGACGGACCTCCTCACCGGCCCTCCTCCCCGAGCCCTCGCCGCCCCTGGCCGATGCATCTAGACAGAAAAAAATCAAGAAAAACAAAAAAAATTACATATACATACATCTTTTGTGATTGCTTAGTATATGAATTTGGGGTAGAAAAATAGTTAATTTGTTATGTGACACTTAGTTAATTTGTAACATGCATGAAGTTTGTTATGTGTGACACTTAGTTCGTAACATGAAGTTTGTAACAATATCTTTTGTGTGACACTTAGTTTGTAACATGTATGAATAAAACATAACCCCGATAACTTCGACATGAGGGGGGGGGTCGTTAAAACATATCCTCGATAACTTTGACATGAGGGGGGGGGGGTCGTTAAAACATAACCCCAATAACTTTGACATGAGGGGGGTCGTTAAAACATAACCCCGATAACTTCGACATGAGGGGGGGGGGGGGGTCGTTAAAACATAACCCCGATAACTTCGACATGAGGGGGGTCGTTAAAACATAACCCCGATAACTTTGATTTTGAGGTATATGAAAACATGATTTGCACGTCAGACGATAGGCAAAAGATCAAGATAGGCAAAAGATCGTCCACATAGTATCCTCTCCCGAAAGATAGGATGACTCATCAGACATGAGGGGGGAGGAGTCCTCGACGATCGTCTGAAACTGACTGTTATAAAACTTGTCAACTTTGCATGATGTGATATGCATATGATTACTTGTTGTGATTAGGTCTATGTTTGCCACTAATCCATCTCTCATGGTTGTATATTGCCATGTTGTGATATTTGCAGAAACTATGGACAGAGACTTAGAAAAAGAAGAGTTGTTGGGGGATATAATCCGCGACGGAGGTGATGATGATATCACCTTGTCGTTTCTCAATGACACCGATGGTGATGGAAGAGAGGATGTCGGCCCCGATGATCGAATAGAGGAGGGAGGAGATGACGGCTCCGGTGATCGAATGGAGAAGGAAGGAGATGACGGCTCCGCCGATGTTGGAGCCTTAACTGTTGCAAAGTCCGACGAGGTATATATATATATTAATTAAGCCTCTGCTGACTAGATGCATTAATTGTTTTGTATGTACATATATTAACACTTCTTTCTTCTTTTAGTCCTTCGGATCGAGACAAACTTCCGTAACGAGACGAGGCCCGAAGAAAAGGTTGGATAAGGATGAAAGGTTCACGATCGAAGAAGTCGCTCCAGATGGCCAACTGATTGCTCCCAAGCGGACCAAAGACAAATTTATACATCAGTGCGGAGTTATTGTTAGGGACAGCATCCCGATCAGCATCCAAGAATGGAATAAGAACAAGGACGATGAAGTTTCTTATGTGGACGATAGACAGAAAGATGACCTTTGGACCTCGCTGATGACAAATTTCAGCCTACCGCCAGAGGAGGATATAAATAACCCAGTTATATAGCGAAAAGTCAAGGCGTTTGCTCTTAAAAAGATGGCAGAACTATTCAAGAACTGGAAGAAACTATTGAACAAAAAGTTTGTCGAGAAAGACGAGACTCCAGAATTCATCGGTCAATATGCGAAGATAAAAGATCACTGGCCCGCATTTGTGGCGTACAAGAAATCAGAGAAAGCTAAGAAAAGGTCACAGACAAATAAGCTAAATGCTGCAAAGAAGAAGTATCACCATGTTACGGGGTCAGGTGGCTACAATGTTGCCCGGCCTACGTGGGACAAAGCTGAGAACGACATGCTTGCTAAAAAGGTCGAACCAACGACATTGAACTGGCCCGATCGGTGTAGGACTTGGTTCTTCGGGCATGGGGGAACTTTGGACCCAGAAACAAGGAAGTGTGTTTTCACGAAAGCTCAACTTGAGACACCCATCAAAATGATCCAGGCAGCAATCAAGGACGTGCGGGAAGGGAAGTTCCATCCCGACAGAGAGAAGGACGAGATGTCAAAGGCCCTCGGGAATCCTGAACACCCTGGACGAACTAGAGGCACATCAGGCTCCGTTGCGTGGAAGTATGGGTTTCCGGACAGCACTGATTATAGAAGCCGAGGGAGAAAGAAGAGAGAGGAAGCAAACCTGATGCAGAAGATGGAAGAAAGATTAGCGTTGCCAGAGGCAAGTCAGCGAGCTATTATCGGCCCACCATCTCATCAGCACGAAGATCCTTCATTCGATACTGCCCACGAAGCTACCCCACCGTCTTAGCGGAAAAGCAGTGTGGCTTCCACGGAGCTCGTTCAGCCTGATATCACGGCTCCTCGCTACCCCGTGGATGGTATCACGGAGAGGGAACATTGTGAGCTAATTGCGAAATGCGATAACCTAACCTTAAAGGTGGCGGTCGGCTATGTCTTACCTCCTGCACCTGATGGAACTTTCCATTGCAATCCAATTCCAGATGGCTATGCTGTTGTCAGGGTGGATGAAGTTTCCAATGGATTTGAGGATCTGGACCTTGAGTACCCTACAGGTGAAGGGGAGACTCGTCTGATAAATGCCCTAAGGACTACAATTCTATGGAGAAAGGAAAACATCGTGCTTCCAAACTGGATGAAGCCTCAGCAGACTCAGCCGGAGGATGCCCCTCAGCAGACTCAGCCTGAGGAGGCCCCTCAACAGAATCCTCCTTCGCCTCAGCTCATGTCTCCGCCGCGTCAGCGGACTTTGCCTCCTCCGCCGCGTCAGCGGACTCCCCCACCTCAACAACGGCGGAAGAGAGCCGCCGCCGCTCCGGCGACTAGCAGCAGTACAACAACGAAGAAATCCAGAGCAGGCCCAAGCGTCAAGAAGGCTCCTCCCAAGTTACCCTACGACAGGACTGAGGAGGAAACCGACGAGATCATGGCTGCTGATGTGAAACGCCAGCTTGCACCGAAACGTCCACCTCCAAAGGAGAAAGTAGATCCGGTAAAAGCGAAGCGATGTTTGGATGCCCTTAGGCGACCACCACCACCTCCGCCGCAATCAAACTATGACCGATGTATTGAAAAAACATTTGGTCAAGCGAAGCGGTCGGGAAGCTTAAGTAGCAGTGGTGCAAGAAGTGGGAAAACAATTCCCCAGCTCGGCGAACAAGAAAAGTAATCGTGCCCCCCGCTCAAGGTGTTTACCGATATCGCTAATGATCCGGAGATAGCGGCCGGTGGTCTTAATATCACTCTTGCTGATTACTTAGACGATTCGGTACAGTTCGAAAAGGCTGAGGTAGTAGCAACCTTAAGATACGAGCACGGGAAGCCTCTCGTCAGACGTGAGGAGCTCCCGCGTCTACCAACGATGATGCGACAATTACATGAATGGTACTTGAAAACCTGCAAGGACGGGACCGACAATATCTTCGTGGGAATAAAAAATCAGCACTTCTTCAATGGAGAACATGCGTTGTTCGTTGAATTTGAAGAAATTTTTCAGTTATACAATCAAGCTGCCCTCGACAAAACTATCGTCAGTTGCTATTGTCTGTAAGTATTTGTTCTGTAATTAAGTCTCTAGCTCAGCTCGTTCATTGCATGTATAATTATCCTCACACTATATTATGCAGATTGAAGATCCTCGAATGCAAAAAACAACAAATCTATGACATTGGATTCATTAACCCAGATAACATAAATGAACATACGTTAAAAAAAGAGAAAAATTCACCATAGGTCCTCATACTTGTCTTGGTGGTCACTTTAGTCCATGTAGTTGGAAATACCCGAAATACGGTCCTCATATTTGTCCTAGGGGTTCACATACGGTCCAGTATACGGTTTTTTATACGTATGCGCTAATTTGGCGGTTGACTGGCTTGTCCACGTGGACGTTGACCGACAAGTCAGCTCCAGGCCATTGCTGAGTTGCAATACGCATGTAGACCAGGGTCTTTTTTGCAAAATAATTAAAAGAACTCCCTCACATGGTCGGACCGCACCCGGTCAGCTCGCTCCTCCCCCGTTCCTCCTCGGTCGCTCCTCCCCTATCCCTCCTCGCTCTCTCCTCCACTGGAGCATGCCGGACATGACGTTGCCGGCAAGGTCGAGCTCAGACAGCATAGGCGCGTTGCCGAGCTTAAGCGGGATGGCACCGGAGAGCGGGATGACGGCGAGGTAGATAGACTCGAGGGCTGGGAAGGCGCCGAGTTCCAGCGGGAGGCAGACAGCGAACACGACCGCGGGGAGGCGGATGAAAGCGAGGACGAGGGTGTCATCTCCGGTGATCGAGAGTTGGCCCGTGCGCCGGCGGTGTTGCAGGGCAGCTGGTGGCCCGTGGGTGTGGACCAGCGGAGGCCGCGGCGTGACAGCGCGGCTTGAAGGCGTTCCAGGTGGTGAGCTGGGCATTGGCGACGGACCGCACCCGGTCGAACCGCATCCGCACCAGATCGTTCCTTCAGCGCTGCGGTACAACAACCTCCAACAACCATCGTCAACCTTAACTGAATTCGCACCACACCGGTGCCGTAGTCTGTACCCAGCTGCCCGTGCCCCTGCCAGCGGCAGAGAGCAGCCATGCTGGTCAGGAGCGCGTCCACGCCGGTGCTCGGCGCACACGCCACCTCCGGGCGCGGCGGCGGCCACTCGCCTGCCGTCCACTTCGCCGAGTCCTCGCCCACGGCCGCGTACCACCCGCCGGCCATCTTCTGCAGCCTGTCTGACGGCGGTGGCGGCTCCTCGGACCACGAGCGCTCCCGCGGCGACCTGTGGGAAGTTTTTCCCCGTCTTTCCTCGGATCATCAACTGAAGTTTCTTAACTGAATCTGGATTACTTCCGTGCGAAGTTGTTGTGTTTGATCACTCTTTCGAATCTGCAGTTGAGTCTTTCAATGAATGAATGCAACGTAGTAAAAGATCTGACTAAAGAAATGCATCTCTCGAAAGGATCGGAATCTACTTGTTCACTATAGCAAGTAGTACAAGCAGGCTGGAGGACCAAGAGTTATTGGGAGAGAATCTACTGGTACTGAAGCAGCTACACGAGCTCCCATCAGCGTCGATCGGCTTCAACTTCAGAGACACGGCGGCGAGGCTCAGCTCAGCTCGTCGCGGAGGCCATGGACGGGTGAGCGGCCGGGAACCCGGTGTAGCTCATGGCATCGTCGCCGTCTTGGGGCCCGGCGTCGTCGTCGGTGTCCCACAGGAAGGCAGCCTGCGCGGCGAGGACATGGCTGTTGTGCGGGTCGGCTCTGGCCGCCCGGTCGAAGTAGCTGGAGGCGCGCTCCTCGTCCCCATGCACCTCCCTCGACCTGGGCGTCAACAAGTTCACGGGCCCCATTCCGGCGAGCCTCCCCGAGTGCGCCGGCATGACGACACTCAACCTCGGCTGAAACCTCCTCACCGGCGAGATACCGCCGTCGTTCGCCATGTTCCCGTCGCTCTCCTTCCTGTCCCTCACCGGCAACGGCTTCTCCAACGTCACGTCGGCGTTGAGGATCCTACAACGCTTGCCCAACCTGACAAGCCTCGTGCTCACCAAGAACTTCCGCGGCACCGAAGCGATGCTAGAGAACGACATCGATGGGTTTGCCAAGATCGAGGTGCTCGTCATTGCCAATTGCGAGCTCACCGGCGCGATCCCGGCGTGGCTCGCTGGGCTCCGGAAGCTCAAGGTGCTCGACATCTCGTCGAACCGGCTCGCCGGCCCGATCCCACCGCTGCTCGGCGAGCTCGATCGCCTCTTCTACCTCGACATATCGAACAACTCGCTGCAGGGGGAGATCCCGGCCAGCCTGACGCGGATGCCGGCGCTGCTGGCTCGCAGCGGCAATGGTCGTGGCGACGACGAGAAGGTGCAAGACTTCCCGTTCTTTATGCGCCGGAACGTGTCGGCGAAAGGACGACAGTATAACCAGGTGAGCAGCTTCCCGGCGTCTCTCGTGCTGGCGTGGAACAACCTCACCGGTGGTGTGCCGGCGGGTCTGGGAGCACTCGCCAGACTGCACATCGTCGACCTGAGCTGGAACGGCTTCTCGGGGCCCATCCCGCCGGAGCTGTCGGGGATGACGAGCCACGAGTCCCTCGACGTGTCGCACAACATGATTGCCGGCGCCATCCCGGTGTCGCTGACGTGGCTCAGCTTCCTCTCCCACTTTGCCGTCGCGTACAACAACCTCTTCGGCGGTATCCCCATCGGCGGCCAGTTCTTCACCTTCTCGAGCGCAAAATTCGCGGGGAATCCGTTCCTGTGTGGTTTCCACGTGGGACGGAAGTGCGTCCGGAAGGGGGACGATCACGCTACGGATGGCAACACGACAGGGAGCAATGACGGCTGAAGGAGCGCCGCCAGCGCTGGCGTCGTGGTGGCGATATGCATCGGCACAGGGCTGATCGTCGCCGTGGGCCTTGCCGCGACATGGCGGGCGTGGTCGAGGCGGCGGCAGGACGACAACGCCTGCAGGGTGGCCGCTGGTGACGACGAGGAAAGCACCGACTCGTCCGCGGAGAATACGATGATCACGCTAGACGAGGTGGTGAAGGCGACGGGGGACTTCGACGAGTCCCGCATCGTGGGATGCAGCGGGTTCGGCATGGTGTACCGCGTGACGCTGGCCGACGGGCGCGACGTCGCCGTGAAGCGCCTCTCCGGCGACTTCCACCAGATGGAGCGCGAGTTCCGGGCGGAGGTGGAGGCGCACTCCCGCGTGCGCCACCGCAACCTCGTCGCCCTCCGCGGGTACTGCCGCGTCGGCAAGGACGTCTGCCTCCTCATATACCCATACATGGAGAACGACAACCTCGACCACTGGCTCCACGAGCGCGCGGACGCCGGCGACGCCCTCCCATGGCCGGCGCGGCTGCGGATCGCCCTGGGCTCGACGCGCGGGCTGCCGCACCTGCACAGCGGCGGAGGCGACGCGCGGGTGATGCACCGGGACATGAAGTCGAGCAACATCCTGCTGGACGCGGCGATGGAGGCGCGGCTGGGGGTCTTCGGGCTGACGCGGCTGGCGCGCGGGAGCTACGACACGCATGTGACGACGGACCTGGTGGAGCCGCCGAGATTTTGCAAAAAAATCCCTGGTCTAGACGCGTATTGCAGCTCAGCGACGGCCTGGAGCTGACTTGTCAGTCAACGTCCACGTGGACAAGCCAGTCAACCGCCAAATCAGCGCATACGTATAAAAAACCGTATACTGGACCGTATGTGAACCCCTAGGACAAATATGAGGACCGTATTTCGGGTATTTGCAACTACATGGACTAAAGTGACCATCAAGACAAGTATGAGGACTTGTAGTGAATTTTTCTCTTAAAAAAATATCCCGATGAAACAGAGAAAAACTTGCTAAAGGCGTTACTTGGACAACAAAACAGAATGGAAATACTATTTCCTTACAACTTCAAGTGAGTGTTACTATCTTGTGCACATTCTGTTTCGCTTACTCGAGTTTAAATGCAATTAATGAGTTATGCGTGCGTATGTTTCACTTTATTCTGCTAGCCATTCAGCTTGACGAGGGACAAGTAATTGTCTTGAACTCGAGACGTAAAGACCCTAAGGAGTGGACGGACATGATCAAATGCTTCAGAAGTAAGTTCAATCATTATCGAACCATATCGACAACTTTCGTTCATTCCCTGATATCAAGTAATCATTTTCTTTGCCGGGCAGGGTTTGGAAAAAGTTTACCAACCAGGTTAGGGGTGACTGAAAAAGGAGCTGTGATTTTTACACCCCAAAGTAAGTACTACTAGCTAGTACAGCGCATCTTTCATTGATTCTAGTTTCGATACCATTATCATGCTTGATTATCATTTTGATTGAACTCTATTCTCGTAAAGTGCTTGTGGTAGGCACCCGGGACTAATTTATGTGCATACTACGTTTGCGAGTTCATTCGCCACTCGACCTCTGAGCGGGGCATATCTTTAGAACAATTTGAAGTACGTAAACAATATTCACATTTTTATTTTATTACCATCAATTGTGTTGAGTTTCATTCATATATCCTATGACCGGGTGTAGTTACACCCACGTCTCATATACTACCTTGTGATAGTATATATACTACCCTATCATTTTTAGTATGTTCATATACTGTATCTAAGATAGTCCAAAGTGAGTTATCTAAAAAAATTGTAAGGGAGCCCATAGTTTTTATTAGATTTATGAAATACATACATATTTGTACGTAAAAAAAATTATACTCAAAATATGATACATACTACCTAAAAAGTAGTATATATAGTACATAAACATTGTTATATACTATATACTACGTGTGCATATACTCCAATATGATAGATACTATCTAGAACATACAAAACAAAAATGGGAGTAACTACACCCGGTCGTACGAAACATTTGTCCTATATATATATATAGGGTTGCGCTATTCGTCACCCTGGGTGAGGAATAGTTATTCTTCACCCCCTTTATTTTAACATCAATGCACCGTATTTTTACGTCCCGTAAATTTTTTCTTACTTCATACGTAAAAAGAGAACGTAAGAAAATATTAGCTCACCGTAAAAAATATTTTATGTTACGTAAAATTACAAGCATAAAACATAGTGTAAAATATACATAAAATGTAATTGTTATGGTCTTATGACCAATAATTTTGTTTTCTTATGCCAAATTTTTATGTAGTGAATCAATCTATTTGTATACCAAATATAATTTATTTATAAACGATCGTAAGATTACCTCGGATGAAGAATAACTTATTCTGCACCCTGGGTGATGAATAGTATATATATATATATATATATATATATATATATATATATATATATATATATATATATATATATATACCCATTCTTTAAATTAGATCTGGCGGAAGCGGGACGAACTCCTACCAACTGATCGCATACGAGCAATTCAAGAGGAGTTGGCGGGATTCTTTGTTGAGCATGTCATACCTGAAGATGGAGAATACCATCGGGATTTCCGATGCGATCTTGGTAATTAGATATTACGGATCGTAAGAGATGTTATATTGTATGCATGATCGTGTACTATATGTAGTAGGGTCGAATATTTATACGAAAACTTGATGTTAGACCAAGTACGGAGAAAGAGAGGTCACACTTCTCTCTATACATGTTCATGACGATGTTGTGTAATTAATGGTTCCTTCATTGCTATATGTAGTAGCTAGCGTCGAGTTGAATGGAAAACATAAAATAAAAATGAAACTCTAAATGTAAAAGAATTGAAGAGTAACACAAAAAGAAAAGGGGAAACACAATATGAAACCCCTATAAACCCTCCAAAACCCATAACCCCTCCTTCCAAAAAAAACAAAACCCCAGTGCCTGGCAGGTGCTGACGCGTGGCTTCCTTGTTGTCCCGGTTCATGTCACGAACCGGGACTAAAGGTCCTCCTGCCTTGGCGCCCCGCAGCGACCACGTGGAACACCTTTAGGCCCGATTCGTAACATGACCGGGACTAAAAGTGGAGGGCATTAGTCCCGATCGTTTAGTCCCGGTTGCAGAACCGGGACTAAAGGGCCTCTGGAACCGGGATTGATGGCCCGTTTTCTACTAGTGTGTGGGCGGCTCTGTGATGCCCCTGGATCTAGCTGATGGGGCGTTATGATGGCATCCCCATTGTCGAGTTCAACGGTGTGGCGTGGTTGCCTCAGTTTGTTTGATGTATGTTTTTTACGTACCTTTATTGAATAATTTAATAAATATGGTTGAGTGGATCTGCTTCCTTTTTCAAAAAAAGGTATATAATGAGTGGTGGAATGAATTTCATCGTTTGCGAAACTTTCCGAATTAAATTGATGCATTAACCGCATCACATGCGTGTGGCCACTAATGAGTAGACATTGCATGCATTGATAAGTTTCTTTTTAATCCTTGCACGCAGATATTTAATGCATCTTAAAATCTTAAGATATAACCTTGAAACTAAAAAACGCAAAAAATAGATAACCCCTTTAACTGGAAAAGAGGGACTATATCTAGATAGTTCGTTAATATGCATTATATTTTGTCTGTGTTAATCAATGTTGAGTATGTTATCTTCCTTTAATGAAAAGGTTTTACCACTTTTCTTAAGGGAGGCGACCAGGCACACGATCATGAAGCCCTAGTAGCCTCCCGACGCCGACCCCTCTTTGCCGCTATGTCTTGTTTAGGTGCAGTTTGTTGGGGAAGGCTGGAAGGTCTTGGAGGGCTCATGCGGACGGAGAATGAGATGAAGCCTGGAGCGGAGGTATTCGGTGGTGGTGCTCAACGATGGTAGTGGAAAAGCCGGCGGTGGCTAGACAAATCAAGTGCGGTGTGCTTCTACGGCGCTTCGGCCTATTTAGGCCATCGGTGAAGACGTCGTCGGTGCATGGCCCTGAACGACGACGAGTTCGATCAGATCTAGACATGGCGTACAACGACGTGAAAATTTTGTCCTAGGTTCTTGTTAGTGAGTTTTCGTGTCTGGTTCAGGGCGACGTGCGGGAGACACTTTTCAGTTTAGGAATAATGTCCTCCTCGTCCTATCCCCATTCCTTTGATGTGCTTACAACTAACGATGAGCGTGTAGTTTTAGACCTGGTTGATTTAGGTTTTTGATGGACCGTCTGGATTCAGCCGGCTGTTGTGGTCTTTGAAGTTTCTATAAGCCCTTATTGATGTTCTCTTCTTCGAGGCATCGATTTACTTTGCATATTGCGGTCACCGGTGTCTCCATCGACGACTTTCCTGCCGTTACTTGTACAAACTCCTGGGTTTCAAAAAATTGTTCTGCCAAAGCATAGGCCTAGAGGTGACATCGAGTTATGCTCACCGTGCGCCGCCGATAGATGCGGGAATAAGAAGATTTTGGCACCCCCAAAGCTTTGAGGGTAATTTGATTATTTGTATGTGTGTGTGTAAGGTCATGTGAAGTTTAATAAACGACTTAAGGCCAGTTCTTTTGATGGCCTTTTTAGTCTTCTAGAATAAGTTACTCCTATCCAGCTTATTTTAAAAGCCCAGTCAAAAATATTTTTTTAGAAGCCTATTTATCAAGTTATAATTAGTAGGCTTCTATATAAATAAATTAGGTTGGTCTTCCAGAATAAGTTGGGTAGGGGCAGTTTATTCTAACTTATTCTAGAAGCCAACAAAAGTACCGGCTCTTAGGCCTTTTTAAAATAAAATAAAAGTAAAAAAATTATTTTTTGCTCCACTTGGATTAATTAGTGAAAAATAAACTACTCGCCCAGGTCGCTAGTTTCGAGTAAACCTGGGCATGGACAACCCGGCCCGACCGGCCTGAAAAAATAGGGCTTCGGGCTTGGCGTTCGGGCCGGGCTCGGGCTTCATTTTCCAGCCCGGAAGATAGTTCGGGCCGGGTTCGGGCTTCTCTTTTTAAGGATTTCGGACCGGACTTTCGGGCTTCGGGCCGGGCTTACACGTGCAAACAATAAAAAATAGCATCCGGGCCGGGCTTCGAGTCGGGCTTCGGGCCGGCCTCGGGCTTGAAAAAAGAGTGCATTTCAGGCTTCGGGCCGGGTTCGGGTTTGGGATTTTTTTTCGGGCTTTGCAAAGCCCGGCCCGAACCCGACCCGGCCCGACCAATGATCAAGTCTAGTTTCGAGTTTCCACGTTTTGTTTTCGAGTGCCACTGTCCACAGTCCACACAAGACAGAGCCGCGCGGGAGCCAGGATCCAAGGCGCCGCTCCTTCTCCCCGGGAATCGCCGGCGACGACCCGCTCCGACCTGCGCCTGGCCTTCCGCTTTCTGGTGTCGATCGTGCGGAAGATCGCAAGGAGCGACTTTCGGCTGGTTCGCGCGGCCTGCCCAGCTCAGCTGCGGGGACCGGGCGCCCTGCAGGTGTTCGGTGAATTGCCCCACCGGAGCTGGATTCAAGGTATGTTTCCTCTCAATCGAGGATATTTGGACTGCACAGTATTTTAGACTGTACCTAGTGACATAGTATATGTTTCAGTAGTAACAAATGCTTCAGTTTCTGGAATACAAGTGTACTTGTCATTCATGCACTTCCCGTTCAAGTTCTTATGAGACACAGTACACACAGGGTCAGGAAAGCGTCACCTAGTCACCTATCAGACTACGATACAAACACACTTGCTCAGTTAGTCGAGAAACAATGTCAGCATGCTCCAATTGGATGCAGGTTATTCATCCGATTACATCAACTGGACCAGGAACCTAAAAACAGAGAGAGCTAGCTAGAGCACATACATTGGACAGAGCTACGCTGATTACAGATCTAGAGACGGGGAGAAATAGGTAGATCATCAATCGCCCCGAATTTTGGTTTACTTTGTGGACTGCCCTCATGTTAGTGGAGCTACAGGATAGAGCACACTGATAATGAATCATACTATATGATTTCCATGGCTGCTCGGGGGTGGCGCCTCTTTACGGGGATGTTCAAAACATTTTGAAAGCTTCATGTGGATTTTAAAGTAGCTCAGCACGGCAATGATGAGCGCGACCACAATCACGGACGTCTTCCACCCCCTGTTGGAGCCGGCTGCATAGGCCACCAGGAGAGCAAATAAATCCAGTCTGATCGTCCAGTTCATCACCCTCAGCGACCATTTCTCCCATTCTCCTTGCTGCTCCTTTCGCAGCCATTGCGGTAGCAACATGATGATGACAACGATGGAAGCCACAAAGGAGACGGAGTTGCTGTAGAAGAAGACGAGGTACCGGGGCCTCCTGTTGTCGTGCATCACCGGATCGCCTGCCTCATACCCATTGTCGCTGCTCTGCCACGCTCCGCCAGGCGGTTTCAGGCCGGCCTGGTAGGCTACGCTAGCCACCAAGATACCTAGCAGCATCAGGTACTTGCGCCTTGCATGCTTCCTTTCTTCCTTTTTGTCCTTCTGTTTAATCGGTATGGATGGTGGAACAGTTTTGGAATTGTCATTTCTCTTATGCAAAAATACTAGCAGCAATCCGGCTGCAACGAGGAGGACCACGACCGCCAACAGAAAGATGTAGATGGATGTCTTGAGGTGTTGCGTGCTTCCGGCGGCATAGGCTCCCATCAAACAAAGCAAGCCCACTGCCGTGCAAACAGATAGCGCATTGCTCCGTATGGCTGGCCTGTACAGATTGGGGTTCACCAGGAGGATGATGAGGGCGATGGACAACATGAAGCTTATTGAGTTGCAGTAGAAGAAGACATTGTAGCGGCGTGGGTAGTTATCCAAGAGGACAGGGTCGCCGGCGTGGTGCCGCCCGAGCCTGTCGTCCTGGAGCAGGAAGCCGCCGGGAGGGGTGAGGCCGGCTTGGTAGGTGATGGTCGCTGCCAAGATCGCGAAGAGGAGCAACCGTTTGCGCCTCTTCTCCAGCAACAGATCTTTTTTAGCAACGTCTTTCTTGTCCTTGTGGTCCAGCGTGAAGAAGACAATATGGATCACCACATAGATCAGGACAGCGCCTGCTAAAGCCATGGCGTAAATGGATTTGTTCACGTCCCGACAGCTCCCAGCGGCATACGCACCGATGAGGCCAAACAAGTCGAGTATCATGGCTGCCTCCAGCACGTGGTGCTTGACCAGATTCTTCTTCTGCACCAGGACGATGGCCACCAAGGAGGCCACGAACGCAACCGAGTTGCAGTAGTAGAAGACCCTGTACCTTGCAATGTTCGTTGTGATGAGAATCGGGTCGCCGGCGATGTGCCCGTCGCTGTTATCCTGCCAAAGGCCACCCGGTGGGTCCAACCCCGCTGCGTAGGTGATGGTGGCGGCAAGAGTGGCCAGCAGTAGAACAAGAGAGCGAGCCTTGTCCAGAGCCTCCCTAGCACTGCATTTTAGAGAAAGAGGAAACAGAGTTCAGTTGCAGAGAATGAAGAAACAGAGTTCAGTTTCAGAGATAGAAGAAGCAGAGTTCAGTTGAAGAGAAAGGAGAAACAGAGTTCAGTTTCAGAGAAAGAAAGAAAAAGTGCTCTGTACCTGACATTATTCTCATCAGTGTCCTCATTTTCATCAGGTTCTTGACTGAAACAACAGGAAAATAATTTTGATGCTGAACTGCAGAAGCGATGGAGTAGAATGTATGCCAGAACGGCGCCAACCAGGGAGACCACATAGACGGTGGTGTCGGTCTCCCTGCAGATGCCTGCGGCGTACGCGCTCGCGAGGCCGACCAGCGCGACGACGATGCACCCGTAGAGCATGCGAGACCGAGCCTTCTTCTTGTGGAGATTCTTGCCGTCGATGATGAGCAGCATGGTGATGAACAGGGACGCCACGAACGCCATGGTGTTGCAGAATATGAACACCGTCAGGCGTATGTTGTGTTGGTCCTTGAGAATCGCGTCGCCCGGGTGGTGGCTGCCCCCGGTGCTGTCCCAGAAGCCACCCGGCGTGTTCAGCCCGGCGACGTACGTGATGCTCACGGCGAAAATTGCCAGAAGCATCAGGACCTTGCAGAGCCTTTCTTCGGCTTTCTTCTCCCGGGCCTCCTCCACCTCGGGGTCAGAGTCAGGGACGGACGCGACAACCCTGCCGGCACCGTAGTCGAGACTCGTGGTCGGCATTGCGCCGCCGGAGATGGAGCCGTTGCTTCTGTTGGAGTTCTTGCAGCACCTGTCCACCAACTTGAGAACGGCGACGTAGAGTAAGACGGTGGTCACCAGCACGGCGTAGTAGATGGTGGAGACCTTGTCTTGGCAGGTGCCGGCGCCGTACGCGCCCATGAGGCTGAGGAGGTCCAGCACCATGAAGACCCGCAGGGGCACGACGACCCAGAGGGTGTCCTTCTCGTTCTTGTCGTGCCGGATGGCGAGGATGAGGATGAGGACGATGACCACGAGTGAGGCGGCGAAGGCGGTGGCGTTGCAGTAGAAGAAGGCGAGGTAGCGGTGGTAGTGGGTGTAGCGGATGATGGGGTCGCCGGCGGGTTGGCCGTCGTGGGCGTCCTGCCAGACGCCTCCCGGCGGGTTGAAGCCCGCGGCGTACGTGACGGTGACCACCAGGGTGGCCAGCAGCAGGAGGTACTTCCGCAGGCTGTACTCCCATCGCTGCTGCACGGGCGCAGTTTCCTGCTGCAGAGGCCCGGGCTGGACTTGGTCGAGCTCCATTGCCACCGGCGGTGGTGCTGGCTGGACCTGTCTGGCCTCCATTGCCGGCGGCGGTGGTGCTGGCTGGACCTGGCTGGCGTCCATTGCCGGCTGCAGGGACGCCGGCGGCCGGCCACTCCACTCTCTCAAGTCTCTGCAAGTGTGATTCCTCTTTCTTGGCTATTGTGATCCAAAGCTCATACGGGAGTACGAGAGATAAGAGGGATCTGCGTGTATGTGGAACGAGTTGACTTGGCCGGTCGTCGCCGGGGGAAGGCGCCCTCCAGATTCAATGTCTGACAGTACCAGTATTGTACTATTTGTTACAGCTAGTCCCACATGTTTAAACGGACGGAGTCATGGAAGCAACCAAGTCTTCTCCGGTCAAATAAACTAAGCAATTCTCGTTTTTATCTCGTTTTCAAGATAAACATTTGAATACATCGTTTTTAGAGCATCTACAGCCGGACCTAACAAATCTGACCCCTTAAACGCCTGCAGTGACCGGACGCGTCCATTTTGAGCCCTTATAATTTGGTTCGCGCAGCCACATTTCTCATTTTTCTTCTCATATGTCCGGTCACTTGCACGTGATTAGTGGAGAAGAAGAGAGAGAAAGAAAATAATGAATAAGAAAAGAGAAAAGATGGTCCGGAGTGGGGTCGCGTCCTACGTGGTGGACTGACCGGGCGTGTCCGGGCGCGTCCGCGAGCCCTCATATCGTCCCCATATTTGAGATGGATATGAGGGGTACCGGTCAGTCCTGGCGTTTGAGACGGATATGAGGGGTCCGGTTGGGTCGCATTTTTGTGACCGGTCAGTGACCGGGAGGGCGTTCCGGACGTTTGAGGAGCATATAGGGTGTCCGGCTGTAGATGCTCTTAGAACGAAAAATTGAGAAACATCATGAGGAGCACAAACTTCTTGGATGTCTTCATGTAGTTTTTCATTGAGGTAATATCACCGGAAGTCATAGAACTTGCATCGCATGTTCAGTTTAGTGCTAGAACTTTAAAAATACGGTTTTGTGGTCACTTAACTTGATGAAGCGTGCATATACGATCACATTACGTGTATGCGGGCGTATTCTTGTGCATGACCCCACCTATCGGTGAGTGGCGATGCTGGCGTGATGTAATTTTACACAATACACCCTCATATATTTTTATTCATGGATAAAGTCCACCACCGCGACACAGCACAAACCCCCCTCGCATTTTTTATATTTACGCAAAACCTCGAGCACATGTATGCAAAACTTAACACTAAAAAAGGCTCCGCCAAAACTCAATCCAATGCCTAAATATATTTTATATTAGACAATCTAGCAAAAGCGACCATCACGACCTGATGCCTAATATGGATAATACACGTAAATATACTAAACGAGGTCACACGTGGAGTTTGAATGGGCTACGGATATTGCGGCTCATTTTGCACGCGTAAATATAAAGATGTGTATTATATATATAATATTTAATAAAACGTAATTAATAAAAATATTTAAGATATTTGTAAAATGTAAGTAATAAAATTATATTTAAATATTTATGTGTTAAAAATACTATACATAAAAACAATGCTTAGTAAATAAAAACATTTAAATGCAAACCTATGTATTATATAAAAAATATTTAGTTAACGGATATTGAAACTGTTTATTAAATAAATATGATGAATGAATCCAAAAAGTATATATACTTGTGGCTTATATTTAAATTATACGAAATGATGAGTACGGACATTTACTAAATATTTATGAAAACCACATTTGTATGATTTTTACCAATGACTTATATTAAAAAATATTATATAATTCAAATATTAGGCACGATTGAATATTCATATTAATCGTTTAAATTTTAAATTAGACAAACATTGAACCATATAATTGTGCATATAAAAATAATACTATCAAATTATATGTTTCAAAGCCAAATACGCAACACTCACATTTTTAAAACACACATGTTTATATTATACTCAGGTTTATAAAATATTTAATGTATAATACATATGTTTATATTTAAAAGTTTTAATTTACTAGTCATCGTGTATATGCATAATATTTTTAACACAAAAATATTTGAACATAATTATTACTTATGATTTACTAAATATTTTATATATAATACATTGGTTTATATTTGAATGTTTTTATTTACTAATCGTCGTCTGTACAAATATTTGAACATATCCTTATTACTTAGTTTTACAAATATATTTAAAAAAAGTAGTACGTGCAAAATGGGCCGCAGAATCCACAGTCCATTTCAGCTACACATGCATCCTCGTTTAGTACATATAGTGTCCTTATCCCTAGTTGACATACAGGCAATAGGGGTCGTCGTGGCTATGCCAACTTGTGTTAAACTGCTGGTTGTTGTTTCGAGTCCGACCGGATTAATTTTTGTTATTAATTTTTGCACATATGTGCTGTAGTGTGGTCAGGTTTTCTGTAAATTAAAAAATGTTAGGCGGTTTTGTGCAAAAATGTGACGCGGTAGTTGACTTTTTTCGTAAATAAAAAAATATGAGGGTGTTTTATATAAAAAGTGTAACATACCCAGCGCCATCACTCACTGGCAAGTGGGCCATACACATGGATACGACCGCATATGACCGTATCTGTACGCTTTAGTCAAGTTACCTGACCATAAATCCGTATTTTAAAGTTCTAGCACCAAATTGAACATGCGACGCAAGTTCTGTGACTTCCAGTGATATTACCTCTTTTTCATTCGTGCGAATTTTTTCGGTGGGGACGAGATTTTCTGCACCTTTTACTGCTGTTTCCGTAGGTGTTAGCATGTTTCTTTATATAGGGTTCTTGACATATTTCGGTAGAGATGCATTTTTTTCCAGTAGGATCTCATAATTTTCACTGATTCAGGTGGTGTTAGCACAGTTCCTTTGATGTCCATAGCCATATTCCGATGAAGATATTTTACTCTGCTAAAAGACACAAGTGATACATAAGGATGAACGGACGCATGTCTTAGCTTTCATCGTTTTTCCATAGATAAAATGAGCTGGACTGATGTCTCTGTGCTTCACGGCGTCGCATTCTATGAGTTGCATTTTCATTAACAAAGATTATTTTCATAGCTCATCATGGTAAACCTACGTACTTATGAATGAACTCTAATGAGAGAGTAGTAGCTAGTGTTAGGTACAAACAAAACAATGGATTAACATATTCTCGATGTTTGATTCTTGTGATTTCATTACTTTAACTCGTAAGCTGTGTCAAATCATTTTGCGAAACTTTCAACCGAGCAAAATCAGAAAAACGCATGAGCGACATGAATGACACAAGTTACCGATTGACTAGAGTGAATTCAGCATTTTCATCACCACTCCAACATATCAAGTTTGTGATGTCCGTGTGTTCCTTGGATCCTCGTCATGGGGCCTACACCTCTTTTCTCCTTATACAAGCCAAGTGTTTCTGGCCATGGCGAGGGCTCCATTGCCGGCAGTGGCGAAAGTACATGTAAGCTGTGGGGTTAGATGACCCCACAGCTTTTCTACAACACCCCTTTGGTTTTCTAAATTTTATGCATTAGTCCTTATAACTTGAGAAGATTGACACCATAGATTTCTAATGACCCCACAGGGTATTCTCGTTGGCACCGCCGTTGATTGCCGGCTGCACCGCGGGGCCGCCACTCCGACACTCTCTCAGCAAGTGTGTTTCCCATTCTTAATCGTTGTGAGGCAGAATGGCGAATGTCATGGCAGCGAGAGGTGAAAAATCTAGAGTTGCGCAGATATATCGTGGAAAAGACTTGGCTCGGCGCGAAATCATGGGGAGAAGCTGACGATCCTGTCTTCCCCCCGTCAAGTAAACTACGGAGGCAATTACAGTTCTTCTTCCAAAACACCGGAGGGGCGCCGTAGTTGAATGCAGGTTTTTTTATCTGGAAAAATTCATTTGCACCCGACAGAGCCGGCTGTGACGTAATGCCTGGTCATGCTGAGTACGTCAGCGGTATTCGTCATGAAATTGCGTCAGGTGAAAGCACCCTGTGCAAACAATCTCCTCGACCGATCGATTTTCAATCTAACTAAAAGAGCACAGTTTGGGCCTAGTGTGATATATCATACGAGGCCTGCTACGTGGACGTCGGCAGAAATGGCCTCTTCTGGTCCAGCCCAACAAAAGAAGGTGTGCGAGCTGCGATGTCCAGTGGGTCAAGTGAGAGTGAGCACACTGCCATCGCCTCCTCCGCTCCCTAGACACCACAACTTCAAAATGCTTCGCTCTGGATTGAGGTACTTTTGTACTCGACGTTGACCCCTAAATCAAACACCGCATTCGTCCGTGGATCGGTGAACACTAATTTGCGGATACTGATGCGGGAGGCGTAGCCACATACATTTCAAAGTGAATTTCAAAAAAACTGGATGAAATTCATTAAAATCGGATGATTTTCACACATATCGGAGCACATTTATTACATTTAAAACATTTTTAGGGCATATTCATGTTGCTCGGCGACGAAATTGGGGTTCGCCGCGACCATGGCGCCATCGCTTCCTCACTCACGTGCTCACCATAGATTTGGCCCTCCGTTAGTCAGTGCTGCTCGATGAGGAACAAATTGTACCGTTGCTCCTCCTGCACCAGCCGAAACGCCAACACGGGATGCTCTTCCGTCATGGCGGGCGTCTGCGCCTGCTCTAGTCAAGCCGGTGTGGAACAGTTCGGGCGCCGGTGCCGAGTCGTCGTCCAAGGACGTCTCCATCGTGGGGTCGTCATCGTCGGAGACCTCTGGCGAGCTGATCGGAATGCCAACCTCTATTCACCTGGCACGACGGCCTTGCCAAGCAGACGCAAGGGCGGCCACCTCAAGCTTCTGCTCCCTGGAGTTGCTCTCCCAGCGAGTTCCCGCTCACGCTTATAGCGGATATGTGATGGGAGGAGGGTGTAGAACCAACTTGGTGTGATGTGGTTTGAGCCGGGAGTGGCCGCTTTAAAATAGCGGAGCCGGCGAGGCCAAGCTTCCTGGTGTGTCAATGCAAGGGCACTAGAGTTGGTTTCTCGGTCGACGTGCCTATTTAATGGCGACAGGCGGACATACGGGCATTGAACAGGCGGGTTAGATATACATCTTTTCCCGCCCAGTAACGTCTTTGCGTCACTGAACATGCGCGAACACTGGTGACGCGGCGCGGGCGGGCCCTAGGCCGAGGAGCCCGCTTCAATGAAACACCTGTGAGAGATCACGTCCGTCTGCTCTGGACCGGCGTCAATGCGGAGCGGCATGAATGCGGACTGACAGCTTCAGGCGGGAAAGTTTACGTGCGAGGGAGAGGGTTTTGGCTGAGGTCAGGTTGTCCAAGGCGTGCGTGGCAACGGTCTGGACGCCCGCAAAGCCCCCCTCGATTTGCTTCCAATTTCCAGGAAAAAGGACGTCCAGACCGGCCAACGGATGTATATAGGACCGTGTTGGATGACAAAATACGTCTCGACCGCACGGTTCGGACGGTTGCAGGTGGTTTGAGGGTCCGCGTTGGAGATACCCTAAATATACTCATATAGTAGTTTGACCTCAAAAGATAATGAATTTAGCTAATTTCAAGCATTCTCTCATTAATTCAGTTGTGTTTTTTACTCTCTTGCAATGTCGTAATGAGGTTATATACACTATACGTGCTATCATTAGGTTTCGTTGACACATAAGTTTGAAGTATGCACAAGTTTGAAGTATGCTAGGATAAGTTAATTTATAAATCATTTCCATTATAATAGGGTTTACTTCACTGTTAAATTTACTTTTGTTTGTTTACGAAAAAAGTAGTTTAGTTATAAAAGTGCATCTAGGTCTCCCTAGTGGGCTTTGATGATCAATAACGAACCAATCAAGATATTGGTATGCTATTACTGAGTGAACGTACGCACGTAGACCATACAATAATGGTTTAATAGGATTTTTTTTAACATATTAACGTACTTTTGATGTGCGTATGTCCAAAGTAGAGAAGGCCTTTTGTTTTGCAAGAATGATGTAGAAGTTTGACCTAGCAAAGCTAGACTTACATTAATCTGGAGACGATGTGGAAGAGATCACTGGACTTTCATTAATTAAAATACCCACGATTGATTGCTTAGGCATGGCCAATGGCCATGCTCAACAGTCCAGCTCAGATCAACATGCGGCCTACCGATCAAAGCGGACTCCTGGGAAACCCATCTCCTCCGTGACAAAAGCAAGAGAGGAAAGAAAAGGCAAGAAAAATGACCGCCGGTTGCTGTGGTCATGCTCTCCTTGCTCGAGAAAAGTAAGAGCACTCGCCCTCACCGTATGCGTCACTAGGTTCCAAAGATGCTGGCCGGCCCGCGTTGAGTGGCTGGAGTCACAGACGGTGGTCTCATTTCCCTCGTTCATGCCCTTAGAGGTATTACACGAGCCGATGCCGTGGAATTAAAGTTGGTTGACGGCCAAAAGAGATGGACGCCTTCAGGTCCAGGAGCTATACAACACCAGAGGAAGATGACACAGACCCTGGGCTGAGCGGGAACGATTCCTTTACGGATGGCTGCTGACTGCACCAGTGTTTTTCTCACGTGTCCAACCGTCCAAGATAGTTTGTTGCCATCAACTCCGTTTCACCGAGGCCATTTCTAACCGACCCCCTATAACTGGTTAGTGGGGGTATATTTAGCTTTTTTTACTTCACTAACCGGCATCGAGCCGATCCCCAATCCGGGCTAATGGAATATAATTTTACTTCTCTCACTTTTTTTTTTCCTATTTATACTCACTCTCTCCTCTGCTACCTTTCCCTTCCCTTTCGCGCCGCATCTTCGCCCCTGCCGCCCCTCCTACGCCTCCTCCACTGGCGGAGCTTAGTGTGCCCCCCCCCCCCCCACCCAGATTTGCATAATTCTATGAAGAAGAAAAAATAGAGGGATTAGTTGGAAGGAAAATTAGTAGTTTACTTCCTCGAAGATTCACATTTTGTGTTTGCCCCCCCCCCCCCCCCCCCCCAACAATTCTGGTGTAGCTCCGCCACTGGCCTCCTCCCTCCCCGCCGGCATAGGCCCGCCGTCGGGGAAGCCTTCCACCGCTGTCCTCCACCACCTCCTCGTCCCGTCGCCGACAAAAAATCGAGGGAATCTGTGGTTGCTGTCGTCGCCGCCGGATTTGGCGTTTCCGGCCGCCGCCGGCTGCGCCTTGCCATGGATTGGCCGGGAAGCAGCCCACACAGCACCGGCAAAGTCTCCGCGCCGCATGCAGGTACTGGCTCTTCCTCTAGCCACTCTAATCGCTCCCGTCGTCGGTTCGCTGGCAAATACACGGCCGACCGTCGCCCGGGTTCGGTGCTCGCGCATCGGCTCACCGGCTCGTAGCTTCCAGTCATACAGTGCGACGACTGCATACAACAAGTGGTGCACCGAGTTTCTAATGCACAAACGATGGGGAATGTGCTTTTTTTTTTTATTCGACTTTTCACCGGATTCGGTTCAATTTCGGTAGCTCATTGATGCTCATCTATGTGTGTACGATGATGGATGCTTGTTTTGGTATTGGAAAGAAGAATACATCGATCTATTGATAACACGAAAATTAATAGATGTTCGTTCACTCGTTGCTAGAAATGAGGCTAAAGATGAGACTAGATGTGAAATTAGAAAAAAATAGAGGGGAAGCAACGTCTACTTTTTTAAAATCAAAGAAAAAGAATGAAGTATGTAAGATCGAGAATCCGCAGATCAACAATGAAGGCGTCAGGAAGATATTAATCCAACTAGTGGGAGCAATTATGAAAGTTGCATATCTTCTAAAATGTCTAATTGTGGTTCTTGTTTTCTTTGATTGCGCTCTTTTAGCAAAGAATTGGTGAAATATTATGTAATCTAGTGTCGTTGAATGAAATAAAGAAGCAAATAAATGTGTTTCGATGGACGAAATTGAAATGCAAATGAAAAGAAAAATACTCCGCCAAATTTAGGGGGTCAGCTAGGTCCGGTCAAAATTTAGTGGAATATATATACTCCACTAAGCCTTTTATTTGTTAACTTATTGAAGACTGGTTAGAGTTGGCCTGACCCGTTCATCATGTCTGGCTGTCTGCATCGACAGACAGAAAGCCTAGATTTCCTGGCCACGCCCATCTTCAGTAAGTAATGCCTAATCACCTCTGGTAATGATTTATTAGGTGCCATAACCTCTATAATCACTTACATTAAGATCTATTATTTGTGTCTAACACGCCCGTGGCTGACGTATTATGCAGGTCGGCAGCATAGACACATATAGTCAGCGATGTCTCCGACCTATTATCTCCCTTCGTAATAAGTACTCCCTCCGTAAAGTAATATAGGGACGTTTTAGAGTATTACTTTAGTGATCTAAAATGTCTTATATTACCTTACAGAGGTAGTAATTAAGTAAAGTTGACGGCCTATCCACAACCAGACGTAGATGCATGGCCCACATGATCGAGGCCTTTGCACTTTCACACATCACACTTCCATCTTCGTACGTGTAGTCGTGGTGTCTGCATATGACATGGACTCGCGGAAAGGCTCACATACCGGCCGGCTACACTTGCACCAATGCTTTCCGTGTGAGCACCATCGCCATTCTGGTCGCCGTGGGTATAAGTCCTGCGCAGGCGCGTCATTTCATTCCAAAGGCCGAGCAGCCACGCGCGACCAAGCTATAGGCCAGGTGATCGATCTACACGACCTGACGTGACGATGGGAGTGGTGGCGGCGGCGGCGTTCTGGGACATCCTGGCCAAGGCCGCCAACGTGGCGCAGATGTCTGGCCTGCACGTCGCCATGCTGATTGCAGTGGCCATGAGCCTCCTGCGCATCCCGCAGAGCAAGAGGGAGTGCGCCAAGCTCGAGCGGTGCAGCCGCAGGCTCCACGCGCTGCTGCAGTGGCCGACGGGCTGCGGGGCCGTGCTGCTGTGCTCGGAGATGGGAGGCCCCGTGGTGCAGGCGCTCGTCGACGCGGCCGGACTCGTCGCCTCCTACAAGAAGAGCACGCTGTGGCACCGCGTCCGGAGGGGCAGGGGCATGGCAGCCCAGCTCCGGGACATGCAGGACGTCGTCGACTCCTACTGCGGCCTCCTGCTCTACGTCAACGCGCATCTCCTGTTGCAACCGGCAACCCCTCGTCCCCCGTCAGATGCTTCTACGTACGGGTACGTGCATGAACTTGAGTTACACATTGATTTAATTACGACATTCTAGAAAACTGATTTAGTTATGCCTCTGATACCATCATGCTAATTTACTTGGCAACGCAGGGTTCATGAGGTGAATGAGAATGATCCATCACAGAGTCCAAGTGTACTGTTACATGCAGTAACCAATATCCCGGGAGTTGCAGAAACTCGTGGCACTCAAAGGCCCGATGAAGATGGCGAGGGGGCAACACGCAGAGCCGGACATGCGACACCGGTCCAGCTGGACGTGAAAGAAGCGTGACTCCTAATTAGTAATTTCCCATGAGAACAAATTTTTTTTTTTTTTTTTTTTAGAACGAAGGCTCAAGGGGAGCCCGGCTTTGAATTAACAAAGCCATCGACCGGCCAGGATTACACAAGGCCACCAAGCAAGAGCAACCGAAAGATACAATGGAGCTGAGTGAACAGCTAACAACGCAACACACACTACAGTAGAAAGAAAAATAGTACATGAAGAGCCCTGCTAGTAATGTCGAAGCCCACTGCACATAGTCAGCAGAGAGAGGAGCAACAGAGAAGACTCAGTGATCAGCCGATCCAGAGAAAGTTGTGAACAGTCTGAACCCAGGGACAAGGGAAGAACATCGCTCCCAACGCCGAAGAGGAACCCTTTCCTCTCGCCTAGGCTCGAAGGCGCCGCACCGTCGGATCGTTGGCGCTCACCCGAGAACTAGAGCAGACGCCAGCCGGATCCCCATCGCAGACAAGTTGCACTACCCACGCCGCTGGCACACACCACAGCTGCACTGTCACCTCACCTGAACAACCATGAGCAGAAGGATAGCCGTTGGGAGGTCGTCGAAGAAGAAAGCTGCAGAGGCCGAGAGGCGAAGCAGGGGAGCACCAGGTCCCGTTCCAATGTCCGCAGAAGAAGGCCCATGCTTCTGTGGCGCTCGACATGAATCAGGGACAGGGAACCATATCCCCTTCCGTCCTGGCTCGCCGGCGCAGAACCGCCGGGACACAGCCACGCCTAAGTCACCGTAGAAACCATTCCACAGGGAAGGAGGACACTTGCAGGAACGAGCACCCTCCACAGAAAAATCGCAAACTTGGACTCGCAGCCGACGGACGCCCACCAACCACATCGCCCCTCTCCCGAAGAACCAGACACCACAGACGGCGCCTCCAAGGAGGACGCGACGCGCTAGGCGCCGCCGCCGGCCAACCCGAGACGGGTTTTGGGTTTTCACCCGGGGTCTGGGACGGGGGTGAAGAGGAGAGCCCTCAACGGCGCCTCCAGGGAAGTACACGACGCGCACACGCGCCGCTGCCGTTGTGGCCGGAGGACCGGCCAAGGATTTCCCCCGGGCTCAAACCTGAGCACCTGCACCCCGCCAGCACCGGATCCGACGACAAAGTCGCAGAAGGGCACGACCGGAGGGGAGGAGAGAGCAGGGGAGGAGGGTGCCTGACCTTCAGATCTGGGGCAGAGGGGAATCCGCACCGCGACCGCCCGCCGTATCCTCGCTGCCCGGGCAGCCGAGGATGCCGGCCACCACTTCCTGCGCGCGCCGCCAGTCGCGGAGGCAGCGCCGCCTCGCCGTCCGGGGCCTTCGCGGGGGCACGAAGCGACGCAGCACCTCACCGCCACCTTCATCGACGACCGGCCAGGCTTGCCCGTCGATCCCCTCAGGTGGCGGCGAGGAGGGGGAGGGATCGAAGGGGTGGCGGCGCTGGGGGAAACCCTAGTCGCCCCCGAGTCGCCCGCCCTCGGGAGGACGACGCGAGGGCCGGGATAGAAGTCCCGTGGCTGTGCCCTTCCCATGAGAACATGACCAGAGGACTAGAGTGATATCCCAATAGGCTAAAGTGAATTCTCAGTGCTTGCTTTTTCATTTGCTGCAAAAGTGAATAATGCACCATCTGTATATATGTACATATGTAAGCTTGGAAGATTTGTATTTTACGGCTTTCTTGGCCAGCATTATTTATTAGCAATAACACTTACATAGTCCACTAACAGAGAAAGAACTAATTTCGGAGTCTTCTCGCCAAAATTTTGGCTGAGGTTTTGATTGCCCATGAGTTGGTTAACATTGTTGGCAAGTAAAGTACATTAGAGTTGGCTAACGTGCATTGGCATGCCAACAAGTTGGCAACCATCTAAACCAAACCAATTTTGGGCCATCATCGAAATTTCGGTAGGGTACATATTAGCCATAATTCAAACACAATCTATGTGTCTCAGCGCTTCGACCAATGTCGGTCATGATAGGGCGTGGATTTCACCTACAGTTCCTGGGACATTCGCCACAACGGGAACATGGATGATGTCGTTCCCACCGAGCTTTGCTCCGACGCCATTAGCTCCCGCTCCACCTCCGGCCAAAAATGTATGTGCATTCGGTTGTGCAGATTCGATTTGATTTTAGCGGTTAGTGGTTTTTCAGAGGCGGTTGTTGCCCCGGATCGGTTAGATATGAACTGATTTGATTAGATTGTGCATTGCTAGAAACATATAAGTCCAGACTGGATTGGTAGGATTGCTAGGATCATAGTACATGCGCATTTCTAAACTGATTACTAGGATTGCTAAGATTTCCTAGATTGTGCACTGGGTTCCTAGGACCAAGGTATGTGTGCATTTCTAGACTGATTGCTCCCTTCTAATATGTTTTCATTGTATCTGAAAGTTGTCGTTATAATCTTCCTATTACGAGTAACATCTGACAAACCCCAAAGCACACCATCTGATATGAAGATACTCGATACTCTCATGGTCTAAAAAATTATGCATACGTTAACATTTATGATTATACTAATAACTAGTAGCGATATTATCTTGTAGTATAATAATCAATTGGATATGTTCAACATTGTTGTTCTTCTAACAAAGTGCCCTCATTGTTGTCGACATCCTTATTAATATGACTATGCCCATGATCAGGAAAACATGATTATCATGCAACACATGAGCTAATCTTATATGCGAGACTAGGAATCTATTTGTCGTTTATTATTTCATATATGCACATGAGTTTTCCTTCGAATATCATTTATATTGCAGACCCGTGAACCATTGCAATTATAGCACAGAAATTAAACATTAATTATAAACTTGAAAATAAATAATATTCCCTTCGATCAATATTTATTGTCGTTGATTTAGTACAAAATTGTGTTGCATGATTAATGTGAATCAGAGGGAGTAACATTTATTATGGCCTCTAGGCCATATTTTCAACACATGTGGTGTGTGTGGTTGGATGGTATCCACCCCTATTCCTGTCCACAGACATATCCGAACGTGTCCACACACATTTGATGGTGTTCGTTTTAGTGAACCGCATTGGCATTGCCTAGGGACAGAGCCAGGGGTGGGCGTGCAGGGGCCATGGCTCCCCCCATGGTAAAAAATTTCTCCTGAAAGCACCCTTGTACTGTTAGCTCAAATGCTCAAGATTTATATGTTTGCCCCCCCTCCAACCTTTTACCTCTTCTATTGGCCCCCCTCTACCAAGATTCTTGGCTCCGTCCCTGGCATTGCCCTAAGTGGGGTGGGTCCAGCTCCAATGAGCACCCAAAGGGCTAAATGGAGCATACGGCTTGCAAGAGAGTTAGTCACTCAGCATATTTCCCTTCTCTAAAAACACTCAGAATATTTATATGTCAAACGGAAAACTGTTCTTTTGGCCGAGAATGTCAAAATGGAAAACTCACTCAGCATCAGTACCAGACTTGAGAGTGCCTCATTGGTGTTTACATTTTTTTTCCTTGTTTCTCTTATTCTCGTATGGTATTCACGACACAATGAACCTATGATATGTTTTAAGAAATTGCACATGATGGAATCAAATAAGCTTACAACTTTAGTCTTTTGAGCCTACCGATTCGCCACTGATCTGTCTGGTACTGTTTTTGATTGGGACAGCAAATCTACCTGCTCAATGGACCCTAAATTTCAAGTTTGTATCCAGTCAAATTTCAAGTTTGTACCCAGTCAATTTGGATGGTTTATTAACCTATGCACGGCCCTATAGTAACCACTTTTCGAGAATAAAACAATCAGATAGTACCATGTCAAACCCTTCACTACATCAACATGCTTAGATTTCTTAGGTCTCCTTTGGTTTACAGGAATTTTATAGGAATTTTGTAGGAAAAATTCCTTTGGAGTCCTTTGGTTTGTAGTAATGGATTCTTATCCTATGTAGGATAACAACCAATCCTTCACATTCCAAAGGAAAAAAAATAGCCTAGACTCAATGGAAAATTCATATACCATGCATGACATCTCTTTCCCTATAGGATTTTAGATACATTCATCTCACTTCCTATGATTTCCTATTCTTATGATCACCTACCCTATGAACTAAGGAAGGATATTGTGACGAGCTGAGATGTAGGATTAGTGATAACATTTACATAGTCTGCTAACAGAGAAAGAATGAAATCCAGAGAGTCTTCACGCCGAACACACAAGTCTATACCCTCCCACATTACAAGCCACAGTAACTGCTACCATATTAGTTTTCTTAACAAAATCAAACATCATGTTCAAAAAATCATGATAAAAAAGGTGCACTCCTCATAGATAGCAACAACCAGCACACTTGGCTTTATGTGTCTTCGGCGTTCAGTCGATGTCACCGAATGCTTGATCTCAAGCCCGTGGCCTAAAACCCCTTGCAAAAAATATTGGTTACTATTTTGGCAATGATGGATACCTATCAAGTGTTGCGATGTTCATTTTGTGACTAGTCTTATTTGTAATAAGAATCACAGATGAACATTTTAACCATCTAGTGTGGCTATTCTCTAGAATTAGACATCATAGTATTTAGGATAACCAATTAAGAAATTATCTAGACTTGCACATCACAGTAAAAAGCATAATATGTCACAACAAATGAGCCATTCCTACCTAACATCTCTATCGCACACTCATTTATCTTTCACCGACTTGACCCATCAAATAAATAGTAGTAAAATTAACTTCTAAGTTACTCATAGTATTGATTTTCTCCAGTTCTGCTCATAACGAATGTCTTAGTAAATTTCCATGTCCGCTAACATAGAAAGAATGAGATGGTTGCATGCATCAACTAATGTAGAGGCCAGGGGTTTACCCTTCTTTTCAAACTAAAAAAACATAAAAATAGTGAAATTCGGAGGGGCTTCTCGACAAACATAAGAGTTTAGACCCTCTGCATTACAAACTATAGTAAGTGCTACCACATTAGTTCGCTCGAACAAATCAAAGATTGCAATTTTAAAACTATGATAAAGAAAGATGCAGTCCTTATAGATAGCAACAATCAGTTCAGTTGGCATTATATGTCTCACGGCAGATGCTTCCGTGCCCATGGCCATGGATAATGCTTGATCCCAAGCCAAAGGCCTAGAATTCCTGTCAAGCCCCTGCAACGTTAGCTATGATTTCTGCAATGATGGATGACTATCGAGTCTTGCAATGTTTGTTTTGTGGCTGTTGTTGACGGGTGTTATTTGTGACAAAAATCAGAGATGAACATTTTAACTGTCCAATCCTATTTATGACAGCAAATCGACTTGCCCTATGGAGTCTGAATTGCAAGGTTGTAACCTGTCAATTTGGATGGTTTATTAACCTCTACGACCAATCATATAGTGCCATGTCAAATCATCCATTCCATCAATATGCCCAGGTTTCCCGCATGTTCCGTCCGCTATCACCTGTGAGGTATTCGCATTAACAGTTCCTTCACAACATTATTTTCAAACATGGACTGCTTTTCGAACAAAGCGCACCAGGATATGCAATCAGCGATCAACAGCGTGTTCATCCCATGACTAAATTCAGATTATAATGGTGATAATCAGAGATTTTTTTCTTTTACAGCAAAAGTGGGGGAAGAATACATCACATACTGGCCACCAAAGCCTCCCTGGATTCTCCATTAAGCAAAGGGAGCCCCCCCCCCCCCGCCCCGCCGCCGCCAAAAGAAGTGAAGCTCAATTCTCCTAAAGCCCATAGCTTTGAACGGCTAATATGAAACTAATAATGAAAGATGATTGTAAATCGGACAGGCGATGTGAGATACAAAATATTCTCTCTTCTTCAGAAATTAGCTTTCAAGTCTTATAATGTCTTCATGTTCTTTTGCCATATAATGAGCAGCCTGCCTACTAGTTTTGCCATGCAAACTGAAAGCACCGGGAAGGAACAAAAACTTCTCAATTTCTCATCCTATTGGTTGCGATTGTTAGGTATATACTATTATATATCTCCTATATTCCTAATAGACCGGTCTTTTGGTATAGTTGGTTGATAGGGATATCTTAACAATGATGACATCATCCTTGTGGTGGCCCACGTGACATCATCCTCTGGGCGTCGGATAGACTAGGTGTCGCGTCATAGACAGCGCCACGATAGCAAATCACCTACACGCAGCCGCTCGGTCACGCCCGACGCACCCTACCACTGCTCGCATGGGGCAGAGCGAGCCATCGACGTACAAAACAGGCCCAACGGGGCTGAAGGTAGAGGAGGCAAGCTGCAAGGATCGGGGCCAAGGGTGGAGTGGAGGTCCCCTCAAGCCAAGCCCCCTGTCGGGGACAAATTTCGTGTTTTGACCCTTCTGGACATCTTTAGCCGGATCTGACCCCGATTGGAAAAAAATCAGGATGTGACCCTTTTACCTACCGCCGGAAGGCACGGCGGTAGCCCTCCACATACTACCGCCGGAGACCAAGGCGGTAGGGTGACGGAGGATGACAAATGGCAGCTGACGGACGGCAGTTAGCCGCCGACGTGTCAAAGGGCCTACCGCCGAACACCCTAGCGGTAGGTATCTACTCCTACCGCCGAAGACCCTGGCCGTAGGGTCCTGGGGTGGATAAGATTGCCTGGTTGGGTCTTTCCTCCCCTCCTCCCACACCCACGCATTCAGCCACTCACCTCTCCTCGGGCTCAACTCTCCCCCCTCTCTCTTCCTCACACAAGGGCCTCTTAAATCCCTCCCATTTGCTTGAGATTTGTCCGTTGGATCTGGAGCACTTTCATCACCCAAGGTACGTCTCTCACTTCCCCTCATTTTGATTGGTTGAAATCATCTATTATGGTTTGTTTGCTCACTTATTTGCAAGCCCTAGTTCATCATTTTGTTGTGGTCAAATCAATGAATGTGATGCATTTAGGGTTATGTTTGTTATTTGCATGTGTCTTATGTGCCTAGCATTGTTGGGGGTACCATAGATCTTGTGCTAGGGTTAGTGGTCATGTTAAGTGTTAGTTTTAGGCTTAAGAAAATAATTAAGCTACGATTACCTTATTAGTCACTCCTCGAAATGTAGGATGGCACCGTTCATCTACGTTGAGGCTTCCGCTGGGGTGGCGGCTAAGTGTGAACACGAATTTATTGAGGAAAAGAACGCGTGGGTCGAAACCGTTGATGCATTGAATAAGGCTTCGAAAGCCTTTTCAAAGTACCATTTCTGTACGAAGGCTTCAAAAATTTAATCAAAAAAAGGGAAGAAGTTGACCAATCTCAAGAAGACCGAAAAATATTGTAGACGTGATCCTGCAATGCAAATTGCATTCTGTACAACAAGGGAAGAATATGCTCAGTTTAACATGGAAAATCATGGCCAGGTCAATTATTGGTTAGTTAGGCAACCATTTTCGCCGCTACCGAAGCAGGCTTCTCATTGGGCATGGGTCAAAGAAAGAAAGGATGTTATTTGTTGCAACCCGGGACCGTACGACAAATAGAATGGCTATTCATTAGCATGAGGCTATGTAACCTTTGTCATTTGAACTATAATGACATGTACCCATTTGCTTACCGTGTTGTCATTTTAACTATTATGACATGTACCCTCATCATTTGAACTCCTCAAGAACTTGGTGTTGCATGTCATATTAAGTACAGATAAACGCACCTTTAGTTTTTTGTCCTATCCTTATGTTCGCGGGGGAGGGACGTTTTTTATCCAATGCGGTCCCTATATTAGATGTGAATTTCTTCTCACTTCATCCGCTCTCTCGATCTGCCACAACCGTCAACTAGCTCGAGATGGACCAGTTCAAGGGAGAGAGCTGGCAGCCAGAGAACAAGGAGGGGAGTGTGTTCTTCCTCGCAGAGAGGTGGATGCGCGGCGAGCCGGAGATGAGGCTTGAGTTCAGTCGCTGTGTCCTCCAGCGCACGAAGGGGATGTACCGGGTAGAGGAGAAGTTGCGCGGTCGTGCGCTGGTGGGTAGAGTGGAAGGGCACCGGCCCGTGTCGCCGACACAGGTGGTTGCTGCTTTGGAGTCGCAATGCGGCCTCTCCCGTGACGACATAATGGTTGAGGTACGTTCGCCTCCGGCGGACTTCCTTGTACGGTTCCGATCGGGCGACGACTGCACTCGGGTGCTCATCTACCACTCCCGTAAGCTTACCACCGGCGGAGAGACGATCCAATTTACTCGTTGGCATCGTGGGATGGGTGGCGAGGCATCGTCTCTAAATTTTTTGACTAGGTTGAGCTTTGATGGGTTGTCGCAAGAAGCATGGGAGGTTGAGTTTGTTGCCAAGCTTGTTAGCAGTCTTGGCGGTGATCTCGTGAAGATGGTGAAGCCCACTGATCATTGTTTCATAGTTGTTGAAGCATGGATGAGAAATCCTAACAAAGTGCCCAAGTTATATGAAGTGGAGCTGCCAGAACCTGACCTACGACAAGATTATCCAACCTCAGACTCTGAAGGGCCAATTTCACCACCTACTAGTCAGCTCTAACTTGAGAAGCCGACAGTTTTGCATGTCGTGAAGATCCATATTCTAAAGGTTATAGATCACAACCCTATATAACAGCAAATAAAAAGAAGATCAAGTAAATGAAAATTTGTGTGAAGTTACTTGATAGTTGATGATTATACTCCCCGGCAACGGCACCAGAAATCCTTCCTGATACTTGTGATCTGCGTTGGTTTTCCGTGAAAAGGAACGGGTAATTGCATCACAAAGTGGGTAAGTATTTCCTTCAGTTATGAAACCAAGGTTTATCGAACCAATAGGAATATCGATCCTCAACCGTCTTCAGCGGCTGCACACAAATGAACAAACGACTTGCACCCAATGTGGGCAAGAGGGTTGTCAATCCCCTTGATCTCGTTATTTGCAAGCAAATGAGGTGTGTAGATAATTGTTGATAAATATAAATTGCAAAATAAATAAAAAGTAAATAAAGGCAGTGAGGTAATAATAGCATTTTTAAATATATAAGTGAATAGACCCGAGGGCCATAGTTTTCCCTAGCGACATCTCTCATGTAGGCAGCATGCGGTGGGTAACAAATTACTGTTGGGCAATTAATTGAAAAGCGGATAGTTATGTGATTTTCACGGCAATGATCATGTGTATATAGGCATCACGTCCATAAACAAATAGGCCGGCTTCTCCCTGCACCTATTACTATTACTCCACTCATGGACCGCTATCCAGCATGCATCTAGAGTATTAAGTAAAACAGGGAGAACGATGACATGATGTAGACAAAGTAAACTCAAACAATATGAATGAACCCCATCGTTTTATCCTTAGTAGCAACAACACAAAGACGCATCTTGTCCCCTACTTTGTCACTGGGATATAGAAACTCGCCAGGTTGAACCTACCACAACGCACCACTCCCACCGATGAAATATCGATCTACTTGGCCAAAGCATATCAATAGATCGGAGAGCATTATGAAGCTATAATGATCATGCAATTAAGAGACAATATATATCAGAGGCATCTCAAATACTTTTCATGAATAATCTGAACATAAACCCACAATTCATCGGATCCCAACAAACACACCGCACAATAGGATTACATCGGATAGATCAAAGCGAAGATGCAATGACCATTGTATTGAAGATCATAAGAGAGAGAGATTGCCATCTGTGTACTAGCTATGGACCCGTAGGTCTGTGCTGAACTACTCACACATCATCATGAGGGCAGCAAGATTGATGAAGAGACCCTCCGTGATCGATCCCCCCTCCGGCAGGGTGCCGGAACGGACCTCCAGATGGCCTCGCGACAGAACAGAGACTTGCGGCGGCGGAAAAAGGGTTTCGGGACTGCTTCTGGGGTTTTTGCAATGTTAGAGAATTTATAGGCCAGAGAGGGGCGTCGTGAGAGCCATGAGGGGGCCACCACATATCAGGACGCGCCCCCAGGGCGCGCCCTGATGTGTGGTGGGTCCCTCGTGTGCCTCCCGGCCTCCTTCCGATGCTTCCAGGTCTTCTTATGGTCCAAAAAAAATCATCAAAAAGTTTTGTGGCAATTGGACTTCGGTTGGTAATGTAAACCCGGATAGTAAAAAACATGCAGAAAACAACAACTGGCACTAGGCACTGGGTCAATAGGTTAGTGCTCAAAAATATTATAAATTGGTAAATAATGACCCAAAAAGTATCCTAGAATGATAATATATCAGCATGGAACAATCAAAAACATGCAGAAAACAGCAACTGGCACTGGGCACTGGGTCAATAGGTTAGTGCTCAAAAATATTATAAATTGGTAAATAAGGACCCAAAAAGTATCCTAGAATGATAATATATAAGCATGGAACAATCAAAATTTATAGATACGTTGGAGACATATTAGCCGCTGCGGGCCGTCATGGTGTTGGACCTCCTAAGCCTCGTGGGCGCCTACGCTGCCGGAACCTGTTGGGACAAGATCTCCAATGTCTACTCCATAGTGCTGGTGGACACCGTATTTGTCTACATTGTGGTTCTCAAGTTTATGGACTGGTGGTTTCGAGACAAGAACCCCGGCTCCGGCGGCGAGATGCCAGTCGAAGAAAAGAAGATGATGAAAGCGGGAGAACGGTTTCGCAAGGTCTTGATGCTTCTTTCCACGTTCGCGGTGAGCATCACCTACGTCGCCGGGCTGAGCACGCCAGGCGGCTTCTGGGACAACCCCGAAGGCAGCCACCACCCGGGTGACGTGATCCTCAAGGAACACCATAGCGTGCATTGATATGTCTCCAACGTATCTATAATTTTGGATTGTTTCATGCTGATATATTATCATTCTAGGATACTTTTTGGGTCATTATTTACCAATTTAAAATATTTTTGAGAACTAACCTATTGACCCAATGCCCAGTGCCAGTTGCTATTTTCTGCATGTTTTTTGCTTTTCAGGTTTACAATACCAAACGAAGTCCAATTGCCACGAAACTTTTTGATGATTTTTTCTGGACTATATGAAGACCTAGAAGCTTCGGAAGGAAGCCAGGAGGTGCACGAGGGCCCCACCACACATCAGGGTGGTGGCCCCCTCAGCCGCCTCCCGACGTCCCTCTTCGGCCTATAAATTCTCTAATATCCTAAAAACCCTGAGGCAGTCCCGAAACCCTTTTTCCACCGCCGCAAGTCTCTGTTCCGTCATGAGGCCATCTGGAGCTCCGTTCCGGCACCCTGCCGGAGGGGGGATCGATCACGGAGGGCCTCTTCATCAACCTTGCTGCCCTCATGATGATGTGTGAGTAGTTCACCACAGACTTACGGGTCCATAGTTAGTACCTAGATGGCAATCTCTCTCTTATGATCTTTAATACAATGGCCATCGCATCTTCGCTTTGATCTATCCGATGTAATCCAATTGTGCGGTGTGTTTGTTGGGATCCGATGAATTATGGGTTTATGTTCATTTTATTCATGAAAAGTATTTGAGATGCCTCTGAATTATATTATCTCTTAAGTTCATGATCATTATAGCTTCATAATGCTCTCCGATCTATTGATGTGCTTTGGCCAAGTAGATTGATATTTCATCGGTGGGAGTGGTGCGTTGTGGTAGGTTCAACCTGGCAAGTTTCTATATCCCAGTGACAAAGTAGGGGTCAAGATGCGTCTTTGTGTTGTTGCTACTAAGGATAAAACGATGGGGTTCATTCATATTGTTTGAGTTTACTTTGTCGACATCATGTCATCGTTCTCCAAGCATTACTCTGTTTTACTTAATACTCTAGATGCATGATGGATAGCGGTCGATGAGTGGAGGAATAGTAATAGGTGCAGGAAGGACTCGGCCTATTTGCTTATGGACGTGATGCCTATATACACATGATCATTGACGTGAAAATCGCATAACTGTCCGCTTTTCTATCAATTGCCCAACAGTAATTTGTTTACCTACCGTATGCTGTCTACATGAGAGATGCCGCTAGGTAACACTATGGCCCCCTGGTCTATTCACTTATATATTTGCAAATGCTATTATTACCTCGCTGCCTTTATTTACTTTTCATTTATTTTGCATTTATCAACAATTATTATCTACACAACTCATTTTCTTGCAAATAACGAGATCAAGGGGATTGACAACCCTCTTGCCCGCGTTGGGTGCAAGTCGTTTGTTCATTTGTGTGCAGCCGTTGAAGACGGTTGAGGATTGATATTCCTATTGGTTCGATAAACCTTGGTTTCATAACTGAGGGAAATACTTATGCGCTTTGTGCTGCAATTACCCGTTCCTCTTCACGGAAAACCCAACGCAGATCACAAGTATCAGGAAGGATTTCTGGTGCCGTTGCCGGGGAATATCATCATCAACTATCAAGTAACTTTACACAAATTTTAATTCACTTGTTCTTATTTTTATTTGCTGTTATATTTAGTTGTATCATAAAAATCAAAAATAATTTTTTTTTTACTTTACTAGTTTACTGGTTTGCTTGTTTCGTCTCTAGTTTGCTTGCTTGCCTAGCTATGTTATCTTTATCTTTATCAAAAACAAACAGAAATTTTAAAGCAAAAAATTAAAGATAAATGGATGCTCATCCACTTGATAATCTTTTCAAAAGACATGATTATGTTGAACCAATTGCTAGTGAGTTGAGTGCACTAGAATTTCCTTATGTGGTCTTGCTTGAAAATCATGAATCTAAAAATTGTGATGAAGTGTTAAAAGAAATTTATAAAGTGATTCATGATAGTTCCTTGAATGAAAAGCATGATTGCCATGTTGCTAGTATAAATTCTATGAATATCAATTGTGCTAATGATCATGACTGGAGTGATAATCATGATGTTCCTTGTGATCTTGATAATTCTAGCCTTCATGATGAATCTATTATTGAGTATGATATTCACAACACTACTAAAAGTGGGGTTGGAAAAGTGTCACTTAGGTAACAATGATCAATATTATGATAGTTATATTGTCGAGTTTGATTATGATCCTACATATAATGAGAGAGGCAAACATGGTTATAAGAATTTGCATGTTACTCAATTACCTCTCCTTGTGTTGAAATTGTTAATGCTTTACTCTTCCTACTTGCATATGTTAGACACTTCTTGTCTTGATAATTTGTTTGCTTATAAAATGCCTATGCATAGGAAGTATGTTAGACTTAAATGTGTTTGTCACATGTTTTAAGATGCTCTCTTTGTGCTTTAACTCTTGTCTTTTATGTGAGGATCATTATTATCCTAAGCCTATCTTGATGGCTATAAAGGAAGAGCTTGTTGTGAGACAACCCAATAGTTATCATTTACTTTCTGTTCATTTTTAATATCATGATTATTTCCTCTGTAATGATTATGTTTTTGTTTTTAAATTAGTGTTTGTGCCAAGTAAAGCCTTTGGGATGACTCACAAGATGAGTAGAATCGATGCTGAAACAAAACAGAAACTTTTGAATCTAGTGCAGGAATTTTCATTTTTTTACAGGAGCGTGATAATGATCTGAAATTTTTACACAGTATTTCTATACAAATTTTTGAGGTTGTCCTAATTTTTCAGAATTTTAAGAGTTACAGAAGTATAGGGTCTCTACAGATTGCTACAGACTGTTCTGTTTTAGATAGATTATGTTTTTGCTTGCATAGTTGCTTATTTTGATTAAACTATGGATTGTATCGGGGGTATAAGCCATGGAGAAGTTAGAATAAAGTACCTATTATGCATTTATGAAATTTGAATCAATTTATAACAGTACTTAAAGTATGCAATATGTTTCTTATACTAACGGATCTCACGAGGTTTTGTGGAGTTTTGTGTGATTGAAGTTTTCAAGTTTTGGGTGTTATCTTGATGGACAAAGGAATAAGGAGTAGCAAGAGCCTAAGCTTGGGGATACCCAAGCACCCCAAGGAAATATTTTAAATGAGACTCAAGCGTCTAAGCTTGCGGATGCCCCGGTAGGCATCCCCTCTTTCGTGTCAAATCCATCGGTATGTCACTTGAAGCTATATTTTTATTCGTCACATGATATGAGTTTTGCTTGGAGCGTCGTTTGCTTTTACTTTCAGTTTGTCACGATCATTGTTTGCTGGACACACCTATTTAATAGACACACCTTCATCATAATTGGTCAGAATACTCTATGTGCTTCACTTATATCTTTTGAGCTTAGCAGTTGCTCTAGTACTTCACTTATATCTTTTTGAGCACGGTGGTGTGTAGATTTTAAAGAAATGATTTCACTCTCGTTCTTCACTTATATTTGTTTGAGTGTAATAAATAGTGACGGTAATTTTCATGGATCATAAAGAATAGTCCAAAAATATTAGGTATTCAATGAGTGATAATCAAAACCATCATGTAGCACATATAGAGAAATTGTGGGTTAATGATATTGATGTAGTAATATGTAATAGGTGTGAGTTCATAATTGTTAAACCATAGAAGTGTTGATATTAAGAGTGGTTGATCTTTTTGTTCATCCAAAAATTAAAGAGGCATGGTGATGATGTGTGAGCATTTCTATTCCTCGTTGAAATCCTAGTGTTGTTTCGGGTCGGAAGCGCGCGATGGTTAACTCCTACCAACCTCTTCCCTCGGGGCATGCGAGTAGTACTTTGATCTATGATAAACTAATAAAACTTTGCAATAAGTATATGAGTTCTTTATGACTAATGTGAAACCATGGACATACGCAATCTCACCTTCTCATAATTGCTAGCCTCTTCGGTACCGTGCATAGCCCGTTCTCACCTTGAGGATCGGTGCAACTTTCGCTGGTGCATCCAAACCCCGTGACATGATACGCTCTGTTGCACATAAGCCTTATTATATCTTCCTCAAAACAGCCACCATACCTACCTATAATGGCATTTCCATAGCCATTCCGAGATATATTGCCATGCAAATTCCATCGTCACTTGACTAGTTTGTTCAACATCATATTGCTTTGCATGATCATATAGAGTTGACATAGTATTTGTGGCAAAGCCACCGTTCATCCTATTTTTGATACATGTCACACTAGATCATTGCACATCCTGGTACACTGCCAGAGGCATTCATACATAGTCATATCTTCATACTAGTTCTCCATATTGAGTTGTAAGTACAATAAAAGTGTGATAATCATCATTATTAGAGCATTGTCCCAATGAGGAAAGAATGATGGATTTAATATTCTCCCACAAGTCGAGATGAGACTCCGGACAAAAAAATAAAGACGGGGGAGGCCAAATGAGCCCACCATTCAAAAAAAAAAACGAATGAGAGAAAATGAGAGAAGGGACTTTGCTACTATCATTTACCACACGTGTGCCTCAAAGTGGCACCATGCTCTTCATCTAAAGAGTCTCATGATATGTCACTTCCATATGCTAGTGCGAATTACCTATCATTATTATAAACTTGACTTGTATATTCCTATGACGGGCTTCCTGAAATGCCCGAGGTCTTCATGAGCAAGCAAGTTGGATGCACACCCCACTTAGCTTCATTTGAGCTTTAATACACTTTTAGCTCTAGTGCATCATTTGAATGGCAATGCCTACTCCTCACATTGATATCTATCGATGGGCATCTCCATAGCCCGTTGGTACGCCTAGTTGATGTGAGACTATCTTCTCCACCTTTTACAACTTTGATATCTACCACCATACTCTATTCCACCTAAATGCTATGTCCAATGGCTCATGCTCATGTATTGCGTGAAGAATAAAAAGTTGATGCATATTGAAAAAGTACGAACCAATTGTATGACTTGGACACCGTGGTGCTTAACATTTGTATTGATGTGGTGAAGATGGAGTCATGCCTTGCTAATATAATAAGATGAATGGGGGGTAAACATTTCTTAAGGATTGTGTACTTTTAGGAAATAACAATTCTGTTTCTTACACTTTGAATATTGTTGTGTTAATATTTGTTAATTCATCTTTTGTCAATGAGCATACCTCAATAAGATTACATAGTGGATAGCATGTCACATCAAAAATTCTGTATTTATCATTTGAAAGGACATGGATGTCGCCTAGATGGGGGGTGAATAGGCGCTTTAAAATAATTACGGTTTAGGCTTGAACAAATGCGGAATAAAACTAACGTTTAATATGTCAAGCACAAAACCTAAAACAACTAGGCTCACCTATGTGCACCAACAACTTATGCTACGCAAGGTAAACAACTAAGTGATAGCAAGATATATAGCAACAAACAATAAGGCTATCACAAAGTAAAGTGCATAAGTAAAGGGTTCGGGTAAGAGATAACCGAGGCACGAGGAGACGATGATGTATCCCGAAGTTCACACCCTTGCGGATGCTAATCTCCGTTCGGAGCGGTGTGGAGGCACAATGCTCCCCAAGAAGCCACTAGGGCCACCATAATCTCCTCACGCCCTCGCACAATGCAAGATGTCGTGATTCCACTAAGGGACCCTTGAGGGCGGTCACCGAACCCGTACAAATGGCAACCCTTGTGGGCGGTCACCGGTACCCGTACACTTTGGCAACCCTTGGGGGCGGTTCACCAGTACCGGTACAAATTGCTTGGGGCAATCTCCACAACCTAATTGGAGACCCCGACGCTTGCCCGGAGCTTTACACCACAATGATTGAGCTCCGAGGCACCACCAAGCGTCTAGGGCGCCAAGGCACCCAAGAGGAACAAGCTCTAGGGTGCTCAAACACCCAAGAGTAATAAGCTTCTCAACTTCTCACTTCCACGTATCACCGTGGAGAACTCAAACCTATGCACCAAATGCAATGGCAAGGGCACACGGAGTGCCCAAGTCCATCTCTCCCAAATCCCACCACAACAACAAATGTTATGGAGGAAATGAGAGGAAGAACGACGAAGAACACGAAGAACTCCAAGGTCTAGATCCAAGGGGTTCCCCTCACTTAGAGGAGAAAGTGATTGGTGGAAATGTGGATCTAGATCTCCTCTCTCTTTTCCCTCAAGAACTAGCAAGAATCATTGGAGGGATTGAGAGTTAGCAAGCTCAAAGAAGGTCAACAATGGGGGAAGAACACGAGCTCAAAGGTTGGGGAGCAATGGGGAAGAAGACCCCCTTTTATAGGGCCCCCCAAATTCAACCGTTATGTGCACAGGTCGTGCACAAGCGATACTACCGCTCGGCTGAGCGGTACTACCGTTTAGCACGGTAGTTCCAAGAAAAGCATGCAAAACGGCAGAAAACTCGAGGCGGTAGTTCCGCCGGAGCGGTACTACCGCCCTACCCAGCGGTACTTCCGCTGGGATGCAGTAAGACGCCAGACCCCAGAAATAAGAGGGTAGTAGCAGCGGTACTAGAGAGCGGTAGTACCACGCGGGCGGTACTACCGTCCACCACTACCGTCCAGAAAGCCACCCTGACTAGAGAACAAAATATAAGCGGAAGTAGAGCGGTAGTACATAGCAGAAGTACCGCCCAAGCGGTACTACCGTGGTACCAAACGGTACTACCGCCTGTTCAGAGAAAAACAGCTCTGGCACTAAAACTGCCATAACTTTTGCATACGAGCTCCGAATTGTGCAAACTCAAGCTTGTTGGATTCTTCTTCGCATACTTAAGAAGAGGCAGTATGAACAATGCCAATGATATAGAGATGTGAAGCCTCTATCAACGAAGAATTGACAAAAACTCCAACATCGAAAACATCATAGAAGATGCATATGGACTCCGTTTTCGATGAACTCGAGCTTGCCATGAAGATGACCATAAGCTCTAAAACCCACAACGAGAAAAACCAACCAAGAACCAAGAAAGATGATGATGCCAAGAATGCAATGGTTTGAGCTCTCAACGAACGATACGATCAAGCTACTCACTTGAGAGCCCCCCTTGATAGTACGGCTATCGATCCTATAACCCGGCCTCCCAACTACCACCATGAGACCGGTAAAATAGAAAACCCTATCAAGGTGAAACCTTTGCCTTGCGCATAGTCCACTTGAGCTAGATGATGATGATCTTGTCCTTCTCAAGATGGACCACCTTTCTTTATTGCGTTGGCTCGATGAAGACTAGTTGATTGCTCCCCCATACTCCACTATGGGTGAGCCACTCTTTGGCACATATTCACAAGTCCATTGTCACCACAATGGACGGCAAGCTTCAAGCATGATCTCTCCGTGATGCTTCACTTGAACTTGCACACCGCAACCTTGATGACGATCACCACTTGATGTCATCCTCCATGGGTTGTATGAGATCTTCCTCTTGACGCAAGCCCATGGAAATATACCTAACCCCACAACGAACTCTCACGTAGACCATGGGTTAGTACACAAAGCGTAATGGACAATGCTTACCATACCATGGGATCACTTGATCCCACTTGGTACATCTTCTACAATTTGTGTGTTGATCAACTTGAATCATTCTTTGCCTTAATCTTGATCAACCTTGTGTCTTCTCTTCTCTCTTCACAAAGATGATGTCTTGAAGGTAAACATGAATGTTCACACAATCTTCTTCTTCAAGACATGCATGCAATGGGATCAACTCTCACATGACCAATCTTTGGATAAAACCTTACATACCACCTTGGTCACCATATAAACTCCTTGAAACCAACACATGTACTTCAAGAAGTGCCTATGAACAAATCCTTCGAATATAACTCAAGGCAACCAATAGTCCATAGGGATTGTCATCAATTACCAAAACCACACATGGATAAATGTGCTCTTACATCATTTACCTACTCGAGGACGAGCAGGAATAAAGCTTGGGGATGTTTGATACGTCTCCAACGTATCTATAATTTTTTATTGTTCCATGCTGATATATTATCATTCTAGGATACTTTTTGGCTCATTATTTACCAATTTATAATATTTTTGAGCACTAACCTATTGACCCAGTGCCCAGTGCCAGTTGCTGTTTTCTGCATGTTTTTGATTGTTCCATGCTGATATATTATCATTCTAGGATACTTTTTGGGTCATTATTTACCAATTTATAATATTTTTGAGCACTAACCTATTGACCCAGTGCCCAGTGCCAGTTGTTGTTTTCTGCATGTTTTTTGCTTTTCAGGTTTACAATACCAAATGAAATCCAATTGCCATGGAACTTTTTGATGATTTTTTCTGAACTATATGAAGACCTAGAAGCTTCGGAAGGAAGCCAGGAGGTGCACGAGGGCCCCACCACACATCAGGGCGCGCCCTGGGGGGCGCGTCCTGATATGTGGTGGCCCCCTCAGCCGCCTCCCGACGCCCCTCTTCGGCCTACAAATTCTCTAATATCCTAAAAACCCTGAGGCAGTCCCGAAACCCTTTTTCCGCCGCCGCAAGTCTGTGTTCCGTCGCGAGGCTATCTGGAGCTCCGTTCCAGCACCCTGCCGGAGGGGGGATCGGTCACGGAGGGCCTCTTCATCAACCTTACTGCCCTCATAATGATGTGTGAATAGTTCACCACTGACCTACGGGTCCATAGCTAGTACCTAGATGGCAATCTCTGTCTCTTATGATCTTCAATACAATGGTCATCGCATCTTCGCTTTGATCTATCCGATGTAATCCAATTGTGCGGTGTGTTTGTTGGGATCCGATGAATTGTGGGTTTATGGTCAGATTATTCATGAAAAGTATTTGAGATGCTCTAAATTATATTATCTCTTAAGTGCATGATCATTATAGCTTCGTAATGCTCTCTGATCTATTGATGTGCTTTGGCTAAGTAGATTGATATTTCATCGGTGGGAGTGATGCATTGTGGTAGGTTCAACCTCGCGAGTTTCTATATCCCAGTGACAAAGTAGGGGACAAGATGAGTCTTTGTGTTGTTGGTTGTTGCTACTAAGGATAAAACAATGGGGTTCATTCATATTCTTTGAGTTTACTTTGTCTACATCATGTCATCGTTCTCCCTGTTTTACTTAATACTCTAGATGCATACTGAGTAGCGGTCGATGAGTGGAGTAATAGTAATAGGTGCAGGCAGGAGTCGGCCTATTTGCTTATGGACGTGATGCCTATATACACATGATCATTGCCGTGAAAATCGCATAACTATCCGCTTTTCTATCAATTGCCCAACACTAATTTGTTTACCTACCGTATGCTCCCTACATGAGAGATGCCGCTAGGTAACACTACGGCCCCCGGGTCTATTCACTTATATATTGCCAAACGCTATTATTACCTCACTGCCTTTATTTACTTTTTTTATTTTGCATTTATCAACAATTATCTACACCACTCGTTTGCTTGCAAATAACGAGATCAAGGGAATTGACAACCCTCTTGCCCGCGTTGGGTGCAAGTCATTTGTTCATTTGTGTGCAGCCGCTGAAGACGGTTGAGGATTGATATGCCTATTGGTTCAATAAACCTTGGTTTCATAAATGAGAGAAATACTTATCCGTGTTGTGCTGCAATTACCCGTTCCTCTACATGGAAAACCCAACGCAGATCACAAGTACCATGCGCCTGACGGTGTTCCTACTCTGCAACACCACGGCGTTCGTGGCGTCCTTGCTCATCACCATGCTGCTTATCATCACGGCAAGAAGCTCCACGACAAATCGGCTCGGTCTCGTGTGCTCTATGCCTGCATCGTCATTGCGCTGGTCGGCCTCATCTGCGCGTATGCCGCCGGCAGCTGCAGGGAGACCGACACCACCGTCTACATGGTTTCCCTGGTTGGCGCCGTTGTGGCATACATCCTGCTCCAACTCCATGGCTTCTGCAGTTCAGGGTCAAATTTATTGTCATGTTGTTTCACTCCAGGTGATAATGGAAGGTAGACATTACTTTCTTCTCGTGCTAACTCAATTTGACACGCTTTAGCTCTCAAGCCCTCCTCTTTCAATGGTTGTCGCCAGTTCTGGCGTCCGCACATCTAAGTTCCAAACCCCGGATCCAAGCCAGCAGGTCTTTTCCTCTATTTGCAATTACACTACTTTTTTTCCTTTCTCTGCAACTGACCTCCGTTTCTTCTTTCTCTGCAATCTATGAATGCAGTGCTAGCGAGGCTCAGGACAAGGCTCGCTCTCTTGTTCTACTGCTCGCCACACTTGTGTCCACCATCACCTGCACAGCGGGGTTGGACCCGCCGGGTGGTGTTTGGCGGGACAATGGCGACGGGTATATGGCCGGTGACCCCGTCCTCCTCACGACTGACGCTAAGTGGTACAAGGCCTTCTTCTACTGCAACTCGGTTGTGTTCATGGCCTCCTTGGTGGCCATCGTCCTGGTCCAGAAGGAGATTCTGGTCAAGCACCACGTGCTGGAGGTAGCCATGATACTCGACCTGTTTGGCCTTATCGGCGTGTATGCCGCTGGGAGCTGCCGTGATGTGAGCACCTCCATTTATGCCATGGTGCTAGCAGGCGCCGTCCTGGTCTATGTGGTGATCCATGTTGTCTTCTTCACGCTGGACCACAAGGATAAGAAAGACATGGTCCAGGAACACCGGTTGCTAGAGAAGAGGTGCAAAAGGTTGCTTCTCTTCGCAATCTTGGCAGCGACCATTGTTCAGCTTCATGCACTAGCCAACGCAACCAAAAGTACAGACTGATGGAAAGGGCTAGGCAGTCAACACGTGGACAGACTCAGAGGTATGGCTCAAGAGGCCTATACATGGACACAAAGGGGGGGACAACAATTTTTAGATAAACTGCGAAAGCCAGGACTTGAACTCAAGACCTAAGCCCTGATACCATGTTAAGCTTCATGTACTAGCCAACGCAACCAAAAGTCCGAAATGATGAAAAGGGCTAGGCAATCCACATATACACTCCAACAACCATCACCTACAAAGCCGGCCTCACCCCTCCCGCTGGCTTCCTGCTCCAGGACAACAAGTTTGGGCGGCACCATGCCAGCGACCCGGTCCTCTTGGACAACTACCCACGCCGCTACAACGTCTTCTTCTACTGCAACTCGGTGAGCTTCATGTTGTCAATTGCCCTCATCATCCTACTGGTGAGCCACAATCTATACATGCCATCCATACAAAGCAATGCGCTATCTGTTTGTACGGCGGCGGGGTTGGTTTGTTTGATGGGGGCCTACGCCGCCGGAAGTACGCAACAGCTCAAGACATCCATCTACATCTTGGCATTGGTGGTCGTGGTCCTCTTCGTTGTAGTTGTAATGTTGCTAGTATTTTTACTGAAGGGGCCGAACAAAAATGGCAACAATTCGGCACCCGAAGAACAGGACGAAGAAGGGACAAAGGAACATGACAACAATTCGGCACCCAAAGAACTGGACTAAGAAGAAGGGGAAAAGGTAGGAGAATAGAAGGGGGGGTGAAGAAAGTAAGAAGCATGCTAGGCGCAAGTACCTAATGCTTCTAGGCATCTTGGTGGCAAGCGTAGCCTACCAGGCCAGCCTGTAACCGGCTGGCGGAGCATGGCAGAGCAGCAGCAATGGGTATGAGGCGAGCAACCCGGTGATGCATGGCAACAGGAGGCCCGGTACCTCGCCTTCTTTTACAGCAACTCCATTTCCTTTGCGGCTTCAATCGTTTTCATCATCATGTTGCTACCGCACTGGTTGCCGATTAAGAAGAAGAAGAATGGGAAAAATGGTCACTGAGGGTGATCAACAGGACGATCATACTGGATTACTTTTTTAGGGTGATGAACAGGACGATCATACTGGATTACTCTGTTTCAAAATATAAGGTGTATTACTTTTTTTTTGAAAAGTCAAACCTTTTAAGTTTGATTAAATTTATAGAGAAATATACATCAAAATCCATAATATCAAATTGGTATGATTAGATTCATCGGGAAACAAATTTCCATACTTTTTTTTAATTATTGTGGATGTTCATATTTTTTCCTCTGAACTTGATCAAAGTTAAAGAAATTTACCTTTCTAAAAAACTAATACCCCTAATACTTTGGAACTGATGGTGTGTTTTATTTTTATTTATAATGCAAGTGGCCTTTACTAACCTATATTTACGTGGAAAAATTTCTGCATCGATGCATGCATGTATTATATTGGAGCTACAATATTACATGGTGACGCTTCTTTGCTCTAGGTGGTGGGAGGATGCGCGGGATGGATATATTTTTATTGGTTGGTTGCTTTTGATATTTAAAAAATCGTTGGTCCGGTCAAAATCGTAAACCAAATTCAAAATTAAATACCTCAAATGAATGAAAGAGATTCAAAATTAAGGACACATAGTGAATTAAAAGAATTGAATGGAAGAGCTCTTGAAAATTGTTGACCCGGTCAAAATCGTATGACCCAATTCTAAAATGAAGACATCAGTTAATTGCAAGTCTTTCAAAATTAGGAAGTAAGTGTATAGTATAAAAGAATTGAATGAGAGAGCTTTAAGAAATTGTTGATCCGGTCAAAATCAGGTGACCCGATTCTAAAATGAAAACATCAATTAGTTGTAAGACCTTAAAAATTAGGAAGCAATGTATAGTATTAAAGAGTTGAATGAGATAGCTTTGAGAAATTGTTGACCCGGTCAAAATCGGGTGACAAAATTCTAATTGGAGACCTTAAGTGAATGTGTATTAGACTTCAATTAATTGTGAGGACGTAAAACTTAGAAAGTATAGTGTATAGTATAAAATAATTGAATGAGAGAGCTTTGAAAAATTGTTTGCCCGGTGGAAATTGGATGACCTAATTTTAATAATTGAATGTGGGCTATAACTTAATTAATTGTGAGGCCCTAAAAAAAGAAAGCATAGTGTATAGTATAAATTTTTTGAATCAGAGAGCTTTGAAAAATTATTAACCCGGTCAAAAAGTGATGACCCAATTTTAGTTGGAGACCTTAATTGAATGTGGGCTAGACCTCAATTAATTGTGAGTATTTAAAAACTACTCGAAAGCATAGTGTATAATATAAAAGAAATGAATAAGAGAGCTTTGAAAAATTGTTGACCCCATCAAAATCGGAAGACCCAATTTCAATTGAAGACCTCAATTGAATATGACCTTTTTAAAACTAGGACACATAGCATTATAGAGGATATGTAGGTCTTATAAACTCAAACCGAATAGACCAAATAAGTGAATTTGAAAAACGTTTGGCACCTATTGAAAAGTGAAATATATCTTTAAAGAATGGAGTGGCCGGGAGATTATACATGAAAGCATCTATAGCTGGACTTGGCAAATCCGACCCCTCAAAACGCCCGCGAACGCGCCCGGCGTGTCCCCGGACAGTGATAGGTCAAGCCTCAGATAATCCATTCTACAACTGGATACCTCAAATTGGAAACCTCAAATCCATACTATTACATGCAACGTAAACCGATATTTAAGCAGAGCTCATCCGCCTCCGCCGTGCCCATTTCCGTTGGCCGGCTGCACTCCCCATAGTGTTGGTCCGGTCACCGGCGAGGTAGAGTAGGACAGGGACACTAGTTGGCTCACGGGAGTCGAGCTCTCGCCGTCTCCCATGCCCTACTCTTCCTCGTCGGAGCCCGCAATCCGAACGGTGCCGATGGACGTGAGATCGATGATGGATCCCTCCTGGGAGGAGCCAACGTCCACCACGTCGCGGTTACGGCGCTTGCACTGGTTCACCATACGAGGCGCCAGAGAATGCGACTCCGCCTCGCCATCGTCCATCGCCGCAAGGGCTCCCCCCCCTGCGCGCTGCCTTGCACGGCGGGCACGCCGCGCCATGTTTGCGTCCTCTAGCTCGGCGCGCCAACTGAGGGGTTACGCGTCTGCCACCGCGTTCGGACGCTAGACAGACCGCACAGCCTCCGGTGAGGCAGCGACGACACCCCTACTGGCAGATCCATGCACCGAGTGTGCGGACGCAATGAATTCACGACGAAAGGAGTCCGAGCGCTGCTGTCGGGCGACCGCCTCCTGGGAGTGGCGGAGCGCAAGCTAGACGGTCATCTCCTCCTCGAGGCCGCGTGGGATGAGCTCATGCTTGGCGGATCTGGAGGTGTAAGACTCGGATCTGCTGCCCGACATGCCGGAGAAGGCCAGAGATCGCCGGACGGTAGCTTAGGTGGCGGAGTGGAGTGGAGGGGAGTGGAGTGAAGTGGCTAGGGTTTGATCCGGGGAGCGGATCGAAAAGAATATATATGGGGTCGGATGGGCCAACGTGGGCCAGGTCCAACGTGGCGGACACGCCTGGGCCTCCCCATATCCGCCTCATATTTGGGATGGATATGATGTGTGCCGGTCAGCCCGGACGTTTGAGGCATTCGTTTGGGTTGCGTTTTTGTGACCGGACCGTCCGCCCAGACGTTAGAGGTGGGTTTGGGGCGTCTGGCCATAGATGCTCCGAGATCTGTTGGTTTAGTCCCAATCTACCGTTTAGTCTCAAACGGATACTAGTTGCGAAATTTGAGGGAGACACTTATTCTCATTTTGGGTCAGTGAAATTTCCTAAAGGATTAACCAAGGAATAGCAACATAAGCTATAATGAAATGGTGGGGCTTTTAAGCTACATCCAATCCCTCACAAATTTACCATTCCCTCCATTCTCACTCCCTCTCTCTAGTTATGGAGTTGCTTGCCTGCTACCACAACCATTATCATTATAGCAGTTTGGTCCAAACCAGTCGAGTCGAGCAAAGGCACTGTCTTACCGATGACTTGCACACTAGGCGGAGAAAATGTCATTACTCAAAATACTTATTAAGGAAAGCTGTCATGACCTGGCCGAAAAACATCTGTCCTGCGAAACTATACAAAAAGACTTTCAAGAACGCAAACGCGCGCTCCTCACGATGCTTTCAATCCACTTCAACTTAAACAACAAGACTAGAATTGCTTAGTTTATTTGTCCGGAGAAGACTCGGTAAGCTTCCCTTTCCCCGAGGAGCCTACGCCCGTCCGTCCACATTGGGAATGGCTATGCACACTATGCAGGCAGGGCGCAGAGAGAGACTGGGCACCTTCGTCCCGACGACGCGCCGATCGAGTCAAGTCGTTTATAATCACGACCCATCCGCCATTCTGCGTCACGAGTAGTAAATAGCAAGAGGAGGAAGGGAATCACAGCTGTGGGGAGCGCCGAACTGCCAATGGATGATACGGATCAGCCCGGCCAGGCGGCGGCGCCGCCTCTGGAGCCGGGGAAGCCGCCCGTGCAGCCATGGGAGTACAGCCTGCGGAAGTACCTCCTGCTGCTGGCCGCGCTGGTGGTCACCGTCACGTACGCCGCCGGCTTCAGCCCGCCGGGAGGCGTCTGGCAGGCCGCCCACGACGGCCAGCCAGCCGGCGACCCCATCATCCGCGGCACCCACTACCACCGCTACCTCGCCTTTTACTACTGCAACGCGACGGCCTTCGCCGCGTCGCTCGTCGTCATCGTCCTCATCCTCGTCCTCGCCATCCGCCACGACAAGAAGGGGAAGGACAGCCGCTGGGTCGTCGTGCCCCTGCGGCTGGTCATGCTGCTGGACCTCCTCAGCCTCATGGGCGCGTACGGCGCCGGCACCTGCCGGGACAAGGTCTCCACCATCTACTCCGCGGCGCTGGTGGCCGCCGTCTTCCTCTACGTCGCCCTTCTCAAGTTGCTGGACTGGTGCTGTCCAGACAACAGCTCCGGCCCGGGCACCGACGGCACGATGACTGTCCCCAACAGCAGCAAGGGCTCCGGTTCCGGCGGCACGATGCCAACCACCAATCTTGACCCCGGCGGCGCGATGCAGACCACCAATCTTGACTCCGGTGGCGGCTCCGGCGACACAATGACCGTCCCCAACCGCAGCAACGGCTCTGGCTCCGGCAGCGCCACGCCGTCAACCAATATCGTCTCCGGCGCCGACACGATTCCCACCCCCGTCCCCAACTCTGACCCCGAAGTGAGCGCCCAAGAAAAACAGGCCCGGAAGAAGCTGAAAGCCAAAGAAAGGCTCTGCAAGGTGCTGATGCTTCTTGCGACTTTCGCCGTGAGCATCACATACGTCGCCGGGCTGAACATGCCGGGTGGCTTCTGGGACACCACCGGGGGCAGCCACCACCCAGGTGACGCCATTCTCAGGGACCAACACGGCCTGCGCCTGACGGTGTTCCTGCTCTGCAACACCACGGCGTTTGTGGCGTCCCTGCTCATCACCATGCTGCTCATCATCGACGGCAAGAAGCTCCGCAAGAAGACGGCACGGTCTTGCGTGCTCTACGGGTGCATTGTCGTCGCGCTGGTCGGCCTCGTCGGCGCGTACGCCGCAGGCAGCTGCAGGGAGACCGACACCACCGTCTACGTGGTGTCCCTCGTTGGCGCCGTTCTGGCATACATCCTGCTCCATGGCTTCTGCAGTTCAGCATCAAAATTGTTTACTTGCTGTTTCAATCAAACCGAACAACCTGATGAGAATAACGTCAGGTACAGCGAAAATCCATTTCTGAGCCCAGGCTCATCTGCACCCGCTGACGAAAAAAATAAAAACAAATACTAGAAAAATTCAAAAAATTCCAATTTTTTTTTGCGTGGTACATATTTTGATGCGTGAGGTCCGCTCCAAATTTCAACTTAGTTGGACATCCGAGCAGCTCTCGGAAAAAAAGACAAATCGGGTCAAAAAAATTGGTGAACAGTAAACCTTTTTTTCAGACCCCGATTTGTCTTTTTTTTGCCGAGAGCTTCTCAGATGTCCAAATAAGTTGAAATTTGGAGCGGACCTCACGCATCAAAATATGTACCACACAAAAAAAATTTGGAGTTTTTTGAATTTTCTAGTATCTGTTTTGATTTTTTTCGTGAGCGCGGGTGCAGATGCACCCGAGAGCCGAAACGCTGCTCTCTACAGCACTGTTTCTTTCTTTCTTTCTCTGAAACTGAACTCTGCTTCTTCCTTCTTTGCAACTGAACTCTGTTTGTATTCTTGTTCCAGTCCAGCACAAGAAACTGATGAAAATGTCAGGTACAGACCACTGTTTTTTCTTTCTCTGAAAACCGAACTATGTTCCTTCTTTCTCTGAAACTGAACTCTGTTTCTTCATTCTCTGCAACTGAACTCTTTTTGAAATGCAGTGATAAAGAGGCCCTGGACAAGGCTCGCTCTCTTGTTCTACTGCTCGCCACTCTTGCCACCACCGTCACCTACACAGCGGGGTTGGACCCGCCGGGTGGCCTCCGGCAGGATACCAGCGACGGGCACACGGCTGGCGACCCAATTCTCCTCACAACGAACATTAGGAGGTACAGGGCCTTCTACTACTGCAACTCGGTCGCGTTCGTGGCCTCCTTGGTGGCCATCGTCCTTGTCCAGAAGGAGAAGCTGGTCAAGCACCACGCGCTGGAGGCAGCCATGATACTCGACCTGTTTGGCCTCATCGGCGCGTATGCTGCCGGGAGCTGTCGGGACGTGAACAAATCCATTTACGCCATGGCTTTGGCAGGGGCAGTCCTGATCTATGTGGTGATCCATATTGTCTTCTTCACGCTGGACCACAAGGACAAGAAAGACAATGATCAAGAAGATCAGTTGCTGGAGAAGAGGCGCAAACGGTTGCTCCTCTTCGCAATCTTGGCAGCGACCATCACGTACCAAGCCGGCCTCACCCCTCCCGGTGGCTTCCTGCTGCAGGACGACATGCTCGGTCGGCACCACGCTGGTGACCCAGTCCTCTTGCACAACTACCCACGCCGCTACAATGTCTTCTTCTACTGCAACTCGATAAGCTTCATGTTGTCCATTGCCCTCATCATCCTCCTGGTGAATCCCAATCTGTACAGGCCAGCCATACGGAGCAATGCATTATCTGTTTGTACAGCGGTGGGCTTGTTTTGTTTGATGGGAGCCTTTGCCGCCGGAAGCACCCAACACCTCAAGACATCCATCTACATCTTCGTGTTGGTGGCCGTGGTCATTCTTGTTGCAGTCGGACTGCTGCTAGTATTTTTGAAGAGAAATGGCAATTCTGAAGCGTCATCCGTACCCATTAAACAGAAGGACGAAGAAGAGGAAAGGAAGAAGCACGCAAGGCGCAAATACCTGATGCTGCTAGGCATCTTGGTGGCGAGCGTAGCTTACCAGGCCGGCCTGGAACCGCCTGGCGGAGCGTGGCAGAGCAGCATCAACGGGTACGAGGCAGGCAACCCGGTGATGTACGACAACAGGAGGCCTCGGTACCTCATCTTCTTCTACAGCAACTCCATCTCCTTTGTGGCTTCCATCGTTGTCATCATCATGTTGCTACCGCAATGGCTTCCAAAGAAGGAGGAAGGAGAATGGGAGAAATGGACGCTGAAGGTGATGAACTGGACGATCAGACTGGATCTGTTTGCTCTCCTAGTGGCCTATGCAACCGGCTCCAACAGGGGGTGGAAGACGTCTGTGTATGTCGTCTTGCTCATCATTGCCGTGCTGGGCTACTTTGCAATCCACATGAAGCTTTCGACATGGTCTGAACGTCGCCGTGAGAGGCCCCAGAGCGGCCACGGAAATCCTCCAGCGTGATTCATTGTCATCGTGGTGTGTGGTGTAGCTCCACTAACGTGAGGGCAGTCCACAAAGTAATCCAAAATTCAGGGAGATTGATCATCTATCTATTTCTCCCCGTCTTTAGATCTGTAATCATCTTAGATCTGTACAATCTCTCTGCTCTAGCTAGCTCTCCCTGTTTTTAGATTCCTAGTCTAGCTGATGTAATCGGATATTCAGATAAACCTGGATCCCAATTGGAGCATAGCATGCTAAACATTGTTTGTTGATTCACTGGGCCGATCTGTCTGTATCTTAATCCAATGAATATGCATGGTAGGTGGCATTTCCTGACCCCGGTGTGTACTTTCTATCTCATAAGAACTTGAATGGGAAGTACATGAAGTGTCATTGCATTTGTATTCAGGAAAGTGAACCATTTGTTGCAACTGAAACATGCTTTAGTGTGTCACTAGTTACAGTCTGAAGCATTTCTGTAATTCACTGGTAATCACTGCTCACAGTCACTAGTAATCACTGGTCAGGTCGAGAGGAAACATACCCTCGATCCGTGACCCAACTCTGACTACGCAATCTCCCTAGCGTGGCAAATCATGAATTTTGGCCGTATTTTTGAATTGTTTGTTTGAACTAGCGCGGACGTTTGTGCAGGGTTGGATGACCACCACCCTATCCGCTGTTCGCGGAAATGTCCACGGACCATTTGGCGTGTCCAATTTTATGCATAGCGTTTGAGTTGCCCTAACACCCACTGAACTGTGAGAATTATGAGATGCACGTACAGTATCAAGAAAACCTCTAGCAAAATATCCAAGCAACACCTAGGAAAGCTGTCGTATATGGCAAGAACAAAGAGAATCATGAGCAGGCCGAAAAGCATCTGTCCAACGATGATGTACACGATGTTTCCGATCGACTTCATCATCTCAAAAAGCTAGGCTAGAATAGCTTAGTTTATTTGACCGGAGAAGACTTGGTTGCTTTGCTTCACTTTCTCCGTGGCTTTGCTGCGTGCGGCGAGCCTCTCCTTCGACTCACAAAGCCTACGACGGCGATGGTGCTGACTCGGCTCCGGCGAAGATGGGTGTTTCTGGTTGCAGGGCCCCCAAAGCCCTTCGTTGCAATTTTCTTTTCTTTTGGGGTGTTTTCTGCATTTTCTCCTGGTCGCGTGTTCTTTCCTGATATCTTCTATTCCTAAATAGCTATAACCCACCAGCTATTTTTCCTAGACATGCAACTATGCCACATGAGCAAGTCATGCATGCAAGTCATAAATTACATTGTTTTTGCATTACTCTATGTATGCAAGCATGCCATCATCAATTCATGCATGGTACTCATAAGTTATTTTTTGCATTAGATTTTATATTAACAATATATGTGTTGGTCATTTGCACCATAACTATGTATTTCACATTCACATTTTTGTTTCAAATGACATTGTTTTAACCGCAATTCATTTCTTTTTCTCTATTTATACCCTTTGTATTTTATTTTCATTTTTAAGCTAACATTCTCTTCCCATTAGTTATAGTCTTATAGATGTTTCTATAGAAACTTGTATGCATTCGTTTAGCAAGTTTCCCGCAGCAACGCGTCGGGGCATCATCTAGTTTCTAGCGTGTCTGCGTTCGTGGTTGTACTGATCCGGTTTGGTTAATTAAGCGCAGGTACTTTAAAAAAAAAAGGACCGCTGACGTCCGTCGGCCCGCATGTGGAAATTGCTGTGCAGGGCGCAGGGGCTCAGGCTAGGCAGCTTCGTCCCGACGACGACCACGCGCACGCGCCGGCGCCAGTCAAGTCGTCGTATAATCACGACCAAACCATTCGCCAGTCTGCATCTCTATAATTAAGAACATGAAGGGAAGGGAACCACAGCCGTTGAGTGAGAGAATGGAGTGTGGTGGCATCTCCGCCGTGCAGGTGCAGCCGGCAGCGCCAATGAGTGAGCCCGGCCAGACGGCAAAGCCGCCGGTGCAGCCATGGGAGTACAGCCTGCGGAAGTACCTCCTGCTGCTGGCCACCCTGGTGGTCACCGTCACGTATGCCGCGGGCTTCAACCCGCCGGGGGGAGTCTGGCAGAGCGCCCTCGGCGGCCGGCTCGCCGGCGACCCCATCATCCGCGACACCAACTACCGCCGCTACCTCGCCTTTTTCTACTGCAACGCGACAGCCTTCGCCGCGTCGCTCGTCGTCATCGTCCTCATCCTCGTCCTCGCCATCCGGCACGACAAGAAGGGGAATGACAGCCGCTGGGTCGTCGTGCCCCTGCGGCTGGTCATGCTGCTGGACCTGCTCAGCCTCATGGGCGCGTACGGCGCCGGAACCTGCCGGGACAAGATTTCAACCGTCTACTCTGCGGTGCTGGTGGCCATCGTCTTCCTCTACATCCTCGTTCTCAAGACGATGGACTGCTGGGACAAGACCTCCGACTCCGGCGCCGGCTCCGGCCGCGGGATGCCCGTCTCCAACGGCAACACCGGCTCCGGCTCTGACAGCGCGATGCCCATTCCCAATCCTGACTGTGGCGCCGGCATGGTTTCCACCTCCGTCGCCGGCTCCGACGGCGGGATGCCCATCTCCAACGGCAACACCGGCTCCAGCGGCGTGATGCCCACTCTTAATCCCGACTCCGATGCCGGCACGATTCCAGCCCCCATCCTCGGCTCTGACCCCACAATCGGAGAAGAGGAGGAGCGGCTTCGCCACCACAAAGCCCACAAGAAGCTCAAGGCCGAAGAACGGCTTCGCAAGGTTCTGATGCTCCTGGCTACATTCGCGGTGAGCATCACGTACGTCGCCGGGCTGAGCACGCCGGGCGGCTTCTGGGACAGCACCGAGGGCAGCCACCACCCGGGTGACGCGGTTCTCAAGAACCACCATGGCCCGCGCCTGATGGTGTTCCTGCTCTGCAACACCACGGCGTTCGTGGCATCCCTGCTCATCACCATGCTGCTCATCGTCGACGGCAAGAAGCTTCGCAAGAAGAAGACGGCTCGGTCTCGCATGCTCTACGGGTGCATCATCGTTGCCCTGGTCGGTCTCGTGGCGGCATACATCGCCGGCAGCTGCAGGGAGATCGATACCACCGCCTACGTGGTCAGCCTGGTCGGCGCCGTTCTGGCAATGGCACACATCATCCTACTCTATGGTATCTACGCTTCTTCTCGTTCCAGTCCAGTGCAAGAAACTAGAAATGTTCAGCGGACTGTTGATAATGTCAGGTAAGGAGCACATACATATCCTCTTCCTCCTTTCCTCTGTTTGCCACTGAATTTTGTTTCCTCTCTTTGCAGTTTCACTGTTTTCTCTGCAAACTGAACTAAACTCTGTTTCTTCTTCTCTGCAGTGGTAGGGAGGCTCTGGACAAGGCTCGCTCTCTTGTTCTACTGCTCGCCACTCTTGCCGCCGCCATCACTTACACAGCGGGGTTGGACCCGCCAGGTGGCCTTTGGCAGGACAACAGCGACGGGCACATGGCCGGTGACCCAATCCTTCTCACGACCAATGCTAGGCGATACAAGGTCTTCTTCTACTGCAACTCGGTTGCCTTTGTAGCCTCCTTGGTAGCCATCGTCCTAGTCCAGACGGATATTCTGGTCAGGCACCACGTGCTGGAGGCAGCCATGATACTGGATCTGTTTGGCCTCATCGGCGCCTATGCCGCTGGGAGCTGCCGGGACGTGAACACCTCCATTTACGCCATAGCTTTGGCAGGCGCAGTCCTGGTCTATGTGGTGATCCATGTTGTCTTCTTCACGCTGGACCATGAGGACAAAAAAGACGACGACCAAGCAAATAAGTTGTTGGAGAAGAGGCGCAAACGGTTGCTCCTCTTCGCGATCTTGGCCGCAACCATCACCTACCAAGCCGGCCTCACCCCTCCTGGCGGCTTCCTGCTCCAGGATGACAAGCTCGGACACCACGCTGGCGACCCAGTCCTCTTGTACAACTACCCAATCCGTTACAAGGCCTTCTTCTACTGCAACTCGGTGAGCTTCATGCTGTCCATCTCCCTCATCATCCTCCTTGTGAACCCCAATCTGTACAGGCCAGCCATACGAAGCAATGCGCTATCTGTTTGTACAGCGGTGGGCTTGTTTTGTTTGATGGGGGCCTACGCCGCCGGAAGCACCCAACACCTCAAGACATCTATCTACATCTTTGCGTTGGTCGGTGTGGTCCTTCTCATTGCAGCCGGACTCCTGCTAGTATTTTTGCTGAAGAAAAATGACAGCGATTCAGCAGCGCAACACACAAAACAGAATGAAGAAGAAATGAAGGAGGTAAAAGTAAAGAATGGGGATAAAGAAGAAACACAGGAGGAGGCAGAAGAAAGGAATTGGGATAAAGAACTAAGGAAGAAGGAGGCAGAAGAAAGGAAGAAGGAGATAGAAGAAAAGAAAGAAGAAAGGAAGAAGCACGAGAGGCGCAAGTACCTGATGCTGCTAGGCATCTTGGTGGCAAGCGTAGCCTACCAGGCCGGCCTGGAACCGCCCGGCGGCGCATGGCAGAGCAATGACAATGGGTATGAGGCGGGTGACCCGGTGATGCATGATAACAGGAGGCCCCGGTACCTCGTCTTCTTCTACAGCAACTCATTTTCCTTCGTGGCTTCAATTGTTGTCATCATGATGTTGCTGCCGCACTGGCTGCCAAACAAGAAGGAAGAAGAATGGGAAAAATGGTCGCTGAGGGTGATGAACTGGACGATCCTACTGGATTTGTTCACTCTCCTGGTGTCCTATGCCGCCGGCTCCAACAGGCAGTGGAAGACGTCGGTTTACGTCGTCGCACTCATCTTTGCTGTGCTAGTCTACTTTGCAATCCATATGACACTGTCATGTACTGTTTGTTGCCATAAGAGGCACCAAAGCCACCAAAGCAGCTCTGGACCGTAGCTCTACTATGCGAGGGCATTGCTCGTCTGAGCTGCGATCTTTCTATTTCTTCGTCTCTAGATCTCTAGTCAGTTTAGCTCTGTTCAATCTCTCTGCTCTAGCTAGCTCTCCACTTGTTAGATCCCTGGTCTAATTGATGTAATCAGATAAACCTGCATCCCAATTGGAGCATGCTGACATTGTTTGTCGATTCACTGGGGTAATGTGTGTACCTTAACCCAATGATTACGCATTGTATGTGAAAATTTCTGATCCTATGTTCAATCTCTGCCTCACAGAAACTTGAATGGGAAGTGCATGAATTTCAGTTCCATTGTATTCAGGAAACTGACGCATTTGTTGCTACTGAAACATGCCCGTACGTCACTTTGTGCGACCTGAAGTAATAATTGTGTAATTCTAATAGTAGCCAGTGGTCTTGTCCAGAAGAAACATATATACCTTGGCTTGAATCTGGGACCCCGACTTCAGCGGCGCAGTCTCCCCTATGGGGCAATTCGCCGAACAACTGCAGGGCGCCCGATCTCCGCAAGCAGGTGCAGGCAAGGCACCTGAGCTGCGCAGGCCGCCGTCGTGTGTCACGTCGTCGTCCTGGATCAATACGTACTGATAGCGTCAGAGGTTGGTGCCTCGACCGGAAGCAGTTGCTGGAGCAAACGAGCGGGAGGGTGCGCGAACGCAGGCGCTCTGCTTCGGAAGAGTGCGCGAATCCTGCTGCTTTAGCCGAACCAGCCCCGCCTCAGTCGCTCCCTGCGATCTTCCACACGAGGGACGCGGTAAAGCGGAAGGCCACAGGCAGCGCCGCGCTGCGAGGGTGTAGGTCGGGGCGGGCCGTCGCCGGCGATCGCCGGAGAAAAGGAACAGCGCAAGAGCGCCTGCCTCCCGCGCGGCTGCGTCTCGTGTGGACAAGGTAAAACAGAGTCGCCTAAGCCACGGTAGTAGGCTGCCAAGTTTTTGGACTGTTGCTATTTTTTTTCGTATTTTTATCTGATTAACTTCTAGCTTTTTCAGTTTTTGCACATATTTTTTTGAGTAATTTCTAGCACATCACTATGTGATGTTTGCACATTTTATTTCAACATATGTCTGGATGCAATTTTAATTGCTATATGTTGATTATGCTTGAAAGTATGACTACTATGAAAAAAAATTGCACACAACTTATAAATTGCATTTATCGCAATGTGTAACTTTGTTCACAATTGCGAGGTCTACGACACCATGTAGTGATTACCTTCAAAGTGTTTTAATTAACACAAGGTTCTACAAAGAACCATACGAGTAAGGTCTACACTACTTAGTAGTGATTACTTACATGTGATTAAAGCAGAAAATGAAGGCACAAAGATTATGGCATTAAAATAGCCATAAGAACAAGGTCTACGCCACTTGGTGGTGATTGCCTCTATGTGTTCTACAAAACAAAGGTCTATGCCATGGTATGGTGATTATCCTTTTGTAGAAAGTCATATTTTGGATCTTTAGGCTTTTTCTAGACCTTTACATTTGAATCAAGCATGTTATTTTACACACAACTAATTTACATGAGCATGATATCTTCATGCAGGATATGGCTGACATATCCAAGAAGGAATTTGTTGAGCTTGCCCTTGATGGCATAAACTATCCGGCATGGCCCATGGATGTCTAGATTAACTTGGCGGCCAATTTATTTATCTGATCAACACTCACGTGGCCAGAGAGCTCCTGTGATATCACTGATATGGCAAAGTATGCTGCTTTGCACTTCATTCGACACTACCTTGATCCTCCTCCGAAAGAAGAGTACATGATGGAGGAACTATCACTCTAGAACTCCTTAAAGGAGCTCAATAATCAACAGAAGTTGTTGATGCTGTCTAAAGTGCAAAGAGCATGGGCACTTATCTGTTTTTGGAATTTTAAGTGCATTGCAGCATAAAATTCTGTTGTGCATCAAATCAAGTTGAGTTTCTGCAGCAATGTAGTTTCGGTGCGGATCACACTGAAAAGATGGTCTCCACTTTTCATCCTAATATGAGGATACTTGTTGAACAACATCGTCAGCAGAAATACAATCATTTTCAGTTGATACATGCACTTCTTCAGGCAGAAAAGCACAATGAAATTCTTGACAAGAATAATCTATCTTGTTCTTTCCTAAAAAAACATCTTGTCCAATGGGAACACTCCTGTTGCTTGAAGCGCATTTCAATTCTCAAAATACTCAAATGTTTTATGGTTCTAAAAATAACCATAGGAAGTTTAAAGAAAAGTGGAGATGTAATGAGAACCAAAATAGCAATGGAGTTCAAAAGGGCAAAAATCATTTTAAGAAAAATGATAAGGGCAGCACCTCTCAAGTTTGCTACAGGTGCGTTTGTACTACTCATCATGCAAGGAAGTGTACAACTCCTAAGCATTTCGTGATGAATATTTCCCACGTGAAGAATATTTCTTTGATATCATCACGACACTGACGATCTTGGTTTGTTCTGAAAAATCAAAAAAAGAACCATGGTGGGTTATTGTTGGGGAACGCGACAGAAAACAAAAATTTCCGGTATAGCGAGCACGCCCAGGACCACTATGGAGACTGCATACAAGGTTTGATCTGATCCGTACCGACTCGAAGCGCAGCGAAAGAAGAGTCGGTGGAGATCGTTGGTGCAGATCCCCGCAGCTAGGATTTTACAACCTCCCAACCGCGAGGATGTACTCCCTCGTCGGACAGCCCTTCGGGAGGCGGTCGGACAGTCCCTCGGACGATGTCACGGACAGCCCTTCGGGAGGACCTTCGAAACTCGGACGGTCACTCGGACAGCCCTACGGGAGGACCTTCGAAACTCGGACGGTCACTCGGACAGCCCTTCGGGAGGACCTCTCAAACTAAGACCGAAACTACGATCTCTCTACAGAGTTGCACACATACGGTGTCATCTATCCGGCAGGGCTTCGCCGTCCAGAACTAGTTCCTGCCGGAACCCAGACAGCCTTTCGGCTCTACGAAAAACACTTTTCGTGGGAGGGAGAGAGAGAGCTAGCAAAGCATAGCATGTGTATGAGAGCAAATGGATGAAGAGATGGTAGCCCTCACCTCCTCTATTTATAGGAAAGCCAAGGGGTAGGATGGGTATTCAAAATACCAAAACTTGCTCATGAAGGAAACACTTTCCAAGGGCAAAATGGGAAAGCCAAAAGACAAGTGGTGCTCCATGGAGGAGCACCACATGTGGCCGGCCACCCTCTTGGTGGGGCCCCCCCAAAGGAGGTCCCACCCATCCATCCCTTCTAGAAGCCTTTTGGAAAAATATCCCAAAAGGCACTTTTCCAAAAATATCCCAAAAAGCACTTTCACTATTCACGACGACATTTTTCAGCGTCTGATCGAACTGAAAATATTTATGTGGGCTTAGAACATTTCCAGTACCCACTAAAATAATTTTCAATGCGGTCCGGAACAATTCTGGATTAGTGATTTTCATCTGCGAAAAGCATCTGAAGTGGTTCCGGCAGCTCCGGAACATTTCCGGTTTTTCTTCCGGAAAATTCCCAGAAGTTTCCAGAATGATTCTGGCACCCTCCAAGAATTATCAGGCATGTGCCGAAACCAATTTGACTTTATGGTATCCCCTGAAACAACTTTTCAGTTTCACTGGAACTCATCCGGTGACCTCTCTCTTCGGAACTTTTCCGCTGTCTCCGAAAACTTTTTCCGGAAACTTTCTCTCAGACTCCCTGTCTAGTATTCAGCAGATAGATGACCCTTAAGCGTGTGACCCTATAGGTTCGGTGAAGTATAGACATGACCCGGAACCCCTTCCGATCAATGATCAACATCGGAGCCGTGGACACCCATATTGACCCCTATACCCACACGAATGAATATTCGAGTGAACCTCCAGTTGCCGTGTGCTATTCCTGTTGCTTCGCGATATGTCACAAACACCCGAGGTGAGATTTTCTGCATCCCCGTGGATCAACAACTTGTCCACTATGCAAGTTACCTCGTTACCGGTTTTGTTCTCTTTTCTCGTTTTCGTGTTCCGGCATCCCTGTGATCAAATCACACTGTGTCTGGCCAGACGATGATGGATACCGTAACACCGAGAGGGCCCGAGAATATCTCTCCATCGTCGGAGGAGCAAATCCCAATCTTGAGCTATCATGTTACTTGCCATACTTTTTCGTGAACCCGTAAGCCGCCGTAATAGCCACCCAGTAACGGATGACGTTTAACAAACCCCAAAGTTCACGAAGCAAGCACGAAGGAACTCGATACTCTCATGGTCTAAGGAATTATGCAAACATTAACTATCTCTGTGTTATTAACCATAAACTTGTGACGAATGAATCTCATAGCATAACATCAATTTGGGTCGATTCAACACAAGTGTTCTACCAACATCGTGCCCTCAAAATTGCCGGCATAGCCATGCCCATGATCAGGAAAACAGGATCATCCTGCAATACTTGAGCCAGTCTTAGAGGCAAGACTAGGAATACAATTTACCGTTTATTATACCACACGTGCACATGAGTTTCCCTCCAAGCCTCGTGGTTATTGTAGACTCGAGAATCATTGCAGTTATAGCATGGATCATAAACATTCATTACAAACTCGAAGATACAAAATAACTGTTATTACTGCCTCTAGGGCATATCTCCTACAGTTATTACAATGTTGGATACTTGTCAGATCCCCGTAATGCCAGATCGCAGACTGGTTTTGTCTTCTTACATGGAGGTACGACCTTCTCTTGGAAGTCTCAAAACAAACTTTAGTGGCTACATCCATCAACCATTGAAAGATAAGCACTTTATACGAAGTATCTCGGGAATATGTATGGCTTTGCAGAATGATGAACTTTGTTCAAGGTTCAAGTGGAATTGGTTCGCTGTTTATAAAGGTAATGATGCTTGCATTGTGCAAATGCAAACAGTTGTATTAAGAGCAATATCACAAAGCATATTGTTCCTAATTATTTTATCCCCATGAACTCCAAAAGAGTGGGAAAATGAATATTTTGCAAATGAAGTCATGTGATAATCTCATTGATTTATTTACCAAGTCCTTATCAATTTCTCTATTTCATAACCATGTAAATGAAATTGGTATGAGGCGACTTCGTGTTTGCTAAATTCAGGAGGAGAAATCTCCTAGACTATAACCTATTAAGATCATCATATCTTTGGTATTGCACTCCTTTCCTTTTTGATGTTTGTCATGTAAGGTATTTAATGAGGCAATACAGTACAAGGATGGAAGACGTATGCCTTTTTCTCCTTATTTTTTCATTGGGGTTTTAGGAGTTTTTCATGGAATATTATATATTTTTACTTAATTTTTCCCACAGGATTTATTGAGGAGACGATTACAAGGATGATCGGTCGCAAGGACAAGCAAGGATTAGAGTGAGTGTTAGGATTTATTCATAATTAAAGGATAATCTTTCCTTGTAAAGCGCCTCGTGTGGTTGGCGGTATCACAACCGTCCGGACGCTGTCCACGTCCCCACAAACAGACGCATCTCTTTGTCATCGTCCGTTCCCCTTTTATGATCATCGATGGAATACAGTTGGTTGGATTGATTCATTCAGCTTTCGACACTTCAAAAGAACTATTCAAAATTGTGAAATGATTTGACACTGCTTACTAATTAAAGTAGTCAAAACGCAAGAATCAAACACTAGCAATATGTTAATTTCCTGATGTGCTTGTCCCTAACAGCTGCTACTCTCCCACTACATTCCATCCATGATAAATAATCTTCTTCGATGAAAATGCTACTTATAGAAGACATTGTGTACTTATGCACATAGAGAATGTAGTCTGGCTCGTTAATTAAGCTATGGAAATCGATGAAAGCTACGGCATGCGTCCGTACACCCTTCGGAACACATCACTTGGGTCGTTTAGCAGCTACAAGTGGCTTTTGATAGTGATGAAGCTTGACCATTTCTGATAACTAGATGACCCGTTGCGCCAATGGCGCAAAGGTCGAGTGTAAGCCAATGTTTGGAAGAGTGTGCATTAACATATTATTGTTCGAAAAGCGTAGCTTATGATACTATATGCAGCAAGCAAGATAGTCATACGCACATGATTGTCATGGTATGTTTTACATAAGATAAAAAATGGTTGTTTCAAAAGCATACCACACAGCAGTCTAAGCAGCAAATAACCGATAGCTAAATGCACAGGATGGTCTTAGGGGATTACATAAGATCCAAAAGGATGATAAACACAGAAGTCTTGGTAGGCATTTATACTAAGATTAAGTTATATATTGCATCATACACTACTTTTCACCATAGAGGCAGCAAGGGAAGACTAAAGGCTATACATATCTTGCTTGGAGTACTCCAAAATGGGAAAGATCCTGGTTTGATCGATATGAAACAGAAGGTGGTTTTAGTAACCACAGAAGCATGCTGGTTAGTCCTAAATTTGATCCATTAGTAAAAATAAAAGGCATGTTAATATAAAGAAGTACTCCATGGAAGAACTACTGCCTCGCTTTTTTTGGTGTGCCAGCCCCCTTGCCGGTATTGTTTGTCCTGAATTTGATCCATTAGTAAAAATAAAAGGCATGTTAATAACTTTGTTCTCGGCAAGAAAGCCTAGAGCTATAGAATGTTACAGAAACAACAAAAACATAAAGATTAGACACAGGAATTGGAGAACAACATAAATAAGCAGAAGACTCATTGAACCTCAGTACATAGAAGACCAATTATATGCATGCAAGAAAAAAGAAATAAGAACGCATATAAAAACGTTGAAGGTAAAATGATGTTTTACTGAGCCTCTCATCAACTTGAAAACAGCAGTCGTAGAAAGAAAAGTCTGGTCAAATGGCATCGCATGCATCGGTGAAGAAGAAAACATACCCAAGATGCATAGAGAAGGTTGTTTTTGATTTCAAAGAACAAAAGACACACTGGATTCTTAAATTACAGGCTAATATTACTGGGTAGGCATCTAACTTGCAATGCATCGGTGAGCAACGAAACAATCAAAAGCTGAGAATTTTTTTGTGGGCAGGTAATTAATCTGCATATATCAGTGAGCTACAGAACAGCCAGCGAGCCTAGCAACAAACCTGCATTTAGTAGCTTCTTAAGAAGTATGACCAAGCAGCAAACGGAACAATCACTGGACCCTAGAACTACATCAGAAAGAACACAAACCAAGCGCACATACTAAAGCAGGAGCTATTCCATAATCTAACATCACAACTTAGTTTGTTCCATAAAAGGCAGAGCTAGACGCGACTAAATTCCATGCCTTTGTCATACGTGCTGAAGTAGTTGATTGTAACAGGTCATGCGTCTTTACCTCTTGGGCTTAGAGGGGTCAGGAAGGATGCTCTTTGGATCTTCATTAGTTGTAGTTTCAGTTTCCTGTCCAACACACATGCCTAACAAGTGAAGACAACAAATTAATGAACAACAACAAGCTCCAGTCAAAGAGGCAGAAGCAGTAAACCAGATTCACAGGAGCATTAAAGCGTAGATAAGTGAGGAACAAACAGAAACAGAATTCACCTGCAACAGACCCCATGGCCAGGCGAACCTAGACATAACCATAACCGAGACGAAGGCAAGAACGCAACTAAAACAGACTTAAACTAACAGAGCTAATCCCTAGGTCTAGGAACCACAACAACCAAAGCATAGAAACATATGTAAAATCGTCTCCTAAAAGCACCACACGACAGATCTAACATGATAGACACTCATCCATGGCTCGGGAAACAAAAGAACGATCTCAGGCCGGAAAAAACCCAGCCACGCATTTCATCGAGCAGATGGGAAGCAGGGAAGAACATCACCTCACCTCACAAAGAAGGAACAAGGAAACGCAGAAGAAGGCAACAAAGCAGATGCAGCAGCCCAGCAAACAAGAAGAAAGGAGAGGGAGCAGACAAGAACAGGTCAGCACAGATGAATCTACAACAAGAGCAGCAGAATTGACCAAATAAAGCAAGAAACTCACCCTAGCCAAACGCAACAGGAGCAGCGCGAGGAGCCATGACGAAACAAGCCGACGACGGGATAAGCAGGCAACGAGCAAGTCGCTGGCGATCGATGACCAACGACGACGAGCGACAATGGCGACTGGACGGTGGATGAGAGCAAGTCGAGGAGGCAAAAGCGGGGGGAAGTGGGCTGGTTGCGCCGATGGCGCAAGAAGCCAATTAGAAGCGATGTTAGTAGTGAATAAGTAGATACATAGATGGAAAGATGATGCAATATGAGTTGTATTACAGATAGTAGAATGGCTTAAACCGGCTAACGCAAGAAGCTAATTAAAACCAAGAAATATGGTATCGATAACCATTTTATATGAACAAAGATCATTTCATTACTGGCCAAAGAGAAAACAAATATGTTTATGCCATATTGTTCGAATCCACTCTCAATATAATAGCATCCAGTATGACATGAACCATTTTGAATAATGTGGAATCATAGATATCTAAACAAACAACACCCACCTTGAGGACCTGATGCATAAGAAATGACCTCTCAGGAACGATATCCATTCAAGTAGGTTGTAAAGGGAAAGAAAGATAAAGATAGACGATTAACAATGTTAATATTGTATCCATGAAGCAAGACATATGGAAACTAAAGAAAATTAAGTCTAACCTAAACTGATACAGTAGTAGAAGTCCTTCATCATTTCATGAATGGATCACACTAATACAGATCATAGAACAACTTGGTCTTGTATCATAGATCTGATGATACAAGATAGCCATTTCACTAATGAAGCGCGTAACTGCATTTAGTAGTAAAATTGGGCTTCTGGACATTTAGACAATCCTAACCTGGGTTGCATAGTAAAGAAATGGCTGAAGATCAAACACACTGTCGTGTTACCGTTCCTCCTTGTTCGATTTCATCACTTCCTACTTTAGAAAAGAAACAGAGTAACATAGTTCAATAATAGCAATAGTAGCACACTGTTTCAGAACATTTTATACCACAGAAATTTAGACAGGGTTGTGCAGGCATGGAGGAAGAAATCGAGTGGAGGATGAGCTCACCAGGAGCTTTGGCCCGTCTATCTCGACATGCCAACGCCAAATGTAAATAGGGGCATTGACTACTTTGCTTCTTGCTCCCACCCACTTATTTGCGCAACACTCTTTCGCGACACCCTCGGCCCAATCATTTGCAACACTCTTCCGCGACACTCCGGAGGCCACGCTCCGGTTGGCCTCACTGCTCACAAGCTGAAGATAGGAGATGGAACATGGAACACGGCAAAGTCGATAAGTTCAATCAATACACCTATACATCAGAAATCAATAATATATCTGAAAAAATAAAGCATGTGCTTGGGCACCAAAATTCAGCAGGTACATTTTTACTTGTCTGTTACAACGAGACTGAATTGGATGAGGAGCTTCACTAATCAAAAGAGATGGTACAGTGGTTGACTAATCAAAAGAGCTTCATTAATGTTACCGCAACATCAGGCATAGCACTGATACCAATATGCAGTTACAGTTTTACTAATCAAAAGAGGGGACCAGCATGAAGGAAGGAGGAGGAACCTGCGGGCGTAAGAGTTGTACAGAGGCGTGTCTGCTCCAGCAGGGTGTGGACGACGACGAGCTGGCACCCAGGATGTTTACGTCGTTGCATGTTCACAAATAGCAGAATATATTCATATTTTCTCACAGCATCTCCTGAAGCAAATTTCTTACGATGTATTTTCGAGTTCAACATCAATTTTTCCATCTGTTCTGCATCCTTGCTTTTCATGCCAATTTAGCCATTATTACCACCTTCAACAATCAATTCCCACATGTACAAAAAAAATTGTAATATTTTCTAACAAATAGTAAGTAATAACTATGGGAAAAAATCACAAGCATCGAAAAATCTTCAAGACTGGCAAGGAACAAACAGGTTTAACCTTTTCTAACAAATAACTAACTATGAAAGCCACGCCATAACAGCCAGCTATTTCCCCTTACTAAACCATCTTTTACAGGTTGCGTTATTACTAAAAAAATACTTAGCAAGACAGAAATGCTGATCCTACATAAACCTGTAAGGATAATCTTGGAAATAAAGATGAACCAATGTGGCAGTGCATAAATGACATGGATCAGAGAATAAAAAGGATTCCTATCAAAATTAACAAAATACGACCACTAATTTTGCTACTATCCCTCGCACCGGCAAGAGCACAGCAATGGCAAGAGCCATTCATAGCAAATCAAGTAACTGAGATAAGCACTGACATAGCCAGAGAATATATGAACAATCAGCATGGTGGACATGCTCATTTCGACACAGTCAGTACCTGGTTAACTGAGCAGATGTGAAAAACCTTCACCACCAGGTCACACATCGCATAGATCAATCAAGCTCATCCTACAATCTACCTGCGCATCACAAAGGCCAATCGCAAGCCCCAACTCAAGCATGCAACAATCCTTATCCGCACTGAAAAAATCAATCTTCATCAACAAAAGGAAATGAAAAACATGGAACTCTGTTAAAGCGGTATAGTTACAAGGCCAGAAAGGCGGTTCAGGTAACGATGCAGGGTGCTGAACAGACCTGCTTCAACTTCTTGACAGATTCTTCTGCATCTGCTAGCTTATCTGAAACTGTTTTCTTAAGATCACAAGAGTAGCCTTTTCCTTCTTCCCTGTTTCAGAGGTAGTATTTGAGTACGAGCAAAGAACCCTCCATACACATGAACTGTTGAAAAGACAAGTTAACAAGATTTTTCCTACAGCAAAGTACTGTTAAGAGCATCGTCAAATTTAAAATTTCTGAACTTATGCGACAAATTTTGACCCAAAAAAAGTTCTCGGAATTTTTTGAATTTTTCACAGATCATCGACCATACAAAGTGTAGCAATCTGGGGAAGTTTCGACCCATTTAGTCAAGCACATTGAGAACATAGTCAAAATTAAAATTTCTGCACTTTTTCGACAAATTTTGACCCAAAAAAAAAGGTTCTCAGTGGTTATCTGAATTGCTACAGCTTTGAGCAAAAGCTAATTAATATATCTCCGTATTGTTGCATGTCGTTATCTGTGTTCAGTAAATGTACTATGCTTGTCTTCTTTAGGAAACATCTCCAAAGATTTGCAATAATTCCAGTATAACATCTCCAAGTTTTTGAAGTCACGTTCATTACTATTCTTTCGTAGAGAGTTGTTTACTAATTTCAGTTCTTCCTGAAACGTCACACATCACTGGCTAATGCTTCATTTCCAAAATAGGAGTGCGCCAAAAATACATAGCCTAAAATTATATAATACAACTTCAGAAAACAAGGGAATATTAAGAAAAAAAGAAACTGAGAAATATTGTGATGACTACGAACTCGTCTTTCTGAATGTGATTAGCCCTTCTAAGGTAATATTGAGATTTTTTTTCAAAACTATGAGTATATTTATAGCAAATTCGGACAATATATGGCTGAATGCAAAAATGGCAAAAATATTACCCTGTCGGCCTGTGGTGGACCGACGGGGGGCCTGTCGGCCAGCAGTGGGCCGATAGGTGCCTGTCGGCCTCCGGGCGACCAACAGCTGGCCCGTCGGCCTGCGGGCGGCCGATAGGTGCCCGTCGGCCTGCGGGCGGCCGATAGGTGCCTGTCGGCCTCCGGGCGACCGACAGCCCCTGGATAAGGCCGACCGCCCGGTTTCTTCCTCCTCTGGCTCGCTCATCCTCTCTCTCTCTCGTTTTCTCTACCGAATTTCCTCCCCTTCCGATCTCCTCCATCCTCCACCCATTTTCCTATTGAATCCGCTGAAACAATAGATCATACCCATCTCCACCGGTCTACGGTCTCATTTGGGTAGTTTTTTTTCGTTTGGAGGAGCCATGGTGGGGTGGTGGAGGTGTAGATGGTGAGGAGGTGGTGTGGTTGAGAGGAAGAAGAAGGGGACACACGCGTCGAAGGTATACCGATTTTTTTTAGTTTAGGTTAGTTTTTTTATTGTACGTAAAATTAGTTTATGTAGTGTACGTGTACGTGTACATTTTTGTTTAGGTTAGTAGTCATTTTAGTGTACGTGTTGGTAGTGTAAGTTTATTTAGTTTATTTAGTTTACTTAGTGTAGTCATTTTTAGTATACGTTTATTTAGTGTACGTATGTTTATTTTAGTGTAGGTTTATTTTAGTATAGGTTTATTTAGTGTAGGTTTATTTTAGTGTAGGTTCTTTTTAGTGTACGTAGGTTTATTTTAGTGTAGGTTTATTTTAGTATAAATTTGTTCGTTGCGATTAATGAAAGATGGCAATGTCTGACAGGTGAAAATGTCTGAATCAGTAAATTTTACTGTTTACTACGGCCCTGGTAATGTTCGATATAATGAGTTGGGGGTTGATCTTAGCGAGTTTAAGAATGGCGTCATGACACTTTCACACCCGGACATACTGGACATTAGACAGTTGAAGCACTGGTTGACAACTAGTTTTGGGCTAGATCCTGAAGTATGTTCCGTCAGTATTCATGCATTGTGGACAAAATCCTGTAAAAATGTCAAGTGGGAGTTGATGCCGATAGATAGGAGCCAGCATTGGGTGACCCTGTTAAGTCGTTGCCGAGACCGAAGAATCCACCCATATGCCCTAGTGCAACCAGTGGCGAAGGAGGAGAATACGGTACAACTTCACGTGGGGTATGAACCAGGCCAGTGTAGTCAAGTGGCTAACGAGAATTATTTATCCGGGTCACAGCCACCGGATGTGGATGCTAGCCAAGCCGAGAAAGAGTCAGACTACATGCCACACAATGTTTGTGGTCATGATACTGGGCAGAGTGTTAAGTCAAAAATATTGGTTGGTTCTGGTGTTGCTGATGGGGATGAGGAAGGCGATGAAATGCAGAGGGTGATGGAGGAAGAGGACGAGGATGGATTTGCGGAGGATTTGGATTCTGAAAATTCTGAGGATGAAGTGGAGGTACCGATTCCTTCTGCATGGGATCAGGACATATCCACCGGCCTTACTGTCAACGATGGCCATGAGACTCCATGGCAATATAATCTGAACCAAGTCCAGATAGGGGCTATGTTTGATACAAAGAAAAAATTGAAGTATGCGGTGATAAAGTGGGCTATGTCTACGCAGAGGGTTTTCCGGACACACATATCGAGTCCAACAAACTATACCGTGAAGTGTGTTGAAACAGGTTGTCCTGCGAAGGTGCACGGGCACGTGCCGAAGTATAACATCCACTGGGTTGTCAGCAATGTGGTCCCACATAATTGTGTGAGGAAAAACCTGTTGGTTAGTCATCCAAACCTGACTTCAACTCTCATTGCGCAACTCATGTATACTGAGATAGTGGAGAAGAAAGATATGGAAGCAAAACACATACAGAGAGCAGTGAAGGTCAGATGGAATTATGACATTCCATATGGGAAGGCTTGGAGGGCTAAGCAGAAGGCTATGGAGGAAAGGTTTGGGACGTTCTTCGACTCATATGATAATGTTGTCCGTCTCCTTGACATACTGAAGGAGAGAAATCCCGGCACTTATGTTAACATACAACACACGAGGTTGGACATTATACCAGATCACAAGGTGTTGAAACGAGCATTCTTCTCTTTCGCTATGTGCATCGAAGCTTTCCGGCATTGTCCTCCTGTGATGTTTGTGGATGGTACATTCCTGACTGGTCAGTACAAAGGGCAAATCCTGACTGCTATTGGTGTGGACGGGAACAATCAAATCATCCCACTAGCCATGGCATTTGTGGAGGGTGAGAACTTTCCGAGCTGGGTATGGTTCTTCCGGCAAGTTAAAATTGCGATCGTGAAGGACCGACCAAACGTGTGTGTCATTCATGACAGACATCCTGGTATATTGAAGGCCGTGAAGACACTAAGGAATCCAACTGCTGACGAACCAACACCTTGGAAGGACTTGCAGAGCCGGTGGTGCATGCGCCATCTTGGGGCTAATTTTTTCTCACAGTTCAAGAACAAGCGGTTGATGAACTTGTTTAAAAAATTATGCAAGCAGAACCAGCAGCGTAAATACCATTTTATTTGGTCAAAACTTGATGAGTTCACTAAGAAGCAGGTCCGCGCGAGGAAGAAAATGGAAGCAGATCAGGTTAAATTAGCAACACTCATGGCGGAGCTAGAGGAGCCAGTAGGTCTTTGTGACTTGCCAGCAATTGACCCTCCTAATACCAAGAGAAAGAAGGGCAGGGCAATAAAGGATTTTTCTGAGTGGATAGAGAAAGAGCCTCCAGTGAATTGGTCTTTGCTGCATGACACCCATGGAGCTAGGTATGGCCACATGACAACCAATCTTGCAGAGGTGTATAACTTTGTACTCAGAGGGAATAGAGCATTGCCACTCACAGCTATTGTGGAGGCTGTATTCCATGGCACTTTGAGATATTTTAGAGAAAGGAACGAGTTAGCAAAGAAGCATATTGCAGACAATCAGAACACACCTTATTGTAGCCGTGTCATGGAGTACATGGCAAAGAAGATAGAGAAAGCAAAGAAGCACACTGTCAGACTCATAGGTAATCAGGAAAGGAGGTATGAGGTTCAGCTACCTACTGATGGTTTTGGTTCTGCAAATGAGGTGAAGACGCACGAGGTAAAAATTGGAACGGAATTTTATCCAACTTGTGAGTGTACATGCAACAAACCGAAGTTGTTGCACCTGCCTTGCTCACATGTGTTGGCTGCCTGTGGCCAGATTGAGTTGGACGCTATCTCCTTCGTGTCCCCATACTATTTAAAAGATGCAGTAGTCAATGTCTGGACAGGTGAGATGACAGGGTTTAGAGTCGTCGACAATTTCAACAAGGTAAAAGATGGGGAGAGAGTATACATCCCGGATCCAGAACTTCGGCGAACAAGCAGGGGCAGACGTAAGATAAAGCGCATCCGTAACGATATGGACCAATCTGAAGCTGGTGGAGCAACCAGACAATGTTTGCTATGCGCGGCTTACGGGCATAGAATGAAATATTGTCCCGACCTGAACAAAGACGGTGCTTCCACTTCGACGAGTGCTTCCACATCGACAACTGCGACAACAGTAGCAAGAGGCGGACGTGGTCGTGGCAGTCGTGGTGGTCGTGGAAGTCGAGGCCGAAGGGGCAGGCAAGGAAGAAATAACTCAAAAGCTATATAATGTGTAATATGTCTGGACTATGTTTTAATGTGTAATATGACGGACTATGTTTTATTCTGTAATATGTGTGGTCTATGTTTTAATGTGTAATATGACGGACTATGTTTTATTCTGTAATATGTCTGGACGATGTTATAATTTGTAATATGTCTGGACTATGTTTTAATTTGTAATATGTCTGGGCTATGTTTTAATTGCAGATATGGCTTCGTATCCGTTGCTTAATGGGAATATCGATAGAGGGCACCGGGCCGCACTTATGGAAGCGGGCAAGAACTTAGACGTGTTGATCACTCGCACCCCAAATCGTAACTGGATGATACACCCTTTATGGGTTGATAGGTATGTGTCGGTACAGTGACTTACTATGTTTGAAATCCTTTTGATAGCCGCTAACTGTATGCTACATTCTCTTTATTTTGAAGGTTAAGTTGGGCAGGACTTCTACCCTTGGCACGGCTGGTTGAGGGTACATTGGATGAGTGGGTTGAACATCCGGACTTGGATGAGGAAGGTGAACCAATGCAGTTACACAAGAGGCAAGTGGCACGTTTCTCTTACGACAGGTCACTGCTTACCTGCTTAGTAGATAGATGGAGACCAGAGACACATACGTTTCACTTTCCCTGGGGAGAGATGGCTTCTACTCTACAGGATGTGTCTTTCTTGTTGGGATTACCTTTGGCCGGTGCTGCCATAGGTCCTTTAGAGAAAAAACCTTTGGCCGGTGCTGCCATAGGTCCTTTAGAGAAAGAACCTGCCTGGCTAGCACTGATGCAGACACGTTTTCTAGCTGCGGTGCCAACTGCTGTGCCCTTAGACAAAGATCCTCACGGGCCTCATTTTAAGTGGTTGAGCCAGTTTCAGGTAACCTTCTCAGTGAGCTGAACATATTTTATTTTCCTAGTTGCCCTTACTAGATAGTTTACACAATTGTATGATTTCTATACAGATTGTCCGGTTAGGGTACCCCGGAGTTGTGTTGTCAGAGGCACAGATTGATCGATCCCTAGAGGCATACATTATGTGGTTGTTCGGCAAGACGATGTTCACGGAGAACCACGTGACCACTGTCGATGCACGACTCATCGGTATTGCACGAGAGATAGCTGACGCACGTTGCCCGGGGGACATTCAGCAGAGGAGTTTTGGTTCTGCTGTGTTAGCGGCTACGTACAGAGGACTGTGCAAAGCTTGCGTGTTGAAGTCTAGAAAATCAACTCTTGTTGGATGTCCACTATTGTTGCAGCTCTGGTCATACGAGAGATTCCCTATTGGTCGACCCTATGTCTGCGTTGATAAACCTTTTGGTTTGGAGGACATGGATGGGACTTATGTGCCTTCTATCGGCGACTTGCCTACTATGGGATCTGTGTGGACACGGAGAGAGGTATTTTCATATTAAGTAACAATATGAATTACTAATGTTTATTTCTTGCCATTCAATAGAATTACTAATGCTTATTTGTTGTCATGCACAGAGACAGTTCGCGCATAGCCAGGTGAGGGGCTGCTACCCCTCCTTCACGGCGCAGTTTGATAGTTTGCACGAGGATCAAGTTATCTGGGAGCCATACTCCCATCACGCTATATTATCCAGGTGTCCAACTGGGATTTCTGGATTGTGCACTAGAGATCGACACTATTGGATGACCAAGGCCAAGTTGGTGTTCGACGTGACGGGTGAGGAGATGGCTCTTCATAGGGTGATGAGACAGTTCGGTCTATGCCAAGAGCCTGACATTCCAGTTATTCCACACGTACCAGATCACGTGCACAAGTAAGACATACTATTTTACTTCTCATGTCTGCATTCAGAATATAACATTTCAATCTCAGGTACACTCGCTCAGGAGGAAACAAGTCCCAGGATTCTTGGCTTCGTGACATTAGCCCTTACGTGGACGAATGGACTACTGCGCCGACAAATATCTGGGATGAAGTTCGGCCCTTTCACTGGGACAACTTCGGGTTGTATCTGCAGCGTTACCGGCATAGCACGAGGATCTACTTGGTTCCATCAGCAGCTCCTGATCAGATCGAAGCCCCTCTCACCAGCGATCTGTTCCCAACTGCCTCTGTTGTCGGGACCAGACGCCACGCGGTACGTGCTATGTTTCTCACATGTTAAGTTTTTTCTTAACCTGAACATATACAATTGGTTAACTATTCGTGTTGTCTGCCATACAACGATGATCTAATTGGTTAACTCTCCGTGTATAGAGTGACTTGGCATGCGAGGTGCTAGAGGAGGTTTCCTCTTTAATGGAACGCTTTGAGAGAGGAGATAATATCCCACCGCGAGAGCACGTCTCATGGTTGAGGGGTCTTCATGAGAAGGTTCGCGGGATTTACGCAGCTGTTACATGTAGACGATCTTCGGATGTTGCTATTCCTCGTCCAGCACATCGTCCGCCACGCCCCTCTCTGCAGCGTTCAGAACCTCGAACCTCTGTGCACCGTTCGGAACCACGACCTTCACAACGAGGGACCTCTTCCTGGCAGCATACACCTCCTTCACAACCAGGGAGCTCTTCCTGGCAGCATACACCTCCTTCACAACCAGGGAGCTCTTCCTGGCAGCATACACCTCCTTCACAACCAGGCAGCTCTTCTTGGCATAATCAGATGGACCTAGGTAACACTACTTTGTGCATTCTTTTAAACATTCTAGGTTCGCAAATCAATTTTACATGTTTTACTTTACCGCAGTCGGCAGCCAGTCGCAACCGTTCATGCAGTCTAATGTTCAGTCACCGATGCTTAGTGGTGGTGGTTCGTTCTTTGCCGGCGACAGCGACGACGATGACCGAGCTGCAAACACCTATGAGTTCTTGCAGACAGTTCTTCACACTCCACCACCACCATGGACGCAGGAGACACAGACACTGACAGACGATGTGGTCTATGGTCGTGGTCATCGTGAGACTCGTCCACCGCTTGAGCGCTTATCGCCTTCCGGTCCTCGTCCGAGGAAGACCAAGATTCGTCGCCGTCCCCAGCAGTGATATGGTTATCAGATTCCTCCCAGGGCACCACCTCCTTTCCAGCCCGGTGATACTATTATCTATGCATGAGACATATTTCTATCTATGTTTGTTTCAGACTTTTATCTATGCATCAGACATCCTTCATGTATGTGTTACTATCTATGTATGAGTCATTATCTATGTAAGAGACTGATTTGTTTTCAAGACACTTGTCTACTTCATATTAGTAGTACATCTGAATTAAACGGTACGACTCAACTAAACGGTACAAGATACATTTCCAAACAGACTACAACAGAAAATTAAGATAGAAGTACATCTAAATTAAACGGTACAAGATACATCTTGCTGCGAATTTTAAGATACAACTTGCTGCAATGCGAACGTTACGATACAATAACATAAATCTACTGAGTCCAACGGGGATATTTTCCTTTTCCATCACCAGCTTCTTCTGCTGCCTTGGCTGCACGAGCCCTTTCTTTCTTTATCTGCCTCTCAGCCTCACGGGCCTCCTGTCGCTGTCGGTAAACCTCCGCCAGTCGAATTCCCTCTTCTCGGTTTTTCTTCTTCATCTCATCAAGAAAAGCCCTCTGCTTCACACAGTACTCTTGCCACTCTCTCTCCTGCTCTGCTTTCTCCTCTGCTGCCGCCTTCGCGCGGCGCTCTTCCGCGTCCAAACTTGCCCATGCACGACGACCTCTTTCACGAATCTCGGTCACCGCCTAGTCCGGTTTTTTCGTGTCAATCCAACGATAGTACATGCACAGAGGCGGAGGAGACTACAACAAAAATAGAAATAGAAATATCAAATCAACAATAATATCAACAACGTGTTTATTCTTCGTGACTGAAACATACCGGAGGACTGATGTACGGTGAAGTAGCAACGGGTGGATCTTCCTCATAATTGGCGCACATGAAAAACTTCATGCCCAACCAATCTGAAAAATCCGTCACCTCCTTCACCTTGCAGAGATCGCCACACCAACAACGAAGTACTTCCACCCCCCGAGGCAAAGTCGCACTCTTCATTTTCGTAGGCCTAATGCTTTGATCCGAGCAAGGCAAACTCATACTGACTAACGCGTTGGTGTTAACTGCGGCTGGACGATGGAGAAGAGAGTGAGAAAGAGCAAGCAGTGTGGGCAGAAGCAAAGAGAAGAGCGTGACAGAGCAGGCAACGGCATCTCGTATATAAAGATGAGGAGCACTGTGTTGTCGGTGCAAGAAAATAAAACACGCGCGTGCGATTCTGCCAATCACTACAGTCTGCCATGGAAAGCAGCGCATTTTGCTGCAGTGTGGGCATCGGAATTAGCGTCTGCGCATGGGAAAAGCTAATTTGTATCGTAGAATAAATAAATAAATACTGCATCTGAATTGGAATATTTTGCTCCAGTGGGCATCGGAAAAGCTAATTTGTATCGCAGATAATTAAGATACAAGTACATCTGAATTAAACGGTACGACTGACCTTAAATAATACTGCATACAAACTACATAAAGTCATCATCACTATTCTCACTAACATGTTTCTTCGGCTTTGATTTTTTATTGGCTGTCATAAACTCATCGCTGGAAGAGTAACCATCATCACCAGGCTTTCGTGATGCATCGCTGCATTTCTTCTTCTTCGAGCTTGAGCCATCATGAGTTGCTACATATTTCGGTGGCGGTCTTCCGTTAACAGTCGAAACAGACCCAAATAAAAGCTTGAACCATGCCAACATACTGACATCGTGGTTCATTTCTTTAACGTCCACATTGTATCTCTACAATTCACAAAATGAACAAAAATGAATTAAAACGACAAACATATTAAATATGTAAATAAAATATGAAATTTATATTACCTTATGAAACGCAATATATTCATCAACTGGCAAATCTATCACATGATTATCTAAATCATCAGATGATCGTATGAATCGCGCTGATTCATATATTAGTTCACAAAGTCTTTCCCACCTTGCACGCAACCGAAAAAGTTCTAGTCGAATGTCCGCTGTGTTTCTACTATGACAAGCTGTTTGTCTCAACCTCTGCAAGTTACTCTCACTGCTAACTAATTCATCGAAAAATACACCTGGAGTTCCATGAAGCCCGGACTTCATTCTAACCGCACCTATCAAGACATCACAAGAGTCCTCTCGTGAAAATGGACGAGGATCACCCATCACTGCGGAATTGTTAATGCTACCACAACAAGCAGTGAGGAGAAGAGGCAGTGAGGAGAAGTGCTGTGAGGCAACGACATCTCGTATATAAAGATGAGGAGCACTGTGTTGTCGGTGCAAGAAAATAAAACACGCGCGTGCGATTCTGCCAATCACTACAGTCTGCCGTGCAAATCAGCTGCCAATCACTACAGTTTGACGTGGAAAGCAACGCATTTTGCTGCATTGTGGGCATCGGAATCAACGTCTGCGCATGGGAAAAAGCGAGCGCATTTTGCTCTGCGTCCGGCCGAAGGAGCAGCCGTCGGTGGCGGCAGGCCCCGCCGTGCAAATCAGCTGCCAATCACTACAGTCTCCGTATGGTATGTGGTCTATTTGCACTGTGCAGGAATTATAATGCATTTAAGTGGAAAAAAACTTCAGTACAAAACATAACACCAATACCCGGTTACATGTCACAATGCTGGCCAATCAACAGGATACCTAATTAACACTGTGACCATGCACATGATGTACTTCACAGTCTATAAGTACCATCACTACGACAGATCACTACGGCAGAGGGTTGAAAACAACAGCAAGCTCATGATCACGCTCTTTGAAAGTTATGAGCACCAAATTGTTTACTTCAATAGACGATGCCCGAAGAAAATTACCGAAACCTTCCTTGTTTAACACCATTCTGTTACCCAAGCCAATAAAGTAGGAACAAGAAATGCTCACAGATATATCATCATCTTCAGAATCCAAAGTAATTTCAAGAGTTAAAGAACCAGTCCTAGGAATTGCGCAAAAATCCTTCAAACTCTTCACAACCATGCTCGGAATAACCTGATAAAAAACATCAAGTTATATGATGTTCAGCTTAGAAATTTTGAACAATATACTAGAGCAAAGAACAAATAAATAAACAGTAGCCAAAAACAAAGCTCACCATATGTTGACCATTAACATTCATCGAATCAATCCTATGAACAAAAGGAGTACACAATATGTAGTTGTCATCAAAGAGCTGTCGCGACATGACCCACGTTTGGTGATAATTCAGACTGACACCACGACTATAGAAACAACTGTCAACAAGTTCCCTCTGAGTTTCACTCAGATCCTCAAGAGCTACAAAAAAATAATTTCACAAATTGAGCAGAACAGCATAACGTATGAGCCGAAACAAAACTTAAAATCACTCAAAAAAATTACTTACCAACACAGGGTAAAGGGAACAACGTAACACCATCCCGATGAAAATCAACAGCAATCAAAGTTCCATAGTGCTCAAGCCTAACAGTCATCATGTCACGATGACGGAGACCATAATCATTCACAAGTTCCTCCCAGGAAGGACCATGGAATTTACTGCTCACCCGACCATGTGTAAACAGAACACCATATAAGTTACCCTCACTGTTGTGAAGAGCAAGATCAATATCTGTGTCACCCCTCCGAATAGCTAAAGCTCTGCACTCCTCAATGTACCGAGCAAGATGTGATCTAACACTACACGGGACATACTACAAAAAGAATGGAAGCAAACATCATAATCATATAAACAAAGGCATTACAATACATTCCAAGGAAAACAACATCAACCATATGCCACAATTAGATAAACAAGATATAGAATCTTACAACACGCCTTGAACAGCGACGATCCAGCACCACGGTGAAGACAGACGCAGAAGAATCAAACAAAGAACAAGGGCCAACTGGAGCTCGGCAAAAGGGGCAAGCCATTACAACCTCGCGGACTCCTTGCACCACCGGAACTCCTCCTCCGCACGCACAGAAAACTACCCCGTAGCAAAAAAAAAAGATACCGTAGGCCGGCGGAGAATGCTACGATCTATTGTTTCTGCGGGTTGGATAAGAAAATGGGTGGACGAGGGAAGAGATCGGCGCGGGGGTGGAAGCACCAGAGAGCAACGGGAGAGAGAAGAGGAGCTAGCGAACAGGGGAGGAAGAAAGGAGTGGCTCGGTCGGGCTGAGCACTAGGAGGGTCGCTGTATGGGCCTATCCAGGGGCTGTCGGTCGCCCGGAGGCCGACAGGCACCTATCGGCCGCCCGCAGGCCGACGGGCCAGCTGTTGGTCGCCCGGAGGCCGACAGGCACCTATCGGCCCACTGCTGGCCGACAGGCCCCCCGTCGGCCCACCGCAGGCCGACAGGGTAATATTTTTGCCATTTTTGCATTCAACCATATATTGTCCGAATTTACTATAAATATACTCATAGTTTTGAAAAAAAATCTAATATTGAAGGTGTACAACACCCTGTAAGTTGCAGAAACACATGGGGCAGAAACACATATGGGGATTTTCAAAAAAATCAAACCTGCGAAGCACTTTCACTGTCTAAATAGTAAATTATAATTCTTGAGAACTTAGAAAGATAAAATCAATGCTGACATGCCAGTGGAGAGAATAGTGAACGCAATAGTGCTTAAGAAATTTGTCTGCGATCTTCTCTAGATATGGTTATAACATCACCTTGCATGAATACATCATGGCATAATTGAAGGCACTGGACAATATTCTACATGCACTGGGTGGTCTATTTAATGTTCTTAATGGATCCATGTCAAAAGATAAGAGTTTGACAGTATAAAAAGTAGAAGAACATATATGTAGTTATTGACAGAAACAGAGAAATAACTATAATCCAATCAATGCTTCAGCAAGAAAACATACTTGCTCTTAACTGGACAGCAGCCGTTGCTCGCGAAGTGTTGTTGGCCATCTGAAGAGCAGGTGCGGGAGAGAGACGAGTGGCGGACTGATTTTGGCTGTCATCAGGGTCGGGCTCCACCTCCCTTAGCTTCTTCACGTTGAGGACTGGCCTTAATTTATTTAATACTGAACTCACCACAAATGCATGGATGATTCGGTTTCAACACAATGTGCTAGACATGAACACAGTTTGAGATTTTTTTCAAATGCCATCCATTAGTTAACTGGAGACATGAACACAGTTTGAGTTTTTTTTCCAAATGCCATCCATTAGTTAACTCGAGACATGAACACAGTTTGATTTTTTTTTTCAAATGTCATCCATTAGTTAACTGGACCTTGTCCATGTTTATCTAGCGGGCGCAAGACCACATATACCCAAGTGTCTCTTGAGTAAGAACAAGGCATCTTGATTCTGTTAATTTCTTATATATGATAATCAGTGGTGGATTCACCATTGGGGCGAGCTGGGGCAGCTGCCCCGGCTCTCCGGCGACGGAGCAGGGTATCTCCGGTGCCTAGCGACCTTCGGCGCAACACAATGAAGCTCCATCGTCATCCATCGCCCCGGCAAACCTCAATTTGTGGGTCCATCACTGATGATAATGAATCGGTTTGATAAATATACTCAATAATCACACCATCACAATAAGCAAGCAAGTCATGCGTTTGCGCAGAAAGGTGCCAAAGCACAACATGGTGCTCCATGCCCATGCAAACACGGAGCAAAACAGCAAAGGCAAATCAGGCAGGCCTAACGACAAGAGGAAGAAACATAACAAAGCAACATGAGAAAAGAAAAGATGAACAACGGCCACAACACACCAAGGAGATGAAGTAACCAAAGAAAGTCCTTAGGAAGAGCAGCACAAAAAATGTAGCAAAAGCAAGAAGACCAAACGTGGGCTAACCCAGCTAAATCAAAGGAATAAATGCACCCCTGGAAGCATCACACGGCAGCCTAGAGGAAATACACAGCAGATCAAGCTAAACATGGACTAATACAGTCCTCTGCAAGGACCAAATCAACACCTAGAAGAACCACACAGCAGCCTAGAAGCATCACCTAACAGATCTAACATAACCAGCCCCAAGCAGACCTAAGTGAACGCAAGAGACAACCAGCAACGCAACGAACTCAGCTCGACATTTCATCGAACAGGTGACAAGCAGAGGAGCAGGAAGAAGCTTACCTCAGGAAAACGGACCGATCAGCCACAGGCCCGCACGGGAAAGGAGACGCAGCCACCCTACAGACGACAAGAAAGCAAAAGGAACAAACAAAACCGGATCAATGGATAATGGCCAGAGGGAAAGATGCGGAGGAAGAAAACCGAGCAGCCAACAGAAGAGCCTCACCCTAATCGAACGCAGTAGGAGCAGCGCGACGAGCCATGAGGAAACAAACGGCAAGGAGGAAACAAGCCCGGCAACGGCAGCAGATGGCGAGCGACGATATGCGCCCGAGCCTCATCCTCCTCGTAGCTCGCGATCTAGGAGCCCCAACCAACCGCCAGGTCGCGCCCGACCTCTCCAACACAGGCCGACGCTGGCCGGTGACCTCTCTGTCTGTTGTGGCACCTCCCTCTCCTCTTTCCGTGATCTCCCTCCACTCGTTCCTTCTTTCTCTCCCTCTCATCTTCTCTCTTAGCGCCACCGGAGTCGCTCCATGCCTGCAGGTCGACGACCGTCGGAGACGCTCGCCTCCACGCCCACACGCCTCAGATCCGGTGGGATGGGATCCAAGGTCGGGGTCGAGCCCGGGTCGATGGGGGAGGACGGCGGCACAGGAGAGAGAGGAGGAAAAGAAGGAGAGGCGGCGGCGGCTAGGAGGGAGATCGATGAAGAGGAGGGATGCGTGGGTGTGGAAGCTAGGTTTTTACCGAGCGTGATCGCTGCAGTCCCCTTTTCTCACCGAAGCCACACGCGAGGCACGCCATAAAGCTGGGCCCGCGGGCAACGAAGGGCCACCCATCATCGACTCAAACATAAAACGATGATGTGCAGAGAAACCGACGGTCAAAAAATTGCCAGCACCGTAGAAAGGACCAGCTGTGGTAAATCGTGTGAACCAGAATCACGCCGCGCCGTGAGAGCGCTGGAATGGCGGGTACCCTAGGAGGCTTTATATGTTCGATTTGGCCCAGACCAGACTAGTTGAGCAAGGCATCGCCTGACCGATGACATGGACTGGATGGAGAAAAGTATGAGAGCCTAGCAAAAATATCTCTAGCCCAATATGCTAAGTAGCTAAAACACTTGCAAAAAGAGCAGTAAAGAACAAAGAAAGTCACACACATGCATCTAAAACAAACATATGCATCCAAAAATGTGTGCCCCTCACGAATGTTTCCAAATGTATATCTTTATTAGAAACTAGAATTGCTTTCCTAGTTTATGTGACCGGAGAAGAGTTGATTGCTGCTTCCCTTCTCCGACGACTTTGACTCCGTCTGTCGGACTTTGAATATGCAGAGCACCTTCCTCTTCCTCCCGACGGCGATGCGCCCAGGCAAGTCGTTTTATAATCACGCAGACATCCTCCATTCTGCAGCATCGCAATAATCAACGCGAAGCACGCCGGAATGGAGCGGCGTCCTGCAGCCAGTGAGAGAATGGAGTGTGGCGTCCCTGACGTGCAGGAGCAGGAGCAGGTGCAGCCGGCAGTGCCGGATCCTCCCGGCCAGCCAGCGGTAGCATCTCTGCCTCAGGAAAAGGCGCCCGTGCAGCCATGGGAGTACAGCCTGCGGAAGTACCTCCTGCTGCTGGCCACCCTGGTGGTCAATGTGACCTACGCAGCGGGCTTCAACCCGCCGGGAGGCGTCTGGCAGGCTGCCCAAGACGGCGGGTTCGCCGGTGACCCCATCATCCGCGACACCCACTATCACCGCTACCTCTCCTTCTTCTACAGCAACGCCACCGCCTTCGCCGCCTCGCTTGTGGTCATCATGCTCATCCTCATCCTCGCTGTCCGGCACGACAAGGAGAAGGAGAAGAAGAAGAAGGATGCCTTCCAGGTCGTCAAGCCGCTGCGGGCCTTCATGGTGCTCGACCTGCTCAGCCTCGTGGGTGCCTACACCACCGGAACCTGCCGGGATAGAATTTCCACCATCTACTCCGCGGTTCTGGTGGCCGTTGTCTTTGCCTACATCGTGGTTCTCAAGTTGCTGGACCGGTGTTTTCCAGACAAGAACTCCGGCTCTAGCTCCAGCGGCGGCGTGCCCAACTCTGAAACCAACAACGGCGCCGAGCACGGCGCCAGCGCAATTACCGCCCCTGACCCTGAATCTGACCGCAAGGTCAAAGAAAAGGAGTCCCGGAAGAGGCTGAAAACCGAAGAACGGCTCTGCAAGGTCCTGATGCTTCTCGCGACGTTCGCCGTGAGCATCACATACGTCGCCGGACTGAGCACGCCTGGTGGCTTCTGGGACAGCACCGGGGGCAGCCACCGCCCAGGAGACATGATTCTCAGGGACCACCACAGCACGCGCCTGACGGTGTTTTTACTCTTCAACACCACGGCGTTCGTGGCGTCCCTGCTCATCGCCGTGCTGCTCATCATCGACGGCAAGAAGCTCCGCGACAAGACGGCTCGGTTTCACGTGCTCTACGTGTGCATCTTCGTCGCGCTTGTCGGCCTCATTGGTGCATACGCCGCTGGCAGCTGCAGGCAGACCGACACCACCGCCTGGTCGGCGCTGTTCTAGCATACATCCTGCTCCATGGCTTCTACACTTGGTATTACTCCACTTCAGACAAAGAAACTGGTGAAAATCAGCAGACTGGTGATAATGCTAGGTACTGATGATAAACAACACATACGTTGCAGTTACGCTGTTTCTTTTCTTTCTCTACAACTGCACTGAACTCTGTTTCATCTTCTCTGCAATACAATTCTAATGCAGTGCTAGGGCGGCTCTGGACAAGGCTCGCTCTCTTGTTCTACTGCTCGCCACTCTTGCCGCCACCATCACCTACACAGCAGGGTTGGACCCGCCAGGTGGCCTTTGGCAGGACAACGGCATCGGGTACATGGCCGGCGACCCGATTCTCCTAACAACCAATGCCAGGAGGTACAATGCCTTCTACTACTGCAACTCGGTTGCGTTTGTGGCCTCCTTGTTGGCCATCGTCTTGGTCCAGATGGAGAAGTTGGTCAAGCACCATGTGCTGGAGGCAGCAATGATACTCGACCTGTTTGGCCTCATCGGTGCATATGCCGCTGGGAGCTGCCGGAATGTGAACACCTCCATTTACGCTATGGCTTTGGCAGGGGCCGTTTTGGTCTATGTGGTGATCCATATTGTCTTCTTCACGCTGGATCACAAGGACATGAACAGCAACGACCAAAAAGGTCAGTTGCTGGAGAAGAAGCGCAAACGGTTGCTCCTCTTCGCGATCTTGACCGCGACCATCACCTACCAAGCCAGCCTCACCCCTCCTGGCGGCTTCCTGCTCCAGGACGACAAACTCGGCCACCATGCCGGTGACCCGGTCCTCTTGTACAACTACCCACGCCGCTACCATGTCTTCTTCTACTGCAACTCGGTGAGCTTCATGTTGTCCATCTCCCTCATCATCCTTCTGGTGAACCCCAACCTATACAGGCCAGCAATACGAAGCAATGCGCTATCTGTTTGTACGGCGGTGGGCTTGTTTTGTTTGATGGGAGCCTACGCCGCCGGAAGCACGCAACACATCAAGACATCCATCTACATCTTCGTGTTGGTGGTTGTGGTCCTCTGTGTTGCAGCAGGTCTGCTGCTAGTATTTTTGTTGAGGGAGCCGAACAAAAATGGCGCAGCATCCAGACCCACTGGACAGGAGGACAAAGAAGAAGAAAACAGAAATGGCATCCCAGAAGCTGCTGCGCCATCTAGACTCACTGGACAGGAGGGCAAAGAAGAAGAAAACAGAAATGGCATCTCAGCAGCTGCTGCGTCATCCAGACCCACTAGAGAGGAGGAAGAAGAAGAAGAAGAAAACGCAAAGAAGGAACAAAGGAAGAACCACGCGAGGCGCAAATACCTGATGCTGCTAGGTATCTTGGTGGCAAGCGTAGCCTACCAGGCCGGCCTGAAACCACCCGGCGGAGCGTGGCAGAGCAGTGGGAACGGATACGAGGCAGGCGACCCGGTGATGCACAACAACAGGAGGCCCCGGTACCTTGTCTTCTTCTACAGCAACTCCATTTCCTTTATGGCTTCCATCGTTGTCATCATCATGTTGCTGCCGCATTGGCTGCCGAACAAGAGGGAAGAATGGAAGAAATGGTCTCTGAGGGTGATGAACCGGACGATCAGACTTGATCTGTTTGCTCTCCTGGTGGCCTATGCAGCCGGTTCCAACAGGGGGTGGAAGACGTCTGTGATTGTGGTCGCGCTCATCATTGCCGTGCTGAGCTACTTTGCAATCCACATGAAGCTTTCGACATGGTCGTCGAACGTCGCCATGGGAGGCCGCACAGCAGCAACGGGGAGTCCCACAGTCCAGCGTAATTCATTATCAGTCGGCTCTGCGGTCGTGTAGCTCCACAAATGCAAGGCAGTCCACAAAGTAATCCCAAATTCAGGGCGATTGATCAGCTACCTATTTCCTCCTGGCTCTAGATCTGTAATCATCTTAGCTCTGTCCAATCTCCCTGCTCTAGCTAGCTCGCCCTGTTTTCAGATTCCTAGTCTAGTTGATGTAATCGGATGAATAAGCTGCATCCCGATTGGAGCATGCTGGCATTGTCTCTTGACTCACTGGGCGCGCGTGCGCGTGTCTTAATCCAATGGAAATTGCATGGCAGGTGATGTTTTCCAGATCCTATGTGCACTCTCATAAGAACTTGAATGTGAAGTGCATGAACTGCAACCGCATTTGTATTCCGGATACTGAAGCATTTTGTTACTACTGAAACATGCTGTGTCACTAGGCACAGTCTCAAGTATTGTGCAATCCTGATAATTACATAGTAATCACTGATCGAGAGGAAACATACCCTGAATCCAGGACGCCGGCGAGGCAATCTCCGCAGTGGGGAAATTCACCGAACACCTGCAGGGCGTCCGATCCCCGCGTGCAGATGGAGGCAACCGAGCCGAGCAGGCTCTAGATCCGTATTTCTTCTTTTGGAAAAGCACTTGGATCTGATGACCAAACCAACATCACAACACCTCTAGAAGTTTTAAAAAGTTACATTCAAGTCCCTAGGGTCGACTGTCTTCATCCTCCCAAGTTGGATTATGGTGTGCCGCCACATGCCATGCTTCATCGTCGGAACCAGCATGTTGTCGTTGTTGACTGTGAATGAAAAATCATTAAGGACACGGTCCTGCCAGACTAGGATCATGGAGAAAGAAACGGTACCATACGAAGAGGCATGGATCCATGAGCCAACCCCCCATTACTTCTTGCATGCCTTACATCAGCATTGGACGCCGCACTAGCGTGACAGAGGCGGTAAAGGGAAGCCCCCACCGCTACCACCAGGGACGGACCCAGGAATCTCACATGGGGGGGGGGGGGGGGGGGGGGGGGGGGGGGGGCAATGAAAAAATATCAAACGTTGGAAGGGCCAAACACAAGAACTAAGAGCATTTTCTGTTCATAATGTAGGGAATATAGGGGTGATTTTAGCATAAAACTATGCATGGGAGCCATTGGCCCCAGCACGTCCCTGGCTACCACACCAACAAACCCTCAGTTTCATAACCTCATCACTACAGGAAAAAACGACATCAAGCCATTGACGACACTGCATACGACATTGTTGATATTGGGAGACTTAGGTGGGACCTTATTCGCTACACCGTCGCCGCCCCCACCACCACCACCAATAATGCACCATTGGAGAAGACTTTATTAAGTGTCGTCGCCAAAACAATTGAAAGTGTCAAAATGACGAACAATGAAAACCTACCTAGAAGCTCCAAAACGGGAAATTTATAACTCCATCCACTAGAGCGCGACCTCCTTGCACTCCCACACCGATAGATCCAGCAGAGGAGGAACACGAGGGGCAATCTACCATAGAAGGATAGGTGGCAGCACATTGCGCCCAAATATCACCTCTCCTTTTTCTCTCTCTCCAAATATCACCTCTCCTAGTGTTTAGAGCGGAACGATTGAGGAAATGAACACACGTTTTGACAAGTAGGATCCAAGTCGGAAATTGCTAATGGAGCTTGAGTTTCATGGTGCTCAAAAGTAAAAAAAAAAATTCAAATTTTGAAGCTCAAAAAATCCTGAAAATACACACGTACTACATTGGGATGTACTCTACAAGTGTGAAAAAAATAATTTTATTTGTGCAGCTCACATCATAAACGTATTTTCATCGTGAAGATGTACACACTTGTAGGCAACATCCCTATGTACACGTGTAGTCCTTTTAAAAAAAGAAACTTCAAAATGTGATTTTTGAATTGTTTGAAATTTTGGGCTCCATGAATGCACTCTCCATCCAAGTGTTCTATGTAAATGAGTTCACTCCAACCAAACATATGACATTACATCTCAAAAAACTGTAAATTCTTATTCTTTCTATTTCTCTCTAATTACCTCGAACCAAAACATCTCACAAATTAGGTAGCGACGAGAGCGGTCGAATCGGTCAATGCGGTGCGACTAATTTGGTACCTAGGAGATGCATCTAATGTATGAACTCTACATGTGGTGGCCCTATTAGATCTCCAATTCCTAATAAAAAAAATCTTGATATCATTATTTTTTCTGTCATGAGGGTCTTATGCTCGCCACAAAAAATATTTGTACTGTGTTTTTTAATTCAAAAATAATACTCGTAACATTTACCCATGTTCTTTTTTCCTGAGGTTATTTATTCAAAAAAATCGAGAGAAGAGGCAATTTGTTTATAAACGAGTCTAACTATTTACACTAGGCCTGGTCGGCTGTGGGGCCCGGCCCTACGGTCGAACATGGGCTGCATCACCGAGTCGGGCCCAAGCCCAAGCCAGCTTTGCTGCTGCTGCTGATGCGTACTACTGCGAAGCCCGCCGTCGACCTCGCCGCCGCGGTCTCTCTGGCCAAACCACCCCCTTAATCACCGCCATTTCCTCCCAGCCCTCCCTCCCGGCCGGCGGCCGGCGCCGACCTTCCTGGGTCGTCGGCTCCTCCGAGGTACGGATTTGGGTCCATTCCTTTTCCTTCTCGAGCAACCTTGGTGAGCCAGCCGAGGCGATGTGGATTCTTCCACCTGAACTTGGTCGATTCCGTTCTGTAATGTCTGCGTAGCATCGGTTCTGCATCTACTCTGTTACTGCCTAGGCCGACTCAGTTGTCGCGCTTGGCCCTGTTATGGGAATCAGGCCGCTGTTGTGTGTGGACCTGGAACCTCTGCGAAATGCTAGAGGAAAGGAAATAGCTTGGTTTAGTCAGTGAAACCTGCTCTGGAGTGTGCAGAAATTGTTATTATATTCGTCTGATGATTTGTTGGATTGTATTTCCATGTACGAGTTCAGTTCGGCAGGGGAATGTTCAGATATCATGTGGGCTTGTTGTTCAAATTGGTATATTTCTTGATTATCCCCCCCACCCAGCAGAGATTTATACAGTTAGGGTGTTATTTTAATTTGATATTCTTTATATCACTTCTTTGTTCTACGGAATGGATGCAAATAGGATGCTGTTGCATTGATTTTCCGTTTTATTGTGAAGATAAGCACATAAAACTTTCGACACGTATTAAAAAAAACTTCAAAGTTTCATCACTGTTTCCTTCTATATTTGTTTACTTCTGTAACAAATATATCAGAGTATTTTCTTACAGATGTTATCTGCTTATTTTGTATGTTCCACCCTGATCATATTTTTTTTTTAGTCCAGCGCCTGCCGAGCCTTGAGTTTGCCCAAGTTGTGCAGCTACGGTACTCGATGGAGGATCTCCCGGAGCCACTGCTTGCAGATATCGTCAAGAGGATTACCGTGTCGAGTGATCTCAATTCTCTTTGCCTCGTGTCAAAGCGGCTCTGTGCTGTTGAGGCGGAGCATAGGGGTGCTATCCGTGTTGGCTGTGGTGTTGACCCTACAACGGCAGCCTTGACATCACTGTTCTCCCGGTTCTCCAATTTGTGGAAAGTGGAGATCAGTTACTCTGGTTGGACGCCCAGTCATGGGGACCAGGTGAACAACCAAGGCATCCTTGTTCTGTCGCATCATTGCCCCTTGCTGTCTGATCTCACCTTAAGCTTCTGTGCACACATTGATGATGCTGGCCTTAGTTATCTACCTTACTGCAAAAAGTTGACGTCCCTCAGGCTGAGGTTTGCACCAGCAATAACTTCTACTGGAATTTTCCGAGTGGCCGTTAGTTGCTGTTATCTCTCTGTTCTCCACCTTGTTGACTGTATAGCAATAGAGAGCGTGGAGTGGCTGGAGTATCTTGGGAGGTATGGATCATTAGGGGAACTTGTTCTAAAGGACTGTGATGGAATCAGTCAGTATGACCTCCTAAAATTTGGTCCAGGATGGAGGAAGCTCCAAAGGTTTGAGTTTGAGATTAATGGAACTTACTGGCTGAGTGAGCGCCCTGATCCCTCATACGTGGTTGGCTACCCATATAGCTATGACATTTGCTGTGATAATTTGAAGGATCTTAGGTTGGCTCATATTGTAACCAAGCCGGAAATTGGACTCCGTTTTCTCCTGGGGAAGTGCAAAGCATTGGAGACACTTTACCTGGAGTATGTTATTGGTCTAAATGAGAATGAGATGATTGCACTATTCCAGAAGTGCTGCAACCTTAAAACTATCTCACTTCGGCTCATGCCTCTGCGCTGCGAAGATCATCAGTTTAGGACGGCATTGACTGATGACAGCCTCAAGGTCCTAGCTCTCAGCTGCCCTATGCTTGAGGTTGTTGAGCTCACTTTCACATTTTGCGAACCCACGTATCCTACTGAAATAGGCTTCACACAGAAGGGTATTGTGACGCTTATCCAATCATGTCCGATTCGTGCTCTTGTGCTAAATGGTGCCAGCATATTTGATGACGAGGGGATGAAGGGCCTGTCATCCACACAGTTCCTGGAGAAGCTCGATCTCGTGGATTACCGCTCTATATCCGATACTGGGATGTACCTTATTGCTCAGGCTCCTTGTTTGAGTCACCTCACACTCCGGAAATGTAAAAGAGTGACAGATGATGGGTTGGCTGCATTTGCACATTCACAGAAGTTGGAGTCACTGACCGTTATAGGCTGCCGCTGGATCTCCCAGGAGGGTGTGCAGGGTGCTGCCAAATCAGTTAGCTACTCATCAGAGACTGAAAGCCACGACAGCCTAAAAGGAATGAACGTGTACAGGAAAATACGCCAGTCGCCCTGAATTCAGTCTTTGGCTGTTAATTTGTGTTGCTTTATATTGGCAGAACTTTGAAACCGCAACAGTATGAAAGTAACTTGGAGGACAGTTGCACCTGCCATTTCCTTCTGTCAAGTTCCAATTGGCTTCAGATGTTCTATACTTGTTTTAGCAGTGTGAGATTCGGTTTAGAAATTTGCCAGAATTTGTGAGTATTATCACAGTCGTTCGTGCCGGTTTTGGTCTTTTGTGTGTTCGTCTCACGGCACCTTGTCCATTGATTCTCCATGTGCAGCGCCTTATATGTGATTCCTGCTGTAGCAATAGTGCGTATGATCTATGTGAGTACATTGTAGTGATTCTTGCTGACAGTAATCACTGATCAGTGGGCATTTGGGGCACTCACCTGAGCATATCATGTTGTTTTTCTTCGTACACCTCAGCTCATGATCCTGGTATCATGCATTGTTCATCACATCCACTGGGGACAAGTTTTCTTTTAATCCTTTTATTGTAGCTATTTGAAAGGTGTCCTTTATCTGTTTGAGATCTCCAATCATGGTACCCTTTTATTTTTATATCCTCGGTGTTTTAAATTTCAAAGAATTATCAGGTTCTCTTGGCTGCTTGTGCATATTTAAAGTTCAGGTGTAATTGAGCACATTAAACCTGGAGATGATATCTGCCATCCGTTGTTTTAAAGCAGTTTATGCTAAAGATAGGAATTTTCTGAACTTATCAACTCAACACATGTGCACACCTGAAACAAATGCCCTTTTACTACACTGAACATTCATGGTAATATTCCGTCGTTACGCTAAAGAAGGCAAGATCTATGTAAAATGGCAGAGAAAACATATACCGTGTTAAAACCCTAGCCGCCATGTTCCAGCCGATGCGTATCTGAAGCCATAAAACCCCTAAGCTAGAGTCACAATTTTCCTGTCTAAAAATCGGTAGCCAACAGCTGTGAGATGTTCAGTTAACTCTGAACCTCACACATCAGGCGTTAAACAGAACCAGTGAGGCGTCAGCTACGTGTGAACGACGGTGAAGGGAAAGGTTTACTGAAACGTGTGAATGTTTTTTTTCCTCAAATAGAGTTTTTATTGAATGCATGTTATAGATTTTTGTATACAGGCTGAACATTTTTTAGATATGTATCCGAATACGTGTTAAACATTTTTATATGTTATGAACATTTTTATAAAATTGCGAGAATATTTATTTTTCATTTCATGAAACACATTTTTAAACGTGAAAACATTTTTTGAATGTCATAAACACATTTTTGAATGGTATGAATATTTTTAATAACCATGCCTTTTTTAAAACATTATTACATTTTATAGAATTTCATGAAAAAAAATAAACGTGTGAATTTTTTAAAACGACAAAAACATTTTTATATGGCACGTAAGTTTTTGAAATTGCACGATTTTTTTTAACATTCAGTGATTTTAAAACAAATCTACAATAGCATCACCCGAGGCTAGTGGTCCATCTATTTTGTTAGATCCGAGACATACATGCTCTCAACCAGTGGCGGAGCTTCGTGTAGACCAACAGGGGCCATGCCCCCCCCCCCCCCCCCTCCCCTCTTAAATTTTGCATCCACCAAAGCATATTCTATATGCTAAGCCTAACTAAGGTTTAAACTAGATATTAGCCCCTCCTTCCCTATTAATTTGCTCCCTTTCAAGTAATGCCCCCCTCTTGTATTTTGCTCAAGCTTCGCCACCGCTCTCAACAACACCTCAAAAAAAAAAAAAGATGCTCTCAACAAATTGACTTTCTTTTTTTTAGATGACTTGCTAGCACACATTCCGATCACTAAGGCCCTGTTTGGATCACCGTTTCTCTTTTAAATACACTTGTATAAAATACAGTCCTGTAAGTTTTTTTTTGAGAGTATCCTGTAAGTTATACACCTCCGTATTGAAATACATCCAATCCAAGCACGGCCTAACTCCCCAATGGAAAATATGGGCCTCATCATCAAGTCAGGCCAAGCCCAGGTCCCCTCCGCCGAGGGGTTTCCCCACCCGTTCCAACCCTTGTCGCCGCCGTTTTTCTCAAAAAAAAAAAAAAAAAAACCTTGTCACCGCCGTTTTCTCTCCGCTCTTTCCTCCCGGCCGGCGCCGCCCTTCCCGGATCGTCGTCGGCTCCTCCGAGGCACGGCATTCGCTCCATTCCCTTCCCTTCCCTTCTCGCGCAACATTGGTTCGATTCTTCCACTTGACCTCTGTTCATTTCGTTCTGTAATAATGTCTGCGTGAACTCTGTTCTTCCACCATGTACTTGGATCTGTTGACGCACTTTGCCCACTACGTAGGAGCCTGTAATATCTTCTGTGAAATCCTAGAGGAAATAGCCTGGTTTAATTTTGGTGAAACATGTTCTTTAGTGCCTAGAATTTGTCCTTCTAGATATGGGTTCAGTTCAGCAGGTGGACGTTTAATTATCTTGTGGTGTTGTATTTCTAATTGGTACATTTGTAGACTATACTTAGGGCGTTATGTTAATTTGATTTTCCTTATAACGTTTTTCTGTTCCATGATATGGGTACAAGTATTGGGCTTTTACATTAGGTGATTGCTCCAAGATAAGCATGTAATTAAGTGACTGTTCCAAGATAAGCACATAAATCTTTCAATAGATATGAAAACTTCAATGTTTCACTGATGTTTCCTTTTACATTAGTTCTTGAGGACAGCTGTTATTGGGTTATCTTGTTGTGTTCCATTCTGACAGTAGAATCTTTACTTCAGTGCCTGCTGAACTTTGAGACTGCCCAAGTTCTGCAGCTGATGTACTCAATGGAGGATCTCCCAGAGCCACTGCTTGCAGAGATTGTCAAGAAGATTACCAAGACCAGTGATCTTAATTATTTTTCCCTCGTGTCGAAGCTGCTCTGCACCGTCGAGGCGGAGCACAGATATGCTATCCGCATTGGCTGTGGACTCAAATCTTCAACAGAAGCCTTGGTATCGCTGTTTTCCCGGTTCTCCAATTTGGTGAAAGTAGAGATCAATTACTCTGGGTGGAAGTCTATTAACGGGGACCAGTTGAACAACCAAGGCCTCCGTGTTCTGTCATCTCACTGCCCCTCGCTGTCTGATCTTGCTTTAAGCTTCTGCTCTTACATCAATGACATTGGTCTTGGTTATCTAGCTGACTGCAAAAATTTGAGGGCCCTCAGGCTGAACCGTGCACCAGCAGTCAGTTCTACTGGGATTTTTCGTGTGGCGGTTGGTTGCAGGCATCTTTCGCTTCTCCACCTTGTTGACTGTATGGCAGTAGACAGCAAGGAGTGGCTGGAGTACCTTGGGAGGTATGGATCACTGGGGGAACTTGTTGTAAAGGATTGCGATGGAATCAGCCAGTATGACCTCTTAAAGTTTATCCCAGGGTGGGCAAATCTCCAAAAATTTGAGTTTGAGATTAATGGAAACTACTGGTTGTCAGGGGCCTCTGACCCCTCCTACGTGTCTGACTACCCATATAGGTATGACATCTGCTGTGATAGCTTGAAGGATCTTAGGTTGGCTCATATTATAACCGAGCCAGAAACTGGACTCCGTTTTCTCTTGGGGAAGTGCAAAGCATTGGAGACACTTTACCTGGAGTATGTTATTGATCTAAAAGAGAATGAGATGATTGCACTATTTCAGAGGTGCAACAACCTTAAAACAATCTCACTTCGGCTCATGCCTCTGCATTGTGAAGGTTACGAGTATAGGACGCCATTGACTGATGTTAGCCTTAAGGCTCTAGCTCTCAGTTGCCCTATGCTTCAGGTTGTTGAGCTCACCTTCACATTTTGCGAACCCGGTTGGCCTACTGAAATAGGTTTCACAGAAGAGGGCATTGTGGGGCTCATCCAATCTTGTCCAATTCGCACTCTTTTGCTAAATGGTGCCAGCATTTTGTACGATGAGGGGATGGAGGGCCTCTCATCCGCACAGTTCCTGGAGACACTTGAGCTCGTGGATTGCATGTCCGTAACTGATGCTGGTATTAGTCTCATTATTCAAGCTCCTTGCATGAGTAGTCTCATCCTCCGCAAATGTGAGAACGTGACAGATCGTGGAATGGCTGAGCTGGCACGTTCACAGAAGTTGGAGTCCCTGACCGTTATAGGCTGCCGCCAGATCTCTCAGGAAGGTGTGCATGGTGCTGCCAAATCAGTTCGCTACTCGGCAGAGATTGAAAACTACAAGTGTCTAAAAGGAATTAACATGAACAGGAACAGGAAAAGATGCCGGTCGCCCTGAATCCAGTCTTTGGCTATTAATCCGTGTTTGTTATATATCAGCAGAAGTTTGAAACAGCAAAACTATGCAAGCAAACTTGGAGGACAGGTGCACCTGCTATTTCCTTGCGACAAGTACCAATTGGCTTCGCATGTTCTATGTTAGATGTGTGTTTGGTGTGTTCTCTGCGGTACTACCGCCCGAGTGCGGTACTACCGCCCGAGGCGGTACTACCGCTCTGAGTGCGGTACTACCGCTTGTAATACCTCACATGTATATGTACTGGCCTTTGGCCCACAGTGAATGTTAGTTGCTCATTCTCTAACATGGTATCAGTTGCCAGGTTACACTCCCGCACGCCGCAACTCCGTGCGCTCTAGCCTGCCCCGCCGCCGGCCATCTCCTCCGGCTGCCTCCCCCCCCCCCTCCCCCGCCGCCGGCCCTCTCCTCCCTGGCTGCCGGCCGTCCGGCTCTCTACCCGACTGCTTCTCCTCCGCGCCTGGCAGCCGCTGCTCCGGGCCCGGCCGCCGCCGCCCCTCGCTCCGCCCGGCCCTCCTCGCCGCGGATCCGGTCGCCCCCGTCGCGGATCCGGCCGCCCCGTTCCGCCCACTGCCAGGCTCGACCCGGCCGCCGCTGCCCGAAGCGAGTACCGCGCAAGCGGTACTACCTCTGAGCAGAGCGGTACTACCGCTGGCAAGAGCGGTATTACCGCCCGAAGCGGTACTACCGCCCGTTACTGCCGCTCTACTTCCGCTTGAAGGCCAGGCATACCAGAAGACTAAAATAAGCGGAGGTGCCCACGGCACTGGACCGCGGAAGTACCGCACAAGCGGTACTACCGCGTAGCATAGCGGTACTACCGCCCTGTGCAGCGCGGTACTACCGCTGTGAAGTGTGGTACTACCGCGCACTCAGGCGTCATGTCTTCGTCGGGCTATGTGGCTGTTCCTCGGTGCTCGGTGATCTTCGATGGCACCAACTATGCTGAGTTTGTGGGTTTCATGCGCATCCACATGCGCGGTCTTCTCCTGTGGGGCGTTCTCTCTGGCGAGGTTCCCTGTCCGCCTTGTCCTGTTGCACCTGTGGCTCCTACCCCGCCGGTGCCGCCTGTTCTTGCTGCTGATGCTTCTCAGGCTGATCGGGATACAGCCAAAGCCCTTGACGATGCTGCGGTTGATGCTTATGATCAGCAGGTATCTGCCTACTCAGATGCTCTTTCTGCTTACCGAGATGATCTGTCTGCTTACACTCAGTGGTGCAACGATGATGCTCGAGCTGCTGCTGTTCTTACTGCGAGTGTCTTACCTCAGTTTGCGTCTGAGTTCATGGGTCTCAGTCCTGTTGCTGCGATGTGGTCCTATCTTTGTCAGCGATATCAGCCATCTGGTGATGCTCTCTACTTATCTGTGGTGCGTCAGGAGCACGCTCTTCATCAGGGTGACTCTTCTGTTGATGAGTTCTACTCACAGAGCTCTGCCATCTGGCGCCAGCTTGACTCTCTCAGGACAGTTGTTTGTGGTACTTGCCGGTGTTGCCAGACTATGCGCTCTGACTTGGATTTTCATCGCCTCCATGAGTTCTTATCTCGCCTTCGTCCAGAGTTTGAGCCTCGGCGTGCTCACCTGCTTGCTCGTGGTCGTGTTCCTATTTCGGAGGTGCTTGCAGAGCTTCGTGCTGAGGAGACACGCCTCCGTTCTGCTGGTCTGCTTGTGGTTCCCACTGTTCTTGCTGCCCGAGCTCCTGTGTCGTCTGCTCGCCTCACCACTCCACCGCTCCTGCCTACACCTCCAGGGGGGGCGGGTCACCCTCCTTCTTCAGGAGAGGGTCGGCCGCGCTCGCACACCTTCTGTGGCTACTGCAACAGGCCAGGTCACCCAGAGTCTGATTGTCACAAGAAGCGGAAAGACCTGAAGCGCTCTTCTTCTAGTGGGACTCGTGCGTCCTCCTTGACTTTGTCGCTCACTGACCAGGATATTGTGCGGCTCAAGCGCATGTTGGCTTCCTCTGGTTCTTCCTCGACGGGTTCTGTTGCCGCTGTGACTGCCGCCACCACTCCGCCCCCGCCGGAGCCTACTCAGTCAGGTACATCCTCGTGGGTTCTGGATTCTGGAGCTTATTTTCATATGTCTTCTGATTCTTCTGCTTTATCTTCTCTTCGACCTCTTGATTTTCCTCTTAATGTTCTCACTGCCGATGGCACACCTCTTCCTGTTGCTAGTCGTGGCATCCTTTCCACTCCGTCTTTTTCGGTTCCTAGTGTTTCTCATGTTCCTCGTCTTACCATGAATCTCTTTTCCGCTGCCCAACTTACTGATTCTGGCTGTCGTGTCATTCTTGATGCCGACTCTTGCTCTGTTCAGGATCGTCGCACTCAGGCTCTGGTTGGCGGTGGCCCTCGGCGCCGTGAGTCTGAGGGCCTTTGGGAGGTTGACTGGCTTCGTGTTCCTTCCGCTGCTACCACATACGCCAGTTCTCATGCTCTTGCTGCCTCCTCTTCTACGTCCTTCCAGCAGTGGCATCATCGACTTGGTCACATCTGTGGCTCTCGCTTGTCCTCATTAGTACACCAAGGCGTCTTAGGGTCTGTCTCCGGTGATGTTTCGTTGCATTGTGAAGGTTGTAGGCTTGGCAAACAGACTCAGTTACCGTATCCTACCAGTGAGTCTGTATCTCAGCGTCCTTTTGACTTAGTTCATTCTGATGTATGGGGTCCTGCTCCTTTTGACTCGAAAGGGGGTCATCGCTACTATGTTCTGTTTATTGATGATTTCTCTTGCTACACTTGGCTTTATTGTATGAAATCTCGCAGCGAGGTTCTCCCCCATATACAAACGTTTTGCTGCCATGGTTCGCACTCAATTTTCCACGCCTGTCCGTATCTTCCGTGCTGACTCAGCTGGAGAGTATATCTCTCACATGTTGCGTGGTTTTCTTGCGGAGCAGGGCACTCTTGCCCAATTCTCTTGCCCTGGTGCCCATGCTCAGAATGGAGTTGCTGAACGCAAACATCGCCATTTGCTTGAGACGGCTCGGGCGATGATGATCGCCGCCTCTCTTCCACCCCATTTTTGGGCTGAGGCTGTTTCCGCATCCACCCACCTCATCAACATTTAGCCTTCGGCTGCCTTGAAGGGTGGTATTCCTATGGAGCGTCTCTCTGGTCGCTCTCCTGACTACTCCGCTCTTCGTATGTTTGGATGCGTGTGCTATGTTCTTCTTGCTCCGCGAGAACGAACCAAGTTGACTGCTCAGTCAGTTGAGTGTGTTTTCCTTGGCTACAGTGATGAGCACAAGGGCTATCGTTGTTGGGATCCTGTTGGTCGCCGTCTGCGCATTTCTCGTGATGTGACGTTCGATGAGTCTCGTTCTTACTATCCGCGTCCCTCCTCCTCGAGCTTTTCCGTGGAAGATATTTCCTTCCTTCTTCTTCCTGACACATCTCCCACTGTGCCTCCTGTTCTTCCCTCTCCCCCGGTGCGTCCCCCCACACCACCGGTTCCACCATCCCCTCCCTCCTCCTCCTCTCCCTCGTCTCCACCATCCCCTCCCTCCTCACCCTCCTCCCCAGTCTTTCGACCTCACTCCCGTTTCCTCTCCACTACACTCGTCGTCCTCGTGCTGTGGATGATCCTACTGATGTGCCCTCTACTTCCAGTGCACCTCCTCTCACGCCTCTGCCGGTCCATAACCTCCGTGTTAGGCCTTGTCCCCCTCCTGATCGCTATTCTCCTGACCGGTATGGTCTTTCTGCCATTGCTGAGCCCACCACCTATCGGGCTGCCATGACTCAACCTGAATGGCAGCTTGCGATGGCCGAGGAGCTTGCGGCGCTTGAGCGCAATGGCACGTGGGATCTGGTTTCTCTTCCCTCCGGTGTTCGTCCCATCACCTGCAAGTGGGTCTATAAGATTAAGACTCGCTCCGATGGTTCCCTTGAGCGATACAAAGCTCGTCTTGTGGCTCGTGGCTTTCAGCAGGAGCAGGGACGCGATTATGATGAGACATTCGCTCCTGTGGCCCACATGACCACTGTCCGCACTCTCCTTGCTGTGGCTTTTGTTCGTCATTGGTCTGTATCTCAGCTTGATGTCCAGAACGCTTTTCTCAATGGTGAGTTGCGTGAGGAGGTTTATATGCAGCCACCACCGGGGTACTATGCTCCTGATGGTATGGTCTGCCGACTTCGCCGCTCCCTCTATGGTCTTAAACAGGCCCCTCGCGCCTGGTTCTCGCGGTTCGCCTCTGTCGTTACTGCCGCTGGCTTCTTGCCTAGTAATCATGATCCAGCACTGTTTGTCCACACCTCTTCTCGTGGTCGGACGCTTCTCCTTCTATATGTGGACGACATGATCATCACTGGTGACGATTCTGAGTATATTGCCTTTGTTAAGGCCCGCCTCCGGGAACAGTTTCTGATGTCTGATCTTGGTCCTCTTCGCTACTTTCTTGGGATCGAGATTTTTGAGACCTCTGCAGGCTTCTTCATCTCCCAGGAAAAATATATTCAGGATCTTCTTACTCGTGCCGCTCTCGGTGATGAGCGCACTGTTGTGACTCCTATGGAGCTCAACGTTCAGCTTCGTGCTTCTGACGGTGACCCTCTTCCTAATCCCACTCGCTATCGCCACCTCGTTGGGAGCCTTGTCTATCTTGCTGTTACGCGTCCTGACATCTCCTATCCTGTCCACATTCTCAGTCAGTTTGTTTCAGCCCCCACCTCTGTCCACTATAGTCACCTCCTCCGTGTTCTACGATATCTTCGTGGCACGATCTCTCATCGCCTTTTCTTTCCCCGCTCCAGTTCTCTCGAGCTCCAGGCCTACTCTGATGCTACGTGGGCTAGTGATCCCTCTGATCGACGCTCGCTGTCTGCTTACTGTGTCTTCCTTGGTGGCTCTCTTATTGCCTGGAAGACAAAGAAACAGACTGCGGTTTCTCGCTCGAGTACAAAGGCTGAGTTGCGAGCGATGGCTATGCTGACGGCTAAGGTGATCTGGTTACGATGGTTACTTGAGGACTTTGGTGTGTCTGCTACTACATCGACTCCCTTACTGTCAGACAGTACCGGTGCTATCAGTATTGCGCGTGACCCGGTGAAGCATGAGCTCACCAAGCACATCGGTGTGGATGCCCACTTTGTACGTGCTGCTGTGCAGGATCAGACACTGGCTCTTCACTATGTGCCCTCTGAGTTACAGTTGGCGGACTTCTTCACGAAGGCACAGACTCGAGCGCAGCATGGCTTCTTTCTCTCCAAACTCAGTGTTGTTGATCCACCATGAGTTTGAGGGGGGGTGTTAGATGTGTGTTTGGTGTGTTCTCTGCGGTACTACCGCCCGAGTGCGGTACTACCGCCCGAGGCGGTACTACCGCTCTGAGTGCGGTACTACCGCTTGTAATACCTCATATGTATATGTACTGGCCTTTGGCCCACAGTGAATGTTAGTTGCTCATTCTCTAACATTCTAGACCTGTTTTGGTAATGCGGATCTGTTTTAGGAATTTGCCAGAATTCTTGCGTATGTTATGACAGTAGCTTCGATTAGTAACCTCTTTGCATTGCTCATATCTGTAAGGTCTAATTCCTTTGATTGAGATCTCCAAACGTTGCACCCTATTATTCTTATAGCTTCCGTGTTTGGATTTCAAAAGAATATCTATGAGGTTCTTTTGCGTGCTTGTGCGACATTTAAGGTTCAAGCATCATTGAGCGCATTAAACCTGGAGATTCGATCTGCTAAGTGTTTCTTTGCAGTGGTTTCTGCGTTAGACGGGAATTTTCATAACTTATCGACACAACACATGTGCAATATGAAACGAATCAAAGAGATTACGAACAAGGAACACATGCCTTTTTCTTAGACTGAACATACATGGTAATAGTTCTGTGCAAAACGGCAGAGAAAACAGATATGGTATTTCATCTCAGCCTATCACTTGATGTAATCTAGTTAGTGTAAAGCATGCCATCTACTGAGGATTCAAGTGATGTCTGTAGCGCCATCCTGCTTCATGTATAAGATTGTAAGGGCATCAGGCGTTGTGATTTGCTTTTGGTTAAACTGTTCGCTATCTTCGTCAGGGATATCCTGTAGGACAATATACAGGAAGCCACCATCAAGCAAACACATTGGGAATTACTCCCTCCGTCCCATAATATAAGAGCGTTTTTGACACTAGTATAGTGTCAAAAACGCACTTATATTATGGGATGGAGGGAGTAGATATCAAGAGAAGCAAATTTAAGCAGCTATAAAATTCTGGAATTGCCATGACCACGGTTCAGAAACCAGTGCCGGGTTTCAGAACTCAGAATTGATCCATATATGACCTGGCATGTTTCTAGGATGGTGCTGGTTTATGACACCATTTGGTCCTCAGATTTTGCAGTGATGTGTATTTGTACTAGTTAGACATCAAATTAAACTTCAACAGCTCATGTGTAAAAATTTGAAAAATGATAGACCGACCCTGCCAGCAGCAGTTTCGAGATAAAAATGAGGCACTTTTCTGAACCTTTGCCAGGACAACGGAGAGATGTGTACTTTCACAAGTATGCGGCCTGATTCCAGTTACAGTGTCAAAAACGCTCTTATATTATGGAACGGAGAAAGTACAATACAATGTTAAGTATACAATACATAACTGATGTGTACTTTGACAAGTATCACGGCCGAGGAGCTCCGGCAACAATTGCTGCTGAGCCGCGAGCTGGCAGCTACTCCGGCGCGAGCCTCCTGTCCTTCTCCCCGCCGTCCGTCGATCACCACGCCTTGCTCTCCCCGCCAGCCATGGATCGCCCTGCCTCGCTAGAGGCCCGCCGTGAGTAGAACAACCATTCCTATGGACGCACGACAGGAGCGAGGTGGCAGGGACGGCTACTGCAGGCATTCATGGAGGCGCGACCTCTGCTAGAGAACCTGCTGGGGGCAGGGCCGGTGCCGCGGTGGCGCAACCCGGCGCCGGTGCAGCAGTTCCCCAGCCCCGTCATTTCGGCGCCAACATTTTCTACCCGTTGAAGGTTAAAGCTACTTGAAACTGGTGTATTTTCAGACTTATCTCAGGCGCAAATCATATACTATTACAAAAAAAAAAACAAGATTAGAGCTACTGTGAAAAGTTATTTTTAGACTGAACTTTTCTGAATTGATGGAAGATACAGAAAGGAAAAAAACAGTTTCTCCAAAACTATATGTATGTACTTATGATGTAATTTGGATTCCATGGGGAATTAGAAGGTTGCAGACCAAGCATACACAGAAATAAAGAAACGACACCGGATCGCATCGACAAGATGCACATAAAAAATCAATTAATGGCCTTAACGTGTCCTGAATAATGGCTATGGATAAAAGGGCCACGTTTGCATTTGTGATAATGTTACAGAGAGAGAGAGGCAAACCTCATACATCTCCCCAACAGTGATGGTATTGCCTGTGTCGGTATGATAAGTACACGAATCATGAAAATTTTCGATGAAAGTAACAAAACAAAAGTATAAAAAATTACATACTCTGTTGCATATCTTGATAACTTGGGTTTGCAAGCAAAGTGCGTGTACTCAAAATAAACATGCGGCCGTCAGCAAGCACGCACGGCACGCACCGGAGCAGCAGATGCACACGCCGGAGCGTAGAGCATGATGGTGGCAACGCCAAACCAGGCGTGCATCGAGTGGAGGTTGGGGATGCCAGCCTCGACGTGGAACTTGAAGACCACGGACGATGGCGAGGCCCATGGTGTGGGGCGTGCAAGGTCTGTGGCACGCGCTCATGTATACACCGCGTCCATGCCATCGTCAGCCGCTTCCTCTGACTATGCCGCCGTCGCCGTGTGGCACCGCCTCCAAACGACAGAGAGATAAGAGAGCAATGAGATTAGGTGGCTATAGGTGGGCCCGAGTGGGTTGGCTATGACGTGGAGTGGGATGGCTCGTGCGTGTCCACGCCTCCTCTTATTTTATTTTTTTTGCGAGAAAACTTCCGATCTATTCATCTTCAATCATGGCAGTACAACAAACATAAGAAATAATAAAAATTACATCCAGATTCATAGACCACCTAGCGACGACTACAAGTACTGAAGCGAACCGAAGGCACGCCGCCGTCATCGCCCCTCCATCGCCGGAGTCAGGCACAACTTGTTGTAGTAGACAGTCGGGAAGTCGTCGTGCTAAGGCCCCATAGGACCAGCGCACCAGAACAGTAACCGCCGCCAATGAAGAATATCGTAGATCGGAAGGATCCAACCCAAAGACACACGAACGTAGAAGAACAACAACGAGATCCGAGCAAATCCACCAAAGATAGATCCGCCGGAGACACACCTCCACACGCCCACCAACGATGCTAGACACACCGCCGGAACGAGGGCTAGGCGGGGAGACCTTTATTCCATCTTCAGGGAGCCGCCGCCGTCTCGTCTTCCTGAGCAGGATACAAACCCTAACAAAACGAAAAGGAACGACTAAAATCGGAGCCCTCCCACCGGCCCTTGCCAGGATCCACCGCGCCCCCATGGCCCTAGGGCCACCGGAGACGAGGCGGACCTGCGGCGGCGCCAGCGAGAGGCAGGAACCCTAACTTTTTTTTGGAGGAGGAGGAGGAGGAGGAATTTAGAGCTTGTGCAAAAACCAGAATCTTACGCCTCCTCTTATTGCCCTTACATTTACATTTGGTCTCGATTTGAGGAGTTGAAACGTTACAAGGGTCCGGTTGTAGATGCCCTTATCCATTGATATCACCGGGAAGTAGCGATGAGTCTACTAGACAGACAAACAGGCTCAACCCTACCCTCCAAATAACAATATTTTTTTACTAGTACTACTACTTTCATCCCAGCTCAAATAGTACATCTACTATCGACTAGCAAACACAAAACACCACACGTGCACATCGAACAGGCACCACAAACGAATGCCCAGCTTCCATCTACTGTGTAATTACTAGTTCATGTACTGTTAACTAATTTAGTGTCCAATGCAACTTATTTGCAAAAAAAAAAAGAGTACAAAAATGAGTATGCATGCATGTACTCCTCACACTGAACCCGAACCTATCCCAGCTAATATGAACCTAGATACCCTTCTATTAACTATTGTGATTGTAATCCCTCCTCTAACTTATATGGACTACAAGATGGGGAGATAATGGTTATTTTGCAAGATAAATTCTAATTTTGGTTCAAAATTCCATATTTTTTTTCAAAAATCCTAGAAAAAATCTAGTTAATGCTACATGTTTTAAGTAGTATTTTGGAAAATTCTGGGCTTATTTTGACAACAAGATTAGGACATCATGTTATTTTTTTCCAAAAGAGAGCTTGGTTTTCTCGCTGTTGACTTGAGCCTACCCTTCATTTTCTTTCTAGATTCGCCACTTCCGGAAAGGGATGCATGCATGTATGCTACGTTACAAGCACGACCGTGTGGGTGTTGGGACCTGCAAGAGGCCACCATTTGTTTGACCAAACTAGAGAAACGTGAGGCGCATATCTTTGAGTTTCTTGGGTTTCCAAACGGTCCAAGCTCCTGAGATAATTACCTCAGTTAGGGCATCTCCAATGGTCGTATGACCATCGTTGGTAAAATTGCCACATAGACAGTTTTGATACATGGCATGTAATAAAAGAAGAGAGAGAGGAAAGCTGTATGTAGATTAACCAACAGCTCTTGCACAAGCTTCAAGTTTAAATAAAGAGCAATTGCATTTATTCTCTCTTCTCCTATTGGATAATATAGATGCAACCATTGAAGTAGTTGTATGATCCTTTGTTGGTTGATGACATGAATAATTTTACCAACAAGACTACATACAAACTATTGAAGATGCCCCTAAGAAAGGTTTGCTCAGGCTATCTAGACCACTGCCTCGATCGCCTACCATATTCTTCCGGGTGCATCTCTATCCCCACCCGAATACTACAGTCCACACTCTAGGCCACCTTGACACTTATCACCATGCATGAGCATCTTGTCGGTTTGCTCTATGATGAAGGCATCCACGACGCTCCCATGCCAGGATGTCAGCTTGTAACCCTAAAAAATGGTATAACGCCAGTTTCAATGTCCATGCCGACACCCTAATTAAACCAAGGGCAATGATGGAAAAAAAAACTCACATGTCAATCTATAACACGACTCACGGAAAGAAAAACAACTAATCAACCAATTAATTGCAGAAAACATTGACATTAAAGGCTTGGGTTGCAGAAACCATACTTCTATAGTTTTGTGTCAAAAACCACTAATTCCGAGGCTATTTTTTTTTGCAAAAAACACTAGTCGCTGGCTTAGACCGTTTTGAGCACGATTATGACATATGGGTCCCACTAGACAAGGTGACGTGGCATGACATAATGGATAGCAAATAGATAGAATCGTAGACTAAACCGCAAAAAAAGACAAGAGGATAAGGTCAACGCCGGCGGTGCGCTTGAGCTCGCACGCGTGCAGGTCGAGGCCCCCGGGCCAGGAGCAGAAGCTCCACCGCTTGCCACTGCACCTCACTGCCGCGCAGCCCGACAACTCTCGACGGTGAGCTCAGCCACTGCCGCCGCGCTCGAGCTCACAGGCATGCGGGCCGAGGCCGCCGGGCCACGAGCAGCAGCTCCACCGCGCGTCCCCTGCACCTCGCTGCCGCAGACCTTCGACGGTGAGTTCCGCCACCGCCGGTGCCCTCCCCTATCTCTCCCATCTCTCTGATGCGTGCCGCCGTCGTCGTGCTCCTACAGGAACCACTCCGTCAAGCTCATCCATGGCCGCCCGAGCTCAAGCCGCTGCCGTCGGAGCTTCGTTGCCCCGCCGCCCTCGTGCTCCTGTCGGATCCTCGCCGTCTTGCCTGTCCCCGACATTGTCGGACCCCCCTGTGCCCCGCCGCCGGGGCAAGCAACAGTTGCGCCGGCCACTCAAGGGGAGGGAGTGGCCGCCGGTGTCCACCACCGGACCGGCGGGTGCCCCGCCGCCGGAGCAAGCAACAGCTGCGTCGGCCACTCACGGGGAGGGAGACGGAGGACTCGATTGCTATTTTTTTGGGGGTCCTTGTGCAAAATAAACTTGTATCGGGATGTAATTGACTGTTTTTTTGCCACGTCACCCTGTCCAGCGGGACCCACCTGTCATAATCGTGCTCAAAACGGTCTAAGCCGGCGACTAGTGTTTTTTGTAAAAGATTAGCCTCGGAATTAGTGGTTTTTGGCACAAAACTATAGAAGTGTGGTTTCTATAACCCTAGCCTTCAGTGTCAATGTTTTCTGCAATTAACTCACAAGTATGTGTTACACGAGAAATAAGTTTCGTAGAATAAGTTGCATCGAACGGTCAGGGATGGACAAAGTGCGATATCGGACGCTCCACTAAAACTTCTTTTTTTCCAAAACGAAGGCAAAGATTTGGCTCACCCATTAAATAAGAGAATAGAGTTTTTAGAGTTTACCAAGTGACCCACATACACGGCATGATAATTACTCACACAATACAATATGCCCTAGCTTCTTGACACTAGCAATGACCCCGAAGCTTAGACTCTTCGACGATTGTTTTTAAGGAGAACTAGATCATGATAGGCGCGCGTTGCCGCGCCAGTCCATTTTTTCGATAGAATGATAGGAAATTACCTACATATATGATGACATGAAACACACATAAGCAGCTGCCGTAAAAATGAAGGACAAATTCCGAACTGCAAATAATGAGCCATAATTTCAAAGTCATTTAATATCCAGGTTGAACTACCAGCACATCAACAAATACATCATCTAGTGTCCGAGTCATATACTTCAATAGTTTATAATGTTACAACAGATCAGGTACATGGTTGGGCGTTGGCCATATCCAAATGAGAGAACACAAACACAGACCCTCTGATAAACAACTACTATCATAGGAAACACAAAACAGGGAAATGCAATTTGGCTCCCGGGAGCATTTGCTCCTGCCCATCAAAAATGAATTTTGAAATGTGAAAAAAATTCCAACAAAATTTTTGTATGTTCTTTGTCACGTTCAAATGCTACCTGGAAATTTGTAGGCAAAAAGGTTAAGCATTTTGGCCTGTACGAAAAACCAAATTGAACATCAATTGTTACCCCAAAATGTCACATTCAAATTTGTTTTTTTCACCGACGAAACACCACTGCTCCGACTCACATGAAAATTGTCAAGCATGTTTGCGACAGTAACACAAACATCCAGAAAAAAATTCAGATTTTTTTAAAACATTTAGTATTATTTTTTGTGTTACTGTTCATCCGGGTGCAAATGCACCCGGGAGCCAAAACACCCCTCCCAAACAAAGCATGTCAATCAAGTTCTGTGCTGACCTCAAAGTCCCATTTCTCTACAAAAATCCCTTGCAGACGACTAAGCGGCAACTGCAAAGAAGACTCATGTTGAATCGAAGTCCAACTGCACCACATAGCATAGAAAAACAATGTGCAAAGATGACAGGAGAAGAGTACAGTGGGTGCAATAGTTTGTTCTTGGATAGAGATTTCAATTCATATAAAAAAAATATGTTGATTTCATGTGTACAGTAAATTTATCTTCATTCTTAGTCAAAAAAATTAATTTTCATCCAAGAAAGTGAAAAATAAAACTTGTAATTCCGTGGGAAGGAAGCACATCTGGTGGTTTGTTTTAAAGTAACATCACGATTTGTTTTTACAGTAAGTTCAATGGTGGCAGATTGGAGTGACATGTAGGCAACACTGGCTAATAAACAAGAAAGAAAGAAAAACACATAAATCCACAATTACTAAGAAGTGGGCTTGGTCTACGTAATCTTGTAGTTTACCACAACTTCCAACTGGAAGAGCAGGGTGATGAATGAAATAAGAGTGACAAACTGATATGTAAGAAAAACAAGCTAACCTTTCGTGGACAACTATTCAGTTGCACAAAAGCTTCTAAATCAGGACAACCATGCAAACACATGTTTTGACCCTACCAGCTTCTTAAATCAAGAACCAGTGATCTGAAAATACAAAATTAGCTATGAAACAAGACATAATAGCCAACTTCATTGCAAACAGTGCAAAACATGTACTATGAATCAAACAATATCGTTTTTTTTTCATATAGTACTTTTTTCTGCATCATTTGTCTTCCATCACCAAAATACATGGAAGTGATTTCTACTTTCTTATCTCTGTTAGTGTCTCATAGCAAATTCCACAGTGTTCTGAAACGTGCACGCGCGCGCGCGCGCGGGGGGGGGGGGGTATTGTTGGTATAGTTGGATACCCAGGTAAACTTGTGTGCTTGTCCAATTTAGCAATCCCTCGTTAAGGATTATATCTTCTTTGTATGAAAGTCGAACAATCTTAGAGAAGCCAATGCTGGTTAGCAACTGGAGGTTCTTTTCTTTTCTTCTCTGGTGCTTCTGCGCTAGTCTTTGTACTCTACTCCAACTCTTCGATGGCGGTTACAGTAAACAAAGAAGTTTGAACAATGCTAGAGAAATCCTTGAAATTTATCGAACATAAATTATAATAGGTTAAATTTTGGAAGCAATGCCATAGGGATGTATCAAAGAATTACCCCACCACCTTTCAAAGTATTTCTATTTTGGTAAAAATGGTTACCATGAAAATATTTTTTCTACTATTGTAAGTTTTATGAAAAGAATTTATATGATACCTAGCAAGCTGCGAGTTGGTAATTATGTTTTTTGGAAAACTTCCAGCTAATTCATAATATTTTCTTAGTATTTGTGGTAAATAAAGACACAGGTGAATGTATTTGTTGTAATATACACTTAGACAGAGTATATAAATCCCTGGGGTAGCAATCATAACTCCTGCTTGATAGATGCATGAACCAGGTATTGCATCGATATATATTTTGTTCACAGAAACTATAGTTGATATGTATGATTGGGAAATAACGTTACCACAAACCTCTGATGCCTTTTCTTTCAACTATTTCCTGTCATAGTTAAACTTTATTTTTGACATGCATATCAGGTAGGAGTAGCGGGGTGAACTTAGCATATTTGCCAGAAATTTAATATTGCTATCACCATGCCTCCATATGTTACCAAACGAGAGAACTGGGCGTTGTACTGTTGTTGCTGGAAAGGTGAGATACGATAGTAAAGCGATATTCCTGATCACTGATATGATGCCATATTTGTATTAGAAACACTTAGACAATACAAAAAGTTACAACACCACTGATGTTGCTGTTGCGGACATTCACTCTGTTCTAGTCTGAAGAAAAGTAATTGACCTGACAGGGGATAGATAATTCAGAAGTTCAGACTTGAGACAGGGGAAGAGGTGTGTCATGACTGTACCTTTCTTCTGATACGGGACGAGCTCCGGCAGCACTAAGACCTTGCCGGCGGTTTCGGCAATCTTCGAGATATTGCCTTTGATATCCCTTATGGCCTCCGCCATGCTGGCCGGTGGCCACTGGCCTGTTGACGATCACGGTGAATCGGCCGGGGGTGTTCTGCTGCTCGATCTCGGCGCTCGCCCGCGCCCTCAGCTTGTTGCTCACATCCACCACCTTCTTTTCACACGCAACCTCAGCTACGTAAAGGAGCTGCCGCCGAGCAACGTAAAGGAGCTGCCGCCGGGCAAGCCGCCACCGCAGGTAGGGTTTGTAGATGGGTCAGGAGGCAAGATTCGAGCGGCCAGGGAGGGGTCGCTGCCCCTTCGTAGTCTTTTTCTTATTATTAGGGCTACTCGCATCGCCAGATGGATTCCTCGAAGGCCAGCCGGTAGAATGGGCTGGCTGACGGCCCAATTGCACCAGAGGCCTTCGTTTCGGCCTCTGGAGAAGCAGCCCACAGGACAGATAGTCCAGATTTCGCACAGTGCGCTACAGATTGCTTCCGAGACGAGATCAGACGGCCCAAAACGTCCAGATCACAAAAACGGACGGCCAAAAACGCAAATCGCTATGAGGGCAGGGATTAGGTGCGGTTTTACTGTCCTTAATTGGCTGCGGCACACTCTTGTGACGGAAGACACATGCGCTTTTCTCGTTCCAAATTGCCCAAGAAAGTGGATATACCAGAGCTGAGATACTTCCTGAAGTGCGTAGCTAGTGTCAATATCCCTCTGCCTTTAAATACCGTTGTCCGACGTCTTGTTTGCATCATCCGTCCAACTATGCTCCATCCATCCATGGCTTCTTCTGCGACGGCTTCATCAGTGCTTAAGCTGGGCGCCATCGTCCTCTGCGTTGTGCTCGCCGCGTCGTCCGTGCGGCAAACGGCGCCGCCGCGGGACTGCGACTCGCTCTGCGAAACCGCGTGCTCCTACCTCGAGTCAGCGGCGTGCACCGGTCTCTGCGTCGTCCCCGCCGCCGTCGCCACCAAGAAACTGACATGCCAGTCCTGCAAGGAGGCGACCAAGAAGTCGTGCGAAACCGAGTGCGTCAGCATGTGCAACACCACGCCGGACTCGCCGTCTAGCTGTAGTGCCAGCAAGTAGATGGATCGATGCAGCCAGGCAAGGTCAGCTAGCCGGCCGGGGAGGAAGCTAGCTACCGCCGGCAGGATGCATCCGTGTTGTGTTGTACTCCTACTAATTTTGTTTGTTTCTCTAAATTTCTGTATTGCTATGCTATGGATTCCGGCTAGATTCATGTGTGTGTTCTTGCTGGATTGGGCCTACGCAATGTACTGACCGCACTGTTATCTCGGCTTGTGTGTATAATAAGATGAACATCACTAACCGGCCAAATTACCGATTGTCGCTTGTTTGGCACCGGTCAGTGACTAATGCTTATTTTCTCGTAATCCAAACTACTTTCGAATGTAATTTGAGTTTAGTTTACAGTTTAGAATTTGGGATTTATGTGTTTAGGCATATTTTTAGGTTTATATACTTTATAAAGTTTACGTTGTGTCATGTATGTGAACATAAGTACTCTAACCAGGGTCTTCGCATATACACTTGAATGTCTGAACTTTTAGTGCGTAACCCATTCAAATAATATGATATAATATTGCTAGTTTTGTAATATTATTGGAAGTCTATAAAGAGTTTCACAATACTCTAACACAATTTTAAATATCTCATATTAATAATACAATGTAATTTAAGCTCATTTAAATACATGACTCCAACTATGTATTTTGTTCATCCAATAGTTCTAAGATGATTTAGGTAGCTTTAAAATGTTATTCAAACAATAATTTCATTTCTTCATTAATTTGGCACTGTTATGTTACCACATCTAAATAGATGCTTCATTTATTTAAATTTAAGGTTAAATATAGTCAATTTTCTATGCGTATAATTAAAATCTTGAAAAGTCACAAGGAATATCCATATAAAGGACATGCATATTAAATATTTTTGGCCCTTTTAAGAATTTGTGCTTTTATTTTTCAGAAAGCAATATTAATCTATAAATAATAAGGACCAGTTACTAGTGTCCCACACAAGTAGAGATCTGCTATGCACACGACACTTCTCATACGATATTTGCACGATGCTACATATCCAACCATCCATTCCATAAGATAAAGTGCAGCACACCACCGGATTGCCAATCGTGCAAGGACCAGGCACAAAACTGTCGGTTATAAAGTAGTTTCGACACAAGTAAGGTTATGTAGTGACTATATATCACCAACGGGTCCAACTTTAGGAATTAGGACTGGTCTACTAATAGGCCACTAATATATTGGATCTACCGCTGATATCGAGTAATTTGCAAAAAGGGCAGTCTCGACAAAATGGTCGTAACTTTTGCATATGAAAACTTGGATTGAGATGATCTTTATATCAAAAAGTATCTACACAAAAAGTTTACATCCAATTTCAACGGCCTTTGGCGGTTTCCAATTATTATTTTTGGAATTATTAAATTCGTCTGGGAATATGGAATTTCGGACCTTTTAAATTTGAGGGGAACGACACTGGTAATTAAAATACTAGTGGTGTAGTACCAATTTGAGGGCACACAACTAGTATCTGGAATATTAGTGGTGTGTTGGTCTAGGCACGCCACTAGTAACTGTTACCATTGGTGTGGGATGGCCGTCACTAGTAACCTGTTATCAGTGGCACCATACCAGTGGCGTCCCCCCACACCACTAATACCGTTTTTGGGACACCATTAATAGGCTTTTCTATACTAGTGGGTCACACTGCTCACTGTGATGGCGTGTGATGATTTTTTGTTGTAATATAATTGTCTGTTGATATTACTTGAAATGAGTGGCTTAGGCCAAATTGTCTGACAGTGAAGTGAAGTGGAGTCAATTGTTAATCTGTTAGTCTAGCTCATTTGGAGTGAAGTGGAGACAGTTGTTACTCTGTTAATTAGTCTAGCTCATTTGGAGTGAAGTGGAGTCAGTTGTTACACTGTTAGTCTGGCTCATTTGGAGTGAAGTGGTGTCAGTTTTGTACTAGTGCCCGTTGAGATTCGTTAATCTGTTACCCGGTTCAGGCCACAAGATCCGCGTCGTGCGGCACATCGTTGGTGGCGCTCCCTGATTGCCTCTCAGGCTGGCCATAGTGAGGTAACTTAGGTGGTATCATGTACTTGAGAATAGCAAACATGCTGATGTGACAGGGAATTAAAGAAGAGAGAGAGGGTTAGAGTAACATAGATAGATACCGTATCATGTTAAATGATATGCTACTTTGTGTCATGCATGACAATAAATATGATCTTACATGATACTACTCTATGATACTAGTGTATGATACTCCCCATTATGAGCAGCCTCAAGTAACAACGTGCTTGTAACGTGTGCATGTAACCCTTGCCAATGATACCAAGAGGCAAAATACAAAAGAAAATCACATGGTAATCTCACCCATCGTCCCATACTCCCATGTTTTGTATCCATTGGTACTGCCATCAATCTCTGTTATGGGGCCTATATTTTAAACCGGTTCACAAATAAGATCTAGAGCAGGCTCCGATCATATCTCGCCGCTGCTGTCTATAAAAGGGCTGAGAACGATATGAGTGGAGCAGATCAAACACGAACAAACCTACCAAATCACAATACCCTAGCCTAGCTCGCAGTGAATAGATATCGTATGAAGATTGGCAACAAGGTAGTCGGCGTGCTGGTCCTGGTGGCTGCAATGGTGGTTTTGCAGCTCGCGGTAGCTCCAACGGCCATGGCTCGCCTGCCGCGGGTTTCAAACGAGACCATCGTCATGGTGACTGAGGATGGAGTGCAACAGCAGCGGTACTACTGCGGATCATGCAAGTGGACTCCATGCGCAAACCAGAACTGCAACTGCATTTCTAACTCGTGCTTTATGATTCGCTGAAGTCAGTTCCCTGATGTTGCGCATCGATCGATCTCTTCGTTGCAGTTCTTCTTTTTAAATCCAGTTGTGTACTGTTGTTGTTTGAGATCAGTGCCGTTCACGATCGTTCTCGTAGACGTGGGGTTGCTCTGTGCTTATTGAATAAATGATACTGCTAAGGCGTCACAATAAACTCTAGTGGAACATGTATATACGGAACACAACAAGGCTTACCTGTCTGTCGTATGTTAAGGCGCACATGATTTTCGAGACGAATATTTAACCAAAAGAATAATCTGATTCTTTTGGTACGAAAAGAACACTTTCTAATTATATCGTTCTTCTTGTCTTTTTTGTTGTTGTTGCGGGATATCATTCTTCTTGTCAAATAAACCACATATATTTACACTATTTATTGGTCAAAGAAAAATCTTAAAAGGCGTGTGCGTGTTATTCATGGAAATGAGGGAGTCCTAGCTAATATGGGTGTTCGGTCATGCATGTGTAATGTTCATGTCAAGTGAACTCTAGTGGTAGCCTATTTCTCTTTTTGATTAATTACCGAGCGAAATTAATATAAGGAATCTATACCTGCCAAGAGCAAGTATAATAAGGTGACGTAGGCGGGCTGTAAGACTTGAAATATTATATCTTTGCTGAGTTGAATGAGAGAGAAAAGGAGAGAGAAGAGAAGCTGGCTCTAGATTTACAGCCGGCTGTAGCACGTGCTCCAAGAAGCTATGTGAGAGTGTATGGTGAGCCATGTGGTAAAAAAGTAATACTTTTTTGTAGCCCACTATTATACATGTTAACTATTACATTGCCTATAGATGACATGGCAACATGTTATAGGCAACAGTCGGCTATATTATTAACCATGCTCTAAGAGCAAGTATAATGGTAGACTTATAGCTCGCTTACATGGTAATTTTGTCTATGTGAAAGAGAGAGACATGAAAAAATAAGGGGAGTGGACTTTCATGCAAGAGTCTAGCTATATGGAATTCTTAGGCCAATACAATAAATATGAAAAAAGAGATAGAGAGAAGATGAAATAAAAATAGTACTCTTATAGCCAACCTTATATAGTTAACTTTATTATAGAATGGTTATAAGTGATGACTATAGTATATATATGACAGGACAACACTATGTAGCCAGTAGTTGGCTATACTATTAACCATGCTTTAATAAGGTGCTCGGCCATGCATGTATAATGCTCATGTCAACGTCAATGGTATTGGATCATGGAGCGCCCCGAAAATGATGCTATTTATACTGATGCTCTTAAAAATAAAGGCAACCTTTATACTCCCTCCGGTCCTTTTTAGTCTGCATATAAGTTTTGTCCGAAGTCAAAACACTCTACTTTGACCAAACTTACAGGAAAAAGTATCAACATTCACAATACCAAATCAATATTGTTGGATTCATTATGAAATGTAGTTTCATAGTATATATATTTGGTATTGTAGATGCAGATACTTTTTAATATATATTTGGTCAAAATTTACAAAGTTTGACTTGACAGAAATCTAATACGCGGAGTAAAAAGGACCGGAGGGAGTACAATGTCTATTTTGCATCGTACAGAGGTTACACCAATTAATTCTGATTATGAGGGAGTACTTTTTTTTTTGAACACAGTACAAACGCAAGCGCTCATATACATGCGCATACACTCACCCCTATGAACGCACACACGCACACCCTACCCCTATGAGCACCTCCATAGGCACCTCGCATCTTGAAATTTATGAAGTCACCATAGGCACCTCGTCGTCGACGGGAACGTCTCCTCCCACTGAATGCGCATCGCCGGAAATCCTGAAATAATTTCAAGAATAAATACGAGCACCAGGATTTGAACCCTGGTGGGCTGGGGATACCACCGTCCCTCTAACCATCCAACCACACGTACTTTGATGTGCGTGATGGCACCACCAGCCCCAGCACGTCAAGATGCCTCCCAAGACGTTTCTAGCGTGCACGATCCGCGTTGGATGCTGGAATCAATTTTTGTGTTGTGCTTTGAACCTGTCTAGTTAAAGATGCATCTCCAACACTGCAACTGGGTATAGTTTAGGCCGGTTGGTACGTACAAGTTTTGCACAGGAGCTGATCTGTTGCGCTATGTAAAAGGATATTAACAAGTTGCGATTACGATGCAACAACTACGCTCTCCCTGAAGAAAGAAAGGCGATCTCGCCTCCAGCTGCCAGGCCGTTTCCCTTCGCCGTCGTCCTCCGATGGCTCCCCTCCGCCGATGACCGAGCGGTGGCTCCCCTTCGCCAACGACCTCGGTCGTCGGTGGTGAGGAGGGTTGCCGTATCCACGCGTGTGGAACGTTCTAGGTATCAGTAGCTTAGAGTTTTGGGCTGTTGATCGCCTTAACTTTGGTGGTGGTGATGACGGTGTCGAATAAATAATCTTCAGATCATTCCCGAATGAGATGATCCACGTTGGGGTTGGATTTGGAAATCAATTTGTTCAAGTAAGGATGATGTCGCGGGGGCGGCATTCTCGTGGTGGACCCGTGTCCTCGGGCTTCGCCATTGCAACCACATTTACTTCAGCGCCAGCATGGAGCTTGAGAGGTAGTCCAGGAGCGAATGCAGATTGTGGTCTGCATCGGCTACATTGAAAGATGATGGATTATATGTTGGGTTCATGGTTCGTGGCAGGTATGGTTTCTTCCTTCGACGTCTTAGCTTAGTCGTGCGGGGGTGCTAGATCTAGAGTTCGATGATGTGTCCGGGGTGTTGCCCTGATCTGATTCGTTCAGCGACAATGGCTTCGTCTCTATTGGCGAGCTACCCAAGAGTTCCGCAAAGCTGCATATCAGCGATGGAGCCGTGTCGAGCTCGGGTGTAGAGGTGATTCCTCATTTTTTCCTTTGGTGGTTGATGCGGTGGCAGAGGCAGGTGACGGACGTTGGTGTCAAGCTCAGAGAATTCTTCGATCTTGCTTGTAATTTTACTTCTTGGCTGATGCTTCTATGTGCAAAGGCTAGCATTCTACTATCTTTTCAATTGCAATCTACTGTCTTTTTAGTTTTGTTAGGTCGGCATGTGTGTGGTTTGTATATGATCCTTATGATATAAATAAGACAGGTATTAACATGCAAAAAAGAAGAAGTTGCGATTACAATTGGACACACTCATGCATGCCCACATTATTACGTCGTCCGTCACATAATATAAGAGTGTTTTTACACTATTTCCCATAATTTTTATTTCAACTTCTTAGCAAGGTTTCATGGGTTTTTTTTTTTATAAAGAGCACTTTATTACTCAAAACATTCAAGTATTACAGCCGACATCTACATAACTAAAATGCACATAGTCGCAATAGGTTCGCAAAAGAAAAAAAAACATAAAAATGCAAAAAACTAGTGATCATAAATAAATTGTAGATCGATGGAGGACCGATCCGTAGATCACGCGGCCAACCATGTTGGATAAAAATATCCTTTGCGGTATCCTCCAACTGTGACGTGTACTTTGAAAAGTATGCACAGACCAACCCAGCGAAGTAATTCCTCAAGTCTGTTTAAAAAAAAAAGTAATTCCTCAAGTACGCCTGATTCCAGTTACAATGTTAAGTACAATACAATACTCTCTTCGTTTTAAAATAACTGTCTCAACTTTATACTATCTCTAGTATAAAATTGTATTAAGTTTAAGACATTTATTTTAGGAGGAAGGGTACATAGCAGGGGCAGCTACTGCAAGCAGTGATGGAGGTGTGGCCTCTGCTGGAGAACCTGCTGGTGGCAGGGCTGGCATGGTGGCGCAAATCGCAGAAGGTGCAGCCGGTCCCCAAGCCCGTCATATCGGCGCCTTCAGGCTCTCGTGCCCCCATGGGTTGGGGTAGCCATAATAGCACCTCTTCTCTCTCTCACCAACATTTTCTACTCGTCGAAGCTACTTGAAACTGATGTATTTTCAGACTTATCTCAGGCGCCAATCATGTAATATCACAGAAGAAACCATGGTGCCAGCTACTATGAAAATTGATTGAACATAGCAGGGGCAAAAATAAGTTTCTCCAAGCCTATATATATATATATATATATATAATTTGGATTCCATGGGGAATTAGAATGTTACAGACCAACTGACCAAGCATACACAGAAATAAGAAATGGCGCCCAATGGATCGCAGCATCGACAAGATACAAATACTTAGATGTGCAATACTTATCTCACATCTAGATGTGTTTTAGCAAAACCGATACTTATCTCACATCTAGATGTGTTTTAGCAAAACCGATACAAATAATAACCAATTGTTGGCCTTAACTTATCCTGAACAATGATCATGAATAATAAAAAGGGCCACATTACATTTCTAAGTGTTAAAGAGAGAGACAAACCTCATACATCTCCCCAACAGTGATGGTATTGCCTGTGTCAGTATGGTAAGTACATGAATCATGAAAAAAATCGACAAAAGAAACAAAACAAAAGCACACGAGTTCACATATACAAGACAAAATATTACCACACAATGGTGCCTTCTCCATTTATGAACACTCTGCCTTGTAGATCCCCGATCCACTGGCATACTCTGTTGCATATCTTGATCGCTTGGGTCTGCAAGCAAAATGCGCCATGCACTCAAAGTAAGATTGCATACAGCACCAGGATATTACTATAAATGATGCATTAATCGCATCGCTGAACTGTATGTAGGCATATGCCAACCTTGTCAGTCAGTGGACTGAAGGCTGCATACAGCTCAAAATCCTGGGTTAACCAGCTAAACATAACTGCAACAAAAGGGGAATTGGTTGTGTAACAAAATAACTGTGAAACACTCAGGCAAACAGGAAACAACATGCTTGAGCTAGTAACTTTGACGGCATAGGTACTCCTAGAACATCAATGCCACAGAACCACAACTGCAGCAAGCAATGAGATATATCTGGTGCCTCATAACAAGTACCAGTTTGTTCCCTACAGGCTACAGGCAGGCGCCTACGTGAACAGAATGGATTATTCTATTGATCCTCTGATGGTTCTAGGTCTTTGCATTAAGTGGTTTCAATTCAACGTAAAATAGAACAGCATACTGCACCTTTGGCTGTATTTGTAAACATTCAAAAACCGATCTTAAAGTAAAGATCTACAAGCTATTATTTCCCTGCATACTATATGCCTCTGCTGGTTTCAGAGCAGTATTTTCTTAAATAGCTAAGATTGCAGAAGTTTTGTTTTCTTGCAGAAGTTCAGATCGCACGACTGTGTCATGTGAATAAGTCTGTGTGGGTATTAGAATCACATAGCAACTAGAATATAAAAGGTAATAGTTTCATCTCTCTCAAAGGTCGAACATGTCACTAAATGGCCACAACTTTCGTCCCTATAACAGGGTCCAGGTACAACAATAGTCGAACTAAAATATTATATAGTTTCTAGTTCAACTATGCTCCCAGACACTAACATATAACCAGAGTTATGGACATGAGTGGAGCTTGATCAAATCCGTCTTATTATTCTGCAAATTCAGTTTATACAACCCTTTGTTTCCAGATAAATGATTTAATGTGATGGTATCTAGATCCCAACAGCATCTTAGTAGTGGCCAATTGGCTATTAGAGCAGAAAAATACACTAAGAATGAATTGCATATTTCTATGGTTGCTACCTACACATTATATAAGGATTTCGCTAGAAATCGAACGTCAGATCTTTAGCATGGAAAATCGAACACCCAAGATGGCGAATTATGTTGTCGCGAAGATGACAATTTCCTTTAACAAGCATGGCAAATCCTTGCATCTTCAGTTTTTTTCCAGGAATTGCCATGCTAGCTAAATTTGCCATGCTCGCGACAACATAATTTGCCATGCTTAAAAATCTAAAGTTAGATTTTGCAACCAAAAGTCCGAACTGATGGAAAGGGCTAGTGCAATCCACATATACTGTAACACCCCCTCTCACGTGTGACGGGAAAGACAAGTCAACACGTGCAACCGGAAGAGAGCGACGGCGCGCGAAACTCACGTATGACTCAAGAGGCCTTTACGTGGACACAAAAGGGGGCTACCAGCAATTTTTAATAAATTGCGAAAGCCAGGACTTGAACTCAAGACCTTAGCTCTGATACCATGTTAAGCTTCATGCACTAGCTAACGCAACCAAAAGTCCGAACTGATGGAAAGGGCTACGTGGACACATATACTGTAACAACTATAATCCTCATCTCTTCTTGATTGAGTTCTGTGTGGACCAGTTGCTTTATCATGCATGGAAGCATAAACCTTTTGATAAGCCTTGTACAATCTACACACATCAAGTTTTGTCTCAAAAGACTGTTCAGTAATACGGAAGTAAATAATGTAGGAGTACTGTCATCAATATTCAATACCTGTTCTGTTGGTTTGGATTTCTTATGGGCAAGGCAAACTCAGACGATACATACTGGTCAAGATAAACACTTTTGTATATAAAATGCCACAGTCCAGCTGGTCCACCCATAACCTCATCAGAAGACAACGTTTGAGAATTTAAACCTTGAGAAGACTGTGCAGGAGCTGATGTAGATTGAGACGAAAGATCAATAGGGACATCTTCAACACGCAATACATTTTCATGTAAAGACCTTTGTACTTCGAGATGGACATTCGATTTCAATAGAACATCCTGAATACGGGCTCTAGTCATTGTTCACAGAAGAATAGTTATCTCAGTTCCATAGCACATGGTAGGCAGGGTGCACTCAGTATCTTGTGATATTTTAACTGAGTATTTAACATTTTACTGTGCATCTCACCTTGAATCTTTCAAATCATAAAAGGCATCTGATCTCGGAGTAAGAAGAGTCAAGTAAGTATTTTCCTGCCATGGAGAAGAGATTAGTTAATATAATAAAACGACCTTCTCAAACCTAAACTAAAAAATAAAATATGATCGTCACTCCATATAAACTTCTACAAGTTTCCATCTGTGTCGTAAGCCCGTAAGACATGCATCATGATTCTCATAATGAAGATCTTGCCGGCACACTGACGTGAGCATGCATATTCAGATGCACCTATTTTACTCAACTAAAAAAATGAACATAAGCGTATAGGAAGGCCATAGGATTGTATCTTGGCAAGCATATGGGTGAAAAAGTCTCCGAAGTCCTGCATTAAACAGACCAAACTTGTAAGATGGTTGCAGGTCAAGGTTTTTCATTTCAGATAGTATGTGGAGATTACCTAAAAGATTCGGAGGACAATATGAAATTTGCAAGTAGTAATATATCATCAGGATGCAAAGTTGCCTTTTGTGCCCCCACAAGACTAATAACCTGAAAATTAACCAAGATCGTAGCTCTCAGAAACATGAACGCAGAGGACTGAGGAAAATAAAAGATTTATGTTATCCATCTCCATAGACTAGCAAAGCTGCAATCATAAGTGCAATATTTGGCATGGTAAAGTTCTGTGTCTTTTGATGGGATGGCAGACGCAATCGGCTAGAAGCACATAATAACTACCATTAGCATGAGCAAGGAGCAATCTATATTGGTACTGGTACCGTTTGTCAAGCTACAGAGCACGGAAGTCATTGGCTCTGCTGGAGAGATTGAAAACATCTGATACCAAAGAACAAAAATGGCATGCTTTCTACAGAAATTCTCAGAAATGTGGTATATGCATGAGCTTGGATAGTTGGATATGGTGAAAGACGTAACTGATTAACTGACGATTAAGTAAGATTAAGAATACTGTTGTATGAACCTTTAGAAAGGTCAAGTGGCACCTAATGTGTATTGAGGAGTAACTATAATAAGAAACGTGTTACGTACATTTTAGCACGTAAGCAGGATTCCAGCGCACTATGATTAAAGACTAAAATGAACTAAGTAGCACAATGGAAGTTCCGACAGGAAATTGGACAAACCTGAAATTAACAATGAATATAGCTCTCACAAACACAAACACGAACACATAGGACTAAGGAAAATAAATGATTTACGTTAAATATCTCCAAACATTAGAAATAAAGTTTGACGCCTTCTGACGGGATGCCAGAAGCACACAATAACAAATAATAGCACTAGAAGGATCAATGTGTAATGGTACTGGGCACCCTTTGTCAAGCTACAAGCAAAAAAGCCGTGTACTACTGGAGAAAAGCCATTGACTCTACTGGAGAGATCGAAGATTCTAATATGGGGATACCAAAGAACACAAATGGCAAGGTTTCTACAGAAGTTCTCAGAAATGTGGAATATCACTTTGGATATGGTGAAAGACGTAACTGACTGACGATAAAATAAGTTTAAGTCCCATGTTATATAAAGCTCTAGAAAGTTCGAGTGGCACCTAAAGAGTGTTCAGAAGTAACTATAATAAGAAAAGTGTTACATCTTACCAAATAAGCATGGCCTCAGTACAGTAAGATGAATACGTCCAATGGGGTTAGTATCAAAATGAAAGTCATGGCAGGAAATTGGACAAACCTTGTGATCACACAACTAAGTATCAAAATGAGTTGAGGGGTTCATAATTAGATGGTTGAAGTAGCTCAAGACTCAAGAGACAAACAAGATTTCGTCTGTAGGTGAATAATTATGGTGCGTGTACTGTAAGGAGGTGTAGAACAGGGAGGGAGCACCTCGTCGGCGTGCTTCTTGCTCTGTGCCCAGTCCTCGGTGCCGGGGCGAGGGGCGGGGCGGCGTCGAGCTCCTCGATGCCGCCGTTGCCGGTTCTGGAGGCGAGGCTGCTACCCCGCCCACCGGCGTAGCCGCTTCTGGTGGGGCTGGGAGGGTCGGCGCTGCTGTCCTCTTCATCGAGCCCCTCCTTCCACGCGGCGACCGCGCTGCTCCCGCCCCTGGATGCGGCCGTCGCATATCCATCGTCCTCGTCCTCCTCGTCGATCTCGTGGCCGGCAGCAAAGTCTGCGGGCAGGTCGGAGCCGCAGAGAGAGAGGGCGGCGAGGGGGTTCTCGTCGGTGGGGGCTGGATTCCGGAAATACTTATCATATAAATGGATAAAAAAAGATGTATCTAGAACTAAAATACGTCTAGATACATTAATTTTTTGAACAAATATTTCCAGACGAAGGGAGTAGTTTTTTTACCGGAACCGGTATCTACCGGTCAAGCATCCACCGTGGTGTTCAGTTGGAGATTTGTGTCCTTGTTTTGTGTATAATAGAGGTTAATGAGAATATATATGAATACATGTATTTGTGTGTCAGACAGTTTCAGCTTTTACTGTACAGAGAGAAAGGAATTTTAGAGAACGGTGCATGCTGCATTTTATTTTGATCCTCCTATTTTTAATGATTCATAACTTTTGAACCAAATGTTTATTATTGAAACTTTTTATATATTTGAATTCGTGGTGTGAAGACCTTTAGAACAAGATCAATTTTGAATATATTTGAATTGCATATATATATATATTTCACTTATATTTGAAATCAATTTCCTTAAACATCAAAATGTTTCACTATTTCATATAAGTGATTTCTACGGTTTCGAAGATTTTCAAAAACTCGGATATGGAACTCACAAACACGTTGAAATATCTTACATATATTATGAAAAAACAAGTTTAATAACTTTGTACTAATCAATTCCACAATATTTTAACTGATTTGAAGACATCAATTTCACATATTTGAAAACAATTTCACTCATTCCAAAATCAGTATTTCACTAATTTGAAAAAGCACATTTCACTAATATGGAAAACTTTTTTCACTCATTACAAAATATGTATCAAAAATTAATTTCACTAATTTCAAAGAATATAATTTCAGTCGTTCCAAGATCAGTATTTCACTGATTTGGAAAACTGTTTTCACTCATTACAAAGTATATGTCAAAAATTAATTTCACTATTTCTCTAATTTCAAAGAATATAATTTCAGTCGTTCCAAGATCAGTATTTCACTAATTGAAAAAGCACATTCTACTGATTTGGAAAACGGATTTCACCCATTACAAAATATATCTCAAAAACATTTCACTTTATATATAGTAAAATATATTGATACGTATTTCACTCGGCAAAGATATCACTTTCAAACATTGAAATAAGGCGTTTCACAGAGAATGATATATTTCATTTTCTTTCACATAACTTATTTCACTAATTTCACATATTTCAAATAACCCGTTTCACATAATTTATAGATTTTTTATACAATATTTTTGAAATAATCAATTTCACACAAACTGGTTTCAACCACTTCAGAAAAAATATATTCAGAAAAGTGGTTTCAGTAATTTAAATAACTGATTTTGATTATTTCGAAAAGTGAAATATGAACTGAATGAAATTAATATTTTTATATTATTAAAATAGTAAAATTAAATTATTTTAAATATATTCAAGATTGGTCTTGTTCTAAAGATCATGTGTCCATGAATTTGAATATATATATAATCAATAATAGAACATTATTGTAAAAGATATTGACCATCTAAAAATGTCAACAAAGATAAAATGCATGAATTTGTTTGAGAAAGAGAGGAGAGATGTTGCATGCATGCGCAGGGGCGTAGACAGGCCCCGGGCTGCCAGGGTCATGGCCCGGGGCGTAGCAACTCATTCCTTCGTTGACTGTAGCAAAAGCGGTGCACTGTATCAACAGTAATTACTGTACATACAAGGCTGGCCTGGGTCTTGAGCAAATCCTGGCTACGGCACTGTGCATGCGGTACATCTCACTGCAACAAGTAGTACTTTTCAGCATGCATATGTACTCTATCGCTCTTATGGGGTCCATTCAACCTGACACTTATTTGACTTTAAGAAGAGATGCGAAAGATGGGCTGCCACAATACATGGTTATACAAATACTAGTAAACTGCACGTGCTTTGCACGTAGTAACCAACTAAGATGGAACTAAAAGATAGCACAGGGTCCAATTTACGTAAAAGAAAGTAATCATTCCAATTTTTAGACCCCTTGCTTCTCATCTATATATAGGTTTCGAACATGCATCCCGCTGTACAACATAAGCAAAAGCTCAACTACAATTTACAAGAACTCCATTGCTCACAGCTACAGAGTCGAACATCAATGACTTATAACCAAATAGGTCATGGTAGAATCACCCACCATAGAACTATTGTTATTTGCGAACTGAACTTGTTTTCAGGGTTGATCTCACATATTGTTTATAGACAGCTATGTCATGTACAACAGTACATATAGATACATACACACACTTCTTTTTCTAACATTTTTCAAATCCACAACTAAAGTGTGTTGCTCGTGCCAAAATGAAGATGCATCTAATATTAATGTTGCCTGAAGCATGGATGCTTAGAGCTCAGCACAATACTTAACTTCAAGTTCATGATCCATAAAGGCATATGATTCCAATTGACCTTGCCAACATGAGAGTGTATCAGGTTAAGTATTGAGACCAAAAAAAATTCTTATACGAAGAGGTTCAGTGACAAGATAAAAATGACACCTTCTATATGGTATAGAACCAGTCTGCAATGTCGAACATGGTATTGTGCAATTTAAGGCTGGGATAATCAAAAAATGTAAATGTCCAAATTTCAGCTTAGTAAAGCAAATTCATGGTTTGCAACTCTGCATACAAAAAATGATTCGGTGTATTGTACATGGAACAAGGATCTTGATCTAATTGATGATCTTCTGGACACAAACCTAGAACTACGGCAATAAAAAAAGTTGACAATAGTAGCAGAACACTACATCCATACTCTCTCTGAAGTCTGAAGAGAAAACATTAGGTATTCATGTATATGTGTAGAACAGATTAGAATATAAGGCCTATGTTATTTATGATTCTAATATGTGTGTATATTTAGAAAAAACACAACAGTTAACAACGTACCAATATTATGAAACAAAGACAGTTCTGCATTATGTACTTTTATCGCGCCAAAACCTCCTTATAGACAATATTTTTGGTACTTTTTCCTGATGGGTCGATATCCCTGTTTGGCTACGAAAGTATTCTTGTTGTTTTCCTTGATATTCCTCGGGACAATGCAACATATAGTTGACCATGAGAGAACACAGGTTCTGGAAGGTAGATACCAACATGCGGAATTGTTTGACCTTGAGCTTTATTGATTGTCATTGCAAAGCTAAGACGAATTGGAAATTGCTTTCTCTTGAACTTGAAGGGAAGTACATCATCTTCAGAAGGATACAAAGGAATTCTTGGAAGGAATACTCGCTTTCCAGCATGTTGTCCTCCAATAATTTCAGCATCAATAGCATTATCTTGAAATGCCTTAATAATAAGCCTTGTGCCATTGCATAATCCATTATGAGGATCTAAATTCCGAAGCAAGATCACAGGGCAATTTATTTTCAACCTGAGAACATGTGGAGGTAGGCCATTAGGCGTGAGAGAATTCAGGAATTCAGGTGGGTAGTGATTGTGAGTATCATCCACTGTTGAATTGAAACTATAGTCACTACTGGAATCAGAGTATTTGCCGTCAGCCATACCTTTGCCGTCTGCCAGTTGAAGGCAAAGTAGGACTTTGCCGTCTGCCAGCTGAAAGTAGACGGCAAAGAAAGGGCTGATGGCAAAATTCAGTTAAGCCGTCTGTCCTCTCTTTGCCGTCGGCTGGCAGACGGCAAAGACGACGATGGCAGACGGCAAAGAGGATAGTGGGCCCCACGGGGCCACGACGTTGGCTAGGTCATCCCTTTGCCGTCTGCTAACAGACGGCAAAGAGAGTCCTCTTTGCCGTCTGTTAGCAGACGGCAAAGGGGTGATTCCCTTAACGGTAGCCCCCGCCCCACCGTTCCCCACTCCCCCTGGCCGAGCGCTCATCTCTCTCTCCCTCTTCCTCTCGCCGTCGTCACCGCCGCCCCGCACCCCCGCCACGCCGCTCCCCCGCCCCGCGGCCGCACCCTCCCCGCCCCGCTCGCGCCCCCGCCTCGCAGCTCCGCCGCCGCCCCGCGCCCTCTGCCCCGACGACCCGCCGCGGCGCCGCCCCGACGCCGGCGGCCCCGTAGCCGGCCGCCCGACGCCCCCCTGCCCCCCCTGGTGAGCTCCTGCCCCTGGGCTCTCCCCCCTTTTTTCATGTTTTTTCTTTTCCTGTTTTTTTAATAGATGTTTATTAGGTAGTTAGTTTATTTTCTGATAAATTAGATAGTTAGTTTATTAGGTAGAAAAAACTTAGATAGAAAAGAAAAAACATAGAAGAACATAAGAAAAGAAAAAAAAAACTAGAAGAAAAAAAAGAAGAAAAGAAGAAGGAAAAAAAAGGAAAAAGGAAAAAGGAAAAGAAGGAAAAATAAGAAGAAGAAAAATGAAAAGAAGAAGGAAAAGAAGAAGAATGAAAAGAAGAAGGAAAAGAAGAAGAATGAAAAGAAGAAGGAAAAGAAGAAGGAAAAGAAGGTAAAGAAGAAGAAGAAGAAGAAGAAGAAGAAGAGGAGGAGGAGGAGGAGAGGAATAAGAAGAAAAGGAAGAGGAGGAAGAAGAAGAAAACAACACCCTGACACCCCGACCCCCGACGCCACCGACCCCCGACCCCCGACGCCACCGACCCCTGACCCCCGACGCCACCGACCCCCAACCCCCGACGCCACCGACCCGCGACCCCCGACGCCACCGACCCCCGACCCCCGACGCCACCGACCCCCGACGCCACCGACCCCTGACGCCACCGACCCCTGACCCCTGACACCACCGACCCCCGACCCCCGACGCCACTGACCCCCGACGCCACTGACCCCCTACCCCCGACGGCAAAGTAGTTTTGTAAATTATGAGTTAGGTCACATATTTTCCCATTTTGTTATAAAAACATCATATTTGTGTTGATCGGGTGGATTTCAATGTGCAGTTATTCGACGACCTCCCTGTGCGTTCGACGAGCTCCCCTGCTGCGTTCGTGGGTGAGCACAAATGACATCTCCCCCCCCTTAATTTGCTCTGTTCCGGTCTTCGTGCCGATGAAACTTGCTAGCTATAGGTGTCTTCAAATGAACAGTATGCGTGACCAGTATGCGTCTCCCGTTCGAAAGGGCGGCATCTATAAATATGCATGTCCTTGCATATTTATAACCGCCATCCTTTCGAATTGTCCAACGTTATCCACGGACAGCCCGAGTATGTGTAGATTGGGTTCGTTTTCTCGTATGCTCTGCTCCGGATCCGATGCCAAATTTCGTCAGTGCCTCCCTGTTGTTCTCCGGGTACACATCCTCTCTGCTTATTGCCGAGACGTGTATCAGGAGAACAGCGGGGAGCTGCTGTCAAAATTCTGCGTCGGATCCGGAGCCGAGCATGGGAAAACGAACCCAATCTACACATACTCGGGTGGGATTAGGACCTATCTTTACCTATTAGCGTGTAGGTTGCATGGACGTAATAAAACTGACAAACTTGATTAACTGATGAATATATATGCTGAATTATATATATATTTCTTGTGTGTCCAGTAGCTAGGCAAGATGAGTGATCGTGCGTGGATGTACACCGGTCACACCGGTCAGAAAGACATGACCAAAGAATGGTTAAGAAATACCAAGGGGTTTGTGAGAGTTGCATTTGCAAATGGCCAGGAAAAAACATGGTGTCCCTGTCCCCGGTGCGACAACTTTAAAAGGCAGACAGCGGGTGAAATGGGTAAACACCTGCAGAAGTGGGGTTTTAAGCCTAACTATACGGTGTGGACTTTTCATGGTGAGTCTGCCCAACGTGCCAGAGCTGAGGTGGTTCGTCGTCGCACCGATGAGCATGGTACTGGGATCGACGACATGGTGCAAGACTTTGATGATGCTCGGGATTCGGACGATGAGATGGAGGAATCTGCAAAGGCATTCTATGAAATGTTGGAGTCTTCAAAACGCCCTCTCCACGAGCACACTGAGCTTTGTCAGCTGGATGCCATCGCACAAGTAATGGCTCTGAAGGCTCAATTCAACCTGGGTAGAGAATGCTACGACGCGATGATGACAATATTTGGACGCTTTCTACCCAAAGGCCATGTACTGCCTGCAAACCTGTACCAGTCGGACAACTTCCTCCGTGTACTTAAGATGCCCTATGAGAAGATAGATGCCTGTGAGAATTGATGTGCCTTATTTAGGCTTGAGTATGCGGACTTGAACTATTGTCCCATTTGCAAGTCTTACAGATATGTTGTCGTAGACAACGGTATGGGTGAGAAGATTCAAACAAAAATCCTTGTTAACGTTCTTCGCTATATGCCAATCGTACCAAGACTTCAACGTCTTTTCATGGTCGAAGAGACGGCCAGACAGATGACATGGCACAAATTGGGCAAAAGAACCGAACTAGATGCAGATGGGAATCAGATGTTGGTACACACTTCAGACGCTTTTGCGTGGAAGCACTTCGATGCATTACATAAGGATAAAGCGGCAGATCCAAGGCATCCTCGAGTCGCCATCAGCACGGATGGGTTCAATGTGTTTGGTATGACGGCAACCCAATACAGTTGTTGGCCTGTATTTGTCATTCTACTCAATCTCCCCCCGGAGAGATTATGAAAAGAAAGAACATTTTCCTGACATTGATAATTCCAGGGCCCAACTATCCGGGGAAGAATATGAATGTGTACATGCAGCCGCTTAAGGATGAATTGCAAGAAGCTTGGGATAATGGGATCAAGACATACGACGCCGCTACCAAAAAAAACTTCAAAATGCATGTGTGGTACATGTACTCGACGCATGACTTTCCGGCGTATGCGCTATTCATTGGCTGGTGTGTGCATGGAAGGTTCCCGTGCCCCACATGCAAGGCAACTCTTCAGTTCCGTTGGCTGCAGGCGGGTCGCAAGTTTTCTTGCTTCGACATGCATAGACAGTTCCTGGATCCTCGCCATAAGTTCAGAAAAGACAAGAAGAATTTCATCAAACGTAGAGTTGTCAAAAACTCTACACCACCCGCGTTGACAGGCCAACAGATCCTGGATCAGTTAAACGCTCTCGAGCCTAATCCAAACCGTCCAGGGTATTTCAAAGGGTATAATACGGAACACGCCTGGACTCACAAGTCATGCTTATGGGATCTGCCTTACTTCAAAGACCTCCTTTGCCCACACAACATCGACGTGATGCACACTGAAAAGAATATCGCCGAGGCCATTTTTGGTACATTGTTCAGCATAGAGGGGAAGTCAAAGGATAATCCTAAGGCTAGAATCGATCAGGAGGCTCTATGTGATAGACCGTTACAAAACATGCGACAACCGAAAGGAAAGCAGAACTAGACCAAGCCAAAGGCATGGTTCAATCTTGGAAGGCCAGCTATGAGGGAAATGATCTTGTGGGTGAAAATGCAGTTGATGTTCCCCGATGGTTATGCAGCGAATCTAAAGAGGGGAGCGAGTCTTGACAAACTGAAAATATTTGGTCTCAAGAGTCATGATTGGCACAAATGGCTTGAGCGGGTAATGCTGGTGATGCTGCGTGGCTTTATCCCCGAGGATGAATGGCTAGTACTGGCAGAGCTGAGCTATTTCTTCCGTTCTCTTTGTGCGAAAGAACTATCGCCTGGCGTGCTAGATGAAATGGAAGAGTTGGCGTCGGAGTTGATCTGCAAGTTAGAGAAGATCTTTCCACCGGGCTTCTTTAATCCAATGCAGCATTTGATTTTGCATCTCCCGACCGAGGCAAGATTGGGGGGGGGGGGGCGTGCAAAATCGTTGGTGCTTCGCAACTGAGAGGATGCAGAAGACGCTTCGAGCAAAATGTAAAAATAAACGTAGAATTGAAGCATCGATGGCCGAGGCATTCATTACTGAGGAGGCGGCAAACTTCGTGACAGCACACTACGAAGCCAAAAATCGTCATTTGCATAATCCGAAGCCTCGGTACAATGATGGCGACCCTAAAAAAAGTCGATCCAACCTCAGCCTATTCAAAGGGAAGCTCGCACCAGCCGGTGCTTCGAAAGCAAAAGCGTTGGATGTCGATGAATGGCGGACTATTTCGTTGTGTATCTTCAACAACCTAACAGAAGTGCGGCCGTACATCGAGTAAGTTCTCGATACATTATTATTTCGCAACTTGTAATTCCTTTGAACTGCTCTTATTCCCGGATATTTGATATAGTCGATACGTCGCCAAATTCTCGGATGGAGCGGTCATCCAAAAGGATTCCGACGAAGAGTATGAGCTTCTGGCGAAGCATGGAGGCGGCTATCCCGATTTCATCTCTTGGTTCAAACAAATGGTAATTACCATTAATGGACCATTTCATTTCTTTGTCTAATTTGCGGCTAATGCAACAATCCTTTCGTATTAAACTTGTAGGTTAATTCAGAGTCTATGGATGCCGAGTTGAGACAAGTCGCTAATCGTTTTGACTATAAGGTCCGTTCATTTGACAAATACGACATCAACGGGTATCGTTTTCGTACCTTTGGCAAAGAGTTATCTATGCCCGACCTAAAGACTACAAATTGTTGTGTCTCTGCTATCGGCGAAGGAGGTACCGAGTATTATGGAAGAGTTGAAGCAATTTATGAACTTCTATTCTATGGTGAAAACCCACCGAACGTCATAGTCTTCAAATGTTATTGGTTCCAGCCGAAGGAGACTAGAAGGACTCATGAACATATAGGGCTAGTCGAAATCAAACAAAGCACCCATTTAGATGTTCCCAATGTCTATATTACGGCTCAACAGGCGACCCAAGTTTTCTATCTACCGTGGGCCTGCCAAACTGATCCAAATCTGAAAGGATGGGATGTCGTTTATGAAGTGCCGCCACATTTTAGACCACCTCCCCTCAATGAAGAGGATTATGAACCTCGCATTAACCCAGACACATATGAAGGAGAATTCTTCCAAGAAACACGTATTTCCAAAAAACGTTTCAAGAACCGCTCTACTTCACCCCGAAAGATTGAAGTAGACAGCGACAGTGAATCCGACTTAACCCCTGAGCCGGAACAGGAAGAGCCGGAACAAGAAGAGGTTCCTGCTGCGGATGACCTGTCAATGCTTGACCGATTACATAAAGGAGGCCTTCCACACGTTGTTCCCGATAGTGATGATGATCATGCATTTATTGATGATAGTGATGATGATGATGCATTTTATTGATCCCGGAGAATATATAGACGATCAAGATTATTATTAATTCATGTCAGGTAATCAACTTTTATTCTATACATATATATATATATATATATATATTTAGTTCATGTTAGGTATATGATGATATACTTAAATTATATACATTTTATTATTCATGTCGGTATTCAATTTTATGTTGTACTAATTTCGTTTACTATTTGTCATGGCAGTTGTTGAAAGATGGTGGGAAAGGGTCGAGAGCACTCCGCGGCTCCTTCTTCATCGGAGGGTGGTGGGATGGGTACTTCCATTCCTGCCGAGTCTCTCCGGAGAGCGTTGCTCTCTAGTCTGCATACACCGGTGCCCGCTTCTTCGTCGACCCCCGTGAGAGGAGGTCGGGGGAAGAAGAGAGGTAGTAGAGGTACACGTGCGAGAGGAGGCCGCGGGAAAGGTAGAGTGGCTGCTACGCCTTCCTCGCCGCCACCCCCGGCTGATTGACCAGAGCACAGGACTGCTAGGGTGGACCCATCTGAGGAGGAGGCTACGCGGACTCCGGTCCATGAGCCTCGGGTCGACGAGCCTTCGACCTACGAGACTCCTGTCCCAGAGGCTTCGTCCCACGAGACTCCGGAGCAGAGGAGGGATGAGGCCACGTCCCAGCAGACCCCATGGGATACCTGGCCGGAGGAGCCTAGTGGCCATGCTGATGGTGGCGGGGATCGTTTTTCTAATAGCGATGAGGAGGTGGTTGAGGGGGCCACCGTCTACCAGCGTGGTAGTACACGGCTGTCGCCCGTGCCGGCGACCCGCGAGCAGAGGTGGTCGATTAAGCCTGATGGGGACAAGTAAGTTCATGTACTCTTTTTTAACCTTTTGCCTTCACGTTTTTTCAAATATCTAATGTGTTGGCTTTGTCATACTGCAGGGGTTGGGATCACCCCAAGGATGCCCGCAGGCCCAACAGCATCCTTGGTGTCCTTATCAGGCAAAACTTCCCGGGGTTTGTCACGTTGCCCGGTGAGGGTCAGGTTCGAGAGTTAGGAATGACCTGGGAGCACTACTTGGCTGCACCGGCCCCGCCGAAGGAGAGGATCGACGGTGTTTTGTGCCACACGAGGGCGGACATGGTGATCAGACAGTTTTGGGTAATTTCTCCTTTACACAATTAAAAATCAACAATAGCTAGTTATTGTACTAATAAGTGTTGTCTCGTTGGATTGCAGACCTTCTACAGGTGTCGGGAGGGATACGAGGAGGCCGCCGCAAAGGTTATCGATAACCAATGCAGGCGCCTACTGCAAAACTTACGGCACGAGGCTCGGGTGCAGGCTATTCGAGACTACTACGCCTCGCGGCGTATTAGGAAGGAGAAGTCGACTTGCCGCGGAAAGAAGATGGAGAAGGAGCATTACATGAAGGTAATTACGTATTCTTAAGGCCTTGTACTTAGTTTCCTTCATTTGATTCGTACGCGTAGCGCTCAAATATCTCTTTATTAACTTAGGTGCCCCCGAGATGGTGTGCGGATAATATGGATTGTTGGGAGGCGTTGGTGGATGGGTGGTGCTCAGAACAATGGCTAGCCGTCCACAACAATGCCAAGGACCGGCGTGCCAAAATGGTTGGTGTGCCACACCATCAAGGGAGCGCCAACTTAAATCAGTTTGGTCAGAACTGGGTATGTGGTTTGCTTCATGATTCATGCAATTCATTCTTGATTCTAGCTTGAGCCCTTTACTAATACTTTGTTCCTCTCTCTCTCTCTTTTAGGCGCATCTCAACAACACGTCAGTGCCACAGATGTACGACCTCTATGCGATGGACCATACTGCCTCGTACAAGAAGGTCAAGGCATTCTATGAGTCTGACCTCGATCATCCCGAGAACTTCACCAACACTCCTCCCACAACAAGCTCGTGAAGTACAGAGATGTGGGGAAGGCGTTGAACGGGGAGGACTTTAACCCGAGCCAGCATCCTATTGATCCAGAGCTGGTGATGATAGCTGGCGGCGGGAGGCCCCATGGCTCGATGGCCATTGGAGATGGCCTTATACATTGTCCTAGCACTCTCGTAGATCAAGGCACGCCAAACGAGCTCCAGTCCTGAGATAAGGCCTCGTCCACGGTCAGTCGAGCTCGCCATCGAGGTTAGTTATACGGACTCAGATATCTTTCCTCATTACGTTGTGTGTGTGAACAAAGATGATTACAATGCTAACGAGGAGTTGTGTTGCAGGCTGCTATTCAGAAAGAGAGAGAGGCAACACAGAGGCTTATGGCGGCGAAGGAGAAGGACATGGAGGAGAGGACGACTAGGTTGTTGGAGGAGGAGAGGGCACGGAACGATGCATCTCACCGGGCCATCTACGAGCTCTTGGTGGTAAGTTTCTTCTTCATATTTGTCAAATCTTGCATTTAATGTTCGTTTCATTAATAACTAATATCATTGACTTGTGAAAACCAAATGTGCAGTCTATGTGCGAGAAGACCGGCCAGATCCCTCCGTCGATGCCAGTCATTACCACGGCTGGAACGGTGAGTTTCATTTGAATGCAATGATCTTTTCAGTGTCATCATGCTAACGAGACATTGCAAATCATCTTTGGTGCAGAATATCTCCCGAAACGCATCGCACGGCCCTTCTCCAGGTGAAACCGGCCCGAGCAACCCCGGTGCTTCACCTCCGTGATGACGAGGACGGTAAGCCCTAATATGCCACTTACTTGGCTCATTTTCTCAAAGAAAGACAAACTTAGCACTTAGACAAAATTACGTACTTTCGGTCTGTCGGAGTTCCTTGTGAGAGTTTCATGTCTCTTCTTGATGGAGGAATCCCGACTATTGTCGCGGGGGTCGTTTCTTCTTCTCCTTCTCTCGATATATACCTTGGTATATTGCGGGAGAGGAGAAGGGGAAACGACCATCACCAACGGTCGAAATATTAGTGTTAGGTAGTGTCCACCAACATACACCACCATATAAGTGTGAGTGAGTGCGCACCATACACACCATGAGGCATGAGAGTTTTTCTAAGGAAAACCTCGAAAGACCGAAAGTGAAGCTGGACATATGGCATAATAACCTTGGTTAGCTCATAAATGTCATATTTTACCTAAGTTAGCTTTGTTTCCTCTAAAATGACATAGTAAGCTTACTTACCTCCAAAATGACCTATTTTACCTAAGTTAGCTCTAAAATGACCTATACTTAGCTTTGCTTCCTACAAAATGAGATAATAAGCTCACTTAGTTCCAGAATTACCTATACTTAGCTTTGTTTCCTCCACAATGACATAATAAGCTTAGTTAACTCAAAAATGGCATAATAGGCTTGGTAACCTCATAAATGCCATATACTTAGCTTATTTTCTTGCAAAATGACACAATAAGCTTAGTTAGATCAAAAATGGGCTAATTACCTAGGTTAGCTCTAAAATGACACAAATAAGCAATAAGAAGAAGAAAAACAAGAGGAGAAAAAGAAAGAGAAGAAAAACGCTTCTTCATCTTCTTCCTCTTCTTCTTCTTCTTCTTCCAGTCTTCTTCATCTAACTTACTTATTTCCCATTTTGCAGAGTAGATTCACTTCACGGAAGCTTGCATTTATGGAGTGCTTGTGGTTGATGGAGTGCTTGTGTTACTTGTTTTTTTTATTTTGTATCGATGAACAATGTGAAACTTGCTACATATGGATGAAACTATGTATGTATGGATGAAACTATTGTAATATGGTGAACAATGTGACATTTGATACTTTTGATTTGGTATGTTTGTTGGATGATCATCAGTATGGCAAGAATATGGTTTCTGTGAAATATATGTGTATATATATCATATTTTGCCTGTGAAAATTGTTGGATATAACAAAAAAAATAGAAAAAACAGGGGCAATACTGCCTCTTTGCCGTCTGCCACAGACGGCAAAGGCAGCACGTGGCAGTCCCCTGTACAACCTAGGAGCAGCAGGCCTGGGGCCATTTGGTCTCTTTGCCATCCGGGGGCAGACGGCAAAGGACCGTGTGGCGTGGCCGTCCGGGGGCGGACGGCAAAGGGACGTGCGGCATGGCCGTCCGGGGGCAAACGGCAAAGGGACGTAGCTCTTTGCCTTCAGTGGCAGACGACGAAGGCTACCGTTAGCCACTAACGGGGCTAACTCCAGTGATAGGCCATCCAGCCGCTTTGCCGTCTGCAGGCTGACGGCAAAAAGTATTTGCCGTCCGCTGAGCCGAGGCAGACGGCAAAGCACCCCTTTACCGGAGTTCACAATGCCAAAATTTTGGCCGTCTGCTGGCGGACGGCAAAGGTTTTGCCGTCAGTGGACCTACCCTTTGCCGTCCGCCATGGCGGACGGCAAAACACCTGATTCCAGTAGTGAGTAGACCTTTTCTTCTCAAGGAAATCGGTCTATAAGCTTCAAATTTAATTCATCCACGTATTCATTTTTGGTGGAAAGAATGGCACGAGCACTTATATAAGACGATAACCTTCCATTCTTGTCAAGTGAAGGAAATACTTCCTTTAGCAACTTACTAACTGAGGTCTCTGAATTTGTGTAACCTATAACCATCTCTTCAGGTAGATGCACATAGTCTTCACCAATAGATTCTTCAACTCCATTGCCAATTCTCAAGAGAAAATCAGAGAACCATGGATCTGTTTGTGCTCTCATATTGCGCCAGAGTTTTATTTGTCTTATATCCTCCCACAGATAAGATTTTCTAAGAGTGGCATTAACAATTTGGGCTCTAGTGCCGCGCCTAACTACTGGAAGGACCTGTAGGAAATCTCCTCCGAACACAATTACTTTACCTCCAAATTGTGATCTACAACCAGTAATATCTTGCAGGGATCTATCAAGTGCCTCAACAGCTTGTCGTTTTGTCATGGCAACTTCATCCCAAATTATCAAAGATGCTCTTCGAAGTAATTCAGCTGTCCCACTCTGCTTACTAAAGTTGCACACAATATCTTCTTGAATATTTATCGGTATTTTAAATCTGGAATGGGCAGTCCGACCACCAGGCATGATAGAAGCTGCAATGCCAGATGTTGCTGTTGCAATGGCTATCAAACCCATTGATCGTACTTTTGCCAATAAAGATTTATAAAGGTACGTCTTTCCTGTACCTCCTGGACCATCGATGAAGAACACCTTACCCTTCTGGTTCAAGACGTGGTCCATTATCTCATCAAAAGCAAACTGTTGTTCATTGTTTAGAGTTGCCTGCAGCTCCAGGTCTTCTTTAGCAACTTCAATAGACATTTCTTCATTCAATTCTCTCGCCTCTAAGCTGTCAAGATCGTCAGCATCCATTACATCTGGAAGATCAAAGGTCTTGATGTCCTTTCCCATGGAATATAACAAATCTTGAATATCTCCAAGCACGAGTTTCTCGATTGCTTAATCACTTATGCTCTCCCTACGAAAATCGTCAGACATTGCTTCAAAGTGATTGTTCCATAATGCACGAACATTTATAACTACGCAAAATGCCAAAACTGTAGCAAAAAGTCTTCTAAGTGCATATGTCATTTGAAATGTGGCAGCCTCGGTGAGACAGTCAGAAATACTATCATCCGCTTCTATGAGACCCCTTCTCTCTGCAGCTTCTCTAAATGTGGAGAAAACAACTGTAGGATCGAAAGTATGTCTAGAGGGGGGTGATTAGACTACTTGAGCAAATAAAAATTCTACCTTTTCCCAATTTTAAGTGTTGGCAGATTTTAGCAATGATAGCAATTCAAGTACACCCTACACATGCATGTCTAAGAGTATAGCAGCGGAAAGTAACAACAAGCATATGTAGTAGAGGGTAGGGAGGAAGATCAAACACAATTTGGAGACACGATGATTTTTCCCGTGGTTCCGATAGGTGGTGATATCGTACGTCCACGTTTATGGAGTCTTCAACCCACAGAGGGTAACGGTCGCGAGAGTCCACGGAGGGCTCCACCCATAAGGGTCCACGAAGTAGCAACCTTGACTATTCCATAACGGCTTCCGTCCACGAAGGACTAGCCTCACTATGGGTAGATCTTCACGAAGTAGGCGATCTCCTTGCCCGTACAAACTTCTTGGTTCAACTCCACAACACGAAGTAGGAGGCTCCCAAGCGACACCTAACCAATCTAGGAGGCACCACCCTCCAAAAGGTAATAGGCACGGTAATGTCGATGAACTCCTTGCTCTTGTGCTTCAAGATGATAGACTCCTCAACACACAATCACTCTCTCATAGATTTGGCTATGGTGGAAGAGATTGATTTGGTGGAAAGCAACTTGGGGAGGCTAGAGATCAAGATTCATATGGATAGAGTGGAATGGCTTGATCTCAACACATGAGTAGGTGGCACTCTCTCAGAAAATTGGATGGGGCATGTATAGAATAGTTCTGAGTGCTTCTCTTTCGAGTGGGTGGTGGTGAAGGGGTATATATAGGCATCCCCTAAAATCCAACCGTTACACCTAAAGTGACCAACTCGGTGGTACCGACTTGCTCCAAAGGTAGCAACTTTTGAATCTCGGTGAGACCGATACAGAAATCTCGGCGGTACCAATTAGATGACCAACAGTCAGATTGCACAACTCGGTGAGACCGATTCTCAAATTTCGGTGGTACCAATTCTTGACAATGGCTAACCAGAAAGTTGGTCCAAAATTCGGTGAGACCAATTCACAAAACTCGGTGGTACCGATTCTTGAGAATGGCTAACCAGAAAGTTGGTCCAAATCTCGGTGAGACCGATTGGCAAAACTCGGTGGTACCGATTCTTGAAAATAGGATACCCGAAAGTTGGCAAGCTGAACTCGGTGGCACCGAATCAGAATCGGCTGCACCGATGTGCTAGGGTTTGGCTTACGATCTGTCTAGGGTTTGAATCTCGGTGAAACCGAATAGGAATTGTTGGTCTTACCGATTTGAGTGGTAGGGTTCTAGACAGAGTATTTGTGGAAGAGCTTGTGGGTGTTTTTGGTGACTATCACTTGTGCACGTGGAGCATCTTGTTCACCAACAATACCTTACCCCCTTTTAATAGTATTGGCTTTCCTATGGACTCAAAGTGATTTCTCACAAAGTAAAATGTAGAGTCCTCTTGCTTAAAGCTTTGCCAATCCATTTCCTTGCTTCTAGGGGTTTCTCCACAATCCTTTTGCCAACCCATCATTGAACTTTTCCTGAAATATGCTTAGTGGAAACATTAGTTCAATGACATATATGTTGTTATTAATTACCAAAACCACCAAGGGAGCAAATGTGCTTTCAATCTCCCCCTTTTTGGTAATTGATGACAACATATAGATCAAAGCTTCGACATATGATATAATCAATGAATATAATCATCGCTTTGAGAAGTATGTGATAAGAAAGAGCTCCCCCTAAATTTGTCCATTATTTTGAATTTGCGTTTGAATTCAAATGCAAAATCGATTAGGTACATGGGGCACTCTTTCATGTCACATACAACTTGGTGGTGTGCGAGAGTAATATGAATGAGTATCATACCACAACACAATCAAGCAAAGGTGAATGATCATTTCATAAGCATCACAAGGATAGGAAATTGTAGCAATACACATCAAGTGTATGATCAAACACCAACAAAGTTTAACGCAAGAAAACCAACCAAAAGATATCAATGTTTTGAAAAACGATAAAAAAGCAACGCTCTCTGTCTCTCGAAGCCTAAAGATCTATATACATCTTCTCCCCCTTTGGCAACAAGTTACCAAAAAGTTCAAAGGTATATAACTAAGCGCTCTTCTGGGGCTGATCTCCTCCGGTTGCTAATGAAGGAGTCGAGAGAATGGCATCAGCGAAGACTTCTGTAGACGTCATGGACGGAGTCGGAGTAGCAATTGGAGGTGCTGGAGGAGCTGAAGGAGCTGCGGCAGATGCTGATGAAGACGGTCTAGACTCTGGAGCTGGCACTATGGCAGATCTGGGCTGAGTCCTGAACTGAGTGGCTGTCCCGAGATGTGGACTATCCTCATCATCATCAGTAGTGTGGGGACTGGGCACGCCATCAACTTCCTTCTTGAGCTCATTCACAGTCATTATGAGCTCATCCACCTTGTTGTTGAGAATATGGAATTTGGTGTCAACAATCCTCCAGAGGCTCTCTTGGTTCTTCAGAATGTTCCCGATGTCCTTCTGCATGTTGAGCACAGAACTAAGTAGAAGATCCATCTGCTCACTCCTAGTCTTTGGCACCTGAGAACTAGAGTCTCTGGCTGCCTGTGCCTGTGCCTGTGTTGTAGCTGAGGTGGGATGATCTGGGTCCATCACCACAACGTTGTCCTCTAACTCTGGCAAGAGTGGCAAATGTGGTCGATCAAGTGCATATATGTGCTTCTCCAACTTGGAGTTGATAAGCATCTGAATATATGGAGCGTATCCACACGACCTCTTCTGATCTGCTGCAGTCCTCATTATCCTTGATGTGCTTCCAATCCACATATCTCATGTCACTCACTGCGGGGCTCTTATCAAGCAAAACTGTTTCATAGAAATCTTGTTGCTCCTTTGTATAGAATATGTAGTCCACAGTTGTCCTCCTCCTCTGAGAGTAAGGATCAATAGCTCTCCACTCTCTCAAACCCGAGTCCTTCCTCTTCTTCATGTCTTCAACAACAGGATGGCTGGCATTGTGCTCTGGAAGGTGTGGTCTAAGCTTCATCAAAACAAACTGTGTATCATCCTCAGCTTCCCTGAAAGTGGAAGTCTTGTTCTTGCTAGAAGCTGGGATGTCTCTGGAAAACCTCTTGGGTTTAGGAACAGCAGCAGCCTTCTTGGGGGCAGTCTTGGTGCCTTTGGATGATGTATCCTTGGGCATAGCATCAGCCATGAGCTTCTTCTGTTGGAAATATGCCCTAGAGGCAATAATAAATTGGTTATTATTATATTTCCTTGTTCATGATAATCGTTTATTATCCATGCTATAATTGTATTGATTGGAAACTCAAATACATGTGTGGGTACATAGACAACACTGTGTCCCTAGTATGCCTCTAGTAGACTAGCTCGTTGATCAAAGATGGTCATGGTTTCCTGACCATAGACATGAGATGTCATTTGATAACGGGATCACATCATTAGGAGAATGATGTGATGGACAAGACCCAAACTATGAACGTAGCATATGATCGTGTCAGTTTATTGCTACAGTTTTCTGCATGTCAAGTATCTGTTCCTATGACCATGAGATCATGCAACTCACTGACACCGGAGGAATGCCTTGTGTGTATCAAATGTCACAACGTAACTGGGTGACTATAAAGATGCTCTATAGGTATCTCCGAGGGTCTCTGTTGAGTGGGCATGGATCGAGACTGGGATTTGTTACTCCGTGTGACGGAGAGGTATCTCAGGGCCCACTCGGTAATACAACATCACAACAAGCCTTGCAAGCAATGTGACTAAAGTGTTAGCCACGGGATCTTGTATTACGGAACGAGTAAAGAGACTTGCCGGTAACGAGATTGAACTAGGTATAGAGATACCGACGATCGAATCTCGGGCAAGTAACATACCGAAGAACAAAGGGAACAACATACGGGATTAACTGAATCCTTGACATAGAGGTTCAACCGATAAAGATCTTCGTAGAATATGTAGGAACCAATATGGGCATCCAGGTCCCGCTATTGGTTATTGACCATAGAGGTGTCTCGGTCATGTCTACATAGTTCTCGAACCCGCAGGGTCTGCACACTTAAGGTTCGGTGACGTTTCGGTATAGTTGAGTTATGTATGTTGGTTTCCGAAGGTTGTTCGGAGTCCCGGATGAGATCCTAGACGTGACGAGGAACTCCGGAATGATCCGGAGGTGAAGATCGATATATAGGACGAAGGGAATCGGAGTCCGAAAGCGATCCGGGGGTGCCGGGTTATGACCAGGAGTACCGAAAGGGGTTTCGGGGGGCCCCGGCAAGTGTTGGGGGGCCTCATGGGCCAAGGGGAGGGGGCAGCACACCAGCCCACTAAGGGGCTGTGCGCCCCTCTCACCCCATCTCACGTAACCAGGGGAGGTGGGGCGTCCTCCCTAGGGCAGCCGCCCCCTTTGCCTTGGGGGCCAAGGCTCCTAGGGGGTGGGAGGGCCAAAACCCATCTAGGGTTGCCCATCTAGGCCGCCGGCCCCCTTAGGGGAAACCCTAGGGGCGCCATCCCTCCTCCCTTCCCCCTATATATAGATGAGGAGAGGGAGGGCAGCCGCAACTAAAAAAAGCGACGGGCTGCCTCTCTCTCCCCCAAGATTGCTTCTCCTCTAGATCTGTTCGGTATAGCTTAGCGAAGCTCTGCCGGATCAGCTCCACCACCACTGCCACCACGCCGTTGTGCTGCCGGAGAACTCATCTACCTCTCCGCCCTCGCTTGCTGGATCAAGGAGGCGGAGATCGTCATCGAGCTGCACGTGTGCTGAACGCGGAGGTGCCGTCCGTTCGGTGCTAGATCGTGATTGGATCGCGGGACGGCTTGCGATTTGGATCGCGAAGACGTTTAACTACATCAACCGCGTTTCTTAACGCTTCCCGCTTAGCGATCTACAAGGGTATGTGGATCCGATCTCTCCTCTCGTAGATGCTCATCACCATGGATAGATCTTGCGTGTGCGTAGGAAAATTTTTGTTTCCCATGCAACGTTCCCCAACATCTTCTTCTTCTTAGGAGGAGCCTTGGTAGCTGGCTCTACCTCCTCTTCTGCCTCAGCCTCTGGATCCTCATACATAGAGGTAGGCCTGCCCATAACATGAATGATCCTCTTCCTGGACTACTTCTTCTCTCATGCCTTCTTAGGCATAGACTTCTTTGAGGGCTCAACAGTCATTGTTTCCCTGGCACTCTCTGGTGCTCTCACTGACCCTGAGCTAGCATACTTCTTCCTTATAGCCTTCTTCTTGGAAGTAGTGGCAGCAACAGTGCTCTTGGCAGTATCATCTTTCTTGGGCAGCTCTTCTGGAAGAAAGTCTTCATCCTCCTCATCAGAATTGAGCTTTCTTCTTGCCCTGGTTGCAGCTTTGGGCGAATCTGGTGAGCTAGGTACATCATCATAGCTCTCATCAGGACTACTGCCTGAGCTCATGACAATATTCTCCTCTCTGAAGTTGTTCTCACTGTCATCTGAGCCTGACATCTCTGACCCTGTGAAATAGAGTATAGAAGAGTGGAAGGGTTGAGTCATCACAAAATGCAGACAATTTTCAAAGATTTGAACTAAAATTTCTCAAGATTTGCATTCTGCCAAGTGAATATCGGTACAACCGAGGCAAACTTTTCGGACCCACCGAGACAGACAACCTGCATTATAGAAACTTGGCACCACTTTTGGTGAGACCGAAAATGGGCACTCGGTTTCACCGAGGTTGTTCTCAGTTGACCAGAAAAGGGAATCGGTGCTACCGATTCTTTTGCGTCGGTTCCACCGGGATTCAAGTCGCGGACGGCAAACCCTAAAAAATCTTTCGTTCGCTATTCTACTGGAAATTCTTGTGGATAGATCAATCTCAAACTTTGGCTTATCAATGGAAAAGTCCTAATGCGCAAGATTTGGAGGGAGGAGCGCACGAGGGGTCGAAACCGTACCCTAATTCGGTGACGTTCTCGCTACGCCGGCGACGGCGGTGAAGATTCCGTTGACGGCGAGGACTTCCAATGGCGGAGGCGCTCGGGAAGACAAAGGAGACGACCAGGGGTCCTTGTTCGGCAGCTAGGGTTTTGGAGGGGATGATGTTTGAGAAAGTAATTTCAAAAGTCGGGTCCGCCTCTTTATATACCCGTGGCTGTCGGTGACACCGATTCTAACTTTTCGGTGTCACCGAGTTCCTCTACTGTCAGCTGACAGGGAAACTCGGTGTAACCGAGAAGATGGAATCGGTGATACCGAGTGTGAAAACCAGATCAACCCTAGGCATTCGGTGATACCGAGATTTTGGTATTGGTTCCACCGAGATGCACTTGGGAGGTTTTAATGGTCAGTCCTTTGTCGATACGGAACTCTGAGTGCTCCTCACACAGAGAGATCGAAAAGTACTTGTTCAAATTTTGTGATGCAGCAAGAATGGAATATGAGACGAGAAAGCATAGATAGCTAGAGAGTGGTCCTAGGCATTCTTGTCCATCCAATTGGCAAAAAAATCAAAAACCGAATAGCAACAATTGAATGTCCTCGAATGATTAAAGAAATGCAGACCAACATGCTCACACAATAAGATGTCAAATGAAATCATGGCAAACATGCACATACATACTAGCATCTATCAAGCATTTTGGCGATGACGGAGTCATCTATATATGAGTATATTGACTTAGGAGCCAAGTAAGAATACTTGATCATAGGTCATACTCATCGTTTAAGCACAAGTGGGGTTACCACTTTTACATAAAGCATTTAATGTTGTCACATTCTAAGAGATGCTTTAACTCAAGTCTTAGAGTAAAGCTCCCCCTTGATGTGACATCCCCCCATAGGAGGGATAAACTAACCTTGGGTTTGTCGTAGAAGACTTCATGTGGGTGATGTAGTGGTGGATGCTCAAGTTTGATGAAGATCACCAAGAGTTGGGAGCATCCTTGTTGTTTCCTTACTCTTCTCACCTACATGGGTTAGTCCCAATACATAAGAGACAAATACAAGGATATCTATGGACATGGAGTGCAAAGCATACATGATGATGTCCATGGATTTGTTGATTACCTTGTCTCTTGCTTACCTTTGAGGGAATGTGTGACTCCTTGAACTATTGCATGTTGTTGACGTTGATTGCAACTAGTTTTTGCCAATAATGAATGTGAGTGAATTTCATTGGCGGAGTCACCCCTCAAGAACTTCTCTAGTTCTTCTTCTTGGGGACCCACATCAACTTGATGGGGATCCTTGGTGTTGAAGTGGCACTTGTAGAAGTTGAGCTTGAAGTAGCCTTGGGAACCCACTCCACCAAAGCTTGGGATTCATCTTCATATGAGTCAATGTCCTCTTGAAGCTTGTCCTTGCCCTTGAGCTTGTGGTCTTGTGGTGGAAGGTCATCTTGAGTGTTTGTTACCTTGGGAAGAGTATGTTCATACTTCTCCCTTTGAGAAACAAACTTGGGCTTGGGGTATTAACCTTCTTCCCATTCAACTCCATTAGCGTTGAAGTAGCCAATGCCATGGTTCTTCCGGTATCCTCTGTGCTTGCGTACAATTTCCTCAAATTGCTTACACCCGGCAAGACTCTTGTAGATACCTTTCTCTATAATCCCTTTCAATAAATTGTTTTCTTGCTCAAGTGTAACTTGGCTAAGAGAATCATCATTAGTGGAATCAATAGAACTACTAGAAGCAACATCATTAGATTTAGCATTTTTATTGTTGCTACTAGATGAAGAACCTTTCTTGCCTTTGTTACTAGTTTGTCTAGGCTTAACTTGTGGCATGAATGTAGACAAGAGTAATCGTTTGACTAGATAAGATGAAGTCTTCTTTCGGAGATCGTCATTGATAGCTTTAAGAAACTCATGTTCTTGCTCCAAGGTGAGCTTCTCGAAGCGTAGCTTCTCATGAGTCCTTACAAGCTCTCTATGATCTTCTAGAGTAGATTCATGGGCTAACTTAAGAGTGTTTAATTCTTTAGTTAGTTGTTCTATTTTCATCTTATCATCATCAACCGACTTATCTTGACTAGCATGAAAATTATCAAGTTCATTTTGACTAACATCACTAGTTTTATCAAAGAGCAAGTCATCATCACCAAGTAAATCATCTTCATCACTATTGAAATGAAGATACTCGGGGTGTGATACCTTGGGGCCTTTAGCCATGAAGCAACTTCCACTCCCTTCATTTGGTGAATCAAATAGATCATAGGAGTTGGTAGTCACTAGTGCAAGTCCGGCAACACCTTCATCTTGACTATAGTCGGAGTTGGAGTGATAGCTTCACTCGGAGTGGTTGTCGGATTCGGAGCCGGAAACCCATTCACCAACATGAGCTTGATGTCTTCTTCTTGAGTAGCTCTTGGTGTACTTGTCCTTCTTCTCCGAGTCCCTACTTCTCCTTGAGGGTCTTCGTTCATAACGATCATCTCTACTCCTTCTCTCTCTTTGAGGTGATTCATTTCTTGAGCTTCGTCTTCTAGGTGACTCTTCTCTTCGTTTGTAGGGAGCCGTGCACTCATTGGAGTAGTGTCCGGGCTTCCCACAATTGTAGCAGTTTCGGCCACGACTTGACGAACGCTTCTCTTCATATCTTGAGTTGGAGCTTCGTTCTTTGCCTCTATTCTTGTAGAACTTGTTGAATTTCTTGACCATGAGGCTTATCTCTTCATTGGTGACAAGGTTGTCGCTTGAAGTTGCGGGAGCATCACTTGTGGCCTTGTAAGCACCGCTAGACTTGTTGTGAAGCTCTTCTTTGTCCTTGAGTGTCATCTCATGAGCAACAATCCTTCCAATGACTTCCGTAGGCTTGAGGTCTTTGTAGTTGGGCATCATTTGGATCAATGTGCACACGGTGTCATATCTCTCATCCAAGGCTCGAAGTATCTTCTTGATGATGAATTTGTCGGTCATTTCTTCGCTTCCTAAGCCGGCAATCTCATTTGTGATGAGAGCTAGCCTAGAGTACATCTCTGCGACTCCTTCACCATCCTTCATCTCGAACTTGTCAAGCTGACTTTGAAGAACGTCCAACTTGGATTCTCTCACGGATTCGGTACCTTCATGCATATCAACCAAAGTATCCCAAATCTCTTTTGCATTCTCAAGACGGCTGATTTTTTGAATTCTTCGGGGCATAGGCAGTTGAAGAGAATGTCACATGCTTGAGCGTTGTATTGCAATATCTTCAATTCATCCACGGTCGCTTCACGATCCGGTTCCTTTCCATCACCAAAGAATTTACCTTGCAAGCCAACACGAACAACAGCCCAAACGGCGGGGTTATGACCAAGAATATGCATTTTCATTTTGTGCTTCCAACTAGCAAAATTTGTGCCATCAAAGTACAGACCTCTACGGTGATAATTTCCCTCACTAGACGCCATACTCTCCTAGATTGTGAGACCAATGCAATGGATACCAAAGCTCTAATACCACTTGTAGGATCGAAAGTATGTGTAGAGGGGGGTGATTAGACTACTTGAGCAAATAAAAATTCTACCTTTTCCCAATTTAAAGTGTTGGCAGATTTTAGCGATTATAGCAATTCAAGTACACCCTACACATGCATGTCTAAGAGTATAGCAGCGGAAAGTAACAACAAGCATATGTAGTAGAGGGTAGGGAGGAAGATCAAACGCAATTTGGAGACACGATGATTTTTCCCGTGGTTCCGATAGGTGGTGCTATCGTACGTCCACGTTTATGGAGTCTTCAACCCACGGAGGGTAACGGTCGCGAGAGTCCACAGAGGGCTCCACCCATAAGGGTCCACGAAGTAGCAACCTTGACTATTCCATAACGGCTTCCGTCCACGAAGGACTAGCCTCACTATGGGTAGATCTTCACGAAGTAGGCGATCTCCTTGCCCGTACAAACTTCTTGGTTCAACTCCACAACACGAAGTAGGAGGCTCCCAAGCGATACCTAACCAATCTAGGAGGCACCACCCTCCAAAAGGTAATAGGCTCGGTAATGTCGATGAAATCCTTGCTCTTGTGCTTCAAGATGATAGACTCCTCAACACACAATCACTCTCTCACAGATTTGGCTATGGTGGAAGAGATTGATTTGGTGGAAAGCAACTTGGGGAGGCTAGAGATCAAGATTCATATGGATATAGTGGAATGGCTTGATCTCAACACATGAGTAGGTGGCTCTCTCTCAGAAAATTGGATGGGGCAAGTATGGAATAGTTCTGAGTGCTTCTCTTTCGAGTGGGTGGTGGTGAAGAGGTATATATAGGCATCCCCAAAAATCCAACCGTTACACCTAAAGTGACCAACTTGTTGACACCAAAGTGTAAAACTCGATGGTATCGAGTTGCTCCAAAGGTAGCAACTTTTGAATCTCGGTGAGACCGATACAGAAATCTCAGCGGTACCGATTAGATGACCAACGGTGAGATTGCACAACTCGGTGAGACCGATTCTCAAATTTCGGTGGTACCAATTCTTGACAACGGCTAACCAGAAAGTTGGTCCAAAACTCGGTGAGACCAATTCACAAAACTCGGTGGTACCGATTCTTGAGAATGGCTAACCAGAAAGTTGGTCCAAATCTCGGTGAGACCGATTGGCAAAACTTGATGGTACCGATTCTTGAAAATAGGATACCCGAAAGTTGGCAAGCTGAACTCGGTGGCACCGAATCAGAATCGGCTGCACCGATGTGCTAGGGTTTGGCTTAGGATCTGTCTAGGGTTTGAATCTTGGTGAGACCGAATAGGAATTGTTGGTCTTACCGATTTGAGTGGTAGGGTTCTAGACAGAGTATTTGTGGAAGAGCTTGTGGGTGTTTTTGGTGACTATCACTTGTGCACGTGGAGCATCTTGTTCAGCAACAGTACCTTACCCCCTTTTAATAGTATTGGCTTTCCTATGGACTCAAAGTGATTTCTCACAAAGTAAAATGTAGAGTCCTCTTGCTTGAAGCTTTGCCAATCCATTTCCTTGCTTCTAGGGGTTTCTCCACAATCCTTTTGCCAACCCATCATTGAACTTTTCCTGAAATATGCTTAGTGGAAACATTAGTTCAATGACATATATGTTGTTATTAATTACTAAAACCACCAAGGGAGCAAATGTGCTTTCAACAACACCATCAACAGTACGTAAATCATCAAAAGATGTAGCCCCTCTCACATGGTTTAGCAATATTCTCAAGTAATAGCGTTCTCCTTCTGCAGGGTGAGCAGCCACAAGTTGACCTATTTGAATTCTCTTTGTACGTCATCTCCATGTCTTGCGGTTCCTTTGCCATGTATAAAATTCAGGGAATTCCTTATATAGGAAATTTCTAGCATAATGATCAATAGAGTTCATTCTAAAATACTCAGTAAGCATTGTCCTGGAAGATGATTCTATATTAATCACATTGTCCAAATTGTCGCATTCTTTATAATGGACCGAATGCATATTTGGCAAATGGAACTGTAACTGTAGAACATGAGGAGACATCTCACTCAGATCAAAAGAGTAAATTCTCCATATTGCTTCTGGAGGTGATATAAAGCGGACATCTCTATATTCACGAATTTCATCAATAACCCGACCTTCTGTGGCTTCTACGATAAAAGAGGCACGGTCATGACCCTTATAGATGTACTTAAATAAATATTTAACAGCCTTGATGCTGTAGCAAACTTCGATGTTTATATGGCAATTGTATCTCATAAGTAGGTATGGATTATATGGCACAACCCATCTATTATCCAAAACAGATCCCCTAATTCGCACTTTACGGCCATCATCCCTGCGTCTATAAATTGGATATGAGTCCTTCCCTTGCAATGTAGCATCTGAGAATGCCCGGGGATAGTGGTATTTACATTCCCCATTTTGCATGCAGGAATTTTTACTATTAAGAACGCCACAGGGCCCATGCATCATGTGTTTAATAACTAAATCATGTAACATCGGGTACTTGTTTTTGTCAGGAATTTCAGCTGATATAATTTGATCATACTGATCTGGGTTGTTTATCTTATAATCGGACTTTAGGATTATTAAGAAATGTGCATGGGGTAGCCCCCTTTTTTGAAATTCAATGACACACACATGAGCAGCAACTTCACCAAAAAAATTCTTTTTAAATATAAGTTTCTTAAGATCCTCCAATTTTGCCTTGAAGATTCGTGCTACCAAATCTGGACGGTCTTGTGCTGATTGTCCTGGTGCGAGCTCTTTTGTTATCTCCTCCCAACTTGGATTGCATGTCATTGTAAGAAATAGATCTGGTTTTCCAAACCGTTGGACCAAAGCCATGGTGTTTAGATATCGCCGGCGCATGTCCCGTGGACCTCCTATGAAAGAGGGTGGAAGCACTATACGCTTCCCAATCATGCACGCACGTGTCTCACCTGCAACAACACTATCAACCAGCCCTTGATATAAATCGGCCCGTATAAGATTTTGGTTTGCTGGTTTTAGGTAGAACGCCAATCTTATTGATTCAATCTTAATGTACATGTCAACAATGTACTGTTGAGTTAGTCGTTTACCAAAAAGCAAAACATTAAATCTTTGGCTTGCACTTGCAGTTTGAAACAATAATATTCCCTTGGTGAAATAAATGAACCAGAGTTATACTCCATACCTATAATGCAAAACATTTTACTTTAGATAAATAATTATTAAAATATAATATAAGTGAATGTTGATTATATGGCACAACTTACCTTCTTTGTTATAGTCATCTTCTTGATTTATCTTAACAACGACATTTGATCTTACTTTTGGTATATTCAAGTTCCACCCAACTTCCCCATTGGGAAAAAACAATGGATATGAAAGTGGGTCATAACAGCCATGGTATTCTTTTATGTACTATGGATCATTCGATTTACCATATACCATTATACTCCTCTCGAAGTGACCCTAAGGATTATTTCCTTCTACCCAGATTGCTGCTACTTGTGATGTAGTTGGTGCATTATATACTCGTTGATCTAAAGAAATGTGTGTGTTGAGCTCAATTTGATACTCATCAAGGTTTGACACTGAACCAAGGCTTCGAAATGTTTGGGCGTAAGGATTAGATGAAAGTATGCTCGCCAACTTTCCAATGAGAACTCTATCAAGATTAGGAGAATAACGAAATCTGTGTTGCAAATCTGATTCAGTGTCATAAAAGTATAGTTGTAAATGCTTGGGGCCATCTTCTAATGGAACCAATTGATCAATTCGGTGATAAATTTGACCTTGTGCACGAAAAGTGTAAACTCCAGACCTTTTATTGCAATATCTCTGGTCCAAGATAACACCAAGAGAGGTAAAAGAAAAGTGAGAATTGAAGTACCGGATATTGTCCTGAAAGTACTTCGCGTCAGGATCTTGACTTGTGCATAGTCGGCGCATTTCATCATGAACATATGGAGTTACTATCTTGACCTTGCCACCCATGCAACAAAATGTTGGATTCTCATACTGGAACCGTTTTGCATTGCAGTGTGTGCAGTTAGGCACTGGCTCCAAAATATGATGGCCACTTGGTACATTCCGGTATATGAAATCAAAAGGATCCTCTTGCATTTCACAATTTGCATGGTCTGGGTCTCGATATGATAGTACGCAATCAGCTCCTGTCCATTCTTTTAACAGTGAGGAAACTGTGTCGCAATGGTAGTAATAATTATTTATACTAAGAACACACATTAATGCTTACCATGTCCAGGGAATATATAACCCTCATCATCTTCATCATAATCTTCAGCCATATATTCAGATTGTCCAGTTTCATCTATACATCAATTTTTCAATTAATAAAATAATATTTTAGGAGAAGTAAAGTTGACGAATGATCAATGCATTAGAAACAGGGTACACCGTAACAATTGTATTACCTTCTATGGCAGGAAAACAACCATTTGGAACATAGATGGTGCTGTCATGGTCTTCCTGCTCATGGGCTACACCATCTTCATGTATTCCTTTTCCGGTACTACTACAACCTGCCCCATTAGACATTCTCCTTCTCTTATGTCCACTGCCATTGTCCAGGAATGCTGCTACACGCTTATGTTGACCAGTACCTATCAATTCATTACATGACGTAGATATGTCAGATGGACTAATCACGGTCTAATTTTTAGCAACCAGACTACTCGAAGGATATTATAAGATGCAGAAAGTTTAAGCTCATCAAAATATTGGTATGTGTTCCGCCGATAAAATAACATACATTATACATTAATATGTATTACGGCATGAAGAATTTTATGAATACTAAAAATAATAAGATAGAATATTATTGCATTAACATGTACCTTCTGTAATTGTACCTGTGAGAATAGTTGTGTGCATGCTTCCACTCGTACAAGTACAAGTTTGACTCCCAGATTGTGCATTATCACTAACTGCAATAGGATTTTTCCATCTCCGTTTGTACTCACGGTTTCTTTCCAGGTAGGCAGCACGCTGTTCTGGAGTCATCTGCAAGTATCTTTCCCGATCATGATAACGCTTACGCTCAGAAGCAACTGTTGGTAGAGTTGCGTGTCCAGCCGAAGGAGTATTTGACTGTTTGGATATGTGAGATGGATTGACTGATCGTTTTGTCCTAGTAATTGGATGATCCACTGAACCAAGAATTTTCTGTGCTGAAATAAATAGAACATTTCAAATAAACCGTGAGCACTCCTTTAACACACAAGGCATAGTTTTCTATTTATATAACAACATCTAAGAAGTTGTAATCTTGTTTCAAGATTCTGGTGATCAGAAACATTAAAGACGTACCGGGTTTCCCTCTTGATAAACTACGTGAGACAACCACATTTGTAATATCCTGAAAAGGGGCCCGTACTGGCATTCCAATGGATCTTGATGTATGGTTACTTGAACTTCCATTCACTTGCTTCCTAGATATCTGTCCACACTTGACTCTGCTAAGGCGCTGAGCAACATAGCAGACAACATTAGCATGAGTTTAGGAAGAACATGCAGCAGTATATGTACGTGAAGCTTAAGTCACATAAAACTTCTTGTAGCAAACCATTTTTTGGGATATTAATTGATACATAATCCAACAACGGACAGTATGGATGTTTTGACAGTACAGATTTTGACATGGTACAGTGTAGGATACAACAGTGTTATATATAAAAGATCATTTCAAATGATAAAATCAATGAAGATGGATTTTTAAATGGCTATAACACTTCTATGGAAGTATGAGAAATGAAACGAAACAAAAAACAACCTTTGTGGACATAAACACAAACATGTGGTGGTCAGATTATGATATGATATAATTTCTTGATTTCTATACTGAAATACAAAATCTGGGTTCGGATTCATGGCATCTAATACGCATATAAATAGAAAATACACAGATTATTAAATACATTGGCACCAATTCCATAATTTCTCAAATTGTATCTTACCTCTTCAACATCTAAGTTGTGAGTGCGTGAGGTTGAGGATGCCCTGTTCATAGCAGTCGGGCTGCACTGGTATGTCATCCAGCTGCTAGCACTTGCAGCAGCGATGGCCTCTGGCCTGAGGCGCGTACGGCCGGAGATGCCAGGAAGCGGCGGCGGCGAGCACGTGGAACAGTAGCAAGGGGTGGTGAGCGCCTGGGGGGAAAGCTCCTGGAGCGGCCCGAGTTTGAGCGATTGGGGTCAAAAGGGCACGGACGATCAAATGAGGAGAGCTTGCCGCGGCCGGCGGCGTAGGGCAGCTGTCTCTAGAGGAGTTGCGGTGGCGCGAGTAGAGGGCGACGGCGAGGGGACGGTGAAACCACCAAACAGAGTCTGCTTCGATACGAAGAGATGGTGCGGGATTTTTTTTTTGGTATTTTATTTAGGTGGGGACGCTCTAGGTGCTTTCAGAATAATAGAGTGCGCCCGGTGAAGGCGCCCCAAACCAAAGCGCGCGCGGGGGCCGGCTGCGAATCCCGGAGATCTTAGCCCTTGGATTCGGTCCAGTAAACATCTCACGACAGATCTTGAACACAGCGAGCTGAATCAACTGTTCATATTTGGCTTGAGATGCTAGGAGGAGAGAGAAGGGGACCAAATTCAAAATTGATACCCTATAGAGTAGTATAGAAATGGGCCCTACTTAAACACAGATCGCAAAGCATTTGAATGGTGGATGGTTTGCCGGTACCTACCAGCACCGGTAAAAAGAGCTTTGCGACCGGACCTTCTCCTCTGCGGCAGCCGTCCTCCTCCGCGGCGGGCATGGGAGAAAAACGACTCGGCCAGCTCGCTCTGTGAGAAATGGCCAAGTACTCAGGTGATTTTGATTAGATTCATGGTGGATTGTTCGATTTGGCTTGGAGGGCAGATACAGTGGGTTAAGTTGCGCGGTGCCTTTGCTCTAAACCTTGGCATTTCTCGGGCCGGGCTTGTCAAAGCCCGATCCTGTAAACTTCAGCGAGCCCGGCCCTAAGCCCGAAACTTCTGCTACAATCAAGCCTAAGCCCAGCCCGAGCAAAAAGCCAGGAGCCAGGCGCCCCTTTGTCTCGCATTCAGCGAGACATGAGGGAACCCCTCGCCGCTGAAGGGAGCTACCAGTTGGGCCGGCCCAGTGCGCCACCAGCCTTGTTTTCTGTTTTGTATTTTTTTTCATGATTTTTTGGCTTTCTTTTTCTACTATCAAATATTCTAGATAAATACTCCCTTCGTCTGAAAAATATTGTCGCGCACCCAGTACGTGGTTTTTTTTTTGCAAAACATCCTTCTACCTTCAAAGCTCTATAAATAAACACCTTCCTTCTCCCTCACGTCGTCCGCTTCGCCAAGGCTAGCCGGCCGTCGCCACGGCCAGCCGCCGCAGCCAGCCATCTCCTGGAGAAGCTCCTGCGCTGACCACGAGCAGGTATTGCATCGCCGACAAGCCCGCCCAGCAGCCTGCCCACGCGGAGGAGCTCCGCCGCCCCCCCACCGTCACGCCGATGCACTTCGCCCACGATTCCACCGCCCAGTGCCGCTTCAGCCGCCATGCTGGTCTACTTCGGTCACCGGCTAGTTGTGGTGGCGGTGGTGGGCGACGCCTCTGCTTCCGCTACTGCTGTGGGCGACAACGAAGCCCTACGATCACCGCCCATGACCACGATGCCAACGCTTATGGTACTCCGCCTCTGTTCCTGTAATTAACAGTTGATACAAAGTGTTTAATTGATACAGAGAGTTTAATTGGATTACAATCGAAATTCATTGTCCTGGTCAAAATCAAAATCAAATCAAATTGATACAGGTAGAAAATTGCTTCAAAAAAAATCAGTTATATGTGTGTGTGATAACTTGTTGGTGCTAGCTTCAGAAAATTCAGTCGGAAGTGAGCAGCGAGAAGTTGATCAACAGTTTACTGTTATCTAAATGACCAATGAAAAGTTGATCAACAGTTTACTCCTAACTACCGTACTGCATGAGTAGATGCTGAAGGAGTATATATACAGAACGGCTGTCATTACTGTCGAGTCTTATTAATATATGAACATATAGTAACAAAGTAACATAATCTCTCAACTCAAATAATGTTCCAGAAGCCAATTTACCAAGAAGCTAATTTACATTACTCAATTAGTTAGGTGTGACTACAGTATACGAATAACTGAGTGCCAACTGTATCCTACTACACTCTTGTAGATATTTCACTCTCATCCACTGTATTTATTTCTAAGAAAATTTGAAGGGTTGTTGTTGCAACAAGAGATAATATAACTGCTTTTATAGACGGATGTGGAATAATTAATAGGAGCCCATCAAACAAAAGTGAAACAGTACAACTCTGTTTATTTATATTTTCAAAGGTAGCATAACATTTCATTTGAAAATGTACCACCAATCAAAGCATGAATAAAGAAGCCAGCAAAAATATTGGGTATTGACTGATCTATAACCAAGAGCACTTAGGCCTTTTCCACTAAGTGTAACCCATACTGAATAACAATTAAACACAATCTGAATTTGTAAACATCTGAATCATAACACAGGATATTGACAGCAAACTTTCAATGATATTGACATTGAAATCATCTCCATTGCTAGAACAAACTTTCAAAAATAAGTCTATTCTTAACATTGCTAGTACTCCATCTGAATTAGAACACAGAACATTGCAAGTAATCTGCATCTTAAATGGAGATGTTAAACCATAGGAGATGTTAAATGTTAAAAGATCATCCAATAGTAAATCATAGAAGATGTTAAATGGAAATGATCCAATAGGTGTTCAGTTAGACAAAACAGAATTTGTGTCATTGTTTAATTGAAATTTCTTGTTGCTTGATATTAAGATGTTCAATGAAGATGATCCAATAGATGTTCAGTCCATATCAAGCTCATGTGCACTAATACTCAATTTATGCACTTAACTGAATTTGTAACACTTAACTGAATCTATAACAATATTCAATTTAATTCAGTTCTGATTTCCTTTCCTTTGCTTTATTATGTCTTGGTGTTTTGACAACACTTGCCATGGCAGCCTTTCTAGAAATGGTGCCATGGCAGCCTTTCTAGAAATGGTGCCATGGCAGCCTTATATACTCTCTTTTCTCGGTGTACTCTTAATATGATTATATGCTAACCATTCATTTTCTGTATACTCTGGTTATGAGTATAGATAGGAGAACACAACTATGGATTTGAACTTGACGGTTGAAAATGAAGATGAAGCTCAACAAGATGAAAAAGCTAAACAAGGTGATGCTATTGATTTGAACTTGATGGCTGAAGAGAAGGATGAAGCTCAACAAGATGAAAAAGCTCAACAAGGTGATGCTATTGATTTGAACTTGATGGCTCAAGAGGAGGATGAAGCTCAACAAGATGAAAAAGCTCAATAAGGTGATGCTATTGATTCGAACTTGATGACTGAAGAAGAGGATGAAGCTCAACAAGATGAATAAGCTCAACAAGGCGATGATACATCTCCAACGTATCGATAATTTACGAAGTATTCATGCCATGTTTACAATGATTTTATATGGTTTTGGTGCACTTTTATATGATTTTTGGGAACTAACCTACTAACCTAGTGCCCGGTGCCAGTTTATGTTTTTGGCTATTTTTTGTTTTGCGGAAAATCCAAACCAAACAAGTCCAAATGCCGCAAAAATTTACGGTGATTTTTTTGGAACATAAGAGACCCCTGAAGCTTCGAGGAAGGACCAGAAGACACATGAGGAGGCCACAAGCTCACCCCGCATGCCCTGGGGGTGGGGAGTGTCGTCTGAGCTTGTGGGACCCTCGGGCACCCCCACTGACGTGAATCCAACGCTGAAAAATCCTATATATTGGGAAACCTCTAGAAAGAAACCTAGATGAGTTTTTTTTGTTGCTGCAAGCCTCTGTTCTGAAGCGATCTCATCCGGAGCTCCGTTCTGGCACCTTGCCAGAGGCGGGAAGTCATCACTGGAGGCCATATTCATCATCCCCGATGTCTCCATGACGAGGAGGGAGTAGTTCACCCTCGGGGCTTAGGGTATGTATCTGTAGCTGTGTTTGATCTCTCTCTCTCTCTCTCTCTCTCTCTCTCTCTCTCTCTCTCTCTCTCTCTCTCTCTCTCTCTCTCTCTCTCTCTCTCTCTCTCTCTCTCTCTCTCTCTCTCTCTCTCTCTCTCTCTCTCTCTCTCTCTCGCGTGATCTTGATAGGGCCTGATCTTGATGTACCATGAGCTTTGTTAATGAAGTGGAGTCATATGGTGTTCTTCCCTTTGTTGTGATGAATTGAGTTTCCCCTTTTGAGGTTTCATTATTATCAGATTGAATACATGAGGATTTGAGACCACTTAATGTATGTCTTGCATGTGGATACCCGTGGTGACAATGGAGTATCTATTGAGTCACTTGATATATGTTTTGGTAATCAACTTGCGGAATCCCGTGATGACATTGGGGTAATCTAGGCACGTTGATACACGTTTTCATCCTACTTTCTCCGATAGAAACTTTGGGGCAACTCTTTGAAGTTCTTTGTGTTGGATTGAATATTATAAATCTGAAATTGTTTGATGGATATTGAATAATTAATTCATGGACACTTGTGGTGACATTGGAGTATCTAGGTGACATTAGAATTGATTGATGCGTTCATATGGTGTCTGGCTGAATGAGTTATTGTTGTTGACATTATCTCTGAAATATTAAACCCTTATCTTCCTCTGTGTCTGGCTGAAACTGTTTCTTCTAAAAATATGCTTTGAGTGTGAGAAATCATGAAATACTATATGATAGTTGAGTATGTGGAATTTGTCAAACCAAAAGCTCTTACATAGACTCTTCTCGTAAATATTTGGATTGTAATTTCTTCGATGACTGGAAACGTAGTTTTGTTATGTTTCAAGAGAGATTATGGTTTATACTTTAGCATGTGAATAACTTGCTATTTGATCATGAGAAGTTTTATGAGAACTGAGCTGATGTTTATGATATAAAATGATGCTAGAAAAAATGATTAGAATTATCGTTGATCAAACTGATGCACCATGCTAGCATTCATACTTCATATATTTTTTATCATTTACCTACTCGAGGACGAGCATGAATTAGGTTTGGGCATGCTGATACGTCTCCAACCTATTTATATTTATGAAGTATTCATGTCATGTTTGCAATAATTTTATATGGTTTTGGTGCATTTTTATATGGTTTTCATGGACTAACATATTAATCCAGTGCCCAGTGACAGATGTTGTTTTCTGCATGTTTTTGGTTTTTCAGAAAATCCATACCAAACAAAGTTCAAACGCGATGAAACTTTCTGAGGATTTTTTCTGAAACACAAGAGACCCATGAAGCTTCCAAGAAGTGCCAAAAGACCCACAGGAGCCCCACAAGGGTAGGGGCGCGACCTACCCCTTAGGCGTACCCTCCCCCCTTGTGGGCCCCTTATGGCATATCCTGGAATGATTCTAACGCCGAAAATTCTTATATATTGGAAAACCTCCAACAGTTAGCCTAGAACTTTTACTTCGCCGTCGCAAGCCTCTGTTTCGAAGGGAACTCTTTCGGAGCCCTTCCCGAGGGGGGAAGCGATCCGCGGAGGCCATCTTCATCATCTCGACAGTCTCCATGACAACGAGGGGGTAGTGAAAGTATGAACCTTAACTAAATTTTTTGAAGGAATTTCCTACCTGTATCAATTTTATTTTATTTTGATTTTGACCCAGACAATGAATTTCGATTGTAATCCAATAAAATATTTGTATCAATTAAACTCTTTGTATCAACTGTTAGTTACAGGAACAGAGGCAGAGTACCACAAGCATCGGCATCGCGAGTCATGGGCGGGGATCGAAGGGCTTAGGTGTCGCCCAGCAATAGCAGTAGCGGAAGCAGAGGCGCCACCCACCACCACCACCACCACCTGCCGACGGCCGAAGTGGAACAGGGTGGCGGCGGCTGAAGCGGCACTGGGCGGCGAAATCGTGGGCGTAGTGCACTGGCACGACGGTGGCGGGCGGCAGAGCTCCTCCTCGTTGGCGGGCACCTGGGCGGGCTTGTCGGCGATGCAATACCTGCTCATGGGCAGCGCAAGAGCTACTCCTGGAGACGGCTGGCTGCGGCTGCTAGCTGTGGCGATGGCTGCCTGGCCTTGGCCACGCAGGCGACGGGAGGAGGAAGGAAGGGGTTTATTTACAAAGCTTTAAAAGTAGGACAATTTTGCAAAGAAAAAAGCCAATGTACTGGGCGTGCGACAATATTTTTCGGACAAAGGGGGTACTAATTTAAACGTTTCATTGTCTGTGCAGAGGCGCCAGACATGTTGGTGCAGTAGTTGACACATTTAAATAAGCCAATTTGGTCCCTTTTCTATTTCGATTACGTCTTGTTTGACACATGTGTCCTCCTATTACTTCGCTTCTCCTATTTCTCCTACTATCTCCTTTTCGGTTTATAAGTCTTACGTGTATCCCTATATCTATTATTTCACCAATATAAGATGAGTTTTAAATTTTAAAAATTATACCATTAGAAAGTATATGATTTGAAGTTTCTAATGATATATTATTTTTCATATATAACTTGTATTAGTTGGTATATTTGTCAACCTAGAGATATGTGTAAGCCTTATAACCCGGAAAGGAGTTAGTACCACTTTATTTCTACTTCCTCATCATCTGGTTTGACCTAAGTCATGATCTTCATCTGTCTAATCCATCCAACAACAAAAAAACACATTTAACATGCGTGTGGTGTGTTCACATTATTGTTGCAATCTCCATTTTTTGAGAAAACGTCATAACATTTTTGACACACATACGAAAAAATATAGGTGGTTATGATGTCCACTAACGGGTGCCGGACCTCACACTCAATTCTATGCAGTACTAGTGATGGTTTACTAAGTCCTTCTCTCGAACCGGATCACAAGAGGGGTATTCTACAGTAGTGTCACATTGTAACGACAATTTGGGTGAGTATATGGTGTTCTAGACCACACAAGGTTCTATGAAAGTGAGTAGTTGGTTGGAGCGCCCACCTAGTAATTGAACACGACATGAAAAATTAACTCAAATGATAAGCTATTTAATATGTTTGATCAGATGCAATATATCCAATGTGCACAAATAATTTAGAATATCTCCCAAATTTAGGGTATTGTCAATGCATTATATCTTATACTATAATCATATACATTAAATTTGGAATTATATATAGATCCTTTAATGCATTGTATCTTATTATTGTATACATTGCCGATCACGAATCCTGTCGCTTTGGGGTTCTTTTTCCTTTTTTCTTCTTGCCTATGCATAGCTTTGGTCTTACATGACTTTTTTATTCGTCGGCGTGTTTTTATGTGTGTGTGTTGGTATTGGTTGTGTGCATCCTAACTATACAGAGGTCAGGTGTGTGCTCATTGTGTTTATATCCTCTTGATGCTTCATTTTGAGTCAATAAAATCAACCCTTTATCAAAAAGTGTGTTTTGTGAGAGGAAATATATGAGTTGTCTTTGTGTTAGTGCTAAGAGTTATATCTAGATTAACATATGGTAAGTTTATTTTCCTCATTACATAGGGTGCCACATCAAATATTTGCCTAGATATCAATGCTAGATATGTTCCAAGGTGGAGGATTGGATATTGACAAATCTAATAACATTAAAGGGATACAATCATTAATAAGAGAATCAGTTTGTGCAAACGACAATGGTACGGTGAGAGATATTTTTTATGTCATTTGAGTGAACTACAAGTAAATGTTCTCTCTGATAAGCATATAAAGGTAGCACATGTATGCTTCCGAAGCCCAAATACTAGAAAGGAGAACAAGAAGTTCGTGCCTAATCTGATGGATGGGAAAACTATTCTTCTTTGTCTTATGGTGCTTGTGCTGCTAGGGAATTCCACTCACGCTGGTACGAAATCGATCTCCCTGTTCCTATATATGTGTTTCCTTTTTTCCCTCCAATTGAAGTAGAACAAGTCATCATGAATATTGTCAACTCAATTGCACGAATTTCTTTAGACGCTTTCAATTTAGAATCTTTTCTGATGTATGTACGTTGTCTACAGAGCATTGCGAAACACACAGTAGACCGGATTTTATGTGCTTGAGATATTATTGCAAGAGTATGTGTAGGGATGAGTGGGAACATATGCATGTCAAGAAAGCCTACTGCAGCGGCATTTCTTTTTTTCAACAGCAATGCGTCTGTGTCGTTTGTGACTAGAGTTGCACTCCAACATCATGGCAAAAAATGGACAATGATGCCCGGTAATAAAGTCTTCTTGTGACATCCATGCAAGAATCTTGATCACCAATTTTGGGTGTTCTGTTTGGTTGAGTTTGTTGTGTGTAATCTTAGATTCAGTGGTTTTGTGGTTGCCTGGACTAGCAGTTAGTAAGTTCGGAAATAATGATATGCAACATGAACCAACCTCATTGGGGATGCCTTCGTTATCTTACATACATATACGACATCATGATAACAGCAGCACCATAATGACAATAAACCAGAGATTATCAAATTCTTTAGTCGTCCACTCGTCCAGATGGTCTGGATAAAGATTATTAATTTTTTTAGTCGTCCACTGGTCCAGATGGTCTTGCATACTTCATGGTTGCTATTCTCTGTGAGGATGAAGTCAAGGTTGTTGTTCTCTGTGAGGATGAAGTTGGAGTAATGATCATCTGCTTCTTTTCTAGTCTTATATCGTTCATAGCAGTTGTTCTCGTAACCGTCCACTTGTTCGTTGCATTTCCCCCCTGAATCGTAGACTCCTGGGTTCTTCCATGAGTACACCACATACCTCTTCATCTACAAAGATAAATATAAACAAGCTAACAACAAGTCAATTTCATAGTTACCCAGTTACACATAGCAAAGTCATATAGCGGTCTTCATAGCAACATAGAAATTACTTTCATAAGCATCGATCATACAGATCACATAAAGGCAGTAAACAAGTAGTTCACAAGCAAAAGTTCAGCTCCGCCATAAAGCAACATAGAAATTAAGTTCAGCTCCTGGACACTCACACACTCGTTGTTATTTCAACCGTCGGTGATGGTCGTTCTTCACCTTCTCTTCATGCTTTACCAAGGTCTCAAAGAAGGAGAAGAGGAAGAACGACCCTCTACTACAATAGTTGGTTTATCTCTATATATGATGTACACTCACTCACTCGCTGTTATTTTGACTGTCAGTGATGGTCGTCCTTTACCTTCTCCTCCTGCTTTACCAAGGTCTCAGAGGAGGAGGAGAGGCAGTATGACCCCCTACGACAACAATCGGTATCCTCCTCTCAGAACAACTCTCATCTCAGTGTGTGGATTAAGAGTGAGGATCGTCAACCCGAAGGAAAAGCTAATAGTATCAACAGCCTAATTAAGTAGCTCATCTAAAAAACTAATAAAGTAGCTCATCTAAGAAAACGACACATATATATATGGTACGTGATAGAAACTTCCATATATAATTAGTTCCAACGGTATTACGTTCGTAGTTTAAAAATCTCTGCCACAAACCGATAAAAGTAGCTACGCGGTGAAGGGAGAAACTCCTCGTCAAAGTTAAAGTCATAACTGGAGTCCTATGTGTCAGAATTCTTCTTCTATCGCCTGCAGGAGGGGCCGGCCTCATCCGTGTTCGAGCTAGGGTCGAAGAATTCGTCCCAGAACTCGTCTTCCTCGTCCTTCTTTTCTGCAGCGGCATTTAACAATGACTCACTCAAGGTGTAGAGTTGTGGATCCTCATTCAGCCGACGCATCATCAAAGGATCACTACCCTGGCGAGCATAGATCAGTGCCTCGGCCTTCATGTGCTCCTTCTCCTTGGCCCTGGACCTCATATTTAAAGGCGCACACTCTAGCACGTGTGCGGTGTTCGGCGGAGAAGTTGAGTTGCCCCCTTTTCCCGTGGTACTGAACCACCATGGCATCATAGGCGTGTGTCACCTCATCAATCGTGGCGAAAGAGCCGAAACATTGCAGGTCTTCGAGTTGTTGATCTGCACTGCCCACTTGCCCCACGGCCACAGGAAAACACCACGGAACTTTCCGGGCGGGGTCGGCTCTGGCATGTGACAAACAACTAAAAACTATAGAGAAGATGAAAAGTTGAAAATCTATGGGAAAATCGACATGAACTTTGCTAGAAATTGGACATACTAAGTGCCATAAATTAGGCGAAATGGAACTTAATCAACGTTTCGTCAGAATGTTGGCACTCACTATGAATACCTGCATCATGAAATATACTACACTACATCTTGTAACAAATTTTTACTAGTACGAACTTTAATTAATGATGCATATGCACTCATATGCTATTGTAAGCTTGTGAAAGAACTAACATTGCATTTATTATACCAAGTGCATGGTCATATTTGTGTATCCTTACTACAAACAAATGTTACAAATGTATGAGTACTATAAGTTAAAACAACTACACTCTACAATAAGAGAGAGACAGAGAGACAGGAAGAGAGGGGTTTACCGAGGCGGACAACGAGGGCAACATGGACAATGGGGAGGGCGAGGGCGCGATGATAAGGGCAAGGATGTTGGAGGCAGCGGCTGACGGCGAGGGCGAGGACGTTCGAGGTGGCGGCGGACGGCGAGGGCGATAGGGAGGGCGACGACGTTGGAGGCGGCATATGGGGAGCACGACGGTGACGACATCGAAGCCCGCCGGGATGACAGTGGCGATGGCGGCGACACGAGAGAGATGGAGAGAGGGGGGAATAAAATTTGTGTCGATAAGGTGTGAGCGGCTGCGGGTGGATAAGGTGGTATTGAGCAGTGACAGGCAGCACATGTAGCCCGTCATAGATAATTTCAAGTGGCGGGTGTCACTAAGCACCCGTCACAGTTCAGTTTTTAAACAACAACCTACCACACTAAAGCCAATTGATTAATACACACCATGCAAAGCATCATGCTCGAATTTGACCACTTTTTGGATTGGTCTGCCATTTTTGAGGCATTAACTCACTTTTCGGGCACAAGGGGCAAAACGATCTTCGGTACGAAATATTGTGCAAACGAGCTCCGAAAAGGATGAAACTTGACATGGCGTCTTCATTGGACCCATGCAGGGTGTGCCAAAAATTTAAGATAGTTACGGAAAAAACTTGATGCACCTCGTGTACAAACCGAACATTCTTCACCGAAGTGTCATGGTTTCGAACGGAAAACCACAATCTGCCACATTGATGTCAATTTTTAAATAATTTGAGCATCAAACTGTTTCTATGATTAATACACACCATCCAAAGCCCATGCTAAAATTTGACCGCTTTTCGAGTTAGTCTACTGTTTTCGAGACATTAACTGGTAATTTGGCCACTAAAAAAAGGCAGCAATCTTTGAGCGTGCAAGCGAGCTCAGAAAGGTATCAAACCTGAAATGGTATCCTTATGATACCCCCTATATGGTGTGGTAAACATTTCACAACATTAACGCAAAAACTTTGATAAAGTTCGAGTACAAACTAGAAACTCCTGTGAAGTATCGGTGTTTCGAACGGAGACCACCACCTTCCACATGCTACTCCATTTATTTAAATCATTTGGACCTCAAACACTATACATTGGTAATACGCACCATCCAAAGCCCATTCTCCAATTTGAGACTATTCGAGGCTTAGTAAACATGATTTCTGAGAATTTTTCGCACCTGACATACGTGTGACCGAAATATTGTTGTGGCGGGTATAAGTTTTGCCCGCCACTGGTGAGAGAAAATCCAGTGGTGGGCACGTCACCCACCACTACTTGCTTTCACCATGGGGACAAATTTGGTAGAGTTTAACTTTGGTGGGTCACAATTTCTGCTCGCTATTGTTGTCTTAATTTCAGTGGCAGGCTTCACTCACCTCTGCTATTTTCCGAAATACTAGTGGCGGGTTGCTAAGCACGCACGCCACTCATTTGAAGCCACCCATAAGTCATTTCCATGTAGTGCAGGACAAGGATGTAACTCACATAGGAACCTGCACGCCACTCATTTGAAGCCACCCATAAGTCATTTCCATGTAGTGCATGGCAAGGATGTAAATCACATATGTACATTACTTCCTGTTGGATTTGGAGGACGTTCGTATGAACATCAGGGAGGAGTTAGCCTCGTTCTCGACCTACATACTCTTACACACAGAGAGAGAAGGGGGGAGAGAGATAGGTGAACCAAACTCCATTACAGGCCACACTGGGCTCCAACGGGGCTAGCTATCCCCCCTCTCCTTCTTCCTCCCTAAACAATCTTTCCACTGTTAGCCGTCATCAAAGTTTGTGCTTAATTGCTTCGTGAACATTCCCAAACGAAAGTGACATGTTGTTTGTATTTGTGTTTTCTACCACATGTTTCATTGTCCGAACAGCGGCGTTAAACATGTCGGTGGAAGTAGTAGTCGCATAAAGTAAGCCATTATGGCCCATTTTCCATTTATGAGTGTGTCTTCCTCATTTCTTCTCTCCTACTATTTCTCCTAATACTCTTTTAATGGTGTCGATATGCATTACCCGCCTAAAAACCCTTCAAAATTTCCTACTTCCTTGTTATCTGCCGACCTGACACATACTCCCCACTACGACCAGCCTTATGTGCCATGTAACATAATGCTTCCCAAAAAAAATATGAGTCTGCAAAGCTAATTAATGAAGCCATCTATGCCACTACTACTGTGTTACTTTGCATTAAAAGGTAGTAACTTAGACTGGTGTCATATGCATGACATTGGTATAAGTTACTTCGCACTATGACCAACCTAACCATGCTATGTTCCAAAGGTCGTCCAGTCAAAACACAAAGATCAAGGTACTCTACTAACTATACAAAATTATTAATTTAGGCATTAATCACCCTAGTAATTATTACCTCCGTCTGGCTTTATTAGGCCTCCTTATATTTTGGCTCTAAATTTAACCATGTATTTGACTAAAAATATATAAAGAATATGCTACACAAAGTATATTGTTGGATTTATATTTGAAAAAGGTTTTCTATGGTATACTTTTTATGACATATAGTTTATATGTTAGTAGTTACATTTATGATCAAATTTGACTCTGAAAGAAAAGGGACCCTAAAATCCGGACGAATGGAGTAGCGGATATAATACAACGCTTTGGCATGTCATTTATTGCATGGAGCTATCAACCCAGGAGCACTCCCCAATCACGCGCATAGATGCCTGCTCACAGACGAGCATATTAGACTTCTTCCAATGCACAAGTGCTTAGATGAGTTGCTAAGCATATTAAATAGCTTAGCATCCAAACTCCCTAATGTATAGGTGCTTAGCCTCCTATAGCTAAGAGCTCTTCATTCAATTTGCTATATGATCTTTTGTAGTTCAGGGTGAAATTGAACACAGAACAAGGACACGTTTTGAAACAAACTAGCAGCTCTACTTTTGTGAAACAAATTAATTACCTTTGAGCCGTCTGTGACTGGCCAGAGGAGCTCTCGGCGGCGGCAAACTGAACTTGTGACGCCAGTGGCGAACTGAATAGGTCCATGCAGGCTCGAGGGTTCGTCGGAGCTGCGCTTCAACGACCAGGCGGAACGATGGCTGAGGCGGCGATTGAGAGGCGTGGCAGCACAACTCGGTGAGGATGAAGTGGCTGCGCTGGGGCGGCGGCGCACGGTGACGAGGAAGAGGAGACGAAGGCGTGGCTCAGTCGCTAGGAAGAAGGGGATAAATAGAAACGATACGGCGCTTCACACGGGATCGAATTAACTGCGTTTTCGCCTAGGGTCGTGCGCTTGGAGTCGTACCTTCGCGGGATTACCTGCTCGCTCTCTTTCCTCTTTAATTAACCTGCCACGTCTGAATTTTGCCAACGTGACAGGCTAGGCACCGATCTAGGTTGGAGCACTCGAACTAGCCTTACGGATGCATGGCGCATATCCGTCATGCCGTTTCAGCTTGCAATTAATTGTGGCAGAAAACGCTATACATGCATCTTGCTGGCGGATTAGATGTCCTCCCCGAATATTGTCTTTGGAGGCCGAGCTCCATGGAGCTCGGTTTTAAAAAATTCTGAAAAACGCTATGCATGCATCTTGCTGGCGGATTAGATGCCGTTTTGCTGGCGGATTAAATTTCATATTTTCTACGTTTCAAAAAATTCTGAAAAAAAAACAGATATACATGAAGGCATAACACACGTGTGTGTAAATTTTCAGGGAAAAATACATTGAAACGAGGGCTGTGCAAAAAAGACAAATCTGGGGCTTTTTAACACATGATACTATTCATCCTCCCAGGCCATGAATTTGTCTTTTTTGTATAGGTCACATTTCAACGTTTTTCATCCTGAAATTTTACACACATACACATAACGTCCTTGTTTACATGCACAATTTTTTTCAGATTTTTTTGAAACCGAAAAGTTTGAATTTTAATATTTTTTCAAAAAAAGGCCTCCATGGTGGCCGAGTGCCAAACGTCCGTTCTCTGTCCTCCCGCCCTTTAAACCCGGGAGTGCTATATCTGGACATATATTTAGTGCTTTTAGATATAACTTAAGATATCTTCTCTGTCCTGGTTTATTAGGGTCCCTTTCATTTTAAGCTAAATTAGATTATGATTTTAACTAATAGCATATAAACTATATGTCACGAAAAGTATACCGTAGAAAACCTCTTTCAAATACAAATCCAAGAATATACTTTGTGTAGCATACCATTCATATATTTTTAGTCAAATACATGGTCAAATTTGAACCCAAAATATAAGAGGGCTTAATAAACCCGGATGGAGGTAGCAGGAGTGTACCGGGGCACTAAAGACTGCTCTAACAGTGATACATGGTCAAAGATATTCTTTATTTTAATATTTTGAGTCTACAATGAGTGAATGTGCTCTATGATAAGTCTATAAATATGTCATGTCGTGTATGCTTCTTGAAGCCCAAATACAAGAAACGAGAATAAGATAAAGTTTGTGGCTGAGTATGGAAGGAAAAACTATGTTGCTTTGCCTTATGGTGCTTGTGTTGCTAGGAAATTCTACTAAAGCTGGTAAGAAGTCAATCTCCCTGTTCCTATATATGTGTTTCCTTTTTCCTCAACAAGAGTAGAACAAATCTTCATGAATATTGTCAACTCGACTTCACGAGTTTCTTTGGACCCTTTCAATTTGGTATTGTTTCACTGATGTATGTCTGTTGTGTACAGAGCATTGCCAAACGCACGATGAATCAGTCCCCCCTGTGCACTAATTTCTATTGCCGGAATTACTGCAAGAATGTGTGGAACCATGTCAGGGAAGCCTACTGCACCCACAAGTCTATTTTTCGCCGTCATTGCATATGTGTCGTTTGTGACTAGAGTTTCACTCTAGCATCATGTCAAACAATGGACAATGATGTCCAGTAATAAAATTTTCTTGTAACATGCATGGAAGAATATTGATCGCCAACTTTGGGTGTTCAGTTTGATTTGATTTTGTCGTACGTAATCTTAGGTTTAGTGGTTTTGTGTTTCCTGGGCTAGCAGTTAGTAAGTTCAGAAATAACCATATACAACATAAACCAAGCTCATCGTACTTGCAGTCTTCTCCGTGGAGGTCCAAGGACATGGTTATCCAGTAGCCGACGCCATACCCAATTGACGCCACCACTTGTTCTCATAGGATAAATCATGCATTCCACAGAAAAAGATTTTTTTTATAAAGAGTAAATAAAGAGCCGAATGTGTTGGGGCTGAATCTCTCAACTCCCTTCTCTCTCGGCTGACTCTCACAGCCAACTCAAGAACAATGGAGACACGGATGTTTGGTGAGCTGCTGTGTCACACAGCCGAGCTCTTTTCTTCTCTCTATTCTCTTAATCAAACAAACTGGATTACAACGCTTTAAGTAGCTAGCTCGCACACGTTGCCAGGCCACAACCTATTCTTATGGCACTAACACATGCATGCATAACAACTTCCTAGATAACTTGTGCATCCCGTTAGCTTCAGATCTTTGCATGCAGCAGCTTCTCACTGCACGTTGGAGTCTCTCCATGCATGCTCTTCCAGCTGAACCATCGTCAGGTGTACGCCTCGCACGTACCTCTGCACAGACACACTACTATATGCAAATACAAAAAATAAACATGCAGATACACAAGACATCAAGATTATATCTAACAGAATGCAGGTAGTTACCGGTGCAATTCCTCATATGCATGATGTGAATAAACTGTTGTATTCCCGTCAATGGTTTGTAGTACTAGTGATGGTTTACCGAGCCCTTCTCTAGAACTGGATCTCCAAATGGGTATTCTACATAAGTGTCACATTGTAACAATAATTTAGGTGAGTGTGATGTTCTAGACCGCACATGGTTCTATGCAAGTGAGTTGTTGGTGGGGGTGCCCGCCTAGTAATTGAACACCGCATGAGAATGAGCTCAAATGATAGCCTATTTAATAGTTTGATCAGATCACATATATTCAATGTGCATGATTAATTAGAATATCTCCCAATTTATATCGGCATAGATATAGACAAATATAATCAAATTAAATGGATACAATCATAAAAATGAGAACCAGTTTGTACAAATGAGGGCCGTCACAATGCTACACTATGTAGTACTCCCTCCGTCCCAAAATAAGTGTCTCAAGCTTAGTACAACTTTGTACTAAAGTAAGTACAAAGTTAAGACAATTATTTTGAGACGGAGGGAGTACACATTAGCTAGCCATGCAACCTAAGCACAAATCTAACGTGGCACACCATTAAATGCGGAAAGAGAGAGCAACATTATCTTAATCTACATATAGACATTGGCAGAAAATCCCAGACATCGATTCTCTTACAGAAGATATTAAATGAGAGTTGTTTTAGAGACAACACTAACATACTCTTATATAGATCTTACTGCATTGGGACTGCTATATCAAATGTATATATCATGCTATTAGATATAGCTTAAGCCATAGTGCGCTGGGACTGCCCTGACAATGATACGGTCAGAAATCGTGTTGATCTTATTAGTGAACTAGCAGTAAATGTTCTCTATAATAAGCCTATAAATATAGCACGCCATGTATGCTTCTTGAAGCCCAAATACTAGAAAGGAGTATAAGAAAAGTTTGTGTCTGATCTCATGGAGAGGAAAACTATTCTGCTTTACCTTATGGTCCTTGTGCTGCTAGGAAATTCCATTCACGCTGGTACGAAATCGATTTCCCTATTCCTATGTATGTGTTTCCTTTTAGCTTCCAACTGGAGTAGAACAAGTCGCCATGAATATTGTCAACTCAACTGCACGAATTTCTTTGGACCCTTTCAGTTTGGAATTGTTTCACTGATGTATGTATGTTGTCTACAGAGAATTGCGAAATACACTATGCACCGGACGTCCCTTTTTGCAAGATGCTTTGCGGATTCTGGTGCGGGACCACTTTTAAGCACGTCGGGAAAGCCTACTGCATCGACAAGTCTATTCTTCAGAGTCACTGCATTTGCGTCCTTTGTGGCTAGAGTTGCACTCTAGCATCATGTCAAACAATGGACATTGATGTGCAGTAATAAAATCAATGTTTTAAATAGCGGGCTATGCCATTTAGCGGCGGCTCGGCCAGAAGCTATGAAAGGCTATAGATATAGACAATGTGCATGATTAATTAGAATATCTCCCAATTTATATCGGCATAGATATAGACAAATATAATGAAATTAAATGGATACAATCATAAAAATGAGAACCAGTTTGTACAAATGAGGGCAGGCACAATGCTACAATGTGTAGTACATATTAGACGTGCAACCTAAGCACAAATCTAATGCGGCACACCATTAAATGAGGAAAGAGAGAGCAACATTATCTTAATCTACGTATAGACATTGGCAGAAAATCCAAGACATCAATTCTCTCACAAAAGATATTAAATGAGAGTTGTTTGAGAGACAACACTAAGATATGCTCCCTCCGTCTGGGTTTATTAGGACCCTTCTTATATAGATCTTGCTGCATTGGGACTGCTATATCAAATATATATTTCATGCTATTAGATATAGCTTAAGCCATAGTGCGCTGGGATTGCCCTGACAATGATACGGTCAGAAATCGTGTTGATCTTATTAGTGAAGTAGCAGTAAATGTTCCCTATTATAAGCCTATAAATATAGCACGTCATGTATGCTTCTTGAAGCCCAAATACTAGAAAGCAGAACAAGAAGTTTGTGCCTGATCTTATGGAGGGGAAAACTATTCTGCTTTGCCTTATGGTGCTTGTGCTGCTAGGAAATTCAACTCACGCTGGTATGAAATCGATCTCCCTATTCCTATGTATGCGTTTCCTTTCAACTTCCAACTGAAGTGGAACAAATCGATCGCCATGAATATTGTTGTCAACTCAACCGCGTGAATTTCTTCGGACACTTCCAATTTGGGGTTGCCTCACTGATGTGTGTGTGTTGTCTACTACAGAGCATTGCGAAACACACGATATACCGGACTTCGTTTTTTGCATGAATTTTTTATGCATGTACTGGTGCTCGGGCACTTGGAAGAACGTCAGGGCAGCCCACTGCACCGGCAAGTCTCTTCTTCACCGTCACTGCATTTGCGTCGTCTGTCACTAGAGTTGCACACTCTAGCATCATGCCAAAACAATGGACATTGATGTCAAGTAATAAAATCTCGTGCGACATGCATGCGAGGACATTGGTCACCAATTTTGTGTGTTCTGTTTGAATTTGATTTTGTCGTGTGTAATCTAAGATTTAGTGGTTTTATGTTTGCCTGCACTGGCAGTTAGTAAGTTCAAAAATAACCATATGCAACATGAACCAAGCTTACTGTACTTGCAGCCTTCACCCGGGAGGTAGGAGGCTTCTCCTCTGTAACTCACGTACTCGTGCTTCTTGCGGGACGACAAGCTTGGGTTAACCTTATACACACAACACAGAGCAGCAAATAAGGAACGAACAATTGCCTTTTCTGACAATGAACATGTCGTATGATATATCGTCGTTACACTAAAATAGTTCAGTAGAGCGCAGATAGAGATCCACCTCTCCTCCCACGGGCGCCCGGGAGGCTAACCCTAGCCACCGGCAGACCCCCCAACCCCCCCCCCCCCCCCCCCCCCCCCCCCCCCCCCCCCCCCCCGCGCGCGCCGCTGCCAGTGGGTCCGATCGGGCGAAGCCCGGCCGGTGGCGGCAGCGGCAGGGAGTCTCTCCTCTCCTTGCTCGGTGATGAGTTTATGATTGTAATCGGTGATGGTTGCTTTATAATAAAGCAGGGAAAAACCCTTTTTCAGTAAAATAGTTCAGTTCTGCACAAAATGGCAGAGAAAACAGATATATGGTACAACATCTCAGCCAGCCTGTCAGTTAATGTAATCCAGTGTTGTGCAAAACCCATGCCAGCTAGCCACTGAGGGTTCAAGTGATGTTTCCAACCCTATGCTGCCTGCCCTAGCGGCGTGTTCATGTAAGGGCGTCAGCCATTGCACAGAATAACAAGTCAGCCGACGGCTACATGTAACAGAGCCCCGCAGCGAGGGGTACGGGTAACGGCGCCCCGCATGAGATTACACCTGATGCGACAGGATGCTTGCACTTTGGGTTCCCCATCTGCACGGCTTCATTCACAACAGAGAACTCTTTGGGCAGAGAAGATCAGACAGATACATGCTGATGTACAACATTTCTAAGGCTCGGGAATCGATCAGCCCAGCGCCTATAACCTGCAACCAGTACAGAAGGGAAGTTAGATAATGCTGTTTCACATAACACACATCGACTGACGGCCATGTTTTCTTCCTCTTCATTTGTAAGTTCGACAGGTTACTGTGTTTACCTGATGCAATGATTTGCTTTTGGTTAAGCTGTTCACTATCGTCATCAGGGATATCCTGTAGGACAGTTCAGAAAGCCAACGTCAAGCAAACACATCCAGAATCAGAAAAAGGAAGCAAACGCATGCGGCACGAGAAAAATCTCACTAAAGAGATGATGTCATGATTACCTGATGCAAGCTTCTGGCAATGAGGTCAGACAAACTCCCAAGGGTCTTGGGGTCAAAACCTGAGCAGCTCAATAGAAACTCTTCTGATGTCAACTCCATCACCATCGTGCATAAGCTGCAGGCTGTCATGATGACTGATGAAGCATCTGTTGTTCCTATAAGCTCACACAAATTCATACTTCTTGATCAGCTCACATTCAAGAAAAAAAGAGTTGGTCAGTTCGTGAAGAGAATCAGCGGGAAAAATGGGTATCAATATTTAGCATGATATTTTGGTATGGATCAGTTCATCTCTCCTTGGCTAATCAATATCTCTACCAGAGATAGATCCTAGTGTCCTGCTATAGGACTACATGTAAGAGATGCCAAAGATGCCAGCGGGCAGAGATTCAGGCAGCTATAAAATTCTTGCCATGATCATTGTTCAGAAACCAGTGCCAGGTTTCAATCAAAATTGTTCCATATATTATCTGACATGTTTTTAAAATGGTGCTGGTTTAAGACATTAATGACACCATTTGATCGTCAGTGTTTGCAGTGATGTGTATTTGTACTACTTGGACAACTCATCTGTAAGAATGTGAAAAATAAAGAACAAATGTAAACTGACCCAGCAGCGGTTTTAAGATTAAAACGGTTTTCTGAACCTTTGCCAGGACAACCAATGTGTACTTTGACAACTATGCACAGACCAACAGAGGGAAGTAATTTCTGAAGTATACCCGATTCCAGTTACAATATTTTTTTAGATGGATTCCAGTTACAATGTACTCCCTCCGATCCAAAATAAGTGTCATGGTTTTAGTTCACGACACTTATTTTGGATCGGAGGAAGTAGTATATAACAAAATGCAGACACCCAGAGGCAATCGTCCCTTCCCAGATTTTAGTAAAAGAATTTGTCACGCTTACTAAATTAAGGTAAACTAAATGCAAGAATCAGACATTTTGAAATGCCTACAACTGAGAAACGCCCTACAAACAATATTTAAGTATGTCCTTTTCCACTTATGTAAAGAAACTAGGAGCAGAATGTACCAGCCCAGGTAATAAGTGCTTGTAAGAGGCGGATGAAACAAGGCTCCATTTGAATAGGAGAATTCTTCCTCTGCATAAGCACAAATGTGCTATTAGATTTTTCTCATGCTAGGCAATAGACTGTTTCAAACCATGTAGTTACTCACATTTGACATAATGTTTATGATAGTATCGCATGCCAAAAACATGCTACCATCGTCGATCATCATTCCATTCTCCTCGGTCATTTTAATGAGGCAGTCGATAACCTGTAAACACAAAAACAACCATATGAATTGTAGTCACAAGAAAAAACTGAATGTTATGCCAAATTTCTATTTTAACAGTTGGTGAACCATATACAGCCATTTCATATTTTCATAGATTCACTTCAAATAGTAAACCTCGCATCAAATCTGATTAGCACATAGACAGAACTAGCACAGTTATGTCACGAGTCACGGCACCCTATAATGTAACACCCCTGCACCAAGGTAAAATAATCTTTGTATAAACACTGAATATTAGCTCTTGCTAGCTCTAAGCCAGGGTGCAGGGAGGGGGGGTCAGCCTACTATTCCATTAAAATTTTGAACACCACAGATTCTTCAGAAATACATTTATGTTTGTAAACTACTACCTCTGTACACTGATATAACACGTTTTGCAGTTCAATTTGAACTGCAAAAACGTCTTACATTAGTGTACAGAGGGAGTAAAAAAATTAGAAATTAGTAAACCAGAAAGATACCCAGAAATCCATAAAAGGTTTAATTATAATTTTTTTGCAGTTCAATTTAAACTGCAAAAACGTCTTACATCAGTGTACAGATGGAGTATTTTTTTTTAAAATTAGTAAACCAGAAAGATACCCAGAAATTCCTAAAAGGTTTAATTATAATTTTGAAACTGGAAAATGGGTGTTGCAATGAACAACTATAACCAGCATTATAAATATTTCGAGAAAAAAAAGCAAGGAAGTCACAATTCTTATAAAGTCAATACAAAATATGCCTACTTACTGGTTTATGGCCTCCAAATGACACCAAAGTTCTGCATCCATCAGCCGTCGTCGTTATTTGTGATAGCATTGGAAGCATGAAGCGAACAGAATAGAAGGGGCTGTTTGCAAGAATGTTAGTTGGCACCATCAATATATTGCATTACAAAGGAAGATGCTCGGTTATGCACAACACCTGCTGAGCAAAAAAATGGCCAAGAAACTACCTTGATTCATCTTGACCTTCGATGGAAAAGATAAATTCCAGTAGATGTCCAGTCTTCTCCTGGCAGGCATATGGTGTCTCTGCCAGATAGCTGCAACAGAGTAACACACAGATGTAGCTTCTTTTTAAGGGATTACAGGATGTTTGAAACACTTCACTCTTACAGTAATTTTGTTAACAGCTTATGTGAATAATGTGCATAGGGAAATATGAAGTGGCTAAAGTACACATGATTTGTTTGTAATTGTCAAAAGCAGTGACTCACATAGCTATTCCCATCAAACTGAGTAGTCAGTTCGTCACAATAAGTACAAGAATGAGGAACTAGTAACTAGAAATTGGATGACTAAAGGACCCTTACATAATGCTAGTACATTATATCTCCAAGGAGCAGTTCTCAGGGGGGGAAAGGTAGAATGCAGAGAAAATATATAAAAATAATAAGAGCAGCACACCTTCCTACTATTCTCACAGCTGCCAAAAGATCATCGCCTTTCCTTTGCCCATGATCCTGTCAAATTTCATCCTGTAAGATTATCTTCCAGTACTAAAGTTCATATCATCAGAATTCAGAAGATTAGAATATGTACCTTTGCGTCCTGCAGGAAGTCCAACACTAAACTGATTGTCTCGTTTAAGCCCGTAATTATCTGCATTATGGTCCTTTCACAGATTGTTTGGCTTGGTTCACCTGCAAATGGTTTTATTTTATTTAAAAGGAGAATGCAAGATGACTACTTTAATCAGTTCGTTGAAGATTCCTATTGGCTAATGACAAACTTCCAAAAGATACAAAACTGTAAAAACAGAAGGTTATAAAATATTACAGCCCATGGAACCAAAAATAGTGAAGGGAATGCTATACATACCTTCACCGCTACTGGCATCTGATATCATTTTGATTATTCTTTCTATCAGTGAAAACAATATAGCCAGGTTTCTCTGTTTCTGGATGATGGCATCATCTGTCTGAGAACTTTTTGATGACTCGTATTTCGAAAAAGCAAGTTCGTTTAGAAGGACAGCAACTTCAACTCTTGCAGATTGTAGGACTAGCAGGACAAATCTACAGAAATTAGAAGTTGTTAGACAAAATGAAAAATGTACATCCAGAGTGACGATTATCTGAGAGAGAGAGAGAGAGAGAGAGAGAGAGAGAGATGCAGGAGATGATGTGAAACGTACTTGTCAACGGAGATCGCGTTCTTGCTATCCAGGATTTTATGATCTTCTGACAACCAATTCTCGCCTAGTATGGACATCATGCACTCCGCCAAAAGAAGAGCTTGTAGCTTCTTGGAGGATACTGAAAGTGGAGGAATACTTAGTGTCATGACCATGTCAAAAAGGAAGGGAAATTTGAACACTAGTTAGGATTCATTATTCTACCCTACAAAATTTGTTTATACAACACATTGTACCTCCCTTTAGTGAGTAAAATAATATAGTTCTGTTGCTCCAAACAATCTACAAAAGCTGCCCTGCAGCTGTAGAAAATTTTAAACCAAATATACGGCCTATGGGTACAAGAATACAAAACTCCTGTTATAAAAGACACAACTAGAATAGAAGGAAAAACTAGAAGGTACTGATAGACCTAAGCACATCTCAGTTTTTAGATTATCATTGCATTAGTATAGAATAATAGTTTTTATCAAATCTGCACATATTAACACTTTCATCGTGGCAAATGCAGTTGATCCTCAAAACGGTCAAACCTTCGATGTAAAGTCCATGTTCTCAACTTGACCAACTTGACAGTAGTAACAGAAACAATTGATGCACAATTTCAAAACATGAAGCATGGACATACCAACACGGTTTTGGAGAACGTCTACAATCCCACCACGGATATGAGATTTCCAGATTGTCGATTGCATTGATCTCAAAGCATCATGAAGTGGCTTCGGTGTTCCAAAAATACAGAGCAGTAGTTAAACTAAAATTCCCACAGTACAAATTAAACAAATGGGAGGGGAAATGGTTACTCTTACAGATTCTTTTTGGGAAAGGAGTGTCGCAAGCATGTGCAGCGATTCAAATTTAACTGCTGTATGAAGTACACCGAAAAGCATAGCAAGAGAAGTCACCTGAATGACAACATAAATTATAGATCAAACCATCAAATTAGCAACCAGACAGATGAAACATAGAGATATTCAGGCAAAACAATCCAGTGTGTCTTACCAGGCTTGCCATGCCTTGCAATTTCTCCACACTCATGTTGTCTGCTCTGAGTTTATGAACAAGTAACTGCAATAGATGAGTGGAAAGCTCTAAGCACCTTGAACCTACAAAGGAAACAATCGAGCAATCGTATAAGAATTCAACCTAACTATGGAAAATAATGTGCTATTGGACTGCAAATACCTAATGGAATCCACCAACCAACCCAAGTAAATACTTCTAATTTGGACACTGATTCAATAAACTATGCCAATCGTCCTAGGTAAAGCAGAGTTCAGAACCAACCATCAGACATCCAGGTGCACAAATTTAAAACGTTGGATCAAGTGTCACTGCTAACATTCCTTGGTACGATGAAGGAAGATGGAGATGGAATTATTAAGCAAACAAGAGACTGCCCAGATTTTTTTTAGTACCATCTGGAAAATTGGAGATTTGACTGAAAAGCATGTCCATAACTCCAGGCTCACAAAATTTGTACGCCCCATCTTCAGACGCTATGGCAACCAGCGAAAGAAGCTCAAAACATTCTTCAGTGATTGTAAGATCAGGCCTGCAGATGATTTGGCAGTTGATAAGCAAATGTGGTTTGCAAAGCAGAGCATCCAAACAGTAAAACAGCTGGCCTAATCTAGATTTGAGAGGATCGCACAGGTTTGCTCTGCTCAACTGGGGAGCACTGCCAAACTAAGCAAATGTTTGAACGCATACCAGTTAAACTGCATCAGTGTTACAAGGAAACAGAGAGCGAAAGTTCTTACGATTTGGAAACAACCTCGGCGATGAGGGGCACGGTGGAGACGACCCCGGTGTCGGCCGCAACCTCCGGGGCGCGCGCAAGACCAGCAAGCACGGTCACGGCGAGCCGCAGGTATGCCTCCCGCTCCTCCTCCTTCCCGCCCTCCACCTTCCCCAGCCCTGCAGCGCGCACGGAGCAAAAATCCCCAATGAGACATCGACACGGGCGCCGCAAACGAACCGCAAAGCTAGCCACGCGTTCCCCTATTGCTTCTTACCGGTGTTGAGGAGGCGGCGGAGGAACCGGGGCCCGACGGCGCGGTAGACCTGGGCGACGGCGGCGGCGTCGCCGGCGCGGCAGACGTTGGCGGCGATGAGGAGGCCCGCCAGCTTCTGCTCGTCGCGCTCGCCGCGGAGGAGGCGGAGGCAGTCGTCGAGCGGCGGGGATGAGGCCTCGGTCGGCGCGGACGGCGCGGCGGCGGCCGGGGAGGAATCCTGCGGGAGATGGAGGGGGAGAGGTGAGCGAGACGGGTGGCGCGAGGGGGACGGGGGCTTAGGGTTTGGAGCCGGGAGGGAGACGCGAACCATGGGAGCGGCGACGTGCGTGCGCAGGCGAGGAGGGCGCCGCCGGCGACGGCCGCGTCGGAGAGGAGGAGCGGCGGTGGTTGGCCGGAAGCATCGGGAGTGTTCGAATTTTGTGAGGGAAAGGCGTGGAGAGGTCGGGGGCGGCTGATTTGGACGAGCCGGAAGTCGGCGGAGGTTTTGTGTGAGGTTCTTTGTGGAGGTGCTGCAGGGTTTGACCCCGTCAAATGAAAGTTTTTTTCTTTATCACAACACAGTATAGACGCAATCGCTTGTACATATGCACATATACATATCCTATGAACGCACATATGTACACATTATCCTTAAATAACACAGGTGTGGTATAGAAAACATTATTCTAATACGGTGCAACAAATTTAAAACTTTTTTTTAGTTTGTTGCATGTAGGTAAATCATTAGTGTTTTGTCTTTTTTGTCCTTATGAAATTCCTTCAGCATGCATGTGAGGGCTGACGACATTTAATAAGGAAAGGAGAAACAATGATATATTTTTTCTTAATTGTATTGTAAAATATACACTGACTGTTTATACCTTGTTTTCTACTGATTGAGATATTTTATATTTCTACAAAGCAAAATTTACTTATGATGGAGTTGCAAGCAGATTATTCTGCCGTGCATTAGTTGGTAGTAAAGAGGACGAATAAAAATATTTATTTCGACCTGGATGCATATCGCTAACTAATGGCAGTGGAGCTAGAAGGTCTATGTTCACCATATGCTCCTTGGCTTGCACTTGAAAATAGCAATAATTATTGTATACTGATTTGCTACTTGGTGTCACCATGGCGATTAAAATTTTGCTCATACACCGTGGCATTTCGCGTGGTATGTCGATTATTGTTCCTGTGTATTCAGGTTTATTGTTTAGGGTTTATTATTATTGCATGGTATGTCGATTATTGTTCCTGTGTATTCATGTTTATTGTTTGGGGTTTATTATTATTGGTTTATTTGGGTTTCTGCTCTCGTTTATTTTTTTCCTTTTCCGGTTTATTTGAGTTTCCTGATCTGGTTTAGTCGGGTTTACTGTTACGGGTTATTCTTAATTGTTGTTTCGATTTATTTGAGCTATTATTTCGGTTACCAGTTTTGAATTTATTCGAATACTGCTCCAGTTTTGTTTGGGTAACTGTTGGTGCACTGTTCGTTGCTATCGTGGTGCAAAAATAGATAGTAATCGGTCGAGAACTTATTTTCCCCACGGAATATTGTTCATACAAATACACGGTTCTGGTTTACTGTTTTGTGCCTCGGCACCACCATCATCGGAAAGGAGCGGGAGATGATCGAGGCGGCTCTGCATCATCAATAAGCCGATGGCGAGGAATGATGTGTAGAAAAAGATCCTAAATCTTAACTTTCAAAAGAATCTCGGGGTTTTTTTAGCTAGTGTGTATTCTTTTTCCGAAACAGCTAGACACTTTTTATATTTAATGTTCACTACTGTACATGTAATTGAACAATAGCACTAAAAGCAAAAAGTCAAAAAAAACAAGAAAAAGTAAAACGTTCCCGCTTTAGTATATAGTATATATATATTCTAACCATCCGTCGGAATGGTTTGTGAATTTCAAGCAACTATGACAATTCAACTTAGCAAGATAGCAATTACGGCCCAAGAATTGTGACCATCCATCCTTGGAGGTTAATCGGATTGGTAGTAGTCTGTTGATGGCCGTGGTGGTGGAGTAACACTTCAGGAAGAAAAAAAAGGGTGGGAGACCTAGGGTAATGTGATGCGGCAAGCAAGCATGGGTGGTGGCGATGCGAGGACAGGGAGAGGGCGAAAGCGGTTCAAGGGAAAAAAGAAGAAGACGCGAGGGAAATGGGTGAGCTCTTTTGCGATGGTAATTTATATTGTCACGAGGAAAATATTTTTAGGGCCTGTTATGAACCTCTCCAACTCTCAGCTTCACAAACTTCAAACTGGAAATCAGGCCAAACGCATTAGCTTCAAGAAGCTAAAAAACTCTAAGTTGTCCTGGGCAGTAGTGCAATTTGGCAAAGCAAGGAAAATCAATATCCGGATTTAGAAGAATATGGAGTTCCACCTATTTACGATCAATAAGCCATCGCCCAGGAAAACGATTCAACCTTCACGCGCACCAACCACTTGAGGCCACCCACCGAAACGTTTTCTCTCTCCTCTCACCCTCCTTTGTGCACCCTCCTCGTTCTCTCTCTCGAACCCTCCCGCAAGGGATCTCCCCCTTTGTTGGGTGAATCATCTCCTCTGCCTATAGATCCGGCCATCCCAAAATGTTTCCCGCCGGATCCCATCCTTGGCGTCGCTAGTCCCGTCGTCAGCGAGGAGCCGCAACACCATGGGACGAAGGAGCTTACCCAGACTCCGTTAATGCCTCTCGAACCCCTCCTGAGCTAGGGAGCAGCATCCTGACGACCAGTGGCACTAGTAGAAAACAGGGCTTTGGTTGAGGCTAGGATAAGGGCATTAATCCCGATTCACTTACGAACCGGGACCAAAGGGTGCACAAGTCCCGGTTCGTGAGGCCAGGGCGCCGGCCGGGCCTCGGGGGCCATTGGTCCCGGTTCGTCTGACACTTTTGGTCCCGGTTCCAGACACGAACCGGGACCAATGGGCCTCGCTCCTGGCCCAGCACCTTTAGTCCCGGTTGGTGGCTGGAACCGGGACCAAAGGTCGGTCTTCTGTCCCGGTTCTAGCCACCAACCGGGACTAAAGATAAGCCTATATATACCCCCGCCCCTGCCCGCTCACTCTGTTTTTTGGCCGGCCGGCGTGTGCAGGTGTGTGTTGCTCTAGCTCTCACCTCCTATGCACATGAGGTGTTCGATAAAATGCCCGAGCCACACTTAAGCTTTCTCCTCTCCAAGCTCGACCTCTAAGCTCCATTTTCCTCAAGATTTGTCTATGTTTGGCGGTCCGTCATGTCCCGTCCCCGTCCTCACCGCCGTCGATCGCCCGCGCCGATCTCGTCGCTGGCACCACCGTGGTGAGCCTCTTGTTCTTATCTTCTTTCTAAAAGAAAAAAATTCTTACTTGTATGATTTAGATAGATACTTGTACAATTTTCTTACTTTTATTATTGTTTGTTATTATATAGTGCCATGGTTTTGGTATCCGCCCCCGACGGCCCTCGTCCTGTCTATGATTCGGATGTGGTATATTATCTTTTATAACTATTTGTTTCATTTAGTGTTTATGACAATTATGCCGACCAACGTGACATAGATGTTTTTATCTAGGAGGTATGTGAACCGGAAATTCGAACTGACCCTCTTGTCGAGAGGTTAAATTTAGTTGAAAAAGAAAACAATTACTTGAAGAAAAAATTGAAAAGAATTGAGGAGGAGAAGATGGAATTGGAGTTGCATGTTGCCGATGTCGTCGAATATCACAAGATCAAGATGGATGCAATGCACTTGAAGATTAGAAAGATTAGAAAATATGCCATTCATACTGAGGCTTGGTATCATTATGCCGTTGGATCAATTGGTACCTTAGTTGCGGTTATGATCGCATTTGTTGTTGCATTTAAATGTTTTACATAGTTTCAATGTATGTTTTAATTAGATGCTCTAGAGAGCTATATGTTGTTCAATGAGAACTATGTATGAACTTTATGTATTTATTTTGGTCACTACTGTACTTTGGTTTTAATGTGATGATGAACTTCTATTAATTTGCTCACTTCTCTATTCATGATGTTCTGTAATGGTTTTTGATACACTTAATTATATAATGCACGCAGATGAACCGGCAATGGATGTACGGTGACCGACGCACCTCCGAGTACATTAAGGGCCTGCATAATTTTCTCGAAGTGGCTGAGGCAACCAAGCAGAATGGTTTTATGTACTGTCCATGTACTATCTGTGGGAATACGAAGGATTACTCTAACTCGAAAACCCTTCACGTCCACCTGCTTGAGAAGGGTTTCATGCCACACTATAATGTTTGGACCAAGCACGGAGAAAGAAGGGTTATGATGGAAGACAATGAAGAAGAAGAGGATGATGACAACTATCCGCCCCCTGAATACGGTGATGCTGCAATGGGGGAAGCTGAAGATCAAGAGGAACCAGACGATGTGCCCGATGATGATCTTCGCCGGGTCATTGTTGATGCAAAGAGACAATGCCAAAGTGAAAGAGAGAAGTTGAAGTTCGATCGCATGTTAGAGGATCACAAAAAAGGGTTGTACCCAAATTGCGAAGATGACAACACAAAGCTCGGTACCACACTGGAATTGCTGCAATGGAAGACAGAGAATGGTGTATCTGACAAGGCATTTGAAAAGGTGCTGAAAATAATGAAGAATAAGCTTCCAAAGGACAACGAATTGCCCGACAGTACATACGAAGCAAAGAAGGTTGTCTGCCATCTAGGATTGGAGGTGCAGAAGATACATGCATGCCCTAATGACTGCATCCTCTACCGCGGTGCGTACGAGGATTTGAACGCATGCCCGGTATGCTGTGCATTGCGGTATAAGATCAGACGAGATGACCCTGGTGATGTTGAGGGCCAGCGCACCGGGAAGAGGGTTCCTGCCAAGGTGATGTGGTATGCTCCTATAATACCACGGTTGAAACGTTTGTTCAGAAACAAAGAGCATGCCAAGTTGATGCGATGGCACAAGGAAGACCGTAAGAAAGACGGGAAGTTGAGAGCACCCGGTGATGGGTTGCAGTGGAGAAAGATCGAGAGAAAGTGGGAGGACTTTACAGGTGACCCAAGGAACGTATGATTTGGTTTAAGTGCAGGTGGCGTTAATCCTTTTGGGGAGCAGATCAGCAAGCATAGCACATGGCCTGTGACTCTATGTATGTATAACCTTCCTCCTTGGTTGTGCATGAAGTGGAAGTTCATTATGATGCCAGTGCTCATCCAAGGCCCTAAGCAACCCGGCAATGACATTGATGTGTACCTAAGGCCATTAGTTGATGAACTTTTACAACTGTGGAATGGAAAAGGTGTACGTGTGTGGGATGAGCATGCACAAGAGGAATTTGACCTACGAGCGTTGCTGTTTGTAACCATCAATGATTGGCCTGCTCTCAGTAACCTTTCAGGACAGACAAACAAGGGATACCACGCATGCACGCACTGTTTAGATGACACTGATAGTATATATTTGGACAAATGCAGGAAGAATGTGTACCTGGGGCATCGTCGATTTCTTCCGACCAACCATCAATGTCGAAAGAAAGGAAAGCATTTCAAAGGTGAGGCAGATCACCGGAAGAAGCCCGCCCTCCGTACTGGTGATCACATACTTGATATGGTCAATGATTTACAAGTAATCTTTGGAAAGGGTCCTGGCGGACTATCTGTTCCGAATGACGCTGAGGGACGCGCACCCATGTGGAAGAAGAAATCTATATTTTGGGACCTACCCTATTGGAAAGACCTAGAGGTCCGCTCTACAATCGACGTGATGCACGTGACGAAGAATCTTTGCGTGAACCTGCTAGGCTTCTTGGGAGTGTATGGGAAGACAAAAGATACACCGGAGGCACGGGAGGACCAACAACGTGTGCACGAAAAAGATGGCATGGGTCCAAAGCAATATGAAGGTCCTGCCAGCTACGCTCTTACCAAAGAAGAGAAGGAAATCTTCTTTGAATGCCTGCTCAGTATGAAGGTCCCGTCTGGCTTCTCGTCGAATATAAAGGGAATAATAAATATGGCAGAGAAAAAGTTCCAGAACCTAAAGTCTCATGACTGCCACGTGATTATGACGCAACTGCTTCCGGTTGCATTGAGGGGGCTTCTACCGGAAAACGTTCGATTAGCCATTGTGAAGCTATGTGCATTCCTCAATGCAATCTCTCAGAAGGTAATCGATCCAGAAATCCTACCAAGGTTAAAGAGTGATTTGGTGCAATGTCTTGTCAGTTTCGAGCTGGTGTTCCCACCATCCTTCTTCAATATCATGACGCACGTCCTAGTTCATTTAGTCGACGAGATTGGCATTCTGGGCCCTGTATTTCTACACAACATGTTCCCCTTTGAGAGGTTCATGGGAGTCTTAAAGAAATATGTTCGTAACCGTGCTAGGCCAGAAGGAAGCATCTCCATGGGCCATCAAACAGAGGAAAGCATTGGGTTTTGTGTTGACTTTATTCCTGACCTTAAGCCGATTGGTCTTCCTCAATCGCGGTATGAGGGGAGACTGACTGGAAAAGGCATGCTAGGAGCGAATTCAATAATATGTAGGGACGGGCATTCTTGGTCTCAAGCACACTACACTGTTCTACAGAATTCTACCTTGGTGACCCCGTATGTCAATGAACACAAGAATATTCTGCGCTCCAAACACCCGGAGCAGTGTGACGACTGGATTACATGTGAACACATCAGGACTTTCGGCAGTTGGTTGCAAACACATCTCATGGGTAACACCACTGTTGCAGATGAGCTGTACTCGTTGGCCAGGGGACCATCTTCGACTATATTGACTTAGAAAGGGTACGAGATAAATGAGAATACATTTTACACGGTCACCCAAGATCAAAAGAGCACCAACCAAAACAGTGGTGTCCGCTTTGATGCAGCAACCAACAGGGGAAATGACACATATTATGGTTACATAGTGGACATATGGGAACTTGACTATGGACATGATTTTAAGGTCCCTTTGTTTCGGTGCAAATGGGTCAATCTGTCAGGAGGCAGGGTACAGGTAGACCCGCAGTACGGAATGACAATAGTGGATCTGAACAATCTTGGGTACACAGACGAACCATTCGTCCTAGCCAATGATGTGGCGCAGGTTTTCTATGTGAAGGACATGTCTACCAAACCGAGAAAAAGAAAAGATAAGGAAGCGAATACATCATACGATGAGCCAAAGCGTCACATAGTTCTTTCAGGGAAAAGAGACATCGTGGGAGTGGAGGGCAAGACAGACATGTCTGAAGATTATGAAAAGTTTCATGAAATTCCTCCCTTCAAAGTGAAGGCTGACCCAAGCACCCTGTTAAACGATGAAGATTATCCATGGTTACGGCGCAATAAGCAAGGGACACACGCGAAGAAAAAGTGAAGACTTTCTCTCCACAATTATTCTGATGATGGCTTTGATCTAGAATATCACCGCAGTTACATGTCAAGAAATGAAATGCCTTTTGTAACTGATGAGTTTTCGTCTGAAACCCTGATACTTCGAAAGAGATTGTTCATTTTGTACACGAAGTGCATCCAGTTTTTGCCGTAACCCTCTCAACTTTTTAGCACATGCTATGTGGGTGAAATGATGATATACCATGCCAACTTTCAACCATTTCAGAGTTCATTTGCAGTGCTTTTCAATTCAGGGTCATCTTAGCTCAAAATAAATCATGAAATGCATGAAAAATAGCAAATGAAGTCAGAAAAGGTTTGAAAAGTGATGATGTGGCTTTGAATGGTGCATATTGAATGCATAAAAAGTCTTGAGTTCAAATATGTTTAAAAAATTGAAATCCTTTTGTAACAGATGAGTTTTCGTCCAAAACCCTGACACTTCGAAAGAGATTGTTCATTTTGTACACGAAGTGCATCCAGTTTTTGCCGTAACCCTCTCAACTTTTTAGCACATGCTATGTGGTGAAATGATGATACCATGCCAACTTTCAACCATTTCAGAGTTCATTTGCAGTGCTTTTCAATTCAGGGTCATCTTAGCTCAAAATAAATCATGAAATGCATGAAAAATAGCAAATGAAGTCAGAAAAGGTTTGAAAAATAGCAAATGAAGTCAGAAAAGGTTTGAAAAGTGATGATGTGGCTTTGAATGGTGCATATTGAATGCATAAAAAGTCTTGAGTTCAAATATGTTTAAAAAATTGAAATCCTTTTGTAACAGATGAGTTTTCGTCCAAAACCCTGACACTTCAAAAGAGATTGTTCATTTTCTACACGAAGTGCATCCAGTTTTTGCCGTAACCCTCTCAACTTTTTAGCACATGCTATGTGGGTGAAATGATGATACCATGCCAACTTGCAACCATTTTAGAGTTCATTTGCAGTGCTTTTCAATTCAGGGTCATCTTAGCTCAAAATAAATCATGAAATGCATGAAAAATAGCAAATGAAGTCAGAAAAGGTTTGAAAAGTGATGATGTGGCTTTGAATGGTGCATATTGAATGCATAAAAAGTCTTGAATTCAAATATGTTTAAAAAATTGAAATCCTTTTGTAACAGATGAGTTTTCGTCCAAAACCCTGACACTTCGAAAGAGATTGTCCAGTTCGTACACGAAGTGCATCCAGTTTTTGCCGTAACCCTCTCAACTTTTTAGCACATGCTATGTGGGTGAAATGATGATACCATGCCAACTTGAAACCATTTTAGAGTTCATTTGCAGTGCTTTTCAATTCAGGGTCATTTTAGCTCAAAATAAATCATGAAATGCATGAAAAATAGTAAATGAAGTCAGAAAAGGGTTGAAAAGTGATGATGTGGCTTTGAATGGTGCATATTGAATGCAGAAAAAGTCTTGAGTTAAAATATGTTTAAACAATTGAAATCCCTTTGTAATAGACGTGTTTTCGTCCGATCAAAGTTATTTAACTTAATATTATATAAAATTTATGCAACTAAAATTATCAAAGTTATTTTTGTTAAAAACTTTAATAGCAAAAAGAATATTCATAAAGTATTTTTTGTTAAGAACTTTTAATATGCAAAAAAATAACATAAAAAATAGCAAAAATGAACATAGATGCGCTTATAGGGAAAATTCAACCTGAAATCAAAGTGAAATTCACTTTGATTTCAGGTCAAATTTCCCGTATAAGGGCATCTATTTTCACTTTGAGAGGAACTCAACAAGGCAGAAAGGGGCGGGCTTATAAACCGGTGCGAGCGCCTCTCGCTTGGCGAGGTGGGACTAAACTCCCACCACAGCCAGGACCAACCCTTTAGTCCCGGTTGGTGGCTCCAACCGGGACCAATGCCTCCCTTTCGTCCCGGTTGGTGCCACCAACCGGGACTAATGCCACCCTTTAGTCCCGGTTGGAGCCACCAACCGGGACCAAAGGTCTCTGCTTCCCGCCCTTTGGGCTGCTGAAATTGACCTTTAGTCTCGGTTGGTGGCACCAACCGGGACGAAAGGGGGGCATTGGTCCCAGTTGGTGGCACCAACCGGGACTAAAGGGTTGGGTATATAAGGCAGGACTTGTCGAATTCTCCCCCAACCTTTCCCATTCGCCCCGACGCCGACGCCCTGCCCCGACGCCGCCAGGCTGTCGTCGTCGCCGCCGCCCCCGAGCCCGTCCTCGTCGTCGCCGCCGTCCCCGAGCCCGTCCTCGTCGTCGCCGCCGTCCTCGAGCCCGTCCTCGACCCGGAGGTTCTTTGGTGGCGGTCGCGTGGACCACTGTCGGTGCAGAGGGAGCCGGCCCCCGCGGAGGTGGTACGTCGCCGTGTCAGGGAGGAGGACGAGCACGTCCGACGCTACATGGCTGCGTTGGACGCCAAGTTCTCCAATACCTGGCAGGTTCTTCAGGGATCTCACCCGAGCTATGATCCTGTCATAGTTCCTTTTCTTTGGGTGTCCACCGCCTGCGCCACGAGACGTCAACTATATCTGTATTAGTGATATTATATAATAATATTCGAGATGTATTAATGATAATATTCGATGATGTATTAGCGATACTATTCGATGATGTATTAGTGATATTATATGATCGTATTGTTGCATTGCCTTGTATTGATTTGCATATCTCATGTTTGTATATTGCCATGTTGTATAATATTTGCAGAAACTATGGATCACAGAGTCTTAGAAAAAGAACAGTTGTTGGGGGATATAATCCTCGCCGGAGGTGATCCCTTGTCGTATCTCAACGACACCGATTGTTAGGAAGGAGAGGATGACGGCTCCGGTGATCCAACAATGGAGGAGGAAGGAGATCATGACGGCTCCGGTGACCGAATGGCGGAGGAAGGAGATCATGATCACGGCTCCGGTGACCGAACGGAGGAGGGAGCCTCAACTGTTTCAAAGTCCGACGAGGTAAGGAGACGAGGCCCGAAGAAAAGGTTGCGCCCGGATGAAAGGTTCACGATCACAAAAGTCGCGAAAGATGGCCAACCAATTGCTCCCAAGCGGACCAAGGACGCATTTGTACATCAGTGTGGAGTTGTTGTTAGGGACTATGTCTCGATCAACACCCAGCAATGGAATAAGAATAATAAGGATCCTGAAGTTTCTTATGTCCATGATAGACTGAAAGATGATCTTTGGACCGAGCTGATGACAAATTTCAGCCTACCGCGAGAGGAGGATCCGAATAACCCAGTTATAAAGCGAAAGGTCAAGGCGTTTGCTCTTAAGAAGATGGCAGAACTATTCAGGAACTGGAAGAACGAGTTGAACACAAAGTTTGTCGAGAAAGAGGAGACTCCGAAATTCATCGATCGATATGAGAAGATAAGAGATCAATGGCCCGAATTTGTGGCCTACAAGAAATCGGAGAAGGGTAAGAAATGGTCACTGACAAACAAGAAAAATGCTGCAAAGAAGAAGTATCACCATCACACGGGGTCAGGTGGCTACTACAAAGCCCGACAGTTGTGGGACAAAGCTGAGCAAGACCTGCTTGCTAAGAATGTCCAACCAGCGACATTGCACTGGCCAGATCGTTCAAGGACTTGGTTCTTCGGGGTTGGGGGAACTTTGGACCCAGAAACAGGGGAGTGTGTTTGGACGGACGAGCAACTTGCAATACCCTTCCGGAAGCTTCAGGCAGCAATCAAGGCAGCGCAGGAAGGGACGTTCATTCCCGATAGAGAGAAGGACGAGCTGACAAAGGCCCTCGGGAATCCTGAACAGCCTGGACGAACACGAGGCACACCAGGCTCCGTTCCGTGGAAGCATGGGTTTCCCGATAGCGGTGGTTATAGAAGCCGAGAGAGAAAAAGGAAACATGAAGCAAGCGAAATGCAGAAGCTCAGTGCAAGATTAGCAAAACTAGAGGAACTTGAGAGCCAGCGAGCTACCGGCCAACCATCTGAGTGGCACAAAGATCCTTCCTTCGATGCTACCCCACCATCTCAGCGGAGAAGCAGCGTGGCTTCCACGGAGCTCGTTTAGCCTGATTTCACGGCTCCTCGCTACCCCGTGGATAGTATCACGGCGGCTGAACATTGCGAGCTAATGACGAAATGCCAGAACCTGACCTTCAAGGCGGCGGTCGGCTCTATTGTACCTCCTCGAGCTGAGGGAACTTTCCATTGCCGTCCGATTCCACATGGCTATGCTGTTGTGACGGTGGATGAAATAATGGATGGATTTGAGGGGCTGGAGCTTGACAACCCTACAGGTGAAGAGGATATTATTCTTCTGGAAAATGCTTTGAGGAGTACCTGTCTATGGAGAAAAGAGTACATCAAGCTTCCAAACTGGACGCCTCAACAGACTCAGCCTCCTCCGGCGCGTCAGGGCACTCCGCCTCCTCCTCCTCCTCCGGCGCGTCAGGGCACTCCGCCTCCTCCTTCTCCTCCTCCGGCGCGTCAGGGCACTCCGCCTCCTCCTTCGCCTCCTCCGGCGCGTCAGGGCACTCCGCCTCCTCCTTCGCCTCCTCCGGCGCGTCAGGGCACTCCGCCTCCTCCTCCTCCTCCTCCGGCGCGGCAGGGCACTACGCCTCCTCCGGCGCGTCAGCAACGGTGGAAGAGAGTCGCCGCCGCCGCTCCGGCGGCTAGCAGTACAATAGGCGGGAAGAAATACAAATTTGGTCCAAGCCTCAAGCCTCTTCCGAAGTTACCATATGACAGGACCGAAGAGGAAAATGCTGAAATCAGTGCAGCCTAAGTGAAGGCCCATTTTGCACGAAAAGATCCACCTCCGAAGGAAACGGTAGATCCGGTGAAAGCGAAGCGCACTCTGCATGCCCTGAAGCGACTACCACGGACTCGGCTATCCAACTATGACCGCATAATTACAAAGACACATGATGAAGCACCGCGGTCGGGAAGTACTTCCAGTGCTGCAAGAGACAAAAAACGAAGAAGTGGGAAAACAATTCCCCAGCTCGGCGAACAGGAGAAGCAATCATGCCCCCTGCTCAAGGTGTCTAGCGATATCGCTAATCATCCGGTGCTACTGCCCGATACCACTCTTGATGATTACCTGCCCGATAATGTACAATTTGAAACGGCTGAGGTAGTAGCAGCAGAGGACGTCTTTAGATACGAGCACGGGAAGCCTCTCGTCAAACCTGATCATCCTCATCTAACAACGATGATGCAAAAATTGCATGAGTGGTACATGGAAACCTGCAGGAAGTCTGGGAAAGACAGTTTGATGATCAGAATTAAAAAAGAGCACGACTTCCCTGGAGTCGACCTGATGCCTGTTGAATTTGTGGAGTTATTTCAGTTATACAATCAAGAGGCCCTCGACAAACAACTCATGACTTGCTACTGTCTGTAAGTATTACTTCTATAATTAAGTCTCTAGCTCAGCTCGTTCATTGCATGTATATATAATTATCCTCACTATATTATGCAGATTGAAGATGGTCGAATGTAAAAAAGAACAAATCTATGACATTGGGTTCATTAGCCCAAATACCGTAAATGAATGGTCGGTACAAAACGCCGCCAAAGATACCGAGGACAACTTGCTAGAAGCGTTCCTTAGACATCAAAACAAAAGGGAAATACTCTTTCCTAACGTCTTCAAGTGAGTGTTACTGTCTTGTGCATATTCGGTTTCGCTTACTCGAGGTTAAGTAATGTAATTGATGAGTTATGCATGCGCAGCTTCCACTTTATTCTGCTATCCATTAAGCTTGACGGGGCATTAGTAACTGTCTTAGACTCGAGACGTAAAGATCCCGAGAATTATGCGGACATGACTGCAATGCTCCAGAAGTAAGTTCAATCAATACCGGGACCATATCAGCAACTTTCGTTCATTTCCTGATATCAAGTAATCATTTTCTTTGCCTGCCAGGGTTTGGAAAAAGTTCACTCGAATGGTTCCCGGTCTAAACAACGAGCTGCGATTTACACACCCCAGAGTAAGTAGTACTAGCTAGTTCCGCGCATCTCTCATTGATTCTAGTTTCATCAATACCATTATCATGCTTGCTTATCAGTTTGATTGAACTCTATTCTCGTAAAGTGCTTGTACCAGGCACCCGAGAATCATTTATGTGGATACTACGTATGCGAGTTCATTCGCCACTATACCTCTGAGCGGGGCTTCTCTCAGAAACAATTTGAAGTACGTAAACAATATTCACAATTTTATTTTATATATTACCATCAATTGTGTTGAGTTTCATTCATATATATGTATTGACCCCCTTCTTTAAATTAGATCTGGCAGATGCGGGATGAACTCTTACCACATGATCGCATACGAGCAATTCAAGAGGAATTGGCGGGATTCTTTCTTGACCACGTCATACCTGAACACGGAGAATACCATGTGGAATTGCAGTGGTCTTAGGTAGATGATGTTAGGGATTGTAAGAGATGTTATATTGTACATATGTAGTAGCATCGGATAGATATACGAAAACTTGTTGTTCGACCAAGCACGGAGAAAGAGATATCACTTCTCTCTATATATGTTCATGACGATCTTGTGTAATTAATGGTTTCCTTCATTTTCTTACTAGCTAGCGTCGAGTTCTCTCTATATGTATAGTAGCTAGCGTCGACCAAGCACGGAGAAAGAGAGGTCACTTCTCTCTATTATAGCTAGCTAACACAATATGAAACCCCTAAATTAACCCTCCCAAACCCCTAACCCCCCCCCCCTTCCAAAAAAAAAACCCCAGCGCGTGCGAGCTGCTGACGCGTGACTGACTTTTGGTCCCGGTTGGTGTTACCAACCGGGACTGAAGGTCCTCCTGCCTGGGCGCCCCGCAGCGGCCACGTGGAGCCCTTTTGGTCCCGGTTCGTAAGCAAACCGGGACTAAAGGTTTTGGGTATTAGTCCCGTTTGTTTTGTCCCGGTTTCAGAACCGGGACTAAAGGCCCTCTGAAACCGGGACTAGTACCCTGTTTTCTACTAGTGTGGTGGAGCCTCGTGGAGGCCAAAAGGGGCCACGACTCCCCCCCCCTCCAAAAGTTAATCAATGAAATTACTAGGTATATATACTAATCCTTGTGGCCTAGCCCAAAACCTAACTAGCAAAACAGAGACACACACAGAGAGAGAGGGAGATACACATCAACATGCGACAATTCACGACGCGCGGCAATAAGCAAGCTACGGCAACCCCCACAAACAGGACTATGCCCACCCCGCATGGCGGCAGTAAGCAAGTTGCGGTAACACCGTTGCCAGAGGAACTCACCCTCCTCACTCATGTCCATACATATTTTTTGTTTTATGGTTTTAGTTTGAAATTGCCACCCCCCCTTATTTGCTTGTCATGCTCCGCCAATGCTGACGGTCGAGCCCCTCTCCTGCAATAGGTTGTTTCCAGCCGGCCCAAGCTGCTTCCAGTCAGGCATGTAGTCCAACCAGCTAGGCTACCAGGGTACTGCAGTGCTAGGAGAAGCTGCAATGCACCCGAACATTTTCTAGCCCTAGGTGAAGTGAGAAGCCAAGCAAAAAAGCTGGATTTGATAAGTTTTTGAGAAGTTGTAGGACATAATAACAGGCCCTTAGAGAATCTCCAACACCGACCCTCAAACCGCCCGCATACGTCCGTGCCGCGCGGTTCGAACCCTGAAAGCCATCCAATGCGGCCCGTATCGATCCGTTGAGCGGTTCGGACCATGTTTTCCCATAGACTGGAACCAAACGTGAGGGGGTTTTGCGGGAGTCCGGACATCCGTCTGGCCAACCAAAGGGCGCCACTGTCCCTCTCTCTGTCCGGATGTAGAAAGGCCATTGCTAAGTTTGTTTGTTTGACGGAAGATGAAGGCAAACATGACGGAAGGTAAGGTTCAGTCAAATGACATGCACTTTCCACCATTTTCTTCAAGTGATTTAGTATTAGCATGTTGGTTTCCCGCAAAAAAATAGTACTAGCATGTTGGCGGAAGTTGAAAGACATGGCCATTTAGGATGGCGGAAGGTTCTCATTTCTTTTTTAAGTGCTTATTAGTACGTACAATCCGGCTTGTTCAAATTTGTTTTGAAATGGATGTGGATAGGGTTGGATGGCCGACTCCCTTGTTAGTGTCCGGACACGGGTTCGGACCGATTTTCAGACAAATATCGTATCCGTTTGCAGGTTAGCGTTGGAGATGCCCTTAGTTTGCAATATTTTTTCACCACAAATTCAGCTGAACGTTCGTTGTCTATTGGGGTCCAAGATGTTTTTACGTAAAGATTTACGACAATGCAATTCAGCTAACTTTGGTTGGGAGGGGTGTTAATTATGAACCTTTTGGTAGCAATTTATATTATCGCGAGGATGACATTTTTAGTTTGCAAGATTATAGCGAAAGACCAAATTAGAACGGAGTTGCCATGCTCGCTTACTAAAATTGCTGGTTATCCTACTTCCTAAATCTTGGGAGCCAGAACTAGAACATATCCGAGATATTTTCAAAATTAAACGCACATTTCGGAATATTTCAGATCAATCTAACGAACATTATAAGAGAAAATGATCTGCAGTCTTAGCACAACCACAGAACTGAAAACGTTCCATCCACATGCCAACCTCGATAGATTGGGTTGTCTTTTGCTAGCACAATACTTCTCAAAACAAGCCACAAGAAGGGAAATCCAATTCGGCTCCCGGGAGCACGTGCTCCTGCGCGCGAAAAATAATTTTTCGAATGTCAACAAATTTTTTGTGTATTTGTAGTCACATTCAAATGTCACCTGCAAAGTTTTAGGCAAAAAGGTTAAACATTATGGCCTATGCAAAAATAACAAATTTGAACACCAAATGTTACCCCAAAATGTAACCCAAATTTGTTTTTTTCACCGACGAAATACTACTGCTCGGTGTCGTATGAAAATTGTCAAGCATGTTTGCTACACTGACACGAACATCCACAAAAAAATTCAGAATTTTTCAAAAACATTTTATGACATTTTTCGCGGTAGTGTTCATCCGGGAGCAAATGCTCCCCGGAGCCAAAACGCCCCTCCCCAAGAAGAAGACCTTAATCTTCAGGGGTAATTTCACTTTCCACAAATTTTGTGTGAAAAACGAGAATTAGTGGCAATCAACTGCTCGTGTACATTGAGTTAACAGAGAAAACACCAATATCAGAAATACACCAACGAATTTTATCAGGGGCATCTGTCAACTGCATATCCTCACATGTGTCCTGTATACTGTTCCATAATTTATCAGTAGCAAAACTGTGATTGTACACAGCAGCTGATTGGGTACCACGACGAGATCTGGAGATCGCCGCCGGGAAGAGCAACGATCGCAGGCACCATCGCATACACGTATGAGCATTCACTACTCCCGCCCCTGACCTTGGCCCTAGCTAGTAGATCGACGGTGGTGGCGGCGACGGCGGCATGGCCATCGAGATCATGCCGTGGGGGTTCGGCGAGGGAGGCTTGTTCACCGGCGCCCTCTGCCCCAACCGCCTCGCGCCCCCCACGGCCGCCAGCGCAATCCCTTCACGCGGCCCGGCGTCGCCGCCACCACCTAGCGGCAGCACTGCATGCAGCCTCACACCGGTCGATCAGTTCATATGTCAGCAAAAAGTTGAAACCAGGCTCTGACGATCAGAAATACCTGGAGGAGGACGCGGCAGGCGACGTGCGGAGGTCAGCACCGGCAGAACCAGGACCAGGAGCGCGGTGGCGGCGACGAGCAACCACCACGCGGTGGCTGTCCCGCGACGCATCGAACGAGCTAGCTGTGTATGAGCAGAGAAACCACTCGAGACTGATTGTCTGGTACCACTCAGCAGACCTGCAGTGAGATCGCCGGTCGAGCAAGTCATAAGTATAGCCAACGAGATGGCTAGTGAGTAGTGACTGACAGTGAGAGGTGTGGAAACTCTGAGCCATGTTGACCGTGGAGAGACGCTCTGAGGCCGACAGATGTGAGCTGTTTGTTGTAAGCTTGCGGCATTCATAAATCTTTCTCAGCCCGGGGGGGCCTGGATTCTGATTGGACTCTTGTAGTCTTGTGTTGACCTCCAAGTCTGAATGGGTTGTTTGTCATGTCCTGGCAATCGGTGCATGCACCCATGCCGGCGAGTCCACTGTATGCAATGCCGACCGCTGCTCGCGCTCGACCTCCGCCCTAGAGATCCACGAGGGTCAAGGGGGTCCTTGAGCATGGAGTGGTGCTGGCGCTTGGCTGGTTGCCACGCGCCCACGCGGCCCAGATGCGGGTGCCATTTTTGAGTAAGCAGATTGAGATCTTTGCTCACGAGGTTCTGGAGATAGTATCGTGCTGTGCAGGATTTGACGCTGTCCAACGGAAGTGCGCCTTGATGTTTTTTTTTTTTTTTTGCGGGTGAGTGCGCCTTGATGGTTGAAGCGAGGCAGAAAGATGGTTTGTCAACTAAAAACTATATTGACTATGTGCATCCATGAATGGAGATGGCGGAAGATCGTCCTTCTTTGTTGATTTTTTTGTGGCACCGAAATATTAAGGAGTACAATTCATGAAAATCATAGTACTTGTGTATTAAAGAGTACATAATGGCGAACCCTCAAACCCCCCGCATCCGTTCGGACCGTGCTGTCCGGACACAGTTTGCCATCCAACGGCGTCTTGTATCGGTCCGCCGAACGGTCCGAACGTACTTTTTTCGATAAAGCCGAAACAAACGTGGGAAGCTTTGCGGGAGTCCGGACATCCACGTGACGAATCAAAAGCCACCACGTACCCCCTTTCTCTATCCGGATGACGGAAGACCTTTGTTTTTTTTTTTTTTGAAAAGGGGAATATATTAATATCAAGCAGATACCAATTACACCCCGCCTCTGCACCAACGAGATGTATAAAAACACCTAGGATGCACACAACCCAAAAATAATAAAAAGAGAAATAATAGAAAAAAGACCCTGCCACGGTGAGCAATCACCCGCAGTGGTAGCACTCTAACCACCACCAAAGATAACACCCGGACTACAAGGAAGGTTCTCCAACAGCAGCGCCTCCAGGAAGGAAACAGTGCACAAACGTTGTCGCTGCCCGATCAAAGATCGTAGCTTTTCACCCTGAAGAAAGACCGCGCTCCCAAAAACATTGCCTTCAACAAGACCACTGACAGGCACAACCAATAAAGGTCAGACCTTGGATTTTCACCCTGGAAATCACGACTCGGTACTCAAAGAAGCACCACCAACAAAGAAGTCTTCCAATGCTGCCGCCCCCACTTACGGAGGCTACTACTACAAGTGACGTACCACCAGGCTCACAGAAACTTGTGTCCGATCTGGACGGGAACATATCCCGCAAGCCAATTCTAGACAACTGTCAGTGAAACAAAGTCTTCATCACATCCAAGACCCCGTCTTCACCACTACCAGATCCTCTAATCGCGCCATGACATTCTCCGCATATGTTGAACCCATGAAAATCTTGATGCAGACATGTCCCAAGGTGTCAACAAAACAGAGCTTCACAATACCCCACCGAAGCTGGTTATACTGATCTTGCGGGTGTACATGACCGACCCCAATCCAAACAAGGTGACCAAAGAGCGCCATATACGCTAGTCTTTGTTTTCCTTCGAAAGAGAAGTCCGGAACTCGTCAATGAATAGATCAAAGAGGATTGATCGTAGGTACAACGGTGACTTCGCACGAAGTAAGCTAGGGCCACCGCCTAGCCGGTTATTTTGAGAGACATGAGATCCCAAGATCAACCATATCTTGATGTCCACCTCCAGCGGAAGGAGGAGGCCGGCACCGCCATGTCCGGGGCCGCCGCCCCGGCGTCCAAGTGATGCGGGCAGAGCGGCCGACCTTAGTAAAAACGGTGCAGATCAAGCCCTCCTGGCCAACGGGCCTAGATCGAGCCAATCCGCCCCGACGTGACAGTCAACAACCTGCTGCCGGCCGCTGCCATCGACCTTCGTCAGTGCAGATCGAACCCTCCTGGCCAAGAGACCCAGATCGAGCCAATCCGCCCCGCCGCCGATGCCGACCGCCTGCCACCGACGCGTCTCCGGTGTCGTCGCCGCGCATCACCGCGGCTGTAGGAACGTGGGCGGGCGCCGCCTGCACATCCATGGCCGCAACCGTCGGGAACCCCGCCGCCGCCACGCCACGCGGGCTTTGCCCGGCGACGCCTCCGGCGGCGGCGGAGGGAGGGGAGGGGATGTGGGGAGGAGGGCTTGAGGGAGCCGGCGGACTCCCCGGTGCGGCGCGGCGCCGCCGCACGGAGGAGGTCGTGGGTTCCGCCGCACGGAGGAGGTCGTGGGTTAGGTCGTGGGTTACGGAGGAGACCGCTGCTGTTTGGCGGAAGGTGATTAGTTTGACAAAAGGTTAAAGACCGGAAGGTGATTAGCATCTGGCAGAAGCATGTTTGAAAATGACCATCACTCCAATAGCTCATACGCATTTTGATTATCATTTGGCGGAAGGTGTAATTGGACTGTGATTGCCTTATTGATTTGTATGCATTTGGCGGAATGTGTAAGCAAGTCTACCATTCATTTGGCGGAAGGTGTAGGCCAGGTGATTAGCATATACTTGTATGCATTTGGCGGAAGGCAGCATGTGTTTTAACGTTGGATGGCAGGCTTCCGCATCTGTGTTTATGGACTGGTCCCTCTGTCCGCGGACGGATGCGGAAGAAAATTTATGGGTCGTTGTTGAAGATGCCCTAAGTCATGAAAATGATTTCATAGTGTATACTTGAGGCATGTCATCACTGGTATTACTCGACCAACCATGAAATCAAATTTTCACTCCGTAAACATAAACCATGATTATTATTTTACGTCCATGCATGTGCCACTCTTAGCCTAACTCGACAGTGAGTTCAATGATGATCTCGGTGGTGTTGCACAGCACGCTTCGCACTGGCATCCCTTGGGAACACATTTGCTGTTGTAGCCTTCCACTATCTTGCACCAGCCACGACAAGTGATTGCATCACAAGGGCCCTCGTAGACCTTAGGACCGCAGTACTTGGCCATTGTGACATCTCAAAAGCGAAACAAAATCAGGGAAGATCATTGCAAAAAAGCAAATATATGGAAGGACATGTATGTGTCTGTAGATACCTGAAGATACCATCAGCAGGAGGGCAAGGGAGACGAATAAGATTTGTGTACTCCTCATCCTTTGTTAGTGAGATGTGTTGCACTATGAACTTTTGTGTGTTAGATAGAAGAAAAAGGGTCCATTTATAGATATGTGCACCCACTAACCTTGAAGGTAGGAACAACTACATTAGACACACATAACAAGAATAAAATTAATAAGTTACATGCAGTGGCGAATCCAGGACAAAAATGGAGGGCGGGCTCAAAGTTAGCGGCGAAAAAAAACGACATGTTCATTTGAAGAAAAAAGCTTCATCTCGTAATTCTTTTGCCCAAATAAGCTGAACTTTCCAGAATTCTACCTGAAACATGTAGCATTTATTGTAAATTTTCTGGAATCTTTTAAAAATATTAAATTTTGGACTAAATATTTGGTATATGGATTCAGATTGCTTGGGGCTGGAGTGATTGGGATGGGTTCGGGTTCGACAGGAGGAGTGCATGAGCTCCGGCAGGCGCCCTTCTCGGCTGGTCCGCCGCCGGCCAAGGCTAGGTCAGGTCGCGGGAGCGTGAAGCGGCTCGGTCTCGTGCGGGAGATGTGTTGCACTGCTGCTGTTCGCTATGGCCTATGGGCAAGGGCTGTTGCCGTATGGGGTTGCTGCCTGCTGGGTTGAGATGAAGTATAGTAGTGAAAAAAAATCATTTTTCTCTCGAGGGTAGGCTAGGGCCTGTTTAAGCCTAGGTACTGGACTCGCCACTGGTTACATGCAGATAGAGAGATTGGATATGTTAAACAAATAACAAATTAATGACACCGGCTCAAGTAATTAAAGATATTAACTGGATGTGCTAAACAAATTAATGCTGATTAAAGAGATTGGATGTGCTAAACAAATTAATGCTGATTAAAGAGATTGGATGTGCAAAACAAATTAATGCTGATTAAAGAGATTGGATGTGCTCAAACATCAATGCATATAATTAAAGAGATTGGAAGGAAGAAAGTGATACATATCATTAAAGCGATTGAGAAAAAAGCTGATACATCAACGCATATCATCAAAGAGATTGCATGTGCTAAACAAAGAGCAAATCAATAACATCAATGAAGATAAATAAGGAATATATAGTTAATATTTTTCTATCATGGACCCCCCCCCCCACCCTTGTTTTTCTGTTTCCATCTTTGAGACCTAAAAGATTTTGTAATAATTTTGGATGCGTGCATCTCGCGTGCTTCCGCTATGGAAAAGTAAATTTTATGAGACGTGGATCACCAGGGACAAACAATGGAAAAATTTGCAGATTTATCTAGGATATTGGTGATAGCATAGCAAGAAATATATCACCATGGGCCCTCTTTCCTCCTCCTCAAGAAAAGCCTTCTTCCTCCTCCCACCGGCGCCGTCGCCGGTCCACCCCATCTCCCATGGCCTTTGGGCCGTGGAGGCATGGAGGATTGTATCCCCTCACCGGCGGGAGGGCCATCGTTGTCGTTTTTTGTTAAGTTCATCGTCTTGGTTGGGGCTGTGTGGCAGTGGCGATGCCCCTCACTAAGACTAATGTCTTCCACGTATGATCCCCGTCCCGATGGTGCGTCTAGCATCATCAGAGGGCGTGTGGAGGTGTGTCACCGTCGGATCTCGCGGGATTCGGTCGGTGCTCCTCTCCGATGGATCTATGTGGATCCAGTTTTCGTTCATCTTCATTTGTGTGGTTATAGATTGATCTTTCCACTCTAGGACTCTCTTCATGGGCAATGGTTGCTGCTCTGGTGCGCTGGACCTTTGGGGCCTTAGCACGACGACTTCTCGACTGTCTACTACAACAAGGTTTGCTCAGCTTCGGTGAGGGCGGGGCGATGACGATGGTGCACCTTTGGCTTGCTCCAGTGTTTGTAGTCGTCGCTAGGTGGTCCATGGACCTGGTTGTAATTTGTATTACCTCTAGTCTTCTTTGTACTGCCATGATTGATTATTAATAGATTAGAAAGTTCGATCGCAAAAGAAGCACAAGGATTCATGAAAGGTTATAGTATAGTTTAAGAGCAATGCAACCGAGCATACATGACATGTTGATGCATAGTTATATTTAATAATTGAATAGGTCCACAACAAAAATATTCCTAAGCAAACTTAGTTCTGAAATGAAGGGAATACAAACTCTCTCCATAAGAATCTAGTTATCGATTTGATCCTTGCCACACGTATTCACAAGGAAACTATCACATTTACCATTCATAAGGGTGCATAGAAGCAGTGGCGGAGCCAGGAAAATCAAATAAGGGGGGCCAAGTATTGTAGGTCTTGTTGGGGAGGACCAGTTGATGGTGTCCTGGATAAGGGGGGGGGGGGGGCTAAGCACGTCGTCCCCCAAGCATGGGAAAGCACGCCGCCCCCAAGCATGGGTTGGGCTGAGGACTGCCAAACTACCAACCAGTGGGCCACGATTGGCAGACCCCACGACGTACTTAAGATGGAATCTCCCGAAGACTTGGCACACTCCAAGTCACGATAAAATCCTCGGCATGTTTATCCCCCAATGTAACCGACCTAGGCATATAAGCCAAGGGGTTTTAGACCATAGAGGTAGATTCATTCACACATACGATCTTGAGGTAGATCAGCATGTATTATGTACTCCATCTATAATCAATACAATGAAGCATGGCATAGGGTTTTACCTCTTCGAGAGGGCCCAAACTTGGTAAATATCGTGTTCCTTCTTTGTCATGTTACTATCAAGCCAAGATCACCATCTTGGGATCCCAACCCGAGATCTGTCGGATTTAGCTCCTTCACTAGTACATCAAAATACATTATTTTAGTAAAAAAACATTGTTTACACTAATACTAGGCCTAAATCAGTAATGCTAGGGGGACCAGGCCCCTGCTGGTCCCCTGTCTCCGCCACTACATAGAAATACTAAACGTTTGCATTAACTTGCAACTAAAATGAGAATAACTTACACCACACAAACTTTGACAACATATAATAAACCCTTATAGAGAAAATGGAAGATACATACCTAAAATATAATACTCCTCCGATCCATATTAATTGTTGCTGGTTAAGTAGAAAATTGTATAAAATCTGTGATAATTAATATGAATCGAATGGAGTTGTAAAGTTCAGTTTTGAAAATGTCTAGATACAAAACCCATGGCACGATCGATGGAATTTAGTTCCCAATGTTGTAGATTAGATGAGGCATAAATTGCATAGCTGACGCTCCATCCAAAGGTACCTAGCGCAAGGTTAGTCCCCTTCGTTGTAATATCTAATTGATGCTATATAACTTGTAATTGATTTTGGATGTCTTAACATAGAAATATTGTAGACAATAACGTGGTTTTCTTTAAAAGTAATTTAATATTTCCATGAGACTAAACACACCACCCAATTACACTTGGGCTACATGGGCCTCCATTAGTTGGGCTGGGAAAAGGGAGTCCAATGCATGGAAAGGATCAACCACACTTATACGCAGCGCTAGGACATGAGGACTATTGAAATAGAAGAAGGGCATGGAGTATTAGTAGAGGAGAAGAGAGGGCGACCACCTCACTGCAGATCCATTGATCATCGTCATATGGAAGTTGGGAGGAGTGAGGATGACCATTCCTGCCTCCTAGTGTGATGTCATAGTAGCGAGCAACAAGGTGTGTAGGCGGCAGCCCAGTTCACTAACAAGCAGGGGATGGGCAATGGAGATGTAGACATGGACATGGGGGTGCAAAGTCCGTGAAACAATGTCGCATGAGGAGGCATAGAGGCACTGACATTTTCGGAGTGGGAGCATGCGGAAGTGGGAACGTCAATGTTGTTGTATTCAAAGGAGTAGGCGATGTCGAGCTAGGAGCTAGGGGGCTAGGTTCCAGAGTGTGAGGGTGGTCGATGGATGTAAAGCAATAGCATGATCAATCGTGTCGCGGATGAAAGGAAGCGATGCATCATCACAAGGTTAGAGGTCGGGGAGCCTTACACTTCGGAGGGAGTAATAATGCTACTTCTATGGGGACATGGAGTTTCCGCTCGCAAGCTCAAATGCTCCCTCATGAATGGTAAAAAGTCAAAAGCAAAAGTAAATAAATGATTATTACTTTTGGCACCAAACATTGATAAATTGTCCACATACGTGCAAGCATTGATTTTTTCCTAGAACATTGGGAATGTCTTTTCTTCACGAAAAATTGCACATATGTAGATGATTCATCATTGTTGCAATTTTTTTTAGATTTGCTAGATTTTTTACTATCTGTTCTGATTTTATGAGCAGAAGAACATTTTCACATGTACATCCATTTTATTACGGACGAATTTACGGGTAATTTTTCGGAGCAGTTTTTTAAAAGTATGCAAGAAACATGCCAAGTATAGTACCCGTATATTAAGTCCATAGAAAGGACCCGTATATTGACTTTTTTAATCGAAAAGTGATTACTGAATTATTGTACACTAGTGAAAAGTGTTCTTGTACATGGCGGCTAGCCTTTCATTGTACATGGTGTATCATACATCATTTTTTCGTAAAGGACGTTTTTATTATTCAAATTTAGCATCAAACATATACAAATCATTATACTCGGCCTCTGCATAATTAAGATACATACAATCAATCCTAAAAAATACATACATAGATCAAAAGATTACGAAGATAATGAGTATCATACATCATAGATCGTACCCACGCAACACCCCGAAATGATCAGAAGATCGACCGACCGGAGCCACCATCGCTGCTCGTACCCGATAACCCGAGGCCTCGGCGCCCTACTCGTTGCTTGCTGGCGGCGGCGGGGGCTCCAGGGGCCTCGCCGACCCCGAGTAGCCGTGGGGTTTCGGCGAGGGAGGCTGGTTCATCGACGTATGCTGCCCCAACCGCCTCGCAGGAGTTCCCAGCTCCAGCTCCCTCCCGTCGCACGCCGGGCTCCGGCCGCCGCGCTCCTCCAAAGCGCCCGCGTCGCCGCCTAGCAGCACTGCAACGACATGTCCACATCGACGCAGCCGTTCATGCACGTACATAGCAAAAGCTAGTATTTGGAGTACCCAAAAGGAAACTTCGTTGAGTGTATACAACTATACATACCCGGCGGCGGCAGGCCATGTGCGGCGACTGCGCAGGAGGCCAGCAGCAGGGACAGGAGGACGGCGGCGGCGACGAGCAGCCGTGCGGCTATCCTCCGGTACACCATCGATGGAGCTGTGTACGTAGGCGGAGCGGAGAGCACTGAACAACACCGGTACTACTAGCTAGTACAGTTCGAGTAGTAGCCGGTGTGAGGCCAACTCCAGCGCACGACCCCAAACGGACGTCCATTTTACCCGGATTCTGTCCGTTTGGGACGGGCAATGGGGTCGTGTCCGGGACTTTCTTGGGATGCGCCGGCCGTGCGCCCAACGCACGGCCGCATCCCGTCCGCATACATTTTATTTCCAAGCACATATCTTTTTATTTTTATCATTGATTTTTGATACATGGTAGCACATCATTAAATTTTGACTAGAATAGCAAGACCAAAGGAAACAATAACCACAAGAAGACATTTTAAAATAAATCCAACTTCCATAACTGCTCCCGTAAGTTGGATTAGTGCCTTCTCGATGCATTCATTGTTGATCTGTGGAGGCTCGATCTTGCGTGCTTCTATCTTCTTCGTGTCTAAAGAAGTTGACGTTGCTTCATCGCATCTACTTTCATCTCTAGCATCTATTGTAGCAACAAATGCACTAGTCTTATCTCTAGCATCCATTGTAGCTAAAAGTGCACGAACATCTACTAATTTGCGCTCTATCAAAATATCGATGTATTCTTCTTCCCAATACCAAAAGTCGCATCCATTCTATACAACAAAAAATTTAAGTTAGCACAAGTAGTCAAATCCGAGAGCACAAACGATGCTAAAGTAGCACATACCTCCCCATCGTTTGGGCACTTGATGAACACCCATACAGGATGCTCTGGCGTTGTAGACATGCGGTGCTGGACCTTCCTTGGGCAGTCGTCGCACTTAATAAGTGGCAACGGTGCGCCGACGAGCCTTTGGGCCAGCACCGACCCCGGCCTCCCACCGTTCTTGTATCTGCCGGCGAACCGCCGACGGCGTAGATCCGAACGGCTAGAGGAGGAGTCAGTACCTGCATGCGGCCTTGCCGGGAGGTCCCGGCCCGGTGCCCGGCCAGTCCATGGCACGGCGTGGCCTCCCCGCAGCCGGGCGAGCCCAAGTCTGGCCGGATCCGCTCCAAATCCGACCGCCGGGAGCGCAAATCAGGTGGTCGTGGTTGGGTAGCTCGGGGCGTCGAGGGAGCGGGGCCTGCGACAAGGTTTGGGGCGAGCGCGTGTCCGAGCTGCACAGCGGCAATGGTAGCGGCGGCGGCGAGGGACAAGAGTGGCGGGGGTGCGGCTGGAGGGCTCGGTGGATGGGGGGTGGGGGATAGAAAAAGCGAGGCCTGTGCCACCGACGGGCGGGCCAAGGGAGGACAAGCGCGTGCGTCCGGCCCGTCTGCGCGCTGTCCGTTTCACCCCAAAGGCGGCCCAAAATTGGGCCGGGGATGGGTCAAAAGCGGATAGAAAACGGACAAAAGTCCGTTTGTGCCCGCGCGCTGGGCCGTCTGGTATGTCCGTTTTGCCCCAAACGGACACACCCAGACAGGATGGGGTTGTGCGCGAGTTGGCCTGACAGTAGGAGAGATGCTCCCCGAGACTCCACGTGATGTGTGAGCTCTTCGTTGTTCGGTTGCGGCATATTTAAAATCTCCGCCGGCCGAGAAACGTGGGTTCTGGCTCTGCTCGTCCTGTGCGCGATGTTGACCTCGAAACCTGTAGGATGTTTGTCCTGCCCACGATGAACGGTTAGGTCATCTTCAACGCCACTGTTTGGTTTGTGACTAAGTTTGTTAAAAATTGTCATATTTTTTTTTGCGAGGAAAATTTTCAATCTATTAATCAACTGTTAAGATAGGATAAAGAACACCAGAAGTAAAAAATACATCCAGGTCCATAAACCACCTAGCGACGACTACAAGCACTGAAGCGAGCCGAAGGCGCGCCGCTGTCATCACCCCTTCGTCATAGGAGCCGGGCAAACCTTGTTGTAGTAGACAGTAGGGAAGTCGTCGTGCTAAGGCCCCATAGGACCAGCGCACCAGAACAGCAACCGCCGTCGATGAAGAGAAGAGTAGATCGGAAGTATCCAACATGTAGAGACACGAACACAGACGAACAAAGACCGGATCCACATGGATCCACCGAAGACAAACGCTGACCGAATCCCATGAGATCTGCCGGAGACAAACCTCCACACACCCTCCGACAATGCTAGAAACACCATCGGAACGGGGTCTAGGCGGGGAGGACCTTATTCCATCTGCAGAGAGCCGCCTCCGCCTTGCATCTCTGAATAGGACACAAACCCTAACAAGACTAAAAAAAACATCAGAAAGCAGAGCCCTCCCGTTGGCAAAGACCGGGATCCACCACGCCTCCATGGCCCTAAGACCAAAGAAGACGAGATAGACCGATGACGGCGCCGACGGGAGGCAGGAGAAACCCTAGCCTTGTGCTAGGGTACGAGCAGGGTTAGACAAGTTTGACCAACTTAGGTGGGTGTTTGGTTCAAGCCATACATTTGGCAAGCGTCCCACATCGCATAGACTAAAAAAGTGTGGCAAGATTTCCTTAGGCTTCCCAACTTATGGCTCTCATTTTAAAGACCCAACCTTAGACAAGTGTGGCAACATTGTATGGCAAAGTGTGGCATTGCTAGGTGTAGAACCAAACAACCCCAGGATCAACGTGTTTTATGGTCCAACACAGGTCCGTATTTTTTTCAAAATAAGACAAAAGACCGAAAGTCCTATTCTGCTCCCGAGCCCATATGCTCCTTGATGAACAATAAAATCGAAAAAATAGTAAAAAATTTCAAAAAATTATGATTTTTTGTGGTAAACTTTGACAAATGTTTTGTATGCTTGTGAAATTTCAGCACAAAATGACATTCGTGGGAGGCATGGCAAAAAAAAAAAACACTCCAAAATGTATTCCAAATTAGCATTTTTGGAACATCATTTTTTTACACGACTTCCACTGATGTCATTTTGTGCTGAAATTTTACAAGCATACAAAACATTTGTGAAAGTTTACCACAAAAATATAGATTTTTTTGATCTTTTCACTATTTTTTGGGTGCTACTATTCATCAGGGAGCATATACTCCACGTCCACAAAAGACTAGCTATTTTCATTGATTAAAAAAAGAATGAGAATAGCCTGGTTAATTGACGGAAAACCAGGCTAAAACTGATAGAACCCAACCCATTAACATGGGCACCATCGGCCAACCTGGCCACCGACATGGAACATGAGCTGCGGAGAAGAAAAGCCATCCGCCGAGGAGGCACAAGCGTCATCATCATCACCGGTTACCTCCGAAAGGGCGACTCCAACTTTACCAAGTTGCTCCATCATCGAAACCAACCCGCAAACAGTTGCACAGAAGCCATGACGACACATGCCAACAGAAGGCCACACGTGCCCTTCGCCTTTAACGACGAGTTTCACAATGGAAATATGCAGGATTTGCACCGACCGCGCCCTCCGCAAACGACCACCGAGTGTCTGTCATCGTCACCACCTGGACCCGCTCCATGCAGTTCCGACTTCAAAGCAACAAACATCCCATGGAAGAGCACCTCAGACATGTCGGGAAGATCCGACTACCGAAGCCCGAGCTGCGGCCGAAGCTCCTCTCGACGCCATTATCGTTGCCAAAAAGAAATCAACACCCACGAAACGGCCACCTCGGCAAACCACACGGTGAAGATGCCACCATCCACCGGTCTCTAGGTTATAGATGGCTCCGAGATGATGCCCCCAAGGGGAAAGAAGATGTGAAGGCGCCTTCATCGTTCGATCCCGTGGATCTGAGGTTTCCCTCCGGGGCCATGGCCACAGGAAGAGGGAAGGAGCACCACACATCAGTGACGCTTCCAAGGAAGAGCGCAGCGCCCGCGGGCGTCGCTATCATTGAATAAGGAAAAGACAAGAGATAAGATTTCTCCCAGAGGTGCTCGACCACCACCTGCCTGAACCAGCTAGCCACCAACTGCCATCCAACTAGCCCGCACGCAGAGCACGGAGGGAAACCTCCAGCGCCCGCCCCTGCCAAGGCCGTCCCGCGCGACCCCCCGGCCAGCAGCCGTCGTGCTGCCGGGTTGTGGGTGCACACCGTCATTCACTCCATCAGGACAACCTCACGGAGGGAAGATGGGCCACATCTCGATCTCACCGAGATGCAACACCCACCACTGCCATAAGGACGCCAAGCACCGACAACTTCATCATCGTCCTCGCAGCCGACGGAAGCCACCGCTCGCATGCAACCGTGCGAACCAGAGCACCAATACGACCGGATTTGGGGCCGCCGCCCCATCCCTAAAACCGCTGCCAGGAGCAGAGCGCGAGTGCCCTTGCCGCCTTAGGAGCAGGGGCCCACCACCACCGCAGCCCACGCCAGCGGCAGCGACAGCGGGTTGTTCGCAATCTTGGCCCTTCTCTAGCGACTAGGGTTGACGCTCCAGTGCCGCCAGGGAGCGGCACAAGAGCGGGAGGGATAGATATTTTTTGCATGTCTGTATTGGTCCGCCTACCGGTTCAGACGTCCTTTTTCCCGTAAACCGGAATCAAACTGGTAGCTTTGCGTGCGTCCGGACCGTTCGCATGCCCGCTTCTGACTTTCCTGCCTACCAGAAAGCCCTCACCCGCACCCGTGCGTATTCCCGCCCGAAGCCAGCTACCCGCATTCTTGCCGGCCCAGAGCAGACGCGGCCGCTCACTAGAGCCGACATTGAAGCGACTCGTCGGCCGAGAGCGCCGCCTGCTACTCGCCCGATGCGCACGTCTTCTCTCAGCATTGAAACGACATCTGTCTCCCGCCTAGCTCCATTAAACCAGCACATGTGTCGAGGAAGCTACTCTAGCGCCTGTTACTTGGTGTAGGTGTTGGGTTTTTCCCCGAGGAGGAAAGGATGAAATAGTATAGTAGCAGATAGTATTTCCCTTAGTTAAGAACCAAGGTTATCGAACCAATAGGAGATACCATACAGATAACATCAACAGTACCTGCACACACACACAAAGCAAATGCTCGCATCCAACGAAGGCAAGATGGTTGTCAATCCTCTTGTTCCCGCCAATTGCAAGGATTAAATTTGGCAGGGATAGGTAGATAATACAATAAAATAAAAAGTAAATGATAAGAACAAGTAATTTGTATTTTTGGTATTTAATAGAAAAAGTGGACCCGGGGGCCATAACGTTCACTAGACGCATATCTCTCATAAGCATAATACGGTGGGTAGACAAATTACTGTTGGAAAATTGATAGAAAAGTGTATACTTGCGATTGTGATTCTTCATGGCATAATTCATCTATATATAGGCATTACGTCCGTGATAAGTAGACTGTTAAACTTACTGATGCCTACTACTATTACTCCACCCCTTGACCGCTATCCAGCATGCATTGCAAGGTACTAAATTCATAACAAAAAGAGTAATACTTGGAGCAAGATGACATAAGGTAGACAAGATAAGATCAATTAATATGTTCAGACCTCGTTGTTTTATCCTTAGTGTCAACAATACAATACGTGCCTTTTAACCCCTCCTGTCAAACAGTAAGAACACCGCAAGATTAAACCCATTACTATGCACCACTCCCTCTGAATATCTACTCGTTTACTTGGCCAAAGAAAATATATAGATCAAAAGGCATGCATAGCTATCAAAATACGCATAATAGATCAGAGAGTATGCAATTACTTTCAATGAATAATCTGATCATAAACCCACAATTCATCGGAACTCAACAAACGCATCACGAGATTGACATCGAATAGGTCTCCGAAGAGATCATTCTATTGAAGATCACGGGAGAGAGAAAGAGATCTAGCTACTGCTATATATGGACCCATAGGTCCTGTGGGGAACTGCTCAGACATCATCATGGAGGCAGCAAGGTTGATGAAGATGGCCTCCTTGACGGATTCCTCATACGATAGCACTCCGGAAAATAGCTCCAGATGGGGTCGCGGAGGAACACAGGCTTGCGACAGCGATAAAATTGATTCGGGTCTCGGTCTGGTGGTTTCTGGATTTTACGGAATTTATAGCACTGGAATTAGGTCAAACGGGGCCACGTGGGACCCATAAGCTCACAGGACGCGCCCTTGAGCTTGTGTCTCCCTCGATCATCGTCTGGTGCATCGCCGAAGCTTTTAGGGCCTCTTCTAGTCCAGAAAAAAATCTCCGTACAGTTTTGTCGTGTTTGGACTTCGGTTGGTATGGTTTTTCTGCGAAACAAAGAAATTGCCAAAAAACAGAAACTCGCACTGGGTACTAAATTAATAGGTTAGTCCACAAAAATAATATAAAATGACATATAAAGCATATAAGATTGATAATATAATAGCATAAAACAATCAAAAATCATAGATATGTTGAAGACGTATTTGCGCCCCGAGCACCACCCGTCCATTCATACGCGGGCTGGCATTAAACCAGGCTGGCTCCTCGCATCGGCTCGCTATGTAAATGTGGCCGGGAGCCGAGCTATAACCACACCTCACCTCCGCTCTCCATATCCTCCTTGTACAACACTCGCCATTGCCTCTGGCGAGCGGAAAAAGGAGTTCTCTTTCACTTTAGCGGCCTGGTTTGCTCTGCAAGCCAGCCCGATACAGGTTGGTTTGCCGACAAACCCTCCGGATCCGATGCCACCACTATCTACCGCCCCTCCTCACCCATCTAGGCTGGCCAATGTCGTCTCCTGGCAAATCTGCTGCGAGCAATGGCGGCAACACGTCGGGAAGGTGGGGTAAGAAGCCTTGCCCGCGGATCTCGGCACGTCCGCGGCCACCGCGGACAGTGAGGAAAAGTAGATCATGGGAACCCACCGGTGCTTGGGTCCCAAGAAGGCCACCGCCACCGCGTCACCAGGTTACACAGTCGGCGTCTTGCCCACTGAGCGGGGGTAGACCATGGCGAGCGTCTTCCCCCGCCCAAAAACCAACCCTGGTTCGTGCTTCGCAGCGGTGGAGGGAGGCTATTCTTCCCTTCTTGCTGATGCATATCCCTTCATGGCTCACGACAGTCTGATGAGCGGGATGTCGTACATAAGGAAGACATGGGAGTGGAGATCCTCCCCGAGCGGCATTTGACTAGTTTTACCCTAGTCCAGTATAGTTTAGTTAAAATATGTCTAAAATGAAAATCTTTTTGTTTGGTTTGTATGGAAGTCAGTCGGTTTGCATCAATTTTGTCCGGTTGAAATGTATGCAGATATCATTGGAGGACCGTCTCTCGCATCCATGTTCGTGGACTGGTCCTCCTATCCGCGGACGAATGCGGTGTCCGGTTTGTTGGTTAGCGTAGGAGATTCTCTTAGTTGTACTTTGTTGCTTCCAGTTCCATCGTTCGCGAGTTGTGATGCATCAAGTATAGAGTAATTGCTATCTAGGAGCATGTCTAGCAGATCCCTTAAGTTACGTTTGAGGGCTAAAAATTTCGTTTAGAGGATTAATCATTCAATAATATTAGGTTACAAATCATAGATTTTTCGTTTCATTATCGAACGACTCGTTGGCCGTTCGATCAACTTCGATCCTCCCATCCATGTTCTGATTTTTCTTCTTCTGTTTTCTTCCACGATTGGACTGGTTTCCTCATAGTTTTTTTTGTTTTGCTTTTTCCATGCCTGATTTTTTTTCTTGTTTCCCAACAGCAATTCTCTGTCCCTTGTCCCTTTTTTTTCTCCCGCCTCTCCCGCGCATATTCTTTTTCACTTGGTCATATTTTTTCTGCTATTTTTACACACTACTTCTGCTATTACTTTGTCTAATTTTATGGGGAGGGGAGATGCTAACGACAGTTGAACTCACAACCTCATGCATGAAGGCTAAATCTACCAGCCAATTAGACTAAACTATGTTCAGCAAATATAATATAAAAAATCAACAGAACTAAGAACACATAAAAAGATCATGGCGAATCAAGACCATCACCAAATGTCCTCCGATTTATCGTGCCCGCCTCCCACTGATTTCCTTTTTCCAACCCAAACCAATATTAGTTCACCGATCTCAGTGTTCTGTCCAATTCTCCTGCAAACCCGCCGCCCACCAATTTTCTTTCTTAGGTTGTCATGCTTACAAACACCATGGTAAATTTTGACCCGAGAAAAAGTTACTAAAAACACACATCTGATAACTTCTATATAAATAGAATGGTAATATACCCGCAATAGAGATAATAACACATCTACAAATACCACCTCAACTTTTGACCGGGCAAAACGATGTTGAAAAACATACCCGGTAATTTCTATTCAAATGGTATGATAATATACAAATTGTAGGTGTGATAACTTGTGCACAAACACCAAGGTAAGTTTTTTACCCAGGAAAAAGTTGTTCAAAAACGTACTCCCGGTAAATTTTTGTGTAATAGCATGATAATTTATGCACAAAAGAGCTGATACCTCAGGTACTAATATCATGATAAATTGTTTACCCTCAGGAAAAAGTTGTTGAAAAACATACCCATGTAACTCTTGTGCAAATAGCATGGTAATACATACCGTAGGTGTGATAACGTATGTACAAACACCGCAGTAACTTTTAGACCCGGGACAAAAAGTAAACATACTCTCGATACTTTTTTGTGTAAATAACATGATAATTTACGCACAACAGAGCTGATAACTCACGTACAAACTTCATGGCAACTTTTGACCCCGGGAAAAAAGTTGTTAAAAATATACCCCGGTAATTTCTATGCAAATAGCATGGTAATATACATACTGCAAGTGATAATTTATGTGCAAACACCGTAGTAATTTTTTGACCTGGGGGTAGGGTTGTTGAAATCATATCCTGTGATAATTCTTGCGTAAATATCATGATAATTTACTCATCACAGATCTGACAGTTTGTGCACAAACACCATCATAACTTTGAAACGGGAGAGGGGGAGTTATTGAAACATAACCCCATTAAACTATGTGTACATAACATGGTGATTTATGCACCGCAAACATGATAGGTACAAAACACCGCAGTAACTTTGATCCGAGAAAAAAAGGTTGTTGAAAACACACCCCGATAATTTCTATGTAAATAACATGGTAATATATGCACCGTATACCTGATAACTTAGATACAAACACCACAGTAACTTTGAACCAAGGGAAATAGTAGTTGAAAGCATACCCCGATAGGTTCTGTGTAAATACCATGGTAATGTACGAATTACAGACGTGATAACTTATTTAGCCCATATGTGCTAACTTTTGATCTAAAAAAATAATCATCGGAACATACCAACATAGGATCTAGTTTCAAAGGTCTCGTCACAATGATTTTTTATGTGAAAACAGATTTTGAATTGGACCGACGGTTTAAGCTACAAAACATTTTAAATTTCAATTTTTGATGAACTAACATAAATTTTTGTCTTATATGCATGGATTTTTTTTAGAAAAGGAGGATGACCCCCGACTTCTACATCACAGTGATGCATGCAACCATCTTATTAATCAAAAGTCCAACAAAAGTGTGCGGTATAATACAAAATCTCATCAAGAAAAAATAAAGGAAGAACTCAAAGCCACAACCGGCAAAACATAGAACTAGATGCCTATCCATCTATTCTATTGGTGGACCGCCATCCAAACCATTTGTACGTATCCCGTGCTACCGTCTTTCATCGGTTGCACCCATAAATCATATACTTCTTGGCTTCCGCACGACTGAGTAACGACCATGTACGGATACGGCCATTTGCTTTGTAGATAACCAGCAAAAAAATGAGATATTATGTTTGTTAAAAAGCGCGTGATTCCGGCAGTTCCATATGGCCCAAAGTAATGCACACACTCCAACTCGAAAATGCGCCGCTAACTTAGGCTCTATCCCTTTTAACCAAGTCTCAAAGAGGGTGCTTATGTTATTGGGTGGACTGACGTTAAAGGCCACCTGCACTGTGCGCCACAGCAGCCTGACGAAAGGGCAAGCAATAAACATATGTTGGATTGATTCATCCCTGTCATAGAAACAACACCGTTTACTACTCACCCAATTACGTTTTTGCCACATTATCTTTAGTTAGGACCACTTCTTTGTGAAATAATCACATGAATTTTTTTATCTTCAGGGTCACCTTAATTTTCCAAATGTGAAGAGACTTTGGGACTGGACCGGTGTTTATCAAATCTGTACTCGTGAAAAATGCAACCATTGTCCGGATGAGACCTTTCCAAAAAGGTAAATCAGTCGTCTGTGGCATAACTTGGGCAAGTGTCTTGGAGTGTATATACTTGTTACGCGATAACTGTATCCAAACCCCCTCTTCCTCAACAGAAAGTCTGTACAATCATTTACCGAGTAAGCATTTGTTTTTATCTCTAGGTTTTCTATACCTAGCCCCCCTTGATCCTTCAGCATGCATATCATATCCGACTTTGCCAACCTATATTTGGATTTAGTCTCATCACTCTGCCAAAATAAGTGTGATCGATAAAAGTCCAATCGTTTTCGTACCCCCGACAGGAACTTCAAAGAAGGACAACATGAACATCGCCATACTTGCAAGTACACAGTTTATCAAGATTAGCCGACCCCCATAATGTTGGAAATATGCCCTAGAGGCAATAATAAATTGGATATTATCATATTTCCTTGTTCATGATAATCGTTTATTATCCATGCTAGAACTGTATTGATCGGAAACTCAGATACATGTGTGGATACATAGACAACACCATGTCCCTAGTGAACCTCTACCAGACTAGCTCTTTGATCAGAGATGGTCAAGGTTTCCTGACCATAGACATGAGTTGTCATCTGATAACGGGATCACATCATTAGGAGAATGATGTGATGGAAAAAGACCCAACCGTAAGCATAGCATGTGATCGTTCTAGTTTATTGCTACTGCTTCATCCGTGTCAAGTATCAGTTCCTACGACCATGAGATCATGCAACTCCCTGACACCGGAGGAATGCCTTGTATGTATCAAACGTCGCAACGTAACTGGGTGACTATAAAGGTACTCTACAGGTATCTCCGAGGGTGTCTGTTGGGTTGGCGTGAATCGAGACGGGGATTTGTCACTCCGTATGACGGAGAGGTATCTCTGGGCCCACTCAGTAATACAGCATCACAAGAAGCTTGCAAGCAATGTGACTAAGGAGTTAGTCATGGCATCTTGTATTACTCAACGAGTAAAGAGACTTGCCGGTAACGAGATTTAACTAGGTATGGAGATACCGACGATCGAATCTCGGGCAAGTAAAATACCGATGGACAAAGGGAACTGTATACGGGATTGTCTGAATCCTTGACATCGTGGTTTGACCGATAAAGATCTTCGTAGAATATGTAGGAACCAATATGAGCATCCAGGTCCCGCTATTGGTTATTGACCGTAGAGGTGTCTCGGTCATGTCTGCATAGTTCTCGAACCCGCAGGGTCTGCACACTTAACGTTCGGTGACGATTTGGTATTGTTGAGTTATATATGTTGGTGACCGAAGGTTGTTCGGAGTCCCGGATGAGATCTCGGACGTCACGAGAAGTTCCGGAATGGTCCGGACATAAAGATTTATATATAGGAAAGTGGTATTCGGGTTCCGGAAAGGTTTTGGGTGTTTTCGGTATTGTACCGGGAGTGCCGAAAGGGTTCCGGGGGTCCACCGGGAAGGGCCCACCCATCCCGGGGGGCACATTGGCCTAGGAGGTGGCGCACCAGCCCCTGGTGGGCTGGGCAGCCGACCAACTAAGGGCCCATGCGCCCTGGTGGTAGGTGGGAGGAGTCCTAGAGGAGATGGACTCCTCCCTAGGCGCCCCACCTCCCTTGTGGGAGGTGGACTCCCTTGTGGGAGGTGGACACCTCCCTCTGGCCGCCGGCCAGGCCCTAGGGGAAACGCTAGGGCGCCTCCCCACCTACCCCCTCCTCCTATATATAGAGAGGGATAGAGAGGGCAGCCGCACCCAAGGCATATATGCAGCCCTCCCTCTCTCCCTAGATCTGTTTCTCCTCCAAACGCATCTGCGACAGCGCTTAGCGAAGCCCTGCTGAGATTGCTCCACCGCCACCACGCCGTCGTGCTATCGGAGAACTCATCTACTACTCCGCCCTCGCTCGCTGGATCGAGGAGGCGGAGACGTCATCGAGCTGTACGTGTGCTGAACGCGGAGGTGCCGTCCGTTCGACGCTAGATCGGGACGGATCATGATTGGATCGCGGGACGGACCGTGATTGGATCGCGAAGACATTCGACTACATCAACCGCGTTTCTTAACGCTTCCCGCTTAGCGATCTACAAGGGTATGTGGATCTACTCCCTGTCATAGCTGTTGATCTCCATAGATATATCTTGGGTGTTCGTAGGAAATTTTTTGTTTCCCATGCAACGTTCCCCAACAGTGGCATCATGAGGTAGGTCTATCCGTAGATGATATGCACGAGTAGAACACAAAGAGTTTGTGGGCGTTGATGTTCAGATTGCTTACCTCCTTAGTTTTATCTTGATTCGGCGGTATTGTGGGATGAAGCGGCCCGGACCAACCTTCACTAGTAGAAAACGAGCCTTTAGTCCCGGTTCGTAAGGGCCTTTAGTCCCGGTTCTGCAACCGGCACTAAAGGGTGGGGACTAAAGGCCCCCCCCTTTAGTCCCGGTTCAACACGGACCGGGACTAAAGGCCCTCCACGTGGCTGCGCTCGAGCGCTGGGGCTAGAGGACCTTTAGTCCCGGTTGGTGTTACCAACCGGGACTAAAGGTGGAGCCTTTAGTCCCGGTTGGTAACACCAACCTGGACTAAAGGAATTTTTTTGATTTTTTTTTAATTTTTTTTTAAATTTCTTTTAATTTTTTTTTGATTTGTTTTTAAGTTTTTTTTTCTGATTTTCAAATCTTTGAATTATTTGACAATTTAATCTCAAATCACCCTTCCTCACTGCTCCAGCGTGGAGCACTCATTCCAAATCGTCTAACTTTCCGGCCGTTCACCCATCCTCTCACTGCTCCAGCCCCAACACGCTTAACTTTCAGGTTCTATCACCCCTAGTTTCCAAGTCTGCACTTATTGTTTTCCTGATAATAGTAAGCTATCAATCCTATTAACCCTTAGGTCTTGATATCACATGATTTAATTTTTTGAATTCCAAACAATTATTAAAATAAACAAAATAAATAATAATAATATTGAATTTCAATGAAAATAAAATAAGTAATAACATTATTTTATTCATTTTTTGCCATTTATTCATTTAATATGGCATAATTAATATCTTTAAATCTGTAAATCGAAATTCAACAAATAATATATCCATTATTATCAGAAAAATGTGAGGAATCCAAATATGACATCATTTAATTTTTTAAATTTTTTTAAAATTCGAAAAAATTTAAATTTCATGATAACTTTTTTTCCTTTCGGAATTTGAGGATTCTAAAAATTGCGGTTGAAACCGAAACCGACTTCTCGTGCTGAACATTTTGATATATTATACGTTTTTTTTCGACATCGTATGCAAAAGTTATAGCCGTTTTACTTTTTCATAACACTTTTTTGCAAAACATGTCAAAATTTATGTTTTTTAATTTTCCTAACTAGTAGATGTAGTAACATAACTACATCTCGAAGGATTTTAATTTTTGAAGTTTTTATCATTTTCTTTTGTTTTTTTCAAAACTGAAATGGCGATACGGGGGGGGGGGGGGGGGTAGAGTTTGAAAATTTCAGAACCCCTTTAGTCCGGGTTGGTGTCCATCCAATCTTACCGTCGACTACATCTGCTAGCACTGTCCCAGCCAGAGTCACAACTAAGGTTAACCAAGCCAGAGTCAACCCTTTCTAACTTCATTTGCTATTTTTCATGCATTTAATGATTTTTTTTGAGCTAAATGACCCTGAAATTGAAAAGCACCACAAATGAACGGTGAAAAGGTTGAAACTTGGCATGGTATCATCATTTCACCCACATAGCATGTGCTAAAAAGTTGAGAGGGTTACAACAAAAACTGGATGCATTTCGTGTACAAACTGTACCATCTCCTTCGAAGGATCAAGGTTTCGGACGAAAACTCATCTGTTACAAAGGCATTTCATTTTTTTAAACTTATTTCAACTGCATACTTTTTGTGCATTCAATATGTACCATACTACAACATGTTAAAATCTACAGAAAGAACTAACTAAAAATAATAGAAAACAACAATTAAATGACTAAAACAACTATATAAGCAAAACAGTACTGTTTTAATTAAAATCCTAATTTAAATTATTCTAAAAATCACCAAATAAATCTTATTGTGACAATAATCTAACATGTGACTAGGAGCAAAAAGAATTAAATTAAAAACTATTTTTAAACTCAAGTTATTCACAATCTAGGGGTTGAAGCAAATTTGAACAAATTCATATTTAAACCATTCAAATTTGAAAACTAATGGCACAAACAGAAACTAGACTAAATTTTGAATCTAATGCAAAAAGAATCACTCAAAAACATCAAATATCCTAAAAGATATAAGCAATTTAAAACAAAAACTTTCAGAACCCCTTTAGTCCGGGTTGGCGTCTCCAACCGGGACTAAAGGTCTAACCTTTAGTCCCGGTTGGAGACACCAACCGGGACTAAAGCCTCAACCCTTTAGTCCCGGTTGGCGTCTCCAACCGGGACTAAAGGTCTAATCTTTAGTCCCGGTTGGAGACACCAACCGGGACTAAATGTGACGCAACCTTTAGTCCCGGTTGGTATCTCCAACCGGGACTAAAGGTCCTGTTTGAACCGGGACTAAAGGTGGCTGTGCCCGTGCGGCCGCCCTAGCCATTGGAACCGGGACTAATGCTCACATTAGTACCGGCTCCAAACGCGGCCGGGACTAAATCTTCGAACGAAAGGTCCTTTTTCTACTAGTGCTTACTCGTCCACGTACGAGAGACCGGTTCCATCGACTGACATGCAACTTGTTGCATAAAGATGGCTGGCGGGTGTCTGTTTCTCCCACTTTAGTTGAATCGGATTCGATAGAGGCAGGGCAGCTTGATTATCACCGTTGTGGCTTTGCGTAGGTAAGAACGGTTCTTACTAGTTGCCCATAGCAGCCACGTAAAACTTGCAACAACAAAGTAGAGGACGTCTAACTTGTTTTTGCAGGACATGTTGTGATGTGATATGGCCAAAGACATGATGTGATATATGTGATGTATGAGATGATCATGTTTTTGTATAGATTATCACGGCTTGCATGTCGATGAGTACGGCAACCGGCAGGAGCCATAGGGTAGTCTTTAATTATTTTCGCCATTTTTGCTTTACTTTATCGCTATGAGTTAGCAATAGTTGTAGAAGCAATAGTTGGCACGACAACCACATGACGACACGATGATGGAGATCATGATGATGGAGATCATGGTGTCATGCCGGTGACGATGGAGATCATGCCGGTGCTTTGGAGATGGAGATCAAAAGAACAAGATGATGATGGCCATATCATGTCACTTATATGATTTGCATGTGATGTTTATCCTATTTATGCATCTTATTTTGCTTAGAACGATAGTAGCATTATAAGATGATCCCTCACTAAAATATCAAGATAAATTGTGTTCTCCCCGAGTATGCACCATTGCGAAGGTTTGTCGTTTCTAAGCACCTCGTGATGATCGGGTGTGATAGACTCTACGTTCGCATACAACGGGTGTAAGCTAGATTTACACACGCGGAATACTTGGGTTAAACTTGACGAGCCTAGCATGTAGATACATGGCCCCGGAACACAGGAGACCGAAAGGTCGAACATGAGTCATATAGTAGGTATGATCAGCATGGAGATGCTCACCATTGAAACCACCTCATCTCACGTGATGATCGGACATGGGTTGGTGGATTTGGATCATGTCACACTTAGATAACCTGAGGGATGTTGATTTGAGTGGGAGTTCTTTAGTAATATGATTAATTGAACTCATTATCATTAACATAGTCTAAATTGTCTTTGCAAAATTATGTTGTAGATCAATGGCTCGCGCAGTAGCTCCCCTGAATTTTAATGTGTTCCTAGAGAAAGCTAAGCTGAAAGATGATGGAAGTAACTATGCAGACTATGTCTGTAATCTGAGGATTATCCTCACGGCTTCGCAAAAGGCTTATGTCCTTGATGTGCCGCTTGGTGTACCACCCCCTCCAGCATCGTTTGTGGACGTTGTGAACACCTGGCAGACACGTTCTGATGACTACTCTATAGTTCAATGCGCCATGTTGTACGGCTTAGAATCGGGACTTCAAAAGCATTTTGAACACCATGGAGCATATGAGATGTTCCAGGAGTTGAAGTTGATATTTCAAGCAAATGCCCGGATCGAGAGGTATGAGGCCTCCGATAAGTTCTTCGCCTGCAAGATGGAAGAGAATGGTTCTGTCAGTGAGCACCTACTCAGAATGTCTGGGTACTACAACCGTTTGAATGATTTGGGAGTTCGCTTCCACCCGAAACGGTCACTGACAGAATTCTCCAGTCACTGCCACCTAGCTTCAAGGGCTTCGTGATGAACTATAATATGCAAGGGATGGACAAGTCTGTCTCCGAGCTGTTCGTGATGCTCAAAGTCGCGGAAGAAGAAATCAAGAAGGAGCATCAAGTGTTGATGGTGAATAAGACCACTAGTTTCAAGAAAGGCAAAGGTAAGAAGGGAAACTTCAAGAAGGGTGGCAAGCAAGTTGCCGCTCCCATGAAGAAACCCAAGGCTGGACCTAAGCCTGTGACTGAGTGCTTGTATTGCAAGGGGACTGGTCACTGGAAGCGGAATTGCCCCAAGTACCTGGCTGATAAAAAGGCTTGCAACGTCAACAAAGGTATATTTGATATACATGTTATTGATGTGTACCTCACTAGCTCTCGTAGTAGTGCCTGGGTATTTGATACCGGTTCGGTTGCTCATATTTGTAACTCGAAACAGGAACTACGAAATAAATGAAGGCTGGCGAAGGATGAAGTGATGATGCGCGTCGGAAATGGTTCCAAGGTTGATGTGATCGCCGTCGGCACGCTCGCTCTTCAATTACCATTGGGATTAGTAGTAAACCTAAATAATAATTATTTGGTGTATGCGTTGAGCATGAACATTATATCTGGATCTTGTTTATTGCGAGACGGTTATTCATTTAAATCGGAGAATAATGGTTGTTCTATTTATATGAGTAACATCTTTTATGGTCATGCACCCAATGTGAATGGTTTATTCTTGTTGAATCTCAATAGTAGTGATACACACATTCATAACATTGATGCCAAAAGGTGCAAAGTTAATAATGATAGTATCACTTTCTTGTGGCACTGCCACTTAGGTCATATTGGTGTAAAGCGCATGAAGACCTCCATGCTGATGGACTTTTGGAATCACTCGATTTTGAATCGCTTGATACATGCGAACCATACCTCATGGGCAAGATGACCAAAACCCCGTTCTCCGGTACAATGGAGCGGGCAAGTGACTTGTTGGAAGTCATACTTACTGATGTGTGCGGTCCAATGAGTGTTGAGGCATGATAACCCACAAGTGTAGGGGATCACGACAGTCTTCACGGGTAGTATTTCATCCTAATTTATTGATTCGACACAAGGAGAGCCATAGAATATTTATTGGCCTTGACAGTTGAGTTGTCAATTCAACCGCACCGAGGATATCTCTCTGCGGCAAAGGTTTAGTAGCACAGCAAATAGTAGCAGCAAAAGTAACAGTAGTAGTGACAGTAGCAGTTTTGTAGCAGGTGTGACAGTAGCAATAGCAATAGTAACTTGGCAAGATTTAGTATATGTAATGCGTAGGCATGTGGATCGGTGATGGATAATGATTTAGATGACATTGATCATATAACAGTTACACACTAGGGCGACACAGAACTAGCTCGAATTCATCAATGTAATGTAGGCATGTATTCCGTATATAGCCATACGTGCTTCCAATAAGAACTTGCATGACATCTTTTGTCCTACCCTCCCGTGGCAGCGGGGTCCTATTGGAAACTAAGGGATATTAAGGCCTCCTTTTAACAGAGAGCCGGAACAAAGCATTAAGACATGGTGAATACATGAACTCCTCAAACTACGACAATCACCGGAAGGAATCCCAATTATTGTCACCTTGGGGTATGCGGATCATGACACGTAATAGGTACATGTAACTTGCAATATAGGATCCAAATCACTCTTATATTCATGAAAACATAATAGGTTCAGATCTGAAATCATGGCACTTGGGCCCTAGTGACAAGCATTAAGCATAGCAAAGTCATAGTAACATCAATCTCAGAACATAGTGGATACTAGGGATCTAGCCCTATCAAACTTAACTCGATTACATGATCAATTCCATCCAACCCCACCACCGTCCAGCAAGCCTGCAAAGGAATTACTCACTCCCGGTGGTGAGCATCATGGCGGTGTTGATGGAGAAGAGTTGGTGATGACGATGACGACGATTTCCCCTCCCCAGAGCCCAAAACAGGCTCCAGATCAGCCCTCCGGAGGAAGAACAGGAGGTGGCGGTGGCTCCGTCTCGTGAAACGTGATGAAATCTTCTCTCCGATTTTTTTCTCCCCGGATGTGAATTTATGGAGTTGGAATTAGGGTCAGAAGGGCCACGAGGGCCCCACAAGCCATCTGGCCACCGCCTAGGGGGGCGGGGGCGGTTGCGTGGTGGCCTTCTGGTCCACCCCCTCCGACAGTTCTTCGCTCCCAAATTCCTTATATATTGTAGAAAAAATCCACAAAAAGTTTCGTCCAGTTCCAAGAACTTTTATTTCTGCACAAAAATAACACCAAGGTAGTTCTGCTAAAAACAGCGTCAGTCCGGGTTAGTTTCATTCAAATCATGCAAATTAGAGGACAAAACTATTGGCGATTCCCAAACAGAATATTAAAGTTTACTCCTATCCACCATCCAAACACATTCCATGGCTGGCCGAATCCACGGTTGCCCTCCAAACAATCAACTGTCCCAAGGAGTTGATGTAATTTATTTCGATTATGTGGGACTGGGCATCCCTCTTACCAGCCTCTCTCGTGCAATGACGGCGAATAAATGACCATCCTGAGAATAACTTGCTTAGCATGGAAAATATTGACCGCCTCGTCGCTCCATGAGCGAGGCGAGTGCACACAAATGGATGTTTATTTGAATATTTAGAGATGGCACATGCAAATTTACTTGGAGCGGCAGGGTAATACCGCATATAGGTAGGTATGGTGGACTCATGTGGAATAACTTGGTTTAAGGATTTGGATTTACAAGCAGCATTTCCGCTTAGTACAGGTGAAGGCTAGCAATAGGTTGAGAAGCGACCAGCTAGAGAGCAACAACTGTCATGAACATGCATTTCGAATAATTAACATTGGATGTAGCATGAGTAGGATATGAACACTCTGAATTTAAACATCATGGAGGCTATATTGGTTTTGATTCAATTACATGTTTGCACATGGGCCAAGTCAACATGGGACCAATTTATGTGCATACTACGTTTGCGAGAACATTCGCTTTATGACCGAAAGGAGCCGAGATGCAAGACATCTTTGGGTACGTAAACACTATTCACAATTTTTTTATCATGTTCTAATATATACACAACTAATATATTCATATTGATCTCCTTCTTTAAAGATGGTGGAGATGCGAGATAGTCTCCTACCAAGGGAGCGCATACAAGCACTTCAAGAGGAAATGGCGGGATTTTTGCTTGAGCAGGTCATATCTCCCGACGGAGAATACCTTTTCACCTAATGCCTGCATGTAATGATCTGCAAATTGTAGGAGAAATTGTACATAGCAAATTGGATATATATATGTGTATGCATGGTCATACGAGAAATTCTATGATATATATATGATCAGTTCTACGAGAAATTCTATTGTATATGCATAACGTGTACAGTATGTTTGAAATGAAAAAGAATTAAATAGAAAACACAAAATGAAAAGGAAAAATAAACAATAAACCCTAAACCCCTAAACCCTAAACCTTTAGTGCTGGTTGGTGTCACCAACCGGGACTAAAGGTCCCCAACCCCCGGCGCGCGCTGCCGTCCACGTGGCCAGGATTTAGTCCCAGGTCGTGGCCAACCGGGACTAAAGGGTGGGGGCCTTTAGTCCCAATGTATTAGTCCCGGTTGGGCAACCGGGACTAAAGGCCCTTCCCAGCCGGGACTAAAGGCCGTTTCTGTACTAGTGCAAGACCCCGTTTTCCGGTTTGATGGAGCGGGCAAGTGACTTATTGGAAATGATACATGTTGATGTATGCGTGATATGTCTCCAACGTATCGATAATTTATGAAGTATTCATGCCATATTCACCTATGTTTACAATACTTTAATATGGTTTTGATGCACTTTATATGATTTATTTAGAACTAACCCGGACTGACGCTGTTTTCAGCAGAACTACCGTGGTGTTGTTGTTTTTTTGTGTAGAAAATCAAAGTTCTCGGAATCGCCCGAAACTTTTTGACGATTTTTTTGGAACAAAAGAGGCACTAGATGCTTCGTGGGAGGGCCAGACGACCCACGAGGTGGGCACAACCCACCAGGGCACGCCAGGCCCCCCCGGCGCGCCCTGTTGTATCGTGCCCACCTCGTGGCCCATCTTGGCGTGAAACCGATGCCCAAAAATCCTATAAATATAGAAACCATCAGAAATAACCGTAGACTCTCCGCTCCGCCGCTGCAACTCTCTGTATCGATGAAAAACCAATCTGGAGACGTTCCAGTACCCTGCCGGAGAGGGGAATCCATCTCCGGTGGCCATCTTCATCATCCCGACGGAGGCCATGACGAGGAGGGAGTAGTCCACCCTCGGGACTGAGGGTATGTACCAGTAGCTATGTGTTCAATCTCTCTCTCTCGTGTTCTTGAGATGTCATGATCTTGATGTATCACGGCCTTTGTTAATATAGTTGGATCATATGGTGTGTTTCCCTTACTATCTTGTTGTGATGAATTGAATCTTTCCCTTTGAGATATCGTTATGTTGTATTGAATATTGGATTTGAGAACACTTGATATATGTCTTGCATGTGGATACCCGTGGTGACAATGGGGTGTTCTATTGATTCACTTGATATATGTTTTGGTACTCAACTTGCGGATTCCCGCGGTGACATTGGGGTAATCTATGCATAGGGGTTGATACACATTCTTGTCCTACTTTCTCCGATAGAAATCTTGGGGTACTCTTTGAGGTTCTTTGTGTTGGATTGAGTATTATGAATCTGAAATTGTTTGATGCGTATCGTATAATTAACTCATGGATACTTGTGGTGACATTGGAGTATCTAGGTGAAATTAGAGTTGGTTGATCCGTATCATATGGTGTTATTCTAGTACGAACTCTTAGATAGATCGATCGGAAAGGATAACTTGGTGTTATCTTAGTACGAACTCTTGGATAGATCGATCGGAAAGAATAACTTTAAGGTGGTTTCGTACCCTGCAAACAATTTCTTCTTATGTTCTCCGCTAGATAAGAACTTTGGAGTGATTCTTCGTTGCACGTTGAGGGATGGTTATGTGATCCAATTATATTAGCATTGTTGAGAGATTGCACTAGCGAAAGTACGAACCCCAGGCCTTGTTTTCAAGCATTGCAATACCGTTTGTGCTCAGTTTTGTTACTTGCTACCTTGCTGTTTTTATATTTTCAGATTACAAAAACCTATATCTACCATCCATATTGCATTTGTATCATCATCTCTTCGCCGAACTAGTGCACCTATACAATTTGCCATTGTATTGGGTGTGTTGGGGACACAAGAGATTTCTTGTATTTGACTGCAGGGTTGTTTGAGAGAGACCATCTTCATCCTACACCTCCCACGGATTGATAAACCTTAGGTCATCCACTTGAGGGAAAATTGCTACTGTCCTACAAAACTCTGCGCTTGGAGGTCTAACAAAGTCTACAAGAATAAAGTTGCGTAGTTTAGGTTGCATCATTTGTTTCCTCTTTATAATGTCTTTCGTGAAAATAAGGATTCCGAAAATTGTGCTCAATTGGTAGAGGAAGAAATTTTGAAAATACGCAATGAGAATTCCTTGAATGATGAGCATGATTGCAATGTTGTTAGTATGAATTCTATGAATATCCAAAATACTAATGATGATTGCACTAGTCATGATAAAAATGTTTCTTATAAGCATGTCAATTTTTGTGGAGTGCATAAAGTTTGTGAAGATGTGCCTTATTGGGATGATAGATTTTGTAAGAAGCATAAACATGATAGAACCAATTTTTTCCTCAAAGTGATAGATGAATTTGCTACAAAATTTTGTTCTCTTTTTCCTATTACTTGTGAACTTTGCAATAAAGTTGGTCATCTTAATTTCCAATGCAAACTTTTTCATGATCAAATCATGACAAAATATTGTAATGACTTGATCACACTTGAACTTTATAATGAGCTTTCTCTATTTTTGGGGAGTGAAGAATTGACACAAAAAAATAGTTGGTTTGAAGTACTCATTCTCACAGACGATATTGAAACTAATCTAAAAAATATCTATATGTTTTGCATGGTAAATTGCAATGAGAATTCTTATATTGCCAACTATAGAAAGATGGGAAAACCAATAGAATATAAAAGGAATACTAATGAAAGGGCAAAGATTTCCACTTTCCCTCCTATTGCCTCTCATGATGAAATAGGTGATGAGGAGGAGCTCCCTATTCAACCAATCTCATCAATAAGAAGCTCGAAAAAATTAATTAAACCCACACATGATGTGGTGAAGAAGAAGAAAATAAGAAAGAGTAGAGGTAAAAAGGTATCTCTCCCAAATGATGTTGCTCCCGTTATTGTTGTGCCTCACGAGGATGAATCAAAAATAATTGTGGAAGATGATACACTTGATGATGATTTTGTTATGCCTATTGCTTGCTGTGATGACTATGATTGGGAAGGAAATGATACTTCTTATAATCTTGAAAATCTTTTTGGCACCAACTTGGTAAATTATGATGATAATAATTGTTATACTATTGGTGCTATTCATACTATTAATGATGAGAGTGACTATGCTTATGATATGCCAAGCCACAAGCTTGGGGACGCTATGTTTGATGAGAATGACATGTTTGAGAATTTATTTGCTGCAATTAATGTTTGTCCCAAGATTGGGGATGTTATGCTTAATGAAGATGATCTTTTTAGTTCCCCTACTTTGAATGATCAAATTTGTTATGATGATTGCATGCCTCCTATTTATGATGATTGCGAAATTTATGAAAGTGGGTTTGGAAGAGTGTCAACTTTAGATAACTATTATCCCACTAATTTGGAGGGTGCTGAATTTTTTTATAATGATAAAAGTAGATTTGGAGAGGTCATGACTTTATTAGTAATGATTCCACTATTTCGGAAGAGGTTTCACTTGACTATGATGAGAACAAAGTTGCTATTTATGATGATTATTGTGATGATACTTATGTTATAAAAAGTAGTGATAATTATTGTCATGATTTTGGATACCCTTTTACTGAACATTACTCTTTTAATGTGGAAACAATTTATAGTATTCGAGTTTCATTTGATGCCCCCACTATTATGAATGAGAAGAAATTTGCTTATGTGGATCATGAAAAGAATGCTTTATGTGATAGTTATATTGTGAAATTCCTTCATGATGCTACTGAAAATTATTATGAGGGAGGAACATATGCTTGTAGGAATTATACTAATATCAAGTTTCCTCCCTATGTGTTCAAAGTTTTGAAGTTATGCTTGTTTTGCCTTCCTATGCTAGTTGATTCTTGTTCCCATAAATTGTTTGCTCACAAAATCCCTATGCAAAGGAAGTGGGTTAGACTTAAATGTGCTTGTCATGAGATTCATGATGCTCTCTTGCATGTTTCAGTTACTATTCCTATGTGAGCATCATTGAAATCATCATGCCTAGCTAAAAGGCTTTAAAGAAAAGTGCTTGTTGGGAGACAACCCAACACTTTTACTTTCTGTTTTTGAGTGTTCACATGATTAAGCTACTGTAGTAATCATGTTTTGTGTCTTTTATTTCAATAAAGTGCCAAGTAAAGCCTTTGGGATGACTCACAAGATGAGTAGAATTGATGCTGAACCAAAACAGAAACTTTTGACTCCAGTGCAGGAATTTTCATATTTTACTGGAACGTGGAAAGTTTCTGAAATTTTTACACAGTGTTTTAATATAAATTATTTAGCATGTAATAATTTTTCATAATTTCTTGAGTTACAGAAGTACACTGGTTTAATAGATTGCTACAGACTGTTCTGTTTGGACAGATTGCTGTCATAGTTTTGTTATCTACTTATCCTATAGTTTCCATAGCCTATATTGGTAGATATAAATTGTGGAAATGATAGTAAAAAGCAGATGATGTTTGAAATTATTATGCAACTTGTCTTGGCAGTACATAAAGAGTTGATTTATTATTATGTGTACTAACCTATCTCACGAGTTCTTTTCGAGTTTTGTGTGGATGAGGTTTTTGAGAATAGGTGAAACCATGATATGAGAGGATTGAACGAGATACAAAAGCTCAAGCTTGGGGATGCCCAAAGCACCCCAAGTAAATATATCAAGATGTCTCAAGCATCTAAGCTTGGGGATGCTACGCATCCCACCTCTCTTCATCAACAATTATCGGTTAGCCTATGTTGAGCCTAAAATTTTATTCGTTCACTTGATGCGTGCTATTCTTGGAGTGCTATTTTTATTTTGCTTGTTGTTTAATAAAATACTCAGATCTGAAAATATTTATTGAGAGAGAGCCCTCACATAGCTACTTGATTGTTTACCTACTCATTGATCTTCACTTATATCTTTTGAGAGTAGTTTGATGTTTACTCTTGTGCTTCACTTATATCCTATGAGTAAATTGTGAATGAATCGAATATCATAAATATAAAATTATCAATGTGCTTTATGCTTAGTAGTAGATTCACATCTGGTTTAGAAAGTAAAATCTATTGAAGTTTGACAATCACAATATTGGTCATACAAGCAATTCTTGAATGATTAGTATAAGGAAGAGAACTTTCACATAAAAATATATTATCTTGAACATCTTCTATGATTGTGAATACCCATTAATTATTTTCAAACTTGAGCAAATTAGTTGAAGTTGGACAAGGAAGACAACGTAATGAGTTATGGTTGTGTATATTTGCATAGAAGTTATATTGTTATGGATCCTCCAACATCTGATGCTTGTTTAGAACCTTTTGCTAGCCAACACTTCATACTAAGTAGAGATACTAATTGTGCATCCAAATCCTTGAGCCAAGTTTCTTCCATAAAAGTCCACCATACCTACCTATATATGGTATTTCACTGCCATTCCAAGTAAATTTGCATGTGCCACCTCTAAAATTTCAAATGAACACCTGTTTTGTATGCCTGGACCGCTCAATGAGCGACAGGGGGCGGTCAGTATCTTCCATATTAAGCGGGTTATTGTCATGATGAGTGTTTATTCACTTGTCCTTGCACGAGAAGGGTGGTAATAGGGATTCCCAGTCCCGAAATAAAAAATGAAAATAATTAAACAAAACTCCCCCAGGAATGTTTTTGGTATGGAGGGTACCCGTGGATTTGGCTAGCCGTGGAGTGTGTTTGTTGGTGGAGGGGGAGTAAACCTTTACTTTTACCGCTTGGGAACCGTCGCTAATGTGTTTAACATGGAAGATATTGATAACTCTTGGTCGTAACGTTGACAGGAAAGGTGCACCTCCCAAAATTATATTTATCTTTGATTTAAGCTTTGAGCTCTGGCACCTTTGCAAATCCCTGCTTCCCTCTGCGAAGGGACAATCTATTTACTTTCATGTTATTTACTATTCATGTTGAGTCAACTTCTTATTCAAACCTCGGTCTATTAGTTGGCAAGCATCATGTGGTGGGGAAAGATCCAAACATATATATCCAGTCAAATATATTTGATCATGACTTATTATTGTTGACAATTATCTCTATGATAAATGAGTTGGGAGGCAAAACATTAAGCCCCTATCTTTCTCTGTGTTCGATGGATGCCATTTGTTCTAAAAATATGTTTTGAGTACTAGCAATCATAGAAGACTATATGATGATTGAGTATGTGGAGCTCTTACTTAGACTTTGTTGAGAATAAGTTGAATTGGAATTGTTTGGTGACTAAGAACATAGGTTGCTAAGTTTCAAGAGAATTCATTGTTTGAACCATAACATGTGAATTGGCTGCTACTCTATCATGGTGATTTTTATGAGAAAAGTTGCTCGTTGTGATGCTAGAAAATTGACTGAAATTATCAATGATCAAACTTATATATTATGCTAGCATTCACACTTCATAAATTAGTTCTTTTATCATTTACCTACTCGAGGACGAGTAGGAATTAAGCTTGGGGATGTTGATACGTCTCCAACGTATCAATACTTTATGAAGTATTAATGCCATATTCACCTATGTTTACAATACTATTATATGGTTTTGATGCACTTTATATGATTTATATAGAACTAACCCGGACTGACGCTGTTTTCAGCAGAACTACCGTGGTGTTTTTTTTGTAGAAAATGAAAGTTCTCAGAATCGCCCGAAACTTTTTGACGATTTTTTTGGAACAAAAGAGGCACTAGACGCTTCGTGGGAGGGCCAGACGAGCCACGAGGTGGGCACAACCCACCAGGGCGCGCCAGCCCCCCCCCCCCCGGCGCGCCCTGGTGTATCGTGCCCACCTCGTGGCCCATCTTGGCGTGAAACCGACACCCAAAAATCCTATAAATATAGAAACCATCAGAAATAACCCTAGACTCTCCGCTCCGCCGCCGCAACTCTCTGTATCGACGAAAAACCAATCTGGAGATGTTCTAGTACCCTGCCGGAGAGGGGAATCCATCTCCGGTGGCAATCTTCATCATCCCGACGGAGGCCATGACGAGGAGGGAGTAGTCCACCCTCGGGGCTGAGGGTATGTACCAGTAGCTATGTGTTCAATCTCTCTCTCTCGTGTTCTTGAAATGTCATGATCTTGATGTATCATGGGCTTTGTTAATATAGTTGGATCATATGGTGTGTTTCCCTTACTATCTTGTTGTGATGAATTGAATCTTTCCCTTTGAGATATCGTTATGTTGGATTGAATATTGGATTTGAGAACACTTGATATATGTCTTGCATGTGGATACCCGTGGTGACAATGGGGTGTTCTATTGATTCACTTGTTATATGTTTTGGTACTCAACTTGCGGATTCCCGCGGTGACATTGGGGTAATCTATGCATAGGGGTTGATACACGTTCTTGTCCTACTTTCTCCGATAGAAATCTTGGGGTACTCTTTGAGGTTCTTTGTGTTGGATTGAGTATTATGAATCTGAAATTGTTTGATGCGTATCGTATAATTAACTCATGGATACTTGTGGTGACATTGGAGTATCTAGGTGAAATTAGAGTTGGTTGATCCGTATCATATGGTGTTATTCTAGTACGAACTCTTAGATAGATCGATTTGCCACTATCATTTTGGGGGTTATGCATTAGAGACAACTACATTCACTTTAAAATAGGGCACCATCTAAAGTTCATTGAGATGACACCGTATGAATTATGGTTTGGCAGAAACCTAAGCTGTCATTTCTTAGAGTTTGGGAATGCGATGCTTATGTGAAAAGACTTCAACCTGATAAGCTCGAACCCAAAGCGGACAAATGCGTCTTCATAGGATACCCTAAGGAAACAGTTGGGTATACCTTCTATCTCAGATCCGACGGCAAAGTGTTTGTTGCTAAAAATGGGTCCTTTCTCAAGAAAGAGTTTCTCTCGAAAGAATTGAGTGGGAGGAAGGTATAACTTGATGAGGTTACTGAACCGTCACTTCAGTTGGATGATAGCATGGCGCAGAAACATGTTTCTGCGACGCCTACACCAAATGAAGAGGAAGCTAATGATGATGACCATGAAACTCCAGATCAAGTTACTAATGAGCCTCGTAGGTCAACAAGGAATCGTACCGCTCCTGAGTGGTACGGCAATCCTGTCTTGGAGGTCATGTTGTTAGACAACAGTGAACCTACGAGCTATGAAGAAGCGATGGTGGGCCCGGATTCCAACAAATGGCTAGGAGCCATGAAATCCGAGATAGGATCCATGTATGAAACCCAAGTATGGACTTTGGTAGACTTGCCCATTGAGCGGCAGGCCGTTAAGTACAAATGGACCTTTAAGAAGAAGACAGACGCTGATGGTAATTGTCACCATTTATAAAGCTCGACTTGTCGCAAAGTGGTTTCCGACAAGTTCAAGGAGTTGACTACGATGCGACTCTCTCACCCGTAGCGATGCTAAAGTCTGTTGGAATTGTGTTAGCAGTTGCTGCATTTTTTGATTATGAAATTTGGCAGATGGATGTCAAAACAGAGTTTCCTTAACGGTTTCCGTGAGGAAAGGTTGTATGTGATACAACCAGAAGGTTTTGTCGGTCCTAAGGATGCTAAAAGGCATACAAGCTCCAACGATCCTTCTATGGACTGGAGCAAGCATCTCGGAGTAGGAATATACACTTTGATGAGGTAACCAAAGCTTTTGGGTTTATACAAAGTTTATAAGAAACTTGTATTTACAAGAAAGTGAGTGGGAGCGCTATAGAATTTATGTTAAGTATATGTGGATGACATATTGTTGATCGGAAATAATGTAGAATTTCTGGAAAGCATAAAGGGTTGTTTGAAAGGAGTTTTTCAAAGGAAGTCCTGGATAAAACTACTTAAATATTGGGCATCAAGATCTATAGAGATAGATCAAGACTCCTGATAAAACTTTCAATGAGTACGTACCTTGACAAGATTTTAAAAGAGTTCAAAATGGACAAGTCAAAGAAGGAGTTCTTGCCTGATTTGTAAGGTGTGAAGTTGAGTATGACTCAAAGCTCGACCACGGCAGAAGAAAGAGAAAGGACGAAGGTCGTCCCCTATGCCTTAGGCATAGGCTCTGTATAGTATGCTGTGTACCGCACCTAGTGTGTGCCTTGCCATGAGTCTGTTAAGGGGTACAAGAGTGATCCAGGAGTGGATCACTGGACAACGGTCAAAATTATCCTTAGTAACTAGAGGACTAAGGAAATGTTTCTCGATTATGGAGGTGATGAAGAGTTTGTCGTAAAGAGTTACGTCGATGCAAGCTTTGACACCAATCCGGATGACTCTTAGTAGCAATCCGGATACGTATAGTGGAGCAGCCATTTGGAATAGTTCCAAGTGGAGCGTGGTAGCAGCATCTACAGTATGACATGGAGATTTGCAAAGTTCACACGGATCTGAATGTGGCAGACCCGTTGACTAAAACCTCTCTCACAAGCAAAACATGATAAAACCCCCGAACTCATTGGGTGTTAATCACATGGTGATGTGAACTAGATTATTGACTCTAGTGCAAGTGGGAGACTATTGGAAATATGCCCTAGAGGCAATAATAAATTGGTTATTATCATATTTCCTTGTTCATGATAATCGTTTATTATCCATGCTAGAACTGTATTGATCGGAAACTCAGATACATGTGTGGATACATAGACAACACCATGTCCCTAGTGAGCCTCTACTGGATGATACGTCTCCAACGTATCTATAATTTATGAAGTATTCATGCCATGTTTACAATAATTCTATATGATTTTGGTATGATTTTATTAGAACTAACCCGGACTGACGCTGTTTTCAGCAGAACTACCATGGTGTCGTTTTTTGTGCAGAAATAAAAGTTCTCGGAATGGGCTGAAAATTTACGGTGATTTTTGATGGACCAAAAGAGACCCCCGAAGCATTGGAGTTGGGCCAGAAGAGCCACGAGGCCACCACAAGCCTGCAGGGCGCCCCCCCTAGGGCGCGCCCTCCTGGCTTGTCGCCACCTCGTGGCCCCCCTTGATTTGTTTCCGACGCCAAAAATTCCTATAAATACCAAAACCCCCAGAAAGAAACCTAGATCGGGAGTTCCGCCGCCGCAAGCCTCTGTAGCCACGAAAAACCAATCGGGAGCCCATTCCGGCACCCTGTCGGAGGGGGAAACCATCACCGGAGGCCATCTTCATCATCCCGACGATCTCCATGATGAGGAGGGAGTAGTTCACCCTCGGGGTTGAGGGTATGTACCAGTAGCTATGTGTTTGATCTCTCTCTCTCTCTCGTGTTCTTGAGATGACACGATCTTGATGTACCGCGAGCTTTATTAATATAGATGAATCATATGGAGTTTTCCCCTCTCTATCTTCTTGTGATGAATTGAGTTTTGCCTTTGAAGTTTTCTTATCGGATTGAGTCTTTAAAGGATTTGAGAACACTTGATGTATGTCTTGCGATGGGATATCCGTGGTGACAATGGGATGTTCTATTGATCCACTTGATGTATGTTTTGGTGATCAACTTGCGGGTTCCGTGACCTTAGGAATCTATGCATAGGGGTTGGCACATGTTTTCGTCTTGACTCTCCGGTAGAAACTTTGGGGCACTCTTTGAAGTTCATTGTGTTGGATTGAACATGATGAATCTGAAATTATGTGATGCATATCGTATAATCAAGCCCATGGGTACTTGTGGTGACATTTGAGTATCTAGGTGACATTAGGGTATTGGTTGATGTGTATCTTAAGGTGTTATTTTAGTACGAACTCTACGGTTGTTCGTGACACTTACAGGGATAGCTCATAAGATTGATCGGAAAAGATAACTTTGAGGTGGTTTCGTACCCTACAATAATTTCTTCGTTTGTTCTCCGCTATTTGTGACTTTGGAGTGAACTCTTTGTCGCACGTGAGGGATTTACATATGATTCAACTATGTTAGTATTGTTGAGAGAACTTGCACTAGTGAAAGTATGAACCCTAGGCCTTGTTTTCAAGCATTGCAATACCGTTTGTGCTCACTTTTATCATTAGTTACCTTGCTGTTTTTATATTTTCAGATTACAAAAACCTATATCTACCATCCATATTGCACTTGTATCACCATCTCTTCGCCTAACTAGTGCACCTATACAATTTACCATTGTATTGCGTGTGTTGGGGACACAAGAGACTCTTTGTTATTTGGTTGCAGGGTTGTTTGAGAGAGACCATCTTCATCCTACGCCTCCCATGGATTGATAAACCTTAGGTCATCCACTTGAGGGAAATTTGCTACTATCCTACAAAACTTTGCGCTTGGAGGCCCAACACGAGTCTACAAGAAGAAGGTTGCGTAGTAGACATCAAGCTCGTTTCTGGCGCCGTTGTAGGGGAAGTGAGTGCTTGAAGGTATATCTTTAGATCTTGCAATTGAATCTTTTAGTTTCTTGTTTTATCACTTGTTTGGTTTTATAAAAGAAAACTACAAAAAAGTGGAATTGAGGTTGCCTCATATGCTTCATCTTTTTAATGTCTTTCGTGAAAATGATGGAAAGGAAAATTGTGCTCAAGTGTTAGAAGAAGAAGTTATTAAAATGTTTGGCACTAAATCTTTGAGTGATGAGCATGATTGCAATGTTGTTAGTATGAATTCTCTAAATATTCATGATGCTAATGATATACAAAGCCACAAGCTTGGGGATGCTATGTTTGATGAATATGATATTTTTAGTCCCCCAAGTTTTGATGAGCAAAACTATTATGATGGTGGCATGCCTCCTATCTATGATGATTATTGTGATGATACATATGCTATAAAGAGTGATAGTAATCATGAAACTTGTCATCATGATTTTAATATTCAAAGTGGTTATGTCAATCAAGTATCTCATGATAGTTATTTTGTTGAGTTTGCTCCCACTATTATGAATGAGAAGAAAATTGCTTATGTGGAGAGTGACAAATTTTCTATGCTTGTGGATCATGAAGATAATGCTTTATGTGATAGTTATGTTGTGAAATTCCTTCATGATGCTACTGAAAATTATTATGAGGGAGGAACATATGCTTGTAGGAATTGCAATAATATCAAGTTTCCTCTCTATGTGTTCAAGGTTTTGAAGTTATGCTTGTTTTGCCTTCCTATGCTAGTTGATTCTTGCTCCCATAAATTGTTTGCTCACAAAATCCGTATGCATAGGAAGTGGTTAGACTTAAATATGCTTTTCATGAGATTCATGATGCTCTCTTACATGTTTCAATTACTATTCCTATGCGAGCATCACTGAAATCATCATGCCTAGCTAAAAGGCATTAAAGAAAAGCGCTTGTTGGGAGACAACCCAACACTTTTACTTTCTGTTTTTGAGTGTTCACATGATTAAGCTACTGTATTAATCATGTTTTGTGTCTTTTATTTCAATAAAGTGCCAAGTAAAGCCTTTGGGATGACTCAGAAGATGAGTAGAATTGATGCTGAACCAAAACAGAAACTTTTGACTCCAGTACAGGAATTTTAATTTTTTACTGGAGCGTGATAATGATATGAAATTTTTACACAGTCTTGATATACAAATTCTTCAGGTTGTCCTAATTTCTCAGAAGTTTTAGAGACAGGGAAGTATGGTTACACTACAGATCTTCACAGACTATTCTGTTTTTGGCAGATTCTGTTTTGCATGCATAGTTCGCTTGTTTTAGTGTTCCCATAGCTTATATTCACTGATATAAATTATGGGAATGATAGAATACAGTAGGTATTATGTGAGAACAATTATGAATCTTGTCTTTACAGTACCTAAGTGAATGATCTATCTTTATTATACTAACCCATCTCACGAAGTTCCGTTAAGTTTTGTGTGATTGAAGTTTTCAAGTTTTGGGTGAGACACCGATATGAGGAGAATAAGGAGTGACAAGAACCTAAGCTTGGGGATGCCCAAGGCACCCCAAGGTAATATCCAAGGAATACTCAAGCGCCTAAGCTTGGGGATGCCCCGCAAGGCATCCCCTCTTTCATCTTCAACACTATCGGTATATCTTACTTGGAGCTATATTTTGATTCGTCACATAATATGAGTTTTGCTTGGAGCGTCATTTTATTTTCTTGTTCTCTGTTAGGTGTTATTCATAATCTTGTTTTTCAATAAAAATTTCCAAGAATTGCCTTTAGGATGCTTGCATTGCATGTTTTGATGTGTGCTGTGTAAAAACAGAAACTTTTGCTGTAGTGTTTGAATTTTCATATTTTAATGGAACGTGGAACATTTCTGAAATTTTTACACAGTATTGTGATATAAATTTTATAGCATTTCATAAATTTTCATAATTTTTTGAGTTACAGAAGTACACTGGTTTAATAGATTTCTACAGACTGTTCTGTTTGGATAGATTGCTGTCATAGTTTTGTTATCTACTTATCCTATGGTTTTCATAGCCTATATTGGTAGATATAAATTGTGGAAACGATAGTAAACAGTAAATGATGTTTGAAAATTATTGTGCAACATGTCTTGGCAGTACATGAAGTGTTGATTTGTTCTTATGTGTACTAACCTATCTCACGAGTTCTTTTCGAGTTTTGTGTGGATGAAGTTTTTGAGAATAGGTGAAACCGTGGTATGAGAGGATTGAACGAGATACAAAAGCTCAAGCTTGGGGATGCCAAAGGCACCCCAAGTAAATATTTCAAGAAGTTTCAAGCATCCAAGCTTGGGGATGCTACGCATCCCACCTCTCTTCATCAACAATTATCGGTTAGCCTATGTTGAGCCTAAATTTTTATTCGTTCACATGATGCGTGCTATTCTTGGAGTGCTATTTTTCTTTTGCTTGCTGTTTAATATAATACTTAAGAGCTGAAATTCTTAGATGAGAGAGTCTTCACATAGTTATTTAATTGTTGGTTACGCATTGATCTTCACTTATATCTTTTTGGAGTAGTTTGTCATTGACTCTCGTGCCTCACTTATATCATATGAGTAAATGGTTGAATGAATTGAATATCATAAATCTGAAATTAAATATGCTTCATATACCTATCCCATGGGGAGTAATGACTTCACACCTAATAAGTATAGGTGGTAAAATTTATTGAAAGTTAGCAAACACCGCATTGGTCACTTGAACAATTCATGAAAGAATATTGAAGGAAGAGAGATTCCACATATAAATATACTATCTTGGACATCTTCTATGATTGTGAGCTCATTAATTATTTTCAAACTCGAGCAAATTAGTTAACATTGGACAAGGAAGACAACTTAATGAGTTATGTTTGGGTATATTTGTATAGAAGTTATATTGTTATGGATCCTCCAACATGTGGTGCTTGCTTCCACCTCATACTAGCCAAAACTTCCGCACCAAGTAGAAATACTACTTGTGCATCCAAACACCCGCAAACCAGTTTTTCCATGAGAGTCCACCATACCTACCTATATGCGGTATTTACCTGCCGTTCCAAGTAAATTTGCATGTGCCAAACTCTAAACCTTCAAATAATATTCTGTTTTGTATGCCCGAATCGCTCATATAGTGACTAGGGGCTGTCAGTATCTTCCATGCTAGGTGGGTTATTATCACGATATGTGTTGATTCACTATCATTCACGAGAAAGTGGCTGGTATTCGGGATGCCCAGTTCCATGCTAAAAAAATCAAATCAAAATATAATGAAACAAAACTCCCCCAGGATTGTTGTTTGTATGGACGGTACCCGTGGATTCGGCTCGCCGTGGAGTGTGATTGATTGGTGGAGGGGGAGTAAAAACTTTACCATTCTGTTTGGGAACCGCCTATAATGTATCTAGCATGGAAGATACCGAGATCTCTCGGTTGTTATGTTGACAATGAAAGCATACCGCTCAAAATTATTATTCATCCCTGTTTTAAAAGCTCGAGCTCTGGCACCTCTGCAAATCAATGCTTCCCTCTGCGAAGGGCCTATATTTTACTTTCTAGTACTTACCTTTATGCAAGAGTCATGGTGATCTTCAGCACTTCCTATATTTCGCCTTTTTCTCTTGGCAAGCGTCATGTGTTGGGGAATGATCTAGACAAATATATCCACACAAATATATTTGATCATGAATTATTATTGTTGACAATTATCTATATGATAAATAAGTTGGGAGGCAAAACATTAAGCCCCTATCTTTCTCTGTGTTCGATGGATGCTATTTGTTCTAAAAATATGCTTTGAGTATCCACTATTAGAAAACAGGCCTTCCGTTTCAACCTTTAGTCCCGGTTTGGCTTTGGACCGGGACTAATGTGTCCATTAGTCCCGGTTCCAACGGCTAGGAGCGGTCGGGGGGCAGGGGCACCATTAGTCCCGGTTCATTTTGGACCTATAGTCCCGGTTTGTATCACAAACCGGGACTAAAGGGGTGGTGGCAGGCTGGTGTCAGCCTGGGGCCCCCACGAGCCCTTTTAGTCCCGGTTTGTGATACAAACCGCGACTAAAGGTCCACCTATAGTCCCGGTTTGTATAACGAACCGGGACTAAAGCTTTCCCTATATAAACCCTTCGTCCAGCCCGACTCCATTTCTCTGTTTTCTCCATTCGAATTCCCCTCTCTGTTCTTCCCCTAGCTCGAGCTCCTCCCTCCATTTTTGCAAACATTTGTCAAGATTTGAGGCACCCCAATCCATCCAAGTGTTCACAAAGGTTAGCAACTTTGTCCTTTCATCTCTTATTGCTAGATCAGCTCGTGCAATGCTTTATAAGTATAGTGATTTGTGGGTTTTAGTTTGGATGTAATTATGTGATAGCTTTTTTGATTTCTATGCAATTTGAGCTCAAATTAACTCCTTAGTTTGCATATGTGTAGGTGTGGCTTACTTAGTGTGCCTTCCCGTCCCCGTCCTAACCACCGTCGATCGACCGCACCGTCCCGTCGCCGGCACCACCTTGGTGAGCCTCTTCTTGTGTTCTTATCATTTTTATAAATAAAATCGTATTTGTATGATTTAGATAGTTACTTGCATAGTTTTCTTACTTGTATGGTTGTTGTTATATATAGTGCCATGGTTATGATATCCGTGCCCGTCGGCCCTCGTCCGGTTTACGATTCAGATGTGGTATATTCTCTTTTATAACTATTTGTTGCATTTCTTGTTAATGACAATTCTGCCCATCAAGTTGACATAGATATTTTTATCTAGGTGGTAGTTGAACCGGAAATGCCAACCGACCCTATTGTCGAGAAGTTAAATTTAGTTGAAAAAGAAAATGAGGATTTGAAAGAAAAATTGAAAAGAGTTGAAGAAGAGAAGATGAAATTGGAGTTGTACGTTGCCGATGTCGTCGATGATCACAAGATCAAGATGGATGCAATGCGCTTGAAGATTAGAAAGATTAGAAAATATGCCATTAATAAAGAGGCTTGGTATCATTATGCTGTTGGATCAATTTTTTCCTTAGTTACGATTTTGATCGCATTTGTTGTTGCATTTAAAATGTTTCAGCTAGATACTTTTATGTTGTTTTATGAGAATAAGTGTGTATGAACTTTATGTATGAACTTGTATTAATTTGGTCTTCTCGGTGTTGTGTAATGAAGATGAACCGGCAATGGATGTACGTTGACCGACGCTCTCCCCAGTTCATTAATGGCGTGCAGAGTTTTTTGCATGCGGCTGAGGCAAACAAGCGGGATGGTTTTATGTGTTGTCCATGTGGTGTGTGTAAGAATGATAAGACTTACTCTAGCTCAAAACAGATTCACGTCCACCTGTTTACGTCCGATTTCATGTCTGGCTATAATTGTTGGACCAAGCACGGAGAAAGAGGGGTTCTAATGGAAGAGAATGAAGAAGAAGAGGATGACGACAACTATCCTGGGTGTCCTGAATATGATGGTACTACAATGGGGGAAGAGAATGAAGAAGAAGAAGCTGAGGCATCAGATGAGCCCGCTGATGATCTTGGTCGGGCCATTGCTGATGCAAAGAGAAACTGTGAAAATGAAAAGGAGAAGTTGAAGTTGCAGTGCATGTTAGAGGATCACAAAAAAGGGTTGTACCCAAATTGCGAAGATGACAACACAAAGCTCGGTACCACACTCGAATTGCTGCAATGGAAGGCAGAGAATGGTGTAGCCGACAAGGCATTTGAAAATTTGCTAAAAATAATGAAGAATAAGCTTCCAAAGGACAACGAATTGCCCGACAGTACATACGAAGCAAAGAAGGTTGTCTGCCCTCTAGGATTGGAGGTGCAGAAGATACATGCATGCCCTAATGACTGCATCCTCTACCGCGGTGAGTACGAGAATTTGAATGCATGCCCGGTATGCAATGCATTACGATATAAGATCGGTCGCGATGACCCTGTTGATGATGTTTAGGGCGAGCGCCCCAGGAAGAGGATTCCGGCCAAGGTGATGTGGTATGCTCCTATAATACCACGGTTGAAACGTTTGTTCCAAAACAAAGAGCATGCCAAGTCGTTGCGATGGCACAAAGAAGACCGTAAGAAAGACGGGAAGTTGAGAGTACCCGCTGATGGGTCGCAGTGGAGAAAAATCAAGAGAGAGTGGCCGGACTTTGCAGATGACCCAAGGAACTTATGGTTTGGTTTAAGTGCAGATGGCATTAATCCATTCGGGGAGCAGAGCAGCAAGCATAGCACATGGCCTGTGACTCTATGTATCTATAACCTTCCTCCTTGGTTGTGCATGAAGCGGAAGTTCATTATGATGCCAGTGCTCATCCAAGGCCCTAAGCAACCCGGCAACGACATTGATGTGTACCTAAGGCCATTAGTTGATGAACTTTTACAGCTGTGGAATAAAAAAGGTGTACGTGTGTGGGATGAGCACAAACAGCAGGAATTTGACCTGCGAGTGTTGCTCTTTGTAACCATCAATGATTGGCCTGCTCTTAGTAACCTTTCAAGACAGACAAACAAGGGATACCATGCATGCACGCATTGTTTAGATGATACCCAAAGTATATATTTGGACAAATGCAAGAAGAATGTGTACCTGGGACATCGTCGATTTCTTCCGGCCAAGCATGCCTTAAGAAAGAAAGGCAAGCATTTCAAAGGTGAGGCAGATCACCGAAAGAAGCCCGTCCTCCGTACTGGTGATGACATACTTGATATGGTAAAGGATTTACAAGTAATATTTGGAAAGGGTCCCGACGGACAATCTGTTCCGACTGACGCTGAGGGACGCGCACCCATGTGGAAGAAGAAATCTATATTTTGGGAGCTAGAATATTGGAAAGTCCTAGAGGTCCGCTCTGCAATCGACGTGATGCACGTGACGAAGAATCTTTGCGTGAACCTGCTAGGATTCCTGGGCGTGTATGGGAAGACAAAAGATACACCGGAGGCACGGGAGGACCAGCAACGTGTGCACGAAAACGACGGCATGCATGAGTAGTATGAAGGTCCTGCCAGCTACGCTCTTACCAAAGCAGAGAAGGAAATCTTCCTTGAATGCCTGCTCAGTATGAAGGTCCCATCTGGCTTCTCGTCGAATATAAAGGGAATAATAAATATGGAGGAGAAAAAACTTTCAGAACCTAAAGTCTCATGACTGCCACGTGATCATGACGCAATTGCTTCCGGTTGCGTTGAGGGGACTTCTACCAGAAAATGTTCGATTAGCCATTGTGAAGCTATGTTCATTCCTCAATGCAATTTCTCAGAAGGTAATCGATCCGGAAATCCTACCAAGCTTACAGAATGATTTGGTCCAATGTCTTGTCAGTTTCGAGTTGGTGTTCCCACCATCCTTCTTTAATATTATGACGCACGTCCTTGTTCACCTAGTCGAAGAGATTGCCATTCTGGGTCCTGTATTTCTACACAATATGTTCCCCTTTGAGAGGTTCATGGGAGTATTAAAGAAATATGTTCGTAACCGTGCTAGGCCAGAAGGAAGCATTTCCAAGGGCCATGAAACAGAGGAGGTTATTGAGTTTTGTGTTGACTTTATTCCTGACATTAAGCCGATTGGTGTTCCTCAATCGCGGCATGAGGGGAGACTGCGTGGAAAAGGCACGCTTGGACCAAAATCAATAATATGTACGGACGGGCATTCTTGGGCGCAAGCACACTACACAGTTCTACAGAATTCTACCTTGGTCACCCCATATATCAAGGAACACATGGATATTATACGCTCGAAGAACCCGGAGAAGTCTGACACCTGGATTAAATGTACACACATTGAGGCTTTTGGCGGTTGGTTGCGAACACATCTCATGAATGACGACAATGTTGAAGATGACTTGTACTTGTTGGCCAAGAGACCATCTTCGACTATATTGACTTTCCAAGGGTACGAGATAAATGGGAATACATTTTACACGATCGCCCAAGATAAAAAGAGCACCAACCAAAACAGTGGTGTTCGCTTTGACGATGCGGCAAACACCAAGGAAAAGGACACATATTATGGTTACATAGAGGAGATATGGGAACTTGACTATGGAGGTGATTTGAAGGTCCCTTTGTTCCGGTGCAAATGGGCCAATCTGACTAGAGGAGGGGTAATGGTAGACCCGCAGTACGGAATGACAACAGTTGATCTCAACAATCTTGGGCACACACACGAACCATTCGTTCTAGCCAATGATGTGGCGCAAGTTTTCTATGTGAAGGACATGTCTACCAAACCGAAAAAAGGAAAGATAAGAAAGCGGATACATCATACGATGAGCCAAAGCGCCACATAGTTCTTTCTGGGAAAAGAAACATCGTGGGAGTGGAGGACAAGACAGACATGTCAAGAGATTATGAAAAGTTTGATGAAATTCCTCCCTTCGCAGTGAAGACTTACCCAAGCATCATGTTAAATGGTGAAGATTGTCCATGGTTACGGCGCAATAATCAAGGGACACACGCGAAGAAAAAGTTTTATACCCCAAGATCCCACTCTGGGATGTGACTGGCTGCACCGTCATCACTTTTCTTCTCTAGTGAGTAGCCGGGATGGTTCAGTTTGTACACGAAGTGGATCCAGTTTTTGTTGTAACCCTCTCAACTTTTTACCACTTGCTATGTGGGTGAAATGATGGTACCATGCCAAGTTTCAACCTTTTTAGAGTTCATTTGTGGTGCTTTTTAATTTCAGGGTCATTTAGCTCAAAACAAATCATTAAATGCATGAAAAATAGCAAATGAAGTTAGATAGGGTTGAAATTTTAGTATGTGGCTTCTAATGGTTCATATTGAATGCACAAAAAGTCTGGAGTTGAAATAAGTTAAAATAATTGAAATCCTTTTGTAACAGACAAGTTTTCGTCCGAAACCCCGATACTTCGAAGGAGATTGTCCATTTTGTACACGAAGTGCATCCATTTTTTGTTGTAACCCTCTCAATTTTTTAGCACATGCTATGTGTGTGAAATGATGATACCATGCCAAGTTTCAACCATTTCAGAGTTCATTTGTGGTGCTTTTTAATTTCAGGGTCATTTAGCTCAAAACAAATTATTAAATGCATGAAAAATAGTAAATGAAGTTAGATAGGGTTGAAATTTTAGTATGTGGCTTCTAATGGTTCATATTGAATGCACAAAAAGTCTGGAGTTGAAATAAGTTAAAAAAAATGAAATCCTTTTGTAACAGACCAGTTTTCGTCCGAAACCCCAATACTTCGAAGGAGATTGTCCATTTTGTACACGAAGTGCATCCAGTTTTTGCCGTAACGCTCTAAACTTTTTAGCACATGCTATGTGGGTGAAATGATGATACCATGCCAAGTTTCAACCTTTTCAGAGTTCAGTTGTGGTGCTTTTTTAATTTCAGGGTCATTTAGCTCAAAACAAATCATTAAATGCATAAAAAATAGCAAATGAAGTTAGATAGGGTTGAAATTTTAGTATGTGGCTTCTAATGGTTCATATTGAATGCACAAAAAGTCTGGAGTTGAAATAAGTTTAAAAAAATTGAAATCCTTTTGTAACAGACGAGTTTTCGTCCGAAACCCCGATACTTCGAAGGAGATTGTCCATTTTGTACACGAAGTGCATCCAGTTTTTGCCGTAACGCTCTCAACCTTTTAGCACATGCTATGTTGGTGAAATGATGATACCATGCCAAGTTTCAACCTTTTCAGAGTTCAGTTGGGTGATTTTGATTAAAACAAATGAAGGTATAAAACTAAAAGAGTTAAACAGAATCTGATTTTGATTAAAACACCTATTTAAATTATCCTAAAAATTCCCAACTTTAACATAATGATAAAACATAGTAATATTAAACAACAGGAAAAACAATCACTCGAAAATCTATTTTTAAACTAAAGTTATTCACAAATTACTGTTTCACACAAATTTCAAATGAATTCAAATTTAAACTATTTAAATTTGAAAACTACTGGCACTAACAGAAATTTTGCAATTGTTTTGACCTAAAGCAAAAAGCTTCATTAAAAAACTATAAATATTCTAACAGTTATTCCAAATCTAAAAACAGAAATTAGAAAAACAAAACAAAACAAAAAAGGGAAAATACACCTTTAGTCCTGGTTGGTCCTACCAACCGGGACTAAATGTCCCTTCTCGCGCGGAATGTGGGCCGCCGAAAAGATGGGCCTTTAGTCCCGGTTGGTGGATCCAAGCGGGACTAAAGGGAGGACCTTTAGTCCCGGTTGGTGATATTGTGACACCCTGGATTTTGGCTACAATGATCATTGTAATTTAGCTACAGTGATGGCCAAGATTATGTTAATGCTTTTGTTAATCCATGTGTGATCACTGTTGGAATCAATGCTCAATTCAAATTCCTTTGCTAATTCCAATTCATTTGAAAGGTGAATTTAAAAGTTTTGCAAACTTCAATTTAAAAATCATGCTTAGGTTCCAATTATTCCCTAAGCTATTCTAAAAATGGAAGCAACATTTTATCATGTGGTTTTGTGCCTCAAAACTATTTTAGCAGAGCCCAAAACAATTAATTAATTGCCTTTTTGCTTTTTGAAAATACAAAATTAATCCAAAGGCCCCCCAAACTTTTTGTGTCCGTACCTAATATTGCAATGCAAATATTAGGCCAAGTGCCATATTCTACTAAAGTCATCTAGCCCTAAAATTAAATAATTAACAGGAAGATTTAAAACAGAAAAAAAGAAAGAAAAGAAAAAGCCCCCCTGCCCTGGGCTTAGGCCACAGGGGCAGGCCCAGGCCGGCCCAGCGGCCCCCTCGGTCGTCTCCCACCTCGCTACAGTGGGGCGACCGAGGCGCGCGCGCGCGGCCGAGCTCGTCGGCGATGGATCGGCGGGTATAAGGCCGCCCCCGTGCCCCTGCCTGCCGCCTGTAGCCCTAGATCTCACCGGCCCCCTCCCTCCCTCGCTCTCTGCTTCTCCCTCCGCTCGAGCCCGCGCCGCCGTCGCCATGGCCGCCGGCTAGTCGCGCCCACAGAGCCTCCCACGCGTTGCCAGCTAGCCAGGAAGAACCACCGCGACCCCCTGCATCGTCTGCGCCCAGCCGTTAGAGCTCATCACCCCTGCAACGACGGCCACGAGCTTCTTCTTCCCCGAATCGCTGCCGCGCTCCGCCGACCGTTCCGGCTACTCCAGGCCTCCCCCGAGCCCACTAAGCAGACCTGCAGGACCCCTGTGAGCTCCTGCTCCTTCCCCTCTCTATCACGCCCTCGATTTCGTGCTCTAGCTACCGATTCCACCGGAGGCCGAATGCTCCTCCGCCTGAGCTCGACGCCGGCGAGTCTCCGGTGACCTTTTGGTCCAACCGACGCCACCGTTCGCCTCAGTGCACCGCGTAGGCTCGTGTAGTACCCGTAGATAGTTCTAAATCGTGCTGGGTTGCTCGTTGCCGTCGACTCCCGAAAGCTCCTCCGCCGCCGTCGACGTAGCGCTCGCCACGGGCCGTCCCAGCTCGCTCCAATGGCCAGAATGGAACGGCGGCAGCCCCAGCTTTCGAACGCCACCGGCCGCGCTCGAAACGGCCCCCTGTCGCCAAAACTAGAGCCCCTCCCGTGCCTCCGCCGTGGTTTTTGGTCGCCGGCAGCGAAACGCCGGCCGCCGCTGACCTGGCCAGGCCAGGGCCACCCACAGGGTCACTCACCCGTGGGCCCCCAGGTCCTGGTTGACCAGTTGACTTGGTCAACTGGCTGACTGGGCTTGACCAGTCAATGGCAGGTGGGGCCCGACCCCACCCTGTGTATGACAGGTGGGCCACCCCTGTCAGTTGGTTATTTAGATAATAAAAATAATTAATTAATCTAATTAGAGTATGACATGTGGGTCCCTTGATAATTAATCAGTTTTAAAATTAATAAAACTCTGGATTAAACCCTGAGTCAATGACAGCTGGGGCCCACTGGTCAGGATTGACCAGTCAACCCCACTGTTGACTGCTGACGTCATAAATGCTTTTCGAATTTATTTAAATCTGTTAATTCCAGAAAATGATTAAAACTTTTAAAATTAATAGAAATTAATCCGTAGCTCAGATGGAAAAGTTTTATACATGAAAGTTGATCAGAAAAATCCCACGAATCTGATTATGCCATCCGTTCATGTGTCACATGCTCCTAGCATGATGAACATGGAACTTTTCCCCTCCGGATCGTCTGTCCAATAAATCCAAAGACCCGGGAAATATCGTCAGATATTCTCCCGCTTCGTCTGCAACGTGTAGTACCGTGTTAGTACATGCCTAGCTCTGCATATTGCCATGTCATGCATCGTGATGCATTTGCCTGCTTTATATTTATTGTTTCTTCCCCCCTCTTCTTACCGGTAGACCCCGAGACTGACGGTGCTGCCGGGTATGACTACACCGCCAATGATCAGGCCTTTGCCGCAGAGCAGCAAGGCAAGCAACCCCCCTTGAGCATTCCGATATCGCCTATTCCTTTCCCTCTCATTCTTGCATTAGATTTTTCTACTGTATTAGTTAGCTCCTATTCTGATGCATAGCCTGCTTTTGATAAACTGCTACTATACCTGCAACAATATCAACTGTTTAGTATAGGTTGATCAGTGAATCCCCAGTGACCCCTTAGTCCCATTTGCCCCTGCTTCTTCATCGACGACTCGACGACTCGAAGACTCGGTCAACCGACCGACAAGCCAGGCCCCTCACATCACCGAACACCCCTTTGTTGTACGACTCTGCAGAGCTACTATCGAGTACCGAGGGTGACACCTCGTGAAGTACTCATGATGCTAACTCTGTAGTGTAGCTAGTCGGTCGTGGTTATCGAGGGTGATTCCTACTTCACCACTCCCGACGATGACTCTGTCGTGCAACCCCTCAAGTGTGGGACCCTCGAGGGTGATTCCTCTAAGTCCACCTTGACGGTTTCATCGAGCGGGGCCCTTTGAGGGTGATTCCTCAGGTTCCGTCTTGATGTTTTATACACACAGTTACTATGACCTGGTTACAGAAACATGTTGGTGATGAGTCGGCCCTGAGGGGTACCCACGGTTTGATGATGATGAGGCGTGGACGGGCAGGAGAGGCCCTTGCCACACATCCTCGAGACGGGGCGATGGGACCGCAATTCATGGGTCGTGCTTGCCCCGCATTAATAAAATGCTAATGGGTTGAGTATTTGATCTGAGTTGGGTCGTTGGCCTTTTTACGCACCAAACCATCGCGTGGGAGAAGTTATGGGTACTCAGCGTCGTTGTATCAACTGAAGCTCTTCGGACGTCAACAATGGAGCGGCGCGCGCCCGAGTGGCCTGGACGGTGCAGCTCTTGGACTAGAGTGTACTAGGGCTGACCTCGGCCGCCCTCGCATCGTGCAGGAGTGCAAAGGGTGATTGGGCCCATGACCCCTGAGCGCTTAGGATTTAGACCGGCGGACTGGTCTCTCTGTTGAGCCTAGGTGGGGCGACGACGTGCTGCTATCCCGAGGCCGGGCTTGACCCAAGAAAGTGTGTCCGGCCGGAGGTGATCAGGCGTGTTGGAAATGCGGTGCACCCATGCAGGGATGAATAATCTATTCGAATAGCCGTGTCCACGGTAACAGGACGACTTGGAGTTGTGCCTTGACCTTATACAACTATAATTGTGATTTAATTTGAAATGAATGTGGCTCCGAGATTGCTTCCTCGCAGGGAGTCGAGGAAGAATCTCTGGGCGTGGTTACTTAATAAAATTGCTACAATAATATGACTATATGTGAGATACCAGTCTACTCTCTTCTAATGCTGCAAGATGCTGAAGATGCTTGTCTTCGATAGGACTAGGCCTTTCCCCCTCATTCTTGCTTTCTGCAGTCAGCTCAGATATAACCCCATTCCTTGATACTGATGCATACTTAGCATAGTTCTGATGTCAGTCTTGCGAGTACTTTGGATGAGTACTCACCGCTGTTTTTTTTCTCCTTCTCCCTCGATACGATTCTGCGTTCAGACGATGGAGCCCAGGAGATGGAGTACGCCGGAGACGACTACTACACCACCGCTGGAGCCTACTACTACGTGGAGAGTGCCGACGCTCAGGAGTAGTTAGGAGGTTCCCAGGCAGGAGGCCTCGCCTCTTTCGATCCGTTGTTATGTTTGTGCTAGCCTTCTTAAGGCAAAACTTGTTTAACTTATGTTTGTACTCAGATATTTTTGCTTCCTCTGACTCGTGCTTGTCGAGCTTTGTATTCGAGCCCTCGAGGCCCCTGGCTTGTAATATGAAGCTGTATGACTTTAATTTGTGTCTAGTGTTGTGTTGTGATATCAATCAGTGAGTCCCTAATCTTAGTCATACGCATTGCGTGTATGTTTAGCGTACGGTCGAAATCGGGGGCGTCACAAGTTGGTATCAGAGCCGACTGCCTGTAGGTAGCCCCCTTCCCAACTCCTTGGCCGAAGTTGAGTCTAGTACTTGAAAAACTTTTACTAACATAGTTGTGTGGCTTACGGGCCCACATCTCAATCGGGTGGTATTAGGATCTTTTATTCCTCATCCTTACTCTGGGTTCTGATCTCTCTTCTCTTTTGGGTTAAAGATTTTGCTAAATCTAACATTAGGTTCTCGTGATCACATCCACCAGAGATTTGTTTCGTCGACAATTGTCTTCTTTGAAGTTATGATGCACGCACTGTCATTTAACATCTTGATTCTCCTTGTTACAGATGCATCCCGCTAGGCAGATCGTTCGTCTGACCTTCGCGCACGATACGACTGGGTTCCCGGCCATTCTGGTCGACCTCTTGAAGAAGCTGGGATATCGCTGGTACCCCGAGTACACTGTTTACGAGGACTACCGCGAGTTCAACCAGGAACAATATGAGGCTGAGATGGTTATCTGGGATCGACAGGACCTCTCCATCACTGAGCTGCACACCTTCCGTGGCATTGGAGTGACTGTTGAGATGGCAATACAGGATGCTGCCTATGCTGCTATTGTTCGTCTCCGTGCAACGAACCCTTGTTTGGAGGAGACGGCATACAGATACATCCCATATGTCCCTGCTGGAGTTGATACGGCAGCCGACGCTGAGGTCTTGACCCCTTTCTTACGGCAGCGTACCGACCGGTCCTACACTGCTGTCTGCACCCCCTACGTGAGTCATCGTTACGACCCACAGGTTCTGGTCCAGTACACTGAGGCACTGGATCACACTGTCAGGGCTCTTAACGTCGAGCTGTACGCCACCCGAGCTCGTCTTCATCAGGCTATGGAGCAGTTGTTGCCAGCAATCATTGCGGGGATGCACCCGGAGTACATTCTTCACCCGCGTCGGACTGAGTTTCCTCCAGGTCTTGAGTGGCCTGCGGTTGGAGGTCGTACTCCGGCACGTGGACCTGCGCTCCCGCTTGATCACCAGATTATGCATCAGGGTGTGCACGGGATGCAGAACCCTGCCCCCAGGTTTCACATTCAGGGTCACGTGCAGTTCCGTGGTTACTTTCGTTGTCCCCGACGTTGATGTAGCATATCGCTATGTCTCGTTGTTGTATCCCTCCACCGCGTGCCTGCGTGCCGCCTAGTTGTCTAGGTTATTTTCATGCCGGACCTATCGTCTATTTTGTAACGAACTTATGATTTGTAATAGACCTATGTATGGATCTGTATGTTGATTTCGAACTACTATGTTGAAATTCGAACTACTATGTCGTATCTATTGCACTTCCTTCTTTGTGCAATTTACTTCATGAATGATTCTTTGTCTTTGCAAATTGCCAAATGCTAAACTACCACTGTTAAAAATTTGACAGAATGGTTAGGCCAGCTGGTCGTGGCCGTGGTGCGCCTGAACCACCACCGCCACCGGAATACATTGCTGGTATGATGCAGCAGTTTGAACTGAATCGCCAGTTTATGCAAGGGCTTATGGACCAGTTCCCGAGGCCGAATATGAATCAGCAGCCAGCCCCAATGACTCTGCAAGACTTCATGCGTCTCAACCCTGCGATCTATCGCAGCTCACCTCAGCCGCTTGACGCAGATGACTGGCTCCGTGACATCACTTATGAGCTGGAGGCTTCAGGCGCCCCAGTGGCTAGCTATGTCACCTTTGCCTCGTACTTTCTGAAGGGTCCCACTGCTCAATGGTGGGACAGCCACAGGCGCTCACAGCCTGTTGGAACAATCATCACCTGGCCGGAGTTCCAAGCTGCATTTCGTGCTCGTCACATTCCTCAGGGACTGATGGACAAGAAGAAGCGTGAATTCCGCAATCTAGTCCAGGGCAACAAGACTGTGGATGCTTATCAGCGGGAATTTCTAGACTTATCTCGCTATGTTGAAGAAGACGTCGCAACTGATGCTCGTAGGCAGGAGAAGTTCCGTGAAGGCCTTCACCCGGATATCAAGCTGGCACTCCTTGTTCAAGACTTCGACAACTTTGCCACCTTGGTGAACAAGTCTATTCTAGTGGAAACAGGTCTGCAGGACTACAAGGACAGCAACAAGCGCAATCGTGACATGGGCTCATCTTCGGGCTCAGGAACTCAGAAGCGCAAGATCTGGATCCCCCACAACATGTACCATGCACCGCCTCCTGCTCCGAGGCCGTCCTATGCTGCACCTCGTCTGCCTCCACCCCCACCTAGGCAGCCGAGGCTCCCAGCTCTGCCACCACGAGCTCCTGTTCCCCCTTCTCGTCCTGAGGATGGGTTGTGCTTCAAAAGTGGTCGTCCAGGACACCGTGCTAGAGAATGCAGGCAGAATCAGAATCAACTTGCACTGCCTTCCAACCAGCCCCGCAACAACAATGTCAGGCCTGCTCAGGGTCATGCTCAAGCTAACAATGCTGAACTGAATGAAGCTCAAGACCAGCCTGCTACTGTGATGGGTACTCTTCTCGTTAACTCAGAACCAACTTCTGTATTGTTTGATACAGGAGCATCGCATTCCTTTATGTCTGAAGATTTTGCATACATGCATCGCATTAAGTACGAGGAGATGAACATTCCGATAGTGGTAAACACCCCCGCTGGCCAATGTCGAACCTCAATGGTTTGTCAAGATGTCCCCATTGAAATAGAAGGACTGGAATTCCATGCTTCCCCCATTATATTGAAGTCTTCCAAGATCGACCTTATTTTGGGAATGGATTGGTTGAAAGCACATACTGCTTCCGTCGTTTGTGCCACCAAAACTGTCCACCTTCTGCATCCTTCGAATGAGATAGTCAGCTACCATGCTCATCTTGTTCGAGATGCTGAAGCCCGCTTATATGCCTTGAATGCATTAAATGAGTCACCTCTTGAAGGGATTGAAAACATCCCAGTTGGCCGGGATTTCCAAGATGTTTTTCCGGAAGAACTTCCAGGTATTCCCCCTGCCAGAGCTGTCGAGTTTGTCATCGACTTGGTTCCTGGTACCACTCCAATAGCCAAGCGTCCGTATAAGATGCCACCACATGAACTCCTTCAACTTAAGCAAGAAATTGACAATTCACTTCGTCTGGGTTTCATTCGTCCAAGTTCCTCTGCTTGGGGAGCACCTTCTCTCTTTGTCAAGAAGAAAGATGGTACGAATCGGTTGGTCCAAGATTACCGTCCCATCAACCAAGCTACAATTCAGAACAAATATCTGCTTCCTCGGATCAATGATTTATATGATCAACTTGCTGGTTCGTCAGTGTTTTCCAAACTCGACTTGAGGTTGGGTTACCATCAGATCTGGGTACGTGAAGAGGATATTCCGAAGACTGCATTCGTTACTCGTTATGGTTCATACGAGTACACCGTCATGTCCTTTGGCTTAACCAATGCCCCAGCAACCTTCTCTCGCCTGATGAACTATATATTCATGGATTACCTCGATAAATTCGTCGTGGTTTATCTGGATGATATTCTGGTATTCTCCAAGAACAAAGAAGAGCATGCTGAGCATCTTTGTGTTATACTGGAGAGGCTTCGAGAACATCAACTTTATGCAAAATATTCAAAGTGTGAGTTCTGGATGGAAGAAGTAACCTACCTTGGTCATGTGATCTCCAAGGATAGTATTGCGGTCAACCCTGAACAAGTTCAGGCTATTCTTGACTGGACTCCCCCGAAGAATGTCAAGCAAGTCAGAAGTTTTCTCGGACTCGCCAGCTATTGCCGTCGATTCGTCGAGAACTTCTCCTAAATTGCAAAGCCCTTAACCAATTTGCTTCACAAAGGTGTTAAATATGAGTGGACATAAAAATGTCAGGAGAGCTTTCAGGCACTTAAGGACAAACTGCGTCTACTCGAGTGCTTGCTCCTCCGGATACTCGTAAGGACTTCGTCATCTATTGTGATGCTTCATGTCAAGGAATGGGTTGTGTCCTAATGCAAAAGCGCAAAGTGGTTGCTTATGCATCTCGTCAATTGCGTCCTCATGAGGAGAACTACCCAGTTCATGACCTTGAACTTGCCGCAGTAATTCATGCACTGAAAGAGTGGCGGCAATCTCTTGTTGGTAATCGTTGCGAGATCTACACCGATCACCAAAGTCTGAAGTACCTGTTTACTCAGCCAGATCTGAACCTCCGTCAACAGAGATGGATGGAGCGCATAGCAGACTACAATGTGGGAATTTCTTATACACCTGGCAAGGCTAATGTAATGGCTGATGCCTTGAGCCGCAAGTCTTATTGCAATCACCTTCAGGTTCACAAGGTTCACCCCCTTCTTCAAAAGGAATTTCGCAAGCTGAACCTCCATATTGTTCCTCAGGGTTAGCTCACTCCCCCTCCTGAAGGATCCTACAAAATGAACCTCCATGTTGTTTCCCACTGTTCTCTTAATACCCTGGTTGCTAAACCAGATCTTGTGGACGTCATCAAGTGGATCCAGAAGTGTGACAATGAAGTCGAGAGGATTAAATTCGATCTCGCAGAAGGAAAACCCTCACCCTTCACTATTGCTGAGGATAGCGCTTTGTACTTCAAAGGCCGCCTAGTGGTACCGAGTAAGGAGAAAAACAATGATGTGACTCAGGAGGTCATGAAGGAAGCACATGACACTCCGCTGTCTATTCATCCTGGTAGTACCAAGATGTACCAAGACATTCGTCAAAGATTCTGGTGGTCTAACATGAAGCAAGACATTGCACGCTATGTTTCAGAATGTGACATTTGCCATCGTATCAAAGCAGAACATCAAAAGCCTGCTGGAACCCTACAACCTATTTCAATTCCTGAATGGAAATGGGATCATGTTGAAATGGACTTCATTACTGGTTTTCCCAGATCACAGAAAGGTAATGATGCTATTCTTGTCGTCATTGATCGGTTGTCCAAAGTTGCACATTTTCTGGCTGTCAAAGAAACTATTACTTCTAGTCAGCTGGCAGATCTATATATGTCCAGAGTTGTTTCACTTCACGGTATTCCACTGGTGATTAGTTCGGACCGTGGCAGTTTATTCACTTCAAGATTCTGGGCAAGTTTCCTGGAAGCTATGGGAACTCATTTGTCCTTCAGCACCGCTTTTCACCCTCAATCCCAGGGACAAGTTGAAAGAGTCAACCAGATCCTCGAAGACATGCTTCGAGCTTGTGTCATTTCTTTTGGCAAGAAATGGGAGGAATCTCTCCCGTATGCTGAGGTCTCCTACAACAATAGCTATCAAGCTAGTCTGAAGATGGCGCCTTTTGAAGTATTATATGGACGTAAGTGTCGAACTCCTCTGAATTGGTCAGAAACTGGGGAACGTACACTTATCGGTCCGGATATTATCCAACATGCCGAAGATCAAGTCCGCATTATACATGCAAATTTGAAGGCTGCTTAGTCTCGTCAGAAGAGTCAGTATGACCGTCATCACCAAGATATGGTCTATCAACCTGGCGAAAAGGCTTATCTTCGAGTCACGCCAATGAGAGGTACACACCGTTTTGGGATCAAGGGCAAGCTGGCTCCTCGATATATTGGTCCTTTCACTGTTCTCGAAAGCCGTGGTAAGGTGGCATATCAACTGGAACTACCACCAAACCTTTCTCAGGTTCACAATGTGTTCCATGTGTCACAACTTCATCGCTGTTTCAAGGATCCTATCCGAGCAGTGGATCATGATATGCTTGAACTGCAACAAGACCTTTCCTACAAAGAGCAACCAGTCCGCATTCTCGATGAAACTGAACGTCGGACTCATCAGAAGGTTACTAAGTTCTTCAAGGTGCAGTGGGCAAATCATTCTGAAGATGAGGCCACTTGGGAACGCGAAGATCATCTTCGTGCCGAATACCCCGGGCTCTTTCCTTCTACTTCTTGATTCTCGGGACGAGAATTCTTTTTAGTAGGGGAGAATTGTGACACCCTGGATTTTGGCTACTGTGATCATTGTAATTAAGCTACAATGATGGCCAAGATTATGTTAATGCTTTTGTTAATCCATGTGTGATCACTGTTGGAATCAAAGCTCAATTCAAATTCCTTTGCTAATTCCAATTCATTCGAAAGGTGAATTTAAAAGTTTTGCAAACTTCAATTTAAAAATCATGCTTAGGTTGCAATTATTCCCTAAGCTATTCTAAAAATGGAAGCAACATTTTATCATGTGGTTTTGTGCCTCAAAACTATTTTAGCAGAGCCCAAAACAATTAATTAAATGCCTTTTTGCTTTTTGAAAATACAAAATTAATCCAAAGCCCCCCCAAACTTTTTGTGTCCGTACCTAATATTGCAATGCAAATATTAGGCCAAGTGCCATATTCTACTAAAGTCATCTAGCCCTAAAATTAAATAATTAACAGGAAGATTTAAAACAGAAAAAAAGCCCCCCTGCCCTGGGCCTTAGGCCACAGTGGCAGGCCCAGGCCAGCCCAGTGGCCCCCTCGGTCGTCTCCCACCTCGCTACAGTGGGGCGACCGAGGCGCGCGCGCGCGGCCGAGCTCTTCCCCGTCGGACCAGCTCGCCGACGATGGACCGGCGGGTATAAGGCCGCCCCCGTGCCCCTGCCTGCCGCCTGTAGCCCTAGATCTCACCTGCACCCACCCTCCCTCGCTCTCTACTTCTCCCTCCGCTCGAGCCCGCGCCGCCGTCTCCATGGCCGCCGGCTAGTCGCGCCCACAGATCCTCCCGCGCGTTGCCAGCTAGCCAAGAAGAACCACCGCGACCCCCTGCATCGTCTGCGCCCTACCGTTCGAGCTCATCGCCCCTGCAACGACGGCCACGAGCTTCTTCTTCCCCGAATCGCCGCCGCGCTCCGGCGACCGTTCCGGCTACTCCAGGCCTCCCCCGAGCCCACTAAGCACACCTGTAGGACCCCTGTGAGCTCCTGCTCCTTCCCCTCTCTCTCACGCCCTCGATTTCGTGCTCTAGCTACCGATTCCACCGGAGCCCGAATGCTCCTCCGCCTTAGCTCGACGCCGGCGAGTCTCCGGTGACCTTTTGGTCCAACCGACGCCACCGTTCGCCTCAGTGCACCGCGTAGGCTCGTGTAGTACCCGTAGATAGTTCTAAATCGTGCTGGGTTGCTCGTTGCCGTCGCCGCCCGAAAGCTCCTCCGCCGCCATCGACGTAGCGCTCGCCACGGGCCGTCCCAACTCGCTCCGATGGCCGGAATGGAACGGCGGCAGCCCCAGCTTTCGAACGCCATGGGCCGCGCTCGAAACGGCCCCCTGTGGCCAAAACCCGAGCCCCTCCCGTGCCTCCGACGTGGTTTTTGGTCCCCGGCGGCAAAACGCCGGCCGCCGCTGACCTGGCCAGGCCGGGGCCACCCGCAGGGTCACTGACACGTGGGCCCCCAGGTCCTGGTTGACCAGTTGACTTGGTCAACTGGCTGACTGGGCTTGACCAGTCAATGACAGGTGGGGCCCGACCCCACCCTGTGTATGACAGGTGGGCCACCCTTGTCAGTTGGTTATTTAGATAATAAAAATAATTAATTAGGCTAATTAGAGTATGACATGTGGGTCCCCTGATAATTAATCAGTTTTAAAATTAATAAAACTCTGGATTTAACCCTGAGTCAATGACAGCTGGGGCCCACTGGTCAGGATTGACCAGTCAGCCCCACTGTTGACTGCTGACGTCATCCTGATGTCATGCTGGCGTCATAAATGCTTTTCGAATTTATTTAAATCTGTTAATTCCAGAAAATAATTAAAACTTTTAAAATCAGTAAAATCCCACGAATCTGATTATGCCATCCGTTCATCTGTCACATGCTCCTAGCATGTTGAACATGGAACTTTTCCCCTTCGGATCGTCTGTCCGATAAATCCAAAGACCCGGGAAATATCGTCAGATATTCTCCCGCTCCGTCTGCAACGTGTAGTACCGCGTTAGTACATGCCCAGTTCTGCATATTGCCATGTCATGCATCGTGATGCATTTGCCTGCTTTATATTTATTGTTTCTTCCCCCCTCTTCTTACCGGTAGACCCCGAGACTGACGGTGCTGCCGGGTACGACTACACCGCCGACGATCAGGCCTTTGCCACAGAGCAGCAAGGCAAGCAACCCCCCTTGAGCATTCCGATATCGCCTATTCCTTTCCCTCTCATTCTTGCATTAGATTTTGCTACTGTATTAGTTAGCTACTATTCTGATGCATAGCCTGCTTTTGATAAACTGCTACTATACCTGCAACAATATCAACTGTTTAGTATAGGTTGATCAGTGAATCCCCAGTGACCCCTTAGTCCCATTTGCCCATGCTTCTTCATCGACGACTCGATGACTCGAAGACTCGATCAACCGACCGACAAGCCAGGCCCCTCACATCACCGCACACCCCTTTGTTGTACGACTCTGCAGAGCTACTATCGAGTACCGAGGGTGACACCTCGTGAAGTACTCATGATGCTAACTCTGTAGTGTAGCTAGTCGGTCATGGTTATCGAGGGTGATTCCTCCTTCACCACTCCCGACGATGACTCTATCGTGCAACCCCTCAAGTGTGGGACCCTCGAGGGTGATTCCTCTAAGTCCACCTTGACAGTTTCATCGAGCGGGGCCCTTTGAGGGTGATTCCTCAGGTTCCGTCTTGATGTTTTATACACACAGTTACTATGACCTGGTTACAGAAACATGTTGGTGATGGGTCGGCCCTGAGGGGTACCCACGGTTTGATGATGATGAGGCGTGGACGGGCAGGAGAGGCCCTTGCCACACATCCTCGAGACGGGGCGACGGGACCGCAATTCATGGGTCGCGCTTGCCCCGCATTAATAAAATGCTAATGGGTTGAGTATTTGATCTGAGTTGGGTCGTTGGCCTTTTTACGCACCAAACCATCGCGTGGGAGAAGTTATGGGTACTCAGCGTCGTTGTATCAGCCGAAGCTCTTCGGACGTCAGCAATGGAGCGGCGCGCGCCCGAGTGGCCTGGACGGTGCAGCTCTTGGACTAGAGTGTACTAGGGCTGACCTCGGCCGCCCTCGCATCGTGCAGGAGTGCAAAGGGTGATTGGGCCCATGACCCCTGCGCGCTTAGGATTTAGACCGGCGGGCTGGCCTCTCTGTTGAGCCTAGGTGGGGCGACGACGTGCTGCTATCCCGAGGCCGGGCATGACCCAGGAAAGTGTGTCCGGCTGGAGGTGATCAGGCGTGTTGGAAATGCGGTGCACCCCTGCAGGGATGAATAATCTATTCGAATAGCCGTGTCCACGGTAATAGGACGACTTGGAGTTGTGCCTTGACCTTATACAACTATAATTGTGATTTAATTTGAAATGAATGTGGCTCCGAGATTGCTTCCTCGCAGGGAGTCGAGGAAGAATCTCTGGGCGTGGTTACTTAATAAAATTGCTACAATAATATGACTATATGTGAGATACCAGTCTATTCTCTTCTAATCCTGCAAGATGCTGAAGATGCTAGTCTTCGATAGGACTAGGCCTTTCCCCCTCATTCTTGCTTTCTGCAGTTAGCCCAGATATAACCCCATTCCTTGATACCGATGCATACTTAGCATAGTTCTGATGTCAGTCTTGCGAGTACTTTGGATGAGTACTCACCGCTGCTTTGCTTTCTCTTTCCCCCTCGATACGATTCTGCGTTCAGACGATGGAGCCCAGGAGATGGAGTACGCCGGAGACGACTACTACACCACCGCTGGAGCCTACTTCTACGTGGAGAGTGCCGATGCTCAGGAGTAGTTAGGAGGTTCCCAGGCAGGAGGCCTCGCCTCTTTTGATCCGTTGTTATGTTTGTGCTAGCCTTCTTAAGGCAAAACTTGTTTAACTTATGTCTGTACTCAGATATTTTTGCTTCCACTGAGTCGTTCTTGTCGAGCTTTGTATTCGAGCCCTCGAGGCCCCTGGCTTGTAATATGAAGCTGTATGACTTTAATTTGTGTCTAGTGTTGTGTTGTGATATCGATCAGTGAGTCCCTAATCTTGGTCGTACACATTCCGTGTATGTTTAGCGTACGGTCGAAATCGGGGGCGTCACAGATACCAACTGGGACTAAAGGGTCTTTAGTCCCGGTTGGTGATACCAACCGGGACTAAAGGGTCCCTCTATATATGCAGGACTTTGCCGTTTCTGCCCCAACCACTCCCACATTCTGCCACGCGATGCCGCCCCTGCCCCGACGCCGCCAGGCTGCCGGAGCTCCCCGCGCGCCTCTTCTCCCTCGACCTCGCCGTCGCGCTGCCAGGCTGCCCGTCTTCAACCTCCCGCCGGAGATCGCCGTCCCTGACCCACTCGCTCCGGCCCCTCTTCTCCCTCGACCTCGCCATCGCCTCGACCTCGCCGTCGAGCCCGCTGTCGCCTCTACCTTGCCGCCGAGACCACTGTGAGCCACTCTCCTCCCTCTCCTCCCTCTCCTCCTGAAGCCCCCCTCCCCGTCCGCCATTGCCGCCATGCATGGCCGCCCCTCCCCGAGCCCATCCCCCACCTAGAGCCACCACCGGAGATGCCCGAGAGCCGCCGCCCCATCCATCTCCGGCGTAGGAGCCCCGCCGCCCCGTCCATCTCCGACGTAGGAGCCCCGCCAGTGCCGCAAACACACACACACACACACACATTGTTTAAAAACGTGCAAATATTTTCTAATTGCTAGAACATCTTTTTAGTGTTATGAAGATTTTTGTGGTTGGTATGCAACATTTTTAGTTAATGATGCTTTTTATGTTTTAGTTAGATGATTTTGTTTATGATGCTTTTTATGTTTTAGTTAATGATGCTTTTTATGTTTTAGTTGTTTTATGTTTTAGTTAATTAGGAGTCCTAGGAAAAATTCTTGGGTTTTGAAAAAATTAGTGATTAAACGATAAGAAAATGTTCTCATAGGAATTTGTCTCGACGTCGACGATGCCTGACCCGCATCCTCGTCGTCGTCGAGTCGGCGTCGACATCCTTGAGAGGCGCAATGTCCGGGACTGGGCTCCGCCGGGCTAGCACTGGGAGGTGCTACCTTCCCGGGCTCGGAGCTTGGTGAGGAATCCTGGTCTCGTCGTCGACCCGGAGCTTCTTTGGTGGCGGTCACGTGGGCCACTTTCGGTGTAGAGGGAGCGGGCCCCCGCGGAGGTGGTACGTCGCCGTGTCAGGGAGGAGGACGAGCACGTCCGTCGCTACATGGCGGCGTTGGACGCTAGGTTCAACAATACCTGGCAGATTCTTCAGGGATCTCACCCGAGTTATGATCCCGTGATGGTTCCTTATCTTTGGGTGTCCACCACCCGCGACTCAGGAACCGCTAGTGACTTAGATTATTGGATAGTATTCGATCTGTATTAGTGATCTTATATGATAATATTCGAGATGTATTAGTTAATATTTGATGATGCATTAACTGGATTATTCTTGATGATGTATTAGTGATATTATATTCGAGTTCATTATAAATGTATTAGTGATATTTTATCGGTATAATGCGTGTGTGACTTTCGGTCTGTCGTTGCTCCTTGTGTGACTTTCATGTGTGTTCTTGATGGAGGAATCCCGACTGTTGTCGTGGGGGGCGCCTCCTCTTCTTCTCTTCTTTGCGATATATTCGTCGGTATAATGCGCAAGAAGAGAAGAGGGGGGGCGTCCATCACCGATGGTCGAACTATTACTGTGAGAGAGTGTCCACCAACATATATACACCACCATATCAGTGTGAGAGAGTGCGCACCAACACACCATGAGATATGAGAGTTATTTAAGGAAAGCGTCGACGGACCGAAAGTCACACACGCATTAGGATCCAAGCGTGCCGTAATTCTTGAATCATGAACACAGGAAATGTCGTCGTCATCAGACGATGATAGGATCCAAGCGTGTGAACTTTGCGGTGAAGATAAGGGTCTTTGCGACTAGCCTGGGCTGCGAGACGGCAGGTTCTTCACCACGAAGCTTTACGAGGACTTTGATATTTCTACGGTACGCAATGATGGCAACTGTTTTTTCGTAATTAAGCATGACTTCTGTTTCTTTCCTTCAACGCATAATTTCTGTTTTATACAATTCGACTAGTTCATCCCTTGTCATGCAAGACGGTATTTCTTGGAGAGGCTCGGTTTCGAAGAGCACGAGAGTTTCGAGACGAGAACAGCCAACCTGAGGACTAAACATGGTCACACATTTCTGGTGAAAGTAATGAATGCACCTAATAACACAGAATTAGGGTGCTCAAATTGGGAAGCTCTTTGCAAGGCATATGGATTTCAGGAGGATATGGAAATAACCTTCGATCTTCGTCCTGAAGATCATATTGAAGGAAACATCGACATTTGGGTGGATGTCGATATGCTTCCTGTTTTACCTCCATGTGAGTTGGTCAACCATGCATATTTGTCAAGTAATTTGCATTCTATATTTAAAAATATTTGGTGTTCATCCATACTAAATTTGTTAATTTATAGCTTATTTCGTTTCTTCGAGTGAAACACAGAACATAATCGACACGACACACTACACTTATGGATCACATCTAACTTGGGAGGAGAAGGATGATCTTATCAACTTTGTTATTGGTGTCCTAGTTGGTAGGGAGATCTTCCCGTATAATTTGGGAACTGGCCCAAATTATACATTGTACAGGACACTAGTGCATAGGTTGAGGGCGGATGACATTCGCCGAAATATCTTGGTAAGAGTTGCTAATTAAGTACACTAGTACTGTTGCGTAAATGGTATTGATTACATTGCTAACTAGGCTACTATTATGTTCTTCAACAGAAACTGCCAAATGAAGTTGTGCCTCCGTTGATGCAACCCGAAGGTAATATGACAATTAAAAGCCCCTTCCAGCCCGAGTTCTCTTTTGCATACTCGACTGAGCGCAAACCACCAAGACGGCTCCAAATTGATGCATGGGGACAAATACAGAAGGATCGCAAGCCACAAGTTGGAGACCGTTGGATCTCTTTGCTTCATCATGGAGACATAGGTGTTATTCTGTTTTATGTCATTTTACCTAGGAGGGAGTACTAGGTCCTATGAGAGAGAAGTGTTTCTGGCTTATATTAACTTGCATGATTGATTAGGATGATTAGTATTATGATGTTTTTATGTTTTATGAGATTTTAACTTGGTATGATTAAGATGATGATGAGTTGTTAGATGAGTAAGATGATGATGAGTTATATGACATATATTTGATTAAAGTGGATGGATGCAAGTGATCATGTTGAATTAGAGGAAAAAATTTAATGGAAAACACAAAATGAAAAGGAAAAATAAAAAATGAAGCCTTAACCGCTAAACCTTTAGTCCCGGTTGGTGTTTCCAACCGGGACCAAAGGACCCCATGCCCTGGCGCGCGCTGCCGGCCACGTGGCCAGGGTTTAGTCCCGGTTCGTAGCCAACCGGGACTAAAGGCTTGGACCCTTTAGTCTCTATACTTTAGTCCCGGTTGGGGAACCGGGACTAAAGGCCCTTTGTTGGGGAACGTCGCATGGGAAACAAAAATTTTCCTACGCACACGCAAGATCTATCCATGGTGATGAGCATCTACGAGAGGGAGAGTGAATCTACATACCCTTGTAGATCGCTAAGCGGAAGCGTTAAGAAACGCGGTTGATGTAGTCGAACGTCTTCGCGATCCAAATCACAAGTCGTCCCTCGATCCAAACACGATCTAGCGCCGAACGGACGGCACCTCCGCGTTCAACACACGTACAGCTTGATGATGCCTTCACCTCCTCGATCCAGCGAGCAATGGTGAAGTAGTGGATGAGTTTCGGCAGCACGACGGCGTGGTGATGGTGGTGAGGAACAATCTCTGCAGGGCTTCGCCAAGCACTACGGAGATTGTGACGGGAGGAACTAGAGGGTTAGGGTTGCCGGCACACGGCTTGGGAAATCTTGATGTGTCCCGTGTGCTAGCCCTGCCCCTCTATTTATATGTTGAGCCCTGGGGTCTAAACTTGGAGAGAAAGCCTCTACAAGGTCGGTTTTGCCCGCACAAGGTCGGTTTTGCCCGCACAAGGTCGGTTTGGCCCGCACGGAAAGAGTCCCACTCGGATTCCAGCAGTACCGCGTACAAGCGGTAGTACCGCTTGAGCGGTAGTACCGCTTCACACAAGCGGTAGTACCGCTTACGCGGTAGTACTGCCTTACAAGCGGTAGTACCGCTTAAGGCAGCAGCAAAACTTCCTTTTGCACTTTCCAATACCTCGTGGGCTTTACCCCTTTGGCCCATATAAAGTGTTGCTGCACCCGAACACTTCGGTAAACATCCGGAACCCCTTCCGGTGAATTCCGGAACCCTTCCGGAGATCAAAACACTATTATCACATATATCAATCTTTACCCCCGGACTCTTCCGGAGATCCTCGTCATGTCCGGGATCTTATCCGGGACTCCGAACAACCTTCGGTCACCAACATAACAACTCAACTATACTTATATCGTCACCAAACGTTAAGTGTGTAGACCCTGCGGGTTCGAGAACTATGTAGACATGACCGAGACACCTCTACGGTCAATAACCAATAGCGGGACCTGGATGCCCATATTGGCTCCTACATATTCTACGAAGATCTTTATCGGTCGAACCTCTATGTCAAGGATTCAGTTAATCCCGTATGTTGTTCCCTTTGTTCTTCGGTATGTTACTTGCCCGAGATTCGATCGTCGGTATCTCTATACCTAGTTCAATCTCATTACCGGCAAGTCTCTTTACTCGTTCCGTAATACAAGATCCTGTGGCTAACTCTTTAGTCACTTTGCTTGCAAGGCTCATTGTGATGTTGTATTACCGAGTGGGCCCTGAGATACCTCTCCATCACACGGAGTAACAAATCCCAGTCTTGATCCATGCCAACTCAACAGACACCCTCGGAGATACCTGTAGAGCATCTTTATAGTCACCCAGTTACGTTGCGACGTTTGATACACACAAGGTATTCCTCCGGTGTCAGTGAGTTGCATGATCTCATGGTCATAGGAACAGATACTTGACGTGCAGAAAACAATAGCAATAAACTGACACGATCATATGCCATGTTCACAGTTTGGGTCTTGTCCATCACATCATTCTCCTAATGATGTGATCTCGTTATCAAATGACATCTCATGTCTATGGCTAGGAAACATTCACCATCTTTGATCAACGAGCCAGTTTAACTAGAGGCTCACTAGGGACACATTGTTTGTCTATGTACCCACACATGTAATTGAGTTTCCAATCAATACAATTATAGCATGGATAATAAACGATTATCATGAACAAGGAAATATGATAATAACTAAATTATTATTGCCTCTAGGGCATATTTCCAACAGTCTCCCACTTGCACTAGAGTCAATAATCTAGTTCACATCACCATGTGATTTACATTGTTATGAATCTAACACCCAATGAGTTCTGGGGTTCGATCATGCTTTGCATGTGAGAGAGGTCTTTAGTCAACGGGTCTGCGACATTCAGATCCGTGTGTACTTTGCAAATCTCTATGTCATACTGTAGACACTGCTACCACACTCCACTTGGAGCTATTCCAAATGGCTGCTCCACTATATGTATCCTGGCTGCTACTCAGAGTCGTCCGGATAGATGTCAAAGCTTGCATCGACGTAACCCTTTACGACGAACTCTTTATCACCTCCATAATCGAGAAATATTTCCTTAGTCCTCTAGTTACTAAGGATAATCTTGACCTCTGTCCAGTGATCCACTCCTGGACCACTCTTGTACCCCTTGACAGACTCATGGCAAGGCACACACTAGGTGCGGTACACAGCATGGCATACTATACAGAGCCTATGGATAAGGCATAGGGGACGACCTTCGTCCTTTCTCTTTCTTCTGCCGTGGTCGAGCTTTGAGTCTCACTCAACTCCACACCTTACAAATCAGGCAAGAACTCTTTCTTTGACTGATCCATTTTGAACTCTTTCAAAATCTTTTCAAGGTATGTACTCATTGAAAGTCTTATCAGACGTCTTGATCTATCTCTATAGATCTTGATGCCCAATATTTAAGTAGCTTCATTCCAGGTCTTCCTTTGAAAAACTCCTTTCAAACGACCCTTTATGCTTTCCAGAAATTCTACATCATTTCCGATCAACAATATGTCAACCACATATACTTATCAGAAATTCTATAGTGCTCCCACTCACTTTATTGTAAATACAAGTTTCTCATAAACTTTGTATAGACTCAAAAACTTTGATCACCTCATCAAAGTGTATATTCCAACTCCGAGATGCTTGCTCCAGTCCATAGAAGGATCGCTGGAGTTTGCATACATTTTAGCATCCTTAGGACTGACAAAACCTTCCGGTTGTATCACATACAACCCCTGTTCAAGAAATCGTTAACTGGTAGCTGCTCATTCAGCTTGGGAGTAGTGATTAATCGCTGAATCGGCCTATTAACTGGATTAATCGGTCGACCAATAATCGGTGTAATTTCAAACTCAATAGAAGCAAATTTTGTAATGAGAAAAAATCTACATTGCAAATATGAAGCAAATGCCACAATTTTCTTTTCTCAATAGATGACAAGCATGTATACAACAACAATCATCCATGTGGGCGTAAAAATCATCAACAAAACTATACACAACAACACTTTTTTGCTGACTTCTTCCTCAGACGCAACTCCGAGAGATGGCGGCCATGCAATGGAAATACACAGAGCAAAGGTGATGGTAGTCGTGCAAGGCGTCTAAACGGGTCCATTGTCGAAGGTGGCGGGTCGCAGAGGAGGAGGGGGAGTAGCGGCGCGCAGAAGGAGAAGAGAAAGCGGCGATACACAGGGGAGGAGGGGAAGTGACAGCGCACCGATGAGGACTTGTCCAACTGTCATCTAGGTCGGGAGGGGATGAGGAGTGTGTGGGGTCAGGTGGAGGAATAAACCATAGCTATTTAGGAGAGGGAGGGGCTGGGAGGGGTTATGGTCCAAATAATTGGGCTTTGTTTGCCCATGAGCTAGCGGGCCAAGAAATATTAATCGGCCTAACAGCCGATTAATCGGTTAGCAGACCATTTAATCGGTCTGACAGACCATTTAATCGGCCCGACAAGTTAACGCGATGAATAGGTGTTATTCGATCCGGTCACCCGATGAGTAGCGATTAACTGGCCAATTAACTGATTAATCGAATGAATTCTTGTTCAATGCATACAACCTTTCCTCACGGATACCGTTAAGGAAACGATGTTTTGACATCCATCTGCCAGATTTCATAATCGAAAAATGCAGCAACTGCTAACATAATTCCAACAGACTTTAGCATCACTACGGGTGAGAAAGTCTCATCGTAGTCAACTCCTTGAACTTGTGATAAACCCTTTGCCACAAGTCGAGCTTTATAGACGGTGACATTACCGTCCGCGTCCGTCTTCCTTTTAAAGATCCATTTGTTCTGAATGGCCTTTCGCCCTTCAGGTAATACTTCCAAAGCCCATACTTTGTTTTCTTACATGGATCCCATCTCGGATTTCATGGCCTTAACCATTTCTCGGAATCCGGGCCCATCATCGCTTCTCCATAGCTCGTAGGTTCATTGTTATTCAACAACATGACCGGTAAGACAGGGTTGCCGTACCACTCAGGAGTAGTACGCGTCCTTGTCGACCTACAAGGTTCGATAGTAACTTGATCCGAAGCTTCATGATCATCATCATTAACTTCCTCTTCAACTAACGTAGGCTCCACAGAAACAACTTTCTGCGCTGCGCTACTCTCTGGTTGAAACAAAGGTTCAACAACCTCATCAAGTTCTATCTTCCTCCCACTCAATTCTTTCGAGAGAAACTCTTTCTCGAGAAAGGACCCGTTTTAGCAACAAACACTTTGTGCTTGGATCTGAGATAGAAGGTTCACCCAACTGTTACGTTAGGGTATTCTATGAAGATGCATTTGTCCGCTTTGGGTTCGAGCTCATTAGGTGAAAACCCTTTTTCACATAAGCGTCGCAGCCCCAAACATTAAGAAATGACAGCTTAGGTTTCCGCCAAACCAAAATTCATACGGTGTCATCTCAACGGACTTAGATGGTGCCCCTTTTAAAGTGAATGTGGTTGTCTCTAATGCATAACCCTAAAATGATAGTGGCAAATCGATAAGAGACATCATAGTTCGCACCATATCCAATAGAGCATGACTACGACGTTCGGACACACCATCACACTATGGTGTTCCAGGTGGCGTGAGTTGTGAAACCACTTCCACATTGTCTTAAGTTGTATACCAAACTCGTAACTCAGATATTCACCTCCACGATCATATCGTAGACATTTTATCTTCTAGTCACGATGATCTCAAACTTCACTCTGATTTTGTTTGAACTTTTCAAACGTTTCAGACTTGTGTTTCATTAAGCAAATATCCCCATATCTACTCAAATCATCAGTGAAGGTAGGAAAATAACGATATCCACCGCCCGCTACAACATTCACTGGACCGCATACATCAACATGTATCATTTCCAATAAGTTACTTGCCCGCTCCATCATACCGGAAAACGGGATCTTAGTCATCTTGCCCATGAGGCATGGTCCGCATGTCTCAACCGATTCGAAATCGAATGAGTCCAAAGATCCATCAGCATGGAGTTTCTTCATGCGTTTTACACCAATATGACATTTAGCGGCAGTGCCACAAGTATGTGGTACTATCATTATTAACTTTGTATCTTTTGGCATCAATATTATGAACATGTGTATCACTACGATCAAGATTCAATAAACCATTCTCATTGGGTGCATGACCATTGAAGGTATTATTCATGTAAACAGAATAACCATTATTCTCTAACTTAAATGAATATCCGTATTACAATAAACATGATCTAATCACGTTCATGCTCAACGCAAACACCAAATAACACTTATTTAGGTTCATCACTAATCCCGAAGGTATAGAGAGCGTGCGATGGTGATCACATCAACCTTGGAAACACTTCCAACACTCATCGTCACCTCGCCCTTAGCTAGCCTCCGTTTATTCCGTAGCTTTTATTTCGAGTTACTAACATTTAGCAACCGAACCGGTATCCAATACCCAAGTGCTACTAGGAGTACCAGTAAGGTACACATCAATAACACGTATATTAAATATACTTCTGTCGACGTTGCCATCCTTCTTATCTACCAAGTATCTAGGGTTGTTCCGCTTCAGCGACCGTTCTCCTCATCGTAGAAGCACTTAGTCTCGGGTTTGGGTTCAACCTTGGGTTTCTTCACTGGAGCAGCAACTGGCTTGCCATCCATGAAATTTCCCTTCTTGCCCTTCTCGAAACTAGTGGTTTCACTAACCATCAACACTTGATGCTCCTTCCTGATTTCTACCTTCGCGGTGTCAAACATTGCGAATAGCTCGGGGATCATTATTTCCATCCCTGGCATTATATAGTTCATCACGAAGCTCTAGTAGCTTAGTGACAGTGACTTGGAGAACTATATCAATCACTATCTTATCTGGAAGATCAACTCCCACTCGATTCAAGCGATTGTAGCACCCAGACAATCTGAGCACATGCTCACCGATTGAGCTATTCTCCTTCATCTTGCAGGCAAAGAATCTTGTTGGAGGTCTCATACCTCTCAACATGGGCACGAGCCTGAGATCCCAATTTCAGCTCTTAGAACATCTCATATGTTCCGTGACGTTCAAAACGTTTTGGAGCCTCAATTCTAAGCCGTAATGCATGACGCACTGAACTATCAAGTAGTCATCAGAACGTGCATGTCAGATGTTCACAACATCTACAGACGACGCTTGAGGGGGTGGCGCACCGAGCGGTGCATTAAGGACATAAGCCTTCTGTGTAGCAATGAGGACAATCCTCAGATCACGGACCCAGTCCGCATTATTGCTACCATCATCTTTCAACTATATTTCTCTAGGAACATATAAAAAATTCAAGGGAGCTACAGCGCGAGCTAGTAATCTACAACATAATTTGCAAAGACATTTTGACTATGTTCATGATAATGAGTTTAGTTAATCATATTACTTAAAAACTCCCACTCAAATTGACATCCCTCCGGTCATTCGAGTGACACATGATCCAAATCCACCAACTCAAGTCCGATCATCACGTGAGTTGAGGTGGTTTCAATGGTGAACATCTTCATGTTGATCATATCTACTATATGACTCATGTTCGACCTTTCGGTCTCTTGTGTTCCGAGGCCATGTCTGTACATGCTAGGCTCATCAAGTTTAACCCGAGTGTTCCGCATGTGCAACACTGGCTTGCACCCGTTGTATGTGAACGTAGAGTCTATCACACCCGATCATCACGTGGTGTCTCGAAACGACGAACTTTCGCAACGGTGCACACTCGGGGAGAACACAATTTTATCTTGAAATTTAAGTGAGGGATCACCTTATAATGCTACCGTCGTCCTAAGAAAAATAAGATGCATAAAAGGATTAACATCACATGCAAATCATAAGTGACATGATATGGCCATGAACTTGTGCTTTTGATCTCCATCTCCAAAGCACCGGCATCATCTCCATCGTCACCGGCATGACACCATGATCTCCATCATCTTGATCTCCATCAACGTGTCTCCATGAGGTTGTCGCGCCGACTGTTGCTTCCACGACTATTGCTAACTCATAGCGATAAAGTAAAGCAAAACGGCGAAAATAATTAAAGACAACTCTATGGCTCCTGCCAGTTGCCGTACTCATCGACATGCAAGTCGTGATATTCTATACAACACATGATCATCTCATACATCACATATATCTCATCATGTAATTGGTCATATCACATCACAACATACCCTGCAAAAACAAGTTAGACGTCCTCTAATTGTTGTTGCAAGTTTTACGTGGCTGCTACGGGTATCTAGCAAGAACAATTCTTACCTACGCAAAAACCACAACGGTGATACAAAAATCGCTTTTCAACCTTCTCAAGGACCGCCTTTGTCAAATCCGATCCGACTAAAGTGGGAGAGACAGACACCCGCCAGCCATCTTTATGCAACGAAGTTACATGTCAGTTGATGGAACCGGTCTCTCGTAAGCGTACGAGTAATGTTGGTCCGAGCCGCTTCATCCCACAATACCGCCGAAACAAGAAAAGACCAAGGGAGGAAGCAATCTGAATATCAACGCCCACAAACTCCTTTGTGTTCTACTCGAGATCTCATCTACACATAGACCTAGCTCTGATGCCACTGTTAGGGAACGTCGCATGGGAAACAAAATTTTTCCTACGCACACGCAAGATCTATCCATGGTGATGAGCATCTACGAGAGGGAGAGTGAATCTACATACCCTTGTAGATCGCTAAGAGGAAGCGTTAAGAAACGCGGTTGATGTAGTCGAACGTCTTCGCGATCCAAATCGCAAGTCGTCCCTCGATCCAAACACGATCTAGCGCCGAACGGACGGCACCTCCGCGTTCAACACACGTACAACTTGATGACGCCTTCACCTCCTCGATCCAGCGAGCAATGGTGAAGTAGTGGATGAGTTCCGGCAGCACGACGGCGTGGTGATGGTGGTGAGGAACAATCTCTGCAGGGCTTCGCCAAGCACTACGGAGATTGTGACGGGAGGAACTACAGGGTTAGGGTTGCCGGCACACGGCTTGGGAAATCTTGATGTGTCCCGTGTGCTAGCCCTGCCCCTCTATTTATATGTTGAGCCCTGGGGTCTAAACTTGGAGAGAAAGCCTCTACAAGGTCGGTTTTGCCCGCACAAGGTCGGTTTTGCCCGCACAAGGTCGGTTTGGCCCGCACGGAAAGAGTCCCACTCGGATTCCAGCAGTACCGCGTACAAGCGGTAGTACCGCTTGAGCGGTAGTACCGCTTCACACAAGCGGTAGTACCGCTTACGCGGTAGTACTGCCTAACAAGCGGTAGTACCGCTTAAGGCAGTAGCAAAACTTCCTTTTGCACTTTCCAATACCTCGTGGGCTTTACCCCTTTGGCCCATATAAAGTGTTGCTGCACCCGAACACTTCGGTAAACATCCGGAACCCCTTCCGGAGATCAAAACACTATTATCACATATATCAATCTTTACCCCCGGACTCTTCCGGAGATCCTCGTCATGTCCGGGATCTTAACCGGGACTCCGAACAACCTTCGGTCACCAACATAACAACTCAACTATACTTATATCGTCACCAAACGTTAAGTGTGTAGACCCTGCGGGTTCGAGAACTATGTAGACATGACCGAGACACCTCTACGGTCAATAACCAATAGCGGGACCTGGATGCCCATATTGGCTCCTACATATTCTACGAAGATCTTTATCGGTCGAACCTCTATGTCAAGGATTCAGTTAATCCCGTATGTTGTTCCCTTTGTTCTTCGGTATGTTACTTGCCCGAGATTCGATCGTCGGTATCTCTATACCTAGTTCAATCTCGTTACCGGCAAGTGTCTTTACTCGTTCTGTAATACAAGATCCTGTGGCTAACTCTTTAGTCACTTTGCTTGCAAGGCTCATTGTGATGTTGTATTACCGAGTGGGCCCTGAGATACCTCTCCGTCACATGGAGTAACAAATCCCAGTCTTGATCCATGCCAACTCAACAGACACCCTCGGAGATACCTGTAGAGCATCTTTATAGTCACCCAGTTACGTTGCGACGTTTGATACACACAAGGTATTCCTCCGGTGTCAGTGAGTTGCATGATCTCATGGTCATAGGAACAGATACTTGACATGCAGAAAACAATAGCAATAAACTGACACGATCATATGCCATGTTCACAGTTTGGGTCTTGTCCATCACATCATTCTCCTAATGATGTGATCTTGTTATCAAATGACATCTCATGTCTATGGCTAGGAAACATTCACCATCTTTGATCAACGAGCCAGTTTAACTAGAGGCTCACTAGGGACACATTGTTTGTCTATGTACCCACACATGTAATTGAGTTTCCAATCAATACAATTATAGCATGGATAATAAACGATTATCATGAACAAGGAAATATGATAATAACTAAATTATTATTGCCTCTAGGGCATATTTCCAACACCCTTCCCAACCGGGACTAATGGCATGTTTTCTACTAGTGATCAATAATCATGGAAGACTATATGATAGTTGAGTATGTGGAATTTGCTAAATCAAAGCTCTTACATAGACCCTTCCTGAAAATAAGATGAATTGCAATTGTTCGATGACTAGGAATATGGTTTGTTAGTTTTCAAGAAACTTTCTGGTCTATACTTTAACATGTGAATAGCTTGTTACTTGATCATGAGAAGTTTTTTGAGATGAGCTACTGTTTATGGTTTATATTGATGCTAGAAAAAGTGATTGGAATTATCATTGATCAAACTTGTGCACTTGCTAGCATTCACACTTCATAAATTATTTCTTTTACCATTTACCTACTCGAGGACGAGCAGGAATTAAGCTTGGGGATGCTGATACGTCTCCAACGTATCTATAATTTATGAAGTATTCATGCCATGTTTACAATAATTCTATATGATTTTGGTATGATTTTATTAGAACTAACCCGGACTGACGCTGTTTTCAGCAGAACTACCATGGTGTCGTTTTTTATGCAGAAATAAAATTTCTCGGAATGGGCTGAAAATTTACGGTGATTTTTTATGGACCAAAAGAGACCCCTGAAGCATTGGAGTTGGGCCAGAAGAGCCACGAGGCCACCACAAGCCTGCAGGGCGCCCCCTAGGGCGCGCCCTCCTGGCTTGTCGCCGCCTCGTGGCCCCCCTTGACTTGTTTCCGACGCCAAAAATTCCAATAAATACCAAAACCCCCAGAAAGAAACCTAGATCGGGAGTTCCGCCGCCGCAAGCCTCTGTAGCCACGAAAAACCAATCGGGAGCCCATTCCGGCACCCTGCCGGAGGGGGAAACCATCACCGGAGGCCATCTTCATCATCCCGGCGATCTCCATGACGAGGAGGGAGTAGTTCACCCTCGGGGCTGAGGGTATGTACCAGTAGCTATGTGTTTGATCTCTCTCTCTCTCTCGTGTTCTTGAGATGACACGATCTTGATGTACCGCGAGCTTTATTAATATAGATGAATCATATGGAGTTTTCCCCTCTCTATCTTCTTGTGATGAATTGAGTTTTGCCTTTGAAGTTTTCTTATCGGATTGAGTCTTTAAAGGATTTGAGAACACTTGATGTATGTCTTGCGATGGGATATCCGTGGTGACAATGGGATGTTCTATTGATCCACTTGATGTATGTTTTGGTGATCAACTTGCGGGTTCCGTGACCTTGGGAATCTATGCATAGGGGTTGGCACATGTTTTCGTCTTGACTCTCCGGTAGAAACTTTGGGGCACTCTTTGAAGTTCTTTGTGTTGGATTGAACATGATGAATCTGAAATTATGTGATGCATATCGTATAATCAAGCCCATGGGTACTTGTGGTGACATTGGAGTATCTAGGTGACATTAGGGTATTGGTTGATGTGTATCTTAAGGTGTTATTTTAGTACGAACTCTAGGGTTGTTCGTGACACTTATAGGGATAGCTCATAAGATTGATCGGAAAAGATAACTTTGAGGTGGTTTCGTACCCTACAATAATTTCTTCGTTTGTTCTCCGCTATTTGTGACTTTGGAGTGAACTCTTTGTCGCACGTGAGGGATTTACATATGATTCAACTATGTTAGTATTGTTGAGAGAACTTGCACTAGTGAAAGTATTAACCCTAGGCCTTGTTTTCAAGCATTGCAATACCGTTTGTGCTCACTTTTATCATTAGTTACCTTGCTGTTTTTATATTTTCAGATTACAAAAACCTATATCTACCATCCATATTGCACTTGTATCACCATCTCTTCGCCGAACTAGTGCACCTATACAATTTACCATTGTATTGGGTGTGTTGGGGACACAAGAGACTCTTTGTTATTTGGTTGCAGGGTTGTTTGAGAGAGACCATCTTCATCCTACGCCTCCCACGGATTGATAAACCTTAGGTCATCCACTTGAGGGAAATTTGCTACTGTCCTACAAAACTCTGCGCTTGGAGGCCCAACACGAGTCTACAAGAAGAAGGTTGCGTAGTAGACATCACTAGACTAGCTCATTGATCAGAGATGGTCAAGGTTTCCTGACCATAGACATGAGTTGTCATGTGATAACGGGATCACATCATTAGGAGAATGATGTGATGGACCAAGACCCAACCATAAGCATAGCATGTGATCATTCTAGTTTATTGCTACTGCTTCATCCATGTCAAGTATCAGTTCCTACGACCATGAGATCATGCAACTCCCTGACACCGGAGGAATGCCTTGTGTGTATCAAACATCGCAACGTAACTGGGTGACTATAAAGGTACTCTACATGTATCTCCGAGGGTGTCTGTTGGGTTGGCGTGAATCGAGACGGGGATTTGTCACTCCGTATGACGGAGAGGTATCTCTGGGCCCACTCGGTAATACAGCATCACATGAAGCTTGCAAGCAATGTGACTAAGGAGTTAGTCACGTGATCTTGTATTATGGAACGAGTAAAGAGACTTGCCGGTAACGAGATTGAACTAGGTATGGAGATACCGACGATCGAATCTCGGGCAACTAAAATACCGATGGACAAAGGGTACTATATACGGGATTGTCTGAATCCTTGACATCGTTTCTCCTCCAAACGCATCTGCGACAGCGCTTGGCGAAGCCCTGCTGAGATTGCTCCACCACCACCGCCACCACACCGTCGTGCTGTCGGAGAACTCATCTACTATTCCGCCCTCGCTCACTGGATTGAGGAGGCGGAGACGTCATCGAGTTGTACGTGTGCTGAACGCGGAGGTGTCGTCCGTTCAGCGCTAGATTGGGATGGATCGTGATTGGATCGCGGGACAGATCGTGATTGGATCGCGAAGACGTTTGACTACATCAACCGCGTTTCTTAACGCTTCCCGCTTAGCGATCTACAAGGGTATGTGGATCTACTCGCTCTCGTAGCTGTTGATCTCCATAGATAGATCTTGGGTGTTCGTAGGAAAAAATTTGTTTCCCATGCAACGTTCCCCAACACATAAGACATAAGCTTGCGCTTCTAGCAGCTAAGCTTTTTCTCCAATCGATCCTCTATGCACTTCCATTCTTTGTTGGTGAGCTCTTGGTGATGAATTGGTATTCTTATATGCATGGATGCACACTTAAATGCATGTTGCTATAGAAATAAAGAAGGTTCAACACTGAAATAAAGAAGGTTCATTTTTTTAAGGTCAAAAAGAAGGTTCAAATAGTATGATCTTCTGTTTGTACAACAAGCAAGCCCAATTGAGGTGGTTATTTGGCCTAGCTAGCCGTATGCCTTGCCTCCGACTAGTTGGTTTTAATCCCACGTAACTCAACTCTTTTTCTACTATGTATATCCTCTTTTAGCATCCACTTTGGAAAAAAATCAACCACATGAGAAAAGAAAAGAAAATTAGATGACAAGAAAGGAAAAAAATTGGTCGCAAAGTGGTGGAACGTGGGATAGAGATCGTTCGATAATCTTGCTTACAAACATAACGTTCGCCAACTATCAAGCCCCTTAAGAATTATGTAACCGATTCCTTATATGATATTTACCCCCTCAAACATAACTTTTTTAAAACCATCCAACACTAGCTCAAATTTAGTCTAGCCAGAAAAGGCACTGCTGCCTCCGCTCGCCCGCAACTTTCCCGCTAAACCACGACACTACCTCACCTCACCCCATTGGTTGTCATTCCCAACCTGGATAGCCGATGGAAGGGAAAGCCTCACCCCCGTCGCACCCCGGCTACCCTCACCGGTCCCAGATACCCACCGCCGACCATGAATTCAGCGTAACCACGAAAACAACAGCACCAAGTGAAGAACGTCATCGAGAGTACTTCGTCGTTGCTGACTGTCGCCACTCGCTCCGCCAGGACCACCCTTACCCTAGCCGTCTGATAAACGGGACCATCGATCGTCGGGCAAGGTGGCGGACAACACAAGGCAAAGAAGAAGGATAATACGGAGAAGAAGGCTTCAACTGCCCCGACGCTTCCCCCTTTGCCCTCCCGTGGTGTTGACAACTACTACGTGGCCTCCTAAATTCACGCCGCCACCCCCTCCACCTTCGGTGGCTGACTACAACCCCGACTTGGACGAGACAAGGAGAGAGGCTGACGTGCTCGAGTATATGCCCGAAAGGTAATTCTTCAGTTTTTGGATTGCAATTGCTTAAGAGAAGGATGCATGATGTCATATTGGTTGTTAGGTTCTTTCTTTGCTTTTGTAGTAAGAAATTGAATGATGATTTAACCACTTTCATGACTGAATTGAATGTATGACACACACACACTCAGTGTCGACGAGATTGCCATGTCAAGCCATATATCCAAGAGATGACAAGAAATTCTGACGTTGTTGACGAGGTCGAGGAGGTGGAGGAGATCAAAGAGCACCAAACTAACAAGAAGAGAGGTAGGTTTCGCAACTACAAGACCGAGGAAGACAGAGCTTTGTGTGAAGCTTGGGTCAACATCTCTCTCGATGCCACATTCAGGTCCAACCAGACAAAGGAGAAATTTTTCAAAGGATCAAGGAGTACTACAATAACAATGTGACCATTCGCTCCAACCACACAATCAAATCTCTCACTCGTCGTTGGAGTGTGATCCAAGACCAATGCAACCGGTGGGAAGAATATGATGAGCAAGTCAACCTTGCGTCTCCAGGTGGAGTGCCCTGTCAACGAGTATGAGCCCGTCATTCAAGATGTTTATAAGGGAAGGAACAAGAGAAACGATTCCAAAGCATTTACTTTGCATCATTGTTACACAAAGCTTCATGGACATGAGAAGTGGACAAGACAAAACTACCACACAAAAGACGCAAAGCCTGAATATCAGTGTTGATGATGACTTGGTAGATAATCCATCCACTCCTCATGTGCATCCGGATGGATCTAAAATTTAAAAGCATGAAGAATGGGCATGCTCGAGCATACAAGGAAGAGTTGATTGCGACTGCGGAAGTTAAAAGGCATTGGCGGCTGATCAGAAGGAGGAGAAGATGAATTATTTCTATGAGATGAAGTTGATGGATGAGGGAAAATAGAAGGAAAAGGCGGAAGCCGGGGAGAGAAAGTTGCTAGTGGAAGAAAAAAAACACTTGAAGTTAAGGTGAAAAGGCTTAAAATTAAGGCCGAGGAGAAAAAAAAAGATTGATATTATGGATTAAACGCTTTGGTGGCCGAGGAGCAAAGGAACAAGAGGGTGGATGAGGAACATGCTACCATGTGGATGGATCATAGCAATATTGGGAGTTTACACATGGCGACATCTTGGTTAAGACATGTGTTGGCAGCCACAATGGTGGCAACGACAATGGTGGTGCCGCCGGCATGTGAAGCCCATGTGAACTTAGATGGCATTTGGTCCATCATGTGTTGGTGGTTTTTTGGAATGAACCTGTTCAACAACGCCTTTTGGCACAAATTATGGTTAGTTTAGTTGTTTGATAGATCCATCCAAGGTACATTGGAATGCATGTTTGGACCATATTACCTTAACTAAACATAAAATTTGAAATAAATTGCCATGCAAATGGAGAAATAAATGATCAAATATATTTGGGTTATTTAAGCAGCCAAATAGGAAGGACTAGGGAATCCAAATGTTCCTCTTTAATCACATCAATTTTGGTCCATTACTTATTGTTGAGGCCGACAACTCGCTCTATTGCCACGCTAATAAATATCACATCCCCCTAGAGATCCACAAAGGCCCACATGTATGTCCAATCTCCTCTTCAGTTACCACATGTATTCCAAGGAAAATAGAATGAAGGAACAAACACGAATTATCTGGATTTGCTTACAGGCCTTAGATAGCTAAACTGGCCAAATAGTTCATTGGGGTGTGTGCTATTGCAAATAGCTTAATATGCCTATAGTTTAATTTGCATCATTATAAAAATAATAGTTCAACGTAGAAAAGATATTTATGTATGCTACAACTATAATTTATTAATGTTGTAGACCACTTGACTCTGTCTATAATAAAATTATATTTTCACCATTTCTTTCAAAAGTACAAACTGGTATACAATATATTTTTAACACTTTGAAGCATGCCAACTTATTTCACAATAGCGAAGTTATTCTTGTAACACAACAGCAAGAGATCAGGAGGTGCACAGAAGTCACCATGACATGCTCGTACCCCGGACCCCTAACCCTTGTTTATTGATCAACGATGATGGTGGCGGCGTCAGGGGTAATACCACCCCCGAGTTTTCGTTGGGGATTGGCGAGGGAGGGTTCTTCATCTGTATCCTCTGCCCCAAGCGCCTTGCAACCCTCGTCCCTAACACATTTTCCCCTTCAAGATGCAGCCCATCCGTCCCACTCCACGCACCAACGTAGCCATCTAGCATCATCACAGTAATTAAATTAATGCACACATACATACATACATACATACATACATACATACATACATATAACAAATCCGGGATTCGGAAACATGCAAAGGTAACTCAGTAGCGCATATAGATATACCTGGAGCATGATGCAGTAGGTCATGTGCGGCAGCCACACATGGATAGGGAGCCATCAACGGCAAGAGAAGGAGGAGGACGGTGACGAGGAGTAAACAGGGGGCTCTTCGTTGGTACATCATGTCGTCTGAAGGGGATGGGTTTGGCTACGATGGGAGATCAAGAAGGCGAAGAGGAAAGAGAGGGGAAATTGCACACACACACACACACACACACACACACACACAATGATCAGAGTAGCTAACGAATGAGTTGTCTGCGAAGCTGAAAATCAAAGGGAAGCATAAGAATAAATAGGGGAAAAGGTCTGGGAGCAAATTTAAAAGGAAAAAACTTACGCGCAAGATAAATAAAAATTGGGAGAGAACTTGGTTTGTGCGTGATGTGAGCTGTTCGTTGTCTGATTGCGACACTCTTAAATACTCCGCCAGCCAGTAGCGTGGATTTTATTTTGGCTCTTCTCTTCTTGCGTGTGTTGACCATGCATGGCTAGATGTATGTTGCTTTCAGTGCGACCCTCGTGATACACTAATCCCTTTGCTAATTGTCGTGTGGTCCTTCCCCTTCACATCTCTTACACGATGAAGTCGATCAAGCCGCGAGCCCATGATTAGGTCGGACCAAAATGTAGTTTAGCCTACCAGAGGCCCATGACCTTTGTTATTTAATCAACCGATGTACTATTAAATTAATTTTTGTCCCCTTAAACAAAATTAGGGGGTGACTACGAATAAAGAAATTGAAAAAATTAATTCTTTTCTACGGAGTGTCAGAGAACAACACAAGTGCAACATTGTACTTGCAAAGATAATATTAAAGGTTAGGAGTCCTTCAAGTTTGGTTTCAAGGGAAAGAGAGGGCTCCCTTAGTTCCCCTCGGTTCCCCTGTGTAACCGTGGGTTGCCCTTCCCTTTCCCGACCTCTTTGGCGGTGGAAACGCGGGGTGCCCCGCATTTGGATTGTCTAGTGCGTAAATAAGGTGTGCTCTTATGTGTCCCGCGGTGGCGTGGTCAGAGGAGCAATGACAATGCATATGGAAATAATCTCGATCCTAGCTCCTCCTCAACGATGACACTCCCAGCTTCGACATTGAACGATCTGTAGAAGTTGGGCCTGGTGCTGCGATCCTTGCTCCACCTCAAGGATGACAACCCTGATAAAGAAATATATTACAACCTTTCTTTATCAGGGTTCTAATATATTTCTTTATTAGGGTAGTCTTGTACTGTTAGTTTGTGTCTAATAGATCTGAGGGTATTTTCGGCAAAAAAAGAAAATGCCAAGACAATATTTTTCCGGCTATGTCCCACACAACTACATGCATCATTGCAAATCATAGGCAAGTGAACATCAAATCGCCATACTTGTATGCCTAGTATAACCATAGTGTTCATGCCATTGGCGTTAGGTGAGGGGGGCTTATTCACTCGCACCCTCTTGTTGGAAATATGCCCTAGAGGCAATAATAAATTAGTTATTATTATATTTCCTTGTTCATGATAATCGTTTATTATCCATGCTATAATTGTATTGATTGGAAACTCAAATACATGTGTGGGTATATAGACAACACTGTGTCCCTAGTAAGCCTCTAGTTGACTAGCTCGTTGATCAAAAGATGGTTAAGGTTTCCTAGCCATTGACATGAGATGTCATTTGATAACGGGATCACATCATTAGGAGAATGATGTGATGGACAAGACCCAAACTACGAACGTAGCATATGATCGTGTCAGTTTATTGCTATTGTTTTCTGCATGTCAAGTATCTGTTCCTATGACCATGAGATCATGCAACTCCCTGACATCGGAGGAGTACCTTGTGTGTATCAAACGTCGCAACGTAACTGGGTGACTATAAAGGTGCTCTACAGGTATCTCCGAGGGTGTCTGTTGGGTTGGCATGGATCAAGACTGGGATTTGTTACTCCGTGTGACGGAGAGGTATCTCAGGGCCCACTCGGTAATACAACATCACAATGAGCCTTGCAAGCAATGTGACTAAAGTGTTAGCCACGAGATCTTGTATTACGGAACGAGTAAAGAGACTTGCCGGTAACGAGATTGAACTAGGTATAGAGATACCGACGACCGAATCTCGGGCAAGTAACATACCGAAGAACAAAGGGAACAGCATACGGGATTAACTGAATCCTTGACATAGAGGTTCGACCGATAAAGATCTTCGTAGAATATGTAGGAGCCAATATGGGAATCCAGGTCCCGCTATTGGTTATTGATCGTAGAGGTGTCTCGGTCATGTCTACATAGTTCTCGAACCCGCAGGGTCTACACACTTAACGTTTGGTGACGATTAGTATAGTTGAGTTATTTTGTTGGTGACCGAAGGTTGTTCGGAGTCCCGGATAAGATCCCGGACATGACGAGGATCTCCGGAAGAGTCCGGAGGTAAAGATTAATATATGTGATAATAGTGTTGTGATCTTCGGAAGGGTTCCGGAATTCACCGGAAGAGGTTCCGGATGTTTACCGAAGTGTTCGGGTGCAGCAACACTTTATATGAGCCAAAGGGGTAAAGCCCACGAGGTATTGGAAAGTGCAGAAGGAAGTTTTGCTGCTGCCTTAAGCGGTACTACCGTTGGTAAGGCAGTACTACTGCGTAAGCGGTACTACCGCTTGTGTGAAGCGGTACTACCGCATAAGCGGTACTACCGCTTGTGTGAAGCGGTACTACCGCTTGTGCGCGGTACTGCAGGGATCCGAGTTGGACTCTTTCCCTGCGGGCCAAACCGACCTTGTGCGGGCAAAACCGACCTGGAGGAGGCTTTTACTCCAAGTTTAGACCCCAAGGCTCAACATATAAATAGAGGGGCAGGGCTAGCACACGGGACACATTAAGATTTCCCAAGCCGTGTGTCGGCAACCCTAACCCTCTAGTTCTCCCGTCATAATCTCCGTAGTGCTTGGCGAAGCCCTGCAGAGATTGTTCCTCACCACCATCACCACGCCGTCGTGCTGCCGGAACTCATCTACTACTTCACCATCGCTCGCTGGATCGAGGAGGTGAAGGCGTCATCAAGCCGTACGTGTGTTGAACGCGGAGGTGCCGTCCGTTCCGCACTAGTTCGTGATCGGATCGAGGGACGACTTGCGATTTGGATCGCGGAGACGTTCGACTACATCAACCGCGTTTCTTAACGCTTCCGCTTAGCGATCTACAAGGGTATGTAGATTCACTCTCCCTCTCGTAGATGCTCATCACCATGGATAGATCTTGTGTGTGCGTAGGAAATTTTTTGTTTCCCATGCAACGTTCCCCAACACCTCTACCCTAAGTGCCTCTCGACCCCCACACTACGCTCCTGCCTGTCATGGAGTGCCCAGCTTCCCCACGCATCCTCGTTGCCACCTACTGCAGGGATCAAGTGGGTCATCCTACATGATGTGCCTAGTTTACTTCCTTTTTCTTCTTCAAATCAACGCAAAAAAAAACCAAAGTTTTCCCCATTTTTTGGTTTTGTTTGGCTGATTTTTCTTCTGTTTTCTTCTCTTTCTCTTTCATTTCCTTTTCCTTTTTCAAAAATCACGAACTTCTTTTCAAATTGTAAAATTTTCTTAAATTTATGAACATTTTCTTAAACTCGTTTTTTTCAAAACCCTAAACTTTTTTTCTGAATCCATGAACTTTTTTGAAATGCATGAATGCTTTTCAAATCCATGAACTATTTTCATCTTTTACGATTTTTTTTCCAAATTCATAAACTTATTTAATAATCAAAGAAATTTTTTCATATCTGCAAACTTAATTTCAGAATACGTGAACTTTCTCCAGTTCTTGTACTTTTTTTTCAAAACCGGTGAATTTTTTCCAAATCTATGAGTTTTTTTTTTTTGAAATGATGGATTTTTTCTAATCTGTGCAAAAACGGTGAACTTTATCAAATCTGTGAAGCTTCTTTCAAAATTCATGATGTATCTTTCAAATTTTTTATTTTTTTCTAAATCGATGATTTTTTTTCAAATCCAGAAAGTTTTATGTAAAAATAACCGTAAACTTTTCTTTCTTCCAAAATCATGTTTTTTTCGAAATTCAAGAACTACTTTTGATTTTGCAAACTTTTTTCAAATCCATTTTTTAATTCAGAATTATTTTATTGATTTATTTTCATGTTTAATTGTTGACTGGCCAACTGCTCAACCCTAACCGAGGGAGCTAAGGGAACCTGGAACGAGCGACCAGGTCGCCATGTAATTGGGCTGGCCCAGAATGTGGGCGCGTGGGCGCGGCTTCTCCTAGCCAACGCTTAAGGCGCCGACTAGGAGATCTCCATAGCACATACATCACGGCTATTTGTACATCACCGGATCCCTCTACAAGCCTGACACAAGTACGCTGATGCGTGCGGCGTGGGGTGAGTTCTCTCTGTACGCAACATAACTACGATCATGCCCTCAAGACACACAAGAGGATTTTTAATTTAGCATATATAGAGTACGTATTGTGCTGTTAACTTTACTAATTAACATTTGAATGTCATTTACCTTCACCTTAATCACCTTCAGGTCTATCAAATTAATCATACGTATTGTGTTGCCATCTTTGCTAGATTTATAAAATCATGAATTTTAAGTTTTCATGGATTTTAAAGTGAATTATATAAATGTTCTCCAATTTTAAAAGAGCTCATGTTTTTTTAATTCTAAACTAAAATATTAAGATGTATATTTTTGTAAATTTTAGAACACACGACTTTTCTAAATTTTCACGAATTTATACAAAGCTCATGAATTTGATAAAATATTCGAGAATGTAAAAAAGTTGAATTTTATTAAAAGTGTTCGAAAACTTTATAATATTGTGATTTTTTGAATAACGAAACATCCAAAATATTAAATAAAATAAAAAAAGGAAAAGAAACAATTGATAAATAAAAATTAAAATAATACAAAAAGAAAGTACATAACAGAGTGAAAATATGCAAAACAAAATAGGATAAAGTAGAGAAACCCAATTCTAAACTATAAGACTGCTAGCCGACCCGCTCAGCTGAGGGCTTCAGCGATTTCGCGACATTGTGGCCGTTCGATGGCTCCTGGTCAGGTCAACGCGAGGGTCTGGTCCGTCCCATTTCTACTGCCTGCTTTCACCTGCCGTTCGTGCATGTATTACCATGACTGGTGGGCTCTGCGAGGCTTTGTATTGGCCGGGTTAAATTTTCTTTCGTCAACCATTCATGCTGCGTTGCGTGTCTCGATGTGTGCAGACCGCGTCGTTCGTCATGGGGATGCCGCAGACAGGTTGGCCGGCCCATATGCACTCAGTTTCTACACCTGCGTCTGTCCTATGCGTATGACGGATGGACCGGTGCTGACCCTGGTCCCGCTCGTCGGCTGCCCTGGCTGCATGTTCGATGGTATGGATTATAGTTTTCTCGGTCAACCGCTTTTGTCGGGTCGCTCCACACGGCGCTGCGTCGTGCGTCGTGGGGAGTGGTTGCGGAGGGGTCTGCCGGTGCTTGTGCACCCGGCTTCTGCGCCAGCTTTTGGCCTATCGCGATGACGGGTGGCCCGAATTGGCGGCTGGTCCCATACGTCGGTGGGTGACCTATTGGTTGGGTCATCCAGGAAAAGTGCGAGAGCGCCTTGGGCGAATGCGTACGCCTCGGGCCGCGCGCGACGTGCGTGTTGTGTCCGCGCACATGGGTGGAGATTGGTTCACCCGAACTCTCTCGTTCCTGTATCTCGCTGCTCTCCTCTCCCCCAATCCCCATCGCTGCCACACCAGTCCCCCCCCCCATCCTCCCTCCCTCGCCAGCCATGAGAGCTACCACCTCCCTCCTCGCCGACGTGACCCTCCGTTCTCTTCTCCTCCCGCGCTCCTCTAATGTCGCCGTGCTCACGCCGAGCACCGCGTCCACCCCAACCCTCTTTTGCGCAAGGAGGCAGAAGGACAAAGAACGGCGGTCCGAGCGCCGCGTCCTCCGCCAGCCTCTTCCTCCTTGTCGTCAACGGCAACGGTGAACACGGGAGGAGCGGCCGCGCCTAGATGCGATGAGCTGACCGAGGTGGTTCCATGGTGAGGAAAGGACCCCCTCGAGGCCTCGACCCGTCCCTTGTGGTGCTGCTCTGCTGCCTCTGTTTCCTTGATCGCCGGCGATGGGAGGATGCCCGTGGGAGCAGAGGAGGGATTTGGACGAGGGGGTGAGGAGGCGCAAGGCGTGCCGGAGGTGGGGGTCGCCGGAGGAGCACAGCCGCATGGGGGCTGGTCCTGCAGGCAAAGCAGAGCAGAGGAGGTCGATGCAGGGGGCGAAATAGGATGGTCGGAGAGCGCGCGCATCCTGCGAGTCAAGTCGGCTCCCAAGCAGAGGATGCAGCAGCACTGGCTCCTCCTCTCCCCACGCCGCCGTTTTCCCGCGTCGTCGCTGCCGCGCTGCCGCCATGGCCTTGCTCACCATCGACCTCCCCGAGTGGTTCTCCCCGCTGCAATCCCCTTTCCACGAGTTCTTGCCTTCAACTCTAGGGTGAGATGGCTCTTCCCATATTTGCCTGTAAGCTATTTGATGAAATGCTTGTGGCATACCGGGTTCTTTTTCTTCAGTTTGTTCTTCCTGCTGCTAAGTCTTAGTCCTCTCCTGGATCTTGCCTGATTTTCTTGTCAGTCTTGCATTTGAAGCTTAGGTGAATGGCCTTTCCTTTCCTTATCTATTAGTGTTTAATGAATTTTTTGTGCCCTAACGAGTTCTCTCCTGTGGAAATCATGGGAAATGATAGGGGCTGCGAGGATGTTGTTTAGAGTGAACCACATTTTTTTTGTTGCTGGAGCTTCTCGAGCATTGCTTAATTTGGATGCTACAACTACTCAGTAGGGTGGCCTGAGAGCAGCGGGGTTAGAGCTCCAGATGGCTCTTGGTTGTGATGGGGGAGATGCAGGGGAGGGTGAGGAGGCCAACCACTGGGTGAAGGAGCAGCCTAGGGAGGAGTGCAAACAGCATGAGATTTTCCACATTCTCTTTCCTTGTTCTGCTTCTGCCTTTTTTTCCATCTCAGCATTGACCAATTCATTGTTTGTGTGTATCTATTATCTCCTTTTTTATTCTCATGAACTGATGTGCGTACAGGGTGAGCTTATTATTTTCTTAGAATTCACGGATGAGTTAATGGTCTTGGCTATATTGTTTATTCAGTCGATCTCAAGGAACAAAGTTTTGCTTTCAACTAATGTCTCTCGTGTGTGCTCCATTGTTGATGATCTTTTTGGGCAATTTTTTTCTGTAACTGCTTATAGAG